>OZ014532.1:17684957-19143138 GCA_963966105.1 Volucella zonaria | reverse complement strand
TCTAGAGGGAATCTTTTAGTATACGAGTATGTATGTGGTTTTAAAGGTACGTTAAGACGTGCCAAGTTCAGATGTAGAAAGTCAATATGATAACGTTAGATAATCATGAGCTTAATGAAAATTGAATCCAGATTTATTGTTATTATGTCATCAATTGATGAGACTTCGTTTTTTTTTTGTTGTTTCAGTATCATCTTACAGTTGACGCCAAAATATGCAACACGTCAAACCACCATTATGCTACATATTTCTCCCACGTATTTGCTTTGCATTGTGAGACGAAATAACCACTGGGTAGACTCGAAGCATATGAATTTCCTTCTACAAACATACATATATCGGACTTTCCGAAAAAGCTTATCACATGCTGGAGTTTAACATAGAGATACATATTAGGCTATCAAATTTTGAGAAAGCAAACTTCAACGTATAAGGGTGTTTTAAGTAATACACTCATTAAGGTTCACACATTTTTATATCAATCGGTCTCAAGGCAAAAAGTACATCTTCCAACACTGCTATGGATAATATGTTGAAGCCGAACACACCACTGCATCGAATGTCACTTTTCGGTGCAGTCTTCTTATATCTTTTTATATAGTTGTTACAGTTTCTCGTATCGCTTTTGCCTTTATAGAGTGGAACAAGAAAACTTTCTACCCACCTAACCAGTGGGTAGAAAGTTTTCTTGTTTAATTGAATAAAACTATGATTTCTGATTTTCATGTTCCGGCAGACATGTGAAATGGTCTGTTCGCTCATCACTTGTATGTTTGTTTCTACTGATTTTCTTACTTCCCCGAAAAATCTACGGTTTCCTGTGCTGGTTTTTTCCCTTTCTTACATATATCCTAGTTACCAAGAGCACCAATCTTTCGACCTTACAGCACTTCCGAAACATGCCCACAAAGCGTCACAAGACTAAGTTGGCTTGCTTTTACCCTTCGCATTTCGTTACACATATATGTATGTGTATGTAAGAGTATATACGAGGGTTGTCGGAAATTTTCTCTCAACATTTTTTTTTATTTTTCTACATAGTCTCCTTGTAACTCAACGCACTTCTCCCAGGGATGCTCCCATCTCTCTAACTCGTCCAAATAGTACTTGGCGTTTTTCTCTGCAAAATAATTGTTCTCGTATTTGACGAAAATCTCTGTCCTCCGAACGCAGTTTTTAGATGAGGGAACAAAAAGAAATCGCTTGGGGCTAGATCTAGTGAATAAGGTGGATGGTCAAGCAGTTCAAACCCTAATTCATAGATTTTCGCCATGGCAATCGCTGAGATGTGAGACGGCGCGTTGTCTTGGTGAAACAGGATTTTTTTTTCTGCAAATGTGGCCGTTTTTCCGCAATTTCTGCCTTCAGCTTGGCAAGTAATGATGCGTAGTATGCTCCCGTAATGGTTTTTCCTTTTTGAAGATAATCGATTAAGATAACCCCATTTCTATCCCAAAAAACAGTTGCCATCACTTTCCCAGCCGAAAAAAACAGTTTTTGTTTTTCTTTTTGGCTCGTCCTATGCAGTCCACTGCTTTGACTGAATTTTTGTTTCGGGCATATAATGGTGTATCCAAGTTTCATCTACAGTAATTAATCGGCGCCAACTGCGCTAACAGAGCGTTGGAAATGTTCATTCAAACACGTTTTTGGTCTAACGTAAGCAAACGCGGCAATCAACGCGCGGACAGCTTTCTCATGCCTATATCTTGATTTAATATGTAACAAACACGTTCTTTGGACATTTTCATAACCTCTACTATCTCTCTCACTTTAATTCGGCGGTCGTCTAACACCATTTGGTGAGTTTTAGCAATGTTATCGTCAGTGGTTGCAGATTTTGGACGTCCCGAACGTTCATCATCTCCCAAGCTCTTACGGCCACGTTTAAATTCAACTGCCCAAAATTTCACTGTGGTAAATGATGGTGCAGAGTCCCCATACACAGAGTCCAGCTCTTTTTTGATTTGCGTAGGCGTATTGCCTTTCAAAAACAAGAATTTAATAACAGCTCGATACTCAATTTTTTCCATTTTCACAAAAAAACACTCACATTTGTGTCTTTCTGAGGAAGAATATTTCTAATCGGTGTCATCTGATATCACAGCTAAAACTACTCAGAAACAGCTTGGATAAAAGTTAATTCATATAAGTTCAAGTATGATAGTTCACCTAAATAGCAAAGTAGTACTTTCAAGGCAGTCTTTTTATAGAACAACACGGCTATCCTAGTTATCAGTATTGATACCAATTATGAAATCTTATCGATACTCGTACAGAAACAAAACCTAGACGAGGGCGAAAACGCAAACCTGACGCAAAAGTAGGTGACAGCATAAAAAACCCTCTTCGAATGTTATCAGCATTGAAAATTATGTCACTAGATTAATTAAAAAAAAAAAACGAATAAGAATAAAACACTAATATTACGTAAAATTTGTGAATAATTTTATCAGTGCGCGCAAACATGTGGAACTCTGTCGTTTTAAAAAAATTCTTCACATGTGCAGCTTTCTATGGTATGATACATGCGAAGGGCTCTCTAACGAACGATAAGGCGCTATGGACACTGCACTGATGTGTTTCTCGTGAACGAGATAATGTGCAGGAAAGACGGTATATTCTTTTATGCCAAAAGCTATTCAGATTGATTTTCATTTGTACGTACATACCTAGATACGTACGTTGATTACCAATTATTACAAAATTTGAAACCAGGATTTTTAGATTTAACATTTACACTACATTTCTGGATATAATTGTTTGCGGAAACTAATTTAATTTCGTACGCTTCTGCAAGCATGAAGGCTACAGACATGTATACATTTTGGCCAGCTATTAAATATGTTCATCTATCAAAACGGTTTTTATTGGAAGTCTTACTGAAGCTTCTTTTTAAAGACTAGCCGATTTATTTTCTCATTTGTGTGTTGTGAATCTGGTATTAGCATTTATATAATACGTAATTACAACATGGCTTGCCTACTTGAATTATAAAATAAAAACTTGTCTCAGGATAATTTACTGGCTATGATTTGAAGACGTTGTATATTATCTTGAAAGCCAGTTATTAACAAATTGATTAATCCGGTTCCCTTAATTCCGATCCTTAAATAAGTGATTGATTGTCAGGAAAATAAGGAAAAAGTTTACAAAGAAATGGACAATCCACAATTCCTTAAAAAAGAAAACATCTATTATACAAATTTTCATTTTTCCTAATAGCTAATTTGCTAAGGTGCGAGTATTCTAGGTACGAGTACCATACTTGCTGGAGAGTTAACTTAACACTCCCAGATTGAGTAATTTCTTATTATTTTTAGACTATATTTTAAGTTATCTAAACTATTATAGATGGAAAATTCTAAAAAGAAACCCTTTGCAATCGAGTGTCCTTTTACTCATACATTATAAATCACATATCCCGGGTGATGTTTTTTTTTGTACCGGAAGTTAAAACATATAAAATAAAAATACTATCAAACTCGTGTTAGAACCAGTACATTCCAGTACATTATTACCTTTATTGTGTTAACGAAACGTGCAAATGCACATGTAGATTAAATATCTCAGATGGCCAACAGCCAAAACAATTAAACTACATTCAATGAAAATGGTAGGTGGCAACACTAAAGCCGAAAACTCGTATTAAGCCCCACGTCGAAGTAATGGGACCATTGATGCTGTAGAAGGCGATGTTGACCAACATTCAAAAACTTCATATTGTCGTCAAGCTCAGCAGTTTGGCTTGCACCGATCGACAATGTGGGAGATTTCATTTGCATAATTTCCCATATAAGATGCAAATGGTTGATCGGGTTTAATGCGCCCGAAATGCAACATACAAGTATGCTTGCAGATAAACTTGATTTTTGGGAAGGGACTTATTTTACGCTGTATAAAGGCAGGATTCATTTTCGAAGCGCCTTTACATTTACCGAAAGTTACCGCCTGCTCCACTGTATGCTCTGAAAGATTCATTGGTCCCCACTTTCTCGAAGGCAGTAATGGCAAGATGGCTACGGTCAACGCAGTGGATATAGGGCATTGATACCGGGTCTTTTGGCATCTGAACTGGAAATGACTATGGCTTGCAGAGTTACTGGTTTCAACAGGGTAGTGCAACATACCATATTGCTCATGAAACAATTGATTTATTATAGGCGATGTTCCCTAATTGATTGATTTCAAAAAATAATAATTTCGACTTGCAACCACGACTTGACTTGCCGCCTGACTTTCCCTTGAGAGGATATGGGAATAGCAGGGTTCCTACTATTGAGACCAATATACGCAATGACATTACCGGAATTTCACACGAAACTCTTCAAAAAGTGATGCAAAATGACGCAGAAAGAGCCAATTTTAATTATTCAAGGAGCGACTAAAGGAAGATAAGAGAAGGAAAAACCTTAGGCACCACAAAAAATCACCCTACATTGTCTAAGCGAATCTGCTCCTAACTTTCAGTGGATGTCTTTAGCATTGTCTATAGTTCATACGGATTCATAGACATATGACCACGTATTTGAGGCAAACAATCGAAAACCCTTTGTGGAAGAACCAAACTACGTTTAGACGGTATATCTATAACCTTTATAGGTATAAATAGGTCGGTGCTTTATGGAACACTTGAACATTAAGTACTTACATACTCTAACATGCACTTATCTACTGAAAAGGAGAGGAGTATTTAACAAGACCAACTTCTTTTCATTCCTTTTACAGATCCATTACACTAACGTCAACACCAGAAACCACCGTGACCCGAAGCCAATCCTTGAACGCACTCGTACTTCACAATGCCGTGATTTCTAGAACTTGATTTTTGTGGAATATCAAAGCGTATTGATATTTATATTACTACTTTTGCCCAGTTTGCGTATTCCATATATAAATAACTTCGAAGTTGTAATATAGGCAGTTTCAGTGTTTTGTTCAGCTTTTAAAATAATTTAACTAGGACCGACACGGTAATTTTGGATATTCTACAATAATGAATGATGTGATCGATTGAAAAATGAAAACAGAACAGGACACATGTCTTCTCGGAAGAGCTGCCTTCAAATCAAAACTTTGCTACTCGTCTTGTGGAAGCTGCAAACAATTTAAAGGGTGTTTTTTAAGGGTTGTACGATTTGGATAAAGTAAAATACACACAAGTTGAATAAACGAGGAAATTTTTTTTAATTGGATTAATAATTTGTTGGTATTAATGGCATATATACTGTAGCTTCAATTTTCGAGCATTTGAATCCGTGTCTTAGGAACGGTGAAATCTATGTTCACATAGGCCAACGACTTCAAATATCCCCACAAAATATAGTCCATTAGAATCTTCCTCAACACTTGTCTCGACGGCGTCGATTTTATATGTGCGCACTCTGCGCTTTCTTGTCAATGGCCAAACGAGTAAATGAAGTGTGATACTACTCACTACTCACTACGGCTCACCTACAAACACTTATTACTGAACACTGATTTTGGAAATAAATTTTCAGATAGCAGCTGTCCTGTGTGCTGCAAAATCGAAAAAATGAGCTGATCCGTTAGGATCTAGATATGGAGACTGACAGATGTTTTCTTTTCTATACGAACCTAAATTCCTAGCCCAAATCTAAAGTCCAAGAAGCGGACATCATGATCAGCGTCATGTACCACCTGTCTGCAGGTTTTTGTTGATCCATAGAAGAGTCATTGAATGCCGTACAAACTTACAGATTTTCCTCCTCATAATGCGGATATAAATAATAAATAAGTACTCAGTCTTTTAGTATTTCAGAGTATAATAAAACATACATACTTGGATTACAATAGAAAATAACCATTAGAACATATTTTGAAGATATACTCGTAACAAATGCTATACATAACAAAATCCATACTCTTATAATTTTATTACGTTCCATCGGGGAAATGGGATTGGAAGTGGTAGTTCATGGATTTGGGAGAAGCTATTTTAAATTCTACTTCAATTTTATAGAAATCATCGTACCCTAACGGTTAATCCATGAAAGACATTTATTATAATAGCCGGCCCCAAGTTAGTATGCGACTATAAAAAAATCAGAACCATCATTATTCCTCCTTGCATACTCGTACCTACATAGATCTATGCACAGCATATGTACATACTTTACAAGCATGTGTTTGAAGTTTAGCCCTGGGCATTGCAAAATTATATTTATCTGTAACACAGTGATGGATTTATCTGTAATGCAATGCATCCGTTGAACATGACTTCCATCTAAACTATCTATATTTAGTCAACATCTAGATAAGATAGATGCAGATCACATTATGGTCACTACGAGGAAGATTGCTTTGTTCAGACAAGCTATTGATTAGCCAGATAAAAGACTGCGCTTTTGGGCAAAAAGTCAATTACCGATCCATTTTATGCTAACATCGACATTCTCGTACATATATGGGTTGAAGTCATAAATAGTTATGGTGAACAAAAATTATTGGCAATATGACAATCGATTTATGAGCTCATCAGTCATCCGTTCACTTCTGAGTTGGGGGTGATGTCATTCAAGTGCTGATGATCATCAAGAGGGAATACTTTATAATTTTATGCTTTGGGATGATACATGGAAGCAATTTCCAAGAAATAGGTCAACTCAAGCAAAACAATTTTGAAATAAATCTGTCAGATGCGTTACTGCTGCAGAAAGGCCGCGCCATCGGTTAACTCCACTTGTTTCACCATTGATCAATTGACGCATATAAATTCGTACTCGTTCTCATAAGACGGCTGTTCAAACCGTTTATACCACTGTAGAATCGAGACAAATTATTAGAGAATAGATTTCGCAACATTTTACGAGTATTCATACGAATATATATATTTTGTGTATTAACGAGTACGAGTATGTACATATAGAGCAAGTGCTCCAATTGTTGAGTTTGGCTTCGCTGCAAGAATGCTGTGCGAAAATTCTTGCGGAAGTATGTTATCATGAGTCATGAATTCTTAAAATAGTTTCAAAACGAAAAATCCCACTGGGATGAGTACCCGGTGGAGAAACTTCTGAACGGGTAGCTTTATTTAGGTCGAAGTGCTCATTAGTTTCTAGTACGAATCACATGTGGTGTACTGTCGGCTTTTGCCGGTTGCAATGCAACACGAACATCATTGTACTTCAAGAAGATGTCTGTAGCTTGAGTTTTAATTCAAAAATAGATTTTTCATATTTGAAATACAGATGGCCAGAGAATAAAATTCATGAATATCAGTGCAGATCACCAAAAAAAGCGACTAGTTTTTATTGATCATATCTAAGAATTTAGACGAAGGTCATTCGGCATTTATGTTTCCTACCCATCATTTGCTGATGTCCGGAAAGATGGAATTATGCAAGGACTGATCTTCATTAAAATTAAGTGAGACAAAAAGCTTCTTCTAGGAGGAGACTATCTTTAGATAATTAGCTCCATCTTTTGCGGAAAGCATAATCAGGGTTTTCTTTTTACTTTTAAATGAGTTTTTATTGTTTCTTTCATTATTACCTTAAATTCTAGACAAATGTGGTTAAATCTACTTTGATAATGATAGTTACTATTAGAGCCAGTACTCTTACCAAATGATCTAAACTTAAAAATTTCATTCAAGGTTTGCTTTTCGGCCTTAAAAACTATCTTACGATTAATCTTATCTATCAGTTATACCAGTTACACAATTTTTGGAGCTGATCTATACGCCATTAAATCGTCTGCGTACGCTATGGTGTGATTGAGGGAACTTGTGTTAAACAGTATCAGAGAAATCACATCCCCCTGTTGTAAGCCGTTTTTAATGTCAAAGACCTTGCTCGAAATGACGCTTCTGCATTTGACAACGAACTTCTTTCCTAAAAGCATGTTGTAAATCATACGTATATAGCAGGTTTCGGCATGCCCATCCTGTTCAACATATAGAACAGCCCCTCGGAGGCGAAGGCCTTCTCAAAGTTAACGAGGCAGGCACCCGTACACTGGTTCTTGAATTTACTCCATTGTGTGTCGGAGACTACCTTTGACGCAGCATGAATAGTGTCATGCCTCGTTCTAAAACCAAATTGATTTTCCGGACCCTCAGGGTTTACTTTCACATTATGGTAGATAGCGTGTACCAAATATATAGCCTCTCACACCTTTCAATATTTCAATAGATTATCGTAATGAGAACGAAATAAGTTATGACTGTCTGGAGGAAATTGAATCTGAATCTAAGAATTGGTAAAGGTATAAAAATTGTGAATTGTAGAGTCGGCACATGACTCGCTATAATGAGAGCATTTGTTTTCTATTTACAGCCGTACATGCCGTAGCAATATTCGTAACTCATGATCGAAATCATTTCTCTTAAGTATAAGAACAATCTACAGAAACGGCACCAGTTTCAAGAGCAGCCGATTTGACAAAACAGCAACAGCAAATTTGCTAACATTTTTCAATCGGAAGCCATAAGGATATTGTCTGTGCCATTTGTAAAAGTCTCACAACATAAATTGTCTGCCGAGATATTACTTTTGTCAGGTATAACCAGATTTTCTCTATGAAGTTCTTTTCCCATGCAAGTAAATCTAAGCTTCCAACATATCTTCGGTGTGTTGATATTTAATTTGGCATGAAATAAAATTTATGGCAAGCATAACCCTTTCAAATATTTATCCTCAAGGCGTGTCTAATCAAACCGTCCTCTATTTTATTTTCACACTCAGATTTTGGGCTAAGACATTTATGCTTGGATGCAACATCTAATACCCAAAACTATAAATAACGTCACGTACCCACATTCGTTCATCTTGAGACTGCATTCGTATAATTGGTGATGGCCTAGTGGTTTTATTTGGAATTTCATGGCAGTGTTTCCACTTTCATGAACTAGAACTTCGCCAAAAGATCAAGTGAGTATGGGATAATTTTTAACTTGAATCTGAATTTTGCGAAACTAATTTTTTTTTGTTCCTCTTCTATAAGAACAACTCGTACATAGACGTCCATCTACAATAAATTATTTCAACTGTTTCTAAGTCTGACAAAATATGGATGTTAGATAGAAATTGGTGGCTTTTTATTCCAAATTTTCTCCTTTTTTATATGTTATTCGGTTTCCAACGCAGTTAAAATAAAACGACAAATCTCAGTCATCTGGTGTGTTTTGGTCGTTTAATTTGTATTAACTCCTACTTTAAATATTTTAATTAGAAGTGGGAACACTGTTTGGTTCAAAAAGAGAAACTGTGTTATAAATTCTTTAAAAAAAAAATATTCCCATAAATTTATTCCTAAAGCGAGCCCAAGCCCTAAGCATTCAGGTAGGTAACCTCAAGAATGAATTTAACTTTACTTGCTTAGCCATCTGACGTTGCGCACACATATATTTGGACGTCACCGTCTGTCTGGACCGAAAAACAAAAAACCGCAGATCCATACATACATGTTCATATATTCTTATATATGTAGACACAAACTTGCGACCATATATTACACAACGAGGAAACTGCGCGGGGCATTCCGATTGAGATGATGGAATTCGATACAAGAAGAGGTGCAGACAGGGTTGCCGCTAACAAATTTCAAAAGCGTTCGATTAAGGGGCCACTTTCAATTTTTATACCTATGTATGTATTTATATTCATTAAGGAGTAAAGAGTCGCTACAAATATTTCCACACAAATTTAATTGATGTCTGAATTTTAATATTACTTCAACTCACTATGTATACATGCTTGTATAATTTGTCCCTTGAGCTTTAGATACTTGCGGTATCTGGAGCCAGATGCCATAATTTATGATATTTACAGCGGGCTTAAGAGACGGTTTAAGAGATTTTGTACGGTTATCCCGTAAGTATGTATCTTCTATCAATATACACAATAGAAGCCCAGACAGCTGAATGAAGATCGTTTGAGTATTTAGTTTTTTGATTACATTAAGCAGTACTTTAAATACAGCTAAAACATTTGCGGTCAAAGCGTTTGTCTCCCTTTGCAAGTTCAACGAGGGTTTTGGTCTTCATGTCCATCGGTACTGATTCTATTTTTCGCCATGTCAGATCAATTCGATCTAATTTCGGACCTTGGGTTGTGTTTATAGAAGTCGAAGAAGTACTGCGTGTAAATTTATACCGTCAATAGTTGTCCAATTTTAAGCTTATTACTCGTACTTTTGCCTTTATAATACTTGGTCTAACTTTGACCGCAGCTAAAATTTAGTGTAGATTTTTCAAAAGACCTTTTGCTACATTGACTTGATGATCACATCATATTTTATTTAAGTTGAATTTGTATTAGCCTCTCGGCCGTAGTTTTGATGGTGGCATGGTCAGAACTAAACCAACACGAACAATCAAAATAAATTGTTTATTTGTCTGACATCACCGCCCATATGACAGCATCTAGACGAGTGTTGTCTTGTCATTGTCACGGCCGCTGCGCCGTAAAACTCGGAAACAATATCACTTAGACCTATGGAGTCACAAAATGGTTTAGATAATGTGCCGCACTGTGACTTTTTCAATAACAGATGTTTATGCTATCAACAACAAGGACGTCAAAATAGACAGCTATAAAATTGAGGTCCGTGTTGTGTGCAAATATTTGAAGGGCATAACAACTCCTTGAGCGCATGCTTATTATAAAAAGCACTAGCCGAAATGGATGCGACTAATGGGTCACGCCAAGAACTTCCTGGTAAAGGGAACTTGTAATATTCTCCAATGGTTTTTGATATTTCATATTCTAACATACTACCTTGATCAAAATGTTCAGATGTCTTCAGAAAATTTGAAATACAAGTTTATTCATCTAAATCTATATATATTGTCTCCTTCAGAGTAATCCCCATCGACTGCAACACACTTATGCCAGCGATTAAATCCTCGAACAATTTTTATATTCGGCTTTCGGTACGCCCATCTGTGCTTCCTGCGATTTTTCCATTACTTCCTCTCGGCTGCTGAAACGCGTTCCCCGTAGTGGTTTTTCAACTCGATTGAACAGAAAGAAGTCACAATGAGCCAAATCGGGTGAATTCGGTGACTGTTGGATGGTATTTGTTGCATTTTTCGTCAAAAAATTACGAATAATGATGGCACTGTGCGATGGTGCGTTATTATGGTGCAAAATCCACGAGTTTTCTGCCCACAATTCTGGTCTCTTTCGGCGAATTGCTTCATGCAAACGTCTCATAACGCCCAAATAATACTCTTTGTTTACTGTCTGGCCTTCTGGCAAAAATTCATGATGCACTACACCGTTGTAATCCATGAAAACCGAGAGCATTGCCTTCTTTTGTGACTGAAAACGACGTGGTTTTTGTGGTCTCGGCCCATTTGGTGAACGCCATTCACTTGCCTGATGTCTGGATTGCGTGTCGTGCTCATAAACCCACGTCTCGTCTCCAGTAATGATCCTTTTGATGAATGTGGGATCGGATTCAGCCCCGCAAATCATCTCTTTTGCGACGTCAACACGGTCTCTTTTTTGCATGAAATTGAGGTCTTTTGGCACCAACTTTGCTGCTACACGACGGAAACCCAAATCATTAACCAAAATGTCTTAGACGTCCATAGGCAATGTTCAAGTCCTCCGCTATCTCTCTGATGTTTAATTTGCGGTTATTGACCAACATTTCTTTTACTTCATCAATGTATTCGTCGGTTTTCGATGTCAATGGTGTGCCACTGCGTTCATCATCTTCGATTGACTCACGAACACTTTTGAACCGCTCGTGCCACTGGTAAACGACAGTTCTCTTTAGAGAATCGTTGCCGAAACACTTCTCCAACATTTCCAACGTTCGCGCACCATTAAATCTGTTTTTTATGCAAAAATTTAATACAAGTTCGTTGTTGCAAATTTAAATCCATTTCTAAAATTTTGACAAAATCGCCAACTCTTGGCTACGTAACTTTTGCAAATGTTAAGCTATGATGCTAAGATTTAGAAGGAATGTCAACAACAGATTTACCAACTTAACAAAAAAAAAACATAACTCAAATCGGAACAATGGGAGCGCCACACGGTTGGTGTGGTCGGGAACTTTTTGATCAAGGTGGTATTAGAATTTAGGAAACCTATCATCCATAAAAGTCCGATTTTCAAATTTTCGTCAAATGTGTACCTACTATGTTAATAGATTTTTACTAGTACTCCAAAAATTTTGAAAGAGTCCTCTATCGTTAAGTACAATAATTCGTGTATGTTGTTTTTAATACTCGTACAATAACATAAAAAGTCATCCGCGGATTTTGGTCAAAATCTGATGTCCCTGATTCAACATGAATCTGACAAAAATTCAAACCGATAGCATTATTCGTTCGCGAGTTACCGTGGGCCAAAAAAATAGACACATACGGACATACTCGTACATGCACACTAAACACACGCACAATCTGGCGGATGAGATGCAGAGAGCCTATAAGCGGAGAAATTCTTGTAACCAAGAGACAGTAGTCAATCAAAAGCTTCAAGGAAGAAGAAAAAGCGATTTCAATGACTAATGCAGATGGACCTAGAGATTGACCCCATCCATAGACGGTTGGGAAAACCGAAGGCATGGAAACTGTAACTACCATCTCACGCAGTTCCTATCTATTCACGGTGGGTGTCGAAGCTATCTACACCGCTTCGGGCACGATAACTCTGGTTTTTTCCCAGACTGCCCAAATCATGAGGAAGACACAGAGCATGCAATATTAAATTGCACGCGCTTTCTGAGATGGAGAACTGATATACGCAACCCGCAGTCAATAATTGAACAAATGTTGCGGTCAGAAGAAAATTGGATGGAGATATGAACATACATAACTAACGTGCAAAGCGAGGTGCAGAGGATCGAGAGAATAGGACGCGCTGATGCAGCAAATTTAGATTGCTTCCCAGTCCCACGAAGTAATACCTAACCGCGGGGAGAGCGGTCGAAGTGTTTAGGCGTATTACTGGAATCGAACAGTCTAGCTAGCGAATTGTGTATGGTAGTCCGGGCTATCTATGAAGATTACACATCCTTTGCCGCAAAAAAAAAAATATACACACAGCCATTTTCTTATATATTGTCTAAAAACACTATAGATACCTTAAAACGTAAAGATATCCCCTAAATTTCCATTTTACAAGAACTTCCCTATCAGGAAATTAATAAAAAAAAAAAGTTAGAGATTTTATCTACTTTGGTTCTGGGAATGATACGAGGGCGGTTCAATAAGTCCGTGACTTTTGGATTAAAACAGATTTTTTGATAAAAAAATAATTTTATTTTTCAACGTAGTCTCCCTTGAGCTCTATACACTTTGTCCAACGCTTCTCCAATTTTTTTATCCCTTCCAAAAAAAATGATTTGTCGAGGTCCTCAAAATAGGCCTTTGTTTGCGAGATGACTTCATCATTGGAGTCAAATCTTTTTCCACCAAGCCATTTCTTCAGGTTTGGGAACAAGAAGTAGTCGCTCGGAGCCAAATCTGGAGAATAAGGTGGATGAGGGAGCAATTCATAGCCCAATTCATGGATTTTTGCCATGGCAACTGCACATGTGTGCACCCTTGCATTGTCTTGGTGGAAAAGAACTTTTTTCTTGGCCAAATGAGGTCGTTTTTTTTTCAAATCGTCATTGAATCGGTCCAATAAGTTGGCATAATATTCCCCATTGATTGTAGTCAATGTGGATTATCCCGCGTGCATCCCAAAAAACAGTCGCCATAACTTTATTGGCTGACAAACCCACCTTGGCCTTCTTTGGCGCCGATTCACCCTTAGAAACCCACTGTTTTGACTGTTGTTTGTTCTCTGGTGTGTTGTGATGGATCCATGTTTCGTCCACGGTTACAAAACGGCGCAAAAACTCCTCCATATTGCGATTAAACAACGCCAAACCTTCCTGTGAAGTTGTTACACGATTGCGTTTGTGGTCGACTGTGAGCAAACGCGGCACCCATCTTGCGGAAAGCTTTCTCATGCCCAAGTGATCATTCAAAATTGGAACCACTGAGCCATGCGAGATCCCTACGGCTTCCACAACGAAATTCAGTAAACCACTTTTTTACCATTGAAATCGATGGTGCAGAGTCCCCATAGTATTTATCAAGCTTAGCCTTGGTCTCGGTAATGGTTTTTTTTCGCAAGAAATAATGCTTAATAAGCACACAAAATTCACTTTTTTCCATTTTCTCCTCAAATTAGTGAGTAGTCTGATAAAAATAGCTGTCAAACACAAACTAACTGACGCAGCAAGTTTAAATTTTGACAGGAGTCAACTGACAGATGCCTGTTGACAGGAGCAGTGTTGCTGTTTCAGTAAAGAGGTCAGAAATTCAAAAATTCACGGAATTATTGACCCGCCCTCGTATATTGTAGCATCAGATATCAAATGAAGAGGTAGACTTACCAATCGTTGGTTCTTTGGCCTAAAATGATTAGTAAGAAATATAGTGACTTTATGCTGGACCAGCTCTGTTGCGCACAAGCATGGGCGTTTGCGAAGGCGAACGCATAATTCTTTGCATCAGTTTTGGTCCTGCTTGCGTAGATGATTTCTTCAAGATGTACTGAGGCATCGAGCGATTGAATGGACCACCCAGTAAAAGGAGGCCTCACCTAAGATGACACATACAAATGAAAAGGGACCTCAACCATTTTTGGATTGCCCGACTGGAGCCGGTTGGCCCAAGACCGAGCTTAATTGTTACTAAGGTTTATTGATTGAGACCCGCATTTACCTTGGACTGCAGGGCCAACTAAGCACGTAAGTGAGTAAGTATTATTATAAAGCTTCTCACTTTACAGTCCTATACTTTCATTTTGCACTATATTTGCCATCGCAATTTATTACTCTTTCTGACATTTGCAAGTGCATCTAAAAGATTATTCTTTGAAAATAAGTAATAACTACAAAACATATTCAGAAGAAATATAGGTTGTATCGAATTTCAAAATATTTTCGTAATATTAAACGGGTCTCAAATTTTAAAAAAGAGTGTCGCATTAAGTTTTTTTTAAATGGATTATGTCTATAACGGGCAAGTAAAGCGGAAAAGGTTACAAAGGTGATGTTGCTTGCAGTTACACTCATATACTCTCATATTTATGTATAAAACTGAAGTGAATTCATACCCATATGTTGGAGTCCTAGTATCTGTAAATTTTTCTTCGGAATTGGGTCGACGAGCTTGTATCTTTCACTAGTCGATTATCAGCGTCTGACAATCTTATATGACAGGAAGGTGACAATTAATAGAAATTCACTTTATTTCGCGGTCGGGCTGCCCTGAGTGTTATGCAAATCAATGAAAAATTTATTGAGGAACTGGTTTCTCTTGGAAATCAAAAGTGTTTTCAAATTTTTGAATTTTCTCCAATTTTGTTGGTTTCTCTGATCGGTGAGCTGGTTTAAAGTGCTTTCGTTTTTATTTCCCGCTTCCCCGTGTATCTTGGCTTTTAGACCTGTACTTCTGTGCTATGAACGCACTTGAAGATACATATATACATACATTCGTGCATATATATGTATAAAACGAACATCAATGGAAAATTTAAGGTGTTTAATCGGTTGGAGGTGGGTAGAGGGCATAATTTATGATTGACGAACGTTTTTTCTACGTTCAAGGTCACGACTCCACATATACATGTATATATATATATATATATACAAATATGTATGTAAATATGTACATATATTACATTTTTTTATTAATTTATTTCCTCTTTACCTTATGTATTGTAGATAGTCTCAATAAAAAGAGACAAGTAGACAGAGGAGTGTTATGTGCTTTGCACTTTAAATGATTGCGGTTGGCATTGATGAAGGCTTACAAAAAGGGTCGTGCCTGACTTGCCCCATTCTGACCTTTTGAAGTGATTATTTACAAAATTAAATTGTACGATTAGGTAATAAGGTGTTATGAAATCAAGGCGGAGATTTCGATCGGAATTTTTAATGCCAAACAGAGAATTCAACAACTAAATTATGTTGGGTATGCGTTTTAAAAACTGCTAATGCAACCTATTGCATACGCTAATAAAATAATTGAGATCCAAATACTGCATTTCTTCAATTGTGTCTTAATTATGTCGTATCATAGATCATACAATTGGGAACGTTCCTATAAGAAACAAATGAAACAAATCTTTAAAATCCAAATCAAATTTTCAATTTCTTTTTCAAAAACCGAATATAGCTTTTTTTTCCCCGATAAGGATGTTTGCTATAGTCTGATTAGTTTAAGAAAAATTGTTATGAGGGGCGAATCCTCTGATATTTGCAAGTTAACGTGAGTGCAAGCTAAGAATACTAACTACAGCAGACATCTTTTCATTGTACATTACACCCATGTTACGATTTGATGCAGTTTTTAAGCTGATACCTTTTTAGAGATTCACAGTTGTTAACAGCGTTCTGATATTAAAGATGGGGAATCGAGGCATCATAAGTCGTTTCCCATCGAACAGATTTTTACTAACTCTCTGTCACACAATGCGATTATACTCAGTTCAACTAACGTAATATAAGTAAACTTGGGTCTGTCTTCAAAATGGAGATACGTAATCCTGTTAGCAATGAATTATATTGCAAAGGGTGAATAGAGGAGGCCAAGTATCTACATGTTTAGTGACAGCCAAGATGCCCTTAAGGCTTTGGTGAACCTTATCATCACCTCAAAGTTAGTTAAGGAATGCACAATTGGATGGCTGAACCCACTAAGAATTATCGGAAATGTAATCGCCGATGAATTTATTTGGCAAGACTCAGAAGAGACCTAACGAATGCTTCTCGACGTCTCTTAAAAGTCAATGGCATTCCTGGTGACCTTAGTGTGCATAACAGACACCGCCTCAAGCGATCGTTACTGTGAGGGTGATGACGGCTACAATTCAAAGCAAACTTCAGAACAAAGGATGGATCGAGGAATTCGTAAAATCGAGATTAGAAGATGACCTATCGAACATAACCTAAAAGTTCCTTATGTCACAAAGCAAAGAGAAAATAATTTTGACCCCAATTATGTCATAACAGTAAAACAATAAATCATTGTGGCGGAAGCATGCTTCAGGAACGTTTTTCATATAAATATGTTGGAAAATTCATCAGATACAAGAAACTCGACCTAAGAAAAAAATATGTAGAAAGTTTGGAAACCGTCTTACAGCACTTTGCGGAGGACGACATCTCGCTGCTTTGGAAGTTTCAACTGCACAGTGATCTTTAACATGCTGCCGAATTAAAAGTAAGGTAGTTTGTGGCCTAAACAATCTCTAGACTTAGAGCTTATTTGGTATTGGGGTATGAAATCCCGAATACACCATGCTTAAAGCCGGCCAAAAAGTTCTTCGAAATAGGAACAACAACATGAGATACTGGCAATGTACAAAAGATTCTAATTTTTCTAGGGACTATCAAATTTGTTCTTAAATACACCTATTTCTTTGCACTGTAGTAGGGTCCTTTTTATTCAATATATCGATAAAATTATTTATTTCAGTTCTTTTCAGTAACTATTATAACTAAAAATAAATTATTCTTTATTGGTCCAGGAAAAGGGCAGTATTTAGTTAAACATACGTAGAGAGAGACAGAGATTTATAGGTTTTTTAGCTCTGCTCTTAAATTTAAAAACTCAAATTCTACCGCCATTCATTCATGGAACTCACTGTTCAACTAAGAAACAAAATCTATTTATTTAATGCCACTTACCAATTTTCTATTGAATTTAAGATATTCATAAGAACACTATGTAAATATTAACATACCAATTCGATTTTTTCCAAAAATAACTTCAACTCACCTGAAAATAAAATAAAAATTGTAAACCTGTTAGTTAAGTTTTAGTAAAAAAATTTATATTTCAAAAACCTCAAAAATATCATATATTTAACACTAAATGGTATTTATATCCAAATGTCTGTTTTTGCTACAAAGCAAATTCAAAAATCTAAACAATTTCTTCAAAAAACATACAAGAAAAAAAAAGAATAAGAAATAAAAAGAAAAATTTTAAATCTTACAGATGCACATCTATTTAACCCACTCTTCGTCATGCCGCGCAAACTTTTAATCTAAACAAATAAATCTTGTGCTAAAATAACAAAAACAGTCGGACCAATTTTATGCGCGCTGTTCTACTTATGTTCGTCCCAAATCTCCTCCTGCCACCAACGGTAATTTTTGTGTAAAAAAAGAAAGAATATAGATCGGTATGCAAAAAGTATAGTAATTACAGCCAACATTATGTGTAAACACAAATAGATATTCAAGTAGGAAATGAGCGAAACAAGAGTTTATGATGCGCGATACTATGATACATACGATATTAAACTGGTGGCAACTCATGGCACCACAACATTAACTTGTGCTTGCAAACAATAACATACAATTATACATTTTTTTCGTGTTAATTTAATTTTAGTAATGACTAATGCCAGTTAACAAAATTAAAAAAAAAAAGATCCATATCTTTGCAATCTTCAAATATTCCAGACTTATGCTCACCAAAATTATTGATCTTGAGAATCTACATGAAAGGTATGCCAAAGTTTCATGATCGTTTACGAATATAGAATTCTAAAGTTCCTTCCACTTCGCTCACAATCGAAACTTGAATAGACTGTCGCCTAGGAAGAACTCAAAATAATGTGTCTTGAAATGAAGTCATACCACCTTGATCAAAAAGTTCCCGCACCACACCACCGTGTGGCGCTCCCATTGTTCCGATTTGAGTTCTGTTTTTTTTGATAAGTTGGTAAATCTGTTATTGACATTTCCTCTAAATCTTAGCGTCATAGCTTGATATTTGCAAAAGTTACGCAGCCAAGAGTACATCTAACTATGTGTGTGTTGGCGATTTTTTACAATTTTAGAAATGTATTTCAATTTGCAACAACGAACTTGAATTAAATTTTGCGTAAAAAACGGATTTAACGATTCCCTAAAGAAAACGGTCGTTTACCAGTGGCAAGAGCGGTTCAAAAGTGGTCGTGAGTCAATCGAAGATGATAAACGCAGTGGCAGACCATCGACATCGTAAACTGACGAAATCATTGATGAAGTAAAAGAAATGTTGGTCAATAACAGCAAATTAACCATCAGAAAGATAGCGGAGGACTTGAACATTGCCTATAGATCCGCCCAAGACATTTTGGGTAATGATTTGGGTTTCCGTCGTGTATCAGCAAAGTTGGTGCCAAAAGACCTCAATTTCATGCAAAAAAGAGACCGTGTTGACGTCGCAAAAGAGATGATTTGCGAGGCTGAATCCGATCTCGCATTCATCAAAAGGATCATTACTGGAGACGAGACGTAGGTTTATGAGTACGACACGCAATCCAGACATCAGGCAAGTGAATGGCGTTCACCAAATGAGCCGAGACCAAAAAAAACACGTCGTTTTCAGTCAAAAAAGAAGGCAATGCTCTCGGTTTTCATGGATTAGAACGGTCTAGTGCATCATGAATTTTTGCCAGAAGGCCAAACAGTAAACAAAAAGTATTATTTGGGCGTTATGAGACGTTTCTGTGAAGCAATTCGCTGAAAGAGACCAGAATTGTGGGCAGAAAACTCGTGCATTTTGCACCATGATAACGCACCGTCGCACAGTTCCATCATTATTCCTAATTTGTTGACGAAAAATGCAACAAATACCATCCAACAGCCACCGAATTCACCTGATTTAGCTCCCTGTGACTTCTTTCTGTTCAATCGAGTTCAAAAACCACTACGGGGAACGCGTTTCAGCAGGTGAGAGGAAGTAAAAATCGCAGGAAGCACTGAAGGACATACCGAAAACCGAATATAAAAAATGTTTCGAGGATTGGATCAAGCGCCGGCATAAGTGTGTTACAGTCGATGGGGATTACTTTGAATGGGACAATATACGTAGATTTAGATGAATAAACTTGTATTTTTAATTTTCTGAATAAATTTCTTTTTGAACAATGTGGTATACCAAAACAGATGTATTGTTTTCCTTTGAATCTTTGACGCTTACGTCAAATGTTGAAATCACCTACTGCTAAAAAACAGAAAATTAATCGTAGATCTTTCCAACGTAGGAGTTGGAGTTTCATTTCAAAAATACAAATAAAGTTCAATAACAGTCTTAATGAGAAGGCTCTTTTCTGACAATTTCATGTTATGGGAATTTCCTTACCAATAATCCAAAGATCCTACAGATGAATAACTTTAAATAAAAATAACTAATATGTACGAATTGTCTGAAAAATAGCCCAACTTGAAGTATGTTTGCATCTTCTCCAGTTTAATTCTGAGTTTCCTTAAATCGAGATTTACGGGTACTGATGTTAGTCATCAAATCATGAATTAAGGTGGATCTCTTGGATAAAATGAAATTATCATTATGAAAGTTCGTCATGTTGTTGTTCACAACCAATAGGCACGAATTTAACTTCTACTGATCAATATGAGCAAACTGTCACAATCTATGTGTGGCCTTGCTAAGAATGAAAAGTATCTTGACATTTTTTTTATGTTGAATTTCAGTTTAAATAGAATCAGAGTAGTGCACAGGATTATACGAAACTGGCCGCAAATCATATATATTTAGATATATACTCGTACATATGGTATAATTCCAAGTCGTTTTCAGTGGTGGAGCTAAGGATCACTTGAAAGAGTTAAAAATGCAATGATTTTGACGTTAGTGTACAACTAATTCTGCTAACATATGGAAACATACTAAGCGCAATTGAAACACAAGATTTAAAAACTAGCATATGCAATAAATTTGCTTATCAACATTTTAATCAACTATCATTTTACTAGAAGATTAATGATCGCGCGAGATATGGCTTTATCCTGTGTTTATTCTATTCTATTCAAAAATGCCACCTAAACTAAAAGTTGAAAAAAAATAAATTTCCCACCTTTAAAATTTTCTAATCTTCTCTAGCTTCAAACCCAAAACTTGGGTATTACATTACGCAAACCTGAGATAACAGCCCTCTACGAGCACTAGTACACCTCGAACCTGACTACAGGCGTATTCATATACTCATACATGTACGCTTGATCAGGCTGAAAGATAAAAGTTTATTCAGCTTGTGGCTATCCAAGAGCATAAATCTGTACCTTTCTCTGTGTGAAGCATGCGAGTTGAAATAAGTTTGCGTTTCTCAGTAACTTAAGTGGTAATACAGAAGATTAGCACTATTTACCAAGCTGCGACATGAAACTACACTAAAAAAAGCAAGCAGACACTGTTCATACCCATATGTGCAAACAGTTTTTTGTCTAGTTTTGAATGTCAGGCACTCTTTATTCTGATTTCTATGCTGTCCTCGTGAATTTGCTGAACAAAAACGTTGTTCCAAGCAATGCATATCACGTTCAATTTGAATAATACTCGTATGAGTATTTTGCGTGCTTACATATACATATGTACATGGGTATCTACGACCTGCCAACATATGCACACAAGTACTCGACTTAATATAAAAAAGATGACTTTCATTTGAAAATGGATCTGTGGGATCATTAAGATGTTATAATACTCGTAGATGGAAGACTAGGGAAAATACCTCAGATGAAACTTGCCGTTAGTCGACATTACTTGTAACATAAATGGGTGATTTATACATTGAATTTGTTCACCCAGTACTTGTAAGTACATAAAATAGTCCGAATCATTTTTCACAATCATTTCCCGCACTGACCTAACAGATATTGCAATTTAAATAGTTAATGTGAAAAAAAATCACATTTTTTCTTAGCAAAGGATAATGATGTCCTAATCAAACCGTTTTCTAAACTAAGTGGAGTTTCGTCTAAAAGTGTCCAAAGGCTCTCCTGAGTTTTTGCATTACAAACAGAATTCGGAGGACAGAAAAATATACTCGTTATAGACTTGTAGAGGTATTCGGAAAAATCACTGGTTCGCTCCTAGCAGTTTTGTTATAATTTTTTTAATTATAGCCCCTGAATGCACTAAATATGTATCTGAAATCTTGAGATAGCCTGAAGCACCGGAATTGCTATGCAACAAACTATGGCATTACAAAAAATTAATTCACATAACATAACTACTAATCGATTTCCGATTTCGGTTTCGACCCTTCACAATCTCACGCGTTTAGTCTTTTATAACAAACTGTCTACATTCCGATCGCTCTGTTTTTAAAGGGGACGTTGAATCTTGCTATTCCTTTTAGGACTAGATGCATGTACAGTTCACGGTTACAGTTTTTCATCCTTATACCGCCGTCGAACACATTAGCTACTTATAACGTTGTTTTATCAAAAAAGTTCCTGGTTTGGTTATTTTGGCTCATACTATCAGATCTTGTGTCGATTGTGTCGAAGAAATAAAGTGTGGAACATATTTTTTTAACCTATCTTGGTTTTCGCGCGCTTTGTGAGACGGTGCCGAGTCTTGTTGAAATGTCCACGGTCTCCGACCGAAATGATTGTTTGCCCAAGGCTGCTTCAATACTGTCTCTAAGACAGTTTCATTCGTGGTATTAATTTTGAGGCCACGGTCCAAAAAATATGAGCGTATGGCGATCTGCTGCTTGCTTCCTGGTGGCCGTCCGAAGGTGTAAATTTTCGAAGGACCTCTCTGGCAAGTAAACTCGGTCATTTTGTTTGTTGACATATTGCTCGATAACAAATGGCGACTCATCGGAAAAAACCAAATTCGGCAACTCAACACTTTCGTGCAAGCGTAGCAACTCCTTCGCTTTTTCGACTCAAACTTTTTTCTGTTGTAACTTTTGTGCTTTTTGGAATGGCTTGAGCCCAAGTTAATTTTTCAGTATGTGTTGTATCCGTTCCAACGATATGTTGAGCTCACGAGCCATTTTTCTTCTACTTCGACGCAGATTTCGCTCAATTCGAGTCTTCACTTTCCGAACCATTTCTGCCGATGTTGCTGTTTTTTTATGACCACCTCCATGGCGTTTTGCAACGCTGCTAGTATCACCGTAACGAGCTATGGTTCGACACACAAATGGTTTATTCACGTTGAGGTGCTGGAGGGCTCTAACGATAGCTACTTGTGGTTTTCCAGCCAAATATAAAGTAATCACACTATCACGGTTGAATTCCATCGCGGATAAAAATTTTTCAATACAACTGAAACGCAAATCGCTTAAAATAATAAAATTATCTGTCATGTGTCAAAATTTGAGCTCACTGTCATGATCGGTTTGGAAATTATAGGAGTCTGAAGTTGGTTGCAGTTCGAGTCATTCAGGGTATATATGTCTGTCTCATCACTTACTTTTTAGTTTACACAATTGTCATACGATTGGTAATTATAATCAGGCCATCACTTAACGGCTTAAAATTGAAGACCTCTTTCTTCAAAGTCCCAGTGAAAATTTTCTCCTTACATCCGCAACATTTTGTGACAGCTGTAATAAATAGAGCGTTACTCGTCTTCCTTGAATTAATGGTTCTATTCAGGGTATTTACAACTTCGTAGTAATATTGATCTTGTGGTGCGTGAATACTTTTTGTAATGTGTAAACATTCCTCATATTTCAGGAGCATATTCTTAGCTCTTTGTTCTTATTCCCGTAATGTTATCGTCGCTTGCTTGTTACATGAACATGACAGACTTTATCCCTTTGAAAATTTTTTTTTCATGATATGACCGTTAACACCACGAACAAATAACTATAGATGGAATCGATACCAATAGCCAGAAGCTGTTTACTTGCCCTATTCTTGTATTTATTTCGAAAGATTCCGTGTTTCGAATTGCATAAAGCCATATTTTATGTGAAATGAATAAGACAGTTCTATGATTCAAAACATTGACAAAGGGCTAGATCTTACGATCTTACGTTTGAATATAAACATTTACATATCAAAACACCTTCTCAGCGAAGAGCCCGCGAGGGACAATATCTGGATTTCGCGTAATTAAAATAGCAATCTGGGTCCAAGATCGGTAATATAGTATGTTGCTGAACCAGAGAGCGTTATATTGTAGCTGCATTTTCAGTAGTTCCTTGATGGACATAAAGTGAGATTTTCTCAAAAATATAGAAGCCTATGTATACAATACTTCTGGCCGACAAACAGGTTGGGACAGCAATTAAGACTTTGAAAAGAAGGTTTTCGAATCCTTTTACTATAAGTCGAGGCGTAAAGAAGACTAAATCATCCTTTGAAGAATTAAGGTATGGCGAGTGGTAGATAGCTTAAACTTCAACATGATCAGTTGGAGAACTGTGCATGTAGCAGAAACTTTAAATGAATCGGGACCATATTAAGTGAGTAAGGTTGTACTAGTTCTATGGGAGTATAGCAATGAGTTGGATACGATGATAGTATGGCAACTGCACATGATCAAGGAAAGATCATTCTTAAATAAATAATGTTTATTTAATGCAAGTCATTACACGCGCACTTCTAAATGTCACACTATAAATGATAGATCTGGCACGAAAGGTCGTATGCACAGCGTCATGAGTCAGTTTTTTTTTCTGACAAAAAGATGCAGGAAAAACGGAAAATTTACTAAGCATTAAGAAACCGTTTACTGAGTGCGATGAACTTCCAATATCAAAACCCACTACCAGATTCATTTGTCGTTCTTCATTCTGCCTCCACATACCAAAAAATTCAATTACTGCAACCGATAAATTATATTTCAACAGGATCGTTGGCATTTTCAATTAATTTTCTTCTATTGCAATGCGTTTCATAGTGTCAATTCAATCAAAGAACCTGCATATACTCGTACGTTATATTCTTGACTGTGAGTAATTCGTGCCATCTCTTAAGGAAAACAATCAACCAATACGTAGTTTGTTAAATAGTTTTTCGATTACGAAATTATGTTATTAGAAAAATAAGTGACATGCTTACAAAAGCCCAGCAAAGAACCTATCATACTCTTTCGCATTTGGATCAATTATACGAATATTATTTTTGATAAGAGCTCTTCGAGCCCTTGAAACCCTATTTCACGCACTTCAAATCAAATCAACAATCAAACTTTGGAATAAATAAAGAAATTGATCGAGTCGTTAATCATGCGTACAAATGTATATGTGTTTGCGCATTACATCATTACGCACTTCTTGCAATCAATTATGGCCCTTTTTCTTTTTCCCCATGTGGCATGCATTCAACTATAAAATATTGTATCTTCTGATTTCGAATACGAATATCTCAATTGGACACGGATGATTTTTTTTTTCAATTTAAATAATTTCCAATATTTGTTTAATCCAATTGAAAGTGCGTAGAAGAATGTGTCGAAGATCATCATAAACTGGAGAACAGAGAAAAATATTTTCGTATTCAGAAAGTAGGTCATTAGGGGCGTTTTGTTTATTTGTATTGCAAATGTCTTAATGGAGGATGTACTCGTATTCATGTGGTTTCAAAATTGAAGTTCTTCGTAAGTGTTAGGTGAGAAAGATCAGAAGTCAAAACTTGAAAATTAAAAAAAAGAAATCTTAATTACGACCTGCTGACCTCGTTTTAAATATCTTATAGACCAAAAGACTACTCCGTCTTCTTTCTGCAAGTTTTTGTTATCAACGATCAGTTAAACTTGCAATCGACGGATTGTTTCAAAATACATATATTTTTTCTTAATTGTCTTACTCTGGTATACTCGGGACCTGGATCTTTGGACCAGCATCTTGTTAAAGGCTTGGACAAGGGCCTTATTGAGAAAAAAGTTTATTCAAAATATTTAACTCCTTCAGTCCGCATACATGGGAGAATCAAATTACAACATCAAATGAAATGCATCGACGAAACAAAAAATATTGTATCATATAAATTCTACCCTTTCAATGCATTTCAGCTTAGCAACTGTAGGGCGGGGCTAGCTTATTACAGTTATATACTATAGACAATAGTGCGGTAAATATTTTAAGGAGCTCATAAATGTGATTGTACAAGATGTGATGTTTGATTTGAAAAAAAACATTCACGCAATTGCTAGAATTACCAGCATTAAAAATAAAGTAAGACGGGGTTTTCTATGTCATCGGAAGACATACATACATATGTATCCACGCATCCAATTTTTTTTTTCTCTAGACTTATTTTAGCTTCCAATTTACATGCTATGAATTGAAGTATAAATACAAAACAGATCGCTTTATGTAGGGACAACTTATTATTGATCGTTGCTTATTGATATTTAAGTGTAGGGGGTGCCACTGTAGAAGAAACAATTTTGAGAAATTGATAGATTGTCAGTATCATTATTTAGCTTTAAAGGTCTTATAATAGGCAGTTTTCTATTTGAGATAGGAAATTGGTAAGTGTTTTCAAAATTAACTAGCCTAGCAACTGGTAACACCCAAATTCTTACTCTTGACTTACATTCTTTTTTGTAAGAGTTCGGTATCTTTTATTGTAGTTATATAATAAGATAAGGTTAATCAGATAGTTATCACATAAAAGTCACAAATGGTATAATCAACTGTAAAAGAATTTAGGGCGAAATACATAACTTACGAGACTTAAATTCTGTGTTCTTATACCATGCGATAGAGCAACCACTTCAACCTCGGTCTTTCGTTACATCTCGAACGAAGGAGATAAGATTCAAAGAATCTTTTCATTGCTTTCCCCACAAAATCTTAATCCAAAAATTAAAACATTTAAAAATTTTAAACACGGGTAACAAAAAAAAAAAGAAAAGTAAAAATTTATAAAAAAAAGTACACATTTAATCACGTAACCTATAGGCAGATTAAGACGATTTAAGTAGGAACTATTTTTTAAGTAGCTTTAAGTCTTATAGCAAGAAAACACAAAAACAATGCCCAGTTACTTTTATTTTTCTTAATATTTTCATACTTCAATTAATAGAAAAATAAAATAAAATAAAATACATTACTTTCGTCGAAAGACTTCTAATAAGTAATAGGCGTAACTTAGAGTGCCCTTATAGGGCCAGAAAGTTAAATTAAGATTCTTAAGTTAATCAAGCTGATTTCTAAGCATGTTTTGCCCAGCATTAAGATAGTATTGAATAGAAATGTTTTCAAACTTAACACCGCATAACTGTTTCAGTTTTTGCAGTATTCCGATATCGAGTTGCTAAGGCAGAAGCTACACTAAATTCCGTTGATAAATGATATATGTTTACAGAGCATACCTAGGTACGTTTCAGCCAGAGCTTGAACAATTATCACCACGTATTGATACTGTTCGTGGATTTCAGTAGAGCCTTCGATAACTTAGGCCACAAAACCCTAATAGAAGCGCTTCAACGTGTCGGTATACGAGGACTAATGGCGGACTGGTTAACCGATTATCTGTGTAACAGACTATTCTGCGTGAGAATCAGCGATGTACAGTGCGTAAGAACAAAGGTGGAATATGGTGTGCACCAGGGATAGAAATTAGGTTCAATCCTTATTATCTTGTATACTAATGAGCTTCTTCGCTCTTTTATGCACAGCACACCGTTTGCCTTCGCTGATGACACAGCAATCATGGTACATCACATGTCGCTGGAAATGGCGACAGCAATAATGCAGGAAGAGTTGGATGCTGCGGTCAAATGGTGCCACGATAACGGCTTGGTGCTAAATGCATTGAAAACCAAGATGATACACATCCGCAATCCCAGTTTCACATCGACACAAATTCCAGTATACCTGAGAAATGATGCATGTCCTAGTTCCAGAAATCATCGAAGTTGCTGACAGCTGTAAAAATTTAGGAGTCATCATCGACTGTCATTTCTTAAGGAACCAACAGATTGATAAGCTACGCATGGATTTAAAGAAAGCCATCTATGCACTAGCCCATCTGAAATATCACGCTACGGTGTCTGTTTTGAGGCAGGTCTGCTATTCACTAATTGAGTCTAAACTGCGGTATGGTGTTCTTGCTTGGGGCAACGCAGCGACAACCCATATCCAAAAACTGCAAAAATTGCAAAAATTGCAAAAACTGCACTGAAAAATATCAACTCTATGAATACTCGAAATAACGACATTAGCTTCAAAGTCGTTAAAGTAGAAGACATTTTTAAGATGACGCTCATACTACGACAACATCAAGTTTATTCGGCCAATGGATCATGAAGTGAATACTAGACGACGGGCCCAAAGTATGCTGCAAGCATCAAACATTTGCAACAAATATGGTAGAAGACAACTCCTACACAGCGTTCCGGCAACAATCAACAACCTACCCCGAGAACTAACAAACATTGTAAACTTTAAAACTAGAAAAAAAGCGATCAAAACCTACTTTTTGAATAATGAAATATAAAACCAAAATAGGTAAAATGTTCTATCAATTATAGATACTATCTGAATTAGTTTCAATATGTTAACTTGTAATTTGGAAAGCCTAAGCTCACTAACTTTACAATTCAGGGATTTAATCTTCAGCAGACAAGCCAAAGGCTTCGCAGATATTTATAAGTAAATAAAAAAAAAAAGAAGACTTCGAACAAACCTTTTTGTATACGGGACATATAGCACATATTGATTTCATATACTTCAGAAAATATTGTCGAAAAATATATCCACTGCAGCAAGTGTTGCCTAAGTCGTACAATATTGCCCTGAATTTATCTGAAGCAATCTGCAGATAAAAAATCTGTATAGATTGGCGTTAATTCCATTTCTTAATATGTTAGTGCATTGAAATCGTATTGCACTATTCGACAACTTGCGAACTGCCGTACTATTAAAGTTTTTGTACTACGAAGCTGGTATTAATAATAACGTTTTTAGAAAGAAAAGCAAACAAACAAAAAATAATGATACACAGTCACATCCATGGCTTTGTGTCGATCTGAATGAAATTTATTAATATGTTGAATTAACATTTTCAGATCAGAATTATTTTTAAATGAAACATCCTATATCTGCCCACAAGCCTCATTAAAAACAAGAATCAGGATTATTTTCTCTCATTTCGTCGTCTTCATGGCGCTGAATATATGTTTATACAGATATACTCGGATATAAACCTATGTATAAAAGTTTCAATGAAAAAGAGAAAAACCTTATAAAACTGGAATTAAGAAAGGAAAAAAGAAGGACTTTCAATCAGACGTTGGAGTTTTGTTGACTCGATGCTTTCATGTTCAGTATGATTCACCACAACAGCATTTGTCCTCCCACTTCATATGGCATTAGCCCCTCACAACACTCCCACACTTTATTCCTGATTTCTTAAATGTTACTAAGTAGTAAATGTATCCAGATAAATGTGTTAGCGTCTGATACAATCGCAGGCGATGTGTCTTCCAGAGTCACAAGATCATTGTGGGTGGCAGCCATAATATTTATTCACCAAATACCAGGAATCACTTTGACTTGATCCATGAAATCAGATTTAAAGATATGCCGTATGCACGAGGGTGGAGTGCAATAAATAAAAACTCCGACAAAGCTCCCATACATACGAATTTATACGAATATGTATAACCATTGTTGTTAGGAAGCCAAAATATTTGGGACGAATTACTTGGAAATGATGACTCGAGAAAATATCCGTCTGGAATATGACATTGTTGACCTCGCTAAATCATTGGAACTGGTGTGAGGAGTGATGACCAAAGCTAACCCAATTTGAAGTAGTTTCTCACAGACAACAGCGAATCCTCCAATAATTCACTGGAGTAGTTTTCAAATGAATACAAATGATTTCGAGTCTCTGAATCACAACTAATTATATTGATGACGTAAAACCTTTCGATCTCTGGCTTTCTGGACGTCGATCAATTTTCATTAAGCCGATAGACTTTTCGTCTATTTATTTGTTCGTGTCACTCAATAAAATAGCAATGCGCCTTGAGATTTTTACTGGAAATTGAACTCATCAGCTTAAGACATTTGGTACAGGCACTGATCCGCATGTGCCCCCCCAGAGAACTAAAGTATCTTAAATTGTTTTGCGAGGCAATACCATATTTTCTTCCATTAAAAAGATACTTTCAATTGTAAAGTTAGAGGTCTGCTGGCCCCCAAACTGATTACTATTATTTTTTGTTCGTGTTTTTTTTCCCCTAGTGGCATATGATGGTGAGTGATGCTGATGGTAGCGATGATTCAAAAACACATACGCGTACGAGTTGTCCATATTTCAAACAGAACGAATTTGCGCAGATATTCACTGAAGCGTTGCCGTGTGTTTGTTTACAAAATAGATTATACACCTACAAAGCTAAAGAGCATAGAGCTCATTCGTTCTAAGATGTGTAAAATATTCACCTTAATACCACCCGTTGTACTTTGTATCAACCTATTTTCGAAAATAAAAAGGCTATCTCGGCTTTTGTATAAGCGAATTTGAATTCAAACCATTATCATTATTTTTTTGGTTTTCACATGTTTTCGAGTCTAACTGCGCCACTGACATACGTACATATTGTGCGTACGTCGCAAGATCTTCGGCAGCTTCTTCTTTAACTCGGACTTTTTAGATCCCACTCAAGTAGGCGAGTTTCTCTCACTTTTATCCCATTTGATTTGAGCTGAGACATAGTTGAGGTTAGCAGGTTTTGAAATATGGTATATATGTAGTAAAATTTATTTTTCTTGAAAGTTAGCTTTTTTTTATAATTTGCGCGGGCTCAAGGGATTAAGTACCCTTAAAATGTTTGCACACAGCGCGGGCGAAGGAAAATCAGGGAGGATGGAAAGAGGGGTACCGGTGAACCTTGGTTTTAAATGTTTGAAGGTTATAATGACTAGGAAATAAAGAGTTAGGCAGGGCATTCCATAAGCGAGTTGTACGACTTAGGAACGAATCACGATATTTTAGAGTACGTTCGAAAGTGGGCTTGAGGGTATACTGATGAGCATTCATAGCGAGACGGGTGTTAAGGTTAAAAATTTGAAGGGGCGGAATGCTACTGCCGATTTCTATGGAGCACTGGTGGTGGAAATAGCGATAAAACAGAGTGAGATACGAGACATTACGTTGATGTTCGAGGGTGTCCATTTTGAGTGATATTAGTATCACCTATGAGTTTTATCGCACGGTTTTGAATCCTATCTAGCAGGTGCAGAGATGTTTGAGCGCACCCGACCAGATGTGGGCATTGTACTCCAATTTCGGGCGGATAAGTGCCTTATATATTGAGGCCAGATCAGAGGGGGTAAAGTATTTCTTACATCGCTTTAGGAAACCTAGACATTTCGCAGCATTTTTGACGACACCGAATATGTGGTCATTCCAACGTAAGTTGCCATTGACACACATACCGAGAAAAGATACGCTTATCGCTTTCGCCGATGCAAGTGCCATCCATGGATAATGGCTGGGTGTTTAAATTTCGCTTTAACGACAGCAGACAGCATTGTGTTTTGGAAGCATTAAATTCTACTCTGTTAGTGGTTCCCCAATTAGTTATGCTGGTAATATCAGAATTTAATGAGCTTAACATGCGCTGCCGTTCCCGTGATCAACTCGTTTTTAGTTTGATTAAAACCAACCCCTGTTGAATATTATAGTTCGCTTTAAGTCATTGCATCGGCGAAGAAAACCATACATTAGTTAGAAATTGGAAAAACAGGTTCGTATAATATTATACGGCAATACACCCTACGTTGTTATGATGGAAAGAGCTGTGGTTGAGTAGATGTGTATATTGGAATACTGCCTCAACATCTGGTATATGAATATAAGTATATACTCGTATATCGAGTGTTCTCAGCCATCCTTCTTCATAGTAATTCTGAATCATACTCTCCGCTGGTCGGACTCGAGGTTTAAAAGTAAACAAAGCTGAAAATTTTGATTTGGGAAAACCTAATTTAAGATTCTAGTAGGACAGAGAGAAATCCAAATGTCCCGGAAAGTTAAAAAGGCTACAACTTCGTCTGAACGAACCTTAGTCATAACATTCAAATAGAGATCCTTAGCTACGATATATAATATACCTAGTATATTAAAATTTTTGAAACATTACGCTCCTCTGCTGTAAAAGTCAATTCACATTCATTTCTAGACTGTTGAGGCTGTGTTGTTGCCAACATTTGGCCGATACCTGCTGTATCGGTATGTTAGATGACATAATTGGTATTCTGAAATTGTCGCATTAATTATTCGTTTTAGAATATCAACCTAAACAACAACTAATCTAATTTAGGTTAGATTTATCGTCAAAGAGCAAAAGCGGCTCGTTTAAAATAAATTTAGATAGCCGCAAAACTAAATAACATATTATTTTTTCCAACCTAACAAGCACTTAAAGGAGACTTAGAAAGATTGACAAATTACAGTTTCAATTCAGTTTATTCTTTATCTTGTTTAGAACAATACAGTACAAGTAAGACATAAGGTCTTTTAGATTATGTACAAAATAAAACATTTAAGGATATTTAGTACAATTAATATAGGAACAGATATACATAGTAATAATGTTAATATTAAAACATAGACGAGGTACCTAATAGGAAAAGGATGAGGAAAGAAAAAAATACCAAAAGGAAGTGAAAGGATGAACAAATGCTGATTGAAAAATGCTAAGAAACATGTTTAAAGATTTCTTTTTGAAATTTAGTGGCTCCTGCTCTTTGTTTCATTGCGATAGGTAGGAATAGGCGAGAGGAGTTTAAACAGTTGTAATTAGGAATTACCAAATTTGCAGTTCTGTGGATTGCGTAATATGCAATATTTGGAAGGAATATAACGGTTTTAGAATTATAAAATACAGTGTACAACCAATTACTATTTTATAGTAGTGCGATACATGATTCCATCTCTGTAATCTGAACACATATCTAATCATGCAATTTATGGAAAGAATGTGAGTCTAATTTGCAGTATACAGGTATTAAAAATTGAATAAGGGGGACCAGCAGAGTCATAATGAGTCTTAGCGTAAAACTAGAGATCAACCATTGCTTGCGAAGGCCACCATACATAAATTATCTGGCCAGTGATCTTTATTTGATCCCAGGCGGAGAGAGTGCAATTTATTTTGAAACCTTTCGTGTCAACGTAACATTTTGATATCACTATATTGTAGATTATGATTTATTTGGATTAATTAAGAGCCCATTACTCTTTGCTTTGCAGACAAAATCTTCGATTAAGCTGAGTGCTCTACATAAGTAAATTTAAATATCACCCACAAAAAAATGCACAGGTACATGGGAACATAAACTAGGAAGATCATTGATGTACAAGTAGAGAAAAAGAGGGCCTAGTATTGAACCTTGTGGAACACTATATATTAGTTCTTCAGACTTTGACTTCGATTATAGAGATAATCTTTTATACGCTTTTGAAAAACCCAGCAAACAGGGTATTGTCACGTCATTCAAACCGAATTATGTTTTTATATTGTATTATCAAGAACTCTTGTCATTACCGTGGCGCAACTTTGGTCCTAACAGAAACCAGATTACGCAGAAGACAGCAAACTATAACGATCTAGGTTACAGGCAATTTGTTTTGCAAGAAATATAATAAATAAAATAATTTTAACGAATCGAATAACATACCGAATATTTGATCAAAAACACACTTATGCCAGAGATTGATCCAATCCACGAAACATTTTTTATATTCGGTTTTCGGTATATCATCTCTTTTGCGACGTCAACACGGTCTCATTTTCTTCTTGAAATTGAGGTCTTTTGGCACAAACTTTGCTGCTAGTATACGACGGAAACCTAAACCGCTTATCAAAATGTCTTAGACGGATCCATAGACAATGTTCAAGTCCTCCGCTATCTCTCTGATGGTCAATTTGCGGTTACTGACCAACATTTCTTTACTTCATCAATGTTTTCGTCGGTTTTCGATGTCGATGGTCTGCCACTGCCACACAGAGATAGATGTACTCTTGGCTACGTAACTTTTGGAAATGTCAAACTATGACGCTAAGATTTAGAGGGAATGTCAGCAACAGATTTACCAACTTAACAAAAAAAAAAACATAACTCAAATCGGAACAATGGGAGCGCCACACGGGAACTTTTTGATCAAGGTGATACGAGTAACATAAAGCGGCCTGTAGAATGATTCTAGAGATGCAATGCAGATACGCGGGATAAATATTTAAATATTACGCTGTTAATAACAGAAGAAAGAATGCTTACTAAAATATTAGTGAATCAGAATACATTTCACATAAAAAACGATCATTTTTCTCATTTCGCTAAAGGTTGTTCTCATCACGAGAAGGTAAACTAGTCTGATTCATGTGCTCCATCCAAGCCGATAGGATTTAATTTTAATCAAAAAGTATATTCAATAATTTGAGACTAAGCTACAACTTCATAATCAAAAGTATTTAGAGGTCTATAAAGTGCATAATTAGTTGCAAAATTTGACATATCTAAAATACAAAACTGGACACAAATGCATGATTGAAATTATCAGGATAATGGATATTAACAAAAAAATTCCCTTTTCCCGATTTCAATGCCGCGCAAATTACTCCAAAAGTTTTTCGGGTCTTGGTGTATATTAAGCTTGGACAGAAAGTAACTCTTTTTTTAGCGCCAGGCAGAATAATTCCCAATTACAGTCAGTAAGATTTTGTTTCCATTGTATACCTCAGTTGTAAACCAAGGATACTTCGCATTACGTACCGAAACGCTTTTGAGAGCGACGTGTTCACCAAAAAGTTTAAGTATCAAGCATTGTACATGATTAATTTTCTCATTTGCGTCAGGTATGTACATAAACATAATGATGCCTTGGTAAAAGGCTTGCATCCATCTTGCAAAAAATCTAGTCAAAGAAGTTGGAATCTCTATACTGAAAAGTATCTGGAGTTGTATAACGAGAAAAACCAATTTTATAAGTGCAGAAAATTAAATCATGGTTTGTTATCCCTTTCAAAGATAATTGATCATAGACTAGTACATTATATAGGTCAGATACAATAAAGATTTAATCTCTTTGGAGGCTTGGAGGTTTATTAGGACCAAAACGGGTGTCATGAGAGTTAGTAACCTCCAAGCCAGCATCGGTAACAAAATCAAGAAGATGCCTAGTTATATAGTCAGCCTTCAAGAGATTTTGAAGGGGATCAAACAGGGAAGGTAAAGAAAAACTTCTTCTCGAACAGTAATTAGCATACATATATATTACACATACTATCGGAAACTTAAAAAAAGAGATACTACTATCAGTTTTTTTGAAACGTTTACAATCAAGTGACCCTTTACAACACAAAACAATTCTACCACAACGGGTGTCAGTAATTCTGCCGTTGCGCACCAAGTTATAACAGGGATCTCATAAAACATGTCATGGACGACAGGCTAGAACCAAGTTTCGGTTATGTGGACACACTGTACCAATCCCAGAACTATCGACAATATAACCAAGGAAATATAATTTAGCTCTATTTAAGCTACGGGCTTTTCTGTAAAAAACTTTAAATCCTTTACAGATATTAGCCAAGATTTTTAAAACGGATCGCTCAGAGTCCTCATCCACATCACACGCGTACATTTTTTTTAAACATTTTGTCACGATAGCGCAAATAAATTTCATGATCACTACGGTCTTCATATTTAACGCGATTTTCTAAAGTTCTTGATGAGATGCTCCACTTAAGAAAAAAAAAAATATATAAGAAGAAAGAGTGCCAGGCGACAGGAATGTAAATAAAATACTAAAAGGAAGGCAGTATTTATATCTCAGTTGATTATACTTAGCCACTTACATCCACATGGTCCACCGGCGCGGCGCTCACTTTAAAATGTTTACACAGAAGGAGAGTTCAATCCGAAAAGAACTTCTTGCTGAAAAATACATGTGGACGTGGACATGTGGTAGCTGTGGCCTGTGCTCTGATCTGATGTATTGTACATACATGTGATGTGATGTGTTGGCGATCGACGATTGGCGCCGCGCCGCGCCGCTCCAGTCAGTAAGGAATATGGCAAATATCACTGACCAAAACATAAAACCATCTGCACGAAATAATTTTCACAAATAGGTTCTGAATAAATTGAAGAAAAGAAAATAAATTTCCTTCATTTATACCAAGAGAGTGTTCTTCGTTTTCGTACTCATTCATTTTCACGGCAATTGGAAAGGAAAACATTTCGTTGGCGACCACATGCCACTTCAAATACAAGTTTTTGTCATTACGACACAAGATGTTTTTCTTAGCACTGGTCTCCAATTTTGAATTTTAGCTGTGCAATTAGCATATATTATGCCAACAGCCATACATACACATACATTCATAGGCCGAAGAGACTCTTACATTCAAGAAAAGAAAAAAGGTTCATTCAGAAGTAAGGCACAGCTATACATGGTATGGCGACTTAATGTCTCGAGCAGTGTGCTGTATTTGTATAATTTTTACTTTTTTTTTACCAGAAATCAGTAAATATTGGCTTGAAAATAAAGATGGAAAGTAACTTTGCATTATGGCTATGTTAGGTAAAGCACGAATTTTTAAGCTGACGTTTTTGGCAGTAATTGTACTCGTATCTTCATCGTGGAATCGAATGATCCATCGATTCAAAAAATAAATTTTCTTTTTAATTTGTTTTGAACATTTCTAGTTCATCACACTATTTAAAGTTTATACATTACATATTTATAATTTCATTTCTAATTTCTTCATGTCTCTTTTAATTTTTCCTAGCTTAAAATCCTTCGACAAATGTAGTCATGTAGTCATTTCATGCTATAATACAACATATGTAAATCTACTTCAACAGAAAGCTTGCATTAAGGTGTCGTTTTGAAAAACACATTTAAGGATCCAACGTCTTACATAACACCAACGCAACAGAATCTGACATTGGCCTTTACCACCAATATCTTCGTGACGGAATCATTACTAATTCCTGTGCTCATCAAAGTCATTTTGTACCTTTTACCACAACACGGTATATAGTACATCGAATAGCACCAAATGAATACTATAAGAAAATTCGTCTCAGACAGCGTGACAGCTGACTGTTCAGGGTTACTAAAAATGGAGCGCTATATGAAAGAACAACGCGTTGTCAGTTCGCAATTTTCTTCAGTTATTTAACTTCATCAACTGTGAAGAGATTAATTAAAAAATTCAGGTAGACTGAAACAATTATTGATCTTCGACACTCAGGCCGTCCTTTAATAAGTTGTTGAACACAAAGGATCATGCCTTAAAGGAGCAAACTGAGCGCTGTATCGATGAAATTCAGCCACATTTGTGTAAGATTTTCATTGAAAATTTCGGCAAAAGACTGCGTATGTGCCAGCAAAACCGCGGAGGCCATTAATTAAAAACCTGTGTTTTCTATCAAAATTACTTCTTGCGTGGTTTTTGGGATACCCTTTGTTTTATAGTATCTGGGTCTATAAGCCCCGTATTTTGAAGGAGCGTCAATTGTGCTGCACATGGGGTTGCATTATATTGTGCTAGGATGGGATCATGCTTATTTCCAAGTTAATGATAATTTTGGCTCAATTCGCTCTGTATTTTGTTTTTCCGCGTTCGAGAAAGGAATAATGCACAACACCTTCACTCGTCAACCATACTGCCATCATTATCTTTTTGAAGATTATAGTTCTGTCTTGCCCCTGGTTGGCTCACTCATGCCAAACCGTATTATCGTACAAGATCTACTTTTCGTTGCAGGCGACAAACGAATGCAAAAAATGGTCCATACAGTGTCTGCTGATACATGATATTTCAATTTCCCAACATCGTACCGTATTTGCTGGTGTTAAGATGGGTATCTTAACTTTTCGGTATTGGGGTTATTTTTTGACACCCTTAGTGTAAAAAAGCTTCAATGCAATTTAGCTTGTAGACCTGCATAACAAAATCGGCATCACATTCCATATTTTCAGAGATAATTCAGCAAAGATTCCAAGCAGATGGTTACTGATAATTCAACAAGAATTCAAAGGAACCAAGACAGGAACTTTTTTAATTTTCTGACTTTTGCATACTAAGACAATTTGTACGACATAAGAAGTACGAGTACGAGTATATGCAATATCAACTTCTATTCTAAGCAATTTGATGTTGGAAAAGAAATCTATAAAAGAACAATGACTTAATTGATGATATAACAATTAACACTTCGAAGTAGAGGTCCATTCCATCGCTTTCTGCGAAACCCATCCAGCCGCAATGCTATCTTTATTGCATCTATGAGTTCATAGCCTCTTAAAGCGAAATTATGGGTTTTAAATTACATACGTCAGGGAATTCAGAGAATTCAAGACATATTTTTAGGTACTTCTACTTAATGAACATTATCGGTTCATTAAAAAAAAAAAAAACGATGAAAAAAAGATCATTTTTTCATAGCACAATCCCACGATCGACAAACTTACGTCATAGCCTATATTTAGGGTAAAACATCCGTTGCTATCACTACCCGCTTTCGATTTCCGTTCCAAGGACAATCACTCTAACACACCCATACAAAAAGAACAACAATAATTATAATTAAAATTAGCACACGCATGTAAATGAGAATACAGTTGTATGTGCTTATTAGCTGAAGTGCGAAAGTTCAGCCGGAAAGATAACTCCACAGCTACTTACAGATACAATTTTTTTTCTTTTTAAATTTTGATTTCTTCATTTCAGAATAATTCTTGTCAAAGGTTATCGAACATAATTAAATTAGGAAATCGTGAACTACTTTGCGATTTCTTATCGAAATTAGGTTTAGCCGAAAATTGGACTCATTCATCGAAAATAGACGGGAGAAGCTAAGCCAAACGCCCATTTTATTACTGACGTATCTACGAATAGATGCATATTTTAAATTTTATGATCTTACAGCAAATATCCGATAAAATAATCTCAGCAGTGATTAAATGTAAAAATGTGTTGATTTCCTTTTATTGGTTTGATTAATTGGGGACGTTGTACATATGTGTTATCCGGAGGTTGAATATCAAAGCCATTCACCGAAGTTAAATTTTTTTCTAAATTTTGGATTGTATTAGTATTTATCGACGACAATTCTCAACTTCTTTAAGTGACTACGAATCTACGAGCAGTAAAACAGGAATAGACAGTATATTCACAAACCCGCTATGATGATAAATTTAGAATTAATTAATTTGGCGGAGTAGAGTTGTATTTTATTAAACTGCGTAAAATGTACTCGTACTAAAAATTACAAAAAGGTAAGCAATCATTCTTCGATAAACTTCATGTGATGCCTCCTAACAGCGACGAGTTATGAATAAATTGCGCAAAAATATCCATGCATTGGATATACTTCCCAAGTTAAGTGGATCCTTTACATTGAAAAAATTCCTAAACCAAATTTACTCGTATAAATCGCATAAACTGTGTCAAAGGTTAAAGGCATTGCTTAAAATGGAGTAGCCTAATTCTTCCTCTTTTTATGCCATTGCTAAGCATGGGGTTTGTGCGAGTGACACTTTTACTTTATGACTTTATCTATCTTGTTCATGTCAGCCTTCAATACTATCTGCAACTTAGACAATAAACTTCTCTAATAAACGCACTGCCTTCTCCAATTCAGATGATTGTGATCCTTAAACTTGTGTACACCAAAGCGTTGTGTACGTTGTCGCTTTCAGGGTATGCATCAAAGATTATTCGGGCCGGAGCGTTAGTATCTATTCGCTCTACATCTCTTAGATATTTTCAGATTTTCATAGAGTTCGCTGCTATATCCCATCCTCTTCGTTTAATTTCTGGTGAGGTGTCAGTGTCAGATTTAATAGTAGAGCGGAAATGCGTTGGCAGTATATATTTGCATTTGCCCAAACACCTTCAGTTTCAATATTGGAAAACCTTTGTCAAGCAGCATGTGTAATCTCCCTCATTCTGCATATCGTAAATTTCATTACAGTATTTCTTCGTTGTTTTAGTCGGGAGCATATGCAGATGTGCTTTGGATATGGTCCAAGTAAGTTTATATTGGCCGTTCGGAATGTTTGCACATCTAGGCAGAAGCCATGCACTAGCATTGGTGATGTTCCGTCCCGAAGAACGGTCACCAAAGTAAGTCCGTTTTCAGACTAGATGTGGTGTAAGCTATACTTTCCGACTATACTGCCAAATACTCGTATGTCCTTTCCTATTTCGGCGTTCCTAAATAATTTTTACAATATGTTTAACAAAAATTCTGCACGTAAGTTTTGTTGAGGAGCTCGTAGAAACATTCTGTGACGCCGATATGAGAGCCTGAGAGCACATCAAGGCTGAAACCTTGACGCGAATTAATGCGAAACCTTCGTTCATGTGCCAACAATTTAAGACTACTTATCTTAGTCAGATATTTACAACCATTCCGCAGTTATGAAGCTCTTGTAATTTTAGATTTTTTTTTTTGTAAGAAATTAACACTCAAGAGGATATGACTACTCTTAATTTGCCGGAGCACGTGTTAAGTTTTTTGGAAAAGTGAATAGAGGGAGATGAAAGGGCTCAGTGGTTAATTTGCTAAATGGGTGGCATACATAGTGTAATTGGACTTGTTGTTTTATTCTAGGTAACATTTCAGTTAACGTAATTTTAGTTCCCTTTCGTTCGCGGTTGGGATTTAAACGCCGAAAAATCCGACTATACGCTACCAAATAAGCCACGGCCGCACACCTAGCAGCCTAGCTTACTTTTCGGTTGCATATGGCCCGCTCCGAGTCGTTTGCTTGACTCGCAATAGTAAGCTCTAAACGTGGCCCAGTAGCTAACTCCAGGGGGAATCTGCAACCTGAATGACAAGGCCTATCCGATATCCCAAAGAGGAAAAAGGCGGAAAATCTGATATACAACGAAGATCTGCCGCTGATTTAACCACCACTATCTCAATTTCACTGTTACCCAGACTAGACCTCAAAAATCCTTATTGACTCAGTCCCAAGAATGATAAAGTGCTTTATTTTAGGGATTTGCGGTACGAAATGCCGACGCCACCATTGATTCAATTCGTGAATCCACCGCACGGTCTTCTTCTGAGGACATTATGAAATTTTCTTCTGCTTAAAGTGAAGCCTGGCTGGACGAGACCAGTGCCCGGTGGCTACCACGAGGAGCTAAAATAAGTACATGCATCGCCAGGTTGGTGCCACTCAGTGCCTACATTAATCGCACAACACCCAACATACAACACCAATTCCCAATGAAAGGTGCACTCTGTTATGTCAAATTTAACATAACAAAACATCACTAGAAATGCTTTTCCCATAGTAAGGGCCAGTTGAAATATTCCGTCTTTTCGACTCTTTATGTGAGAGTTTCACTTCGATTTGCGAGAATTTCGACAACGGACATGAAAGTTTTATTTAAACCCGTGCCCATCTCAATTTTAGAAGCCTAAGCAGAGGAATATTTTGTAAAGATTAAGGATCGTTAAGACCCTTAATTTTCTTAATTTTACTTTTATAACTTTCACGGCTCATTTCAGAATGTAACTATAAATATAAAATACATTGTATATTGTGTGTAATAAAATACTTGAGTGAGTGAAAAACTCAGTAAAATGAAGTAACAAGCGCGCCATTATGCTACAATTACACTCTAATGTAGAAACAACCTTGACAAATATGTGTAGCTAATCGAATGCCATAATCACGTTTGAAAAATACATAAAACTTGAAGAATAAGTAAATTGTAACAAATGAAAAAAGGGGAAACAAATATTTGACTTATCAGTTTAATAAGGAAATTGAGACAAAGTGTGCGAGTGTTCGTATAGTGCGGCTAATCAATACTATTAATAACTGATACCGATACAAAGTATGATATTTAATACCAATTATCTGGACTTCATATAAGTATACATATCTACCTGTTTATGTAGTTTCGATAGCAATTAAAACAAGTGTTTTAACAAATGGTGACAAAGGTTTTTAGGACAGCTTAATACACTCCATATATATATGCCTCTGTACATAGGCGTACATATATCATATCTATAAGTGGCATTCTCAGCTTAGAGGTTAGCAGAAGCACTAACAATTAACTTGTGAAATGACTGTTCAAAGTTCTCGTGCCCATGAATAAGATAAAAACATTAATATGGTGTCAAGCTTGTTACTGGCACGACTCTAACTAGCAATTAACTATTTTTGTTGAACTTTTGTAAACTCTTCATCATATGCATAATTATATGATCATTCAAAAACAATAAATAGGAAATGACGTTAATAAGGCATATAATTTTTGGTAAGAAAAATAAACTTCCATTAGAGTCGATTTTAAAAAAATATTTTTCAATTTTGATCATCAACAGACATATAAAGGGTTTTCCAACAAAATTATCTAATTTTAATTTCCACGAAAATGCGTATTTCTTTATAAAAACCCTTTTATTTGTATTTTAAACGATAAAAGAAGGGTTTCCATTAACAAGAGGATGCAATATTACCTAAGTGCACTCAGGCTCTTTTGATTGAATTGTTCAACGCATTTCCGCACATTTTCGGCTCTATACGGATGTTAGTTTCGTGTATTTTAGCTGAAGATCGTTGGCATTAACCTTGTCTTTCATATGGCCGCGAAAAAAGAAATCAGACGGTGTTTAGTTGTATGATCCTGGCGGCTAATTTTGATAACCATTTCAAAAAACAAAAAATAAATAATAATGTTCAACGTTGCGAATACAGAGGCTTCTCGACAATCAATTTTGACTTTCTTGAAATTTTCCCATCCCCCAAAATCATTTTTCAGTTAAATTCCTGATCAATTTCATGCATTTCCAACCCGCAATTGGCAAAGTTACGTCACTATTGATGATCAGGGTCCTAAGTTATTGCGTGAATTGAACCTTCAAGGTCATATGATCCAACTCTGTATGCAAAATACAATTCAATTGTTATTTGAGATATGCCCAATTCCTGAAATCGACGTGGAATCAGCAAAACTTCGGTTTTCGGCTGCTTTTCCAGCAAGAGAAACAATATTCGCAGTTGTTTTTGCGAGATGGGCACAATTTCGGGTTCGTCATATCACTAACTCGTCTCAATAGCTCAAATTTCTGAACCAATTTAACAATTGCTGGGCGAGAAGGTGCTTCACGGTGACCAAAAAAACGTTTAACCTTTCCAATTTTGACTGCTGTATAAGCATTTTACGGGTTTTGGTTTCAACCGTGATTGAAGCCTGCTGTGCGTTTGCATCCTCAGGACAGGGATACAACTTATCATACGAGTAACTTACTTGGCCTTCATATGTGCAGAAATAGAAAAAAGTTGGGTAAATATCTAAAAAAAAATTGTCTTTATTAAAATTTATTTATCAACTGTAAGTGCCGAGACATGTATGAGGACGAACCCAGAGCAACCAAAAATCTCCTTTTTAATTGGAATTTAAATTTGAAGTATTGAACAATATTTCCCATTCAATGTGGTGTTGTACAAATTAAAGCAAAACTTATCAGTTACAAACAAATCTGCTCGTAAAAATTAGCCTGCGTTATTTGACGTACAGGGTTGTCAAAATGCAAGCTTCTTTTTAAAAATAAAATAAACAATTATCAATTATTTTCTGTATGTTAGGCTTTATTAGAAAGAGAGAAAACATTCCCAATAGTTATGGAATACGATTTCATTTATGTGACTACCTCGGCTGACTTCGTTACTACGAAGTCCATCCTGTCGACCTAATTTTCCAAGACCTTGTTGAATGTTTCTGGCTGTATCTCGCGGAAAGAACTGTCAGTGTCAAAATAACATATGTTTCAAAAACAAACTGTGTTTCAATTAACTGTAGATAAGGCTGGTTCTAGAAATGCTCTAAGTTCCATAGGTTCCGCTAATTAACTGCCGATAAATCCCCCTTCAGATAAATAAATTGTTGGATTGTCAACGGGCTACCACTTTAATTACGAACATTTTCTTTTCAAAATTTGTCATAAGAAAAGCATAATTATCTTATCACAATTACTATATTTCCGAAATTGTCAATAAGAAGAACCGAATTAGTGTGGCCCGATATTGTTAACAATAATATGTAATAAAAAAAATTACTTTGGCTGGTAAATGAGAACCAGGACCGTGTGACCTGTGCTATGCATATGACGTATGCTAATGATGGTGGTGATGTTGAATCCGAAAACAATTTACTGCGGATGTCATATATGTGTAATTTGGGGAATGCTGCAATACATCATAGTAAGATATAATGACTTCGATAAACAAAAACCTGGCATCAGGCTTGCAGAAATTCCGTGTTAGAAACTCGCGCATAGAGACAAACAACTCAACTAATTGCAAGAGTAAACGGATGGAAAGGAGGAGATCTTTGGGTTAAAATAATACCACACCTCAGGACCTCTTTTAGCCTTTTTTTAAAAGCGCTTAGAAAAATGGAGACTAAATTACATGACTCCAATTTAACTGGAAAAGGAAGAAAAAATGAGTTCCTTATTTGTTAAACACTATTCGTCATTTTTTAATTTTGGAAATAAATTAACTCCATAGCATCCATGTCAGGATTTTTGGTTTCCTAGGAATTAAACTCAATCAAATTATATTTTTATTTATTGCTGACAAAAGCGGTATCTGTAGATATCATTTGTTCAGCTTCCAAATAATCAATTTATGATGGAATTATACAAGTCCTGACAATACATAGTAAAAGTTCATTTGGTCATTGGTCCTTGGTTTAACTGCTTAATCAGGTATATAAGTTAGAATTTTTTTTTTGACGAACAACCTTCTTACCGAGAAAACAATTTCACAAAACTAAAACGATGAAAATTATGTTAGTAATTCAAGCGATACAGTATCAGCCTTCGTGATTTAGTAATTCAACGAACAATTTTTATAGAATATGTTGCATAGCTTTTTATTTTTTATCCATATGGTGCATCAGCTAGTCAAGTGATTCTGAAGTGCAACCAAGTGAACGTTTCTATATGAAATTTAAACTGTCTTCATATCTAAATTTATCGCATAACGCGGATATTTATCGCATATTCTCTTAAATAACTGATCCTGTCCAGCAAAATAATTCAAATTATATTATTCTGGAATATATTGCGCAATCAAAATTGGCACGGGCTTGTGAAAGTTTTCTGCGCCGCTGCTTGGGGATAGGCATACATGTACGAGAGTTGTCTGAAAAGTTTCCGATATCAACGCAAAGATAGCGGCATTCGTCAATAAAAGCTAGTGAATGCTAGTTGTGCATCTTTTGACAGTTACTTACCGAAGTTTCAGTCATTTTGGAGGCGCAGTTGACAGTCGTTTGACTGAGTCGATGTGAGTGTTTTTTGAAAATGGAAAAAATTGAGTATCGAGCTGTTATTAAATTCTTGTTTTTGAAAGGCAATACGCCTACGCAAATGAAAAATGAGTTGGACTCTGTGTATGGGGACTCTGCGCCATCATTTACCAGAGTGAAATTTTGGGCAGCTGAATTTAAACGTGGCCGTAAGTGCTTGGGAGATGATGAACGTTCGGGACGTCCAAAAACTGCAACCACTGACGGTAATATTGCTAAAGTTCACCAAATGGTGTTAGACGACCGCCGAATTAAAGTGTCACTCACAGTAGAGGTTATGAAAATGTCCAAAGAACGTGTTAGTTACATATTAAATCAAGATTTAGGCATGAGAAAGCTGTCCGCTCGTTGGGTGCCGCGTTTGCTTACGTTAGACCAAAAACGTGTTCGAATGAAAATTTCCAACGCTCTGTTGGCGCAGTTTAGGCGCAATAAATCCGAGTTTTGGCGCCGATTAATTACTGTAGATGAAACTTGGATACACCATTATACGCCCGAACCAAAAATTCAGTCAAAACAGTGGACTGTAAAGGGCGAGTCGGCTCCAAAAAAGCAAAAACTGTTTTTTCGGCTGGGAAAGTAATGACTGGGAAAGTGATGGGATAGTAAAGGAGTTATCTTAATCGATTATCTTCGAAAAGGAAAAACCATTACAGGAGCATACTACGCATCATTACTTGCCAAGGTGAAGGCAGAAATTGCGGAAAAACGGCCACATTTGCAGAAAAAGAAAATCCTCTTTCACCAAGACAATGCGCCGTCTCACACCTCAACGGTTGCCATGGCGAAAATCGGTGAATTGCGGTTTGAACTGGTTGACCATCCGCACTATTCACCAGATCTAGCCCCAAGCGACTTCTTTTTGTTCCCTCATCTAAAAACTGCGCTTGGAGGACAGAGATTTTCGTCAAATGAGGAGGCAATCACCTTCGTGAACAATTATTTTGCAGAGAAAAACGCCAAGTACTATTTGGACGGGTTAGTGAGATGGGAGCATCGCTGGCAGAAGTATGTAGAGTTACAAGGAGACTATGCAGAAAAATAAAAATAATTTTGAGAAAAAATGGCTTTTATCATTGTTGGGTACATTTTCAGACAACCCTCGTATAAGTGTTAACATTAATCGAATTTTCAAAATGACAAACAAAAAATAGTCGTACAAAAACCTCACTAATTAAGGACGTAAAATGTATTATGTAATACTTAAGGGGAAATAAAACCAAAAAAAATTTAAAAAAAAGTGAATATTATTTGGATATTTGGTATCTTGGAGCGTCTTAAACTTTTCTGCTGTATATTTATATCTTTGCAGTCGTATTCCGAGCACTAGAAGTATTAAAACAAATAATTAAAGTTAGTAAGAAAACAGGAACCGTTTTTTAAGAAAAAAAATTCACTTTTCACGTAACTGGCTGGATCAATTGTAATCCACTATAAAGCAGCTCTACTACTCTACACTGTCAAGTGTACATGTTAGAACTATTTTTAAATAATTTTAAAAAATTTTATTTTTTTTAACATGTTGCAACATTTAAAAAATCAATGTCAGGACAATTTCCTCTGCCTTAAATACTATGTGATATTCAGCTAAAATTTCGTAAGCTGGTTTTCTTCTCCCATAAAGCAATGAGAAGAAACCAAGTAGGATGAAGGACGTAAAAGTCATTTTTATTAATAATTGTTTAAGATAAGTGAAATTGATACATCCGCTACGAAATTGTATTCTTTTGAAATTTGACGGACTTTAAAAAATAAAGCAACAGGCATTGAAACTAAGCAAAGGAATACATTTACTAACTGAAAACCACAATATGAAATTACTTTTAATTCTATCTGTAAATCTAAAATCTCAAAATTTATAATTATGAATTGTATTATAAAAAAAAATTATAAATTCAGATTTGTCAGAATTATACAAAATAGGGGCAAATGGGTAGTTTCTTTATCGAAGATTCTCATAAAGTAACGCTAGTTTCACTCAGTTTTCGCTTTTTTGAGTATCAGTTAATTTGATTACATGTACAAAAAAGAAGAAGAAGAAAATGCAAGTCTTTTACGACATATTTTTAAAGCCGTTTCCGAGAGTGAGTACTACAGAGCCAATGACATTCAATTTAGAAAATAATTTTTTTAAAAATAAAGTTAGAGCTAAGCCAGAAATTTCTTTGATTTTTTCCGATCATTGGGTTAGAAGGTGCAATTCTCTGTTGTCAAAATAATTTGAAATACATTTTTAAGGCAACAATTAGGAGATAACTTCGAAATTGTAGCTTATATTCATTCGAATTGAAAATTTTTGAAATAAATTATTGGCTCGAGTTTTGTTGATTTTTTTTACTTTTAATATACAATACATATTACATACATTTGTATTTATTTTTTTCCATTTTTTAATTGACATATATAATAAAGTCGGTCTATTTTCTGAGCACAAATGTTCGCTAATTGTATTCCGAACTCAGTTTTTTATTAAACGAAAGCATAATCATCTTGTGTGCCTGTACCTCTATTAGCCGAAAAGATATTATTAACCTCGTCTAGTCTCAAATGCCATACAAAAGTGTCAATTAACTTTTTCTTTCTTTCGAAAAAAAAGAAGGAATTAGTTACAACGTAAACGCTGAATCTACTACAACTTCATGCAAAATTAAAAAAAAAAAAAAAAAAAAAAACATTTAAAAATTGCACACAACTCATGGATTTTTATGACCGCAGGAGACGTGTCTCACTGCCCACGATCACTTTTAGTGGAAGGTACTCGTACTCGTAGCCTCTGCCATACGAAACCACATTGCGGCGACTACTATAAAACATGCCTGCCATCAGAGAAACAGCGGAAAAAAAAGTATTTTATAAGCATATCCGTATCTACATATGAAGGTATGAGTATCTATGTATATAGGTATATATTGCACAGCAGAAAAGGAGACCCTATAATCCGACCAACTTACTCACCTTAGCATAACTCGTGTATACTCCAACAGTTTGTATAACAATGCATATCGCCAATAATTTCCATAGTGATGGCATCGTTGCTGATGATCTACCCAAGTGGGGTATCGACCCCATTCTCGCAGCAACGTAAAAAGCTTTTTTCTTTTTCAAAAAAATAATCCCTCACTTTTTTTAATATTTTTGAAAAAAAAAAAAAAAAAACAACACCTCTTGAGTAAATGTGTATCTTTTTGGGCAAAATAAAAGAATAATCACTTCAAAATACAACTGTACGGGCTAAAATGGAAAAGCAAAAAGAATCAGTTTTCTGTTATCACTTAGACTAAATAGAAAAATCACACGACTCGAAAACCGACAAACAACAAACGAGAAACGACGAGACGAACAACCGAAACGAGCCGAAAAACGCGACCCAAGTATCAAGCCGAAGCCACCGAGAAGTATCGCTCTCAGTCTCAGGTCGCACGATTTTTTTACCGGATACCGAAAAAGAGCTTTTTTCTAGAAATTCGCACGTCTCAGCAAAAAGAAAAACTCCAGTTTATAGTCTTTCAGGAAAGCAAAATTTGACGCGCGATCTTCTAAACTTCGAATTCGACTTGATTTTGAATCTCTTTTTCATCGTTGTTCTGAGAATGTGAATTTAAAAATCTAAAATAAAAAAAAAAAAAACCAAAAGGGTATAAAAAACTCCGATTGTATCTTTTTATCTTCTGTCAATTCAAAAATATATTGTAGTTTCGTTAAATTTTTTTGTTTTTTAGGACGATCCAAAGTGGAAGGAGAAGTAGGTATGGTAAAGTACCTAGCGACAACCCGACAATCGGTTTTTTTTACTTTCAATTTATTTTCTATGTTAACTAACTCTGATGGCACCACGATAGCACAGCGAACGATCTGCGTCCGTACCGTTTGACGGCGCGCAACTGAATAAAATTCCCAGCCGAAATCGTTCTCATTCCCCGCAGAAAATCGAATGAAAATATGAAAAACAAACTGACAAAACAAGAAAAAAAAAACAACAGAAAAAAAACCGAACTCTACCAAACCGAAACCATAAGCGAACGAAAACAACTAAGAAAACCTGACAAATCAGCCAAAGACGAAAGACGTCGGCGATGAGGGCAGCAGCAACAGCAGCAGCTAGCTAGCTAGCGATACCACCGCGTGAAAGCCACCAACAAAAGTATCTACCAGAATCATAGCTCCCCACACGCATACACATTCACACATTCCAGATGCACACATTGACGCCACATGTTGGCTTTGGGTTCGGATGATTAGTTCGCGCACTCTACTGTCAGCAGAGTCCGAAACCCGAAATCCCACCAACACTGTAGACGCACCATCAACCCCGTAGTTCTACAGTTCCAACAGCTCCACCCCCCTCACTTTCCACACACCCTTATCGATCCGTCAACGACTTCATTCAAGTTCTGCCCGGTTTGCCGGCCGGCATCGCTTCTTTTTGAGGTTCGTCGTCGTCGTCGTCGTCGTCGTTGGCGTTGGCGTTGGCGTTGGAGGATGACTCCAAGAAACAGAAAAGATACTTGCCTCGTGAGTTATAACAGTGGGTGGATGTTGCTATAGATGCAAGTTGGTGAAGATGAATTTACGATATATGTCTGATTGACATTGGATACATGCTTGGGAGAGAAATACGATAAGAATGAAAAACCTCTATACGATACGATACGGTCTAATATTCTCTGCAAAAAGAGAGCGAGAAAAGGAGAGCGAAAGTCAAATCAAAACAAAGGAATCATAATTGGGAGCGAAGTAGCACGTGGGGCTTATGTCATAGTGTTGCCAGAGTACATTTTTGAGTATGAAATCCTAATAGAATATGAGACGACAGCAAATTCTGTGTGAGTGATTACAAAAAGTACCTAGTATTAGAAAGTTCTTAAGTTTGTATTTTAAACAGTGCACTACACTGTTTGATCCATTTATTTTTCTAATTTTCTTTGATAATTATATCAACACAAAATTTGTTGGCTCAAAATGTCGAATACAAAAATGATGAACAGAAAGTTCAACAGTGAGCTGAATTTGACTGCTCCCGCATCCCGCATGGCACATTCAGTCTCCAGCTGTAGTCATGTTTACTCACGTTTGTTTCTGAAAACTCCGGAATTTTGATACTAAAAATGTGAAGTATTATACTTCGATCGATTTTATGTTCATAAGTAAGCTTAATGTCGTCCATAAATTCCCGAATAAACCACAATCAATTTTTCACATCCAAATCCTAGTTACTCGTAAATACGAGTCGGTATGGGGGAGTACGAAACGAAATGTGTATTATGACTACAAATAACTGTTATTTTTTTAAGATACTCGTGCGATAATTTGTCTTTTCCAGTTAGTCTTGGTTTAACTGACACGGAGTGGGATTTTATATAAAGAATACGTATTAAACATAGGTCGTCCGTTTAAGCATTATAGCTTTATATGTGCATTTGAAATAAGCTGAAAATATTAACGTCACGATACTACACGCCACATTAGATTAACACCGAATTCTGAAATGTGGAAGTCATATTCAACTTGAAAACAGGAAAACTTATAATCGATTCGTTATGGGTTTGAATATCTAAGCGGAGCTCAACCGTTCGCAAGCACAGAAGATATGAAAACTCAGAAGCAACGGCAAAATATGCATTAAATTGTGACTTTCACTGTATCATTCAGGAAACCGCTTCAATGGTGTATGCTCTAGACCATATTTGTCATGATTTTTTATTTTAATTCGGCCGATATTCCAATAATTTATAATTCGCCGAATGTTCGCCTACGGTTGCCTTATTGGTATAGACTAAAAAATAAATGTAGCCTTAAAAAAAGAGAGTCAAACGATGTTAAACCACACTAGCGGGTGGTCAATTGACAACTTTATTTCTAGCTAGAAGACGATACCGAAATTTTACTTTCAATAAATAAAATGTTGCACGCGCCGTGTGAAAAGTGCCACCATCCTGGTCTAATCACATATCCTCCAAACCTTTAAATTCCAATTAATTCCAAAAAAAATGGCTAACATGGATCGATAGAGATCTCCTTTCCAGCCTGCTTTATCTTGGAGTAAGTACGGCCGTTGCATTCAGTTGGGAAATCTTCCCTTTACTTCTTGCGTTTTTCTATCTCTCTGGCAGGCCAACATCATGGAGTGGATAAATCGACTCGAACTTTTTTTTAAGCGCTCAATTTTTCGCTTATCAGGACAATTATAACGTCCGAAAATCAAAGTTAACACACGTAACGTACTCGTAACTAACCTCAAATATTTTTAAACGTTGTTGAAGCGTACTATATACCTTTCCCTGTTGAAATGGTAGACAACCGGAACACATACCTTGTTCCCGGAATGTATTCAGAAAATTAAAAATACAAGTTTATTCATCTAAATCTATATTGTCCCCTTCAAAGTAATCCCCATCGACTGCAACACACTTATGCCAGCGCTTGATCCAATTCTCGAAACATTTTTTATATTCGGTTTTCGGTATGTCCATCAGTGCTTCCTGCGATTTTTACTTCCTCTCACCTGCTGAAACGCGTTCCCCGTAGAGGTTTTTGAACTCGATTGAACAGAAAGAAGTCACAGGGAGCTAAATCAGGTGAATTCGGTGGCTGTTGGATGGTATTTGTTGCATTTTTCGTCAAAAAATTACGAATAATGATGGCACTGTACGACGGTGCGTTATCATGGTGCAAAATCCACGAGTTTTCTGCCCGAAATTCTGGTGTCTTTCGGCGAATTGCTTCACGGAAACGTCTCATAACTCCCAAATAATACTCTTTGTTTACTGTCTGGCCTTCTGGCAAAAATTCAGGATGCACTACACTGTTGTAATCCATGAAAACCGTGAGCATTGCCTTCTTTTTTGACTAAAAACGACGTGGTTTTTTTCGTCTCGGCTCATTTGGTGAACGCCATTCACTTGCCTGATGTCTGGATTGCGTGTCGTACTCATAAACCTACGTCTCGTCTCCAGTAATGATCCTTTTGATGAATGTGGGATCGGATTCAGCCTCGCAAATCATCTCTTTTGTGACGTCAACACGGTCTCTTTTTTGCATGAAATTGAGGTCTTTTGGCACCAACTTTGCTGTTACACGACGGAAACTCAAATCATTAACCAAAATGTCTTGGGCAGATCTATAGGCAATGTTCAAGTCCTCCGCTATCTTTCTGATGGTTAATTTGCGGTTATTGACCAACATTTCTTTTACTTCATCAATGTTTTCGTCGGTTTTCGATGTCGATGGTCTGCCACTGCGTTCATTATTTTCGATTGACTCACGACCACTTTTGAACCGCTCGCGCTCGTGCCACTGGTAAACGACCGTTTTCTTTAGAGAATCGTTTCGTTGCCGAAACACTTTTCCAACATTTTCAACGTTCGCGCACCATTAAATCCTTTTTTTACGCAAAATTTAATACAAGTTCGTTGTTGCAAATTTAAATCCATTTCTACATAAAATTGTAAAAAAGCGCTAACACACACAAAGATAGATGTACTCTTGGCTACGTAACTTTTGCAAATGTCAAGCTATGACGCTAAGATTTAGAAGGAATGTCAATAACAGATTTAACAACTTAACAAAAAAAAAACAGAACTCAAATCGGAACAATGGGAGTGTCACACGGGAACGCCGCTGGAAACTTTTTGATCTAGGTGGTATATGACGTGTACCAAATAATGTTCAGAGAATTCCTATTGTCTAACTGAGGCGTATCTTAACATCAGAATTTTTTATGATATAGTAGTGGTGTAGTTGGCTTGATGTTGAAGACTTAATTTGTATTGATGGAACCGCGGGAAGAACTATAGAAAAATATTAGAATAATACAACTTATCATCGGGTTTGCGACTAAGCCCTGGGCTTACCTCAACGCAAAATAAAAATTTCGAAAATTCTAAATCAAGAAAAACATCTGGTATGAAGTACAAAATTGCTTGCTTCGCCACCTGAGCCAATAAAACCAAATTAATTTAAAATATACGCCAGAAACGGGGAACTAGATACTAATAGGGTTTTGGTAAGAAAAATACCCTTAACTTTATCTTATCACTGAATCTGTTTCCAGAATTTTTTTGTAACACTTGACGCATTCAGTCAGTTTAAGTAAGATGAAATGCATTTGTTAAAAACAAGTTTTTATTACAGTGGGTTTACATACGTATGTATATAAAACTCCACATGAACCCAGCTTTGCAGATTTTCCAGCATTTGAGAACTATTTTTAAATCCACGATTTCTCCAATTTTTTTTTTGACTCGCCGATGTTCGATTTGCTTCTTATGCATACATAGATGAGTTCCAAATATTTAATCTACGATACGAGCTAACATACTCCATCTAGGTCGTTCCTATAATGCTATGGATGTGTACACGAGTACGAGAACTTAGGTACGTCCGAAGAATACTTCTTTTTATGCATTAATTTATAACAAACTAACTTCAACTTCATCAAAACAAAAAGTGAAAAGAAAAATAAAAATCAAAACAAAACACGAAAATAACTATAAACAGATACAAAAATAATTTACAATGCCGGTAAACCAAATGAAGACAAATTCAAAAATGAAGTTCGTTAGCTTATTATTGTACAATATCTATCTCACTACATATGAGTATGTACTCGTACTCGTACTCGTATATGGTATATCTATCTGGTAGATGCAGGAACAACAATAATGAGTGTGCCGTGCTCCAAGTGTAATAAACAGCGAGTGCTTGGTTAGTTTTAACTGGAAAACTATCTTTCATTCATTCATTCACAAATCAACAGCAGACTGTTGACGGAAAACACAGGTAAACAAACAAAACTGACAAAAGGGTAACTTACCAACTCGTAAACGGAAAATAGACAAAGTGGAGAACTTGATGATGCAGATACTGATGCTGTGAAGGTATGGAGTATGCGGTATACTATAGCTCAGGTGCTAGGGAAAGTATTCCATAAAGTTTTTGTTTTCATCTCTCATTCTGTGTTGAAAATAAATTTTCATCTGCGAATAATGCACTTACGAGTATGCTTGGAAAGGTCATGCTATGCATGGAAAGGAATAAATCCAACATCGGTATCTTAGGTAAGGGTAGGCTGTGTAAATTGCCAGATAAAGAGGTTTGTAGACTGGTGCCTCAATTTATGAAGATCAGAAAGGGAAATTCACCAGAGATGTGTCAGATAAATTTAAAATTACAAAATGATTTATGAAGACATTCTGACGAAAAATGCAATATGGCATAGCTTGCCCTTGTGGTGACACATTACGAAGTTACACTTAATAAAATAACATATCTATGTATGTATGTATATACATATATATGTGTTTGCACCGTACATAAATACATTGCATATCTTTGCACCATATGGAGATAAGAGTAACATGTAACATACATGTGTTCTCGGAATCCAAGCTGGGGCTTCATGATACATATTGTGGTAATTAGGTCACATTTGTTTGTGGATGAAATCTTTTTCTGGAGAAGTAACATACATATCATATTTGGCCGTAAATGCATTTACAACTAAAGAGCTACATGTAACGTGCATTATGTATGGTATATATGCATGTACACATGTACAATTGGCGCCTAAAGGGCGGTTGTCTGGAATTATGCGCAATTTCATAAAGACTTAAGTTCCTTGGGAGAAGGCAACATCTTACTTCACGGCGTACTACTCATAATGCTGGAATTTCTATTGCTTAAAGTAAAATACGTACATGAATGTGAATCTAGAAATTTAAATATTTTCCCTTTCTTTTCCTATTTTTGTAATCTAATCTGAAGCATACCTAGTAGTTGGTTAAAATTTACCAACTTGCAAGGTGACTAGTTTCTCCCTAAGAGTATGACTTGTGTATAAACCAACATTGCCGAGTCAATTTCTCTGTTTGTCCATTACAACGTTCTTGTTAAAATATTGTAGGATCTTTAATTTAAAAACGGCAAACATTTAGGGGTCCCCTAGTGAGTTTTTATTTTTTAGCTGGGCTCCGGTCATGAGAAGTATTTTATTCATCCAACTAAAACGAGAGTTTAGTTCGGTAGTCCTTTATTTTTTTCTTGAAATAAGTAAGATACAATATCTTTGTTATTGTGCAAGCTTACATGATATCTTGTCCTAATTCATATGTTACTTACAGTGTGTTCTTTTACTTTACTCACACTGACACTTTTGTAGCCAAATTATTTTCTGCATTTAATTGCCGATCGCGCATTGATTTCATTTCCTCAGTATGCGGCTTTTTAAAAGTGTTTCGAAAGTGTTTTCTTAGTAACTCCCCAAAAGGCTTGTAAATGAGGTTTAACTGGGCAGAAGAATGTGTCAAGTGGAGTGACCAAAGCAAACACATTCAGTAATTACAATACAATAAAGTGATTTGTGAATTGGAAAAATCCAACCATTATTCTGTGGAAGGTAAGCGAAAAATTGCCCAGAAAAGGAAATCTGAAGTCTGAATCTGGCATCAAAAACAGGAGTACCAAACCTAAACCGTCACTGACCCGCAAACACATTGAAAAGAGGCTAAGTTGGGAAACGCGGAATTTAGACCGGGATTGAAGCAGGATCATATATACAGATGAGTGATCTTATTTGGTTTAAAGTTATCAGAAGAAAGCCTAAACAAAAGAAGGTGAAAAGTTTCTGCAACGCACCGTAAAATATCTAGCTAAAGTCTATGTTTATGGACTCTTCTCGGCCAAAGGATTCGGAAAGCTAGTAGGATTCACGCAAAATTCAGAGCAAAATTATAACAGAAGGGCTTGTCAAAGTCTGCCAAATATCTGTATGGATCGAACAATTACAACTGGATTTTGCAAGAGGGTAACGTTTCAAAACATCGGAGTCACCTCTGCACGCGTTGGAAAGACGAAAATACAATAGTACAGAGACGTTAGATTGGTCGTCCCAAAGTTCTGAAAATATGTTGTCTTTTATCAAGCAGAGAATGAAGGCGAAAAATATTACGCTGGTCCTGAAGCAAATTTGGTGACAACTAAATTTAGAATATGAATTTAGAAATTAAGTGAAAGCTGCGCTAGACGATACCAAGCAATTATACTCGTAAATAATGGTGACTAGACTACCTGCCAATATAATTACGCAATTCGTTATATACTTTACTAAAAAATATAACGCACGTTATTGTTGAACAATATACATATATAATAACAAGCTGATTCAACTTAAGTTTTACAATATTCAATTTAATTGACAAAGTTTATAGGTAAGTAGAATTTTTGTGAAAGTGAAAGTAAAAACCATTAAAAATGAAAGCAATAATATAAAGATAGATAAGCCAATCATCATTGTTGTATATCTTATAAAAAACGTACCTTTTGATATTAAGAAACAATAGCATCGGGTATCAGCTCCCAGGTTCTTCTAGCGGAAAACAAATCCTGTGCAAAGTAATGGTCCCAAAATCGAACACTGCGGAACACCCTTATTTGACTAAATGGAAGGAAGTTTGAAAGAGGGTTGTCAATAACAACTGCCTGAAATCAATGACTTAGATAAGACTATATTACTTTTCTAGAGGAGAGTGTGAAGTGAAACTGCTGTTGCAATTTTTTGCACAAAATTTTGTGATTCACTGTGGCAAATACTCTGAAAAAATTTAATAGCGCTAGAAAAATAACGTCATTATTACCCATAGCTGACTTAATATCCTCTAAAACATTTATTAGGGCAGTCGTTCAACTAAGCTTTGGACAACAACCGGACTGGTTCACTCAAAGTCAGCGATTGTTTGTGTAGAAATTTGCACAATTGACAATTTATGATTCTCTCAAATAAATTCGAAATAAAGGGTAAGATACTCGTAGCTAGCTATTGGCTTGAATTCATCTTTATTCTTGGGAAGTAATGTACTTTAACAGGTAAGGAAGAATAGCCGAATGTATGTTATCAAATCCAACTGAATTAGATTTTATTGATTAAAAGCTTTCTAAGATATCAATTTCATCAAATCTTGCGAAGCTAAAATTTCTGGAATGGCTTGTGTTACCAAGATTGCTCATTCGTTAAAGTCGAGACAAGATATTGATATAAAGTTCTGGTTTAATGCATTGCAGTCAATATTTGCAGATTTATTGTTCATTTGTTTGCCTACTCCAATATCTTTAAAAAATTTGTGTTTGGCTAGAGAAGGAATGAGCTGCGGCACATATAATCGAATCTTTGTTCTCGTAGCTCATACGGAACTTTATTCCCTATTATTCGGTAAACGTTCCAAAACGCAATAGATGCAGATTTCCAACATTTGTACTAGATGTAGTGAAAAGTGACCTCCTTGGGAATTAGAAAAAAAAATTTTTTAAATGTTTTTTTATATTATTCAATATAGTCCTCTTCTAGTTTGATACACTTATTCCAGCGATTTTCCAACTTCTTGATCCCGTCCGAAAAGTAATTTTTCGGAAGGTCGGCAAAATACTCCTCCGTGGCGTCGATGATTTCCTCGCATGAGCCGAATTTTTTATTAATGAGCCATCTTTTGAGGTTTGAGAAGAGATAATAGTCCGAGGGATCCAAATCCAGTTACCAATCGACGCCAAAAGTCCGCCCGATTCCGCATCAGCAAGTCCAAACACTCTTTCGAAGTGCTCTCGGGTTCGTGTTTTTGGTCATGCGCGACACCCAGTGGCAGGATAACTTTTTCATATCCAGAATATTGCCCAAAATATGGCGTGTGCGCTCAGTACTAATCTTTGTGGTATCTGCTAGCTGGCGCACCTTCACTTGCTGGTCAGCCAACACTATTGCATGTATTTTTTTGACATTGTCCTCTGTAACCGCATCGCAGGGCCGGCCGCTGCGGACTTGATCGGTAGTGGAGTTGCGGCCACCACGAAACTCTCGAAACCAATATTTGACGGTGTAATCTAACGGAGCATTAGCCCCATAATATTTATCTAACTTTTCTTTTGTTTCCTTCGCCGTTTTGGCTCTTAAAAAATAATGTTTTATGAGAGAACGAAAATCGTTTTTGTCCATACTCAACATGATGCTAAACACGTCAAAAACAATCAGCTGTCAAAACCAAACTAAAGATAGTATCGCACTGAAATTTGGCATGTCTGTCTAAATATGAACGGATTTCAAGGCACCATAACCTTTTTTGCAGTAGCAGCGTATTCTGGCGGTCAAGGAGGTCACTTTTCACTCCGTCTAGTAAGCTTCATGACGCCTGTGAATCAAGGATTTGGTATGACTTGAGAGCCAGGACTCTTCTTTTGTTGGGCCCTCGCCCGATTATCAAGGCTTCGCCCATCAATGACGTTGTCTAATAAAAAGCGAGGGCAGAACATATTACTGGTCTTATCGTAAACATCTTCAGATAACGCCTCTGAAGGTTGCTACGATTTGACCAGTAACAAGTTGCCGGTCATAGGTCTTGTTGGCGGCTGGACCACCGGTAGTCCATACTTAACTTAACAGGACTTAAATCACGGTACCATGGGAGTCAGGAGCCCCCGGATTTGGGTCCGGGCCTGACTTTTTGAGGTAGGCCCCCTTGTGGGAGCGTCATGGTGGCTGTGGTTTAAACCCAAATCGCGGGAAAGGGTCTAACCCATTGTAGAGTTGCAAATAAGTACTGGGTGCTGTGACTCTAAGAACAGTAAGAGGTTTTAGGTTGGTCTCGACTCATACCAAGGGTGGAACTTGTGTCTCCAACACAGTTCCGAATTGGTATCAAAGGATTGACGGAGAGCGATGGCTAGGCGTATCCTTGCTCCCTATGGATGTATGGGCATCCCGTAAGTATAAGGTCTCTACAGACAGGTAGTTTACGTTAAAAAACAAGAGACGTTCTGTTCTTTTGTTCTAGGAGTCTTTTATGGTTGAATTTACGTTTTTAAAATCGCGCAAACAATACGTGTGATGCACCAATGAAAGATTAGGTGCATGAGATTGCGATGGGAAAAACATGAACCAGAAAGCTGGCTAAAGGGCAGAACTTTTTTATAAATGACTTACAAAAAATGCATCTAGAAGAGCACTACAATATTATCCTTGGTAAAATGAGAGGGTGTAGATATATTACCCGCAATTAGGTTAAGCCCTTGCAAACTCTTAAATAGAGATGTCCCTTTAAGGACGTTGGTGTTAAAATCTCCAACATCTGAAACGAAAGGCTAAATGTATGGTACTTCATCTAAGACAACATTCAATGTAGCTATGTCGACGTTACGGCTAAGTCTGTATACACAATCTAATATTTTGTTTGGAACACAAGGGTTCAACCAACATAATTGAATGGATTTTGGCGTACAATGCTTAGGCACCCTTATATCAAAGGGAAACTGAAATACTTATGTAGTTAATAGTTAATAGTTCTCCTGTTTGTCTGTCTATCTGTCAAATATAATATACAATACATATATATGTGCACATATATTGTAGTTCAAATTCGCTTAGCCCGAATCAGCATTTTCAAGTTAAACTGCGGAACAAAGGCTAATGAAGGGACAAAAAACGGCATTCAGACTTGAAAATGGTTCTGATCCTCCAATACTTGAAAATATTTTTTATGGACGTGGCAGGTAAGAGGCTTTCGATATAAGAGAGCACTAAGAATGGAAATCATGGAACTTGATAATATACAACAGTATAACATTTTTTTTTTTAATGTGAAGGGGAAGAAAATGACTGATTGCAGAAAACCCTAGTATTGTTTGGTAAACATTTTCCATTAAAAGTGATGTGGAAACTGGTAACTATGCGTGTATTGAGAAGTTTTAATTTTTACAAATAGAAATGGAATAGTTTCTAATACATTGTAGGGCACACACGATCCTTTTAAATTAAATGATGTAACCAGTGTCACATATTAATTCTGAAATGGAAATTCCTTCTACCCAAACGTTTCTTGGTTAAGCAAACACCTCCCTCGGCTCACATCCCAGTCAGACGTTAGCCAGTTAAATGATGGGTTTAGGTACTCTTAAGCATTGCTTGTATTATTTGTATTATTTGTACATGAAGTTGACAAATAAGAATTTGGGATTCAAATAGTTTTATCAATTATAGGGATGTATTCGGCGATTGATATAGTTTTTGAGTGTAGCAACGCCTTAAACATAAGTACGAGTATTATCAGGGATGATTTAGGTTGCTGTCTAAATAATAACGATGGATATCTCGGGTAGAAAGTACGTAGTCTGCAGTACTATGTGAACGGCTTATACCATTCGTTAACAATCTGACTAGCACCTATCAGTGTGGTTTTAGGCCAGAAATCTCCACCATACGACTCTCTCCCATTACGACAGATCTTGGAAAAAACCCAGGAGTTCTAGATCGATACGCACCACCTTTTCATCGGTTTCAAAGCCGCATATGTCAGCATCTATAAAGGCGAACTATACAGAGCTATGTCATCCCTGCCAAGCTTATTTGACTATGCAGAATGACGATGGAGAATACACATTTCTTCGTCAGGTCGGTAATGCTAACGCCGAAACAGAATCGTTCTTGAAAGAATTGTGCGCAACTCACATGTCAAATCCGGAGTCATGATCTTAAAAAGGTCTGTTCAGTTACTCGAATATGCAGACGACATTGACATTATGAGAAAAACTCAGCGGGCTGTCAATGGAGCGTTTGCGACTATTCAAGCAGATGTCTTGCAGAAGGCTTAGCGGTCAATGAAGAGTGACATATATGTTAACATCGACACCTAGGACAAAACGTCACGATAAACAGCTAAAACTTTGAGCTGGACCTTATCTACTTCAGCTCCGCAAGCAACTCCGACAACGATAACAGCTCGGAAGTAACCAAAAAGACATTACACAAGTCATTGAGCCTGTTTTATGACGCATTAGATTGGACACTGGTGAAAGCGGATGAAAATGATGCTCTAGGTCCCTTTGAGAGAAAAGTTCTTAAGGGAATTTTCGGTCCCGTTTGAAAATCAATGGAAATAGAAAAGACGTTTCAACAATGAACTGTTTGGGCTGTGTAGCGATGCCGAACTCGTCAGAGAAGCTCGGATAATATATTAATCGCATTGACTCCAACTCAAAGCTACAATGCAGTAGGGGACGACCTCATCTTAAGTGGTACACACAAATGGAAGGGACCTCAGCCAACATCGTTTGCATAACTAGAGGCAGCTGGCCATACACCGCGCTAGCTGGAGAGGCATGTTAGCTGAGGACCTGATCCACCCCGGACTGTATCGCCATCTAAGTAAGGGCAGAGGGTCAAGCAAGTGGCTTTATCTATAAATTATCGTGTTGATTAACTACTGAAGCAGAGCTCTATAGGGGTAGCAGAAACGGAAGGGTAAAATATTTTAATGTACTGTAATATCCAACGTTAGGAAGAGGAATGTTTTTAGCACTAAGACCAGGTTCCTACAGTTCCACTTCAAATTTTTATCAATACTGTTATATATAGTATATGTCCAACGGCTAGTCACTTTAAGGCTCCAGACATTTGTTTTTGATATTTGTATCTATATTACTCTGAAAAAGAATGATCTGGTCATTAGACAGTACACAATAAATCCACGCTAAAAGAAATAGCAGTGAAACAATCAAACTTTTAAACGCATTAATAATAAGTTCAGTGTAAAGTACCCCATGCAGTGGAATTCGACCGGGTAATCAGGAAAAGAGTGGGGCGTCTTTGCCTGAGGAACATTTATAGATATACATATTAAGGACACTCAGAATGAGTTTGAGAGAGCTCAACGACAACAACACGTCTAGAACTTGACAACATGAGGCGACTTGGTTATTTGCCTTGACAACACATAAACGAAATGAGTCCTTAGCGACGACGTGATCTTCTAACATATTTCCACTGGAACTGATGAGATCTGCTCCAATTGCACAATAGGAAATTGACTAACATAAGTTGTTGATATGAATTTTTTGAAAAACATGTCTGATCACACAGAGATGCATGCAAACCTACCGCAATGTAAGCCCGAGTTGCTCTTCAACCGTAATTTTCTTCTCACTACTTTAATCAATATCCCCAACATTTGTTCCATTGTGATAGCAAGCGGCAAAAGAAAAGTATTTTTGAATAAAATCTCTACTCGTAAGAATCATTCAATTTTTTTTTCTTCAAATCATTGTTTGATAGCTTTAAACAAGGTTATCAGTGCTCATATTACTGGAGCCACCCGAAATAATTTTAGAACATTTCTTATGAGCAAAAACGATGCTATTTTTTTCGGACATTTCGGATTATGAATTTTAATTTGATGAAGCAACTTTTCCGGATTTTTTTAAAATATTCTGAGACTATCGTATATACTCCTGATGATAGCCTAAGTTTTGATAAGTGCGACCTCTTAAACAGAGCCGCCAAAAGTAAATCATTTCAGAATAATGTCGACCATCGTGCTTGGATGGGTTTCTAGGAACATCTTATAATAAAATATATGTCGAACTGATTATTTCAGGTTATTGACTTTGAAATCGTCTCATACACCAATTACGCGCCTTTGACAGGATCATGCGCTTCTTGAAGTTGACCCCTAAGACATTAACCAATTGTCCCATCACTTACCTCACCACCCAAAATCAACTTTCGCTAATACCACATACTCGTACTCCAAAAAATCGCAACAAGTGGTTGTCCTTAAAATGTTGGTTAAAGGGAAAATCTGCAAAGAGACATCCTATTGGACAATGGAACAACGCATGCTCCGTAAATTCCACCATTAGCGAGACTGATTCCGTAGGCATACCCTCTCAAAGAAGGAATATTGACCTGACAAAATTCTGGTGAAAATATTTTCTTGGCGCTTGCTATAGAATTCAAGTTCCGCGATAATCGAGACAGAAACCATTCCGTCTAGGTGAAGAGTTCATCAATTTCGAAATTAACTTGCGGAAATTAGGGAGATAACTTGGCTTTCATTTTTGGTAAGCATTTCGTAAAACCGTCCAGCTCTGTATGATGCGGCAGTTTTATTCTATTTTATTCAATGAATATGACAATAGGTTATCAAGCAATTCAATGACTTTGATTGAGCATCCAACTTACTGAATGCCGTATGTACATATTCAATGGTTCCATTTGGACAAATTTAGAGCAATGCCATCAGAATTCTGGTTGTGAAATCTTCCTCAAGATTAAGGTAACCCTGAAAGTGTGTAGTTTGAAAATAAATAAGTATAAATTATGTAAAAGAGCTAGAAGATAGTAAAGTAAAAAAACAGACCAATCAGATAGACAACCACTTCCTGAATTGGTTTTTAAGTCGCGATCAATTTTAATTTTATAAAATATATTATAATCTTAAGCGGGTTTTTCAGGTAATGTCAATTGGAATTGAAAACTTTACCTAGTAAAAACTCATATGAATGTTATTATTTAAGCGAAAGTAATGCTGAATTGGAGAACTTATCGACGAGTATCCTGTCCCTATATAGTTTACTACTTTCCAAATTTGGTTTTTAAAGGGGTCTTTTCATTTTTCCCTGAAACATTAATATGCTGGCAAAATTAAAGCCAGATGAAAGTTTGTTTCGTCGTGATTCCCTCTAATACATATAACATTAACTGGTACGAGTCGATGATTTAATCGTCTTTTAAGATTTCATTTAATTTTGTTGTCCATTTCATATATGTTTTCCTTTCGTTTCGGATCCAGTTGCTATTTAAATTTTTAGTTTCTTAAGCGGGTATGTAAAAATATTCGCAACACTTCGTGCTCTTAGTCGGTGGACTGTTTGATTTTTCATCCGAAACATTTAACTTTCGTGGTATTTGACCATTATTTTGCTACCCTCTATTATAGAACAAACAGGGCTCTTATTTTTACTACGCAAGTAGGCAGTAAGCAATTAGAAAGAGAAATATTTTCGCGCAAATTTGATGAATCGAGAGACGAAATGCAGATTTTTTTATCGTTCATCAAAATATTAGAAGTATGCGTACAAATTTTGATTTGTTTCTGACTCATTTAGAATCGTTTGTGAATAAGCCTGATTTAATTTTTCTATCGGAAATATGGATTTTTGATACTAAAGCTAATCTTTTTAGTATACCTGGTTATAAATTTCATCCTACATGTAATAATTCTTATGCTGCAGGTGGTGTGGCTGTCTTTATAAGTGATAAGTTGGAGTATGAGTGTTGCTACAATAACCTGAAAAGTGCTGATAAGGTTAAAGTTTCTTGCAAAATTGAGTCTAGAAAGTTTATTTTTATGTGCTTCTACAGGCTACATGAAAAAAGTAAAAATGTTTTTGTTGAAGAATTGACTACTCTGTTGTCTGATGAAAAGTCAAAGAATCTATTTATCCTTGGTGATATAAATTTAGATATTTTATCTGATTCTGCTATTGTTTTAAATTATTTATCTGTCTTAGCGGCAAATGGTTTGGAATCGTGTTTTAGAGAACCTACTAGATTAACTCCTTCAACACAAACCTGTATTGATCATATTTTTGGTAGACTTGATCTAAGCTCTAAACTCACTATCACCAGCTCCATTTCAGATTTTAAGATAACCGATCATTGTATGGTTGGTTTAGTTTTTCTATGTGCCAATATGGAACAAATTGATATGTCTGAACGGTTTGAGAAGGTTAAAGACTTGAACTACGAGCGTCTTAACCAGCTTCTACTATACGAAAATTGGACCGATGTGTACCTTGAAAGTAATCCCTCTAATGCTTTTAACATCTTTGCTAATATCTTAAAAGCTCATGTTATTGAATGTCTTACTGAAACCCAAAGACAATGTAAAGTTAAAAAAATTAAGCCATGGATGTCTACAACTTTATTAAAGAAGATTGCAAAGAAGAATAAATTATATATTAAATGCAAAAAGGAACCGAATAATATCAGACTTAGACTTCTCTATGATAGAGTGTGCAAGGAAGTTTCAGAGGAAGTTATTGTGAACAAAGACAATTATTACACCAATAAACTACATCTAGCTAGAAGCAATTTAAGGAAAGAATGGACAATAATTAACGAACTTATAAATAAAAAACTACCCGCTTTAAATGAACTCAATTGTGTATCTTATCAGGGACATAATATAATTAATCCTAGTGAAATATCTAATGTTTTTAACAAATATTTTACAAGTGTGGCTTACAAGACTCTTTCTAGTGCTGGTTTCTCTGAATCGTCGAATCATTGTGTAGAAGATTGCTTTAGCAATGAATGGAGTCAAGCCAATAGTTTTTTTTATGACCCGATTTCTTCTTTAGAATTATTTAGGATTATCAACTCACTAAAAAATTCTAATTCGTCCACGAGAGATAGTTGGTCTAACAAATTTATTAAGAAGGTCTCACTAAATATTGTTGATGTCTTAACGGATATTTTTAATAAAAGTATCTATAGTGGTATTTTTCCTGATGCCTTAAAAACTGCAGAAGTAATACCTGTTTTAAAGGAAGGTGATAGTAAAAATCTAAATAACTATAGGACAATCTCTCTTCTTCCTGTGTTTTCTAAAATCTTTGAGAAAGCAGTGAAAAATAGAATAATGACTTTCCTAGATTCATCTTCTTTTTTTAGTAATAATCAGTTTGGGTTTAGAGCTGGGAAGTCAACAGAGGATGCCCTCTTAGAGTTCTGCTGCTTTAACTACGAAAGCCTGAACAATAAAAAATATAAAAGTTAGAAAAAGCGGGAATAAGAGGTTTTATTATTAAATGGTTTCTTTCCTATTTAAACAACCGCAAACAAGTTGTAAAGATTAATGATAGTTTTAGCATATCGTTAGATATTAAAATTGGTGTTCCACAAGGCACAGTACTTGGTCCAATCCTTTTCTTGATATATATCAATTCAATTTTTAACCTCGATATCAAAGGTAAACAAATAGGATTTCCTGATGATATAGCTTGTTCTTATTCTAATAGCTATGCATTAGATTTAATTGCTAACATTAGCTATGACTTAGAGCAGCTGAGACATTGGTTTTGTTTACATAAATTGGTAATCAGTGATAAAACTAAAATAATGTTCTTCTACCTTATTTAATCGGGATTTAACTTGTTCACCTCAGTGTTTTTATATAGAAAGAACTACAGTTTTTAAATATCTGGGTCTGGAAATTGATAGCAAACTGAATTGGAGTAATCATACTGCCAGTCTAAGATCTTACTTGTTAAAAACTACGAAGTTAATGTACCATTTGAGGCAATTTTGTTCTAAAAAACTGATGGAAACAATATAGTATGGACTAGTACAATCAAAGTTGCAGTACGGCTTAATCTGTTGGGGAGGAACTCATAAAAATAAAGTCCATACGTTACTCATTGTGCAAAAATATATAGTTAGAATAATCTGGAGAAAGAATCGCCGAGAAAGTAGTTCTTTGCTTTTTGTAAACTCTAAAATGCTACCACTCAAGCATCTTTACTTTTACAAAGTGTTAAGGATTTTTTTCGTTAGGAGTGGTTACTAAATTGACAGACATCCAACTCATCAGTCACTGCGTAGTAGCAATAATCATCTTGCTCTCATTCCATCTTTCAACACACACCACTTTTTGAACTTTTACTCCTTTCTTGCTCCAAAATTATATAATATATTGCCGCTTGAAAATAGGCAAAGCAGAAATCTTGTCGTTCGAAATAGGAAGGTTAAGGAATGGCTATTTCACTTCGACCTACATGAAATAAACCATTTAATTAATCGCGTGGTCTGATTTTGTTGAATGATTAAATGAATTTTTTTAATAATCGATGAATCTTAACATTTGTGTTCACACCATTTTATTATGTTTTGTATTTTTTAATTATAGTCTTATAATTGATGCATTCGACACTAGTTTTAGTTAACTACAGAATGTATCTTTTCATTTTTCAATTGATAAATTATTTACTTTTTAATCTCTCTTTATTTGTATTCTATTAAGTAGCTGCTTGTTTCTTTTATTAATTCTGAATTTTTTTTTTTTTAATTAAGATCTTGCATTCTATATTTGTATCTAATTTTGTCAATTGTAAAGTGAATAAATATATAAATGAAATGAAAAAAAAAATGAAAATGAAAAATTTAAACGGACACATCGAACTGGTGCCGTGAAATAACGCCGACCATTGCTTGTGAAATAAAGCCGAATTGTTGAGTGTAGAAATATGTGTTCAATTCAAGTTCCAAGGAGGTGGCTCGCTTCGCTCGCTAAAAGGATTTCTCCGTTTTGTTCGCAGGGTTTAGACGCTCCACTAAGGGATTGTCAACAACTGTCAGACAGGAGGCGCCTATAACTTCTTAGCGATTGTACAACTAAATACAACAATTGGTACCGTTTATTTTAATCATTTTTAGCATGATATGATGACAGTTGATTTATATTAAAGCAATATTAAAAACAATAAAATGTGAAATAAGGCCGATTCGGAATTATTTTACTTTCACAAAGTGAAATAAAGCCGATCGCTAATATTCGGCCTTACTTCACTTTTACAAAGCGAAATAAAGCCCATTTTTTTAATTCGGCGTTATTGCGCTCGGCGGTTTTTCACGGCACCCATCGAACTAAGAATACGATGTCTGGCACGCATTATACGATTTCAGAACAAGAAAACTCAGGGGCAAAGATATACTAAACTTATGTCAATCACATGGCCTAACTATGTATACCTAATATGTTATTCAGTAAGCAAGAGCGACTTTTGATTCCATATTGCAGAGATGGCAAAAAAACCTAGATATAATAACTATCTGAGCTGAAATAACGCAAAACAAAGAGTAATTGATTCTAAAGGGATCTTGGGCGAACCATTGGCAAGTCAATGACCACTTTTGCTAACGGATTTTTGTGAAGAAACCTGACAGCGGCCGAGAGAATGCCTCAGCAATAACAAGGGTAGAAGCTACCTTCGGCGCCTTGTTTGCGAGAATGGCTCTTAAATGAAGTAAACCAAAATTAAAAACTAATCTCGCAAAATATGTGGGACAATTTCTAAGAAAAATGTAAGGGTACGAGTAGCGCAAAAACTCTGCTCGGTGATCTGTTGAGCATAAATAAAGAAACGTGGTGGTGGACCATGTGAAGAAAATAGCGATAAAGAAGAAAAGGCAAGCTTTTCAAATATTGCCTACGCACTCAGGATATAGCGAAACTGATAAGGTACATACGTCTCGAGTTACATTGTGAACACTATAACAAAAAAAAAAAACTAAGAAGTGGTAGCTAGAGAACGTTAGTCACACAATTTTAAACCAGCAAACCTTTTGACAGCACATTTGTGTTGCTTTGCAACAAATAAAGGGTCAATTCAGCATAACGATTTCGATGAGAAAGCCATCGGAAACGTAGTGCGTTGACCTTTAACTGATGCATATTACATATTATTGGAAAATTAAACATAAAAATAAGAAAGAAAACTGAAGTCAGTCATTATTGAGATCTGACATAACATTGTGTGTGTTTTTTTTCCGTAAAAATAAACAAATTATTTAACTTGCGCAGTCGATGGAAAGATTAAATTTTTTTTTATTGTTCGTTCAACCACGTCTCCACCTCGAAGTATATAGAACTAAAATAACTAAAAAAAAGTGTATCATGTGATCAACAACGTCCAACTAAAGGGGCAAAGTAGAAAACAAAGAAAAGCGTTTAAAATTATTCGATATTAATTGACATAGGAGGGTTGTCTGAAAAGTTTCCGACCGCAACGTAAATATAGCTTCACTCGTCAATAAAAGCTAGTGAATGCTAGTTGTGCATCTTTTGACAGTTACTGACCGAAGTTTCAGTCATTTTGGACGCGCAGTTTTAGTTGACTGTCGTTTGAGTGAGTCGATGTGAGTGTTTTTTGTGAAAACGGAAAAAATTGAGTATCGAGCTGTCATTAAATTCTTGTTTTTGAAAGGCAATACACCTACGCAAATCAAAAATGAGTTGGACTCTGTGTATGGGGACTCTGCACCATCATTTACCACAGTGAAATTTTGGGCAGCTGAATTTAAACGTGTCCGTAAGAGCTTGGGAGATGATGAACGTTCGGGACGTGCAAAAACTGCAACCACTGACGATAACATTGCTAAAGTTCACCAAATGGTGTTAGACGACCGCCGAATTAAAGTGAGAGAGATACGAGGGGCGTTCAAGATATTCTCGGTATCGGGATGAAGCTGTGGTTGCATATATAAATTGACTTATTTGTCAAGTAACACTATTATTTTAGTGCATTCGTGTAAAATTTAATATAAATGTGATTATTAATTCGCGTTTTATCTCTAATTAAACAGAATCATAATGGCAACTGAGGCGATGATGGTGAAAATTGAGCATCGCGCTGTAATTAAATTTCTCACTAAGCAAGGAAAAAGTCAAAAAACTATTCATGAAGAGATGGTGGCTGTTTACCAGGGTTCCGTACCTTCATTATCAACTGTGCAAAAGTGGTCAAGTGAGTTCAAGAGAGGCAGAGAGAGCATTGAGGACGACCCCCGCTCCGGCGCCCCGGCTACTGCTTGTACGGGAGAAAGCATCAAAGAAGTCGAAAAACTTGTTCTTGAGGATGCCCGAATAAAGGTGAAAATGATGGCAGAGATCACCAAGCTTTCAATTGGTACCATTCACACCATTCTTCATGACCATCTTAACCTTTCAAAGGTCAGTGCAAGGTGGGTGCCACGAATGCTCACAGCGCCTCAGATAAAAAGTGAGAATCGCATGCTGTAGAGAGCTTTTGGAGATGTGTAGTGAGAACGCGGACGTTGTTATGGATCGAATTGTTACTGGGGACGAAACATGGGTCCACCACTATGACCCTGAAAGCAAACAAGAGTCCATGCAGTGGCATAAAAAAGGAACAGACCCCCCGAAGAAGTTCAAAGTCACTCCGTCTGCCCGAAAGCTCATGGCCACAGTTTTTTGGGACTCAAAGGGAATCTTGCTCATTGAGTACAAAAAAAAAGGTGAAACCATCAACGCCACATCCTACGCTTCCACTTTGCATAATTTGCGGGAGGAAATTAAAAAGAAAAGACGGGGTAAACTCGCAGCGGGTGTGTTGCTTCTTCATGACAACGCTCCTGTTCACACGGCGCGAGCTTCCAAGGCTGCTGCGCAAGATTGTGGTTTCGAAGAAATCCAGCACCCACCCTATAGTCCAGACCTTGCCCCTAGTGATTATTTCCTGTTTCCGGATTTGAAAAAATGTCTTCGTGGAAAAAGATTTTCGGATGATGAAGAACTCAAGTCGGTATTTAGCAGAGAAAGAGGAAATTTATTATTTTGAGGGTTTAAAAAAGCTTATCTGAAGATGTAACAAATGCATTGATGTAAGGGGAGATCATATTGAAAAATAAAAACAATTTAAATTGAATTTGCATTTTCCTTCATATCGATACCGAGAATATATTGAACGCCCCTCGTAGTAGAGGTTATGAAAATGTCCAACGAACGAGTTTGTTACATATTAAATCAAGATTTAGGCATGAGAAAGATATCCGCGCGTTGAGTGCCGCGTTTGCTTACGTTAGATCAAAAACGTGTTCGAATGAACATTTCCAACGCTCTGTTGGCGCAGTTTAGGCGCAATAAATCCTAGTTTTGGCGCCGATTAATTACTGTAGATGAAACTTGGATACACCATTATACCCGAAACAAAAATTCAGTCAAAGCAGTGGACTGCAAAGGGCGAGCCAGCTCCAAAAAAAGCAAAAACTGTTTTTCCGACTGGAAAAGTGATGGCTGGGAAAGTGATGGGATAGTAAAGGAGTTATCTTAATCGATTATCCTCAAAAAGGAACAACCATTACAGGAGCATACTACGCATCGTTACTTGCCAAGCTGAAAGCAGAAATTGCGGAATTTGCAGAAAAGGAAATTGTAAAGGCGCCAAGCCTTCTTGCGTGCTTGCCTATGAGGCAGTGTCCAGTGATGACACCTATGATGGCGCTGAGATGTTCCTTATTTAGAAGGATCAGACACTTAGAGCGATACAGATCCAGATTTGGCCAGATTTGTTTGGTCGCTGGACATGTTGGACACCTGGACACCTAAGGTCTGTTTTTTTATTGGCATCCAGCTTTAATATTATTTTGCACGCAGCGATTGATATACCTATGCTACCCCTTTCCGGTAGAATAGGTAGAGTGGTTCCAATTTTGGCGAGTTCATCGGCTCTACAGTTCCCTGGAACGTCTCTATGGCCCGGCACCCAACAGAGGCGAAGGTTGAACTGCTCTGCCATCTCCATAAAAGACGATCGGCATTCAAGGGCGGTTTTAGAATTTAGTGAGACCGAGTCCAGGGATTTGATAGCGGCCTGACTATCCGAAAAGATGCGGATATCCTTTGCCGATATCACGTTTTTCTTCAGCCAGGAGCTTCTTTAATCGCCAAAATTTCCGCCTGGAACACGCTGCAGTGATTTGGAAGACGGAAAGAGAGGCTTAGATTTAGCATGTCTGAGAAAACACCGCCACCAACGCCGCTATTGTTTTAGATCCATCTGTGTAGAGATGGATTGACTTGTCGTCCATGAAAGCATCTTCCTCCCAGAAGGATCTAGAGGGGAAGCTTACATGGAAGTTTTTGTCAAACCAAAGTTCAGGTGTGGCGTAATCGATGTTCTCTGTATGGATTCTTTATGTATTAAGAATACTGGCGTAGCCAAATGGATTATTTGTCCACTGTTTAGTCGCTTTAAGGCTGCTGAAAATATCGAGGGGTGATAAATGAAGCAGAATGTCTAATGCCGCGGAGGGGGTAGACCGCAATGCTCCGCTTATGCATAGACATGCTGTTCTCTGGACTCTGCTTAGCTTAATGCAGTTAACCGCACTTTCTAAGGCCGTCCACCAGACTATCACCCCGTAAGTAAGTATCGGTCTTATGACCGAGAGATTATTCCCAACGGCTTTTTTGCAAGGGAATAAAGCTATATTCTCGGTATCGATGTGAAGGAAAATGCGAATTCAATTTAAATTGTTTTTATTTTTCAATATAATCTCCTATAACGTCAATGCATTTGTTACATCTTGAGATAAGCTTTTTAAACCCTCAAAAAAATAAATTTCCTCTTTCTCTGCAAAATGCCGACTTGAGTTCTTCATCATCCGAAAATCTTTTTCCACGAAGACATTTTTTCAAATCCGGAAACAGGAAATAATCACTAGGGGCAAGGTCTGGACTATAGGGTGGGTGTTGGATTTCTTCGAAACCACAATCTTGCGCAGCAGCCTTGGAAACTCGCGCCGTGTGAACAGGAGCGTTGTCATGAAGAAGCAACACACCCGCTGCGAGTTTACCCCGTCTTTTCTTTTTAATTTCCTCCCGCAAATTATGCAAAGTGGAAGCGTAGGATGTGGCGTTGATGGTTTCACCTTTTTTTTTATACTCAATGAGCAAGATTCCCTTTGAGTCCCAAAAAACTGTGGCCATGAGCTTCCCGGCAGACGGAGTGACTTTGAACTTCTTCGGGGAGTCTGTTCCTTTTTTATGCCACTGCATGGACTCTTGTTTGCTTTCAGGGTCATAGTGGTGGACCCATGTTTCGTCCCCAGTAACAATTCGATCCATAACAACGTCCGCGTTCTCACTACACATCTCCAAAAGCTCTCTACAGCATGCGATTCTCACTTTTTATCTGAGGCGCTGTGAGCATTCGTGGCACCCACCTTGCACTGACCTTTGAAAGGTTAAGATGGTCATGAAGAATGGTGTGAATGGTACCAATTGAAAGCTTGGTGATCTCTGCCATCATTTTCACCTTTATTCGGGCATCCTCAACAACAAATTTTTCGACTTCTTTGATGCTTTCTCCCGTACAAGCAGTAGCCGGGGCGCCGGCCGGAGCGGGGGTCATCTTCAATGCTCTCTCTGCCTCTCTTGAACTCACTTGACCACTTCTGCACAGTTGATAATGAAGGTGCTGAACCCTGGTAAACAGCCACCATCTCTTCATGAATAGTTTTTTGACTTTTTCCCTGCTTAGTGAGAAATTTAATTACAGCGCGATGCTCAATTTTCACCATCATCGTCTCAGTTGCCATTATGACTCAGTTTAACTAGAGATAAAACGCGAATTAATAATCACATTTATATGAAATTTTACATGAATGCACTAAAATAATAGTATTACTTGATAAATAAGTCAATTTATATATACAACCACAGCTTCACCCCGATATCGAGAATATGTTGAACGCCCCTCGTAGCTTTATTGACTCTTTCTTGAATGTTAGGTTTCCAGTTTAGTTTTCTGTCAAAAATGAGACCCAGATATTTTGCTGTATCGGAAATCACTAAACTGGTACCGTTTATTGAAGGAGGGTCTATAGTTGGAATTTTATATTTCCTGGAAAAGAGGACAAGATCAGTTTTATGGGGGTTTATTCCCAATCCACAGCGATCTGTCCAACGGGTTAATCTATTGAGATTTAATTGAAGGAGTTCTTTAATGGTATTAAGATGCTTACCTGAGACGGCAATAGCAACGTCGTCTGCATAGGCAATCACCCTTAAACCACCCGCTTCCTGGTATATCAGCAGTTCATTTACTAGTAAGTTCCAGCGAAGGGGAGAGGGGGCACTGCCTTGCGGCGTACCTCTGTTGACACATCTTTTAGTCTCACCCAGTTTGGAGTTGATTATCCTGCTTTTTAGTATAAGGCTGATCATTTCCCGAAGTGAGTCGTCTACCCGCAGAGTTGACAGCGCAGTCGTGATTGCGGATGTGTTGACGTTGTTGAAGGCACCCTCTATATCCAGGAAAGCAACAATTGTGTACTCTTTATATTGTAGGGATCGTTCGATGTGGCTATTCAGTGAATGCAGAACCGTTTCCACCGACTTTCCTTTATAGTAGGCATGTTGAGCAGTTGACAGAAGTCTAGGATCAATTTTAGCTCGTATATGGATATCGATCGGTCGTTCTAGAGTTTTCAGAAGGAAAGATGATAGACTTATAGGTCTGAGGTCCTTTGGAACGACATGAGAACATTTTCCGGCTTTGGGGATGAACACTACATTGACTTCTCTCCATGACAGTGGAATGTGGATAAGTTCTACACAGCTCCTCATAATATTTTCTAGCGCAGGCAGAATAATATCTGAGGACCTCTGTAGCTCGGCAGGTATTATACCGTCCAGACCAGCAGACTTGTATGGTTTGAAGCTATGCGGCGCCCAGAGCAGTTTGTCTCTTGTGATCAGACCCTGGATTTTGGTCCCGGTTGCGGTAGACCTGTTTGGGTTGCTACTGACCGCGAATTGATAGCTATCTGGAAAATGGGTGTCCAGTAGCAGGTTGAGTGATTCATCAATTGAGGTTGTCCAAGAGCCCTAAGAGCCCTGGAAATAAGAACGGAAGCAGAAATTTCAAAATAAATCTCTTGCTAACATATAAAAGAGAGTTATCATTCTGGAATTGTAGAAAGCTGTAGAACTTTAAAAAATAAATTATACCAATCAGGTGTAGCCAGGGAAATATCCATGTTTATAGGAGACGGCCAAACATGCCAAGAAGGTAAATATGATAGGAAACCTATCAAACCTAAATTCGAGACGTCTGAAAGACCAACAGAAGCGAACGAAATTTTACATATGGATATTTACAAGTTGAATTAGCTCTTTTATCTCAAATTTATTGATAAACTAACAAAAAAGGGTATGCTTATTGCTTAATTAGTACGAATTGAGTTAATAAACTGGAATGTATTGAGGAACAGTTTAATAAGTTTGGAAAGTAAATTATTTACGACAACAAATTCAATTCAGAAAACGTGAAGGAGTTTTTTTTAGAGAAGAAGAAATAGAACTTCACTTTCCTAAGCCGAATTCTCATACAGGGAACTCTGACATTAAACGTTTTCATTCAACTTTACTTGAAATTATTTTAACTATGAAACCCAAAGATCTTACAACAAATATGAAAATTCATAAAACAATTAAAATTTATAATAAAAGGTTTCACTCTACTATAGAAATGAGTCCAAATAGAGCTGTAGAGACAGAGCCGAAAGTTTTGAATGAAAAGATTAAACGACATAAACTCCATATTTTGAATAAAAGGAATCTCAGCAGGGAAAATTACCATGAATTAAGAAGTGAAGGCTTTATAAGAAATTATACACATTTGTGTCCTAAGAATGAGCCTTAACACAGAAAAACTTTTGAATGCACACCCAACAACAGTTAAAAGACCCGATAAAATTGCGAGTATTAACTTGGCTAATGATGTGAATAATGGTGACAGCAGCGGCAGCGAAACCAGCACTACTAGTAACCCAAATTAAAACTAACCAAGGATTTACAATTCTTAATCGCGGTACAGTGGAACTCATTATTATTGTAATTCCCAAACAATTGCCCATATCATAGACTCCATTAAAATTTGAAAGGCAGTCGAAACTATTGAACACAACTTGCAATAACTGAAAACAGAAAAGAAAATCGCAATTATTAACGAAATTATAAACACATTTCGTCAAATTAGAGATCTGTTAAACTTTACTGGAACCGGTCAGAAATAGTTATTCGGAACTCTGCATAGAGAAGACATTTTACATCATTTCAAAGTTTTAGATACTAATACCCACAATGCTCTAAAAAACGTAAATAATCAAAACAGAATATAACAGAACAATTACGTAAGATTAACAATATACAATTACTTTAATAGAAGAGGATAGGAAACATATGATAAACAATATAGAATTTTATTGATTAATAAAGTACAGCCTGTGGCAATTATGAATAAAATACAACATCGTTCATTTGATCACCACACCTTTTGTGGTTAAAATTATCAATGACTTCTTGAAGAATAAGTGGGTCAATGGCCGCAATTTCGATTTGGAGGTTATCTGGATCGCTGGGTTATTGTCATAGACCTTACTCTTCAAATAAGACCACAGTAAGAAGTATAAAGGTGTCAAATCGCATGACTTTGGAGGACAATCAACATCTCCTGTAACCAAAATAATGCGATCTTCAAATTTCGTATGCAATAAATTGATTGATTGATGGCTTGTGTGGGCGGCAGCACCATCCTGTTGAAACCACAGATCGTTCAGACCCAATTCTCTTAAGCATCATCTTCGAAAAAGTACGGGCCAATTATGCCGCCAACCCATAATTCGCACCATACAGTGACTTTATTGGGATGCATTGGCTTTTTGTGAATCTCGTATGGGTTTTCCCGTCCCCAGAAACGACATTTTTGTTTATTTACCTAACCATCCATTCAAAAATGGTCTTCATCGGAAAAGATCAAATTCGATGAAATTGGCGATGTCATAGATGGTCCGAAGGCTTAATTGTTGTGTAATTTGGATTTTATAGGCGTGCGAATGAAGATCAACTTTTAACATCCGCCAATTGTCGACTTCGGTGACTTTGAACACATTCGCTCACAGTGGTGATGTTTTGGCGTGTACGTGCTGGCCGAGCATGCCGATATAGAGTTTGACCCGATACCGAACTACTTTCTTCGGTTCAAAATTGCACGAATTCCGAACTCACTAGGGTGATTATGTTGACCGAAAAATTCTCGAATTTTACGAAATGTTACTTTTACAGATCGGCCATTTTCGTAATAAAATTGAATAACAAAAATGTGTTATTGCGTGGTAAACGACTCCATGACTAAAATTTCCAACGATTGTATGACACCTGTCACAAAGATCACCACATTGAATCCAGTAAATGACAGTAATTGACAGCCAACATTCACACCATTTGTTGGCACAACCTTTATATCTGAGATGTACAATACCATATTAGATCAGTTATTGCAATTAAAAATATTTGAAGACAAATTTGATACAAGACCAACCCGACAGAGGAAAACCGAAAAATGTTCAAAAGAGCCAGGAATGATTGCAACGCCTTTCTAATACGTGTGAAATTCCAATACGACCACAAACTGAGGCGAAAAATACCACAATGTCTCAATGGTAGTAACCATTTTTGATCGCTCGTCAAAAATATTAGAAATTCTCCCTCATCCTCCATCCCACCCAACGCTGTCATCTCCTTGGATAAGGCACACTTGGTATACTGGCACACTCTGCGGCCAGCACAATATTTCCAGATTGTGCTTTGACCACGCTTATACTTGAGTGCACTCGTGTAGTAGCAAGAGTACTTAAAGATCTTAATATATACAAATCCGCTGGTCCAGGTGGTATATCTCCCCTTCTTCTGAAGAAGTATACTTTCTCGTTGGCTAAACCACTGCGTAAGCCTTTTCATTGATCCTACTCCCTAGGACTCTTTCTGAGCGGATGGAAAACAGCATTTGTTCAGCCCGTCCTTAACAAAGGCGAATCTTCTTCACTCTCTTCCTACAGATCCATTGTACTTACGTCCCTTCTCACCAAGGTCATGGAAACGCCGATAAACCGTCAGCTCATGAAATATCTCGAAACGCGAAAACTTCTCCACGACATGCAGTATGATTTTCGTAGCAACAGGTCTGTAGCAATGAATGGCCGTGGCTTAAGTGATAGTGGACCGGCTTCGAAATCAGAACTTCGGTGTTCGAATCCCAGCCTCACCCGAAAGACATTCATTATTCCAGTTAACAAAAATCAAATAAGATGAATAGTTGACTAGAAATCAACAAGCCCACTTCCACTAAGAATTTAGTCTCCCCATTAAATGTTGGACCGAAATAACCACTGAGCCCAAACATCTTTCTTTCTATCTCTATCCCATTTTCCAAAAAACTTAACACATGCTGAGGCATTATTAGTGTATTCATACCAGCTTGAGTATTAAGTTCTTTAAAAAAAAAAAATAAAAAAAAACGGTCCACTGGTGATCAGAATTTGGCATCAGGCTCTTTTGTCGAAGATGCGTGCATTTCAGATTGATGACTCTCTTCTTCAATTAATTAGCAACCACCTTTCGAAAAGTTAAATTCAAGTTGTCTAGGATGTTTTCACAAAATAAATGCTGGTGTGCTCCTGGGCTCCATTCTGTCTCCGACACTCTTCTTAATTTTCATTAATGATCCCTTGTCTGCTACTTATAATCCAATATACTATATTTATTTGCTGATGACATTACGCTCTGCTTTTCATATTCGTTCCCGGACTCACGTCCCTGCTTTTTGGCTGTCGGGAACGGGAACGGCAGCGTATGTTAAGCTCATTAAATTCCGATATTAACAGCATTACCAATTGGGGAACTATCAACAGGGTGGAATTTAGTACTTCCAAAACTCCATGTTGTCTGCTCTCATTAAAATAGAATTTAAATACCCAGCCACTATCCATGGTACTTACATCATCGAAACCGAAAAACTTTCTATTCTCTGCATGTGTGTCACTGATAACTTACGTTGGAATGACCACATATTCGATGTAGTCAAAAATGCCGCGAAATGCCTAGATTTCCTCAAGCGATGAAAGAAATATTTTACCCCCTCTGGTCAGGTGCTCCTAAAAGATCTCTGCACCTGCTGATACGATTCAAAACCGTGCGATAAAACTCATAGGTGATACTAATATCAGTCAATCAATTGACACCTTTGAACACCGACGTAATATCTCCTTTCTCACTTTGTTTTATCGCTATTTCCACCACCAATACTCCATAGAGAAAGCCAGTAGAATTCCGCCCCTTTAAACCTCCCCTTCAACTGTAATACGCGCCTCGCTATGAATGCTCGTCAGTATACCCTCAAGCCCACTTTCAGACGTACTCGAAAATATCGTGATTCGTTCCTAAGCCGTACAACTCGATTATGGAATACCCTGCTGAGCTCTCTATTGCCTAGTCGTTATAACTTGCAAACATGTAAGACAAATGTACATCGGTATCTCTCTTTTCTTCCTCCCTGGTTTTCCTTCGCCCGCGCTGTTTCAAATCCCTTCAGCGCGCGCTAATTATAAAGAAAAAATAATATAGCATCGGCCAAACAGAGTATAGTACACACAGGCATTCTTATAGGAGAAGAAATAGCCTCTACAGATTTAGATTTATTTTGAATTAAAATACCCTAAAATAGAGTCATTTCAAGTTAACAAAGCAAAGTGAGTTTTAGCTATTATGGTATGTTACCAAAAAATTACATTCAAACTCAATTAAAAAAGATAATACCTATACCAAGTAAAAATCTTAAAGAAGTAGATATTATTGCTATCGAGATAAACAGAACCAAATAATATTTATACCAAAGATTTAAAAAACATGGATAATTGTTTAACAGATGGCATACAATTTTAAGATAAACAGTAAAACCGAAATCGTAGTTATTGAAGACAATTTAAATGTATATATGAAAACACTTGCATCAAGAATGTGTAATAAATGGTTTTGGAAACCGCAATCTAGTATTAAGCGGAAATTTTATAATCAATATCAACAACTATCCACTTCGGGTTAGGGGGTTAGAATATACCCGTGGTAGAAATGACTGTCGTGAGAGGCGACTAAAATCCACTGGGCCGGATTAAGGTGTTAAACGACCTGTGCCAGAATCGGCCAGGTTGGGGAGCCAGTATAAAAAATAGCCCAATCTCTAGCGGAGCATCCGAATACTTGGGGACCGCGGGATCAGCCGGCCTTATCTGTCTAATGCGGATCTCTGGACAGACGGACTACCCTTTCTCCTCTACTCGTGGGAACTAAAATGAATTCTACAGATACAATACAACACAACACAAATACAAACCAGGACCCTTTCAAAAAAAGTTCAAGCAAAAAAAGGAAGCAAAGATCAAGCACAGTCGGTAGCTTTAGACGATAGTTTTATACCGAATAAGCTACAAAATCTCGAAAATTCTGATCTCCGCGCCAGACTCCAAAATATGAAACTGCTATTATGCTATTAAGACGCAATCTAAAACCGAGTCTGATTCGCGACTTGACCGCCCGGAAAACTCGAGTTTTCACACGGACGAAGAAGAGCTAGTCCGATACTTACAAAAAGGCCAGGCAAGAAAGGCGAAGCTGATTCCTCGCCTGAAATTGGACAAAAAGAGACTGCAGCCAGCTCTAAAAATGTTGAGATCAATAAAAAAAAAGCGACTCAAAAAAAGACCGCCGTCGCCACTAAACGTCTTTCGAATCTCGAACCATAACAAGTTGCACACAATTTTAAAATCACTGTGTTCAACATGGACTGTCAATGTCCTTAATAAAGACAATTACCGTTCGCTTTCGCAAAAATTAAATGCCGAGAAGATTCAATGGCATACGTACGAAAATAAAGCGGAAAGACCCATACGCGTGGTAGCTAGTCGCTTGCATGTCCCTTTCCCTAAGGAAAACATCTTATTTGACCTTAAAAATAAAGGTTTAAAAATAATCGACGCCATTAATATACTTGCGCCAAAACAGCGCAGTATTGAAGGCGAGAGGACGACCTCAAGACGCGGTCTTCCTCTTTTTAGGCTAACTTTCGACGAAATCGAAAGCCTATGAACGATTTACTCTATAAATTCAATTTTGAGACTTGTCAAAATTTAACCTCCACGAAAAAACTCGAGGCTGATTCCCCAATGTACACGTTGTCAGAGATTTAGCCATACCAGGCCTACTGCTAGAAGGAGCCTCGATGTGTGACATGCGCCGGAAAGAGTGCAGTGCCGCGATGAGTCCCCAGCGACATGCATTAACTGCAGGGGATCAATCCAAAACGATGCCTTCTAAAAACGCAGGGCCAACGAGTACGAGAAATCACAACAGCGGATCAACCCCAAAGCCTTTAAAGAATGCAAAGATAGCAAACGCCGTGATGGCCGCTAAAATCACCAATAACAACAATTTTAAAAATAGCAATGCACAAGTGAAAAGTGGAAAAATTTACGCGCAAATAGCGGCACAAGCAAATACGACCAACTGTGTATCACCTGATCCTGCCTCAAATGTTTTCCCAGTAATTCTCGAGAGACTAGAAGAACTGACTAAAACAAATAAGATAATAGTCGAACGGCCTTTCAACCTCGAAGCAGATCTGTGTAATTAATCATGACAAAGAAGCTCAATATTCTTGCGTGGAATCCCAACGGCCTACAGAAAAGGCTTGATGAACTAAATATTTTTATTCAGGAAAAAGCAGTTGGTATATGTTTAAACGATGCCTTCTAAAAATGCAGGGCCAACGAGTACGAGAAATCACAAAGCGGATCAACCCCAAAGCCTTTAAAGAATGCAAAGATAGCAAACGCCGTGATGGCCGCTAAAATCACCAATAACAACAATTTTAAAAATAGCAATGCACAAGTGAAAAGTGGAAAAATTTACGCGCAAATAGCGGCACAAGCAAATACGACCAACTGTGTATCACCTGATCCTGCCTCAAATGTTTTCCCAGTAATTCTCGAGAGACTAGAAGAACTGACTAAAACAAATAAGATAATAGTCGAACGGCCTTTCAACCTCGAAGCAGATCTGTGTAATTAATCATGACAAAGAAGCTCAATATTCTTGCGTGGAATCCCAACGGCCTACAGAAAAGGCTTGATGAACTAAATATTTTTATTCAGGAAAAAGCAGTTGATATATGTTTAACTTCTGAAACTCACCTGATGATACAATCGCGCGTGGAACCAAAAGGTTACCGCGACTACCACCATCATCCATCGAGAAACGCCAGAGGCGGGTCATCCCTATTTATAAATAACTGCATTGAACACTCTCTGGAAACACAAATTGAACTTGACATATTTCAAATGACCACGGTGCACGTTAACAATAAACATTACACTTTTAGTATATACTCAATCTATTCAGCACAAGCACACTTTCTGGGGCTCTAGATATATCTCACAAAAAGGCAAAACTCTCTACAGGGCTGGTATGGAATGCGGTTGCCAATTTTACTCAGCAGGCAGATCGACGTACTGGTCCTAGGATGTCGCCAAAACACCCGATCTGATAGACTTCTTTATCGGAAAAGGAGTAAACGCTAGTTACGTCAAAGTTGAAGAAAGATTTGATCTTTTCTCCGATCATTCTCCAATTATCCTTTCACTGTGGTTAAAAAACAGATTCTCTAACAAAAAAACTCGCTGGGAAGATTTCCGAATAGAGGTTGCGAAAATACTTAGTTAAAAATACCGCTCAGAACGACGTAACAACTTGAAAAAGAAGTTGAACGGTTTATTGAAGTCATACAGCAAGCGGCCTGGAATAACACTCTACGCGAATCGAAGGAAGTTGCCAGTATCGGCATAAGATACCCGCCGGAAATCAGGGAAATGATAAGGAAGAAACGAAGAGCGCGGAAAAAGTGGCTTGAAACTCGGGCTCAACAAGATAAAACGTCCTTTAATAGGCTCTGCAACTTGTTGAAAAAATCGATCAAGAACTTCAATAACCAAGGTATTAATAACTACAGCGACAAAAGATACCAATTATTCCATATGAAGATCCGCTAAAGGTCTTGGAAAGCCCCAAATACACTTGGCGCCAATAAGAAGAAACCAGTATGACTGGGCGAAACAAGATCAAGAAAAAGCTAACGTTTTCGCCGACCATCTTGCAGAAACTTTTAAATCATGCCACGAGGAAGTGCTTCCAGAGAATGTCAATACGCTAGACGTGATGACGAACTTTCCAATAGAAAAGGCTACACTTAGGGGACTTAGACAAGTTATAGACACGCTTAAGCTCAATAAAATCTCCGGATATGACTTAATTACGGGAGAATATTTAAAGTTCTACCGAAAAAAGGTTTGCTAAAGCTGGTCTATCTTATAAATGCCACCATAAGATTAGAGTATGTATCGCATCAGTGGAAAGTTGCTGAAGTTATTATGGTTCCGAAGCCCGGTAAACAGCTGACTGAAGTCCTACAGACCAATATCGCTCCTCCCGATTATATCGAAGGTCTTCGAGCGAGTCTTACTTAATCGTGTTAAACCGATTATTGACACAAATCGCTTCTTGGCCGATCATCAATTTGGCTTTAGAAGCCAACACTCTACTGTTGACCAAGTGCATCGAATAACCGATGTAATTGAACGAGCAATCGAGTGTAAGTTAGTCTGTTCAAGGAAGCTTTTGATAAGGTATGGCACGAGGGCCTGAAATATAAGCGTCGACAAGCCCTACCCGAGTAATTGTTTCATATTTTAAGTTCATACCTAGATGACCGACTCTTCCATGTCAGACACGGAAACGATTATTCCAATTTTAAGACAATAAAGGCGCGGGTGCCGCAAGAGAGTGTACTTGGCCCTCTGCTCCATTTGCCTTGTACCCGAGACACACCGCAAACGGACGATACTGTGCTAACCACATTTGCTGATGACACTGCCATTTTAGCAAGCGTCGAAGAAGCAACTGCTAAGCTGCAACGTGCCCTTACACGGATTAACATTCGGACAAAAACTTGGCGAATCGCGCTTAATGAAGACAAATCTGTCCATGTGAACTTCACTCTCAAGAAAACTGACAATCTACCTGTGTTTACCAACGCAGTACAATTCCTTTCGCGAACGAGGCCAAACATCTTGGTATAACACTCGACGCTAAACTTAAATGGAGAGCACACCTTAAGAAAAAACTTGAAGAGCTTGAGATTAAGTATAGAGACATGTACTGACTTCTTGTAAAGTATTCCAAGCTCAGTTTAGAAAACAAATTGCTGCTATACAAGCAAGTGCTAAAACCGGTCTGGAGATATGGTATACAGCTTTGGGGTTGTACCAAAATTAGTAACGTCAACGTCTTACAGACATTCCAAAACAAAGTTCTTCGAGGGTTTGTCAATGCACCGTGGTACATTAGAAACGATGATATCCAGATAGACCTAGGAGTCGAAAACGTTCAGAACGAAATTAAAATCAGATCCTTGAAGAGACAAATTTATTGCACCGTCTGAAAATTAATAAGCCTCTACATCTAGCACAGTGATCAGCAACGCTTAATTTTTAAAGTACGTAGGAATTTTCAAAATAAAATCGCCTGCAGAATATCTTATTAAAGCAAAATAAAACGCGAACGAAGAACTGCTTGTTGAGTGTGGACTTAGTCGTAGTCTGTATAAGGGAGGTGTTTTTTAGTGAGTAAGCATCTCACACTACTATAAGCACAGGAGCTCATAGTGTTTATGAAGATTTCTCACCTACCCACGAAAAAAAAAAAAATATCAACAACTGTAAGAAACGTCTCAATATCCAACTTTAATTTAGATTTCGTATGCTACATAAATTTCCCTGCGAAGAAAACCAAAATATTGCTTCAAAGAGAAACTTAATTTTGAAGCGATCTTACAAATGTATCAAATTGAAAAAGTTAATCATATTAACGAACTAAAGTACAATAAGAATAATAACCACATTATAAGTTCGAGCAGAAAAAATAAAAACGTCAAAGGAGTTGTAAAAAAATGTAAAAAAAAAATTAGATACAAAATTCAGGAGAATTTTAAATCCTTGTTGATGGCACATTTGTGTTGCTTCGCAAGCAATAGAGTGTCAATACAGCATTACGATTCGATAGGAACTTTTTGATGTGTGAATGTCATCGGAAACGTAGTGCGTCAGCCTTTTACTTATGTATATTACATACTCGTATTGTGGAAAAGCGGAACATAAAAAATAATAAAAAACATAAGAAAAATAAAAAAATTATATAATTCGAGCGATATGTTAAATTTGTAGGCGATTTAAAAAAAAAGAGTGCTACTTTCACAAAGCCTGGTTTTAATGTATGCACATTGCACAACCTGGGTACATGTTTCAACATTTCCAACAAGTAAATATGCCCCGCTAATTCGAGCCCTGATCGCGCGATTTTCCCGGTTACCTTAGTCTATTTAAGATCGTGTAACGCAGATGACGGAATTAATAAAGAAAATACCGAACAGTGAAGCGTGTTTTCTATTTCCTTCTCCTTCTACAAATTCAGAAGTGGGATCTGTGCTCAATTTCTTTTTGCCTAACGCGTGGAAGTTTTCCATAGTGGCTAAAAAAACAATTTAGATTTATTTGCCTACGCGAGTTTTGTTATAATTTGTTACCACTGTAATCTGTATCGCGAGTGCCCAAATGTCTGAAGAGTAGTCCCAGTTTGTTGAAACTGCAACAGTTGCAACGCTTAAAAGCATTTTGCGATCTTTTAAAATGCAGACGAGCGGCAGTAAGGCGGAACTAAAACTACGAGTGCAAGATGTAGTTCAAGATTGTTTAAACGGCGATCTTCGAAAATTGATCCAGGAACATAATGGCGTAGAAACTATCGACCGATCATCATCCCAGGACGTGCAAGTGTCTAACAACAATATAGACGACGAAGACCATCTAGACGAAGAATTGGAGCGATTGCGTGTCGTATAAAAGAAAAAGCAGGAAATAGTGCAACTCAAACAGAAGCTACGGTATTTGCAGTTGGAGGAAGATGTACCCAGTCACTCATCAAGCTCTCTTCATAGCTTTAGGGATTTTGAAGACATGATGTGTCTATTCACCGGAGACGATAATTTTCCAGTGAGCAGGTGGATATCACAATTCGAAAAGCAAGGGGGCCTTTTCTCTTTAAATGATCATACCAAATTTGTTTTCGGAAAAAGATTGCTAAGTGGTACTGCAAAACTTTGTTTCCGATCTAAGGATCTGCGCAGCTGGACGGAACTAAAAGAAGCACTAGTAAGTGAATTCAAATGAAAGAGATTGCTTCTCGCTATCACATTGAAGAAGAAGATCTAATGTAGCTGATCATTAAAGGTATTTATGACAATGAAACAAACAAAAGTATTTTATATGGTGCAAACAATATGGACGAGTTAAAACCCGCATTACGAAAGTATGAAAAGTTCAAAAACAATTGCCGCGAAAGTAATTACACCAAGAAATACCCGAATCAGTTCAGTTCACACAAGCATAAGTAAAAAAGCTCCTACTCCAACAACTAGTATGGCAGATAGCGGGAACGCCAGTGACAGCATCAGCGACGATGATAGCAACAACAACAGCATAAAAGACGTCGGTAGTATGAATATCTTCAGCATTCCAAATATTAACAGAATTCTTTGGCGTTCCAGCCAATGAATTCGAAAGAGAACTATACTACAAGCTTCATATAGGAAATTCTCAGACTTTAACGACCCTGGCGACCTTATTGGACTCAGGAAGCCCCAGGAAGCTTCGTTCAGGAAAAATTTCTACCGCCGTTTATGATTTCACCTCCGGATGCTAACTGTCTAACTTATTATGATGTTAATAATAGCCGGCCTGATGTACTGGGAAGTATCCAATCATGTACATATTATGAAAATTTATTAATCAATTTGCAAATCCTTGTAGCTAAGAACTTTTCTATGAATTATCTAGTCATACTGGGAAGAGACTAGCAGGGTTGGTATGATGTTGCAGTTGCCTGAAACAAGGTTAATGGTGCAAAAAGATTATACGAGTATACCACGTTCACCAAGAAATTTGAACGCAACGAATCATCATCATATTCCAAGTCAGACGTCTGAATCATCGAATAAAACATGTGAGTCTCAAAATCTTGTAAGCACCATAGATAAACCTGAAGATTTTTAGATCAAATTCTCAATATAGATATTAGCAATAATGATTTCGATGTATTTATTAATATAAATGAAAACTTACCCTCTATGATTAAAGTAATTGTGAAAGATATGGTAAAGTCAGAGAGACAGGTGACAGGTGTTAGGCCCAATGACGCCAAATCTGAACAGGAAGTTCGTCAAGCATTTTGCACATATTGCGAAACCGCTTTATGATCTCTTGAAAACTAATATTCCGTCCATTATGGGTGTGAAGGAAATGGAAACATTTCAGCTATTGTAAGACAGGTTGTTGGCTGCACCTGTACTATCCATATATAGTCCCCATAACGCTACTGAATTGCACAGCGATGCGAGTAGCATTGGATTCGGAGCAGTGTTGCTTCAAAATCAAACAGATAATAGATTCCATCCAGTGTTCTACAATTCAAAACGTGCTACGGACCCAGAAAGTAAGTACCACAGTTACGAATTGGAAACTCTATCCATAATCTATGCGTAAAGGAGGTTTCGGATTTATCTAATAGGACTACCATTTAAAATAATAACGGATTGCGAAGCACTTGCTCTGACATTGAACGAAAAGATGCTTAATCCTCGCATTTCTCGTTGGGTATTAGAACTCCAGTCTTTTGACCACACGGTTGAACATAGGAAGGCTGATTGTATGTCGCATGTTGACTCTCTGAGTCGATCATTCAACATTTTTCATGTCGACGATAAATCCTTTGAGTTTATCCTTGCGGTTGCACAAAAGCGAGTTAGAGAAAAATGAAAGTCCCTGTTTCGAGATGATTGACGGGTTGATTTATCGTAAGCGTAATGACAAGCTTCTCTTTTATGTTCCATCGCATATGGAAGATGAAGTCATTCGAACACATCACGAGGCCCTTTGCCATTTAGGTGTCGAGAAATGTTTTGCTCACCTATCTGAAATCTACTTGTTTCCTAAGATGAAGGACAAGGTGAAGACATTTATTAAAGGATGTCTTAAATGTATACACTTCTCTCCCGAGTCTGGAAAAACCGAAGGCACCTTACACCCGATACCAAAGGGAAACTTCCCTTTCGACACCCTACATGTAGATCATCTCGGCCCGTTCTCGTGTTCCCGTTCTAAGAGAAAAAATCTCTTCGTGATAGTAGACGGTTTTACGAAGTTTATAAAGTTATTTCCGGTAAAGAGCAATCAAAGTAAAGAAGCCGTGTTATGTTTGAAGCAATACTTTGAAAATTATTCGCGATCTAATCGGTTCGTGTCAGATCGTGGCTCTTACTTTATGTCCCAGGAATTCGCTGATTTTTTACGATCTAATGATGTTCAGCACATAAAAGTTGCTACTCATTCTCCGCAATCCAACGGGCAGGTGGAAAGGTTAAACCGAGTGCTAGTGCCAATGTTGGCAAAAGAGTGTGAAGCTAACAGTACAGAGAATTGGGACAAGAATATTGCTAAGATTGAGTTCGCCGTAAATAATACCACAAACTGAAGTACTGGCTTTACTCCAAGTAGACTTTTATTTGGTAAAAATCAGAAGGGCAAATTGTGTGATAAGGCGAAAGAGTTTTTAGATAGCAAATTAGAGCAAGGTATTGGCTTAGGGGAAGTTAGGGAGAAAGCTGCAGAAAACATTAATAGAGAACAGGAACGCAGCAAACGACACTTTGACAGTAGGCATAAAAAATCAAAGGACTATAAACTGGGTGATTATGTCATGCTTAAAAATGTCGTTACCACTCCAGGTGTTAATAAGAAATTGCTTGTCAAGTATAGAGGTCCCTACGAAATCAAAAAGGTTTTGCGCAACGATCGATGTATTGTTGGTGACATAGATGGCCTTCAATTAACAAGGATACCCTAAAAGGGAGTTAGCAGCTCACATAATATGAGACTATACATGACGCCAATAACAGACTTGGAACATGATGAAGGTGAAGGTGTGAAAGAAGTTTAAAGAAAAACGAAACGCATACCAATTCTGCGAATGAAATTTCTTAATTTTTTTTTCTTATTCCGACACCAGCTTGAAGTACCTATTTTATTTTTGAAATTGTATGCTATGGATTGCATGTATTAGATTAAATTAAATTAACATATATGAAATAAATGTAAATTAATTGTACTATATGAAAATGGAAAATGTCAATCGGGACGATTACACGATCAGGATGGCCGAATTGTAGGCGATTTAAAAAAAAATTGGGCTACATGTCTCAACATTTCCAACAAGTAAATAAGCCCCGATAATTCGAGCCCTGATCGCGCGATTTTCCCGGTTACCTTAGTCTATTTAAGATCGTGTAACACAGATGATGGAATTAATAAAGAAGATACCGAACAGTGAAGCGTGTTTTTCTATTTCCTTTCTGCTTCTACACCTTCTTGGTGGTTTCCGCACCTAATATTATATCAGTTACATTAGTGTCATATTGAAATGAAAATTATTATGATATCGATACGCACCGGTCAATGGATTTATCATCTTGATGTTGATAAAATATCCATCGTCTCCTTGGCAAAACATCAAGGGGTATTACAGTGCATTGTATGAACGATGTGTTTCGGATATTCGTTGCAATTGCCCAGAGTCCCGACGTGTGAACACAATACCGCGTGATTCCAGATTTTCGCCAGTAATCACAACTGCAATCTCATCTATTGTTGGAGCGTTAAATTGGCGTTCGTGCGCTCCAGTAGGTCATTTATCCCCTCTGATCACGACTTTATAGTCATCACTTGGCATGCGATTCAACGCAGTTTTGAATAACTGAACCAATGCAAGATGTTCATGAAGTAGGTGTTGCAGATTTTGAAGAATTCTGCGCTGATCAAGATCATTTTCCTCATTGCCCGTGAAGTATATTTGGAGGAATTTATGTTGTGCGTCTTCAAGGGGTAGCAATGATCCAATTCGATGGTGAATTTTTGCTTGGATCTGTAGAGTCGATGACGAAATTAGAATCAATGATTTTCTTTAATTTATTTAATCTTAATTTCTTTAATTAAATTTAATTTCTTTAATCTTTGACGTCGGATTGAATCTACGTTCATCAATAATATCTGCTCCAAATGAAGTCATTTGAAAGCATCCGTTATATTTTTGAGTGTTCGATAGCAAATGACGTGATTCTGGTGTTTCACCACGAAGCAAAGAATGCAATGTCTCTGCTGGCAAGGGCCACTGCCACTGAGATAGCACAATCCAGGCGTTTCTCCAGCGAAGTTCAATGCACCGCAATGGTTGCACACAACCTCCATTGGGCCAATTTGAACGGAAGGATGCGAGCTGTAGTAAATTGTGCAATCGTAATGAAACGCTACTCGATTCAAATCAAAACTTGAAGCACTTTTTCTTGCGCGTTGATTTCGATTTTCACGTTGTTGAGTTGTTTGATTTGATCGATGATTTCTCATTGTTAACTGAGCCGTTTCATTTGCCGCCTGTCTTTCTTCTTGCGTTTGTGATGCACCAAGTCCGGCCATACTAACACGGCGCTGTTCTCGTGCGATTTCTTCATCCGTATTCAATTGATTGGCGGTATTCCGAACTCTACTTGCATTACCAGTTCGATGGGCAAGATTAGATCTTCTGGCTCGTGGCATTGTGAATAACACTGAGAAATGAATGTCACAAAAGCAATTAAGGAATTATCGATATATACATGTGCACAAATGTCATAACCTCACAAAATAAACATCTTCGTTGGCAACTTACCGTTTGAAAATAGAATTCCACATCAAAATGATCAATCAGAATAAAATGAACAGCGAATTTGAATCAATTTTCAAAGCAATCCACTTAAAAATTAATTACGCAATCCGAAATTAACGTTTGGATTGATTGTCGATGCGCACGCAATCACAAAGAACGTAACCGTTCATTATGTGCACCTCATCAAACTGAACTCACCTTCATGAAATCACTTTTTGCTGATAATTTTCACAAAAAATCGGTTCAAAACAATGTATTAAATCAAATTGAATTACAATAACTTTCGAAAGCTGATAAAATTTGATAAAACTTGAAAAATCGCAACACACGTCTGCACAGCACAATAGTATGCGATAGAAAGACTGTGCAAATGAATCAGCTGTCAAAAGTTGATGCACACAACGCCATCTACTGGCAATACCGGAACCAGCACTCAACACATTAAAATCATGTCCGTTTTTAATGTGTGACAAAAAAATTGCTACAAAAACAATTGTCACACAAATTCGTGCAAAAACAATTGTCGCAAAAAATTGACAAAAAAAAAATTGTCACAATGTAACGTAAACATAAATGTCATCTATCATGAAGATGGCGTCGTAAAATCGCTCCATACAAAATGTATGGGAAAATGTATTTTCTTCATAATTTTTTTTTGGGGGATTTTTCGGGAGTTTGTTTGGGTATTCTTCTTGTTTGGCCGGAGACCAGTCCGAATTGGTGCGAATCATCGAAATCGGTTCAGGCGTTCTTGAGTTATAAGCGTAGTAACTAACGTCACTCTCTTTTATATATATTAGGATAACTATATCCTTCTGGATATTTCATATCTAATTAAAACTAATTAACTTAACTAAAAACTTTGATTTTATGTGCATACATTTAAAGATACCACATTTATTTGACTAGGCGAAAATTTGCTCGTTAGTTTATATTAGTTGCAGTGTGATGAAATTTTCAAAACTTATAACGTTTCAATAACAAAACAAACAAAAAAAAAATAAAGAAAGAATTTTCATGTTATGTACTTATCGTTTAAGCGGGCAATGGGATGGGAGACAATTCTACAAATCATGCTTGCAGATAATTTTTAAGCACCACAAATGTCCCCTGCAGTAAATTCTATTTTTAAACCGTTTGGTTGGATTTCCAATTTTATATCGAATTTGCTCCAAAATAATGTAAGTAAAATGCTTCGACATACGAGATCTATTAAAAAACTCAACACCGTCCCAGTAGTCGAAGTGATCCTCCATCGAACTGTTTTTCTCTCCTCACTCTCGCAATTACTAAAATTTTCCTCATCACTTGTATCATCAAAATCACTTCCCGAACTCGAAAACATTATTAAAACTACATTATTTTCTTTGAGATAAATTACCTACTTTCGTTTCAGGCGCATTCGTTTAACACCTAATGAAATGCCAAACGCCAAAATATGTATCAAAATGGCTGCGTCTCAAATGTTAATAGAAATTTTAAACCGGAGAATGCAATAGTTTAACTTCAATAATAAGTTAAACTCAACTTCAAAACCGATAAATTATTAAACGGAAGCTTAATCCAAAACGAGAGTCTAAAATCTATCTTTGAAACTGGGTCTTAGTACTACAATTATGTATTAACGAGCAACTTTGCACTGGCGACGTAGCATTCAATATATTACTTTTTAACGCTTTTCGAGGAGAATTGCTTGTCAAGTTCTTGAGCAACTCTCTACACTTTCTTCATATTTTAAGGGTTTCTGATCTTTTCTGCTTTTTTATTGTTAGCTTCAAGATACTTAGTCTTTTGTCACTCTTTCCTATACGGAATCATTGTCCTGTAAATAGAACCTTTAAGGGGCTTACGACATTTTAACCTAAAGCAGAAGAACTACGCCAAAAGATATGTGACCATGTATCATCAGGCCGATTGAGATTAATGATAACTAGTTAAAGGTCCTAATTTAAACTGTTCGAAACTGATATGTAGTGTAGTCAAACATTTGGTTTTCACACCATGTTAAGGGTTCGCAAGATTTTCCATTTTTAAAGAATATGATGGCTGGTGATGAAATATTCATTGTATACGACTCGAATGTGTATTATGTTGTAAGCCCTGCGAGGCACCTTACACAATTCATCAATTGCACCGGCTCAAGTGGTGGAGTATTGGCTTTGCACGTTCGAAATGAAATAGTGAACTGGAAATTCGAGAGCCAGTGATGAGAATATGGCAAATACCGCCGTCGGCAATGTGAGGGTACAACAGCCTCTCATTTAGAAGGAAGAGCTCCAAATGATCTTACTGAATACCGAATATTATGCTTCGACATCTCCCAGTAGAGGTGGTGGACATTTGCTTAATAATGCAATGAACAATGCCCACCCATTATCTACCGCATTGAAAAACTGCGGTGATACAGCCAGATCAGTCTTGTTCCAAATGTCAGTAAGGTCTTCGAAAAAATGATCAATTGTGTCTTGACTAAGTGTGAGTTGAGGACAAAAATATAATTCCGGATAACCAATTCGGTTTCAACTGGTTTCTGTTATCCAAATTTGGGCAGCTCAACCTAAATGCGGCCGTGTCAGCTTGAGTGACAATGAACATTTGGGACGGCCAAAAATTGCAATTGACGATTGACGAAAACAGCGTTCAAGTTCACTAAATGATTCTGAACAACCGTCGAATTAGGGTTAAAGAGATAGCAAAAAAAGCTTGTAATATATTGCATCAAGATTTGGGTACTCGAAAGATAACCGTGCACCCAATTCTCTAATTTTTTTCACTCCGGAGCAAAAATGTGTTCGAATGAACATTTCCAACTCTCTGTTGGTGCTGTTTAGGTGCAATAGATCAAATTTTTGACCTCGATAAATTACTGCATACACCATTATGTTCCAGAAACAAAAACACAATTAAAACAGGACTGCGAAACCGGAATCGGCCCTAAAATAGGCCACCGCTGTTCCTTCGGCTGGGGAGTGTTTTCTTGGATAGTTATTAAGTTGTCTGTCTGTCTGCTGTCCATTACAGGAGCATACTATGCATCATTACTTGATAAGCTGAAAGGGAAATTATTGCGAAAGAGAGGCCATATTTGCAGAAAAATAAAATACTGTTTCACCATGATACGCCGTCTCACTTCTCACCGGTTTCCATGAATGCTAATATTTCCTGTTCTACCATATATATATTCTGCAGTTCTGATATTCTGCAAATTTTGAAAAATTTCCCAGCTCGAAATGTGATTTTCGAATGCTTTGTTGATCGATTTGTTAACATCACATGATAATGGTACAAAACGCGTTATGCTCACTAAAAAGTACTAGTAAAAGTATTATACAGGGTGAGTTTTTTAACTTGAGACATCCGAATTACTCGAAAAATACACGATATCGCGAAAAATGTTTCAGACAAAAGTCACAAGGTTCTAAAGGGGACATAAGATGGTGACCACGAGTTTGACCTCGAGCCCCATTTTCAAGGTCAAACGAAGGTCACTTTTGATTTTTCAAATGATAATTCCTGATTTTCATTGCTCAGTCGTATTCTTCAATGGGGCACACGACTTTGTCTTAAAGGTCTTATTCATTCAGATACTGCACTGGCACGCCTAAATCATTAATCGGTTTCCAACGTTGTTAGGGTGTTAGTTAGAAGGTCGGGTTTTGTTTTGAGGAAGTCATTATTGCCTCGAGTGAAGTTAAAACTCAAAGAAATTTCAGATACAGACAAATTGTCCTAAACTTCTCTGAGAGTGTATGATGTGCACTCTGCCCTAATTTTCTACTTCTGTACGTAACAGTACTTCATTTAGAAGTTCGATATTTGTTTTGAAGAACTGATTATTATTAGTAACGTTTTCCAGATTAATAATGCAGGCTATTTCAATTCAAGAGAAAATTGAGATGATATTGATTTATGGAGAAAGTGGAAGGAACATCGATGGTGCTGTTGCTCTTTACGCCCAACGTTTCCCAGACCAGATACGATTGCGCGCTTCCTTTTATCGGGTCATCCAATAATTCACTGGTGAAGGAAGTGTGCAACCAAAGAAAAGGAATCGGTCAGATAGGGTGGCTGTTGAGGACAATGAAATAGCAGTGTTAGCTGCCGTTGCACACGATCCTCACATTAGCACTCGCCAAATGAGCCGTGAATCAGGAATTTCTCAAACGACTGTCTGTAAGATGTTATTGTACATCGGCATAAATACCATCCTTATCATGTTTCAATGCATCAAGAACTTTCTAGTGAGGATTTTCGCAACCGGGTTTCCTTTTGCCAATGGGCACTTCAGCAAATTGAACGAGACCCCTTTCCTTCGTCAAGGTGTTATTCTCTGATGAGTCGAGCGAAAACCCTTTTTGGTTGCGACAAGTTGAACGCCAGCACCCTTGGAATGTTAATTTTTGGGCGGGAATTATTGGGGATAAATTAATAGGTCCATATTCTATTGAAGGCAACTTGAATGGCGAAAAGTATGCAAACTTCTTGCGAGACCATCTTCCAGTATTACTAGAAGAACTGCCATTGGAGTTGCGACAAACAATGTGGTTTCAGCATGATGGTTGTCCAGCCCATTATTCCCAAGTAGGGGCGTATTAAACAATGTTTACCATGAAGGATCGGACGAGGGGGTCCGAGGCAATGGCCTGCTAGATCACCTGATCTTACGTCACTTGATTTCTTCTTGTGGGGCTACTTAAAAAGTGAGGTTTACAGAAAAAAGCCAGCAGCACGTGAGGTCATGAAAAGACGAATAACTGAAGCTTGCCGGAAGATTACGCCAGAAATACTTCTCACTTCTGTTGGTTCATTTAGAGCGCGGATAGACAAGTGTATTGAAGTGAATGGTAACATTTTAGAGCATTTGTAGAAATAGTCTTGGGAAATAAACGTCGAAATGGGAAGAACTCAATGATTCAACAGTGGGAGGCAAGGGGACCCACTCTAATTAATCACCCTGAAGGAAACAAAATACTGCTACGTCCACGTCGTTGTTTCTGGGTTATACTAAACGCAGTATGTAAAAACAAATGACAAGCCTACGAGCAATACGACTGAGCAATGAAAATCAGGAATTATCATTTGAAAAATCAAAAGTGACCTTCGTTTGACCTTGAAAATGGGTCTCAAGGTCAAACTCGTGGTCACCATCTACGCGTAATGTCCCCTTCAGAACCTTGTGACTTTTGTTTGAAACATTTTTCGCGATATTTTGTACTTTTCGAGTAATTTGGATGTCTCAAGTTAAAAAACTCACCCTGTATATGAATGGCCAACTGTCTGTCGAAACAAATCCAACAGTCGTTTGCTGAACTGTTTGTAACATCATTCCTTTCCAAGATAGTTAAGTTTTACTTAAGTTGCTTGTTGATAACATCGATTTCCTGTTTTTGATGTGACACTTTGATGAAAAATATAAAATGTCACTAATTTATTCTCCATGAATTTAAGCGTCTATCTACAGTAGTGTTGCATTTAGATTAAAAATAAATAAAAATACAAATTCAATACAATAATATATATCCACTTATGTTAAGTACAATAGAAATCTAATGCAACTACCTTATTTTATCAAGTTTTCATAGGCTTTGTGGTCGCTCCGAAAGCTTTTTATCACTTTGGTTGTGGAACAAGATAATACACGGGTGTTTGGCAAAATAATGGGAATAAATATATAGAGGGAACTATTTTGTTTTGGAAGCTGTATCGACTAGAACCATGAAGTAAACTTTTTACCATTCCAGAGTATGGTAGTTATTTCGTCTAATCGAAAGTTCTATCGTTTTTCTTACGGACGAATGCAATGTTCTTCCTCGTCGCCCATCCGAGAAATTTAACTATCGTCTGGAGGAAAAGCAATGTGCTCGGGTGCGAATAATTCCGAATACAAGAAGCCCGATGATGAGCTTTAAGAGGTAAGGCAATGGGTAGTGCCTAACGGCAGTGGCTACCTACATATAAGATTCGAAGTCTGACCCAAGTAAATGTAAGTAAAAGCTTATTGGAGTATATTCGAGAACATAGAAATTTAGGTATTGATTCTTATATCCTTGCAGACAGAGATTTTTAAGGCTATTCACGACAGTCCCACGGCAGATCTGGACTCGGCAAAGACAAAAAAGAGATACCATTGTGTCGGCTGTTCCTACACTTTGGAACAATATGGCGGATCATGTGCACGATGTCAGCGGCGTAGAGGGCCAGCCACGAAAAGCCATCTCCAACAACAACCTGCGCACGTCGAAGGACCCTTTGAACGGGTGGCCATCGACATTTAGGGACCTATGCTAATAACTGCTCAAAACATAAATACGTCTTAGTTTTCGGTGACTACTTTACTAGGTGGCCTGAATCCATTCCTCTCTCAGGCTAAACATCAGAGATGGCTGCAGAAGCTTTAGTGACACATGTATTTTCTCGGCTTTCATGGAGCCCCATTGCAACTGCATTCCGACCAAGGGAGGAACTTTGAGTCAGCAGTTTTTAAGCAAGTGCTTCAGATAATAGGAATCGATAAAACAAGTACCACCGCTCTACACCCGCTGTCAGATGGTGGAGCATTTCAATCTCATTTTTGTTATTGGCTTTTCGAACAGCGGTTCTAACTTTCGGATGCGAACTTCGATTACCGGCGGAGTTCTATACTGGTCTTCCTGCGCATCGAACAACGACAACAACGAACAACAGGTGCAGAAATGGGGCGCTACAGACAGCTTATAAATTAAACCTACAACATCTATTAAGGTATAGCCGACGGATGAATGAAAAATATGACCTTAACGCCAACATTTGATTATACGAGGGTTGTCTGAAAAGTTTCCGACCGAACATTGATACAAGACATTTTTTCTAAATTTATTTATTTTTATTTTTCTACATAGTCTCCTTGTAACTATACACACTTCTCCCAGCGATGCTCCCATCTCTCTAACCCGTCCAAATCGTACTTGGCGTTTTTCTCTGCAAAATAATTGTTCACGAAGGTGATTGCCTCCTCATTTGACGAAAACCTCTGGCCTCCGAGCGCAGTTTTTAGATGAGGGAACAAAAAGAAGTCGCTTGGGGATCTGGTGAATAAGGCAGATGGTCAAACAGTTCAAACCGTAATTCATGGATTTTCGCCATGGCAACCGCTGAGATGTGAGTTGACGCCTTGTCTTGGTGAAACAAGGTTTTCTTTTTCTGCGAATGTGGCCGTTTTTCCGCAATTTCTGCCTCCGGCTGAGCAAGTAATGATGCGTAGTATGCTCCTGTAATGGTTTTTCCTTTCTGAAGATAATCGATTAAGATAACTGCTTTACTATCCCAAAAAACAGTCGCCATCACTTTCCCAGCCGAAAAAACAGTTTTTGCTTTTCTTGGAGCCGGCTCGCCCTTTGCAGTCCACTGTTCTGACTCAATTTTTGATTCGGGCATATAATGGTGTATCCAAGTTTCGTCTACAGTAATTAATCGGCGTCAAAACTCGGATTTATTGTGCCTAAATGTTCATTCGAACACGTTTTTGGTCTAACGTAAGCAAACGTGGCACCCAACGCGCGGGCAGCTTTCTCATGCCTAAATCTTGATTTAATATGTAACAAACACGTTCTTTGGACATTTTCATAACCTCAACTATCTCTCTCACTTTAATTCGGCGGTCGTCTAACACCATTTGGTGAACTTTAGCAATATTATCGTCAGTGGTTGCAGTTTTTGGACGTCCCGAACGTTCATCATCTCCCAAGTTCTTACGGCCACGTTTAAATTCAGCTGCCCAAAATTTCACTGTGGTAAATGATGGTGCAGAGTCCCCATACACAGAGTCCAACTCATTTTTGATTTGCGTAGGCGTATTGCCTTTTAAAAACAAAAATTTAATAACAGCTCGATACTCAATTTTTTCCATTTTCACAAAAAACACTCACATCGACTAACTCAGACGACTGTTAACTAAAAACTACGCGTCCAAAATGACTGAAACTTCGGTAAGGAACTGTCAAAGCATGCACAACTAGCATTCACTAGCTTTTATTGACGAGTGCCGCTATCTTTATGTTGCGGTCGGAAACTTTTCAGACAACCCTCGTACTCGTATTATTCGACTGTAAGCTTAAAATCCATTCGCATATCGATAAGCTGATCCTTAAAGCCAACTCATCATCAGATCTCTCTATGTTACCTTTGTTCGCCCCCCTGTTATGCCAGTCGAACTTGGTACCCCTTTCACAGAGTTCATGTTTCCCAAATCGAGGGTATTCAACGTCGATTCCTGCGATTTGCTATCCGTGGTCTGACCTGGAACGACCCTTTAATCGTACCTCCCTATCAGGAGGCCGTGGTGTAGTGATACTAGCTATCGCTTCTACTTTCCAGGAAGTGTACAAGGCGAATGTTATCATTGGCCCAAACCACGACCTGGAGAATCGAGTCCTTGTGCACAATTTCTACCTTCGAAATGAAATAGAGAATTGGGGATTCGAGAACTCGGACTTCACCCAGTTTAGTGACGAGAATAGGTCAAATAACGTCATCGCCAACGATAGGGTACTACCCCCTTTCATTTCGAAGTAGGAGCTCCAAACGATCTTCGAATCGCTTAGAAGTAAGAAATCAGTGGGAACCGATGAAATACCGAACATCGTGCTTCGACATCTCCCTCTAGAAGCGGTGAACATTTATACCACCCTGTTTAATATTACAATGAGTAATGCACATTATCCAGCGCATTGGAAAACTGCGGTGGTACATCCCATACCTAAAAGGGATAAAGATACTTCCAATCCGACGAATCTCCGCTCGATCAGTCTTCTTCCAAACATCAGTAAGGTTTTCGAGAAGGTAATCAATAGAGTCCTGACTAAGTGGGTTGAGGACAAACATATAGTTCCGGATAATCAATTCGGTTTCATGACATCATTCATGCTGTGTCGAAATTGGTTTCTGATATCCAATGGAACAAAGGCAAGAACCAGTGCACTGGTGCCTGCCTGATTGACTTGGAGAAGGCCTTCGATACCGTATGGTTAGAAGGACTCTTTTTCAAGCTGGACAGGGTGCGGTAAATTCGCCGATCCTATTCAACATTTACACAAGTGATCTGATAGGTTCACTTCACCAGGCCATAGCGTACGCAAACGACTTAATCGCGTACAGATCAGGTCCAAAGATTGAGGTCATTAACATACTTTTGCAGCGTGACTTCGATAAAATGAAATAATATTGCGATGACTGAAATCGGAAACCATTCTGTTTAGGACGCCTTTGTCTGGGGCCTCTAGGGATACCAGAAAGAATTGGCGAAAGTTCTCTATCGTCGGACAACATGGACAGCCACTTGCTTGTCGAAATGTAGTCAGATACCTTGGGATCTGGCTAGATCAATATCTGTATTTTAACAAACATATAGATGTTGCTCTGGCCAGAGCCAAAGGTGCTTTTGCCCTTACAAAGAGACTGTTTGATAACAGCCAACTCGATGCGGGGGTGAAGGTAATCTGTTACATGGCCCTTATCAGGCCCATGCTTGTATTTGGATGTCCTGTGTGGTTCAACGTGAGAGCAAGTTTATTGGAAAAGATTCGGGTGTTTGAGAGGGCTTGTCTTAGGACTTGTCTTCGCTTATACAGAACACCAGAGTCTGAGTACATAAAATTCTATCCTAATGAGGTCTTGTACAATACGGCGAACCTGATAAGAGTGGACAATTTCATCATTAAGTTGACTCCAAGGCACATTGCGAGAGCAATGACCTCATCGAACAGTCTGATCTCACGGGCTTACTACCCCAATTATATGTATCACGAGAGAGCTCGCCTTGACGGCTTTATTCCTCCAGAAGCGTTCCTCTATCTAGATAGTAAAGGTCTGATTCAGGACAGATTGGCGGTGCCGCTAATCTTCCACGTCGCTCGAACAGCTGCGAACAGGCGACTCAACTACGACAGAGACGTCGCACATGGCAGTGCGAAGCGTCTCCGGTTCAGTAGGGCGGTAGGGAGTCGTGACAGGAGGGATGTTGCTCAGCAGCACCAGCAATTTTGGTGGCTTGATGAAGGCGAGGATGCTTCGTCGTCGAACTCCTCCAGTGATAGGTAGCTTCATGTGAAGCAGAGTGGGCCAGCCTAATTTTTGTTTTTTTAGCCATGGCCGGCTTATATAGTTTTAGCTAGTATTAAGTTAAATTTTAAGAAAATATAAAAAAAAAACAAAAAAAAATTAATAAAAATAAAAAAATCCAAAAAAAAAAAAAATAAATATATACATATATGTACATGTATAGGCATATATGTATATATGAAGTATATATGCGTTAAGTTTTTGATTAAAATTTATTTTCTTAGTTTTAGTTTTAACGTAAATATAAAATTAAATATAGACTGGAAGATTCGTCGAAAGATTTAGTTTAAGAGGTTTAACTTAGAGTGCCCGCATGGGGCCAGTATGTTAGAATAAGACTATTTGTAAGTTATTTAAGCTAATTTTTAAGCATTTTTTTGTCTAGCATGTAAGAGTAAATTAAGAGATCAAATAAAAATGCATTTAAACTGAAACTGAACTAGCTATCGCTTCTCACTCGGAAGGTCAAGGTTCGAATTCTAGCCACAGCAAGTTTTCATTTGTGTAATTGGAACTCAGTCAGAAAAATCTGCGTGTGAAGGCATAACACTGACATGTAGATTTGGCTGTTGTAGGGTTTTCAAGCCCAAAAAACAACCGTTAAAATTCACAACCTCACATTCTGAGAGAAGAAATATCTCTCCGTCCTATTCGGACTCCCACCCTTGGAGAGTCAATATCGAAACCAAACACACCTGAGTTTCAAACAACTACATCACAAACTTTCCTTTCCTCCCCCTTCTATCTTTCCGCCCGCGCCCAGACAACAGTATAAGGGTATTCATAACCCCTTAGGCGCGCGTAAATTATAAAAAAAAAAAAAAAAAGGACCGCCTCAATATGTTAGAAAGTGAATTCGTTAGAAGAACGTAGGAATACTGCTGACGTTCTTTTCATTCATCGACTTTTCTCAGGTTCCATCGACTGCGCATCCATTTTGAACTCCATTTCCTTCAATACCAACCGCCGGACTCCACGATGTCCCCGTCTCTTCTACCTACCTGTCCACCGCACCTCCTATGGCTCTAACGAACCAATCTCCTGCATGCTTCGAAAGGTCAACTCAAGCCTCTACCTTTTTGATTTCAACCTGAGACTTTTCGTCTCAAACAAGATCTCCTCCATCATTCCCATCATTCCCTTCATTCCTAGCTATTAAGTCTTTCTGTTAGTTTCTAGTCCTTGTTTTTAAGTTAGATTAAGCTTGTATCAAGCCAGTAAATGGGGGCCTCAGCTCGTACCAAAATTAGGAAAAGAGGGAGCTAACGATTTGTTGCCCGATGCACGACCTCCCGTTTGGTTGTTTTTACATTGACTCTCCGAATATCTTCCTTACTGTCAGGATAGAATTCAATAATTCGGCACATTTTCCAATCGGCAGGAGTAACACTTGGTTCTTTTAGTAATTGTTTTTTTGTAATTTACGAGCGCTCATGGATTTAAGTACCCTTAAAATGCTTGCAAACAACGCTGGCGAAGGAAAATCAGAGAGGATAGAAAAAGGGGTACCGATGTTCGTTGGTTTTAAATGTTTGCAAGTTAAGCGAGTTGTAAGGCTTAGGAAAGAATCACGATATTTCAGAGTACGTCCGAAAGTGGGCTTGGGGTTATACTGATGAGAATTCATAGCGAGGCGGGTGTTACGGTTAAAAGTTTGAATGGGCGGAATGCTACTGGCGATTTCTATGGAGCACTGTTGGTGGAAATAGCGATAAAACAGAGTGAGACATGAGACATTACGCCGGTGTTCGAGGGTGTCCAATGTTTGAGTGATATTGATAGCACCTATGAGTTTTATCTTACGGTTTTGAATCCTAACTAGCAAGTGCAGAGATATTTTTGGCGCACCCGAACAGATGTGGGAATTGTACACCAATTCGCCTTATATATTGAGGCCAGATCAGTGGGGGAAAAGTATTTCTTACCTCGCTTGAGAAAACCTAAATATTTCGCAGCATATTTGACGACACCGAATATGTAGTCATTTCAACGTAAGTTTTCATTGACACACATACCGAGAATGGAAAGTTTATCGTTTTCGCAGGGTGTTTAAATTTCGCTTTAACGACAGAAAATATCATTGTGTTTTGGAAGCATTAAATTCTACTCTGTTAGTAGTTCCCCAATTAGTTATGCTGTTAACATCAGAAATTAATGAGCTTAACATACGCTGCCGTTCCCGTTCTACAGCCGAAGTGCAGGGACGTCAGTCCGGGAACGAATATGAAAAGCAGAGAGTACTTTCGTCAGCAAAGGAATGTATTGGATTAGACACGATATCGTTGATGAAAATTAAGAAGAGTGTCGGAGACAGAACGGAGCCCTGGGACGCACCCGTATTTATTTTGTGAATATCAGATTTGAAACCATCCAAGACAACTTGAATTGAACGTTGCGAAAGGTAAGATCCCGATGCCGAGTGTTCGAGCGGGGAATCTCCATTTATTTCTCTTCTCTTCTGCAGTTGGTGGAGGTTCTCTTGGTGCAAACGTTCCCAAGAGTGTTCTTGACTTTCTTGTACTTGTAACCAGCGTTTTGTGATTGGGACGGCAGTTGATGGACTTGAATCGAATACAGAGTTCCTGAATGAAAATTGCTTTAAGAGACGATAAGTTACATGTGGCAGGAAAATAACTCACTTGGGATTTATCAGACGGGTTGAAATGTTGCAGCGAAAATGGTGTAAATGTTTGGAGAAATTCCGCCATCCCTAAAAAATTGTGTGAATGAATTGCAAAATCAAAACATTAACTTGGGCAAAACGTCAATGTCATCTAAAACTGACATTTGGAAAAGCCGTCAAGAAACTAAAGACATAAGCACACCCAAAGCAACCGTTTTAACCAATTTGGGTGCACACACAAGTGGGAGTTTACATGAGCTATTAAATTGAGAAGAATCCGTCTACCAGAACAATATAAAATTATTAAATTTAAAAATCCCAAGTTATAATGTAGCAGGGCTAAAAAATAAGAAAATATTTGTAGAACTTGTTAATTATACTCGTATAAAGGAATTTGATGTTTTTCTATTATTTGAAACTCATTTACTAGATAATAAAGCTAGATTTAAGAGCATTTTCATGAATTATGAATTAAAATGTATGCCTGCGTTAAAAACAAGCTCGTTTGGAAGAGGAAGTGGTGGCGAATTATTTGGATTTCGTAAGCAGTTAGAATGAGCAAAGGTTAACTTCAAAACCATACAAGGATCGTACGTACTTGAGCTGAAAACAGATATTAACACCTGTCACATTGTACGGATATATCTAAATTGTAATCATTGGGCGCGAGACTACAACAAAATAATAGATCTTTTGAATAGTTTAGGACCAGCGAATCTATTACTTATCGGCGATTTTAACGGAAGAATAGAATTGCATGTCGCAAAATAACTTTACAAGCGGATTGGGCACATCAACGTGGTGGTGGTGGCCGTGGCTCAAGTGGTAGTGGACTGGCTTCCAAATCGGAAGGTTCGGTGTTCGAATCCCAGCCTCGCCCGAAAGACATATCTTCCATTTTTTCAGTTAACGAAAATCAAGTAAGACTAGTAGTTGACTAGAAATCAACATCAAGCCAACTTCCACTAAGAATTTAGTCCCCCCATTAAATGTTGGATGTCACCCATGGAGTGAAATAGCCAATGAGCCCAAACATCTTTCTTTTTCTCTCTATCCCATTTTTCAAAAAAACTTAACACATGCAGGGGCATTATAAGTGTATTCATACCCACTTGAGTGTTAAGTTCTTTAACAAAAAAAAAAAAAAAATACAAACCGCAGCTCTAAGGACGAAACCTACGACTCCAAAGGAATTTTAATTCTGGAATTAGCGGATGCATTTGATTACCGAGTTATTAATGGACGCCGTGGAGGGGATTCTGCTGGGGAGTATACATTTGTAACTTTAAAAGCACGACCATTTTACATCTCCAATATTAATATCACCTAGAACACATAAGATAGCCAATAAATCTACTCTCTTTTCAGAATACGCTAGACAGAACTTGATGCGACTTTTAAGATTGGAAATGTTCACTGTAATTATAATATTGTTATATAGTAAGTAGGCGACATGTCGTTGCTAATATGGTGTGATGCAATAGCCTATAATACCATACGAGGAAGCAACGAAACCTAAACCTATGCCATGGGTGAATATTTGCTGGAATCTAATTTCAATGCGTCCCTTGGTATTTACAATATAGGAAATACCCCACTTCTGCAGTAGCGATCCCACGCTTGGCATGTGAGAATAATTATATTGGTTAGAAACTTGAGAGTATGCCACAAGGGGTAAGGCGTCATAGAATCATAAGATTCAACTGGACAATATAAAAATCTCCTCAGTCACCGTCTGACCTTCTAACCGTCAACATCGTGACCAATTGATTATAGTTGTGAGCTTGTGTAGGTGTGTAATAATTGGATTTTCCTCTCCTTTGATAACCACACACTTCTTTTCATTACTGCCGCTGATAATTCCTACCAGAGTAGTTTACCTTTTTCCGTGTAAAAATGGCTCCGGGTGCCAAAAATGCAAAAAGGGAACCGTCTTTCGGGCCCGCCTAGAGCCAAAAAACATAAAATCCTCCCCGCAAATATAAGTGAATAACCGCTTCTGACATAAACATCCGTTGAAAAAAATCCGCGTTTCATTGTGATGCCTCAAAAAAGCTCAGACAAACCGCTTACATCTACGAGCATTTTCATCAGCGAAACATATATTGACTAACGAGTAACAAACAGATTTTTAGCAATCAACACTCTCGCTAACATCTGTCCGTTATCAGTGAGACCCAATAACACCTCCAAGTGCATAATTTGTGCTCCTCATTAATGTCAACGAGACATAAATAGTCACAGATATGAAATCACAGGGCATAACAGAGAGATGTATATAAATTTACATTGGAACATCAAGGAAAACATTACCCAATTGGACTAACGCTGTTCACTTTTGACCGATATCAGACACCAGACACACCCGAAATAGACTGGTACAAACTCAAAGTAAATGAATACATCCCTAACCCATTGAGATGTCGTAACTGACAGCTGCTCGGGCACACAACAAAAAGATGCGGAACCACGCCAACATGCGAAAAATGCAATCTACCCCCCACTCGCCTACCACTTGCTCTTGAGTTATGTACGATAACTGCCTTGCCGCATCTTCTCCTCAGATTAACCCATTAAACCCCATCATTAAATTCCAGTAATTTTTATTGTGAAAACTTTATTTTTCTGTTGAAATACAACTCTTAATTCGACTAAGAAAACAAAAAAAAGATAAATAGTTTCGACCCATGAGTTTTAAGGGTGTACTCGATTGAGTACAATGGGCAGTTAAGTATGAAATTTTTCGAAACAAGCTCGATGCAAAGAGTCTTAGCACACTTCTGCACTCCCAACGTACTCTTGCATGACAAATTGCACACCTAAGCTGCTGAGACAATTTTTTTTGGAAAATGCCCGTTGTTATCTTTTGATAAGCCAGGTATTGTTGATGATGATGGTCTGTTAGGAATCGTCTCCTTTTGGCATTGATGAAGTAGGTACCTAGTGATGTTCCTTCTAAATTGCAATTGGTCCAGTGGATTATCTGATGATATTACATGCAACCTCCATGCATTAGAAATTGTCAAATCCGGCATATAAGTATATATGGTCCACCACCATTTTTTTCCCCGTACGGCAATGCGGTACAAAAATATGGACTGATCCATCTCGACTACATCGCCCATTCCTCTGTTATAATTTTGGAACAGTTTTGGTATATTTACGAGGGCGGGTCAACAAGTCCGTGACTTTTGGATTAAAACACAGATTTTTTGATAAAAAAATAATTTTATTTTTCAACGTAGTCTCCCTTGAGCTCTATACACTTTGTCCAACGCTTCTCCAATTTTTTTATCCCTTCCAAAAAAAATGATTTGTCGAGGTCCTCAAAATGACGAGATGACTTCATCATTGGAGTCAAATCTTTTTCCACCAAGCCATTTCTTCAGGTTTGGGAACAAGAAGTAGTCGCTCGGAGCCAAATCTGGAGAATAGGGTGGATGAGGGAGCAATTCATAGCCCAATTCATGGATTTTTGCCATGGCAACTGCACATGTGTGCACCCTTGCATTGTCTTGGTGGAAAAGAACTTTTTTCTTGGCCAAATGAGGTCGTTTTTTTTTCAAATCGTCATTGAATCGGTCCAATAAGTTGCCATAATATTCCCCATTGATTGTTCTTCCCTTTTGAAGGTAGTCAATGTGGATTATCCCGCGTGCATCCCAAAAAACAGTCGCCATAACTTTATTGGCTGACAAACCCACCTTGGCCTTCTTTGGCGCCGATTCACCCTTAGAAACCCACTGTTTTGACTGTTGTTTGTTCTCTGGTGTGTTGTGATGGATCCAGGTTTCGTCTACGGTTACAAAACGGCGCAAAAACTCCTCCATATTGCGATTAAACAACGCTAAACCTTCCTGTGAAGTTGTTACACGATTGCGTTTGTGGTCGACTGTGAGCAAACGCGGCACCCATCTCGCGGAAAGCTTTCTCATGCCCAAGTGATCATTCAAAATTGAAACCACTGAGCCATGCGAGATCCCTACGGCTTCCACAACGAAATTCAGTAAACCACTTTTTTACCATTGAAATCGATGGTGCAGAGTCCCCATAGTATTCATCAAGTTTAGCCTTGGTCTCGGTAATGGTTTTTTTTCGCAAGAAATAATGCTTAATAAGCACACGAAATTCACTTTTTTCCATTTTCTCCTCAAATTAGTGAGTAGTCTGATAAAAATAGCTGTCAAACACAAACTAACTGACGCAGCAAGTTTAAATGTTGACAGGAGTCAACTGACAAATGCCTGTTGACAGGAGCAGTGTTGCTGTTTCAGTAAAGAGGTCAGAAATTCAAAAATGCACGGAATTATTGACCCGCCCTCGTAGTTGAACCTTTTGTTTCTTTTCATTACACCATCGCTTTACCTTACCGATGTCGAAATTGTGCAAACACTGTTGTCTTTCCATCGAACGAAAAGTACTTTGCTGCCGGTGTCAAATCAATAGTCGATCTAAAATGGACTTTTCTACTCTTGAACTTGAACCTAATGGCTCTTTTATATTCGAACATCAAAATTGTATCCGAAGCGTAATGAATTGCTTAGAAGAATGGTGGCCAAAGTATTTGATCATCGACTCGTCTATCGACAAATTGGTATAAAAACACTCCACTGGGAAAATTTTTTGATAAGAAGATCTGCCAATGGTCTCACCTTTAACATTTTGTCATTTTGTCATTGGTACTATTCGCTTCATTATTATCCACCAAGGGAACGTTCCATTTTATTTCCATGAAGGCATTTCGAGACATAGTACGCTGCACCAATCGAGATCCCACATCTTCATCTAAGGACCAATACAGTCTTTCGCGTGGCAGTTTGTGATATCCAGTTAGCAGCAGTATTCCAATGAAACCTTTGAATTGAGATACATTCCTATCGAATGTGTGCTTGTTATTTTGGCTGGCGTAAAGCTTTGTATTGCTAATAATAAGGTCTACAACCTCTTCATCAAACAGCTTTTCGAAAATTTGTACGGGACTTAAGCTTTTAAGCTCATTTGCCAACTGATCCCTTCTTGACTGAACTGCTTCTGAGCTGAAAAACTCAGCTGTGTATGATGGAGAACACATCTTCCAACTTATATGGCCTTGATTACTGCCCGCTATCTTACGTCTCTTAGAAGTGAGTGTCTCTTCATCACTGCTTTCCCAATCACTTTCTCTGGGGGCTTGCGTATATGCAAGCACTTCTACTGTCCCTGGAACATCGTGAGGAAGATTTGCTGTTTCAATGTCATCATCGGCACCATCTTCATCATCTGTAAGATAACTTGTCTCTGGAGGGATAAGCACCATATGATACTCCGCCTTTTTCTCATCCTCGAAAATGGAAGCTATAGTTTCTTCCACGCCATAGTAGTTCTTTGAAAATTTAAAAACCCGTTGACTCATTTTTTGCTGAAATAATAAAAAAAAAATTAACAACTTAAAAACCGCACTATAAACGATGCACAATTTCACTCACGAATTTAACAATCTGTTTATTTAAAACTGATACCATAGTCGAAGTATACTTAGTTTTTGAGAGGTATGCATTTTTCTCAGTTATCTCACTTATTTTTCGCGTAACGAGGCCTAAAATGAATGTACTCGGTTGAGTACAGTACTCGGTTGAGTACAGTGGTCGTTAATGGTTTAAGCATGCCCATTCTAATATTTTGCCCCAAAAACCGTTTTATTCTTTCTTCTAATTTGTCAGACCATACGCAGAAAAAACATGTCAACAACTTTGAGGCACGCTCCTAGGTTTTACAGGCACCTGCGTGGACAGCTTCGCGAACAAAGAGGATTTCGACTCCCTTTCCGCAGGGTTTAGCTGTTCACGTGACTTCGCAACTCCGCTAAGCGTATGTCAACAACTGTTAGACAGGCGCATATACCTGCAATATCAATTTTATTATTTAAAATCAAATTAAACCTAACAACAAAGCCAAATTAGCATATCCGTAGCAAGTAGGTAGATAGATATATTGACTTATTTCTTATACAATTCGTAAGTTAACATTTTTTTAGGTTTGCAATTCAATGGAAAAATTCTGGACTACAATAATATATGTGCGTATAAATATAAAATAAATATAAATATAAGTATGCAAATAATAATAACATTCAGGGTAGGGTGACCTATGTAGTAAAAGAAGTTCATATCTCAGTAAGAAGCTTAAAATGGATAAAAAAAGATACCACAAGAAACCGAGGTAAAACCAGACCAAGATATCAAAAGAAATTGATTCAAGGCTGGTAGATATAACTGATATCGAGTAACACTACCGATATTGTTTTTGTCCTTATTGACTGCGGAAGCTTATTGAAAAGTAGACACGATGACACAGAGCAAAAATTACGAAATGCAATAGTACGGAAATTGGGCACTGGTACATTATTAATGAAGTTACTGCGGAAATGAAGTTTAGATATCAAGGATTTTTAGGTCAACGAACAATGGAAACTAGGATATCTAAAACGTTTACGACATATTTTTTTCAGAATATATTTCTGAGAGGCTAAGAGAGGTTTAATCTTATTCATGTAAGTACTCTCCCAGCAAGTTATTCCATACTGAAGCTTGGAATGAAAGATTTCGTAATATATCGTTTTTAACAACATTGCTGAAGAGATATTTCACAAATAATAGAAATGACGGAGGGTGCTACGGAGATACTTCCTCACAGATTCTGTGTGATTCGAGAAGCCCATTCTAGAATCTAGAGGTAAGACCAAGTATTTGGATTAGTCTATTCTCTCAATTAAAAAGCATTTACTATAATACTCGTAGTTCAGATCCCTACAGATGGTGGGAGTTGAACTATCAACAGCGCAGGTACAATCCAACAGTTCGTATTTTTTGCATTCCGGTGCGTGAAAATAAATAGCAGATCCTAATTTTTGAGTAAAAGACAAACTAAAAAACATAACATTAGTTTCGGAACCAATGCATGTTTATTAAACCAGGCTCGTAATAAATGAAGATCCCAATTTAAGTCAGACTGCAGGTCCAGTGGACTATTTAGGTCATAAGAAAAGCCTACATCATTAGCGAAAGCAGTTGGAGCACCCTTAAAACTGAGTTCAAAAAGGGAATTAATGTAGATTAGAAACAAAATTGGTCCCAACACAGAACCTTGGAGAACACCCAAATTGAGAATGTTTATTCAATTTCTTACATCTTCTATCTTCACTCGTTGTGATCTGTTTTTTAGATACGACCTAAGCCAATCAAGAATGAATTTACGAAACCCAGCTTTTTCCGGCTTCCCAAAACAACGTGATTGACTATGTCAAAAGCCTTGGAGATATCAATGAATAAACCGGCCAGGTGCTTTTTTTGTCGATGTTTGACATAATTTGGGCACAAAACTGTAGAATGGCATCTTCCGATGATTTTCCTTTATGAAAGCCAAATTGGATAGGGCTAAAGAATTTAGTGTTATTTAAAAAATTTACCATTTGATTTTTTATAAGTTTTATCGTATATTTTATTTATAACCGGAAGAAGGGAGATGGGCCCATAGTTGCACATTTCATCATCTTAACTTTTTTGAATAATGGTATAACATCTATGCACTTAACCTCATCTGGAAATACACCTTCAAAAACACAACAACTAACACTATGTGCTAAAACATTCACAGCTAAATATGCAATTTTTTTTAAGAAGTACGAGAAGATTTGAAATTTCGTCACCTCTCCACGAAAAGGAATTTTTCAAGCCACCTCCAATGAAGTAATTGCTCGGTCAGATAGCAAACCAAAGGCGCAAGTCGCAATGAAGTCCAATAAAGAAAGCCAAAGTTGTAAGCACGAAATCAACACGAATACAGAATAATGCTCTGTAAGCATACTGCAGTATTGCATGATGTGCCTATACGTCACTGCTTGACAAGGGTGACATCTCTATCTGTTTCACTCACATTATTCGGAATGGCGTGTTTATCTGTCTCAATCACACCGTCACTGTCTGTCTCGCACACACTTGGTACTCATTTTAACTTATTACAAGAATTAACTGTGAATTGGGTTTCTTTAACAAAATATTTTTTTTGGCCTAAATTAAGCGTTCGTCTAGTTAGTGTCATAGCATTTTGGAATCCAGACTAAATACGCCATCTTTTAAATTTACTTGCCAAAATGGCACAGTACATTTTTTTGTAAGTGCAGTCAGTTCAAGTTAGGTGATTGATGATTTTCAGATACATGGATGGACAAAAAAGCAATATTTTAGTTAAAACTGATACAGTTATGTTTCAATTTTGGACCTTAATTTACAGAACAGTTACTCAGGGTTACGTGACAATAATAAAATCGAAGAAAAGCAAAGATTTGCGGTCACAGTACTTGAAAGATCGTCACAGGGTGTCAGATTTTTCGATTTTTTTTGAGTGCCAATACTTTAAAAAGTACATGACTAAGATTTTTTTTTATAATTTTGTGATAACCGACACCACTGGACCTATCACCCGTTTCCGGCTTAACGTTGATTTTTGGGACACCCTGTATGTAAATGAATGCACTACATAAGTGCTCGATCAGCAAAAGTTTTGATTGAAATGACTTTCCCTCTTTAAACCATTCTAACAAGTATTTGATGGTTTTTGAACCATAAATGCTTAGCACCAGTTCGCTTTCTTTTACCTTCACGAGAAGAGCTTGCGTGTACGAGTACTTTGTAAGCGAGTCATTAATATGTACGAGTATACATACTTAATAATACGTACACCAGTTCCCTTTCTACTGTTGTTTTCGTTGTTGCTGTTGCTGCTGCTGTTGTTGTTGCTGCTGCTGTTGTTGTTGCTGCTACGATTGATTACAACATCAGTACTGGTAGTGCATGCGTTGAGATTTTTTTCATTCCTCGCCTTTGCGCTCATTACTAGGTGCTTTGTTGGTAAATCGGAGAATCTGAGACATAATTATCGAATAATGCTTTGGTTTGCACATTTTAATGAAAGCATTTCTCAATTTTTTGTCAGAGATTTCAACATACCAGACATTGTAGAAGATTTGTTTTGCTCCCACAATTTCAATGTCATTGCTAAGAAGTTGTTATTGATGCCAAATGTTCGACTTTTAATTGAAACTCTGCATTTTCGGTACGAAGAACATTCAATTGTTGCAAAAAAAGTTTATTTGTTTTCTCCAAATTAGATGACTTCAAATCTATCATCTGGATGGTGTATTCTACCTCGCTATTTTCGATGCGAGTGGAAGATTTTGCCGCCGTTGGATATATGTTGCTGCTTCCCGCTTGGTGAGTATTTGCGTTACCCGAAGCCACTGCCTTGTTGGTGTCTTGAATAGGCCGGTGTTGGGCATGTAATGAACGGCGTCTTATCACCGCACACTTATTACAGCGAAATGGATTAACCTTGGATTTAATAAAATCTGCATCTTGCACAGTGATTTTGTCGAACAATTGCGATCAATTTTTTGCGAACAAACTAGACAATTCACTTTAGTGAAGATTTGGCACGTTTCTTTGAACGATGCGCACCCTACGACTACCGGTGCGTTGTTTAGTGATGCGTATGCAAGGTGTCAAATTGAGGATTGTTGAATCATGAATCAAACCACTAAACGGTAGTCGACGGTTTTTCTGTTTGTACAAAATGCATGAAACGATCCGAGCTGTGAGGAGGGTGTCTGAAAAAAGTTCAAACGAACCAGGTATAACTGTAACGTCTTTCTTAAGCATGTGAAATTTCAATACGACCAAAAACTTAGGCCAAAAATACTACAATGTCCCAAAGCCGATGAAAATTTTTGTTCGTTCGTCAAAACTATTAGAAATTCTGCTTTATCCTCCATCCCAAAGCTTATTTATAATGAGAGGCCAGCTGTCAGATGTGTGGAAAAGGCCAATCTGCTTGCCGCACACTATGCGCCCAGCATCTTTCGCGATGCTTCTCAATGACCGGCAGTACAGTTTTCGTAGCAACATGTCCACTGGTGATTTGATGGCATGTCTTACCGAAATATGCAACCAAAGCGTACACCAATCTGGCGAAAACAGAGTTGCACATGATATTTTTAAGGCATTTGACAGAGTTTGGCATCAAGCTCTTTTTTCGTGATGGCGACTGTTTTTTGGGATAGTAAAGGAGTATCTTAATCGATTATCCGCAAAAAGAAAAAAACATTACAGGAGCATACTACGCATCGTTACTTGCCACGCTGAAGGCAGAAATTGCGTAAAAATGGCCACATTTGCAGAAAAAGAAAATCCTGTTTCACCAAGACAACGTGCCGTCTCACACCTCAGCGGTTGCCATGACGAAAATCCATGAATTACGGTTTGAACTGCTTGACCATCCGCCTTATTCACCAGATCTAGCCCCAAGCGCCTAGTACTATTTGGACGGGTTAGAGAGAAGCGAGCATCGCTGGGAGAAGTGTGAAGAGTTACAAGGAGACTATGCAGAAAAATAAAAAAAAAAAAAATGAGAAAAAATATCTTGTATCATTGTTCGGTAAAATCTGGTGTGCCCCAGAGATCCATTCTATCTCCGACACTCTTTTTGGTTTTCATCAACGACCTCTTGTCTGCTACTTCTAATCCAATATGACGACAGTGCTCTCTGCTGTTCATATTCGTTCCAGGACTTGCGTCCTTGCTCTTCGGCTGGGAAATACTTTCCACCTCTGACCTAGCCGTGCAATAGAACTCATAGGTGATGCTAATTTTACCCAGTCAGTTGACAGTGCTCCATTGGAATTACCAGTACTCGTAGTATTCAGACCCTTCAAACCTTTAACTCGTCTCGATATGAATGCTCACATGCCCTTAAGCCCACTGTTAATAATTTATTAAAAATGAAATAAATAAAATACGAGTATGATGGGAATGGTTTGTTGACATATGACTCCTGACTGAGTTGTATGTAATTAGTCCCCTGAAGAATGGGGTGATGGCCATAGGAATTCTTCGTTGGAGTTCCGATGGTTGGAGCGATTATACAACACTTATGTGGTGGTGGAAATTGCAAGGATATGGCTTTTGGTTGCGAAGCATCCTCTCTACTTCGGATAAAATAGATACAGGTTACTGCCAAGCTGACCATTAGCAGTAAGATACAGTTGTTGATGATGCTATCTCTAATGATGTGGCTTTGCTTGGTGACCAGGCTTTTTGTGTTGTCGTTCTTGAAATCCTCTAGTTTTTGCAGTTTCTGCCCTTCGATTAACCGAGTGGTGGTGTTTCGGTTAATACCCGTAGCTGTTGTAGGGTAGATGTGGACTTGGTCAAAATAAACAGTGTTGAGATTTTGATATTCGATGTTATTGATGGTGATGGTACAATTCTTTAAATGAAGTTGTGCAGTGCCGCTTGTATCGAGTACTTGCGGTTCACATGATGAGTTGATGGTTGTATACGGAGTGTTTACTATTACAATAGTTTATACTTTGGTTCCGGTTGCCGGATTTCGTTTATTTCATGTAGTTCCTCTTTTAGGTTACAAGTTGCTCGTTTTTGTTTAATTAGGCTGGTGACACAATTTTCCAGTTTCCTCGGGACTCGGGATGGCATATGGCAAAAGAAAGTATGTTCATTTCCTGTTTGGGTAGATAGAGTTCTCGGGGTTAAGAAGGACGTAAGGTTGGGTGACAATGGTTTTAGTTTTGTTAATTGAAAGGGGAATAATGTGAAAAAATGGATAGGTTTCTGTGGATATTTGATGGAATAGAATATTGAAAATTTTGTTAGTATTGTTATAGTATACTTGTAGACCAATTAATTCGTAAATGTGTGTATTTGATTTCATTTCTACGAATTTTTTCTGTAATTGATACAGAAGTTTTCCGAGTTCTTCGGAATGCAAGATTTGTTTAGGAATAATGTTTAACTTTGCCAATATTAAGGATTCCGAGATACTAGATAGGTGGTTATCTAAAAGGTCGATATTATAATATTTATCTGGTTTAAGTACTGAGTGAGACCGAGGGCTATTTCGTCTGATTGGATTCTGTTATTTAGTTCTAGGCGGGAGTAATTTAAGTAATTTCCAATTATTTCTTCTTGTCTATTAATTGTATTCTTGTCTATAATGTGGAAACCTGTGTTGCAACCGTATATTCAGCGCTGTAATCCCGTCTATGTTTTCCGAATTTGTTTTGCTTTCTGTACTATGTTCGTTAATTTGTCTGTTTAGTTTGATTGCGTTGTCTTCGTCCATGTTGCCTGAAATCATTTTAATAATCGTACACGGACTAGGTGTACGAGTATAGGTCCTCGTCGTGTGCGTATATTTGGTGAGACGCTATCAAGTTTGTGCTGTAGTTCTTTAATTATTATGTCACGTTAGATATAGAGTCATTGAAATCTTTACTTTTCCTAAAGATTAGAAGTGAGTTGCTAATTTTGTCAATATTTTTTTTGGTATTCCGAAAGTTTGACAACATGTATTAAGTTATTAAAGTTTTTAATATTTTTTGTTGGGTCAACCTTCACCGTCAGTATTCCGTTGCTATTCGTTAGGTCATGTACTTCTAGTCTATCTGCATTGGTCATTATTATTATTGTCGTTAGTATTAGTATCCTGAAATATATGTTTATTTTTAATTTCACTTTTATGCAGTGTCTTATTTTTTTTAGTAATTAAAGTGACTTTCCTATTTGTTCTAATTTGGTGCTTACTAAATCTAGACGTTAGCTTATTTCTTCTACATATTGTTTTTTCTGAATATAACTGTGTCTTCTTTTAAATCTATTGGATATTTTTTGTCTTTGTTTATTTTTGTTACACCACCTTGATGACGGAATAACCACCGTGTGGCGCTCCCATTGTTGCGATTTGAATTCTGTTTTTTTTTTTGTTAAATTGGTAAATCCGTTGTTGACATTCCCTCTAAATCTTAGCATCATAGCTTGACATTTGCAAAAGTTACGTAGCCAAGAGTACATCTATCTCTGTGTGTGTTGGCGATTTTTTTACAATTTTAGAAATGGATTTAAATTTGCAACAACGAACTCGTACTCGTATTAAATTTTGCTTAAAACGGATTTAATGGTGCGCGAACGTTGGAAATGTTGGGAAAGTGTTTCGGCAACGATTCTCTAAAGAAAACGGTCGTTTACCAGTGGCACGAGCGTGAGCGGTTCAAAAGTGGTCGTGAGTCAATCGAAGATGATGAACGCAGTGGCAGATCATCGACATCGAAAACCGACGAAAACATTGATGAAGTAAAAGAAATGTTGGTCAATAACCGCAAATTAACCATCAGAGAGATAGCGGAGGACTTAGACATTGCCTATGGATCCGTCCAAGACATTTTGGTTAATGATTTGGGTTTCCGTCATGTAGCAGCAAAGTTGGTGCCTAAAGACCTCAATTTCATGCAAAAAAGAGACCGTGTTGACGTCGCAAACGAGATGATTTGCGAGGCTGAATCCGATCCCACATTCATCAAAAGGATCATTACTGGAGACGAGACGTGGGTTTATGAGTACGACACGCAATCCAGACATTAGGTAAGTGAACGGCGTTCACCAAATGAGCCGAGACCAAAAAAACCACGTCGTTTTAAGTCAAAAAAGAAGGCAATGCCAACGGTTTTCGTGGATTACAAGGGTGTAGTGCATCACGAATTTTTGCTAGAAGGCCAGACAGTAAATAAAGAGTATTACGAGTATTTGGGCGTTATGAGACGTTTGCGTGAAGCAATTCGCTGAAAGAGACCAGAATTGTGGGTAGAAAACTCATGGATTTTGCACCATGATAACGCACCGTCGCACAGTGTCATCATTATTCGTAATTTTTTGACGAAAAATGCAACAAATGCAATCGAGTTAAAAAACCACTACGGGGAACGCGTTTCAGCAGCCGAGAGGAAGTAATGGAAAAATTGCTGGAAACACTGATGGACATACCGAAAACCGAATATAAAAAATGTTAATTTCTCTAATTTATCTTTAATGGTTGGGTAAATTTTCTCCTTGTATTTGTAATGTATTCGTGTTCATTGTTAAACTGTACCTCTATATTAAATAAATGTGTCCTACCGTAAAATACTTCATATGGGGTAAGAACGGATAGAATTGCTATAAGTTAAAATATTTAAAACATCTTCGTGGTCTCTTGTTTTGTTTTGATTATACATATATTAGCCAGTAAATTTCTATGAGCGTAGAGTGTACACGCTCCACAGGAGAATTACTGCTAGTTTGCTGATAGGAGGTTGTATGAAGTTCTATATTGTACTGCTTGCAAAAATCCTTGAACATTGTGGACATAAATTCTGTGCCATGATCAGATATAAATTTCTTGGATACACCATAAAAGCTAAAGCAGGGCTTAAGGCTTTTAATAACGCTAAGGCTGTTTTAAGTTAACAGAGTATATCCGGCTAGAACTTTTTAAAATTTATCCCGTATTGTTAAAATCGTTCTGTTGTTGATACTACGAGTATACATATACATCAATGTGGATGATATCAAGTAGTTTAGAAAGGGTTTGAGAATTTCATGTATAATTTTGTGTGGACTTTTATCATATTTCATAGCCTGGCATTTTATTGACTATTTCAGTGATTTTATTTTTCAAGAATGGAAAATAGTAACTTCGTTTTAGATGGAGAAGGGTCTCATTAATCTCTCTGTGATTACTATTTTATATGGTGGTCTGTAATAAGTTTATCTTGAGTGTCACTGTCCGTAATGTTTTCTAAAATTTCTGTACAGGGAATGGCTTTAAAAATTGCACTGTTTGAAAAATATATGGAATAGGTGTTCTGGACAACCTTGAAAGTTTCGTCGTCTGTCAAAATTGGGCAGAGGTTTTTTGGTGGTAAATATTTTTTTAAAAATATCTGTAATGATTTCTTCAGTAAAATGAGATTTGAAAATTGTACACCGTAATTTGTTTCTAAAAGGTACTTGGGAAGACATTGGTTTTGCTGTATCTTTTTTATAGAGAATCAACTGAATATTATACTCTCTTAATGGACGTTCAGAAATATACAATAGATATGGTCGTTTGCATTTTCTGCAGCTGAATACTTAACTCTTCACTCGTTACTACTGTCTACATTTTCATTTAGGTTTATGTCTATTCTGCATTAGAGTTCAATCAACTTTTTTGTGTGTTATTTGGTAATCAAACTCTTCAATTATAAATCGCCACCTTATTAATCTTGAGTTTCCATCAAATACTGAAAAGGTATTGTAGTGGCTTGCAATACTGAAGTACTTTGTGGCCCATACGATTGCAAGAAGTTCTTTTTCTATAATCGAATACTTTACTTCAGTAGTAGTGACGGACCAACTTGGATAACAAATTGGCTTATTGCTTCCGATTGATCCTTGCGATAAGACCGCTCCTAATGCAAAACTACTTGCATCGGTGGTGAGGATAAAAGGTTTTTGAAAATCGGTATATTGATAAGTAGTTGTTTACTCAATTCAAATGAACAAATGCAGTCGTTAGTTAATTTGACGGAGCTACCTATTTTCAAGCAAGCTGTTAGGGGCTTAGTAAGTTTGGGAAAATCTTTGGTGAATTTCCGGTAGTAAGCCAAAAAGCCTGGAAGTGATTTTATATCCTTTTGAGTTCGTGGGATAGGGAAGTTTTTGATGGAATGAATCTTTTCCGGGCTAGGTTTAACACCTTAGCTTATCACAATATGTCCTAGAAAAGCGACTTTCTTGTGAAGAACTTGGCTTTGTCCAGCTGAATTTAAAAATTTGCCCCCCTTAGTTTGTTGAACACTTTCCTAAGATTTGCACAGTGTTCTGATAATGATGTAGAAAAAGCTATGATGTCATCGATATATAGTATATTAAACAAACTACGCCTTGAAGATCTTGTAGGACGTTGTCCATCACTCGTTGAAAGGCATGGTGCATTATTTTATCCGAAAGGCTTTCGGACATACTCGTAGTGTCCGCTATCTATAGTGAATGCTGTCTTATTAATGTCCGCTGGATTCATTTCTATTTGATGGAGTCCATTGACGAGATCGAGTGTAGTGAAGTACATACTTTTTCCCAGTTTGTCTAATACAGCTTTAATATTGGAGATTGGATATTTATCGCTCACAGGTTTTTCGTTGAGCTTTCTGTAGTCTATTATTGTACTAAACGCCATTTACTCTTGCCGGAGGCATCTGTTTTCTTTGGAACGATCCAAATTGAAGAGCTCTAAATCGAGTAGCTAGGCCGAATTATTCCGTGCTCTAACAGTTTCTTAATTTGTATTTGTATTTCCTCTTTATGGATCTGGGGTTATCTATAGGATTTGTTGTAGACTGGGGGGTCATCTGTGGTTGTGATTTGATGTTTTATTTTGTTTGTAAATAAAAGTTTCTGCCCTTCTTTATATCTTCGTATTCCCTGCAAATGTTGACTACAGATTTTTTCTCTTCCAAATTAAGATGAGAGTTTCTAATTAGTTTTGTGATATCGTCAGAAAGTATAGAATTAGCGTCTGAGTTATTAGTGGAAAGGTCAAATGAATTTAGTTTAGAAAAGTCGGATGCATTGTATAGGTAGATTGAAGTTTTAAGGCGATGTTCAAGGAGGAGTATTTGATCGCTATTAGAGGTGTTTAGTACAACAAAATGGGTGTATCATTGTTCTGGGTGTTATATTCCATCGGGAACATATAGGTCGGGAGTTAAATATGTATTGGATAATATTTTTATATGGGAAAGAACTGAGTTATGTTTATTAACATCTTATGTAGGTATCCGATTTGTTTACTGAGACGTTCAAGTGAAAATTTTAATGAAAGATTATAGTTTTCCTGCTTTTCCTGATAATATTCTGTTCCCGGATTGTAGTATTGAGGTTGGACTAGATTGTAGAATTGTTGGTAATTATAAATTATAGTACCGATCTAGTTGAGGCTGGTAAGAAATATTTTGTTCGGGTTGGTATGCTATGATGTTGCTAATGGCTTGGAACGTACCTGGTTGTTCAGTTTCATAGATACTGTTGACCGGTGTGAATTGAGATCTAAATTGAGTGAGATTCTTTTGTGTTCCAACCGCTTGTCTGATATTACCAGATCCTAGAACCATGACTTCTGGTGGTGGTAAATTCCTTGGTGTAGGGTTTGTTTGGGGTTATTGCTGGGCATTTGTTAGGTAGGGGTTTACTGGTGGATTTTGTTAATTTTGTTGATGTGAAACATAGGGTTGTCGTTGGAAATGAATTTTACTTTGGGAAGAAATATTGGGATGAAGTTGAAAGTTTTTTTTGGAAATGTATTGGTGGTTATTGCATGAAAGAATGCTGGCAAGGCATATTCATTCGCTGAAAATTTGGTGTGAATAAATTTGGTTGCTGTGGGATTTGAACATTTGGTGAGGAAAATCTAGCTCTGTGGAAACATTTCGTTGAGTTTGTCCCTGAAAAAAATTTATTTGGTACTTCGGCTTTAGCATAAAACATATTCTGCTCCTTAATGCAATAGGAGAAAACATCCGGAAGGAAAGTGGGTTTCGTCGCACTAACTGTTCTCGGAAGCCAATTAAAAACGAATTAAGGCACATTTCTGCTTACAAATTATTTTTGGCTTCGATAACGCCTTTGTTTGATTCATGGACGGCTAAATGGTTTCCAATAGTTGGAAAAATTTCTATCACTTTACTGTAAAATTGTTCAACCCATCGTGATCCTTGACGTATACCTTAGAGGTCTGTAATAAGGGACGTTTCGTTTATCTGAGTAATGCAAAACTAGATTTGTTCTTATTGCATTCCAGATAAGCGGTGTGCCGTACATATTAAAAGTTGACTGCTAGAATGCCATTATAAATTTGCGTTGAATCAGAATTTCTATTAGTTTTGACGGTTGGCATCATCTACGTCTTTATAGAGGACACATAACGACCAGTTAAAATCGTTAAAGAAGTTGTTAAGTCCGCTTAAATTTGCTTTCTGGTATTGTCATAGAAATCTTTTCTCTAAAGTGTGGCCGGTATACAAGAAATTATGTAATATGACACAATGGTTCGACTTTGTACTTCTCCAGAGTCCAGAGTGTTGATGGTATGAGTATCAACGACTGGTATTCGCGTGGGCTCATTTACAAGCTGAGTCAAGTGAATTTTCGCAGTTCCTGTCCAGAGTTTCGAAGTCACTCGGAGTTCTGAACATTGAAATCGCTCGTAATAACGATTTTAGTATGAGGATACAGAGATAGAATTTTTTGAATGGATTCAGATAGTGCATCGAACTAGGTAAATGTCGAATTACTGTCAAGTTCGGGGCTTCTGTAAATAAAGCAGTAGTGGAAGATTTTTGTACGGAGGTGGAATTTTAATCATATGAAATTGAATTCCGAATTGGAACAGGGATTACATTGAGTTTGGTAAGCACTTGCACTAAGGACTAAGACCGTTGTGAGAGAAGAATAATGACACTAGTTCGGCTTCAGATCTGAGTAATTTGAGTGATGTGGGCGTGTTCCACGTATTGGCAAACAGCTGGACTGTATTTCTGTATTTACGTACGTGGACGTACGCAGAGAAGTGATTTCTTCTGAACACGCATATATTTGCTACACCCACTCTGAGTTCCCGGACCATTGCCACAAATAAACACAAAGAAAACACAAACACCGACGATGTTAAGCAAAGCCGAAGTGAAAATTCTGACGTTGATTTACCGAATCAAAATGTGGAATAAGGCTTCCTTAAAATACAAAATGATGCCCTTTTTGTGGTTGAGTGGCCAAAGTTTTCGTCCTTTGATCTCTGATCAAATTGTCTCCCAAATCGGAATGTACAATATGTAATATTGGAATACAACAGTTGGCTACTGTTTAACTCAATCAAATTGACTATTAAGCATCCATATATGATTTGGAAGCTTTTACTCAGTGGAGTAGAGAATGTTCTTGATTTCGGCTTCCTCTGATCATCCCCATTTTCAAACTACTTGATAACTTCAAATGCGAACCTGACTAGCAACCAGGTTCCCGGTGGATAGAGTTTTCAGTTCACTTCTTAGATTAGACAAAAATATTTTACTTGTCTAATAACTCTTCATTGCATTGTATTTATTTGCCATTTTTTAATTTCCTTATTCCTGGAACATGCCACAATTTGAATGCGTACGAGTAACACACTCGTATAGTATTCCGAATTAAATCAAGCAAAAATAAATTTAATTTCCTCTGATGCTTCCAAGGTATGCTCTTATACAAAAGCTTATGACTTGTAGTAATATTTTCTATAGAGGACTGCTTGCGAATGAATTCGCCAATAGAGACGTGTTAGAATGTATACGGCACGTGAAGATATCTATTTCTCGTGGCACATTGCAGTTGTATAAAATGTGTGACTTACATGCGATTTGTATCGATTTCAGGACGGACTGCAAATTTTTTTCTTCTATCACTACTCTACAAACGCACTACTGATGGCGACGACGACGTTTCATTTCCCGTAATCTTTTATTATTGACATCAATTTGCCCTCGACGATATGTTCCATTCGAAGTAAATGAAACCTTTGATTTGTTGACGTAAAAGCACATATAATTGGAACTGCAATTGAAGAGTGTGAACATTTGATCCAAAGAAATCGAAATTGCTGTAGGGATCCTTCCGTCAAAGAAATAATTCAAAGTACCGACACCCTGAAAAAATTTCCTTTCGCAAGGCCCCATTTCTCGGAATAATATCGCCATGTATTTATACATACAAACCTGTACATACTCAGTATTCACATATTAGGATGCGAGAAAAAGAAAACCAATTCCTTAAAGCATTTAGAGGATAAGAAGGATCTTCTATTCGAGGCTATCCTACCCTGTTTCAGAGTTCATTTGCGAGTATATACACAAAATTTTGATATCAGTTTCTTGTTTCTGCTTTTTCTTTTGTAAACGGCTTCTATGTATATACATAACGCGGGCCAAGCATAATTATTGAAGAAAAAAAAGTGTAGTTCCTAGGCTTATTGGCGTTAAATGTTTTCAGGTTGGAAGCATGGAATATAGTTTTCCACGGTTGTATCGCTCGGCTTACGAAAGAAAGTTGGATTTTCAGTTCAAGCCTACAGAACTGGGCCCTGCCTAATTATCTCGGCTTCTTCCATAAATGACGTTGTCTAACAAAAAGCAAATACTGGTCTTATCGTAACGGTTTTCTGAACTTAAGGCCTCTGAAATTTGCTACGATTTGACCAGTTACCAGCTGCCGATCACAGGTCCAGTTGGGGGCAGGACCCCCAGTAGTCCATACCAGGATTTAAATCACGGTACCGTGGGAGTCAGTATTTCAGTCCGGTCCTGACTTGAAGAGATAAGCCTCCTAGTGGGAGCATCACGGTGTCTAAAATCGCAGTAAGGGGTTTCCGGTTGGTTTCGATCTGATGTAGAGTTGCAATAAATACTGGATGCTGTGATTCTAAGATCAACGAGAGGTTTTAGATCGGCCTCGGTTCATATCAATTTTGGAACTTTGTGACTCCAAATAAAGCGGGGAGCGATAACAAGGCGTATCCTTTCTTCTGTGAATATTTGGGCATTCAGTCAGAGGTTTACTTTAATGTATATCTATGGCCTATCGAACCGCAATCATAAAACATTTCATTTTCTTACCAGTGGCGAAGACCTTTGTTTTTTTTCTGATTGGAATCTTCGCACTACATTTTGAACGTCACCCATAGGATCTTTCTCTTATCCAATTTCTCAATAACTGACTGATCAGTGGATGCACTCTATTTGACCATAAGGATTGTAACAAACTACGTCTCGACTGATAGACCACGTATATCGAAGTTTACCAATTGCATCCAAAAGCACCAGCGCTCGGCAGCCAAATCTGATTTACAACTCCAAAAAGAAAGTTAATGGTAGCTACTATACGTCTTTATATTGCATGTGATAACAGTACGTAATTCAACTTACTAAGGATACCAAGGTATATAGCGACATGCTCCGAGGCCCCTAATTGCGCCAACTACAGAAACAATCAGATGGGTCGCTCAGCTGTAAAAATATTTACACGTTTGAAGCTGACATAAGCATCGATCGCCATAACATATGGCTGAGAGCTGACACCTGGATATAGACGATAGACGTATTGAACTCAAAACATAGATTGAGACCTTAGCAGTAGAACACCCAGAACCTTTACCGGAAGCTAAAAGGAGTGTAGTGTAGTCGTAGGCTAGAATAGGGTTACTATGTCCAGTCGCTTCCCAACTCTCATAGAGGACGGTCGGCCTTCTCGTTGTGCACATAAAAGTGAAAAGACAATTTGTGAAACAGTGAAATAAGCAAGCACCTAGATAATATTTGTGTGGCTCAGTGGAGCAGTGGTTGACTCTTCGAACTCCTCCAGTGATGCGTAGCTTCATGTGAAGCAGAGTGGCCCAGCCTAATTTTGTTTTTTTTTAGCCATGGCCGGCTTATATAGTTTTAGGTAGGTTTAAGTTAGATCTTAAGAAAAAAATATATATAAAAGCAAAAAAAAAATAAATAAAAATAAAAAATGATAAAAAAATAAAAAAAAAAAAATATATATATATATATATATATACATATGTGTATATGCATATATGTATATATGAAGTGTGTATGTATTCTGTATTGTATATATGTGTGTATGAATATTATATGTAAGTAGGTTAAGTAGATTAAGATTTATTTTTTAGGTAGTCTGTAAGTTTAATTAAAAAAAAAATGTCCATATACTAAGTTTTTACTTAAAATTAATTTTTCTTAGTTTTAGTTGTAATGTTAAATATAATTTTAAATATAGACTGTAAGATCCGTCGAAAGACTTAGTTTAAGTGTTAGGTTTAACTTAGAGTGCCCGCATGGGGCCAGTATGTTAGAATAAGATTATTTGTAAGTTTTTTAAGCTAATTTTTAAGCATTTTTCTGTCTAGAGTAAATTAAGTAAAATAAATAAAAATGCATTTAAACTGAACTGAAACTGAAAAGTGGTTGACTCGGTACGTGGGAGACCTGGGTTCGAGTCCAGTAAAAATTCATCAATTGCTTTTTTTAATTTTTAATATTAAAATAAGAAGTTGTAGTAGTAGTGCCGATTAACGATGGATACCGGTCAGCCGGTGGTCCAGCAGGCGGAACCGGTATTGAATCGAATGACGACGAGAGCGTGTGAGATGCAACAACAGCAAGCAACAACAACCAAGGTAGCAGCAGCAATACAAAAGTCAGATGATGACACGAAAGTCGAAAAGAGGCGCAGGAAAACCAAGGCGTCGTCCAAATCATCCACAAAAAAAAAAATAAAAGAAGATGAAGGCATTAAAGCGGTCGGAAAGGAATACTCTTACGAGTCTGAAGGGCGTGAGTGCCGCTACATTGGAGAAGGGAACTCCTTTAAAGAGTTGTCAGATACTGATACCTCAGGAGAAGAGGAAGAAGATGAGGAGACTCAGCTTGACAAGCTTATAAAAGAGCTCCTGAAGAAGAAAGAGAAGTTGCGGCAGCAAAAGCAACAACAAAAACTACAAAAAGAGAAGCAGCTAATAAGCCAAAAGCAGCAACAACAACAGAAACAACGACTGCAACAGAAAGCGCAACCTCAAAAAAAACAAAAACAACAACAGCAGCAAATACCACAGAAAATTCAACAGCAACCATCGCGCCAGCAACAACAGCAACAGCAGCAGCAACAACAACGGCAGCAACAACAGCAGCAGCAACAAGAGCAGCAGCAACAACAACATCAGCATCAACAACAAAAACAACAGCCTGAAAACAAGTGGAGAGAAAGAGTGCCCCCGATTAATGTAAGTAATTTAGAAATCAATGATAGCATTCGGTTATGTAAGTTAGTAACTAAGAATTTTCATGTTAAGAGATTAAGTGCTAATAAGCACATAATTATGTGTAACAATATGGAGGAATACCGAAAAATACGTACCGCCCTAGGAAAAGCAGATACCGAATATTATACGAGTACATATACCCCTAAGGGTGAAAAACTCCAGACGGTACTGCTAAAAGGAATCGATCCAGCAATAAAAACGGAGGAGCTCGAGGCAGAGCTCAAAGGGTTAGAGAGCGACAACCTTAAGTTCGTGGGGGTCAAGCCGTTTACCACGGCCGCGGCAAGGGGTGGTAACCGTAAATTACCATTCTTCTTAGTGCAATTAACGCCCAACAGCAAAATCGATAGTCTGCGAAAAATCAAATTCCTGTACTATCATGCTGTAAGTTGGGAAAAATTAAAGAGGGCAGATCGTGTACTGCAATGTATGCGCTGCCAAAGGTTCGGGCACGCCGCAGCTAATTGCAATATGCAATTTAGATGCGTCAAGTGCGACAAGGATCACAAATATGGAGAATGTCCTTTAGGCAACGATAGAGTAGTGGATAGGGGTCAACTCTTTTGCGTACTCTGCAGGAACTCGGGGCATCCTGCCAATTTCAGGGGTTGTCCTAGGTTTCAAGAGCTGAAAAAGAAAGTCCAGGTTCGAAAACAGTTCATCGAAGAAGAGAAGCGTCAAAAGAGTCGTGATTTCTCTAATTTTGTGGCACCCAATTATCCTTTGCCCAAATGGTATCTGGAGCGGGTAAGGCCACAATAACAGCAAAAAATACGCCAAAGGTAGCTGAAGAAGCACCGGAAGCGGATCTGGATTTGAAAGCGATTCTTCTGTCCCTACACGGAAAAATTGATCATTTTCAGAAACAATTAAATGAACAAGCGGCTCGAATTGACGTCATCTATTCGGAGATCTTAACGCCGGACATGCGGCATGGGGAAATAATCCGCTAAACACCAGGGGCAACCAGTTATACTACTGGTGGGGTAAAAATATGATTGAGTACAGGCTTGAACTGTACGCGACGAATATCCCATCCTTCCCGTCAGCCGGTTCTTTCCTGGACTTGGCATTAACAGACAGTAGACTAGAACTGACTAACACGGATCGAAACATAAGGAACTGTTTGCGAGCATTCGAGTACGATAGTGATCACTACGGACTTGCCGCCACAATACGGATCCCAAACGAGCAAACGCAGCTGGAGCAGTATGATCAAGTGTACTCATACGACTACCGTAGAGTACGGTGGTTGTGCTTCTCCAGAATCTTACAGCGTAATTTACGTTTGAGTGGAATTGATCCCCCGACTAACAGAAACTTAACTAACGAAGAAATCGACCGCAATTTACTGACGATGCAAGACGTTGTCAAACGAACTATGGAGCAGACTATCCCTCGGATAGAATACTCCGACGAAAGCCTGATCGAAAAGTACAGAACTCCAACAATCAACGCATTGTACGCACACAAAAGTAGACTACTCTCGAGGCTTAAGCAGCTGTACAGACAGTTCACTGACAGAAACGACCCTGAAATAAGATCACTAAAGTCACTGATCAAAAACCTAAAACAATTAATCAAAGAAAATTACAGTAAGTCTGTAAGTCTGTACTGGGGCAATAAGATTCGGGCTATAAAATCCAGTAGTCCGAATATGTTCCCGCAGATAAATAAATTGTTCAGGAGGAAAGATCACAATGACATTCAGTGTGTCCGAATTCCACAAACAGCAGAAAACAGACAGACACTACTGACCGTCGGCATAAGTCCAGAGAGTGCCGACTCAGGCGACGCTCATTTCGTGGTCGAAGACCCACAGGAGAAAGTGAATTTGCTGGGAGCTTTTTTCGAGGCCGTGTATACAGTGAACAGGATTGTTGATGCTGCGTCAAAGCTGGTCTCCGACATACAATGGAATAAAGGCAAGAACCAGTGTACGGGTGCCTGCCTCGTTGACTTTGAGAAGGCCTTCGACACCGTATGGCTAGAGGGGCTTTTCTATAAGTTGACCAGGATGGGCATGCCCAAACCCCTGCTATATATGATTTATGACATGCTTATGGGAAAGAAGTTCGTTGTTAAATGTAACAATGTTATTTCGAGCAAGACCTTTGACATTAAAAACGGCTTACAACAGGGGGCTGTGATTTCTCCGATACTATTTGACATTTACACAAGTGATCTAGTAGGTTCCCTCAATCATTCCATAGCGTACGCAGACGATTTAGTGGCGTACAGATCAGGTCCAAAAATCGAAGTCATTAACACCCTTTTGCAACGTGACTTCGATCATATTAAGGCGTATTGCGACGATTGGAAATTTAAAATCAATTTTCAAAAGTCGGAAACAATCTTGTTTAGAACGCCATTGAGATGGGCTTCTAGGGATACCAGATATAACTGGCGAAATTTGGCCATCATTGCACAGCACGGACTCCCACTAGCGGTGAGAAGCGTAGTGAGATACCTTGGTATCTGGCTCGATAATTGTCTGTATTTTGACAAACATATAGATGCTTGTCTTGCTGGGGCCAAGAAGGCTTTAGCCCTGACAAGAAGGCTATTTCACAGCAGTCAACTTGTCTTCAGGGTGAAGGCCATATGCTACGTGGCCCTAATCAGGCCAGTCATCGCGTATGGTTGTCCCGTGTGGTTCAATGTAGCGCCGTATCAGATGGAAAGGATTCGGGTGTTTGAAAGGCAGTGTCTTAGGACCTGTCTCGGCTTGTACAGAACACCAGAATCTGAGTACAAAAAATATTATCCCAACAAAGTCCTTTACGATGGGGCTAATCTGAATAGGATTGACAATTTCCTGATTAAGGCGATGCGAAGACACGTTGCACGAGCAATGACTAACGATAATAGCCTGATCTTTGGGGCTTACTACCCCAAAATGTACCACGAGAGTACGCTTCTATCAGGCTTTATCCCGCCAGAGGCATTTCTTCATATTGACACTAAAGGGTTAATGCAAAGTAGGGATGGTATCCCGGTAATATACCACCGCCACCGCGGTGCGAGGCACAAGCGGCTCATCTACGACGGGTATGTCGCCAATGCTCAGGAGCTCCTCCGTTTTAGCCCCGCGATTGCGGACAGGGATCGGATCGATGCCGAGAAACAGTACACCGAATTCTGGTGGCTTCTAGAAGGGGAGAGGGTGGGCTCGCTTTCCTAGGTTGGTACGTTACTAAGGTAACACACTCCTCTTAGTTGTAAGTTAGATTAAGGATAGCTAGGGGGATCTCGTGGAGAGGCTGCGTTCGTTAACATAAGGCGGCGCCGCTGAGAAGTGACCGATGCTTTCTGGCATTGGTTAAATCTCGGGGATGCTTGTGCACGATGTTGACGAATGATAGGCTCCCGAAATCGCAATTGGTATGGTGACCACTCGATGTGAAAGGCTACGAGTGCTCGCCACCCCGATTATAGTTAAGGTAGGTTAAGTAGAATAGGACCATAGTTTTAAGTTTTATACAAAATTTAAAAGATATGGTATCTAAGTTTTTCTAAAATTTTTCTTGGAAATTTCACCTATTTATAACTGATACATAAGATTAATCGTAAGATAGTTTTTAAGGCCGAAAGGCAAACTTTGAAAGAGATTGTTAAGTTTAGAGCGTTCGGTAAGAGCCAGTAAGCTAGAATAAGTAACTAAAATTGTTAAATTAGATTTAATCATTTTTGTCTAGAATTTAAGTAATAATGAAAGAAATAATAAAAATGAATTTAAAAGTAAGTAAAAGTAAGGGTTACTATGTCAATACACAAACCCAGGCCGAAGAATCAGCAATTAGGCTCAATAGCAAACCCTTTATACTATTACTGGTAATAAGGAAGTCGCTGGTGGTTAGTGTTTGGCATCTAGTTAAATGACTAGAAGGAAATTAGCCGACGTTGGATGAAGAACAGATTACCAGTTGGTGGTTTCCCACACAAATCGCAACAGCGATTTGGATCCCAGCTCGAGGACTTTCCTCATATCTTTCTCTCTCAGTAACGCAGAAACAACGTAAGCGCCCAGGATATTCTGATGGAATTCTTCCAAGTACTAACCAAGCATGGAAAACCCTTCTGAAAAGCCATTATCACCAGGACTGCTCAACTTAACATTGCATAAGCAGCATTCTACAATATATTTTGGAAGTATTGTCCGTATATTATGGTGCTGAACTGTACATATGTGGACAGCAGAATTGGCAATGGCAGCTGCGACTTTTCTGATCAAATGTTTATTGGTTTCAGTGAAGTGACCACCTTCACTGCGCTAAGACAGTTCTATTGGAAAGTACACCATGCAATGGAATCCACCTCCTGAATTAGGTAGGCGAGTCGAGGAGGAATTCAGATCTTTGAAGAAGACTCGGAGGACCTCAAGCGCCTTGCAAACTCCGAACACGATGGCGCACAAGGTTTGTTGACCTTCTGCGCCAAGAGGGTCAGAGGATCTAATCAAAAAGTAAGTCACTAGAATCAAAAAATCTCGTATCCTTGTTACTGGAATCAAATAAATTGAATTGCTATTTCCACGCTTACTGAAATTAGAAACTCTCCATGTTGATGAAATTAATACAAATTGGGTGTATAGTATTTTTACTGCAAATAAATTTTATTAGGATACACTGCTTTTAGCCCAAGTTTCATTCATTTCCTGGACTTCATGGGCCTGAGGTTGTTCCAGAACCGGGTTCTGTTGCTGGAGTAGTTTCTGGTGTAGTTTCTGGTGCCTCTGGTGTAGTTTCTGGTGCCTCTGGTGTAGTCTCTGGTGTAGTTTCTGGTGTAGTTTCTGGTGTAGTTTCTGGTGTAGTTTCTGGTGTAGTTTCTGGTGTAGTTTCTGGTGTCTCTGGTGTTTCGGGTGTCACTGGTGTTTCGGGTGTCACTGGTGTTTCAGGTGTCACTGGTGTTTCGGGTGCAACTGGCGGTATCTCAGGAGATGGACAAGGCCATGGTCGATGAGGATGATGTGAGTGATGTGGGTGATGTGGGTGATGTGGGTGATGTGGGTGATGTGGGTGATGTGGGTGATGTGGGTGATGTGGGTGGTGTGGGTGGTGTAGGCGATGTGGGTAATGTAGGTGATAATTACGATGTCCCCAGTATCCAGCAGTTGCGGTGCTTTCATCACCACTCCAATGCCCGCCGATACCTCCATTTCCTCCAATGCCTCCAGGACGTCCATTAGTCCCCGGACGTCGGTTACCTATAAAACCAGAATGATGCCATCTTCGACCTTCCCTACCATGATTTATTCTCTGACATTGCGAAAATTCAATCACCGCCAATATGGCAATGAGCCCGACAACCAGACTTTGCTTAGATGTCATATTCACTCAGTAACGACTATTAAATCTTAGCGATATGCTAGAGATTCTGCAGTACCTTTTATACCCAGTAAATGTGCCTCAAAATACACAAAGTTATTTGCCTAGTGTGTATGCAGAACTGAAGTTTACGAATTTTAGTTTATGAATAGTTTACACAAGTGCTGCAAAAATTGTCATCAAATTTTCCCACTTTTTTCCTTCTAATTTTTTTTTTTGCAACAGAACCAATACATTTTCTTGTTTAAAGTAACTGACAGTGTGATAACAAATATTGACACATATTTAAACGTTAATCACAATTGACCAATAATTTCTTTTTGGTTTTTCGCTTTTGGTGGAAGTTAAAAAAGTATGAAAACAATTTGAGTTATGTGCATTGCTTTGATAGCTCGACATTAACGACATACTTTGTAGATAGCTATTCCGTCCGATTTCATCATATATTTCAAAGTTTTGATGGAATAAGGATATCTCAGTGAACCTTGCCTAACTTATATTGAACTAACGCTTGAATTGAAGACAATTATCATTACATTATGTAAATTGGCCAGTTCTTATTAATTTCGTCGTTTTTTGACTTTTAGAGTCTAGCAAGAGCATGACGGGTGTTCAGCGGTAGAATTCCACCAATCGAATCAATGATGACTTCTATGATAAGGACAATGCAGGTCCTTATTCTAGCTATTCTGGCCATGAGCTCCGGTTTATTGTTTAAAACTAATGAAGGAATTCAGAAAGAAAACAGAAATTAAGTTTGCACCGAAACGTGTCCAGTCTTCCTGATTTTGGCCACTTTTTGAAGCATTTATGGCTGTGGCTCACCAATAACGTGCTGAATATTAGCCCCCAAGATTTTAACAGCTTTATTTCATCAGCATACACCAATGATTTTGCCAGCAATCAATGGCCGTCAAATTGCACTGATCCATTTCGCGATATACTTAATAGCGTCGGTGAGTCGAGTACTCTATAAGTGAAACTATCTTGCTTTCACCAGATTGATGTACGCTTGGGTTCCACTTTTCGGTGAGACATGCCATCAAATCAGCAGTGGACCTGTTGCTATGAAAACCATATTACTGGTCACTAAGAAGATTTCGTGTTTCGAGATATTTCATCAGCTGACGGTTTATCAGCGTTTCCATGACCTTGGTGAGAAGGGACGTAAGTGCAATTGGTCTGTAGGAGGAGAGAGAAGAAGATTCGCCTTTCCATCTGCTCGGAAAGAGTCCTAAAAGTAGGATTGATGAAAAAGCTTACGCAGTGGTTTTTCCAGAGTGGAAGAACACCTCTTCAGAAGAAGGGGAGATATACCATCTGGACCAGAGGATTTATGCATGTTGAGGTCTTTAAGTACTCTTGCTACTATACATTTCGAAACTGGATTAGTCGCATTGAAAATTCGACGCACTTAAGTGTAGGCGGGGACAAAGCACAATCTGGGAGTGTTGAACTAGCCGCAAAGTTTGCAGCAAGCAGATTTTCCTTGTCCAAGGAGGTGACAACTGGAATGTCATTGTAAATGAGCGTTGGGATGGAGGATGAGGCAGAATTTCTAATATTTTTGACGAACGACCAAAAATTTGTACTAACTTTGGGACATTGCAGTATTTTTTGCCTCAGTTTTTGGTCGTATTGGAATTTCACACGCTTGAGAAAGACGTTGCAGTCATTCCTGGCTCGCTTAAACTTTTTCCAGTTTTCTTCTGTTGGGTTGGTCTTAAATGACCGAAAAAACATTTCTCTAACCCTGACAGCCTTTTTACAGCTCGAGTCGTACCACGCCTTTTCTTTTGGTTTGATACTCTTCATCCGATGAGGGAGAAAGCATCTCATTCCAAAGAGAATAGTTTCTGTGATCATGTCAGCAGCGGCATCCACGTCGTTATCGAGGAAACATAACGACCAGTTAAAATTCCTAAAGAAGTTGTTAAGTCCGCTCCAATTGGCTTTCTCGTATTGCCATACGGTTCTTTTAGGAATCTTTTCTCTAACTGTGTGGTGGGTGTACGAGAGGTGTGAGATCGCAAGATCGTGGAGGCCAGTTCACAGGTCTATTACGCGAAATTATGCGCTCAGCAAATGTTTTCCGCAATAAATTGATGGTATCGCGCGCCGTGTGGCATGTTGCACCATCTTGATGAAACCAAAGCTCTGTCCAGTTAATCCCATTCAACTGAGGAACGAAGTGAAAAATCATGTTTCTATAGCGGCAATAACTTCTTCTGTTCGCACTGTTTATCGTCTTTTTGGATGCACTAGAGCATATCTGGTGCAAAAACGATTCATCGTGTTCTGAATAACTTGATCAGATGGACGATTATGTCGACAGTAAAATGGAAGTAGCCCACGATAAGTTTGTCGAACTGAGCCATGGTTTTCAAAATAAGTTTGCATAAATTGCACGCCACAAATCAACTGTCAACTGACAATCTGTAGAAACAGTGTTGCCAGTTTAAAAACCAACCCTCTAAAAAAAATATCCTTTACTTACTTATAGTCCCCCTCCAGCGAGGGTGTAGACTCTAAATGTAGTCTAGTGATTTCAAACTAAAATCTTGGTAAAAAAAATAAAGATATGTATTCTAAAGCGTGATTCTATTGCTGCTTGGTTTTTCAGTTTTCTATTTTTGACAGCTCACGCGTGATTTGTGACATGTGGGTGGGTGGTTTGCAGTGGCAGACCGTGGCTCAAGTGGTGGTATATTGGCTTCCCAAACGGACGGTTCGGGGTTCAATACCAGCCGTAGCCGAAAGATTTTTTTTCCCAGCAACTAAAATGTCGTGAGATGAATGGTTGCCTAAATACAACATCAAGTCAATTTACAGGACACAGGAGCTGAAGGTAAACTACCATAGACAACGCCGTGCGATTTCGCTGAATGTGCTCTGGAGCAGTTAGAAACTGATCCAAATTTTCATCGAAAAATCATCTTCAGCAATGACACGATTTCTGGATGAATGGGTACGTCAATAAACAAAATTGTCGAATTTGGGACGATACAAACCCACATGAGACCCAAGAGCGTCCAATGCATCCAGAAAAAGTCACTATTTAGTGTGGATTTTGAGCAGGCGGCGTCATCGGTCCATATTTCTTTGAGAACGACGTTGGCCAGGCCATCACCGTTAACGGCGAGCGCTATAGGTCGATGATTACTAACTTCTTTTGACCTGAATTGGATGATACGGACACCAAAGACATGTGCTTTCAACAGGACGGCGCTACATGCCACACAGCTCACGCTAAATTGGAAATTCTGCAAGAGCGATTCGGGGGCATGGTCATGTCACGTACAGGTGATGTGAATTGACCACCGAGATCGTACGATTTGACCACGTTAAACTTTTTCTTGTGGGGTATTCTGAAAGTCGCAGATCTATGCGAATAAGCCACAAACCACAGCGTCCCTCAAAGCGAACATAACCCATGCCATCGGTCAAATTCAGCCTGATTTATGCGCCAGAGTCATGCAAAATTGGATATCTCGGATGCGTGCCATCCAGAGAAACCGCAGCGGACATTTGAACAACGTTATATTCCATACATAATGGCATTGTTAGGTCTTTCAAACGAATAAACAATTTCGATAATATCTCACACACACTTTGTTTTATTGAAATTTATAGATTGGAAGCGCTTGATGAAAAGCCCTTTAGAACTGCATTTTTGTCCTGAGCACAATTCAGCTTAATAATCATAGGTGGCGCATTAAATTTGTTGTTCCGCTGTTTAGGCCGAAAGATATTTTTGGCAGCCCGTGTGGTACATTGGTTGGATTGACAGAGAGTTTATATCTTCATCAGGGAGTGTAGCAATGCCGGGCAGCTCTGAATCTGTAGCGATTTCTTTTCGCTGCATAGAATAAAGCTGCTGTTGAACAGACAGAAGCTTTTTCTCCAAAGTGCGCGATTGAGTTTGATTCTCTACCCACTCAACCCGAGCGACTATGCCAGCCAGCACGTCAATGATCCAACCAGCTGCACTCAATGATTTTATATTTTGTCAATTACTTCACTACGAAATTTGCTTACCTCCTCCATTATGGGAGAAACGAGAAATTCGCTCTGCGCTTTTTAAAGATCTCCAAGGTGAGTGTATAGCTGCTGCTGCAAAGTGGCTTTGGAAATGGACGGGGTCTTTGCTATGAAAGTTTTCGATCAGTTGGTTTTTGATCTCGTGCGAGTTGTATTGTAGACATGATATGATATGTGTATTGTTTTGTATCGCGAAAGAAAAAAGTATTAAAACGTGAGGGGGAGAAATGTATATGTGGGACAATGTGTTATTTTAAATGGAGCGAAACTAGCAAACAATAAACAAAAATCTGCTGTATGTTACATGAAATTTAGGAATATTTACCTTTCACTCTGATTACAATGAAACGCATAAGCTCTTCGCTCTTGAAAGCTCTCATAGGGATACCATGATATACATATTTGTAGACAGGAAGCTCTGAAGATAATTACCATAGGGTTGCCATCTAACTGTTTTAATGGCACATGAAATGTGCGATTTTAAGGTAAAAGTTGAAAAGCCAATATTTTCTTTTTATTATTTTTTATTTAGTTAAAACATGAACCGGTAGCATCTATAATTTTTCCCAACGTGGTAATTTCTTTTTTTTATAGAAGTCTTCAAAGGCTTTTATGAATGACCTCTGCTCGGAGGCTGACCCTCCACTAACCGTTCGACTTACAATCAAAGAAACCACACAAATCCCGATCAATATCTTTATTGTTCGACTACTAATTACAAACTGAAACTTAAAAGCAAACTTAATATATCATCTAACTCTAAGCTGACTCTTGCCAGGTAATATGTAGGCAGCTGTGTCAGAATTCTCTGAGCCTGGGAATGTCTTCATGCGTGAAGAGGATGGACGGTGTCGTATTGCATGCACGTGCAGTTGAGAAGTGCAGAGTTGTAATTCCCCTCTTCTAAGGTATGCAGAGCGTCGTGTTAACTGTACATTATTTATTTATTTTTATTTATTGTAGGGATGGAGGACTTAAGGATTTCGCCCCGTTACTCTTCATGGAATCCGGACGGAAGTCGGATATATTTGGTGGTGTTCGTCGATGCCCCCGAACGAGCCTTTGCTGCTGTGGCCTATTTACGATTCAAGAAAAATGCTGGGGTCGACGTTTCTCTGGTTATGGCCAAAGCTAAGGTTTGTCCGGTAAAGAGACTCACTGTTCTAAGGTTGGGGTTACAAGCGGTAGTTCTTGGTGTGCGTTTGGCAGCAACGATTAAGGAGTCACACAGTTCGAGTTCGAGTTGATGAGTAAAGACATTCCTTATTCGTCTTCTATTTTACTGCATGGAATACAATAAGCGCCTTCCTTTAATATATTGAAAGGGTCGAAGCCTAGATTTCAATAGAGATGGCGTTCGAATTATCGCTCTGTTACTTCGTTTTAGATACATCGCACGAAAGATGGCAACCGAGAGGCTTTCATTTATCTCAGTGACAGATTTTGTTAAAGAGGAACAGTGGCTGTTACACAAGATACAAAATGACGCCTTTGCCTCAGAAGTTTCTGCGCTAGGGGCAAGGGGAACTGTAACTGCATCAAGTAGGATATTTTCGCTCTCCCACTTTATGGGAGCACCTCATTCAGTCAATCAAGCAGAGCATATCGTTTATCCTCAAAAGAGTTGTTCTTCGTGAACTTATTCTTCGAAAACTTTGTTAGATTCCCAAGGGCAGATCAACAGACGCCCGCTCACTCACGTTCCGTGCGCCCAGAGGACCTGAAACCGATCACACCGAATTCGATGCTCTTTGGCGAGGCTCACATGGAAACCACAGCTCCCAGAGTTGTTTTTTGTGAAGGCAATGCTTTCAGCAGACTTTATAGTCGACGTTACAACGTTTAATGACGTAACTTGAAAGACGGTGTTACCACGAATACTTCCCAGAAATCATACGTCACTCTAAGTGGCATCAAAACACTGTACCAGTTGAAGTCGGCGAGAGTGTCATTTTAGAAGAATCCAATTTGATCCGTTCATCATTGGTCTACCCAAGGCTAGATAGGGTGGTGAGGTGCGCAGATGTACAGACAAGCGAAGGTGGTGTCAAACCGAGATGGTCGGTTGGTTGCCTGGCTGTTTTGGATTTGGAGTCTTCCACCAGGGTTTCAGATGGGCCCCGGGATGTCAGCGACTCGATCTTATAATATTTTCAGTGTGATCGCAATCCAACAGTGAACGAAAAACTTCCACGTAATGAACGTGACCCAGATTCCTTTTCGTACTGCCAGCTGTCTCTTTTCTTTTTTTTCCCGTTGTCATATTTCACATAAGATTCAACATTTGATAAAGTTTGGTATGAAGTGGTGACGTTCGCTATTGGGACGAGGTGAGGAAAACCAAAATAAAATGATTGCTACTATAATTTGATTACCCTTACACAAACAGTTGTCAACGTTTACACCACATAGGGTATATTCAATAATATGAAATTTATTCATTTTAATATCGAGGTAAGCTAGTCGATTTTAGGGACCAAACAAACTGGGTACAGTTTGAATGGATAGAAAGATATTTTCTGGTTGAAGTATATTCATGATGATGAACCAAACATTACTGAATATCCATAAATGTTAAGGCCCTGTCAAAAATAATAGCATGGCTTAAAAAATATTTTTCATTATGAGGATGTATTAGTAAATAAGACACCTTTTATAGTACTTTGTCCCAAAGTACATGTACCTAATCATCAAGCGAATATTGGTGAATGAAGCCAGCTCCATGGCTGTTCTACTTATTAACGATCTCGATGTGTCATGTGTCATCATTTAAAAGTGGCTATATATTACTGCTGAACGTCGAGTACATTATCCTTCTGTACTGCGAACTTCTCAAACTTTTTCTTAATACTAGTAGACTAAACGTCATGTACCTGTGACTTTTTAGATTGCACACCGATGATAAGAATAAATTTTCTATTTATTACGAATTTTTAGCCGCATATTATTTGCGTGTCATAGGAAAATTGATGTAGTTTTGCCGCGTTGAAGTGTATAGTTTAGACAAGATCTCTAACATCAAATTTATTTAATCTTTTTAAGCGGATAGTGCGAAGGGCAGGCTTACAATAAAAACGAAATCAAATACGTCAACAAACGTATCGTTGAGCAGTAATCACCAGGATGACAAAACCAGAAGGTTTAACTGCGGGTCCGTTTGAGCTGATGGTGAATAGAGAAAAAGCTTCAATAAGGAACTATTCCGTGATATAAGTGCAGAGATTTTATAGCATACGACAGAATTCTAAAAGAAGAAAAACAGCAGGCTAACGCTATTGAAATTCCTGAATTATCCAATTTTTATTTATATAATTTTTCTTATATAAATACAAGGAAATACTATATTAGAAAATATTTTTTGGAATTAGGGAATTGAATCTGGAACTGGACTTTAAGTTTTGCTGCGGCGCGGCGTGGTCTTTTCAGCTACGTTGCTTCTCGTTTCGTGTCTCTCTTTGTACTGGTCATCAATCGTAATATATCTATAAGTTCCCCAGTCATTCAATTCACTAATGTGTGTTAGTTTATTGTACGATTGCACTAATAAACTAGATAAGACTCTGCATAAATATAGACATAAAACTGTGCTTCGTATGAGATGCCTAGAAAATGCGATGCATATGAATGACGAAAATTCTGTCCAAAGGATCTTTGAATAAAATAAAGTTTTAATTATTGGGTATATAAATATATTCGTGCGGTTTTTTTTCCAAAATTTGAACGTTTATTTAAGAAAAACATGTACAATAGTATTATTCAAAGTATTGCCCATCTGAAGCTATGACTTTTTCCCATCTTCCTGGCAATTTGTGGATCCCATCTCAAAAGAACTGCGCCGGTTTGGCAGCCAAGAATGAATCAAGCCAATTTTTGATATTCTGCTCTGATGTGAACCGTATTTCAGTGAGGGCGTTCTGCATGAACCGGAACAAATGGTAGTCAGAAGGGGCAAGGTCTGGGCTATAAGGCGGGTGGGGCAAGACTTCCCATCCACTGTTTTCCAAATAGCTCTTAGCTTGTCATGATGGAAAATTATTGCCTCGTGTCTGGTCGCATATTCCGGGCGTTTTTCGGCCACTGCTCTTTTCAAACGGATTAATTGTGTTCGGTAGCGTTGTCCATTGATGGTTTCACCCGGTTTTAGCAGCTCATAATACAGCACACCCATCTGATCCCACCAAATACAGAGCATTACCTTCGCGCCATGGATATTCGGCTTTGCTGTTGATTTGGCTGGTTGGCCGGTTTTCACATATGATTTTTTGTGCTTGGGGTTGTCCTAATGGGTCCATTTTTCATCACCAGTAACAATCCGATGCAAAAATGACTTCCTTTTGTGGCGTTCCAGCAGCATTTCGGACATGCAAAACCGCCTTTCGACGTCTCTCGGCTTGAGCTCATGTGGAACCCAATTTCGTTGTTTTTGAATATACCCAGCTACTTTTAAACGTTTTGAAATGGCTGCTTGAGTGACACCCAAAGATTCTGCGAGCTCTTCTTGTGTTTGGCAACAATCTTCATAGAGTAATGCTTCCAGTTCTTCATCTTCAAACTTTTTGGCTGCCCAGGACGTTCATCGCCTTCCAAGCCAAAATCACCACTTTTAAATCGTGCAAACCACTTTTTTTCACGTTCGCTTAGCTAGCACATGTTCACCATAAACTTCCACCACAATACGATGACTTTCGGCAGCAGTTTTCTTCATGAAGAAGAACTCCCCGCAAAAACACTTTTTCAGGCACAAAGTTCGACATATTTGAGTGAAAAAAAGTTATTGTTGTTTACGCTTCAAATGAATGACATGTACTGAAATGACGTACAATGACAGTAGCTTTCCAACGCATGTTCCAATGGAATAATACAAGTTACGCCATCTCGCCAACCGCACGAATTAAGTTATGGAGCCAATACAGATGGCGTTAAAAAAACTTAAGAAAAGCTAACACAGACGTGTTTCAGCACGTTAGTTGCGCAGACGTTAGTCAGAAATATTGCTGAATATTGTTTCACACTGATGAGAATTTGTTTTTCATCCGTTAATTAGGGATGTACATAATATGCATATACATATGTATGGGGGACTTGTTTTTCCCCCTAAGTCTTCAGACTTCGGTTATAACAAAAACGATTTTGTTGTTATCTGTTTTGTTTAGAACCACTGTGCTCACGTTATCTTCTGAGTTGATCATCATCCGGAATAAACAAACAAACAATAAGCCTGGGATGCATCGGTAATACTATTGACGTTCCTATTTACACTTGCATTGAAAACTTTATTTCACTTACCAGTTACACGGTTAATTCGTCTTTATGTGGTATTTGTTTCTGAGGCCGCTGTCGTCTTAAAATCGTTGGAAGATCCTTGACTTCAATTATATAAATACATATATATGTACTCGTATATATACATAGATACATATTGTGCCGAATTTAAACTGTTCTCTTTCCTGATTACAAGAATATTTTTCACAGCATTTTGGCCTTCGCCAAAATAAAAATAGTGCTATTGAATTTTTTAGTACTGCGTGTAGTCTTCCAATTTTTGTCTCTACCGAAGGAGTCCCAAAGTTCATCATTTCTGCGTCTGAGCCTTGTTGAAGCGTTATCATTCAGACAATATCTCCTTTCCATTAAAGAAGTCTTTACATTAAGCGCGGCCGAACTGTCCACATTGCTAAAATTGTGCTCACGTTGCTTGTAACTGAATGTGCTCGTATTGGAGAAGCAATTTCCAGTTCGATCGCGTACAATATCTTTGAAAATCATTAATTTGAAGAGGGCTAGTAGTTATATGACCTTCAAAACGGTTCTATTTTTCCTCGAAAATAACACTATCTGATGATATGGAATAGCAGTGCCAAGCAAGAAATGTTTGGACAGACAACACTTGAAGGACGTTGTGTTGAGATCTTCGCTGCGGAAAACGACTTAACGCAGCTTGTAACTGAGCCCACGCGAATACCAAACGTTGATAGTCATACCGCCAACACAATGTATTTGTTTTTAACTTCTCACCCTGATAAGTACTACGTTTTCGTATGCTGACCACACAGTTAGAAAAAAAATTCATAAAAGAACCGTATGGTAATACGAGAAAGCCAATTGGAGCGAACTTAAGATTTTCTTTAGGAAATTTAACTGGTCGTTATGTTTCCTCGATAACGTAGGTGCCGTGGATGCCACTGCTGATATGATCACTGACACTATTCTCTTTGGAATGAGATCCCTTATCCCTCGTCGGATGAATAGTATCAAACTAAAATAAAAGGCATGGTGCGACTCGAGCTGTAAAGAGGCTGTCAGGGTTAGAGAAATGTTTCGGTCCTTCAAGATTAATCCGACAGAGGAAAACCGAAAAAAGTTTAAACGAGCCAGGAATGACTGCAACGTCTTTCTTAAGCGTGTGAAATTTCAATACGACCAAAAACTGAGACAAAAAATACTATGTACAATATCCCAGAGGTAGTAACAGCTTTTGGTTGTTTGTCAAAACCATCAGAAATTCTCTATAATACTGTCAGCTCTTTAGACAAGGCCAATCTGCTTGTTGCACACTTTGCGACTTCCAAATTGTGTTCTGTCCCCGCCTAAATTTAAGTTCATCGAATCTTCAATAGGACGAATCCACTTTTGCACTCGTTTAGTTATATCTCCCCTTCTTCTGAAATGCCCTGCCGGGCTCACTATTTCCTAGTCATTGTAACATTCAGACATTTAAAACCAATGTACATCAGTACCTCAGTGTACAAACATTTGAAGGGAATTGAGGAAGATTTTTGAGTTGGTTATTATTACTACATAATCTATTGATGTACAAATATGCGTTGTTTGAGTTCTATGTATGGTGTTAGGCGGATAATTCACTTCAATCTGAAGCTCTTTTTCTCCTTTTTGTCCATGTTCAAGTCTTATTTTGAGTTCTTTCCCATAACATTGTCAAAATTCACACAAATCTAAACTTTTATTGGTCGACAGCTCTTTTAAAATTTAATTGATTTGATGTTTTTTACAATTCCTAGCCAAAGAAAAACATCGTGTGGAAAATTGTAGCAGTTGGCAAGGTGAGGAAATGAATTACTCTCTCAAAAGCGTTCTCTTTTACAATATTTGTCTCACGGAAACTGGTTTCTGTACAAATTTGGAGTCCTGAAACAGACCTATTTTTGGTATTTCAGTACAAAACGTGGATCAGTAAATACGTGTGGTGTGGTCTTCTTCATTATTTTAAAAATTTAATTTTTAATTGTTTTAAAATTCTATAAGGTGAGTAAAAGTTATTAATTTTACATAATTTTATTGAATAAACTATAAATTGACCTCAAAAGCTTAGTGATTAAATATTCTGAGGAAAAGAAATCGATTCGTGATGTGGCGAATTTAATTGATAAGAGCCCTGCAACTTTGCAAAAAACAGAAAACGTACGGTACAAGAACCAAACTTCAAGTGGACGTGACCGTACCTTTGCTGAAGGAAAAAAGGGCCTGATCGTCCTAAAGGTATAAATGGATCTTTAAAAAATTGCCCTAAAAATACATGCATAGATTACCGAAGAAACAGGAAAACCACGCCTTGCCCGAACGATTCGCCAGATTTTACATGATGCCGGGTATTACGGTCGAGCCCTCAGGAAAATAGCTTTCTTCAGAGTCAATCGTAAAAGGGTATACAATTTTACAGAAATTATATTATTCGTACGACCGATATTACCTTTCCGGGCACAGTTACATTTATAGACAAAAGTAAGTTTAATATTTTTAGCTCAAAAGGGCGCATCAAGGTATGGAAGAAACCGAATGCGCAGTTGGATCCCAAAAATATGAAACCGTGGTGATTCTACATGTAATGTAGAGTGCGCAGAAATTGAGGTTGGTGGAGTTCTTCCTCCATTAACAATACAGTTCTTTTCTGAGTTTCGTGGGGTGCATATCTCAATTGAAAGCTTCTTTACGTTCGCAAGTCAAACATGAATTGTCCGGTTTGTTCCGAAAAAGTAAAAAGAAACTGTCTCTTGAAAGTGTCTTGTGATCACTGCAAAGGGTTGTTCCATGGGGCGTGTGTTAATATCTTCGAACAGGACATCGAATACATGAACATTAGTGGAAAACCTTTTCGTTGTGATAGCTGTGTAGTACTCAGATGTAGATCTTTGAACTTACCCTCTTCGTCTCCGGTTTACAAGCAGCCCGAACCGAATAAAATTACAATCACGGCAAGTAAGATCAACGAAAAACCAAAGCTAATTGAACCACCTGGTGACTTTACACTTCAAATGGTATATATGAAGTTATCCAGTTTGGAAGACGTAAACAAAGAATTCCTAAAAACGCTTATTGAACTTCGTGAAGAGAATAATATATTGAAAGCAAAATAAATAGACTTGAAGCAAATCTAGATAGACAACAGCAAAATTCACTCCGCAACTGCATTGAAATCTGTGGCTTATCTGACGTAAGCGACGACAACGCAAAGAATATTGCACAGAGTATCTTCATAGATGCACTGGGCGTTGAAGTAGCTGATAACCAATTTAATAAATACTATGTAAAGAATGTCCAAAAAAAGAACGACAGTAATCGAAACAACAGTGCATCAAGCAAGCCGATCATATGCATGGAACTGTCGAACTTCGCTCTCAAACAACGGATTATGATGGAAAAAAAAAAGAAAAAGCGAAATCTGCTCTCGTACCAATATGGTAACAGCATCAACAACAGCATCAACAACAACAACAGTAGCAGCAAAAGGAAACGCACTTTCCTGTACATCAATGATGCTCTAACTAAATACAACCAGGCGTTACTAATGCGAGCGAAAGAGGTGAAAAAAGAGAAGAACTATAAATATGTTTGGTTTAGCAAGAACAAGGCGCTCATGAAAAAAGTTGAAGGTAGTAATATCATCGCATGAAAATCTTTTGATGATTTCAAACTTATCTGTTGATAAAGAAAATCAATTAATAACCAATAATGAATTCAGATTTAAATTGTCTCGATGATATTACTTCCTCCAACCTTATTGATACTAATTGTGAACAAGCTTTTTTATCCAATTTATATTGTACAAATAAACTTTTTTTGTTAAACCAAAACTACAGAAGTCTAAGAGAAAATTTCATTAGGCTGGTATCTCATATGGACTCTTTTGTATCTTTGCCGGATTTTGTATTTGTCTCGGAGATTTGGATTTATGAATTCGAGAAAAAAGATTATAGTTTACCAGGTTATGAATTTTTTACAAAAACGAATGAGAATTATGTGGCAGGCGGAGTAGGCTGTTTCGATAAAGAGAATTTGATGATTGTGTACCAACGTACCTCGTTGATTTCTTAAGTGCTGATATCCTAAAATTGAGTTTCACGGTAAACAAAGCAATTTTTGTCGTTTTGTGCGTCTACCGGCTTCACAAATATGATTTTTCAGTATTTGTGGAAGAATTCTCTAATTTATTATAATGAAAAGTCAAGAAATTTGATAATATTGGATGATTTCAGTTTTAATATTCTTGAAAAAACTGACACAGTAGCAGAATATTTGGCCCCACTGGCTTCTCATGGGTTGGAATCTGTTATAAATGAACCGACAAGATTGCCATCGGGTAGCTGTTTAGATCACATTTACGGGCGTTTTTCCAATATTTCACTTGACGCATGTGAAAAATGTGTCTTCGATTTTGCAATTTCTGACCACTTAATGACAGGTTTACTAGTAAGTCCGATTATTAAAAGGAATAACCATAAGCCTAGTTCTCACAATGAGGTAACCAGAATTGATTTTTCTAAATTAAAGTCTATTCTCAGCTTTGAGTCATGGGAATATGTTTTTATTGATATTTTTATAAAATCCCTTACAAATCATATAAAATATTGTAGTTTTACGAAAAATATAAAAAGCTCGTCTAAAAGGCTCAAACCTTGGATAACTACTGAGCTTGTACAATTAATTAATAAAAAAAAACAAACTGCGACAGAAATGCTATAAATACCCTAGCAATACAAATCTAAAAAGGAGCTACAAAAGGCTATGTTTTGAAGTAAAATATAAAGTTTCAATTTGCCGTGATAAGTTTTATAAAAATCATTTTAGCTTAAATAGCAGAAATATAAAGGTGAATGGAAACTCGTTAATAGCATTCTCAATAAGCCCGCTTCCTCTAAAAGTCCTACCACGATTCTGTATAATGATCGCACTGTCACCGATAGGCTTGAAGTTGCTGATATTTTCAATAATTATTTTGCTAACATTATCCATCTGATTTTAACTACATTCGATTGCAGGAATTCTTGTTTTCCATCTACTCCTTACGAAACTGCTCAGAGATGTACCTTTTTCTTTGAGCCCATTACAGGCTTAGAGTTGTTGAAAACTATAGGCTCTCTAAGAAACTCAAATTCCTGTGGCACAGATGGCATTTCAAATCGGATGTTGAAGAATGTTGCTTGTTTTGTTGTGGATGTCCTAGCCCATATTTTTAATAAAAGCGTTTTGTCCGGAGTTTTTCCCATAGCTCTTAAATCTGCTGATGTAGTTCCACTGTATAAAAAATGTGCCACAAATGATGTAAGCAACTACAGACCTATTTCGCTTCTTCCTTCAATAAGCAAAGTTTTTGAAAAAGTTATGGAAAATAGGATTGTTAACTTTCTTAATAAAACAAGCTTTTTCAGTTCACTTCATGTGGGTTTCAAATAGGTAAAAGTACGGAGGATAGACAATAAAAAGTCTACAGCAAATCTGTTCGTCGACATTTGTAAAGGATTTGATATGGTTAACCATTACATTTTGTTGCGGAAATTACAAAATGCCGGTTTTCGAGGTTTTGTTCTTGAGTGGTTCAAATCTTATCTTGAAAATAGATCTCAAAGAGTAAAGATTGAAGGGATCAGAAGTAATACTAGGTTTATGACTCTAGGGGTACCTCAGGGCTCTGTCTTGGGACCAATTCTATTCCTGATTTACATCAACTCATTGTTTGAACAAAATTTCAAAGGCCTTATCACTGCCTTTGCAGATGATGTTGTTTTAACATATGGTTCTGTAAGCCCTCTAAATTTAATTGCTGATATCAATGCAGATTTGGAAATGTTTAGGATATGGTTTGCTATACACAGACTGATGATCAGTTCCAAAACAAAAATAATGTATTGTATTACAGTCTGATATCTCAAAAGTCGTTTGACGCTGAAGTTTTTTTTCATGCACCTGAGTGTCAAAGGTTTAAATCGTTAAGCTGCTTCTGTAGCACCAGCCCTTCCGCTAATACTTTTTCTAGCAATTTCAACTGCAGCGAAAAGTGCTTTCAAATTGAAAGCGTCAACGAATTTAAATACCTGGGGCTAATTATTGACCCCAGAATGTGCTTTAATAATCAGATTGACAGCTTAAGGCAATATTTTCGAATGACGCTTAGAAGTTTCTTTTTTCTGAAGAATGTCTGCTCTTTAAACCTTCTGAAGATAATTTATTTTGGAATTTTCCAATCTAAGCTACAATATGGCATTACTTGTTGGGGAGGGGCGTGTTTTAACAGAATCTAACCACTTCTCGTTTTACAGAAATTTATTGTTCATAGCTTTCCATTATTTTACAATTTGAAAATTCTTCCCGTCCGGCATTTATATTGTTTCAAAGTTCTAAAGTCTTTTTTCTATAGATCTGGTAATTTAAATATTAGAGTTGTTGAAAATTACAATTTGAAAATTACTGAATTTCAAACCACAGCCTATAGGAATTTTTATACAGTGTCATCGCGCTGCCTCTTTAATGAGCTTCCTTTCTGGATTAGGACTCTTAGTCCTATCAAAATATTTTTGAAGCATGTAAGAAATTAGCTTCTAGCCCATGGTATTAAACGTTTAGAGTCCATCTTTAATTCTCCTTCGTAGTCTGTTATTGATGTTTTTGATGATTTGGTGTTTCGTTCTTTATTCTTTTCAAAAAAAATGTAATTTTGTTCTATAAAACTAATCTTGTTTTCTACCTTGTACCTTGGCATTCTGTTCTTTTTCCTCAATGATATAATGTATTACGTTTTACTTAAGGTTCAATGCATTGTTTGCTTTAATTTTGAAATTGTAAATTTTTTAATTTTTTTTTTTTAGATGAAAGGGTCACCCCACCCATTTATTTATATTATTGCTTTTTATCCTTTTGATGGGGCATTCAATACTATCTCTGATTAAGAAATATAAAATGTCTCTCATTGTTCTCTAGTTAATACTATTTGTTGTTTAATTATGCTAATTATATTTTGAAATATTGTACCTCTATTCTAGTGAAAATAAACTTTTATACTATACTATACTATACAATGATCAATCACCAGACTTGAATGCTATTGAACATTTGCGAGATCATCTCGAGCGGCAAATTTGAAAACATGACATTCGAACAAAAAACACGTTTAAAAGCATTCTTCACGAAGAATGAGCCAAAATAGGCTCAGACGTGACCCAGAAGTTAATCCAGCGCAATCAAGAATCAGAGCTGTGATGAAGTCTAAGGGTTATGCAACTATCTAAAATGGATTAACCTTACATTAAGGGTCTATCCCCAAAGTTGACATCATTTATTGAAGATTTAAGAAAATGCGTAATAAACATAACGCTTTACTATTTTTTTCCCATAAACGTAATAATAATAAACAAAATATGATCAACAAGTTTGCAGAAAAGCCTATAGATTTTATGTTACTTGGGAAACCCTGCAACAGGTAAAAAAATTAATTTATGATTTTTTACCTAAGTTTCAAACAACAGTTGACAAGACTGGTTTTCCACAAATTACTAATTTTCCAATATTTTTTTAAAATTGCATAGCTATTAAAGAGTTTTAAAGTGTGCTCTTTTATTTGACTACCTGTCAAAACCCTCATTTCCTTACCCTGTTCCTTAAAGTTCTCAGAAGGGTTAGGTTTAGGGTATGAAGGCCTATTTGGAAAATATACCTTACAGAAATGGTATAAAAGATGAGGAAAAAAATTTAATTCATCAGTTTAATTTTGCACGCCAAGGTTATAGTAGCTAAGAAACACTATTTGAAATGTCTGCATTTACAAACCAAGAATACGCAGACATTATTCACGTTTATGGGCTATACAATGGAAGGTCAACTAGAGCGCGACAAAGATACCATAATCTTTATCCTAACCGGCGACTTCCTAGTGAAGGGGTATTTGGAAATATGTATCGCAGGCTTCAAGAAACGAGATCAGTTTGAAATACACTACCTAATGCGGATTGCTCCACAAGTAAGAAGGTTTTCGACTGATGAAAGAATACTGGAAGCTGTTACAACTGATCCATCAATCAGCATCAGACGCTTAGCTTTGCAATTCAATGCTTCCAGAATAAAATTTCTAATGTACTGCATGGAGAAAATCGTTAACTGTACAGGAATTGCTTCCTGTATTCAGAATTCCAACAATATGAGGCTCCAGCCCACTATGGTCGTGAGGTTAAGAATTGGCTAGATGAAGAGTACGGTAATCGTTGGATAGGAAGACATCGACCAGTTAATCGGCCTGCAAGATCTCCTAACCTTACAGTATTGCATTTTTTTGTATGAGGAAGAATGAAAGAACTTGTTTATTAACCAATTCCGTTCAATGAATTCATATTATCAATTAATAACTTTGACTTAAAAACTATAAGGTTTATTTTGGATATTTAGTATATAGACAAGCCTTTAAGTGCTCCTCATAATAATACTCATTAAGGAATAGAAGATACATCCTGTAGTTTCAGAAGCTAGTGGAGGATGCTTAGTTTCTTAGTAGATGCTAGTTATACAGCCACTATGAACACATTCTGATTAGGTTATTAGCTTTCTTAAAATCAAAATTAAATGGTAGTTTTTATAATTCCTTTGTTGAATATAAAAGGTTTTCGAATACTCCGTGATTCAATCGTCTCGGTGCACTTCAGTATAGAAATTATGTGGTGGAATAGTAGCCAGAAAACTACCATTACAAAGAAGTTCATAGGCAGTGAAGTCCTGATTAAATAAATTACCAATTCTAAGGATAATAAATTTCAAAAATTTTCGTGTTAATAGTAGTGGTAATGTTAACTTCTCCTTCTCTATTTCCAATAATTCTAATTGCTTTTGTACATACCATCACAACAATGATCAGGTTTCAGGTTTTTCTGTAATTCACCAGAATATTCGAAGCATAAGAACAAACTTTAATAATTTTCTCTCTCATCTCACATCTTTGGATCATCTACCTGTTTCTGTATTTTCGAAGATGATATCTCTAACTGCGAGTATATGTAATATAAAAAAACTATAGACTTGAGATTAATTGTAATGAATCTAACGTGGCCGGTGGAGTTGCAGTTTTCTTTAGAAGTAATTTAAAATTGGAAAGTGCTGATACTAATAATTGTTCGCGTGTAATTTTTGGTGTTCGTTAGTTTTCTGTATGTATCCACAGACTACATAAGTACGCAGTAAGGGCCTTTTTTATGAATTCGGGAGATTTTTAGAATTTCAAACTTGCAAGAATATGATGTTGTTAGGTAATTTGAATACATATTAATATTTTGACACACTCAGCCGTTGTCGACAGCTTTCTTATCGATTTTGTCTTGGTTTGGTTTAAATCAATTAACTCGACAGCATTCTTGTCAAGACCATATCTTCTTAAGGTTTCACAGGAGCAGCCATGTCCGATACGACGCTGTGCTCTTCGGTATACCGATTCAGCCTGAGGAGAACCTAAGAAGTTTATTCAATCGACTTTGTCACACTATTGATTGAAAGCCGCCTCTCCTAATAAACATTTTCCGTACCAGAAGCAGAAATAATGGGACATCACCAACACCAATAGTTGTAAAATTCAGCTACTCTCTCGAGAGAAATACTGTACTGAAGTCAGCTGCAAAGTACTGAAAGCAAAATGCCACCGAGCTTCGTCTGTACGATCTGGGCATCGAATCGAGCAACAGCTGTAATCTCAATGAGAGCTTAACAAAGATAACACGCTTTCTCTTAAACAGCGCTCTTGGTCTCCGAAGAAAAAAACAACTGTTTGCTCTGTACACAAAGTATGGAGATGGTGGAAGACGACGAGTGGAAAAAGCTTTCTCATTGAAAGCCCAGATGATCTTCTTGCTGCTGCCGCTGCGATAAATATATGAAATTCTTTATTCAAAATGTTTGTTATTGTAAACATCATATTGACTGTTTCTTCTCCCACTCTTGCTAAATTTCCTCCCCTCACACCACTTTTTTTTCTCGCCTGCTTTCGATTTTATACTGTGGACGTTTCAAGTTCTTCCTCCAGTGAGGTGTATAATATGAATGAAGAATCAACATACACGATGGCAAATTTAATGGACTCAGAGTTTGTTATCTAAATGCACGTAGCTTAAATGACACTAAATTAAACTACATATTTTAAATACCTGTTCTCAACTTCTTGTATTTATGTTATTTGTATGAATGGAACATGGTTCAAACCATGATAACATATCAAATTTCAAACTGCATAGGAATGATAGAATCACTGATACCACAGGTGGAGGTGTGGCAATTTCCTGTAAGTCAACTATTAAGTCGGAAAGCATTTTTAAATCCAGTGGACCTGGTGTTGAGTTTATTGCTGTTGAAATAAGTGGCTGTCACACTAAGTTTCTCGTCTCTAGTGTGTATAGTAAAAACCGAAGATGTTCTTCGGCGCCTTTCTTTCTTACTCTTTCGGAATGTTGTGCACTTTATGAGCATATAATTGTTTGTGGAGATTTCAATGCTGATTTGTTAAGAAATGACTCATGCGCATTTCAGTTGAAAGACTCAGTGTACTCTGTTGGTCTGAGTATAGTTAATACCATCTACCCAACACGCTTTGTCCCAGATTATTCACCCAGTCTTCTTGACCTTTTTGTAGTCTCTGACCAGATATTTTTGATATCTCTGATCATGACCTTATCTTCCTGACAAACAATATGAATTTATCTAAATGTTCTACTACTGACTCTTTCACCTATAAAGACCTTCTGTTGATTTTAATGCGCTTCAACTAGCTACAAGATCCGCTTCATGGATGCAGTGCAGACTGAAGGCTGATCCCAATGACAAAGTTGATTCCTTTCAATCGATCCTAACCCAACTGTTTAATTAACTCGGTACATGTACATGCACAGTAAGAGTGCAAGACCAAAACTGTCAAGATTCGAAATAAATTGCACAGTCGATGAAAGCGCAGATCAACGATTGTCAATTGGGAAGCATTTAAGCAAGACCGAAATCATGCAACTCTGGATATACGTGCAGAACTACTTTTCATCAAAGCTTAATGCCTCTTTACCCGCCAAAACACTTTGGAGAAACATAAAAAAAATTGGTGTCTCTAAAGTCCTTAACCCTCAAAGTGCTCTCGACCCGGATCTTCTTAATAAGTTTTTCGTATGCGATCAACTCTATGATAATGATCTCGACTCTAACCGAATATCGGCGCAGTTGAAAACTTCTGTGCAAAGACTAGAAGATTTTGAAATGGTGAGTGAAGATGAAGTTTTTAAGAGCACCATGGCCGTTAAGTCTGACGCTATCGGAGAGGATGGTCTATCAATACGGTTTATTACGGTTTATTGCAAGGGTACTTCCAATTGCTAAAAGAACAAAAGCAAGTTCCCCTTCTGACTGCCGACCAATTAGCATACTATCTTGTTTATCAATAATTTTTGAAAAGTCAATCCGGAAGTTCCGTTACACGCAAACTATTGTACCATATATGGAATTCTGCAAACCTTATGCCTTATGATTCGTACCACTCCAATGAGTATTTCTACCACTTTTCAGCCAAATCGGAGGGATGTCGTTCAGAACGTCGTTCGATCCTTCATGGAATGACCCATATTCTAAAGTTAAAAACATCCTAACAATATAAGACATAGAAATTATTATGACAATCTGCGTCTTGAGCTAAAAATGGATATTCGACTTACTTTAGGATAAGATTAGAAGATAATATCTGTAATGATAAACAGGAATAGGTAGTTGTGAATGTAATACTAAATAGATCGAAGGAAAATTAAGATATATGAAACTGTAAACCATATCAACTTAAAGGTTTCTGAACCTTTGCAAGTTCATAAGTTAATTAAAGATTTTTTTTATTTGCTAACGTGAATGTACTTTAGATCAAATCGGTTTTCAACCACAAACCTTTTTCTTTGTAGAATTCACGTACTATAAATCATAAATAAAATAATAATGTCTTTTAAAACTACTAAAACTTATTCTTCAGACTGAATTTTTAGCTAAATATTGAAAAAAATTTCCTTTCATATTGCAGATGTTTTAAGATTAGTATTTAACCTTTGTAATAAGCAGAAAATCCTTCCGGAATCATTGAAAACAGCTGTAGTAGTTCTTCTTCATAAACAAGGAGACACCATGAAGTTAAACATTTATCGACATAGGAATGAAGTCGAGAATTATCCCCTTTTTAGAGAGAATGAAATTCATTAACGACCCTCAATACGGTTTTAGAAGTGGAAGGTTAACGGAAAGTGATCTGCTTAAATTTACTGACGAAATATATACAGATCTACATACGACTAGAACTTCTGCTGCTCTGTTTACCATATATACTAGATATTACCAGGGGGTTGGACATGGTGGACCATACTTTGATATTAGAAAATTTTTATCAAGCGGGCTTTAAGAGTTTTATCTATGACGGATTTACTAGTATTTAAAAAATCGGAAACTGATGGCAAAAATGATAAAAATATTTTTATAGGTATCATGGCTCTGTTTTGGGTCCCATCCCGTTTTTATTGTATATCAATTCTTTTTTTATTCGGCCTTTCAAAGGCTTTCGCCTTCGATGCTGCTGTTGCGTACTTTCATACCAATTCTTTTAATCTGTTTTTCGATGTCATCTATGATTTAGAGATACTGCGTAGGTGGTTTTTTTATTATTTATTCTGTATACAATATTCTATATTTATATACAGTTTCTTGTTTTTACCCGCAAAGCAAAATGCTTATCTGCAGGTGGTTGGTAACATTGGATTAGTATTTTAAAGTGATAAAATTGTTTTAAATAAAGTTCATACTATACTTATTCTTACATTCTCAACGGTTTCATTTTGTGCACAGAAAGGTTGAATTTTCCCAAGAACGTTGGAGGTTTTATTGACTCCGAGCGCCCCTTTTCGATCGTTGTTGTCGCCAAAGTGAAACCGTATTTTGGCTATAAATAACTTAATGTATTGTAATAAAATTGTATTGTAAATATAGGAATAGTAATATTTGAATACAAAATACAATAATAATATTGAAGTTTAAGCTATGTTGAAATTAAAAATATACAATGTTAAAATGTTAAGTGCTAAGAGATTAATATATAAATACATGTATATGTATGTATAAATAAGAATACATTTATATCATCATATCAATTAGAAATTTATTTAACATTTTTTTACGTTTTTTTGAATGTTCGACTTGTTTGAGATGGTGAGGTTTTCATTCATAGTTTTTGGAATGACATATCTAAGTTCTCGTTCCCAGTATATGTTATATACATCCGGAATTTCAAGCATCACCTGGGCTCGCCTTCTGGTGTTTTGGAAATGGCGTATATATCGTTGAAACCTTTGGTCGTCCATTTAATGCAGGAATGATGTCATCCTATAAATCGCGTACACATCTCAGACCTTAAAAGATGAGTTTTTTGGTTTTAAAATTTTAACAAGGCGGTGCTGTAGATGTAATATCCTATCCATATGCGTTTTGGATGCATTTCCCCATGACAGTATTCCATATCTTATTCGCGATTCTGCTAGCGAGTAGTACACCTGCTTACGTACTTCATAACTTGAATACTTTTATATATAAACCATTGCAAAGAGTGAGCTTTTGAGTTGTAAACGCAGCACATTTATATGTTCACGCCATAGGAAATTCCCATCGATGGTAACTCCTAGATACTTTATTTTGTTTATTACTTCTGTTGTTGTGTTGTTGGCCGAATACAGACATAGGGCGTTTCGGTGATATATATTAAACGCTTCCTTTGGCTTGAACGGTGTTCGTATGTGCATTACCTTTATTTTTGAAGCGTTAATAATTAGCCCTTGATCATGGCACCATTTTGACATCGCATCAAATTCTTCTTGAATTGTTTCCAATACCTTGTTATAGTTTTTGTGTTTGACGACAAGTGCTATATCATCTGCATAGACATAGGCTGTGCACTTTTTGAATAAATGGAGAAGTTCATTTGTATACAAAACAAATAGAATCGAACCTAATTTGAAGACTTTTGGGGCACCAAGCGCAATTGGCATTTCTTTACTTAAGGTATTAAACACTGTAACTCTAATCTTTCTATCAGTTAGATAGTTTTCGATCCAGTTTGCCAGCACTCTTCTCACACCAACTCGATTGACAGTTTCAATTAACTTTCTATGAGTTATGGTATCGAATGGTTTACAACAAACAGCACAAGCACATGATGATTTTTGTTAAGGCCTGCATTGACCGTGTTTGTAAACTCTCCTAATAGTTGAACCGTACTTTTATTTTCTTGAAAACCGTACTGGTTTGGGTATAATATTTTATGTCTTTCTACGAAATTATTAAAACGATTAAGAATAACTTCTTCCAAATATTTTTCATTGCTTCTTATTTTTAATATTTATTCGTATATACGAGGGCGGGTCAATAAGTCCGTGACTTTTTGAATTTCTGACCTCTTTACTGAAACAGCAACACTGTTCCTGTCAACAGGCATCTGTCAGTTGACTCCTGTCAAAATTTAAACTTGCTGCGTCAGTTAGTTTGTGTTTGACAGCTATTTTTATCAGACTGCTCACTAATTTGAGGGGAAAATGGAAAAAAGTGAATTTCGTGTGCTTATTAAGCATTATTTCTTGCGAGACCAAGGCTAAGCTTGATAAATACTATGGGGACTCTGCACCATCGATTTCAATGGTAAAAAAGTGGTTTACTGAATTTCGTTGTGGCCGTACAAGCACTGAAGATGCCGAACGTCCTGGACGCCCAGTTGAGGTCTCTACACCCGAAACAATCGAAAAAATTCACGATATGGTGTTGGCCGACCGAAGATTGAAAGTGCGAGAGATTATGGAAGCCGTAGGGATCTCGCATGGCTCAGTGGTTTCAATTTTGAATGATCACTTGGGCATGAGAAAGCTTTCCGCAAAATGGGTGCCGCGTTTGCTCACAGTCGACCACAAACGCAATCGTGTAACAACTTCACAGGAAGGTTTGGCGTTGTTTAATCGCAATATGGAGGAGTTTTTGCGCCGTTTTGTAACCGTGGACGAAACATGGATCCATCACAACACACCAGAGAACAAACAACAGTCAAAACAGTGGGTTTCTAAGGGTGAATCGGCGCCAAAGAAGGAAAAAGGTGGGTTTGTCAGCCAATAAAGTTATGGCGACTGTTTTTTGGGATGCACGCGGGATAATCCACATTGACTACCTTCAAAAGGGAAGAACAATCAATGGGGAATATTATGCCAACTTATTGGACCGATTCAATGACGATTTGAAAAAAAAACGACCTCATTTGGCCAAGAAAAAAGTTCTTTTCCACCAAGACAATGCAAGGGTGCACACATGTGCAGTTGCCATGGCAAAAATCCATGAATTGGGCTATGAATTGCTCCCTCATCCACCCTATTCTCCAGATTTGGCTCCGAGCGACTACTTCTTGTTCCCAAACCTGAAGAAATGGCTTGGTGGAAAAAGATTTGACTCCAATCATCTCGCAAACAAAGGCCTATTTTGAGGACCTCGACAAATCATTTTTTTTGGAAGGGATAAAAAAATTGGAGAAGCGTTGGACAAAGTGTATAGAGCTCAAGGGAGACTACGTTGAAAAATAAAATTATTTTTTTATCAAAAAATCTGTGTTTTAATCCAAAAGTCAATGTTGACATTCGCTGTTTGAGAGTATATTTTATATAATACTATTTCTTACATAAGCTTTTAGTTTGTTTTTAAATATTGTCTGATATTGTATGATAAGTTTTGGTAGAATTAAATACTAATTTGAAAAAATGAAATCACCCACTTTTGGGTGATCTAATAATATGTTGTGCATTATAGTGCAAACTAAACTCCAGCTTGTTTTACGGATGTGTTCTTTTTAATTTAAACTATTAATCCCTGTAAGCTATTAAACCGCTTTTTCATTAGTCCAAATCAATAAAAATCACGGAAAAAATATCAATTGAAGTATCAAATATCTTGAAATAATGGACCATGTATACTGACCGCAAAGATACACTGCAATCATTTTCATCACTTACAGTATTCTTGCATGTTGTTTTTGTATTCTGTTTTCGATTTTAAGTTGTTCTTTCGTAAATGAATCACAATACCATCGCGCTATAGTATAAGCAAAATAAATCAATAAAAACCAGAATTTTTCATGGGGCCAAGATTCATGAAAAGACTGCTGGCGGTTATTTAAAATGCTAATAGAGCACCTGAAACATTTTCTTCCTCAAAAGAAATATTAATTGCAGTTATTTTTAGCCCGGCTATTTTACGATGCAAGATCTTGACGTTTGAGTTTAAACAATTTTTGTTCCATTTGATTTTACGGTTTTTGGTGTTGAGCGATTCGAAGGAATTATTTATTCAGTTTTGAGGTTTTTAATGTGAAGTGCGCGCATTTGCAAAATATAAATTGGTATATACGAGCTCTCATATAAAGGGTGTCAAGTGGAAATTTTTCTTTCGCAAATACGAGTATGCAGAGCGTGGGAATTGCCATAAAAAAGAGTCGCATAATGTGAGGCCTTCAGCGAATGTACCCATACTGGCTAATTAATTAAGTCGTCCTCAGCTTCTCGAACTTGTTTCTGAATTAGGTTTCTCTTCTTATACCCGTGAAGCAGTTGCAGTTACACCGATAGAGAGTGGTCGATCTTTTTGGCAGTCATTGTGTCCCTATAAAACCTATTTATCCCTTGGGCAGGAAGCAAACACATCAAACTATGTATTATTATGAAACCAGTATATAACGTACATATGTTCAGTTTATTTATATAGTCATCGGTATAAAAATGTGCATCATCACTGAACAATATGTTGCGTGGTTTCTTCTAAAAGATAATGGGTGGCCATAGCTCAGGTGGTAGTGTATTGGTTTCAAATCGGACGATTGGGCGTTCAATCCCAACCTCGCCCGAAATACATTCTTTTCTTCAGGCAACCTATTTGTCAACAGTTACTCAAACCAGTTAGACGTGTTTTTCTTGTTCTCCCTATTCACCTGTTTAATCTTCAGTTCTAAATTTCGTCAAATTGCATTTTTCAGTTAATAACCCCCAGTGCGCGAATTCATAATTATTTTTTTTGACTACTGGCAGATTTCAGTGCAAATAAAACCCCCTATTTACAATAAAAAAATAAAAAATAACTCGACCTATATTTATACACTCAATGACCTACGCAACCAATTTAAACATGTCTTGCGGAATTGCCAATTGTGTAATCGATGACAACAATGCTGACTTCCAAGGGCATTTGTGGGAACGCCTTTCATGCCGTTTGTGTCGGGTTAAGCAAAAGAAATGCGGTGTTTATTAAAGAATTCTCCGATAACCTACTTTTCTTCTGTGATGAGTGTAAGAGTATCTCACTTTCGGACGTGCTTTTGGCAATTAAATGCTTAAGCGATTCAAATGACTCCGAAGATTACGGATAATATTTCGGTCATTGAAAGCAGTGTTAAAAGTGCTGAAGAGTTACGTAACTCAGTGCAGGACTCAGCCGATGTAATAAAATAAAAAGTAAAGCACTTGGATAAACAAATTGCTGGTCTTATCGAGTTAGACTCCGGGAGATCCAGGAATGAAGAAACTCCCTTACGGCACCTGGATAAAGTGTTATGTGACATTAAAGCTAGGTGTTCTGCGCAGGTTATCTCCAACCAAAAAACCTGCGAATTGATAAACTCCCTGCGTGACGACGTAGACATTCATTTTCAGTCCTCGTCACACAAACAACTCTCTCCTAAACAATGTGATCCCATGCTCGAAGTTATTTTCGATAAAGCGAACGATGTCGGTGACGAACTTACTGCGACTCGATCCCCTGTATGCGATATTGAACATCACATCGCAACAATAAACAGCAAAACCGTTGATACACCAAACTTCCCGCAGCCTTGCTTGAATGTTCGCTATAATACATAGCTCATGGCTGAATTAATGGAACCTGAAGTGGATTCACGCTCGCCCCCTTATGTAAGTCATCTGCGGACGATTCAACCCACTGATTCCTGTGAAGTTTCTTCCAACTTTACAGCAGAGAATACTTCTATGTCAGCTCCTCCAATCGCTGCCCCACGGAAGCTTATCAATCATTTTAATTCAACTTGGACACCTTCCGAATGGCAACGTATACTTGATAAGCTTGCTTCGAAGAATCAAATGGTCACTACGCTTTTTATCAAAGGTGCCCCCCCAAACGCTGATGTTGATTGTATCTCAAATTTCTTCGAAAAGAAATTTTGCATTACCATTAGCCACTGCAATTTGCTTCCTACATCTCACCACAGAAGCAAGCGCAGCATCAAGCTCAATCTTCCAGCCAAATACGAATGGTTATTTCATAATCCTGCCAGCAACAATCTCAATCTTGGAAAGATGCGTGTCAGCAAGTGGTTGGAAAATACGACCAAGAAGCAGGATAAAGTCAAGCAGTCCTTCATTCCTAAAACAACAAATAAGTTAGCAAATAAATTCAATTTGCCAAGACCCACCTCCTTTTCCCATAACAAACCCAGCTGTAATTGGAGTTTTAAAACTAAAATTTTTCCTAATTTTAAGCCTCCCACCCATACTCCAACTCCCCCTATTCAACCCCAAATCAAGCCCCAATGTCAACGTGTCTCTTTCGACTTAACCCCTACAGCTCAAACTCTCTCCACTCAATCCCTAACACATACGCCTTTCCCTAATTTGGACCTCAGAGCTGGAGCTAAGTATCCTAATTTGATCAGTTCCCACATTTTAAACCCTATTTCAGAAACCCCGTCCCTTGCGACACCAAACTCATTAACCACTCCCTCTTCTATTGACCTCATTTCGCAACCCACTGTTAAATTAACCCAGCAAACTAGCGATACCACCGAATGTCGCTATGCGCTCTCTGGGCTTAGAGATAAAAAGATATATGAGAATATACATCTATATCTCGCTTATCTACACAATAAATCCGACTCGGTTTGCTACGAAAGTAAAACAAAAATAAGCGTCAGGGTTTCTATCCAAACGGAAGGCCTCCCTACCGACGTTACCAGCCTCAGGAAACTTTATATAAAGTAACACGAGATTTTCAATACGCCCCCCAAAAAGTTGCAGACGATCTTGCCGCTCTTCGCCACTATGTACACTCTAAAAGAGTCTCACACCTCCAACGCAGTCGACTTGACCACGATAAATTTTTTCGACCCTAAAAAGTCATGCAAAAACCTCCTTCTCACCTTCTATTACCAGAACGCAAGAGGACTGCGTTCTAAAACCCACGCCGTTGTGCGCCAATCTCGTGCTCTCCCATTTGATATTTACGCTCTAACCGAAACTAATCTTATTCCCAACATAAAAAACCAGGAGTTATTCCCTCTTTCTTTTAATGTTTTTCGGGATGATTGAATTTCCTTGTCGTGGTGTCCTACGGGCTATTCACATCAGCCTTTACTCCTCTCTCGTTGCAACTTCATCTTCTCCTAAGCTCGTCTTTGTGTCGGTTTAAATAACCCTTTCTCGTAGATGCTTGTATGTTATGTGTTGTTACAATCTTCGCTTGATGATATCGCTTGATGATATTATTATCTTCGACGATTTTAATCTGCCTCAGCTGAAGTGGACTCCATCTGAAGACCTATCTTTTTTCATCGCTTCCAATCCCATTTCTACTAAGGAATGCCTCTTCTCAGATCGGCTAACAGACTCCAGTCTATGCCAAGTCAGTGGCGTTTCCAACTATATGGAAAGGCAATTAGACCTTATCTTCACAACTGATCCCATCAACTCCTCAGTATCGTGTTATCCCCTATCTCTAACAAATATTGATAACTTTCATCCTCCAATTCTTCTCTCATTTTTCCACAACTCTCTCTTCCAGTCACCTCCTCCCACAGTTCTATTTTCTTACAATTTTCACAAAGCTAATTTCCATAAAATCAATACTTATCTACGCAGGGCTTGTTTTGAGTTTACCAATCTATCTCTGGTCGCTGTCCTCTCTATTTTTTTCATAGAAATATTCAAATCCATCTCCCTTTATGTGCCTTATTCCCGCCATAAACCTTCTTCGACATCCCGTCCTTGGGATAATTGTAGACTCCACTCTCTACAAAATAAAAGAAACAAGTTATGGGCGGTATTCCTTCGCACCCACTCTTCTTCCGACTATTCAAATTATCTAGGTACATATCTTCATTTCATTGAACTCTATAACTCTCTCTATCAGCGCTACCTGAATAGTGCACAAACCAATCTCATAAAAGACTCCAAGTCCTTTTTTCAATTTGTCAATTGCAAAAGTAAGACTGATGGTTATCCTTCCTCCCTCGCTTTTGAAATCAAATCTTCAAGTGATCCATCGCCAACTTTTTTGCTACATTTTTCAAACAATCGTACCAGATCCCTCTTACTTCAGAGATCTACCAAGTTTCTCCATTGGTCCCTTTCTCACTCAAAATTTCGATCCTGCAGTTATTGAAGAAAGGTTACTAAACCTTAAATCTGAATTTGATCTTTCAAATCTTTCCCTCCTATTTTCCAAAAGACTTCAACACGTGCTCCGGCATATTAAGAGAAGCCATAACCTCCTGAGTGCTAAGTACGTAAAAAAAAAATCTTGTATAGCTGAAACTCGAACTAGACGGAAGGCGCGTTATTTCGTCCATATATTGAGTCATATGTTCTGGCTCTGCTGCCGACCTTGAAGGTCCCAGAGGAGTTCTGTTGACCAATATCAATAGCCAGAAAACCGGCTGCAAATTTTCAGCAATCCTTTAGAAATGCCGATGAACGTTTCAATGTGCACAAAGTCCTGGCTTGATAAAGAGTAGTAGTAGTAGTAAATTATGATTTTATTGTATGATACTATTATACAGGGTGTCCCAAAAATCAACGTCAAGCTGGGAACTGGTGATAGGTGCAGTGGTGTCGGTTATCACAAAATTATAAAAAAAATCTAAGTCATGTATGTACGTTTAAAATTATTGGCACTCAAAAAAAAATCGAAAAATCTGACACCCTGTGACGATCTTTCAAGTACTGTGATCGCAAATCGCTGCTTTTCTTCGATTTTTTTTTTGCCACGTAATCCTGAATAACTTTTCTGTAAATAACGGTCCAAAATTGAAACATAACTGCATCGGTTCTAACTAAAACATTGCTTTTTTGTCCATCCATGTATCTGAAAATCATTAATCACCCAACTTGAACTGACTGTACTGACAAAAAAAATGTACTTTTCCATTCTGGAAAGTAACTTTAAGAGATGGTATATTTAGTCTGGATTCCAAAATGGTATGACACTTGCTAGACGAACGCTTAATTGAGGACAAAAGAAATATTTTGTTAAAGAAACTCGATCCATAGTTAATACTTTTTAATAAGTTAAAATGAGTATCAAGTGTGAGCGAGATAGACAGTGACGCTGTGATTGAGACGGATAAACACACCATTTCGACTAGTATGCGTGAAACAGATAGAGATGCCACCCTTGTCATTTTATTTCATTTTTTTCCATCATAGAGCACACAGAACACTACGTTCTCTTGGTGTATACTCTCAGGATTGCATTACACTTAGAATAAATCAGGTGAACGGGCTGGCCACGATATTGTACCAGACCGCCCTATCCACTTGTTGGAGTATCGAGGAACTCTCGTAGTGTGCGAGCACAATGCGCTGGGCAGCCATCTTGTTGATACCGCATGCATGCATGAATATTTAGTAGCACGTCTTCCAATAAACTTGGTAAGTGGTTCTCCAAAAAATCCAAATAAACCTCGGCATTCAAATTCTGCGGCAGCTCGAATGGGCCAATAATTCTACTTTTACTTTAAAACGGTACTGTGATTTATCTTCCCGCATCAAATATGGATTTTCCAGGTGCCGCTCGTGCAAATTGGAGAGGTTCATGTAACCTTCCCTTTTAAAAATTGATATGCCCGACCATAGAATTTTTCCGAAGAATCTCGGATCCTCTCTGAAGTTCTGCAACATCGTTTGACAAAATTGCACTCTTTCTGGATAATCTCGGGGTAGCAGACTTTGAACTCGTTGTATGTGGTACGGATGGAGGTGGTTATTCCTTAAAATTCGGGCTGCTGTACTTTTGGGCACTCATATGCTTTCTTCAATTGCAGGTACTGAGGTACTAGGGTCTTGCGCGACTGCTTGTAAGACTTCGTCCTCGTAGGGCATGACGGGTCTTCCCTCACTAACCACTCGATCAGTCGTTCACATATCTCCGTGTAGAACAGACGTGTTTCGGCTTGCGAGTGCATAGTGATAACAGTAATAAAGAGACATTTGAGAAAATTCCTATAGGCTCCAATTAGCAGGGTGTCAGTGTGCTCGGCCGGCATATCATAGGTCGTAGGTTCAAATCCCGTGTACTCTACACATTTTTTTTTTTTTTCATTTAAAATAAATTCGAAAACAAGTTAAAGTGTTGTCCATCACGTGATGGATTGTGGAGAGCGGTCCGCTATGTTAATATCGGGATCTGCTGAAGTATCAGGTGAGGCTTCGAGTGGTTCGAGCCAAACGCCAAAAACAAAGAGAGGGAGGAAGCTTAGTCCACCTTCTAACTTAGAAAAACGTCCCACCCTACCAACGGCCACTGTAAAGCTGCTTGACGGGGTGTGGGAAGGGAACAACTTCGCTTCATTGACAGCAAGCGAATCCGACTATGAAGAAGAAGAAATGGAGGCCATTAGTAGCCACTATCCGTCTGGATAGTCTAAGGAGTATCAATGTCCTAGGCGCGAAGGTGTTATACAATGCGTTCGCTGCCAGAGGTTCGGGCACGCCGCGTCGAACTGCCAAATGCAGCCTCGATGCGTGAAGTGCGCAAAGAACCACAGTTCCGAGGAGTGTGCTCGGGGTAGGGCGCAGCTGTCGTGCGTGTTATGTGGGAACGTGGGACACACCGCAAAGTTCGCTGACATTAAGAAATCAAAACTGGCTCAGCAGCAGAAGGTGGAGGTCAAACGTTCATCTGTTAAGTTTCAAACACCAGCCGTCACGTCTCAAATTTCCTACGCCCAAATGGCGGCAGGTAGGGGGGCTACGGTACAGCAAGCGACTGTTGCTTCTCCGGTACCAATGCCGAGAACAACGGAAGCTGCACCTAACATGCTGGCCATCTTGCTCGCAATCCAAGGGCAGATGGCTCAGCTGCAAAAGCAGGTGCAAGAACAGGCCAAGCGGGTGGACCAGATCTACGCGCTGCTGCCGGGCCTAACGCAACACACGTCGTAATGGGTACGCACATGGTGGAGCAAACTTTGAAGGTCCTTGCGGTGAATGTTAATTCACTGATTAGGATCGAACGAAGAGCCGCGATGTTTAAATTGCTACAAGACCAAACTCCTGATGTGCTTTTCGCTAGCGAAACCATGTTAACCGATAAGCACAATTTGGAGTACTATAATTATATTGTTAGAAGAAGAAACCGGCCCCAATCCAAACGTTGAGGCGGTGTCGCGATCTTCATTAAACAAGGTATAAAATTTCACAGAGTGTACAAGGGACTGTTGCGTAGGTTCCGGGTGTTGGAGGCAGTCGTCAATTACATCCCGCTCCGCAGTGGAAAGCGACTGTACTTGGCCTTTGTTTATGCACCTGAGACTTCACAATCTACCTTATCCATTACAGACCTCGACACCCTTTTTCAACTTCTAAGGCTGGAATCGGGGTAGAATTATTTTATAATCGGTGGGGATTTCAACGCTAAACACAGAGATTGGGGAAATAATGTGCCAAATACTAGAGGGAACCTACTACTCGATTGATGGGGTCAGCACGATGTAATGTACAGACCCGGTCTTAAAGCGACGGATAACCCGTCGTTTCCCAGAGGCGGATCTTATTTGGATCTACTGCTGTATGACAAACGTATACGACTGACAGGTACGAATTTACAAACGCTAAACTGTCTGCGTACATTCGTGTATGACAGCGACCATTGCAATTTTAGTACCGAAATTACAGTTCCCAACGAAATTGCGGAATTGGAGGAGTTTGTCCAAAGATATTCTTACAACTACAGTAAGACTCGATGGACACGCTTCTTCGCAACCATGACAAGTGCGCTCTCCTCGAATACGCTCCACCCACAGTCCAATAGGAATTTGTCAAACGAGGAGATCGACAAGTACCTAAAACGAATGGACGAGACAATTAAACAAACTATAGACACTATGTATAATATCGCGGTATCGACGTACGACTAACGAACACCTGCTCCGCAATCCTACTATTGACGCACTACACCGACGGAAAAGTAGACTGACAGACAAGACCCGGAGATTAGGACAATGAAGTCGTCGATTAAAAATCTTCAAACGTTAATAAAAGAGAATTACAGAATTTCTGTAAGTTTGCATTGGAACAACACTTCTTTGGGATCGAGAATCCACAGGAGAAAGTTGATGCCATAGGGGCGACTTTCCAGGAAGTGTACAAAGCCACCGATACCATTGGCCCTAATTATGACCTGGACAACCGCGTCTTGGTGCACAACATCTACATTCGAAACGAAGTAGATAATTGGCGGGCCGAGGGCTCTGGTTTCACCCGGTTGTCATTGCCAGAGAGAGTGACCTACCCCCGATATACAATCAAATGTAAGAAATCAGTAGGGACAAATGGTATTCCGAACATCGTGCTTCGACATCTTCCTCTAGAAGACAGCACCCTGTTTAATAATGCAATGAATAATGCACATTATCCAGCGCATTGGAAAACGGCGGTGGTGCAACCTATCCCCAAAAAGGGAAAGGATATATCCAATCCGGCGAATCTCCGGTCGATAAGTCTCCTTCCGAATATCAGTAAGGTATTTGAAAAAGTAATCAATAGCTCTCTGTCTAGGTGGGTTGAGGAGAAACATATAGCTCCGGATAATCAATTCGGTTTTAAGGCGGGACATGATATCTCACATGCCGCGTCTAAACTGGTGTCCGATATCCAATGGAATAAAGGCACAAACCAATGTACTGGTGCCTGCCTTGTTGACTTGGAGAAGGCCTTTGACACCGTATGGTTAGAGGGTCTTTTCTATAAGCTGACTAGGCTGGGGATCAATAAATCATTCTTGTACATTCTTTATAATATGCTAACTAACAGACAGTTCATCGTAAAAAATGGTGATGTGACTTCTGTTGGAATATTTCAAATTAAAAATGGTCTTCAGCAAGGCGCGGTCAATTCGCCGATCCTATTCAACATTTATACAAGCGACTTGATAGGTTCACTTCCCCATACTATTGCGTACGCAGACGATTTGATAGCGTACAGAACAGGTCCAAAAATCGAGGTCATTAATACTCTCTTGCAGCGTGACTTCGATAAGATAAGACGATTTTGCGATGACTGGAAGTTGAAAATCAACTTTCAGAAGTCGGAAACCATTCTCTTTAGGACGCCGTTGTCTAGAGCCTCTAGGGATACCAGAAAAACTTGGCGAAAGTTCTCGATCATTGGACAACACGGACAGCCTCTTGCCTGTCGAAATGTAGTCAGATACCTTGGGATCTGGCTAGATCGGTTTCTGTATTTTGATAAAAATGTAGATGCTGCTCTGGCCAGAGCTAAAGGTGCTTTTGCCCTTACAAAGAGACTGTTTTATAGCAGCCAACTCGATGCGAGGGTAAAGGTAATCTGCTACATGGCCCTTATCAGGCCCATGCTGGTATTTGGGTGTCCAGTGTGGTTCATTGTGCGAGCAAGCTTAATGGAAAAGATTCGGGTGTTTGAGAGGGCTTGCCTTAGGGCTTGCCTTCGCTTGTACAGAACACCAGAGTCGGAGTACAAAAAATTTTATCGTAATGAGGTCCTTTACAACAGGGCGAACCTAATACGAGTGGACAACTTCGTAATTAACCTGACTCGAAGACACATTGCAAGAGCAATGACCTCTACGAATAACCTGATATCTGGGACTTACTATCCCAATTATCTTTACCACGAGAGTGCGCGCTCTGACGGCTTCGTTCCACCGGAAGCATTCGTCTACCTAGATCAGATAGAGTTAATCCAGGATAGATCAGCGGTCCCGTTAATCTTCCATGTCGCTCGGACAGCTGGGGACTGGCGACTCAATTACGACAGATACGTCGCACACGGCAGTGTGGATCGTCTCAGGTTCAGTATTGCTGTGGGGAATCGCGATAAGAGGGATGTCGTCCGGCAGCATCAGCATTTCTGGTGGTTGAATGATGGAGAAGATGTTTCGTCGTCGTTTCCGTCAATTACGGACCAGCCTCACTAATGAGGCAGAGCTGACCAATCTATTTGCTCTGTAAATAGCGATGGCCAGCTTGCATAGGTTTAGGTTAGCATTTAAGGAATATATCTATATATACATATATTAGTATATATAAAGGTATATACTAGTATATGTATGCCATTGCGTATAATGTCTATATGTGTGTATGTGTGTATTGTGTATGTAGGTTAGGTAGACTAAGGTTTATTTTAAGTGATCAGGATCATATGCTAAGTTTTTTGTTAACGATTTCTTTTCTTAAGTATACAAAATATATTTTTCAATAAAATGTAAATAAAACCGAAAGACATAGATATAAGAATTTAGAGTAGCTTAGAGTGCCTGTGTGGGGCCAATAAGTTAATATAAGATTGTTAAGTAATTTTAAGCCAGCATTTAAGCATTTTTTGTTAGTATGTAAGAGTTTAATGATTAATATATAAAATGCATTTAAAACTAAACTAACCACTCGATTTGGAAAGCGACCCTCTGGGAGTGACCGGTGCAAATTTACAAACACTCGATGATCCTGGTGACGCTGAGCATTTGGGTATCTCTTATGATAAAGTCTGGCTGCAGCACCAGCATTACACCTGCATTCCCCATAAATGAGATGCATGTTAGCAAATTCCTGTGCAGTGCATTGAGATGGCATGATGGCGTTCACACTACACAATCACGGGATCAACAATCAACTATCAACACTAATCCAGCAGAAATCTAGGTTCGACAGAAATGGTCAGACCAATAGAGTAAGCCAAAGTTGTAAACACGAAATCAACACAAATACAGAATAATACGCTGTAAGCGGAGGAGCGTAACGTAAAAAATCAAAGAAACGCAAAGATTTGCGGTTACAGTACTTGAAAGATCATCACAGGGCGTCAGATTTCTCGATTTCTTTTTTAAATGCCAATAATTTTAAAAGTACATGAATTAGATTTTTTTTTTATAATTTTGTGATAACCGACACCACTGGACCTATCATCCGTTTCCGGCTTGACGTTGATTTTTGGAACACCCTGTATAATACATTTTGTTACAAAATTCACAAAATACAGCATTGGCATTTGCCGTCAGCCGGATAACAAAGATTTACAATAGGTCTCTTCCTGCTAGATTTTTGTAACAAATTTTAAAAGAGAATATTTTGCACAAGCCTGAGGAGTAGGGATGAATACTCTCTTAACCCCAAAATGTTACAAGAATGTTTTGTTTGGATAATGCATGTCAAACGTGAAAGGTAATAGGTAATTAAAAACAAAACAAAAAAGAAATTATAAAGCAGGAGAAAGATTTGTGATTGGGGTTATTATTACCACTTTATCGAAGTAATATGAGTTTAATGAGTTCTATTGTATTAGGCAAACAATTGACTTCAGTCTGAAGCTCTTTTTTCTCCTCTCTGTCCATGCCCAAGCCTTCTTTTAAGCTCATTTCCATAATGTTGTCAAAATTCACACAAATCAAAACTTTTACGGGTTTGACAGTTCTTTCAAGGTTTGACGTTTTTTACAATCCCTGCCCAAAGAAAAATCTCGTTCTCTATTTTTTTCTCGCGGGAACAGGTTTTTGTACAAATTTGTACAAATCTAGACCTAATTTATAGTATATCAGAATATTATTCAAAATAAGTTCAATAATTCTATTTACTTATTTTAATAGTGATGAATTTATGTAGGTAGGCTGTGTACTTCAATTTTGGTCATTTAAGATTTAAAATACTTCCTTTGTTGATAATGTGTTTTCCTTGCACAAGGAACAATATACCTTCTCCTCCCGGTTGGTTATATACGGCCTATAGTTTAATTGCAAAACCTCCCCTCGGGCCTTAAATATCAACGAAATTGTAAAGGGTCGGGCCCATCAGAACGGAATCATTGCGAAAGGTAAATTATTTTCTCAAGCTCATAGACGAGATGGTGTGAAATGCGATTTCTCAGAAACGAAAGTCAAGTTTTCTCAGAATTTCAAAAATTCAAGCCATCATTAGAAAAGGAGACTGATGCGTATGTCAATCATACAGCGGCTCGGAGTATACAAATAATTTATTTGACGACTTCTTGGAACGGCCAGGTATTTATAGGCGACTGACAGTAGCATACAATCCGAAGCAGAACTCGAGATGGCAAGGTGGCACCTTATACAATCTGAACTTCATTTTGGGCCGAGGCGAATTATATTCGAAATCGAGCTCCCTCAAAGTCACACAACGGGAAAATACCATACGAAATTTGGTTTTCAAAGGCATCAGACATCAGCATCATTCGTGAATTTGGCTGTAAGGTATTTGTTTGGAATCCCATTCCAATCGAAATTTCGATGACAGATCCTGAAAGGATATTTTATTCGGATACCCCGAGGAAAACAAATGCAATAGAATTTGGATCACGAATAAACATCATGCGTCTCGTACGATGTCAAATTGTTGGAGCATTCGATTCATGATCACATCTCGTAAGAGGTAGAACACACAGTGTTGAAATTCCCTTCAATATAAGCTGAGTCGCTGAGCGGTATGACAGATTCACAGGACGTTGTTGACACGAACTGCGTTAAAACGGAATACATTGAGGATGTTCAGTCGGAAACCGAAACCGCACAACTTCCATCGGCAGCGCAGGACGATAAATATCAAACTGAGGAAGAGCATTGTCCAGGAAAAGCAGTGAAGACGGCTGGAAGGCCTTGCAAGCAGAAGGCAGGATTGCCTGGCAGATCCAAGAAAATTTTCAACATGCAAGAGGTAAATCAAGTTCTTTTGAATGTGGCCTACTGGCTGAAATAGATTTGGATTTGGCAATTTCAGGTCCAGACGCTCGAGAGTGGTAGGATGCTGCCGAGTTAAAATATATTATTAAGAGTGACACCTGCGCGTTCGTCCAGGTGGGAGTTATAGTCAGTCGAATGGTACTAAGAAATAAGTACGGGTCTGACGGAGAACTTCAATGGAGTAAGTGTTGCAAGGGGATTCTCGCAGCCCACCTGTATCGACTTCGACGAAATCTTTGCTCTGGTGACACGGTTAAATTCTATACGTTTGGCTACTGCTGTGGCTGCTCATTGCAGAATGAAAATCTACCAGCATATGATGTCACTGCAGCATATTCGAACGGATCATTAACCTAAAGAATTTTTATGAACGTTCCAAAAATGACTGAAGAAACTCTTCAATACATTATCTGAACTAGAAAACATGTTACGCTTAACAATAAAAACAAGAAAATACTTTCTATCTCCAGGAGGGCAGCAACATGTCTCTTGTCAAAAATTCACTGCACGGTTTGCGGCAGTGCAGGTCGGTGCTGGAATGAAAAGTTAGTCCCGGACCTGATACCCGTGTGTACATATTCTCGTGGTTCAGGTGAAGGCATCGTACTAGTATTGATATACGTAGATGACTTCTTGGTGATCTCGCATGTCTCTACGAATATTACGGAACTCAACAATAGCCTATTGAAAACTTTTGCGATCAATAGTCTTGGTAAGTTTTAGTGTTGCCTCGGATAGTAGTTTATAAGACATAACGATGGGTATATTATTCATCAACGAGGATACGTTGAGGATGTGTTAGTATGATTTGTTCGGTGTCCAGTCCAATATTAGTGGGAGGAGTTTCAAGCAGCAGCAAAATTTCAAAGGACAGAGACCTGAACGAGGTGGCATACCGTAGGTTGGTGGGTTCATTGATTTACCTCGTAATAGGAACTCGTCCCGACATTGCATATGCAGTCAGCTGGCTAACTCAATTCAATGGATATCATCAGAGGACACATTGGGTTTAAACCAAGAGTTTCCTACTCTACTTGCAAGAGCCAAAGATCATAGAGCTAGTTAATTTATCACCAGTTGGTGGACTCACGGGAATGCTCGACGCGGACTGGGGAAAGTGTCTAGAAAATCGACGGTCATTACAGCGGCTATGAGTTCATTCTTGCAGGGGAAGCCATCAAATGAGAGTCACGGAAACAACGAACTGTTGCGCTCTCATCCACTGATACCGAAAACATTTTAATTCACATCAATCTTCGAGAATGTGGTTGTATTCTCCGACAATATGGGAGCTCCGAAGCTGACCTCCAACATAACACTCCCGTATAAAGCACATCGACATTCGCCACCATTTTGTCCGGGAGGATATACCGAACAAGAACATTCGGCTGCGGTACTACGATCTGAACACATGGGAGCAGATTTACTAACCATTTTCTAAATATAGGAAATGCATCGAAACCCTGAACTTACAACATATAGACACGTAACGATTGAAAGTGTTGTTATTTATGTACATTCAGCATCACGGTACACATGGTATCACCGTTCCATGTCAGATTGTGACACTAAAATAATGTCACTTGTCTTTTATATACTACGTTCGCGTATACAAGTATGTGTGTACAATTTGAGATTTGCCAGAGAACCGAAAGAGGGCGGCAGTGCACCCAATAGATGCCGTCACTCTACACTATTTAGTAATCAATTCTGATAGTTTTGTGAGAAAACGCCAAACAGAATGGAGATAACTATTACGTTGTCTGGACCCAAGTTAGCATTTTTCCTGATCTGTCGCCTCGACTTGTAGAAGCAAGATTTTAGCCCAGGGTCTCTGCAACTCTGAAGTTTTCCGCATTTTTTTTTTCTCAACAGGACATAAAGGATATATTGTAGGTACGTGCATTTATGGTTTTAAGTAATTAAAAATAATTCACATATTATTATTTATTACATGTAATAAGGAAGCCGACGCACAAAATGAGTTCCTTTTTCAGTTTCTTTGTTTAATTTATTTTTTCATTTACTTTACACAGTTACTCGTATCATTTTTTTTAATTTCTTCATTTAGTTTTCTAAGGAATACGACGACCAACACTGTTTCCTGAACACTAAAACACCACTCCCGTACAGATGTTTTTCACCAGATAAGGGGACCCAAGCCAACGAACAATCGAAAGCAAAATACAACAGAAAATTCAGTAAATAGGGGAAGCATGCAGTATCTGCAGCAAGAAAAATGTAGATTTAGGTATTTCTGAATAAACATTCCTGAATAAAATTTAAATACACTACACACTACACACATTATTAATTTGTTCGAAAAGAAGATTCTGATATGACAAAATACACCAATGCAAATTTCTAAATCTTTGCTTGAGTTTGTATGTACATACGTTCAAAAGTTTAGGACCCCTACAGAGTCTTATAACTAAAACGTTAGGTATTTTTGACATTATAGACTCCCTAAAAGATAATGATATCACAAACATTTCATTTCCAATTTTCGAGGTGAATTCAAGAATTTCCCTATCGAAAATGGCTTTATTGTTTTTCAAAATAAATATTGTTGTAAGGGCATAAAACCTACAGCAATTTGATTCGGCAGCCTTGTTTAGTATCATCGGTGTTTGTGTTTTCTGTGGTTGTTTGTGATTATGACTAGGGAATTCAAGGTAGACACAGCCAATATACGCGGGCTAAAACGTAATCGATTTTCTGCGTACGTGCATGTCTGTAAGTACGGACCAGCGGTTTTAGCACTTAGCGAAACACAGGTAGATCCCGGACCACACCTCTCAGACCACTCTGATCTGCAGCTACCTGGCTACGAACTAGTGCCATTATTCTTCTCTCACCGCGGTATCGATATTTCCGTGCGTAGCCCACCAAACTCCACCACAAAGGGATCCATGTTCCAATCCGGAATTCAATTTCATGTGGTTAAAATTCCATCTCCGTAAGCAAATTATTCACACTGCTTTATTTACAGAAGCCCCAAACTGGACAGCAACTCGATCTTTCACGAGTTTGATGCGCGGTCTGACTCTATATTAAGAATTATATCCCTGTATCCTCATACTGAAATCATAATTACAGGCGATTTCAATATACACAATTCTGGTGTGCTTCGACATTCTGGACAGACAACACCCAAAGGACGATGTGTTGAGATCTTCGCTGCGGAAAGCAGTTTGACCCAGCTTTGAAATAAGCCCATACGAATACCGGACGTTGATAGTCATACCGCCAACACCCTGGGCTTGTTTTTAATTTATCACCCTGATAAGTACATCGTTGATGTGCTGTCCCCTCTACGCTGGTCGGACAATTGTGTTATATCAGCTAATTTTTCATACACCGCTGTTGATATGATCACAGACACCATTCTCTTTGGAATGAGAAACATTATCCCTCATCGGATGAAGAGTATCAAACCAAAACAAAAAGCATGGTACGACTACAGATTTAAAGAGGCCGCCAGGGTTAGAGAAATGTTTTTTCGGTCCTACAAGACAAACCCGACAGAGGAAAACTGGAAAAAGTTCAAACGAGCCAGAAATGACAGCAACGCCTTTTTTAAGCGTGTGAAATTCCAATACGCCCAAAAACTGAGGCAAAAAATACTGAAATGTCTCAAATGCAGTAAAATTTTTGGTAATTCCTCAAAAACATTAGAAATTCTGCCTCATCCTCCATTCCAACGCTCATTTATAATGACACTCCAGCTGTCAGCTCTTTGGACAAGGCCAATCTGCATGCTGTGCACTTTGCGGCTAGCTCAACACTCCCAGATTGCGCATTTCCCCCGCCTATACTTGAGTGCATCGAATTTTCAATGGAACGTATCCATTTTCGCACTCGTGTAGTAGCAAGAGTACGCAAAGATCTTTATATACATAAACCCGCTGGTCCAGATGGTATATTTCCCCTTCTTCTGAAGAGGTGTTCTTCCTCGCAACCATTGGGTAAGCTTCTTCATCAATCCTACCCGTTAAGACTCTTTCCGAGCAGATAGAATACAGTCCAGCCCGTCCCTAAAAAAGGAGAATCCTCTTCCTTCTCCTCCTACAGACCCATTGCACTTACGTCTCTTCTCAGCAAGATCAATGAAACGCTGATAAACCGTCAGCTCATGAAATACCTCGAAACACGAAAACTTCTCAATGACCGGCAGTACGGTTTTCGTAGCAACAGGTCCACTGGTGATCTAATGGCATGTCTCACCGAAAAGTGGAACCAAAACGTACATCAATCTGGCGAAAGCAAGATTGTTGCACTTGATATTTCTAAGGCATTTGACAGAGTTTGGCATCAGGCGCTTTTCTCGAAAATGCGTGCTTTTGGGATCGACGACTCCCTTTTTCAATGGATTAGAAAATACCTTTCGGAACGTAAAATTCATGTTGTCATGGTCTCAAGTCTGATATCCACAAAATAAATGCTGGTGTGCCCCAGGGCTCCGTTCTGTCTCAGACACTCTTTTTAATTTTCACTAATGATCTCTTGCCTGCCACTTCTAATCCAATATATTCCTTCGCTGACAACAGTACTCTCTGCTTTTCATATTCGGTCCGGGACTCATGCCCCTACTGTTCGGCTGTAGAAATAGAACGTCAGCGAGTGTTAAGCTCATTAAATTCCGATATTAACAGCATAGCCAATTGGGGAACTATCAACCGAGTGTAATTTAATGATTCCAAAACTCAGTGTCGTCTGCTGTCATTAAAGCGAAATTTAAATACCCAGCCATACATTCTCGAAACCGAAAAACTTTCCATTCTTGGTATGTGCGTCAGTGACAACTTACGATGGAATAACTACATATTCGATGTCCTCAAAAATGCTGCGAAATGTCTAGGTTTCCTTAAACGATGTAAGAGATATTTTACCCCCTCTGATCTGGCCTCAATATATAAGGCATTCATCTGCCCAAAGTTGGAGTACAATGACCACATCTGGTCAGGTGCTCCTAAAACCCCTCCGCACCTGCTGAATAGGATTCAAACCGTGCGATAATAATATAATCACGGTTAATGTTATCGCTTTCGTATAGTTCCGTCCGCTCATATACTAATGAATACAAAATTAAGTTGGTTAATGTAATCAACATATAGGTTATTGTTACCACTTTTCTCAAATAAAGCACACCTACATGTGTGTGATTTGTTTTACCAGGAAGACTGTTTTGCCGCCGACATTAACGTTAAAATGTCTGCGAAATGTGAACAACAGTCGAATTTATGTATGTTTTAGTGCACTGTGAACGTAAGGGAAAAGAAACCTTTCCAATTCAAAGTTGGTTTATTATCGATTTTGATTTTTTCGAGGCTACATATCTTGGCACCTTGGCATAAATGTTGTTTTGTGTACGTTTTTGTTTTTGTATGATGGAGGGATTAAAAAAGAAAAAAACGCAACGATTTAGTAATTAAAGAAAAACTCGACATTTTAGTGTGGTTTGACAAACTTCAAAAAATGAGCTAGCGTAATGCAGCGATTCAGCTAAAGATTTCACAACCCTTGCTATGCAGGCTTTTAAAATATAGACAACTTATTGAAAAATCCTCAAGGGAAAATGAAAACTTAACAGGAGTGAAAAGACAGTCGGGTGGAATTAGCGTTGAAACGTTGGTTTATTGATGTCCGAGCAAAGGATGCTCGTGTAGATGGACCATTTATGCGTCAGAAAGCAGAAGATTTAGCTAGCAAAATGGGAAGACACAGCTTTGTTGCAACAGAGGGATGGTTTCATGGCTGGAAGAAACGTGAAAACATTGTTTACAAACGCACTTATGGAGAGCAGAAAAGTGCAGATGCCTTAGGAGCTGACACCTGGATTCACAATGAGTGGCCGACAATTCTTACTGAGTTTTTGCCTTCTGACATTTACAATGCGGATGAAACAGAACTTTATTTCCGTGCTTTACCCGAACATACTTATTTGTTTGAAAGTGACAATTCAAAGGGATGTAAAATTTGTGTATGGTATGCGAAAAAAAAAGACTTTTGGTAATTGGGAAAAGTTAAAGTCCAAGATGCTTCAAAAACGCGAAAAAACTTCTAGTGGATTATTAAGCTAACTCTAATTCTTGGATGACAGCCTCAATTTTTAATGACTGGTTGGTTAAATGGGACATCGAACTAAACAAAAAAATTGCTGTTCTTGTTGATAACTGCACAGCACATAAGATCAAGTGTTCCTTAAAGAATATAAGACTCGTATTTTTATCCGCAAATACGACATCACTCATACAATCATCCGAACCTTAAAGGCTTACTACAGAGGAGAAATGCGAGTACGGGTTTTAGAAAACATTGAAGTGCAAATGAATAGGCCAAAAAAACGAATCTTTTGGAAGCAGTTCACCTCATAGCGTCTTCTTGGAACCGTGTGTCAAGTGTCACAATTCAAAATTGTTTCAAGTACGCGGGTTTCAAGGATGTGAACGATGATCAGCAAGTTGAAGAATCCTCATTTCCAGACCTTATTCCATCTGATACGAGTGAAGCTGAATATGAAAATTGGATGGAGATTGATCAATATGTATGTTCAAGTAAGTTGGATTTTCTTGTATAGAAGGAATTTTGTTAAAGCAGCAATTTTTTTTGAATTTTTTAGGTGCTGCGTTGACTGAGGAAAAATATGTGAACCGGTTTATTCTCCATCAATCGAGATTGATCCAGCTCCAGCCAGTTCTGAAGAAGCGAAAACATCCAACTCTGAAATGAGACATGCTTTGGAAGTGCTACGTAGAGGATTTTACCTACGTTCAACCGAATTTGAAAAACAATACGAGTATGAAAACTTTATCAACGGTTTACTAAGAAAAAATTGTAGACAAACATGAATTGAAGAGTTTTACTAAATTGTAATGTGTAATATATATACGAGTACATATTTTTTTTTAGATACAATAAAGGGAGTGTTATGTATTCATTAATCAGTTTTCTTGAGTTTTTTTGTTTTCTTATATTTTTAGGAATACATTTTTTAAATAAACTTATTTCGACAAATGTATACTTCTCGTTTGAATTTCTTCAATCGAACAATAGCACATCGGCTATTATTATCATTCGGTTATTGTTATCAATTTGGTCTGGCCCCAAAGTGATTATAATAAGCGGCGTGCACTGTATCAGTCAATCAATTGACACCCTCGAACACCTACGTAATGTCTCCTGTCTCACTCTGTTTATCGCTATTTCTAACACCAGTGCTCCATTGAAATCGCCAGTAGCATTCCGCCTATTCAAACTTTCAACCGTAGAACCCGTCTCGCTTTGAATGCTCATGAGTATACCCTCAAGCCCATTTTCGGACGTACTCTAAAATATCGTAATTCGATATCTAGAGTCGTACAATTCGCTTATAGAATGCGCTGTCAATCTCTGTATTTCCTGGTCTTTATAGCTTACAAACATTTAAAAACAATGTACATCGGTACCTGTCTTTTCTTCCTCCCTAAATTCCTTTCGCCCGCGCTGTGTACAAACATTTTAAGGGTACTCAAGCCCCTTGTGAGTGCGCTCATTATAAAAAAAAAATACACTTTTACATGCGTTTGATGAAGTTTTCGAAGTACTTCTTCCACTTCAAACGAGGTGAATCCAAAACCAGGGTTTTAAACGCGTCAACCGTAACTTCAGGCGTCGAAAAACGTTGACCTCGACATTTATTTTTGATGTGAGGGAATGAAGGAAGTCATTGGGTGTAAAGTCAGGGTTGTACGGCGTATAGCCCATCAATTCGATGTATTAAGCGCTCCAAAACTGTCTTGTTTGGGCCGACCTGAGAGAACTCGCATTGTCGTGGTGGAGAATGATGTGTGTTCGTCGGTTGCTTTTCCTTATTTCTCCAAAAACTTCTGGCAAACAAATGACGGGATAAACTTGTTGGTTTTGGTTCATTTTGAAAGACAAATATATGCATAGATCTATGATTCGTGGCCTGTCATAATCTTATAGACGTCTTTTGAAGCACCGCGATCGAATTTTTTTTCTTTGGACCAATCGGCACGAGCCTTTTTTTTAACGATTGTCAAATTATGCGGTATCCAACGCGAAGAAATCTTTTTGACGGTCATATGCTCATGCAATATTAAATATCTGCAAGAGTAACTAATGCTAGGCATACCCCAATTTCACGATAAGTCACTTGACGAACTTCCTATATCAGTTCCCGCACAGCGTCGATGTTTTCTGGCACAACAACCGATTTTGGACTACCTTCAGTCCTGGAGCGAACGACGATCACGATTGAATTCGGAAAGCTCCAGGAAAACACGGTGTCCCCGGCTGGTGCTTCATAGCCAAAAGTCGAAGCGAGTTGATCGGCACGCTGTTTTTGAGTTAATTCAAGTCGCGAATCATAAAAAATCATCGGACAAAAATATTTACGATTTAATTCCATTCTTTGCCTGAGCTGAATTTTTCAAGTCACAAGTAAAAAACGGAAACATAAAAACATTCTGACAACGTGTACAATTAAAACGTCAACCTTTACGATGCTGATGTCAGATTTGACGTACCCACACCGGTATGGCCATATCTCAAACAAGTTGCAACATACATAATAACAATTCATACATATACTCGTAAAGTAAACCAGATAAAATAAAACTGCGAATTAATTCTTTGTAAGTTACAGGTGTTTGGTAGAGGCCATAACATGCAAATGAAACGAATGCGGTAAATAATAGGCACCATAAACAAACATGTATATACAGAACAATTAATGGTAAAATCATAGGTAAATGTACCAATGAAATGGTCTGAAGACAACTACTTTATGGGTTTGGATAAAATACTTAAACTCATACTCGTGGGTTTCGGACAGACTAATCATCTTAGAAAGGGTCTGTGTAGGCGCACATGCTCTACTTAAGTAATCGACTTGATGTACCAATTTCAACTTTTATAAATAATCCGTGCCTGAGTAATGAATTGCCTGTAAAAAAGTTTACAAATAATCATAAGGTAAGAGTTGAAGCATTGACCCACCTTCATTGTGTTTGTCAATTCCAGTCTTTGAATCAGAAGTGCTTGTGCTTTTGGGAGCAAAATGGGTCAACAAAAAGGATAAACAATCCTTTGTATCAGAATCTATCTACCAATCAGGATTTTTATTTGAAGTACTCGTATATAGCTAAGAAAGCAATTTCGGATGGCTTTTAAGTAATGACTTTCAAAAGTGTAATTTTTCGTCACGTTATTACAGGGTTCACATGTTGATTGACGCAGGCACGGTATATATGCTTGTCTTGATATTAAATGCTTGAAATAATTAAACATGGAACGTCTATGCTGCCGTGATACTGTAATTCTGTAATACTACTTATTATTTTACTTCCTTAGGTGGCGCTACAGGCTGGGCTGAATCGAAGACTCTCTGGATTGGAGCTGTGGTGTCACTCAACATGACTCAGATATCTCAGGGGCTTGATCTGTAGACAAATTATTAGATTGATGTCAATGTACAGCCCATATAGTTCGTGGTTACATCTCCTTCTCCATTGCCTGTCAAAGGCAATATTTTTCCCACGAATCGGTCAAACGCTTTCTCATCCGCTTTCGACAAGGTGCAAGCCTCTGCAATGTAGAGTAGGACCAGGATGATAAGAGTCTGATATAAAGCCAGTTTGGTTTACGAGCTCTGTTACTCAATTGCCTCTTGAGCCCAAAGAAAAATGCTTGTAATTGCTGAGCTGAGGTAGACGAAGTCCTTGACTACCTCTAAGTTATATCTGCCAATGCTGACGATCTGTTCAAGCCATCGTAGTCAAAAGTAGAATTTTTCTCGTATGACCGTTGTTTTTTGTTTTGCCGGCGTTTCTTTTTTTGCTTTTTATAATTGGGGCACGCACAGGGGGCTATATGTATCCTTAAGAAGTTTGCACATAGCGCGGGCGAAAGGAAGTTCGGGAGGGAAAAAAGGGAGATGCCGATGTTCGTTGGTTTTAAATGTTTGCAAGTTAAGCGACTTGTACGGCTTAGGAAAGAATCACTTTGTTTCAGAGTACGTCCGAAGATGGGTTTGAGGGTGTGCCGATGAGCATTCATAGCAAGATGGGTGTTACAGTTAAAAGTTTGAAGAGGCGGAATGCGACTAGCAATTTCGGTGGAACACTGGTGGTGAAAATATCGATACAACAAGGTGAGACAGGAGACGTTACGCCGGTGTTTGAGGGTGCCAAATGACTGTGTCATATTGACATCACCTATGAGTTCTACAGCACGATCTGGGATCCTATCTAGCAAGTGCAGAGATGTCTTAGAGGCACCTGACCAGATGTCGGCATTGTACTTCAGTTTTGGGCGCCTTATATATTCTGGACAGGTCATAGGGTGTGAAACATTTCATACATCGCTTGAAGAAATCTAGACATTTCGCACCATTTTTGGCGACATCGAATATGTGGTCATTCCAACGTAAGTTGTCATTGACACACATACCGAGAATGGAAAGTTTTTCGGTTTCGACGATGCAAGTGCCATTCATGGATAATGGCTGGGTGTTTAAATTTCGCTTTAACGACAGCAGACAGAATTGTGTTTTGGAAGCATTAAATTCCACTCTGCTGATAGCTCCCCAATTGGGGAGTTTAATAAGTTTAACATAAGCTGCCGTTTTCGTTCTAAAGCCGAAGAGCAGGGACGTAAGTCCGGAAACGAATATGAAAAGCAGAGAGTACTGTCGTCATCCAAGGAATGTAATATAATATATTGGATTAGAAGTGGCAGACAAGAGACCATTAATGAATACTAAAAAGCCTGTCGGAGACAGAATGGAGCCCTTAGGCACACCAGCATTTATTTTATGAACATCAGACTTGAAACCGTCCAAGACAACTTGAATTGAACGTTCCGAAAGGTAATTTGTAATCCATTGAAGAAGTCATCGATCCCATAAGCACGCATTTTCGACAAAAGAGCCTGATGCCAAACTCTGTCAAATGCTTTAGAAATATCAAATGCAACTATCTTGCTTTCCCCAGATTGATGTTTGCTTTGGTTCAACTTGTTGGTGAGATATCCCATCAAATCACCAGTGGACCTGTTGTTATGAAAACCGTACTATCGGTCATTGAGAAGTTTTCGTGTTTCGAGATATTTGATGAGCTGGCGATGTATCAGCATTTCCATGACCTTGGAAAGAAGGGACGTACGGTATCGTAACTAGGGACCTGGTGGCAGTTCAAATTAAGCATCATAGCGGCCGGGAACTGCGTAGGTTCGTATGCTCATCGGTGTACTGTGCTGAAGACACTGAGGAAGTGCCTGCCACACCAGTACAGGAACTTATCCGGTACTGTGAAGACAAGCAAGTACACACTATCATCGGTTGCAATGCCAACCCACACAATATAATTTGGGGCAGCCGTCATACAAATAAAAGACATGAGTCAGTATTAGAACTCCTATATAGCAAAAATCTATGTATACTAAATAAGGGTAACGAACCCTCATTTAGAAACTCAACAAGAGAGATAGTCCTAGACCTCACTCTCTCATCTCCATTTTTGTAAAATATGGTGGAAGACCGGCACGTGTCCGAGGAGGCTTCTTTAGTAGATCATATGCACATTGTGTTCAAGATAAGATGCAGCAACGAACATGCGCCAGTCCGGTAGAACAACAAATTTACGAACTGGAGTACATATCGTAAAAATTTAGCGACCAAAGCTGTATTGTTGCCGTCCGCCCTACTAACAACAGTGGACGCAGACGAGAGCCAAGTCCAGCTAAACGACATCATTCGACCATCTTTTAAAAATAGAGGTAAGGTTCAGGCAACTGTAGTAAAACTGTGGTGAAATGAGAACCTAAAAGCTATTCGGAAAAGAGTGAGGAAGCTTTTCAACAAAACCAAACGCACCGGGACTTTGGAACAACATAGATCCCTTTTAACTTACTACAACTAAAACTTGGGAAAGGTCAAAGGGAGCTCCCTAGCGTTCTTACTGCGAGAAATTTGAAACACTTCCTGCGGTAACATGACTCTATTATCATTCAAATTGCATAGGATTGCTAATCAAACCAGATGACACAATCACACGCGACCCTGAGGAAACCCTGAATACCTTGATTCAGGTTCACTTCCCAGGGTCTTCTAATATTGACATGTCTTTTGGACAGTCAACGGAGGTTTCATTTCCAAGAAACCTCAGCAGAATCAACAGTTTATCTGGAAAACTCTTTAGTCCGGAACCATACAAGGCACCAGTCATAGACAGCATTTTTGACTTCTTTGTTCCTACACTAATAGCCTTATTTAGGTTCGGCTTCAACTTGGGCTACATACCACGCACTTGGAAGGAAGTCAACGTGGTGTTTATCCCCAAAAAAAATCTTCCACAAAGCGGATAGGCACAGCTCCAATTGGTGTACACGATGGCGAAACGACTCATTCGGCTTCTCCTCAACACTGCGCTCCACAACGGCAATAACTTCTTCTGTTCGCACTGTTTGTCTTCTTTGGGTATTCGTACTATCAACCAGAGTGTACGTAGTGCGAAAACGATGCATCATGTTCGAATAACTTGCTCCGATGGCTGATTATGTCGACCGTAAAATGGACTTAGCGCACGATAAGTTTGCACAATTGGCACTCGTTGTCCTGGTGTTAGCCTATTTATCATAAAATGACAGAACGTACTTACCATAAATCAACTTTCAGCTGTCAAATTGACAATCTGTAAGAACAGTGTTGCCAGTATAAAAACCAAACTTCTAAAAAAACACTCTTTATAACAAAATGCATCAGCATCAATTTTACACTTTCTATAATAGAAGACTTTTTAATCTCTTTGAGTCTTCTATACAACAGTTAATACTGTTGTTTATCACTTAAGTAACATCTGTAGACACTGTGAGAAAGTTACGACCCCTTTATTTTTTCGCGGTATTTTTAAATATACCAGAAATAAGCTGTCCTGCATACCTAAGCTTTTCGAGAGCATTATTTATGACATGATGCTTTTCCATTGTAAACCTATTGATTCACAAAACCTGAACGGATTTCTCATAGGTAGATCTACGACCACCAATTTAACGGAATTCGTATTAAGCACTTGCACATAATCTGGAAATGAAGTTGATGTGATTGTCACTGATTTCAGCAAAGCCTTTGATAGGATTTCCCATGATGTAATCCTTATGAAATCAAAGGCTCTTGGTTTCCAGATAAACTTTATAACATGGGATCAATCATATTTAAATGAAAGACATTACTATGTTTGTGGAATCTGAATGCACTCATCGCAGTATTGCTGATTTATTTACTATGCAAGCATTCAGCAGCTGATTTATCGTGTATAGTTACCTTTGTCACATATGTATGCTATATATCTCACTTTCTTGAATTCTATTATATTTATCTTTATCTCGTATCATTTTTTTTTCTATTTGACCTTCATTAAGCTGAATTGTATTAATTATATTCAGCATATTTATCCTTATCACTTATGTACATATATTCATTTCTTTCTGTTTGATATTCATATGGCTGAATTACATGAACGTCTATTATAAAAGGAGTGTATTTGACATTTTGCGGTTCTGTTGTTTTTTGAATAAAGTAAGCGAATGTGAAGTTTAGCCTGAAGAGCGTGTTAATTATTTTATCGATATCCGAACCAGATCCAAATTGAAGATTGAACTTGAGATATTTCTATATATTATTATTGAAGAACGAAACAATGTTCTATTTAGGTCCATAGTTTCTGACCCAATTAAAGCCTCCTCTGGTGTCCCTCAAGGCAGCAGCCACCTTGGTCCCTTATTATTTATTCTGCCCATTAATGATGTTGATTGCATCATTAAAAATTCATACATATCTGCTTACGCAGAAGATATGAGAATCTTTAGATATAGATCTTCTTCCTCAGATAGCTTGCCGCTGCATGAAGATTTTGACAGATTTTGTACTTGGAGTCAGAAGAATTTTTTTGAGCTTAACGTTAATAAGTGTCAGGCTATAACGTATACCCGTAAGCGGCCCCCTACTTCACCTCGCTGCTATCAAATATTTAATCTGCCTGATCTCTTAGTGAATGGGTTGCGTGATTTAAGTGTTATATGTGATAAGGAACTCAAATTCCGTTCTCACATTGATAATATAATAAAAAAAGGCAACTCTGCCCTTGGCTTCATCAAACGCTGGTCTAAGGAATTTTCCAATCCTTATGTTACCAAATCTCTTTACATAACCTTTGTTAAGCCTCTTCTTGAATATGCAAGCCAAGTTTGGTCACCCTACTATAGAACACACATCCTCTGGATAGAAGCTGTTCAACGCAGGTTTTTACGATTTTCTTTACGTGGTCTTCCCTGGGATGATAGGCAAAACTTACCACCTTATACTGACCGACTGAATAAAATTCCCCTTTCTATACGTCGAAAAGTTGCCAACATTCTCTTTATTCCTCAAATTTACATCAATTTACATCAATTTACCCGCAAAGCAAAGTGCTTATCTGCAGGTGGTTGTTAGCATTGGTATCAATAGTTGGTTTTGAGGTGATTTAAATTAATATCTCAGTTTATTATATAAAAAATAGCATTATTACTTTATGTAGATATACAATTAACTAAATTCATTATTGGTGACTATTCAAAGTACACCGAAATAAATAATTTTTTTAATTCTTTTTTTCGTTTTCTAAGGTTGGGAATGTATGTCAAAGATTGAGGAAGTTTGTTTATAAGTATTGGAATAGCACAGCGTAGTTCTCGTTTTCCATAGATGTTGAATGTTTCTGGTACTTCTAGCATTCCTTGAAGTCGTCTTCTGGTGTTTTGCGTATGACGTATAGGTTGTAGAAATCTCTGATCCTCCATATAGTGTATGAGTGTTGTCATCTGAAATATTGCGTTGGCATCTAAAACTTTAAAAGATGTGTAAGCAGGTCTAAAAACTTTGAATAGACGATGTTGAAGATTCAATATCTTACCAATATGGGTTTTCGCCGCGTTTCCCCAAGCCAGAATCCCATATCAGATTCTCGATTCTGCTAACGAGTAGAACACTTGTTTCTGCACTTCAAAATGGGAATATCTTTTAAGGTATACCATCGCAAAGAGCGCGCTCTTAACTTGAAGACGTAGGGTATTTATATGCTCTCGCCATAAAAGGTGTTCATTTATAATTATCCCGAGGTATTTCATGCTTTTAACTACTTCAATTTCTTTATTGTTGGCTGACAATGGGCAGTGTTCGTTTCGGTGATATATTTGAACAATATCTTCTCGCTTAGAGAGGGTGCGTATGTACATTACTTTTGTCTTGGTCGCATTTATTAGAAGGCCTTTATCATGACACCATTTAGAGACGGTGTTAAATTCTTCTTGCAATATTTCCACCGCACAGCTTAAACATTTCTGTTTTACCATAATTGCTATGTCATCAGCGTAGGCATATTTAGTACTTTTTTGAATAGGCGCAAGAGTTCGTTTGTATAGAGGATAAATAACAACGGGCCGAGTTTGGAGCCTTGTGGTACACCGTATTCACTTGGTTTTTCCTCGCTCATTTTGTCTGAGACCTTAACTTTTATGGTTCTATCTTTCAAATAGCTCTTAAGCCAGTTTGTCATTATTCCTCTCAAACCTATTTTATTAAGCTTTTCGATTAGCTTTTCATGCATTAGTGTATCGAAAGCTTTACTGAAATCGATAAATTTTAGTTGGTAATATCCATTGTCCTTCTTTACTTCAACTTATTGCTTTTAACACCAATCCACGCAATCTTAGGTCTGTGGCACTTTTCCGGCTCCATCTTCACAGAACGAATTACGGACACTTGGAGCCAATGTATAGAATGCTTCGTGAAGTTAACGATATTCTGCCCCTTTTCGACCACCATCTCAGCAAACTCTCTCTTAAGAACATTCTTATTTCCACCTATGCCTCACGTCCTAACTTTTTTTTTAACCGCTCCCACCCTTTACTTTGTATCTCTAGTTTTAAGTAAAAATTGTTAGTTTTAAGAATAAGCTTGCAATAAGCATTAACAAATCTGTCCGGAGTTGACCCGGGCCGCAAATCAATATTTAATATTTTTTCGATAACTCAAAAAAATGTATTATTATTATCATAACTACCACAAAAGCAAACTTTATATGGAATTTATTTTGGTGCACAATGAATAGAAAAATTATAAAATAAATTTTAGGACAAACACAAAAGTTGTTTTTGTAGAGTTGTGTTATTACTTTGATACTACCTATCATCTGATATGCTGAAGTTTTACATACACTGTCGTCTTTATTCTTTATCCCATCCTCAACTCGAAATTGCTTTAAATAATGCAGTGCAGACTTTTATGGTCTCCGTAGATAGGGTAATATTTCTGTTTACTGTAGGAGCATACTGAGTGTAATAACTTATCAATGGTCCACTGTAACAGGTAAATTAAATCAATCAGCATTACATTTCAACAACGACCGCAAGAGAAAGCGAAGAAATTAAGAGGCAGTTCACGTCTCTCATGAAGGCCAACCAAATTTCGAGAACAATTCGTTTGGAGTACTTACGGACTTGGAACATATGGAAATATGCCAACATACCCAGGAAGAAAAAAAAAAAATACCAGAGAACATGCTGATAAGCCCAACTGTGAAACAAGTGACAAACGAAATTTGTTAAATAAAAATATATAATTATGTCCCCCCCATTTGTATATTCGGTGCAAACTGCACACTAATTGCCGAGTGTATTAAGCTTGCTGCCGCAGAATGTCAAGTTAAAGATATCCAATATAAGTTTGTAAATATTGGTTATCAAAAAACCAAAGCTTATTTAAATAACTCGAGTGTACATACATTGATAATTAACCGACTTCGTGAAACAGGTTTAGGAGCTTATTCTTTTTCTCCAAAGGAGACGAAAAAGGCTTCCATACTACTCAAAGGTCTTGATGGTGACACACTAATTCAATTTATTTTATAAGCGCTTAGAAATGCTGCCCCTAACGTAAAAATTTGTAAAGTTTCTCTGTTTTTTTACCGCGAGAACAAAAGAACTCAATATTAAACTTAACATTTTCGTTGTGCAATTTGATGTGGGTGAATCAATCAAGGATTTATTAGGCATTCAAAGTCTTTTGCACCAAAGAATTTACTGGGAAAAAGAAATAGTAAACTTGAGATCAGATGCTTTCGTTGTCAAAGGTTTGGTCACACAGCCGACTGCTGTGCATACAGTAATCGTTGTGTTGTTTATGGAGACAATCATGCATCTGAAACTTGCATAGAATTATGCAAATCGAAAAAAAGAAGTAAACGAAGAGTTACCAATCCTTAAATGCATAAACTGCAATGAAGTCGGCCATCCAGCCAGTTCCCAGAAAATATAGAGAACGAAGGATGGCCTCATCTCAAAGAGATACTATTGCAGCCCTTATAAACTCAAGAGTTGCAAAAGAGGCTGTAAGACAATTGGTCAATCCGAATATTTCTTTTGCTGATGTTGCCAAAACTTCTGCAAAAAGACCTGCTACATTGGTTGAGGAAGCATCCCAACCTGGAAACCTTAACGACTTCCTAAACGAATATAGAAAACTTTTTACTCGTAATATACCGTTTAAGGACCTCTTAATTAAAATCAGGCTCTTTTGGCCAAAATACCAACAAATTCAGTCTAAAGAAGAAAAAATGTTTTCATACCTAGAATTCGTCGCCTCCATTGTTGTATAAAATGGCTTCAACTGACCTTAAAATCATATCTATGAATGTCAACTCTATATAATATCCTATGAGCGGAGACTTGTTCTTTTGAACATTTTAAAAAGTGAAAAGCCAAATATTTGTTTTCTTTCGGAAACGAGACTCTGTCGGAGACATAGACCTTCCTTCGAAGGTTATAACATCTTAAGGAATGTATCAGGACGAGAAACTGCAGTCCTGTTTAAGGAAAATATTGTATTTCTGTTCAAGAGGTACCTTTCCACAGCGAAATTTTTTCAGTATGCTTAGGAGTGTTAACATTACATAATGCTAGGAACTCTGAGTTCCGCGTATTATTGGGCAGTATATATGTTTCTTACAATTCTGGTCAACGGCTACAAAGGAATATCGGTAGACTCTTTTCTTTAACAAATTCCTTCGATGCTTTAGTTATCGGTGGAGACTTTAATGCGCGCCATTCAGATGGACTTCAGAACAGCAATGGAAATTTATTTTACAACTGGTTTTTTAATGGTTCGTTCTTAAACATAGATTTTATTCCATCTGATGGGCCAACTTTTCCGCGCTCTTCCTCATTTATTGATTTCTTTTTATGCTCTTCAAATCTGAAAGATCACGTCAGCCCAGATAAGTGTACCACTTTTGCAACACCATCAGACCACTATGGTATTTCCATGACCTTAAAGCTAAATAATTATTCTCATTCTTTATTGACATCACCAATAGAATTTAGAAGCTTTAAAAATACTAACTGGAAAGTGTTTAGACTAAGTCTTCATAACAACATCTCCCTATTAAATGTTCTCTCCCACAGAAACATTACAAATATTGAAATAGATGATTTTATTGTTGAACTTAATACAAAAATTACAGAAGTTGTAGAATCTAATTCAGTCATTTGTGAACCTAGATCTCATAAATATAAAGAAATTTCTGATTTAACTTTCAAACTGATTAAAACAAGAGGCATCTAGCTAAGACGATTAAAAAGAATTTTCCATTGGCTCTCATCAAGAATCCAATGCCTAAGCAAATTAATCAATCAAAGAGTTAACAATGATCTGAACAACGCTTTTAGGAAAAGACTAAAAGACATACGGCCTTTTCCCCCGAGCATTCAAAGAAATAGACAAAATAACTGTAAGAAAATTCTATGGTAGAGATATTTCAAAAGATATCCTTACCCATAAAGCTCTTGATTTAGTTGACACCAAGTCTAAGATTAATGCCTTTCAAGATTTCTTTTCAGCCCTATATAAGAAAAGGTGCCTAATTTTGATTGTAACTTTACATATGAAGTCTGCCGTGAGGTTCAACAATTTCGTTCATCCGAACATTTCAGAGCACCCATCACCACATTTTCACCCGCCTTCCCATCATATAATCCAGTTATTACACCCTTTACAAATCCTCAGAAAGTACAAATCATTAGATCAAATCTCAAAAATAAAAAACCTTCTGGTTTTGATGGAATATCAAATTTTATTTTGCGAAAAAGCTGCCACTCCCTCGATAATATTCTTGCGTCTTTATTTAATCACTGCATTAATAATGGATATTTTCCCTCAGTTTGGAAAATAGCAAAATTGTTACCAATCGCAAAAAATAAATCCACGAGAGAAATAAAAAATTGTTGGCCCATATCACTACTCGCAAACTTGGGTAAACTCTTCGAAAAAGTTATAGCGGAACCGATCAATATATTCTGCGAAGATAAACATTGACCTTGAAAAGACATTTGATTCTTTATGGCATAAGGGACTGATATATAAATTGATGATTCTTAACTTTCCTGAGTGGATAATTCGTATCGTTGTAACTTTTCTTGAAAATCGTTTTTCTTCGGTATTTGTAAAATCTGAAAAATCCGATTTTTTCTGAATATCGTGCGGAATTCCCCAAGGCTGAATTTTGGGACCGATTCTATTCATTTTGTATTTGTATGATTTCCCATTTAAAAATTCTGTAAACGATGAACGAGAAGGAATCCTATATGCAGATGACACTCTGTAGCTAGCGATGTAAGACCTCAAAAAGCACTTCTGAAAATAGAAAAAAAAACTTCCAATACTTGTCAATTACTTTCAAAAATGGGGATTGAATACTAACCTAGAAAAATGTAGCTTTACATGCTTCAGGAATGCAAGCGGTAAAGGCCATCGAATGGCTGTCAGGGAGAGCAAACATCTTTTTTTAAAATCCAATCCTGCATTCTAAAGCAATATCCAAGAACACAAAAATACTAATGGATTAAATACTAATTCGTCCAATTTTGGCATACGGCTTCTGCTCATGGTTTACTATTTCTCCTACGACGGCAAATGAACTAAAGGAATTTGAAAGAAAAGTTTTGAGATTTTGCTGTGGCAAGTTTATAAGGGCCAACAAAAAATATTTAACAAATAAAACAATCTATGAGCTTTGTAAAGTAACGCCACTTCATTCATATTTAGTTAATCTCACAAAAAATAAACTTCAACGCACTGAACATCATCCGAATGCATTGATTAGATCCTTGTTTGATTCTAACTTATCAGATTCCTTGGAAAACAACTATTATTTGTCTCCGTTCTGCATGCTAAACGATACATCTCTTCCAATAATTGCAGCTTATGTAAACAGAGGCTTAATCGTCCCCTTCTATGAGAGAGCCTCATGCCTAAACCTGAGAGGTTAAATTAAAAGCGTTAAGTTTCCTTCTTTGTTAGTACACTCGGATTATCTATTTATTTAAAATAATTTAGGTTATAGTTTTTAAGTATTTATTTATGTTTTTAATTATATATATGGAAAGTATAGATAGATAGATACATACATTTTATTTAATACAAAATTCAGGTGGTACATAATTTTTAGTTTAAAAATTATAACAATATGTTAATTCCAAAACAAATTAAGAAATAAGAATTTATATTTATACAATATATACCTTAAGTATTAAAATAGAACCAAATGCCATTTCAAAGAACTTCAATATTAAAATTTAGGTTGTGGGTGGGGTGACCCTTAACAAACTTTACATTTGGGGGGAAAAAAAATCAGAGAAAATATGTGTAGGGAATTGAGAGAAGCGAAATAAATAAGAAAAAGAAGAAAAAAGGTTAGTAAACAGCAACAAACAGGAAATATTGTACTAAGTGTAGTTACACCTGAATGTCATAAAAGATTGATTCTACGCTAGCATAATCCATATCTAAAGGACCGAATAAAAGTTACGAAAGACGGTGGTGCAATACATCGGGATGGACACTACATTCAAAAAGTTTCTACGCAAATTATATTCGGAAATTAATCTGTAATCACGATTACCCGATCTCATGAAGAAAGTTTTCAATACGTTAAAACAATACAAGTGACGGACAGGAAGAATTTTCATATCACGAAATAATGGATAACTGGGATGTCGACAATTTTTTCGGCATATCATTCTTTTTTGCAGGATTAAAAGTGGTTTAATTTTATTTATATGAGTCCCACCCCAACAAGAAATACCATATTGGAGCTTAGAGTGAAAAATGCCATAATAGATGGTTTTCAATAATCTTTTAGAGCAAACGTTTTTCAAGTAGTAAAAATTCCGGAGAGTACAACGAAAACATTTTCTTAACGATTCAGTATGATTAGCAAAGCTCATCCTAGAATCTATAGTAAGTCCTAAGTACTTAAACTCCCCTACACTTTCAATTAAAAAACAACTGTCGCTGCAACTAAAAGTGTTACAATAAGTTGGACAAGATAAAACGGAAGCATAAGTACAATCTGCCAGTTTAAATCTTAGGCATTCTGGTGCGTGAAAGAAAAGTTCTCCAATTGAACTAATCTGGGTTGAGAGACTAAAGTACATAATTTTAGTTTTGGAGCTAAGTTTTAATCTATGTTCAGAGAACCAGATTTTTAACAAATAAAGATCCCAGTTGATATCAGATACCAAATTCAAAGCGCAATCAGCACCATAAGAACAGCCTATATCATCAGCAAAAGCAGTGAGTCTCCCTTTAAAACTTAGACTGAAAAGGGAATTAATGTAAATAAGGAACAAAATGGGTCCCAAGACGGAACCTTGAGGAACTCCCAAATTGAAAAACTGAATTTCGCTCCTGGTTTCGTCAACCTTCACTCTTTGAGATCAATTGGAAAGGTAAGACCTAACCCAGGAGAGCATAAACCCACGAATTCCAGCTTTCTCAAGCTTATCCAATAAAATTGAGTGGTTAACCATATCGAAGGCTTTTGTAATATCCACAAAAAGACCTGCAGTGAATTTGTTAGCATCAAGATTTGAGAAAATGTTAGAGCAAAAACGTAATAGGGCGTCTTCGGTGGATTTTCCATGCTGAAAGCAAAATTGCACCGAGCTAAAAAAATTTGTGTTGCTTAGAAAGGATATGGTCCTTACTTTAACAGTTTTCTCAAAGATTTTGCTGAAAGCAGGAAGAAGAGAAATAGGCCTATAATTGCTCATATCTTCTGCAGAGCCTTTTTTAAAAAGTGGAACTACGTCAGCACATTTTAGGTCTTCAGGAAAAACTCCAAAGAATATGCTGCGATTAAAAGTAACAGCTAAAATATCAACTACAAAGCAACCGATCCGTTTCAACAGTACATTAGAAATGCCATCACAACCACAAGCACTAGTGTTTTTTAGAGAACCAATTAGTTTTAAAAGTTCGAAAGCAGTTATAGGCTCGAAGACAAAACTATTCCTTTGCCGTGGTTCACAAAGTCTACCAACAACCGAACATAAACGGCAACTGTGTTGACTTGTTTGTGCTGGTAAATTGGTAGCTATCGAAATGAAATGATTATTGAAGTCATTATTAGCAATGTCAAGTTTATCAGAAATTACAGCATTATTAACACGAATCCCGTTGGGTTTATTAGTGGATAAGGATTGGTTTAGAATATCATTGACCACCTTCCATTCATTTCTAATATTTCGATTGGCATAAAGGAATTGATTTCGATAATAACTATCGCGGCAAATTCGAATCTCTTTTTTAAGTTGGGAGCATAGTTTCTTGTACCGATTTCTCAACTTAAGGTTGGAAGGAAATTTTGAACACTTTATTCGAAGCTTGTTTTTACATCTCACCTTATGCTTGATGATATCCAAGGTTTAAGTCTTTTTGGAGATTTTTTTCAAGGATAAAATGGAGGTGCAGTTGGTAATATGATTAGAGAGACGATTAATAAACAGTGCATAAGAAACGGACGGATCATTTTCCAAATAAACATCACTCCAACATTCAAAAAGCAGAATGTGTTTTAGCTTGAGGAAATCAATATTTCTCGCTATTTTGATTGCATTTTCATTGTTATGTTTTTTCCGCAAGGAAGAGTTAATTAATAACCCTGTCATTGTTTGATCGGAGATTTTAAGATCGAATATGCACTTCTCACAGGAGCTGGAGATATTGGAAAAACGACCATAAATGTGATCCAAACAACTTCCCGACATCATCCTCGTAGGTTCAGTTGTAAAACAGGATAGTCCGTGCGATCCTAAGAGAGCTAAATAGTTAGACACAGTATCACTGTTATCTAGTAAGTTTAAGTTGAAATCACTAGACAGACAAGAAAATTCTTCAATATACGTCACAACATAAAACATATGCAGTCTATAAACACATAAAAATACATATTCAACATTGTTAAACTCAACAGAGACTTTTAGAATGTCCGCACTCATAAAATCGACCCTCTTTGCTTCAATGACTCTGTACTGCTCATTAACAAAGCACCCGACAACACCTGCAGCGTAACCTTCATTAGGATTTGCAAAGAAATTAAAACCAGGCAAGTGGTAGTCATTAATTTCAAAGCCATAAATCCAAATTTCAGAGACAAAAACGATATCTGGAATGCACAAAAAACAATTTAGGTGGGTAACAAGGGATGAAAAGTTTTCTCTTAGACTGTTCTCATTCTGGTGAACAACAAAAAGTTTGTTATTGCAATAAGTGCTGTTGTGAATACCTTTTCACAATTTGAATTACTTTGATTAAGAATAGAAGAGCAATCGCATAGATCATCATCAATATTCATTTAGATTTTAGATAAAACACAAGAGCTATATAAGAGTAAGACCATTAAATGATCTGATTGAGATTACTCTTCCATCCTCAACCTTCCTCAAAAGTATTTGATTGTTATTAAACCAAACATATTTGTAGTTTTTACGCTTCCTTACATCTTTTACTTACAAGAGGAGAGTCCGCGTGTATTTGGTCATCGCATAGTTGATGTAAATGAATCCCTTGCTGCAGCCGCTACCGCTCATGCTGCTGCTGCTGTGGCCACTCTCATTGATAATGTTGCAACTGATATTTTTTTTCTGTTTTCCCTTCTCATGCTTATTCGCTGCTTGGTTGAGGGGTCAGTGAATCTAACACAAATTATTGATTTCTTGGAAGAGCTGTTATTTCCTTCTTTGGTTTGCACATTCTTTACATAGCATATCTCAATTTTTTCATCGGCCATATCAATAGACAATGCATTTTTGAAGACTTGCTTGGCCTTGTCAGTTGCATTTTTGTTGTTGACATCTGGAACGCCAACAATTTCGATGCAATTTCTGACTAGGGATTGTTGTTGCCAGTTGAGTCTGTTCTCCAGTACATCAACCTTAGTTCTCAGCTCTGCATTTTCTGCCCGTAGCTCGTTGAGTGATGACAGGAAACGATTGTTGGTTTCCTCTAGCTTTGTAAGTTTCAAATAAATCATTGCCGAGAGCAAGCATACAAACAAACTTTTTGCTATACAAAATACTCACTCATACTCGTATCATACAATATTAAAAGTGAGTAAAGTAATAACATAAAAGTACTTTCTTAATTGATTTGACAAACATATTATATAAGTCGGTTACATAATTATTAACATTGATATTGTAAAAGAAATATATGTATGACTTTCAAAAGCCTCAATAAAGAAATGAATGAATGAAATGAAATGAAAGGAAGTGCATATTTTTCCATAGAATCATTAATAGCCAATGTTTGTCAAATCTCTTTAATAAATTAAGCTTTACTCGTTCTTAAGAAATATGAATACCATCCTTCCCGATTTCAGTGTTTAAATTCATCGCGTTCATTTTTCATTCACACTGTTAGACTTCGAAGTTCTCTGTCGTCGCGAATCAAATTTATCTCTAACTCTAGACATTTTAAAAGTGAAATTCTTCTTTACTTTTCTTCTCCAACCACATAAAACTAATCTTTCTTCTGTCATTTCTTCTCTTTTCTATTTCCTCCTTTTTGTTAAGTATCTCTGTTTTCCCTGCTTTTCCTTCTAGACTAAGTAAAATATTATAATTTAGTCATAAGGATTTAATGATGTTTTCAATTCTGAATTATTCACCTAAGTACTATAAAAGATTATATCTTAATGTACAATACAAATCGATGTAATGATTAAATGAAATTAAATGAATGAGAATAGCCGTTGGCGTACGAATGGCATAAAGGACAAAGAGCTAAATTTACTTAAAATCTTCAAAGTGGATAAATTACTCAGAAGAAAATAAAATATGCATAAACTAGGAATCGTATTCTTAATTTCAGTTAATTGAAGTAAAACAGCTCCAAGTCCAGGTGAGCATTTTGTAAAACTTTCAGAGTATGTCTCCATACGTAGGGCGATATCATTTCGGCTCTTTTTCTTAATTGAAAATTGGCTTTTGTAATATTATTTTCTTTATTTTTTTTTTTTTATGTTTTTCTCTCTCTTATTCTAGAGCATTTTTTAGAGTAGTCAATGAAGATGGCTTGTCACTTCCGCCATTTTTTTCGTAATTTCTTTCTCAGCCCAGATGAAATGTGCAAATGCCCCAAACTGGACAGCAATTCGACTTCTAACGAGTTTGATGCGTTGCCTGACTCGTTTCAAAGAATTGTATCCCTTTATTCTCATATTGAAATCATTATTATAGGCAATCTTAATACCAACAATTCTGGGTGGCATCGACATTCTGGAGAGACAACACCCGAAGGACGGTGCGTTGAGTTCTTCGCCGCAGAAAACAACTTGACGCAGGTTGTAAATGAGCCCACACAAATACCAGACGTTGGTAATCATACCGCTAACACCCTCGACTTCTTTTTAACTTCTCACCCCTCTAGGCCCGTCGGACCATTGTATCATATCAGCTAATTTCTCGAACACCCACCACACAATTAGAGAAAAGATTCCTAAAATAATCGTATGGCACTACGAAAAAGCCAATTGCAGAGGACTTAACAACTTCTTTAGGAAGTTTAGCTGCTCGTTATGTTTCCTCGATAACGATGTGGATGACGCTGATATGATCGCTGACACTATTCTCTTTGGAATGAGATCCTTTATCCCTCATCGGATCAAGATTATCAAGCCAAAAGACTCGAGCTGTAAAGAGGCTGTTAGGGTTGGAGAAATGTTTTTTCGGTCCCGCAAGACCAACCCGACAGAGGAAAACCGAAAAAAGTTCAAACGAGCCAGAAATAACTGCAACGCTTTTCTTAAGCGTGTGAAATACGACCACAACCTGAGGGAAAAAATACTGCAATGTCCCAAAGGCAGTAAAAATTGTTGGTCAAAAGCATTAGAAATTCTGCCTCATCCTCCATCCCAACCCTCATTTACAAGGACATTCCAGCTGTCAGCTCTTTGGACAAAGCCAATCTGTTTGCTGCACACTTTGCGGCTAGCTCAACACTCCCAGATTGTGCTTTGTCCACGCTTACACTTGAGTGCGTCGAATCTACAATGGGACGAATCCTCTTTCGCACTCGTGTAGTAGCAAGAGTACTTCAAGATCTCAACATGCATAAATCCGCTGGTTCAGATGGTATATCTCCCCTTCTTCTGAAGATGTGTTCTTCCACGCTGGCAAAACCATTGTGTAAGCTTTTTCATCAACCGTACACCTTAGGACTCTTTCCGAGCAGACGGAAAACAGCATTAATCCAGCCCGTCCCTAAAAAAGGCGAATCTTCTTCCCTCTTCTCCTACAGACCAATTGCACTTACGTCCCTTCTTTCCAAGGTCATGGAAATGCTGATAAACCGTCAGTTCATGAAATATCTAGAAACATGAAAACTTCTTAATGACTGGCAGTACGGTTTTCGTGTCTCACCGAAAAGTGGAAATAAAGCGTACATCATTCTGGCGAAAGCAAGATAGTTGCACTTCATATTTCTAAGGTATTTGACAGAGTTTGGCATCAGACTCTTTTGTCGAAAATGCGTGCCTTTGGGATCGATGACTCTCTTCTTCAATGGATTAGAAATTAAATTTCGGAACGTTCAATTCAAGTTGTCTTGGATGGTTTCAAGTCTGATATTCATAAAATAAATGCTGGTGTACCCCAGGGCTCCGTTCTGTCTCCGACACTTTTTTTTAATATTCATTAATTATCTCTTGTCTGCTACCTCTAATAGAATATATTACTTTGCTGACAACAGTACTCTCTGCTTTTCGTATTCATTCCCGGACTCACGTCCCTGCTCTTCGGCTGCAGAACGGGAACGGCAGCGTATGTTAAGCTCATTAAATTCCGATTTTAACAGCATAGCCGATTGGGGAACTATCAACCGAGTGGAATTTAATGCTTCCAAAACTCAATGCTGTCTGCTGTCATTAAAGCGAAATTCAAACACCCAGCCATTATCCATGAATGGCACTTGCATCGTTAAAACCGAAAAACTTTCCATTCTCGGTATGTGTGTCAGTGACAACTTACGTTGGAATGACCACATATTCGATGTCGCCAAAAATGCTGCGAAATGTCTAAGTTTCCTCAAGCGATGTAAGAAATATTTTACCCCCTCTGATCTGGCCACAATATATATATAAGGCATTCGTCCGCCCAAAATTGGAGTACAATGCTCACATCTGGTCGGGTGGGCCCAAAACATCTCTGCACCTGCTAGATAGGATTTAAAACCGTGCGAAAAAACTCATAGGTGATACTACATAATATCACTAAAACAATGGACACCCTCGAACACCGACGTAATGTCTCGTGTCTCACTTTCTTTTATCGCTATTTCCACCAACAGTGCTCCGTAACACCCGTCTTGCTATGAATGCTTATCAGTATACCCTCAAGCCCATTTTTGGACGTGCTCTAAAATATCGTGATTCTTTCCTAAGACGTACAACTCGCTTATGGAATGCCCTGCCGATCTCTGTGTTTCCTGGTCGTTATAATTTACAAATATTTAAAAATAATGTACATACATCGGCACCTATCTTTTCTTCCTCCCTAAATTTCCTTCGCCCGCGCTGTGTACGAACAATTTAAGGGTACAAAAAAACCTTGAGCGCGCGCTGATTATAAGAAAAAAAAAATAAGTCGAGACCTTTCTCTCATAGGAAAGGTAAAGAAACTCAATAAGTGGGCATCCCATGAACTGAACGAATTTCAAAAACTACGGCTCCTGGAAATCTGCTCATCGCTTACATTAAGAAACCAAACTGAACCGTTTGTGCACTGGATAGTCACCTGTGATGAAAAGTGTATGATAATCGTATGATCCGGGACCGAGGAGAGATCATAAAAGCCTTTGAAGATTTCATTGCCTCAAAAAGTCAGCACTTCTACAAAAAGGAATATTTGACCTTGTATCATGTTGGAAGAATATCATAGATGCCAATGGATCCAGAAACAAAAAGCGTCTTGGACAAAATCTGGCCACCCACAACTGCAACTCTGCAGTTGTGAATGGTGTCACATATTCTGGTTCCGAACTAACTCGGGCAATAGTTTTAGAACAGAAGTCGGACGGAAAATTACTTTTTCCAATCGGTGTCTCTGAAACTAAGCAAGCAATCAATTGTGGAAGCTCTATCCTCTATCCCTATGGAGAGCTGTTATTTAAGTCTGCCTTAAAGTACAGATGTGCATTTTTTTAATCAAGCATAGTAAATATTCTTAACTGTTACGCGTCTAGAGACAGCTCAACAAAAAACTATACGAACTATGCAGGGACATCCACCTATTCAAAATCATTTAAAGAGAAACATTTAAATGCGTCACTATCCTTAAATGGCATTTGCATCGCTTAGACCTAAAACCCACTTTTTATGTATGTATGTATGTATATAACAGTAAAGGCTATTTATTGTAGATTCAATAATCCCTTTTGGAACTGTCATTTCAACAACCCTACGTTCATGGAAAAGAAATCATTTTTGGCTTTGGTTGGTATTAGGTAAACTAACATAATACCCAACTCACACCATAAATTCGATTATTTGTTTTTGTATACATACATACATACCGTACCTATTCTTTTTATAACATTCTCAATGTAGCAATCTCCCTTTTATCACATCCTTCAAAAACAATATGGTTCGAATGAATATGAATCGTATCCATGCGTAATACAATAGATATTGTGTTGCACAAACACACCGCACAATCGTGGCTAACATACATACATACAAAGGCAGCTTGCGTAATAAATTTCAAATCACTGTGTTTGTCTAACATTTCTAGTCTATCCTTGTTCCAAGTCACGTTGCATCTACGTAAATTGTAACAAAATACCACGAAATACATCCAACACAATTATAGAAATCACGTGGCAAACATTTCGATTTGGCATTATACTCATGAAGGTTTCCGATGTGTATTACAAATATAACTGCCATATCATCATGGGGCGTACAAGAACAGTGTCATGTAAGATTCGTCAGGGAAAACTCTAGACGACAGCCAGATTTTACAACTCAAACTACCTCTTCGAAAAGTTATTCCGGAAGATCTTTTGTTGGTCAATCCTTCTCTACTTCTAACTCGTTCTTGAGTTCGTTGTGTCTTTGTTTGTGCTTCTGGTGGTGGTATTCTGTTCTGCACTAGACAACAAAGGGTTCATGTGGTGTGAGTAACTTATTGAAATGAATCCAATAAGTTACAACCGACCGACCGACCTGAAGAAATGCATTCATAGGGTGAGACTGGTGGTGTCTAAACTGGCTGCAACTCCATAACATAAGAAAGCCTACAATTCCTCGTTTCAGGCATAAAGACTATTCTACAAGTTGTCAATGGTGATCCAACGCTTGACAGCTTTTAAATAAAATGAACACCTAAGCAATTTTGTTGCTAACAATGGCATTGGTACTTGCTGCGCAGTTATTCATCTTGGTTTGTTCAATTGGGTGAGCAATGAAACTTTAAACAGTTGGTCTATAGTACTCGTATTCCCATATACGATTTTAAGGTACACAGAATGAATGGTAATGGAGAAGTGCTCACAGATACCCGCATAAACCCTTGTCCTTTGTGCAAATAGTATGTGGTTTTTGCGTAAGCTTCCACTAACGCGAATCAGACTCAGATGCATATAAATGAGAACATAATGCTGTCTGGTTTTCGACTGTTTAATACCAATTAATTTAATGTGTGGTTTGTGCAATTGGGCCCTAATTTAATGGCTGACAACTGAATTTTCCACATCACGATATTGATACTTGTAGCAAATGATACTAATTGCAGACTAAATATTAATTTTTGTGATGACAGATTTTTGTGACACGATGATATCCTATTCATCAAGTACAATGGTGTAATCGATTTTTGGGCAGTAAACTTATGCCTTCTCCTTACTACAAGAGTAATTAACCTTGGGGAAATATCGCATAAGTGGCTGTGGTGTATTTTTTACCTACCTGGCCGGCATTTATACCCTGTATTTTCCCCCAAAACTCGAGTATTTATTACATTTGGTAATTAATTTTTTTTTGTTTGTATATAATCAGCGAGCGCTCAAGGGATTTTTGTACCCATAAAATGTTTGTACACAGCGCGGCCAAAGAAAAACTTAGGGAGGAAGAAAAGACAGGTACCGATGTACATTGTTTTTAAATGTTTGTAAGTTATAACGACCAGGAAGCACAGAGATCGGCAGGGCATTCCATAAGCGAGTTGTACGACTTAGGAAAGAATCACCATATTTTAGAGTACGTCCGAAAATGGGCTTTAGGGTATACTGATGAGCATTCATAGCAAGACGGATGTTACGGTTGAAAGTTTGAATGGGCGGAATGCTACTGGCGATTTCAATGGAGCACTGGTGGTGGAAATACCGATAAAACAAAGTGAGACAGGAGACATTACGTCGGTGTTCGAGGGTGTCAACTGATTGACTGATATTATGTAGTATCACCAATGAGTTTTATCGCACGGTTTTGAATACTATCTAGCAGGTGCAGAGATGTTTTAGGAGCACCTGTCCAGATGTGGGCATTGTACTCCAATTTTGGGCGGACGAATGCCTTATATATTGTGGCCTGATCAGAGGGGGTAAAATGTTTCTTACATCGCTGGAGGAAACCTAGACATTTCGCAGCATTTTTGGCGACATCGAATATGTGGTCATTCCAATGTAAGTTGTCACTGACACACATACCGAGAATGGAAAGTTTTTCGGTTTCGACGATGCAAGTGCCATTCATGGATAATGGCTGGGTGTTTAAATTTCGCTTTAACGACAGCAGCCAGCATTGTGTTTTGGGAGCATTAAATTCCACTCTGTTGATAGTTCCCCAATTGGTTATGCTGTTGATATCGGAATTTAATGAGCTTAACATACGCTGCCGTTCCCGTTCTATAGCCGAAGAGCAGGAACGTGAGTCCGGGAATGAATATGAAAAGCAGAGAGTACTGCCATCAGCAAAGTAATATATTGGATTAGAAGTAGCAGACAAGAGATCATTAATGAAAATTAAAAAGAGTGTCGGGGAGAGAAGGGAGCCCTGGGGCAGACCACATTTATTTTGTAAATATCAGACTTGAAACCAACCAAGGCAACTTGAATTGAACGTTCCGAAATTTAATTTCTAATCCATTGGAGAAGAGAGTCATCGATCCCAAAAGCAGGCATTTTCGACAAAAGAGCCTGATGCCAAACTCTGTCAAATGCCTTAGAAATATCAAGTGCAACTATCTCGCTTTCGCCAAATTGATGTACGCTTTGGTTCCACTTTTCGGTGAGACATGCCATCAAATCACCAGTGGACCTGTTGCTACGAAAACCATATTGCCGGTCATTGAGAAGTTTTCGTGTTTCGAGGTATTTCACCAGCTGACGGTTTATCAGCGTTTCATTGATCTTGGTGAGAAGGGACGTAAGTGCAATGGGTCTGCGCATAGAATGAGAGAGAAGATTATTCGCCATTTTTAGGGACGGGCTAGGATTGATGAAAAAGCTAACACAGTGGTTTTGCCAGCATGGAAGAACACCTCTTCAGTAAAAGGAGAGATATAACATCTGGATCAGCGGATTTATGCATGTTGAGATCTTGAAGGACTCTTGCAGGTACCGCAGCAAAGATCTCAACACACCGTCCTTCGGGTGTTGTCTTTCTAGAATGTCGAATCCACCCAGAATTGTGTATATTAAAATTGCCCGTAAAAACGATTTCATTATAAGGATACAGGGATACAATTCTTTGAATGGAGTCAGACAGCGCATCAAACTCGTGAATGGTCGAGTTGCTGCCCAGTTTGGTGCTTCTGTAAATAAAGCAGTAATGGATAATTTGCTTACGGAGATGGATCACTACGCAATTAAATGGCGAGACCGCTATGGGGAAAGAATAGTGGCATAAGTTCGTAGCCAAGGAGCTGTTAAGAATTCTGAGATGCATATTACCTCTGATTCACCCCTTACCATAAGTTTTCATTTACTGTAACAGTCAGACACGCACTTGGGCACTCTGAAGGATTGGTACTACTACCATTCGCAGTTTGTCATCCCAAAGTTGAAATTTACCAGTTCTGAGTGCTTAAAAGTAAGGGCTTAGCCAGTCATCGTTAGTCTACAAAAATATATCTCCATATTCCACTGAAACAATAACGGCTCACACTAACTTTATTCGCTCTCATGTTCCGGCTATCAGTTCTTTGGACAAGGCCAATCTGCTTGCTGCACACTTTGCGGCTAGCTCAACACTCCCAGTTTGTGCTTTCCACTCGTGTAGTAGCAAGAGTACTTAAAGATCTCAACATGCATAAATCCGCTGATCCAGATGTTATATCTCCCCTTCTTCTGAAGAGGTGTTCTTCCATGCTGGCAAAACCACTGCGTAAGCTTTTTCATCAATCCTACACTTTAGGACTCTTTCTGAGCAGATGGATAACAGCATTTGTCCAGCCCGTCCCTAAAAATGGCGAATCCTCTTCTCTTGCATTCTATTCGTAGACCCATTGCACTTACGTCCCTTCTCACCAAGGTTATGAACACGCTGATAAATCGCCAGCTCTTGAAATATCTCGAAATATGAAAACTTCTCAATGACCGGCAATATGGTTTTCGTAGTAACAGGTCCACAGGTGATTTGATGGCATGTCTCACCGAAAAGTGGAATCAAAGCGTACATCATTCTGGCGAAAGCAAGATATTTGAACTTGATATTTCTAAGGCATTTGACAGAGTTTGGCATCAGGCTCTTTTGTCGAAAATGCGTGCTTTTGGGATCGACGACTCTCTTTATCAATGGATTAGAAATTACCTTTCGGAAAGTTCAATTCAAGTTGTCTTGGATGGTTTCAAGTCTGATACTCACAAAATAAATGCTGGTGTGCCCGGGGCTCCGTTCTCTCTCCGATACTCTTTTTAATTTTCATTATTGGTATCTTGTCTGCTACTTCTAATCCAATATATTACTTTGCTGATGACAGTACTCTCTGCTTTTCATATCCGTTCCCGGACTCAGACCCTGCTCTTCGGCTGTAGAACGGGAACGGCAGCGTATGTTAAGCTCATTAAATTCCGATTTTAACAGCATAGCCGATTGGGGAACTATCAACCGAGTGGAATTTAATGCTTCTAAAACTCAATGCTGTCTGCTGTCATTAAAGCGAAATTCAAATACCCAGCTATTATCCATGAATGGCACTTGCATCGTCGAAACCGATAAACTTTCTATTCTCAGTATGTGTTTCAATGACAACTAACGTTGGAATGACCACATATTCGGTGCCATCGAAAATGCTGCGAAATGCCTTGGTTTCCTCAAGCGATGTAAAAAATATTTTACCCCTTCTGATCTGGCCACAATATATAAAGCATTCATCCGCCCAAAATTAGAATACAATGCCGACATTTGGTCAGGTGCTCCTATAACATCTCTGCACCTGCTAGATAGGATTCAAAACCGTGCGATAAAACTCCTAGGTGATACTACAGGGTGAATGACTCGAACTCCAACTTTTTAAAATGCTATAATTTTTTAATTTTTTAATAAATTTTGTTGTGCCAAAGCAAAAAATGTTGGAAAGTACATAAATTTTCAAATTGTATCAGTAGTTTTGAATATGTCCACCTTTAGCGCGAATAACGGCCTTGAGACGGCCGAAGAAAGCATCGCACGCTGCACGCAAGTGGCTCTGCTGTATTTTGGCCCATTTCCGGCGAAGTGCTCGTTTGAGATGCTCTTAACTTTGGTATTTTTTAATGCCAACCTTCGCCTTCAAAATACCCCAGACAGAGAAATCCAACGGATTAGCATCCGGAGAATTTGCAATCCATTGTGTCGAAGAAATAAAGTGTGTAACATTGTTTTTTACCCAATCTCGGTTGACGCGCGCTTTGTGAGACGGTGCCGGGTCTTGTTGAATTGTCCACGGTCTCCGACCGAAATGATTGTTTGCCCAAGGCTTCAATACTGCCTCTAAGACAGTTTCACGGCATACGATCGCATTAATTTTGACCCCATGGTCCAAAAATACGAGCGGAGAGCGACCATCGGCGGTTATGGCGACCCAAACCACCACCATCGGTACTGCCTGCTTTGTGGTGGCCGTCCGAAGGTGTAAATTTTCGAAGCACCTCTCTGGCAAGTAAACTCGGTCATTTTGTTTGTTGACATATTGCTCGATAAATAATGGCGCCTCATCGGAAAAAACCAAATTCGGAAACTCACCATTTTCGTGCAAGCATAGCAACTTCTTCGCTTTTTCGACTCTAACTTTTTTCTGTTGCGGTGTAAGATCGTGTGCTTTTTGGAACTTCAATGGCTTGAGCCCAAGCTCATTTTTCAGTATGTGTTGCATCCGTTCCAACGATATGTTGAGCTCGCGGGCCATTATTCTTTCACTTCGACGCGCATTTCGCTCAATTTGAGCCTTGACTTTCCGAACCATTTCTGCCGATGATGCTGTTTTTTTTTTTACCACCTCCATGGCGCTTTGCAACGCTGTCGGTATCACGGTAACGAGCTTTGCTTCGAGACACAAATGATTTATTCACGTTGAGGTGTTGGAGGGCTCTAACGATAGCTAATTGTGTTTTTCCAGCCAAATATAAAACAATCACACTATCACGTTTGAATTCCATCGCAGATAAAAATTTTTCAACACAACTGTCATGTGTCAAAATTTGAGTTCGCTGTCATGAACGGTTTGGAAATTATAGCAGTCTGAAGTTCGTTGCAGTTCGAGTCATTTAGGGTGTATATTAAATGGCTTTCAAGGAACTGCATTTACCCTACAATTCCCAGATTTTCGGAGATGATGAATTTTTAATGGACACTTTGCCAGCTTTTACGCCTTTAAACACACCTACAACTTCCAAATCTCCAATCCCATCTCTAACACCTGAGGCTGTAAGACCCATAGCACGATTTAGCACACCTAACACATTCTCAGAAGCCATTTTATTATGCTTGGAACTTTCAGCAGTCCACAGCGATTCTACTTACACTGTCAACTATGTACGAAAAGCTGCATTGGTAGGTTGACTTTTTACTAAACCAGCCGATTCTATTTACACTGTCAACTATGTACGAAAAGCATCATTGGTAGGTTGACTTTTTACTAAACCAGCCGTTGAAGATATTTCTTTGACATTAAGGAGTGAAATCAAATTCAAACTGTCACAACCCACAAATCCAGCCTCAACTTCCCGCTGTCGTCAAAAATATTTATTTAAAGTTGACTTCGGTAAACTCTATATTAATTAAGATATTTAAAAATGTTCCTAGGTACTATATTATTCTTAAAGACTTTATGGACTGGTGGTTTTTTAAATGAAGTAACATTTATGTTTTATTTTTTTTTTAAGAAAATGGATTTATTGATTTATGTTTCTTTATATTGTTAAAATAAATTGTTAAAAAAAAATGTTAGACTTTTCTTTCCATTCAAACCACAGGCAGAACTTTTCATGCATACGACTATGAGTTAAACTTGCAAATGTCAAATCTTCCCCTTGTAAAGTTAAAGGTGCCCCGCGCCCGGGCCATTTTTGACAAAATGACTTTTTTTAAAAAACAAATTTCAAAAAAATGATGAAGTTGTTATAAAAGTAAAATGTATCTGTGAGTCTTATCTAGAATAGTCAATGCATCATAGAAAAAAAAACATTGGAATGCATCTATAATTTTAGCAAATACAGACATGTAAACATTAAGTGTCAAGTGCCCCCAGTTTCCCCTAATAATAAAATTTTGGCCATTCAAATTATCTTGGATAGGTACTCCAAATTTTCTTCCTGTTTAGTAGTGAATATCTCAAAACAGTTTCGTTGCATAACGAAGTGTTAGCCAACATAATGCTTATTTTGTAAAATCGATTACTTTTGCAATCGTCAGTCCCTCATAGAAGCATAGGAAATGTATCCTCAAACTTCCAAAAACATTCTCTATTATTCTTGGAGTTTACTTTATATTTCTTCCTTATGTGTTCTATTATAGCGATAATTTTTTTTAGCTAAAAACCGCATTTTGTCGTTCAACCTCTCCCCATATTCGCCTGATTTGGCACCGTGCGACCTTTACCTTTTCGAAAAAATGCATTTGCTGATGAAAGGAATAGCTTTTTGTGGACATAAAAACCATCCAAAAGGCTTGCACCTGCTTGTACCCGGCAGACCACCTAAACACTCATTCGACATGTTTTTAGACATTGCAAATCGCTGTATTGAGTGGGAAGTAAACTATTTCGAATAAAATAAATCGGTTCGCCAAAAAAAATTTTAGTTGTTCTTATTTCTAAAAGTCCTGTTGACTTGGGAACGCATTTGTATTATGAAAAAAATTTTTTTTTTTTATAAAAAAAAAATATTGCTTTAATCGTTTGGGTGAAGTGGAACGTTGCACTTAAGGCAAATGCATAGTGTCCAATTGTCGCATTCCCTATATCTACTATATAGTCTTCCACCTTCAGTTATCAAGTGGTCTCTCCCCATCGACCCATAAGCTTTGTAACACCGCTTATACTTTGCAAATGATTTGTAAAAGAGGATAACGCATTGCCGTCTAAATTCCTAGAGCGGAATCCTATGGCCTGATTTTCGGAAAATCAGCCAGCCTTGAAAGCATCTTACATCTACAGCACATGCCAAAAAAACCCAAATCCATTTTTTGTACGAACTTTGCACTCAAATATGTACAATGTACAACGCAACACATATACATATTTATTATACGAGGAGATATGTTAGGACTAGGCATTGGCACATCAACTCGCTTTTTTTTCTTGACTGGAGTACTTCGTTGTAATTTTTATTGGCTCCATCAGAATGCAATTCATTAATACAGTAAGAACAGGGTTACCCATCCACCTAACGGTTGAGAACGTAGAGTAAGTGCCTCTCTCGCAATTGGAGAATACAGTTTTTGATTGATTATTCATATTTTTGAAGACCCAACCCGACCCGATTCAACCTCATCAACGCTAGGTCGAATTTTGTATAAGCGATCATTCAAATCAATTTTCGTGTTGTCTGTCATATGCAAATACTGGAGAATATCTTTAAATCGATTTCGTTTCATTACATTCGAGAAACGAAACAATCTTCATCAATCTTCCAATACATACAACAATCTGGCATTGAGCAAGAAACGCATTAATTTCATCTAATTTTTCATAAAATGAATGATTTCCTTTCAGCAGTATTTCTTGGTGAGATTTTTCGAGAAAATCTTAAAAAATATTCAATTGGGTTTTTTTATATTTTGCAATAAAACCTTTTCTGAGGGGCTTATGACTTGAATTAAAAAGAGGAAAGCGGTATGGCACATACTCGTAATTTCCCCATATTGATGAAGACTTTGGAATTTTAGTTTTTTGTTCGGATATTCTGCGGAATTCACCAACGTCTGGCCCTTCATAGCTATCATAGGTACGTATACCACCTTGATCAAAAAGTTCCCGCACCACACCACCGTATGGCGTTCCCATTATTCCGGTTTTAGTTTTGTTTTTTTTGTTAAGTTGGTAAATCTGTTGTTGATATTTTCTCTAAATCTTAACGTCATTGCTTGATATTTTCAAAAGTTATGTAGCCAAGAGTACATCTATCTCTGTGTGTGTTGGCGATTTTTTACAATTTTAGAAGTGGATTTAACGGTGCGCGAACGTTGGAAATGTTGGAAAAGTGTTTTGGCAACGATTCTCTAAAGAAAACGGTCGTTTACTAGTGGCACGAGCGCTAGCGGTTCAAAAGTGGTTGTGAGTCAATCGAAGATGATGAACGCAGTGGCAGACCATCGACATCGAAAACCGACGAAAACATTTATGAAGTCAAAGAAATGTTGGTCAATAACCGCAAATTAACCATCAGAGAGATAGCGGAGGACTTGAACATTGCCTATGGATCCGTCCAATTGGTTAATAATTTGGGTTTCCATCGTGTAACAGCAAAGTTGGTGCCAAAAGACTTAAATTTCATGCAAAAAAGAGATGATTTGTGAGGCTGAATCCGATCCCACATTCATCAAAAGGATCATTACTGGAGACGAGACGTGGGTTTATGAGTACGACACGCAATTAAGACATCAGGCAAGTGAATGGCGTTCACCAAATGAGCCGAGACACAAAAAAACCACGTCATTTTCACTCAAAAAAGAAGGCAATGCTCACGGTTTTCATGGATTACAACGGTGTAGTGCATCATGAATTTTTGCCAGAAGGCCAGACAGTAAACAAAGAGTATTATTTGGGCGTTATGAGACGTTTGTTTGAATTGTGGGCAGAAAACTCGTGGATTTTGCACGAAGAAACGCTGCGTCACACAGTGCCATCATTATTCGTAATTTTTTGACGAAAAATGCAACAAATACCATCCAACAGCCTGGCTCCCTGTGACTTCTTTCTGTTCAATCGAGTTAATAAACCACTACGGGGAACGCGTTTCAGCAGCCGAGAGGAAGTAATGGAAAAATCGCATGAAGCACTGCTGGACATACCGAAAACCGAATATAAAAAATGTTTCGAGGATTGGATCAAGCGCTGGCATAAGTGTGTTGCAGTCGATGGGGACTACTTTGAAGGGGACAATATAGATTTAAATGAATAAACTTGTATTTTTAATTTTCTGAATAAATTCCGTAATTTTGATCAAGGTTCAACACTAGATAAAACAATGATCAAAATTTTCCATTGCCTCTGGTCAGAAACTTCATCCGTGTGTTGATCTGCAGTTTCAATCGGCGGAATAATATTGTAGAAATAACGGGTCATTCAACCTCATCAGTATCGTAATACCTTTCGATCTCCACTAGTACTTCCTCAAGTGTAAGACTACGATTGTGTGACGAGCTAATTAAACAAATATGCAAACACAATAAATTATTGCCAAAATCTAACATAAGCGTGTGAGACATTCAACATGCCCAATGGTTCATTAAGTTACCAACAACATTTCATACAGAAAAAAAATATGCGGAGCTCACATTAGAAACCTATCTTACTTCCCACTAAATAATAGGTAGCAACACAAAAGAATAATCCCACTGTTGCTAAATAAAACATATTATTTCTTATTCTTACGTTTTGCATAAGATGATACCAATTTTTTGTTGCTGAAAAACTTAAGTTTTTTGACAGCATTCAAAGTGACCTTCTACCAATTACTAATATGAAATAAAATAACTCTACTTTTGACAATATGTTAATATTTGTCATTTTTTCGCATTTTGTGGCAGTGAAATAAGCCTAAAGTGAGAATTTGGGCTATAGCTTTAAGTGCCATTGGTCATTAACATTAATCGGTTAAAACATAGTCGTCACTTCCGCTAATACTAAGCCTTTGTCCCGAAGACATTGTTTCGATTGCAGGAGGAATTGCATGCCGACAATTACTCATAGTTGGAAAATATTCTCACATACTGAACAAAATTTGTAAATTCACTTACTTTGGTAAAATGTAAACTCATAAATAATTCAAGTTTTCACAAATTGTAAATTGAAACTTTAAATAACTTTTGAGAAAACAAAAGTTATATGTTATATTCCTACAAACTACAATTTGTAATTTCCAGGGATTGGTGAAGCGACATAAATTAAATAAATCACAAATTTTATTAAAAAATGCTTGTAAATGCAAATCTGTAAGTTGGCGAAGTGGACCACAGCTGTAGTAAGAACATTACGTGGTTTATCTTCCTTGCTGTCTTCTGACAATGTCTTCTGCTCCGAAAATAAAAATATATTTCACAGCTGTCCAATATTCTTGAATGGCTGGCAGTTTCCTCCTCCTGAATGGCAAACAGTTTTCTCCAACCATTTTTAACAAGTAAATAGTTATCCCACACTACTATAATCCCTAAGCTCATAGAGCCAATAATAATCTTCCACCTGCCCATGGAAAATAAAAATAATAAAAATTCTTTAAAGCAAACTAATATTCCATAGCATATTCAAAGCCTAAATATAGATCAGATTATACCAACATACGCATATTTGAGTCAAGTGCTTTGACCCCAAATTCAAGAGCTCCTATCTGGCTTATCTTTCACTCTTATAACAAGTGTACCAAACAGCACTTCTGCACATGCGGACGTAATTCATATCTTAACATTCAGTAGCGCGGCATTTTAAGCAAACAAAAAAATTTTCTAGGCTAAGCTACAAAATAGATTTGAAAGATCTATCTCTGTACAAAAGGCGTGTGACGTTGTTTAATGTTTTTTTAAATATAAGCATTTTTGAAGCACAGATTACTTTGTTTGTGCACCCACCAAAATATAAAATTTCTGTTAAGCAATTGTGACAGTCCTTAAGAATGTTCTTGAGTCAATAGATTGCATTTGTTTAAATATTTTCTGTCATTTTAAGGTCAACAAACTATTTACTGAAGTATAAACTTTTTAAATACGTTTGATGAAAGCAAACAACAAAACCTAAAAAGCATAAGCAGAGTATAAAATGAAAATAGTTTTATGGACTCATATTCCCCGGTCTTGTATCATATTTTACAGGATAATAGGTGGCTAAAATCCTAGGTTTTCCAATTCCACGGCGATCTCAGGAATTGGGCATATCATAAGCAACCCTTCACGGGATTTTCCATATACATACTCGTACATAGATTTAAGGAATACCACCTGGATCAAAAAGTATGTATTCAGAGAATGTGAAATACAAGTTTATTCATCTAAATTATATACCCTTCAGAGTAATCCCCATCGACTGCAACACACTTATGCCAGCGCTTGATCCAATCCTCGAAACATTTTTTATATTCGGTTTTCGGTATGTCCATCAGTGCTTCCTGCGATATTTCCATTACTTCCTCTCGGCTACTGAAACACGTTCCCCGTCCCCGTAGTGGTTTTTTAACTCGATTGAACAGAAAGAAGTCACAGGGAGCCAAATCAGGTGAATTCGGTGGCTGTTGGATATTATTTGTTGCATTTTTCGTCAAAAAATTACGAATAATGATGGCACTGTGTGACGATGCGTTATCATGGTGCAAAATCCACGAGTTTTCTACCCACAATTCTGGTCTCTTTCCGCGAATTGCTTCACGCAAACATCTCATAACGCCCAAATAATACTCTTTGTTTATTGCCTGGCCTTCTGGCAAAAATTCATGATGCACTACACCGTTTTATTCCATGAAAACCGTTGCCTTCTTTTTTGACTGAAAGCGACGTGGTTTTTTCGTCTCGGCTCATTTGGTGAACGCTCATAGTACTCATAAACCCACGTCTCGTCTCCAGTAATGATCCTTTTGATAAATGTGGGATCAGATTCAGCCTCGCAAATCATATCTTTTGCGACTTCAACACGGTCTCTTTTTTGCATGAAATTGGGCCTTTTGGCACCAACTTTGCTGCTACACGACGGAAACCCAAATCATTAACCAAAATGTCTTGGACGGATCCATAGGCAATGTTCAAGTCCTCCGCTATTTCTCTGATGGTTAATTTGCGGTTATTGACCAACATTTCTTTTACTTCATCATTGTTTTCGTCGGTTTTCGATGTCGATGGTCTGCCACTGCGTTCATCATCTTCGATTGACTCACGACCACTTTTGAACCGTTCATGCCACTGATGAATGACCGTTTTCTTTAGAGAATCGTTGCCGAAACACTTTTCCAACATTTCTAAGGTTCGCGCACCGTTAAATCCGTTTTTTACGCAAAATTTAATATAAGTTCGTTGTTGCAAATTTGAATCAATTTCTAAAATTGTAAAAAATCGCCAACACACACAGAGATAGATGTACTCTTGGCTACGTAACTTCTGCAAATGTCAAGCTGTGATGCTAAGATTTAGAGAGAATGTTAACAATAGATTTACCAAGTTAACAAAAAACACAGTACTCAAATCGGAACAATGGGAGCGCCATACTGTGGTGTGGTTCGGGAAATTTTTAATCAAGGTGGTATTTCGTGACCATAGATATTGGTTAGCATTGATATTGCACGAAGCTGATGGGACTACCTCAGTCCAATAATGTTCATAAGACTATTGAGATTTCTATTTGATCAGACTGGAATTTGTAATTGATCCACTTCTCGAAGTCGTTGACAGCACGCTTTTTAGATTTATCAGCAGCAATGGTTGGATTTACCGAAAAAGTTTCTTCACAGCGTGGTGTTTCAAGGTTGGGTTGAAGCATCATTACTGATTTAGTTTTTGTGCAACCAGTCAAAATATGTCCAGTTTCACCGCAATTGTAGCAAGTCACATTTGTTATATTGTTCACGCACAATATTACTTTGCTTTACAGTGACAGGCTTGGGGCTGTCAAATTTTTTGGGGGTTTTGAAAGCACTGAATCTTTATAGACCATTTGAGTCGTTTGTACTTTCGTACTTTCTTAAAACCACTTTCTATTCACTAAGATTATTTGCACTATATAGGATGGTTTTATTTATTTCACTATCGACGATTCCTTTTATGGTAAATTGCACAACGTCGTCTTCTTCTATCGAACCATGTGACGCTATTTCTAGCATGCTTAGAAAATACTGTTGTGTTGTTTCGTCTCGATGCTTTCGCTTGTTTCGAAGTTCTTCATATATGTCTGCTTTTGATACCACTTTCAAAAATTCGTTTTGTAAAGCAGTTTTAAGTTCTAACCAACTCTTGAAATTAGCAGTTCTAATAAACTGAACAGCTGTACCTCTGAGTAGACGTTTGGCATAAAAGAATTTTGCTTTGTTGTCTAAGCATTAAATTATCATCGCCACTAAATGTTGGAGTCGTACTCAATTCTTCTTCTTCCATACTCAAGTCGCGAAGTTTCTGCTTCAATTTGGCTATTTCCTCTCTTTTCCTACAAACTCTCTTCAGTTTTTCCAGCTCAATATCCATTGCATCTTCTTCATCGATGTACGACTCGCCAACCTCACGATCGTTAGAATTTGCTCCTAAACTGGTTGAGGGACTTTTTTCACTCATAAGGTCGATCAAATCCTCACTTGAATCTCCAGCGACCGCCTCCTGTATCCTGATCTTCAGCTCCGTTTTGGTCCCACTAGAAGGCAACAAAGGCTCCGTAACATGTCTTTAAGTATAGCCCCTGTGGCTGATTCCAGAAATTATGCCCACTCTTCTGACATTCTGTTATGTTCTTAAACACTTTCAGTAAAATATTTTTTTTTTAGACACTGTATTTGAAAAACAATGTATTTTTTTTTCTTGTCGCCGAGTTTCGATCGCGTGTATTTGTTACTGTAAAACTGACGCGCGATCCCACTTCTGAAAATGTGGGGGTACTTATAAGAAAAAGAAAAAGAGAGTCCGAGATTAAGTTTGCTGATTTATTGACTGCACTGAACTGAGACGAGTACATACAACACAGTGTCTTTTATATGATCAATTCATTGGAATATTACCGCTTCGAATAGATCGCACGATCGGATGGTAACAGGATGTTATGTACATAATGTAGGCTTGTGTATACACATGTGTTTAAAAGTCAAGACACTTTTTGAATAATTGCCAACATTAGAACTTTGATTAGAACCAATTCTAAAGCCAATTGAACTCTAACGCAATTTCGCAATTAATTTCATTACGGAATTAAAATGGAATATTATGTTATCTTGCAAAATTCAAAAATCGTATCCGGGACGTCCACTATTAAGAATTTAGGGTTTTAATTTTTTAATTTAGGGTTTATATTTATGGCGATTTTTTTCTATATACACCTATGTCTTTGATTTGGTACAGCTTGGTGTGTTTGCATTTCGCATTTTCTCTGCACTAACAATAAACGTATATTCTCTTCACTCTGTTATAATTTATTCCGTAACACTTAGCGATAGAATGTTAATAATAACAAAAATGATTTAAAACTACTAGAAGCTATTGTTAAACACAGTCTCGGTTTAAATAGTGCAGTGTAATAATAATGTGGACCTACAAGCTTCTTTTTGAGTGTTTTTGTGCAGACGCGAAGGTGAATGTTAAAGGTTTCAAAAAAATGCGGTTAGGAAGTTAGACTTTCAAGAAATTTTTGTCCAATATAAATTTAGATGGGATATTCAATCTAATAAAGAGAAAATATTTATCTTGTGCCTACAGCAAAAAGAATTTCATTGTCAAATATTCCAAGTGGCTTGAAAATTCTTTTGGGCTAAGAAGCCTTAATTACTAGAGGATACCCAAAAAAGCTTTACGAAGAGAGCTCCAATAGAAATAAAAAAAACCAAAAAGAAATGAATTTGAAGCAAATTGTTCAACATCGGATATTGACATATGTGAAATGTACACATATGGTTTGAAAAACGTAAAAAGGCAGAATGGATGCTTTACAGAGACCAGCTAAAGACGAAATTGATAGAATCCATTATACTACATATATTCTTAAATCAAGCTGAAAGCACAAGTTTTTCAGCAGAAGAAGGGTTAGCAATATTTTTGGACTTAGAATTTTCGAAAGAAAAATATTTAACATTAAAAAGGCATCTTCATAAAAAAAAAGTATGTTCTTCCCCCTCAATAAGTCGGGAGAAAAAAGACATAATGCCATCTAACTGGAACCTTACCGAAACTTCCGCTGAATCAAGCCTTCAAGACATTCCAGATCACACTGCAAATACAATTGATTTTTGCAAACGATAAGTGCAGAAAAAATAACTTCGAGTACCTCTTCCACTTTTGTTCCTTATAATTTCGAACATGTGGAAGAATCCTAATCCATCATCAATTTATTTCTATCGACTTGAGGGATTTAAATGTACAAAAGAAGATTGACAAAAATTCAAAATGAGGATAGAAAGTTAAAAGAAAAAATTAAAAACTCAAAAGAAACAACTCTTCAATAAATAAATATAGTAAGGAAATCGGAATTAAAAATTAACTTCTTTTTGCAATGGCAGACGGAAAAGTCACTCAGCATGCATTCGGCACGACACCAAGAATGAGGTGCGTCTTATGTAGCAAAACTATGAAAGATTTTAATAAGAGTGATATAATTGAAAATGAAAATAATGCTGAGTTTGGTATATCAACTTTGCATGCCAGAATCCGTCTGATGAATTGTCTATTAAACTTAACATATGAAAAAGTTATTAATTTTGAAAAACCTAAAAACGCGCAATTAAAAAAAATTAAACAAGACAAAAAAAAAAGAATTCAGACAGAATTTTGGGGAAAAATGTGATTAATAATTGTTGATACACCAAAGCAAGGATTCGGAAATACTGATGACAGAAACACGATTTTTTGAGAATTTCGAAACCGCTGCGGAAATACTAAATATAGATAGATAAGATAAGATAAGATATATTATTACTACATTAATAAGTACAAAGTGTATTCACATAAGATTTACTAATTAAATCGTATATGGTGTTACATCTGTTCTCTTAAATAATTAAGCATTAAAGAAATTTTCAATATTTCTGATACGTATTTCAATGGAGTTACTTCCCGGAATGTATTCAGAAAATTTAAAATACAAGTTTATTCATCTAAATCTATATTGTCACCTTCAAAGTAATCCCCATCGACTGCAACACACTTATGGCTGCTCGTGATCCAATCCTCGAAACATTTTTTGTGTTCGGTTTTCGGTATGTCCATCAGTGCTTCCTGCGATTTTTCCATTACTTCCTCTCGGCTGCTGAAACGCGTTCCACGTCCCCGTAGTGGTTTTTTAACTCGATTGAACAGAAAGAAGTCACAGGGAGCCAAATCAGGTGAATTCGGTGGCTGTTGGATGGTATTTGTTGCATTTTTCGTCAAAAAATTACGAATAATCATGGTGCAAAATCCATGAGTTTTCTGGCCACAATTCTGGCCTCTTTTGGCGAATTGCTTCACGCAAACGTCTCATAACGCCCAAATAATACTCTTTGTTTACTGTCTGGCCTTCTGGCAAAAATTCGTGATGCACTACACCGTTGTAATCCATGAAAACTGTGAGCATTGCCTTCTTTTTTGACTGAAAATGACGTGGTTTTTTTGTGTCTCGGCTCATTTGGTGAACGCCATTCACTTGCCTGATGTCTGGATTGCGTATCGTACTCATAAACCCACGTCTCGTCTCCAGTAATGATCCTTTTGAAGAATGTGGGATCGGATTCAGCCTCGCAAATCATCTCTTTTGCGACGTCAACACGGTCTCTTTTTTGCATGAAATTGAGGTCTTTTGGCACCAACTGTGCTGCTAGACGACGGAAACCCAAATCATCAACCAAAATGTCTTGGACGGATCCATAGCCAATGTACAAGTCCTCCGATATCTTTCTGATGGTTAATTTGCGGTTATTGACCAACATTTCTTTTATTCGTACTTCATCAATATTTTCGTTGGTTTTCGATATCGGTAGCCTGTCACTGCGTTCAACATCTTCGATTGACTCACGACCACTTTTGAACCGCTCATGTGGTTCTTTAGAGAATCGTTGCCGAAACACGTTTCCAACATTTCCAACGTTCGCGCACCATTAAATCCGTTTTTTACGCAAAATTTAATACAAGTTCGTTGTTGCAAATTTAAATCCATTTCTAAAATTGTAAAAAATCGCCAACACACACAGAGATAGATGTACTTTTAGCTACGTAACTTTTGCAAATGTCAAGCTATGACGCTAAGATTTAGAGGGCATGTCAACCACAGATTTACCAACTTAACAAAAAAAACAATGGGAGCGCCACGCGGTTGTGTGGTGCGGGAACTTTTTGATCAAGGTGGTATACTAAAACAAAAGTCTGGGTGTAAAAAAGAAAAGAAAATTAATAGTAATACACTTTGTGGTAAAACAAAACCGTAGTCCCCTTCGAATGTCATCCCACCTTTTAATAAACCTGATTGGAATCTGCTCATCCCAATCGATCATTTACTGCCACAGCTGTTGAAATAGTATTCCGAAATTTATCAAATAAGGGCAGAGAAACCCCAAGGATTAAATATTCTTGCAGCTTCAGAGAGCAGAGTACGTTTTGTGTAGTAAGATATATCTCTTATTTATCTGGAAACTAAAACAACCCGTTATGGGGTGCATACTGACCATGTGAAAGAAGGTTCTATCTGCTCCGCAGGTATTGCTTCTAAAAGATTTTTTGAGTACAGCTATAATTAACATTAAAAAACGAAAAAAAAAAATAAAGCTGAAAAAGGAGATTTGAAGAGGAAACCGTGATATACTCTGACGAGCAAATATCATATCAATTTAGTTTTATTTGACAGAAGATTGGATATAATATCAGATTTTTTTTATTATTATTTGCGCGCTATCAAGAGATTTAAATACCCCTAAAATGCTTGCACACAACGCGGGCGAAGAAAAATCAGGGAGGATAGAAAGAGAGGTACCCGTGAACGTTGGTTTTAAATGTTTGAAGGTTATAACGACTAGGAAATAAAGGGCTAACCAGGGCATTCTGTAAGTGAGTTGTACGTCTTAGGAACGAATCACAATATTTTAGAGTTTAGTTTTAGTTTTAAATGCATTTTTGTTTTCTAAATCATTAACTCTTACATACTAAATGCTTAAATGCTAGCTTAAAATTACTTAACAAACTTATACTAACTTACTGGCCCCACACAGGCACTCTAAGCTACTCTAAATTCTTATATCTATGTCTTTCGACTTTGTTTACATTTTATTTATTAATACTTATTTTCTATGCTTAAGGCTAAGAAAACACGATATTTTAGAGTACGTCCGAAAATGGGCTAGAGGGTATACTGATGAGCATTCATAGCGAGACGGGTGTTACGGTTGGGCGGAATGCTACTGGCGATTTCTACGGAGCACTGTTGGTGGAAATAGCGATAAAACAGAGTGAGACACGAGACATTACGTCGGTGTTCGAGGATGTCAATTGATTGAGTGATATTAGCATCACCAATGAGTTTTATCGCACGGTTTTGAATCCTATCTAGCAGGTGCAGAGATGTTTTAAGTAGGCGCATACGATTAAATTTGAGCATTGTACTCCAATTTTGGGCGGACAAATGCCTTATATATTGTGGCCAGATCAGAGGGGGTAAAATATTTCTTACATCGCTGGAGGAAACCTAGACATTCCACAGCATTTTTGGCGACATCGAATATGTGATCATTCCAACGTAAGTTGTCACTGACACATACACCGAGAATAGAAAGTTTATCGGTTTCGACGCTGCAAGTGCCATTCATGGATAATGGCTGGGTATTTGAATTTCGCTTTAATGACAGCAGACAGCATTGAGTTTAGGAAGCATTAAATTCCACTCAGTTGATAGTTCCCCAATTGGTTATGATGTTAATATCAGAATTTAATGAGCTTAACATACGCTGGCGTTCCCGTTCTACAGCCGAAGAGCAGGGGCGTGAGTCCGGGAACGAATATGAAAAGCATAGAGTACTGTCGTCAACAAAGGAATATATTGGATTAGAAGTAGTAGACAAGAGATCTTTGATGAAAATTAAAAAGTGTGTCCTAGACAGAATGGAGCCCTGGGGAACACCATCATTTATTTTGTGAATATCAGACTTGAAACCGTCCAAGAAAACTGGAATTGAATGTTCCCAAAGATAATTTCTAATCCATTGAAAAAGAGAGCCCTCGGTGCCAAAAGCACGCATTTTCGAGAAAAGAGCCCGATACCAAACTCTGTCAAATGCCTTAGAAATATCAAGAGCAACTTGCTTTCGCCAGAATGATGTACGCTTTGGTTCCATTTTTCGGTGAGACATGCCATCAAATCACCAGTGGACCTGTTGCTACGAAAACCGTACTGCCGGTCATTGAAAAGTTCTCGTGTTTCAAGATATTTCATGAGCTGACGGCTTATCAACGTTCCCATGACCTTGAAAAGAAGGAACATAAGTGCAATATAGGAGGGGAGAGAGGAAGATTCGCCTTTTTAGGAACGGGCTGGACAAATGCTGTTCGTCTGCTCGGGAGGAGTCTTAAAGGGTAGGATTTACGAAAAAGCTTACGCAGTGGTTTTGCCACCGAGGAACAACACATCTTCAGAAGAAAGGGAGGTATACCATCTGGACCAACTGATATATTAAAGTTGATAGTAATTAATAGTATTTTCAAGGTAAATGCGCAGAAGTTTGTAAACTAAGCTAAGGACGCATTAACAGTGCTCAAAATATAATATGCGCAAAAGTTTATAACACGAACCGTACATAAAATTATTTCTTATGGAGAATATATAATCAGTTCCCATATTTTGCAATAGGAGAGCTTTCAGAAGAGGCTCAACCATAAGTTACACCGAAAAATCGGTTAAACAACACCTGCAAATCTTCAAGAAAGGGGACAAAAGAAGATTTGTTTCATTGAGGAAATTACACCAAAAAATTTAAATTGAAAATAAATGGCCTGAAGACATTCAAGAAATTTTTGAATAACAAATAAGGTTTTTTTTTTATTATATGGTATGTATATCTGTTTTCTCTTTATAGATAGTATTTAAATTTATTAAGCTTTTCAAATAAAAATAAAACATACGTCAATAATGAAAAATTTTATAGCAATGCATACTCGAAATACATTTCAACTAATAAAAAGTCTCAATTAGTTTGATAGTTACAGATTTTTAACCGCCTAATTGACTATTTTTGCCCACTGTGCGGCGGCTGCTGCGTTTAAAATGCATGTCTTGGAGTTGACTCATTCGGATTGGGAAAACTGCTTCGAAAATTGGTTCAAACCAATGGTATTTTCGAAAACAATGAAGCCATTTTCGATGATAAATTTTTGCTATTATTTGATTTTCTCAAAACTTAAGTAGCAATCTACGTACTTAAGTAAAAAGGTACACATTTGAGTATTAAATTTTTAAGTGACATCTTTCCGGTTCACATTATTAATATAAGTTAAATTAATCTAGAGGAAATACAAATTGTTATCTTCTAAAAGCAAATTACTTACCGAGCACAATATATTCACTTAGTGGTATATCGTATTCGAATCGTACCCACATCGTTTGAGCCAGCAGTTTTGCATATTCGTACATTTATCGGAGAGGTATCACGTGTACTTTTTCTATTTGAAACTACTCAAGTGCAAGCATTTGAGCACACCTTAACGATGCTATCATGGTTGGCTTAGTGTCACGAACATGTACTACGTTAAACGTGCAAGTACAATACCTATTGCAGCTCTGTATGCCATGCAAGCCTTGCAAAACTTTTTCCTTGCGTAGCACTTTAAATGGGCCACGGTCTTCTGGGAGAGGAGCTTTAGTTTTCATGTTTGCAGTGTAAATAATCAGCAGAGATTTATTCACTCTGAAAGTTAGTCCTTAGAACTCCTGCTGCTATGTTTTTTTTCTTTTTGTCTGCAATCAGATCCCTTACCCATTTTAGATTGTAAGAATAAAAGAATAGACGAAGTTATATCGACCATTTAAATCAAAAGTTGGTGAATTCAAGCAATTTCTGTCATTGAAACTTTGTCCATTGGTTATTAGTTTGTGAATGACCACCAGCGAACTATTTCGTCAGAATTTCGATATCATAAATGGAGACAGAATGCCGTACTTACATATGGTATGTGTACTTGAGCACTTTATCCGGTGGTGTTCTGGAATTGATGTTGCATGTACGGCGTTCTCATCGTGAGGAGTGAGGACGTTTAGCATACCCACGTTCGAAGTTGAAGGCTATCTCTAATAGTCGGCTAAGTATGTGATTATATAGCGAAGAAGGAACTTGCTAAGTGCCCTATTAGTTTGAGAACAAATCCTCATGCAAAGTTTGAAAATTTGTATGAAATGGAATGAAATCATCCACCTCAATAACTTGGCGGGATGTAAGTATAAATATATATTGTATTATTTCACTTTACCAAGAAAGATACATTAATGAGCATACCATACATATAGATATGTTAGTAACTTAAAGTTAGTTAAGCTTGAAATCAGTCGTTTTTTACAATTTCCCCAGAATAACGCAATAACGAAAACCAGTACTAAGGAAAAGTAATCAATTCGTAAGCGTCTTTGATTTTCGTTCTTTGAAAGAAAATATCATAACTAACTGATAAGACCGCTTAACACCGAAAAAATGCATAGAAGAGTGTAAACAAGTAAATCGTTAACTGAAATTGTATCATCTTTGAGCTGTTTCAACAGCTTGGTGGTTCAGGAATTCTGCAAATAACAACACCACCGTCATAAGTCCCTAACCACTTCTCATCAGCGCAATAGTACGAGCATAAACTGTTTTTCGGGTGGCAAAAAGATCCCTCTGACATTGAGGATACCTAGCCTCGGTGAAGACGAAAGATGGAATCGCTTTCCAATATACCAAGACCGACTATATTACTGACCACTCAATCCTGCGCAGACAGAACAAATTTTGCGTAGAAGCTGGTTTTAGACAATTCGGTGAAAATAATCCAGCTCTGACGCTGTAATTACAATTATTTGAAGGATCTTGATTCTTAAGGTTGGATAGGTGAATGCAATCGTTTCGTTTTCGTTTTTAATGCATTTTTATTTAATTCATTAATTTGCTCTAACATGCTAGACAAAAAAATGGTTAAAAATTAGCTTAAATAACTTATACTAAATTACTGGCCTCATGCGAGCACTCTATGTTGAACATAATACTTAAAAATTATGTCTTTCGACGTTAAGGACAGTTCCTATTCTTATTCTTATAGTTACGACAATACAACTTAAACTAAGAAAACATTTTTAAACAAAAACTTACTACATGGACTCTTTTAATTTTAATTGTATTATTAAATTTAAAACTAAAAGCCTACAGACTACCTAGAAATAAATTTTAATCTATTTCATTTACTTACATCTAATACATTATATATACGTCATAATATATATATACCCAATATATAGCTATATGGATGTATATATATATATTTTTTTTCATCTTTCATTTTTATTATTTTTTTTTTGTTTTTATTATTTTTTTTTCTTAACTTACTTCTATTTAAAGCTATGTGAGTCGGCAATGGCTAAATAAATTAAGCCACCCACTTTGCTTCACATGAAGCTACCAAGTATTGGAGGAATTCGGCGACGACGCATCCTCTATTTGAAAAAGCCACCAAATTGTTGGTGCTGTTGAGCAACATCCCTCATGTCGCGACTCCCTACCGCCCTACTGAACCGGAGACGCTCCGCACTGCCATGTGCGACGTCTCTGTCGTAGTTGAGTCGCCTGTCCGCAGCTGTTCGAGCGACGTGGAAGATTAGCGGCACCGCAAATCTGTCCTGGATCAGACCTTTACTATCTAGGTAGAGGAACGCTTCTGGAGGAATAAAGCCGTTAAAGCGAACTCTCTCGTGATACATATAATTAGGGTAGTAAGCCCCGGAGATCAGGTTGTTCGATGAGGTCATTGCTCTTGCAATGTGCCTTCGACGAAATTGTCCACTCTTATTAGGTTCGCCCTATTGTACAAGACCTTATTAGGATAGAATTTTATGTACTCGGATTCTGGTGTTCTGTATAAGCGAAGACAAGTCCTGAGACAAGTCCTCTCAAACACCCGAATCTTTTCCAATAAACTTGCTCTCACGTTGAACCACACAGGACATCCAAATACAAGCATGGGCCGGATAAGGGCCATGTAGCAGGTCACCTTCACCCTCGCATCGAGTTGGCTGTTGTAAAACAGTCTCCTTGTAAGGGCAGAAGCACCTCTGGCTCTGGCCAGAGCAACATCTATATGTTTGTTAAAATACAGATATTGATCTAGCCAGATCCCAAGGTACCTGACTACATTTCGACAAGCAAGTGTTTGTCCATGTTGTCCGACGATAGAGATTTTTCTCCAATTCTTTCTGGCATCCCTAGAGGCCCAACCAAAGGCGTCCTAAAAAGAATGGTTTCCGACTTAATTTTTTCGAAGTCACGTTGAAAATGTTTATTGGTGACCTCAATCTTTGGACCTGACCTGTACGCGATTAAGTCGTCTGCGTGCGCTATGGCATGGTGAAGTGAATCTATCAGATCACGTGTGTAAATGTTGAATAGGATCGGCGAATATATAGCACCTTTTTGCAGACCGTTTTTAAAGTTAAATGTTCCAGCAGAAGTCACATCGCCATTCTTCACGATAAACTGTCTACTGGAGCATGAATGATATCATGGCCCGCCTTGAAATCGAATTGATTATCCGGAACTATATGTTTGTCCTCAACTCGCTTAGTCTGGACTCTATTGATCACCTTCTCGAAAACCTTGCTGATGTTTGGAAGAAGACTGATCGAGCGGAGATCCGCTGGATTGGAAGTATCTTCATCCCTTTTGGGGATGGGATGTACCACCGCAGTTTTCCAATGCGCTGGATCATGTGCATTATTCATTGCATTACTAAACAGGGTGGTGTAAATGTCCACCGCTTCTAGTGGAAGATGCCGAAGCACAATGTTCGGTATTTCTTCGGTTCCCACTGATTTCTTACTCCTAAGCGATTCGAAGATCGTTTGGAGCTCTTCCTTCGAAATGAACGGTGGTAATACCCTTTCGTTGGTGATGACATCATTTGCCATGTTCTCGTCACTGAGCTGCATGAAACCTGAGCTCTCAAATCGCCAATTCACTATTTCATTTCGAAGGCAGAAATTGTGCACAAGGATCTGACTTTCCAGGTCGCGGTTCGGGCCAATGATGTCATTCGTCTTGTACATTTCCTGGAAAGTCGCTTCTATAGTCTCTACCTTCTCCTGCGGATCCTCGATCACAAAGAAGTTGTCATCATCAACGGCCTATGGATCTATGCCTGTTGCTACAAGTATTTGTTCGCTGTTCGTCGTTCGGACGATTATAAGACATGGAAGGTCGTTTTGATTATTCCTCCGAAATATTGTATTTATTTGCGGGAACTTATTCGGGTTGCTGGAGTTTACAGCTCGAATTTTATTGTTCCAATACAAACTTACAGAATTTCTATAATTACACAGTTATTTCGGTGCAGATACCGCAACGATCACTGTGATACACGAAAGTGCGTAAACAGTTTGTGGTATATTGGTTGGTGCCTGTTAGTTCTGTTGGAGTGTCGAACAGCAGTAGATCCAAATAGGACGGACTATCCGTCGCCGTAAGGCCGAGTCGGTACATTAGAATGTGCTGACCCACCAACTGAAGAGTAGGTTCCCTCTAATATTTGGTGTATTATTTCCCCAATCTCTATGTTTGGAGTTGAAATCTCTGCCGATAATAAAATAGTTGCCTTCCAATTCCAGCTTTGGGAACCGAAAAAATGTTTTAGGTGCATAAACAGACACCATGTACAACCGCTTTCCACTACGGAGAGGGATGTACAGGACACATGCCCCCAACATCTGATACCTACGTATTACATGACTCTTTTGAAACACAGTCCTTTTTTAACAAAGATTGCAACTCCTCCTCCTTGAATAGAGTTTGGTCGGTTTCTTTGTAATATTTTAAATCTTCTGCACCTCATTTTGTGTATTTTGGTAAGCTTAGTTTCGCTAACCAAAAGCACATCATCCGCTTTGTCTTTTAGAAGCTTAAACAATATGTCTCTTCGTTCAAACCTACTCAGTGAATTAACATTCACTCCATTACGACTGGAGGTGCGTTATGCCATTAGACGCGTTACAGGTTCCGGGGCTCTAGGCGCTGGGGCCTGAGAGGCAACCTTCGTTTGTTGTACGGTACTTCCGCTACCTGCCGCCATTTTGGCGTGGGTAAGTTGGAAAGTAACGGCTGATATTTGTGTTTGAACAGGGGCACTTTCTGCTGCCGAACCAGATTTACTTTTTTTTTTTAATTTTAGTACAACCCCAATAGTTTGCGTTGTGTCCCCTTTTCCTGCATAAGGCACATAGAGTTGGCTTTTGTAAAATGTTTTCACTCCTCTTTATTTTTTCCCAGTGTACAATCTAGTAGTATAGGACTTTTATGCTCTTTAGACCATCCACTTTGCTATTGGGACTTAGCTGGACCAGGAAAAATAGTAGTTACCGCTTCTCCCTTTTGATTCTAGCCGTGACGAATGGCTTAACCCCCACGAATTTGAGCCCTTCGCACTCCTTCTCTTTCAGCAGTGCAAGGAGCTCCTGCGGATAAGCCGACGATTCTAGCCCCTTCAGCTACATTGTTTGCAGCTTCTCCCCCTTCGGTTTAAAGGAGAAGAACTCCGTCGTTGAATCATTCGATAAATTTCTTACTTTATGATAGCGCTCCACTGTGTTACAGTGGATCGCATGCCTATCTAATGTTAATCTTTTTATAAAAAAATTGGTGCCTATGGCTGGCTTACATAGTTCTACCGTCTCCTCAGGTGTTTTTTTTTTGTTTTTTTTTTTTTAAAAAGAACTTAACACTCAAGAGGGTATTACTACTCTTAAAATGCCGGAGCACGTGTTAAGTTTTTCGGAAAATTGGATAGAGAGAGAGAGAAAGATTTTTGGGCTCAGTGGTTATTTCGTGGCATCCAACATTTAATGGGGAGACTAAATTACTGGTGTAAATTGGACTTGATGTTGTATTTTAGTTGCCTGAAAAAAAGTCTTTCGGTCACGGCTGGTATTGAACCCCGACCCGTCCGATTGGTAAGTCAACACACTACCACTTGAGCCACGGCTACCATGAGTTCCATCTTATAAGTGTTTATAGGTGGAACCCTTATTTTTGAAGTTTTTTGTTGTTGTTGTTATTTTTGTTGTTGTTGTTGTTTCTGTTGTTGCTGTTGTTTCCGTTTTTGTTGTTGCTGGCTCTTCTGCTGCTGTTGTTGTCGTTGTTGTGGTGGTGCGTGCTGATTTATTTTTTGGGCATGTGTTGATTTAGGCTGCTGTTTTGGTTTTTGATGTTGCTGTTATTGTGGCTGCTGAGAATCGAGAAGTTCTCCTATCTGCTCCTTCTCCCTTCTTGCTATTTGCTTAGCTTTAATAGCTAGCACTCTTTGCTGGAACTGCTTAATATTGTTATTAATTTTTTTGCACCTCCTCTCCTTCATCATCTGACTCAGAAGCCGCCAGAGATGGGAAAATATTGTTATCTTCCAGTACCTCGTTTACTGCTGTGCTGCTGCTCTTGTTATTATAGTTGGAGGCCCTTCTCTCGCTCCACCAGGCAGCCTTTCTGTTGATGTTGACAGGGAAGTGCGCTTCACTGGGTTAGGAGTAGGCTGCATCTTCCTCCTCCTCTTCATCCTTGGCTCGACCACTACTGCTGGTTGGATTGAACCACTTGAAATATCGCCTGACTCTTCAACTGGTCCCTCTATTGGCATAGCGGGCAGCGAAAATTTGTGATCACATCTCTTGTAAATTGAGATTCGTCCATCCAAAAATTCTGCTAATAAACTGGTTGTCATCCAAGCTCCACTCCAGCAACCAGTTAGAAAACTCAAGTCTCTTTTCCAAATCATTGGGAAGTAGTTCGTGTACAGGTGTACGGCGGTATGGATGAAGATTTTCTCTATGCAGTACGTTAGAAATTTTATGTCTGGAAACACTGAATTGCAAAGCTAACCGTCTAGTACTAATTGATAGATCACTTGTAACAGCATCCAGTATTCTTTCATCTGCCAGAATCCTGCGTACTCGTAGTGCTCCCGCATACGGTAATGTATTCGAAACTGATCCCGATTCTCGAAGCCTTCGATACGTATTTATAGATACTCTCCTATTAGGAAGTCGTTGGTTAGGAAAAATTTCATTGTAACTTTGTCGCGCACTAGTTGAACTTTCATTGCATAGCCCGTAAAGGTAAATAACGTCTGCGTATTCTTGGTTTGTAAACGCAGACATTTCAAATAGCGTTTCTAAGCAACTGTAACCGTAGCGTAGAAAATTAAACTGATGAATTATGATTTTTTCTAATCCTTTATGCCGTTTTTGTAAATGGTAAATTTTTGAAATAGGTCTTCATACCCTAAACCGAACTCTTCTGAGAACTTTTAAGGAACAGAGTAAGGAAATGAGGGTTTTGACAGGTAGTCAAATAAAAGAGCACGCTTTAAAACTCTTTAATAGCTATGCAATTTTAAAAAAATATTGGAAAATTAGTAATTCGTGGAAAACCACTCTTACGAGCATATATTGTCAACTATTGTTAGAAACGTTGGGAAATAATCATAAATTCCTTTTTTTACCCGTTGCAGGTTCTTCCAAGTATCATAAAATCTGTGGGTTTTTGTGCAAATTTTTTGTTTTATTAATTATAAGAAAAAAATAGAAAAACGTTATGTTAATTAGGCATTTTCTGGAGAAAACTGGCCTCAAAATCTAAAATTAGCATGAGCAATGGAAATGGAACAATCTTAGAAATTGGATATCTAAAGACTGAAAACAGATATCAACTTCATTTAAACTCCATTATAAAGTCTGGTATTTCTCCTAAAAATAAAGTCCTACAAGAAGTTTTTACCATTAGTACTAACAGAGCAATTTCCGTTAACATGGGTCAGGGTACATCAAAGTAAACCTTTTCTTAAATCCTCTATAAATGATGTCAACATTTTAGATAGACCCTTGCTGTAGAACGATTTTTTTCTTAGAATATGCCCAGGAAACATTTCATGAATTATCGTCATCGAATTAGGGGACACCCAGTATAAAAAGTGACGAATTGCCTGCACGCTGAAGCTATGAGGACGACCGACCTCACGTCGAAATTCACGTTCCGTATTTACAACTGAGTCGGAATTTTGATAATATTTTTTAATAATTTCCGCGCACTCGGCAGGTATAAAATAATGCATGATGAAATGGCAAATCTTACTGAATATTTTGACACCTGGATGACTTTGATAGCTTTAACAGCTGCTGAAACATTACATTTTAAAAAACTATCATTCCTATCTGGTCACCCGTTATAAATATCCAAAACAGCACTTGTCCAAATCCACGTTGTCCTCTTGCCATTTGTTAATTTAGCTGGAATGTGTAAATGAAATTTTTGTTTGCGATTTCAAGTAATTTTTTTGATTCGTCAGATGATAGGTGAAATAGAAAAACTGGCTCCTGAATGATTAATGCTTAAAACAGGTGTGTACACGTCGCAGATAGAAAACCAGACAGGCACAGGTTTTCTGAGATATCAACTTGAGTGAGTGAAAGGAAGTGAAGATTTGTCATTGTTGGTCACATGTCTGCAATGTCACTTGTTAAATGGAAAGCCATGGTAAATAAGACAATGTAATCTGGAATCACTGGATGCTTTAAAGATATAGATTTAATTGTGCGAATTAAATTATTTAATTATAATTTACTTTAAAAAATATTTTCTCTTTTATTTCTGACCTCTGTTTTGTTATAATGTTCACTTAAGACTGACTTACAACTAAAAAGCTAAATATAAAGAAAGGTGCGAATTGGCTGTCCCAGACGCAGTGTCAGCGAAAAGGTGTTCCCATGCAATGGCGGATGTTCTTCTGATCCTGTTGTTATTGTGGTATATTGACGCGTGTAAGCATTCTGTTGAGTTTGCTTAGTTTGCTCTACACTTTGTTCTACTTACCTTCACTTGCATTCGAGTATATGATAGTATGCTGTAGAAGGCTTTTTTATCGATTCGATAAACCAACGGTGACATCATCGCTGTTTGTGTTTTATGTGATTGTTTGTAATTATGACCCAGGAATTCAGAGTGGATTTTTCAAATATACGCTGGCTAAGAAGTAATCACTTCTTTGAATAGGTATGTCCACATCAGTGAAGACAGGCACTTAGTGAAACACAGGGAAATCCCCGCCCACACTTCTCAAATCACTTATCACTGAGTGTAGCTTACCTAACTTCATCACAATGTAATCCCTGTTTCAATCCAGAATTAAATTATTTCCATCTCCGTAAGCAAATAATCCACTACTGCCTTATTTACGGAAACCCTGTCGGACCCGTCATATCAAGTAATTTCTCATATACTCACTACTAAGATGAGACTAATCGCTATCTTCCCCGATAGTGATGTGGATGTCGCTGCTGCTATGATAACAGACACTACTCAATTAGGAATGAGATTTTATATCAAGCATCAGATGAAGATTATCATGCTAAAAGAAAAGCGGTAGTACGATTCGAACTGCAAAGAGGCTTAGGGAACAGGTTTTTTGGTCCTACAAGACTATCCTGAAAGAGGAAAACCGGAAAATATTCAAACGAGCCAGAAATGACTGCAAAGCCTTTCTTAAGCGTGTACAATTTATATGCGACCAAAAACTGAGCCAACAAATACTACAATGTTTCAAAGGTAGTAAAACTTATGGTCGTTTGTCAAAAACATTAAAAGTTCTGCCTCACCCTCCATCTCAACGCTCATTTACTAGAACATGCCAGCTGTCAACTCTTTGGACAAGGTTCATTTGTTGCTCACTTTGCTGCCAGCTCAACACTGCCAGATTATGCTTTGACTCCGCCTACACTTGAGTTTAAAATTTGAACATACACAAATCCGCTGGTCCAGCTGGTATAGCTCCCCTTGTTCTGAAGATGTGTTTTTCTACGCTATCAAAACCACTGCGTAAGCTTTTTCTTCAATCCTACTCCTTAGGATTTTTTCCGAGCAGGTGAAAAACAGCATTTATTCAACCCGTCCCTAAAACGGGCGGATCTTCTTCTTTCTCCTCCTACAGTCCCTTTGCACATGCGTTATTTCTTTCAAAGGTCATCGAAATGCTGCTAAACCGTCAGCTCATGAAATATCTCGAAATATGAAAACTTATCTTCGTAGCAAAAGGTCCACTAGTGACTTGATGGCACGTCTCACCAAAAAGTGGAACCAAAGCGTAGATCAGTTAGGTGGAAGCAAAATAGTTGCACTTGATATTTCTAAAGGGTTTGACAGAGTTTGGTACTAGATCCTTTTTTTCCAAAATGCGTGCATTTGGGATCGACGTATCTCTTCCCCAATGGATTACAAATTACTCGTACGTTTCCGAACTTTTAATTCAAGTTGTCTTGGATGGTTTCAAGTCGGATATACACAAAATAAATGCTGGTGTGCGCCAGGTCTCGGCTCTGTCTCCGACACTCTTTTTCATTTTCATCATTGACCTCTTGTCTTCTTCTTCCAATCCATTATATTTTTTTGCTAACGACAGTACTCCCTGCTTTTAATGTTCGTTCCCTAACCCACATCCCAGCCCTTTAGCTGTAGAACGGCAATGACTGCGTACGTAGACCTCACTAAATTCGGATATAAACAGCTTTACTAAATTGGGAACCGCTAACAAAGTGGAATTTAACACAATTCTGTCTGCTGCCGTTAAAGCGAAATTTAAATACCCAGTTATTATCCATGAATGGCATTTACATTGGTGAAACCGAAAATGTCTAGGCTGTGTTTATATGACACATTTCTCATCTCTGATCTGGCTTTGCAATATATGTATAAGACAATGTACATGGCAGTACCATGTCTAATCTGGTCAGGTGGTCCTAAAATGCCTCTGCACCTGCTAAATAGAAAAATTCTTAAGTGATGCTAATATGACTCAGTCAATTGATTCTTACGAATACCACGTCTCATGCCGCTCCTTGTTCTATCGACATTTTCACTACCAGCGCTTCGTTGAAATTGCCAGTAAAATTCCGCCTCTTCAATTTCAATTTTCAATTTCAACAGTGATACCCGCCTCTCTATAAATGCTCATCGGCATTTCCTCAAGTCCACTTTTGGACGTACTTAGAAATATCATGATTCTTTCCTAAGCCGCTGAGCTTGGTTATGGAATACTCTGTCCAGCTTTGTATTTTCTAGTCATTATTACCAGGAAATATTCAAGACCGGTATCTTTCTTTCCTACCTGCCCAACATTCATTGGCCTGCGCTGTGTGGAAACATTTTAAAAGTTCGCAAAAACACTTAAGCGCATCTAGGAGCTAAGGTATTTGCTTAAGATACAATGTGGCCTGATCAATGTTGTTTTTTTCGTTTGAACAGAGCTCATTGTGATCCTAGGTTAATCCTTTTACTAAATTTCTCAGATTTTTGTGAAAAGGTGTGTAAATGCTTCTGGTGACGTGAAATAAGGCCGAAATTGGTGTTATTTCGTTTTCAAAGTGAAATAAGGCCGAATTTCCAGCTTCGGCCTTATTTCGTTTTAAAATTTGTATCAAATCAAGCAAAATTTTTCTGTTTATTTTAATGACAGGTGTAGGGGCATAATTCCAAAGGCCAAAAGCTAACAGGATAAGACCAAAATGGTTTGTTCACCTACCTTGGGCATAGGCGCCTGCCTGACAGTTATTGGGGTACCCTTAGCGGACCGACGAAATCGCGTGAGCACCTGAACTACCCCGGAAAGTGGAATTTAAACAAATGAATCGCGGGAAGTGCGGCACCTACTCCCTCTTGGATGGCTTTTAAGACCAAACATATTCGCGGGCGTTTTGTTCATCCACCTTGGACATAGGCGCCTACGTATTATGCTTAACGTTAAGCTCGTTAAAGTTTTAGAAATGGTGTAAGGTTCTTTTTTGTTTTATAAGAAAATATATCTACTCCACTTTCTGGGAATTTTGTTTTCATTAATTGAAACTCTCAATAAAAATGCCGAATTTTTAGCATGGCAATATTTGATGTTATTCCCATTATTTTTTTTTGGCGTTATTTCTTTTTGCAAAGCGAAATAAGACCGAATTAGTCTTCGGTCGAATTTGAGATTCGGCCTTATTTCACGTCACCAACGCTTCAGTCTACTATACACCCGTGCCACATCAGCGCAAAATATCTGAGGCATGATGGGGATAGAATGGTGTGCCACTTATACATTAAACACGTAGGGTTCTAGCGAAAGCGTAGTGCCCTGTTACGATGCCAGTAAGCAACCTACAGTTTTTCTTATTGAAGGACTATAGGAAAGTCATTAAACTCTTAGAGACGTTTAGTCTGCAGGTATCCTGGGAAAAATTCCCATCTAAAGTTATGCTCATATAAAAGACCTAACCAAGGACGCAGACTGTTCTAACGCTGCTTCGGATGCTGATTCTGAGTGGAAAGAAACACGGCACTGCGAAGTGATACCGTCGCTTTAGTGTTACGTGTTTTATCATCAAAACTTTTGCGAAGTTCACGACAGAGATGCTAGAAATCCTCGTTGAAGGCACAACACCATCACCCGACATGAGGTCAAAGCTACTGCCAAAATGCTAGCCTCGTCTGACAACAGTAACACTTGTAGCTAAAAGTGTGATACCAGCTCCAGCGCCTCTGCCAACACTAAAATTACATAAATGCCAGGACCTAGGAATAGTTATAAAACCTAATTTATTAATATACAATAAGTAATATACAACAATATTCTCAGACGTACCTGAAGCTGGTACCCGACCCACAAATCGGGAACAAACCCAGTATTGTATATCATAAAAAGTAAAAATAGCTATCAAGGTATTGTAGGGCAACCTACATCATGCTGAAAGTGTTAAAATACGAGTACAACTAGACTAGCAATTTTTCTGCGAAAATATAACACCAGGAAACATTCATCAGTATGGGAAAAAAATTTATCGGACCTCAATATAAGAGTAGGTGACAAATGTTACGGTACATTAATAAAGAGACGTCTCCTCTACTTGCTGTTTGATCAGCGCAAAATATGTTATACGTACACCTGAAGTATATTATAAATGCACTAAACGCTCTTAAATATTAAATACGAGTATACAGTGTGTCCACTAATTCGTCAACGATAATTTGGGAAATGATTTCTGGGCATATTCTAAGACAAAAATCGTTCTACAGTAAGGGTCTATCTCCAATGTTGACATCCTTTATCGAGGATTTCAGAAAAGGCTTATTATGGTGTACCCTGACCCACGTTAACGGAAATTGCTCTGTTAGTACAAATGGTAGAAACTTCCTGTAGGACCTTATTTTTAGAAGAAATACCAGCCTTTGTAACGGAGTTTAAATAAAGTTGATATATTGTGTGAGTCTTTAGATATCTAATTTCTAAGCCTGTTCCATTTTCATTGCGCTTGCTAATTTTTGACTTTGAGATCACTTTTCTCTAGAAAATGCCTCATGAACATAACGTTTTACTATTTTTTTCTTATGAAAGTAACAATAGTACAAAAAAAATCATCATCAAGTTTGAAAAAACACTCATAAATTTTATGATACTTGGGAAAGCCAGCAGCACATGAAATTTAAAAAAAAAAAGAGTTTTTTGGCTTTAAGCTCCAAAGGCCATGGATAAAAAATGCTTTTATGTGGTGTTGTGTAATTTTTATTTTATGTGTGTACAAAAACAAGCTCAAGGAAGTTTTGTATGCATGCCAGATCCCGTTTTTGGATTTCAGTGCGAATGTTTATTGAAGCTAACTGCTGCCTCACTTTTGATGACGCTTCGAGAATACGATCTTCCAATTCAATTAAAGTTGCTATTTCGGTTAAATAAATAAGTTCTTTCATTCTTCCCATACAAAAATATCCAATACTGTAAGGTCAGGAGATCTTGCGGGCCAGTGAACTGGTCCATTTCTTCCTATCGAATGGTTACCGTACTCTTCATCCAGCCAGTTCCTAACCTTACAACCATAGTGGCCTGGAGCACCATCCTGTTGAAAATATGGTAAAGCTAGTTGAATCAATGGAATGTCCACCAATAGCTCTGGTAAATCATTTCCCAAAAACTCCAGATAGTTTATAGAATTCAGCCTAGGTGGTAGTTTGAAGGGGCCGATTAACTTTTTTCCAAGTACACCTGCCCATATATTGGCAGCTGAATTTGTGTTGAAATGATTTATGTCTCCTCGTACGTGGGTTGTCCGCAGGGCACGTATAAATATTGATAAAATTTGTGATCCCATCTTTTATAAATTAAGATTCGTCCGTCCAAAGAATTCTGCTAATAAACTCGTTGTCATTCTAGCTCCGCTTCAGCAACCGGCTAGAAAACTCAAGTCTGTTTTCTAAATCATTGGGTAGCAGTTCTTGCACAGATGTATGGTGGTAATTATAAAGATTTTCTCCATGCAGTACATTAGAAATTTTATGTCTGGAAACACCGAATTGCAAAGCTAAGCTTCAGATGCTGATTGATGGATCAGTTGTAACAGCCTTCAGTATTATTTCAACCGAAATTCTTCTTACTTAACAAGCACCCGCGTTAGGTCGTGTATTTGAATCAGTTCCGTTTCTCGAAGCCTTTCCATACGCATTTCCAAATACTCCTTTATTAGGAAGAAGTCGGCGGTTAGGACAAAGTTCATGGTATCTTGCGCACAAGTTGAACTTAAATTGCACAGCCCATAAATGTAAATAACGTTTGCGTATTCTTGGTTTGTAAATGCAGATATTTCAAATAGCGTTTCTAAGCAACTGTAACCGTAGCGTAGAAAATTAAACTGATGAATTATTATTTTTTCTAATCTTTTATGCCGTTTTTGTAAATGGTAAGTTTTTGAAATAGGCCTTCATACCCTAACTCTTTTTGAGAACTTTTAAGGAACAAAGTAAGGAAATGAGGGTTTTGACAGGTCGTCAAATAATCGAGCACGATTTAGAACTCTTTAGCTATCCAATTTTAAAAACTTATTGGAAAATTAGTAATTCGTGGAAAACCACTCTTACGAGAATGTATTGTCAATTGTTGTTAGAAACGTTGGTAAAAAATCCTAAATTCATTTTTTTATCTGATGCAGGTTTTTCCAAGTATCATAAAATCTGTGGGTTTTTGTGCAAACTTGATGATAATTTTTTATTTTATTATTGTCACTTCTATAAGAAAAAAATAGAAAAACGTTATGTTCATGAGGCATTTTCTAGAGAAAAGTGATCTCAAAGTCGAAAATTAGCATGGGCAGTGAAAATGGAACAGGCTTATAAATTGGATATCTAAAGACTCAAACAAGATATCAACTTTATTTAAACTCCGTTACAAAGGCTAGTGTTTCTTCTAAAAATAAAGTCCTACAAGAAGTTTTTACCATTAGTACTAACAGAGCAATTTCCGTTAACATGGGTAAGGGTACACCAAAGTAAGCCTTTTCTTAAATCTTCGATAAATAATGTCAACATTGGAAGGTAGACCCTTACTGTAGAACGATTTTTTTCTTAGAATATGCCCAGAAATCATTTCCCAAATTGTCGTTGACGAGTTAGGGGACACCCTATATACATATGTATTTATTATATAAGACCCTACATCACCTAGGTTAAGTTAACGGAAGGAACCTGGGTTGACTCTGATTAAGAATATTCGAATCTGCTTTTGAGCTCTCATTTCCTAAGATGAACTCTACGTCAAACATACTTTAAAGACATCATGAAATGTATTCTTAAAACTTATTTAGCTCTCTGTACATATAACACCCCGTGCCTGAGCTGAAGTAAGTTAGTTTATACACTTGAAATTAGTCTACCCACGAGAGAATTCTTCACTTTAAGTGCAGCCTGAACGGCAGAAGGTCCTCTAACAGTCAATATTTTTAACAAATAGAAAACCGGTTCAGATAGCGCTAACTCTCAACTTCCGGTCATTGTCCACAAGCAGAAGACAACACATAGGAACACTCACCCCCTCATGAAGCCTAGCTATCAACTGGGTGCTTATCAAATAAAACAAAATTGGGTGTTGTGTGCAGCTTAAACAGAGCGCGCAGTACTCTCAAACAACGTTTAATGTGATTTGGCATATTCTCCTCTTGACCACGTAGATGTGGCTATAGAGTCGATCCGACCAAACTAGGGCTGGTGCTCTTCTGAATTGAGACACCATTTATTATCCCATCCAAGTTAAAAAATCCTTCTGAACTTCTCGAACAGTGCCAGCTATCTAGGTCTCTTACTGGATAGCAAATAGGAGTCGAAGAAAGATGTCACAATGCTGTAGTTGCCCTCTACTTGTGCACGAAGGCAAATTGAGATTACTTACTGCGAATACGTAAGAACCACGTGTCTCGTAACGAGATAGGTAAATTGAGCTATAGAGTCCTGAGACACTTGAACGTCCAACGGAACTGCGCCAATGATGAACTTTCTAGATTTGGATTCATTGGAACCAAGTAGGCAAGCCATCAATATCGTACCGCAACTTAATGAGTCAGTCGTTCATAGACCTCCACGGAGAGCAGATGTGTGTTGTGTTTGGAAGTGAAAACAAAATAAAAAAAAGTGAAGAAAAATAAGAAGTAGACTTTTAGGCAGTGATTTTTTCAAGTGCTCGGTAGACGAGGTGTTAAAGAATCGGACGGCAAATCTCGGGGTTGTGGTTCGCTTCCCAGCATCTGCTGAAGTTTTTTATTTCATTTCCCCTTTATTTGATTTAAATTTAATAAAAAAAAAACAATTATTGTGAAAAATAAAGTGGTTGAACAAAGTTCCATGAGTGGAAGTAAACGGTCCGCTATCCCAATAGCGGGATCAGCAGATGGCATGATGTCGTCTGACGATCAATCCGTTCCAGTCCATCACTCAAAGGCAAAAATAACAACAACAAAAACATCAGACATAGCAATTAAGAGGAGGAGAAAGTTGAAGCCGACTCCGAACCTCATAAAGCGCACTTACCTTTCAGCTCCCTTAGAAATGCTGAATGGTAAAGTGAAGAAGAGGGCTGCGATGATATCGGCAAACGCAGCAGTAGTACAACAAAAGAGGAAAGATTCGGACAATAACAACGGTCCGCAGGTACCCGATGAAGGGGTACAATATATGGGAGCAGACAACAGCTTTGCATCCCTAGCTGCATCCGAGTCAGATGACGAAGACGACGAGGTCGAAGCCCTGAGCAGCACCATTGAGCAGCTGCAACAAAAAGTGCTGGCTATAAGGGCTAAGCAAATGGCAAGGAGGGAGATGGAGAAGCAGCAGCAACTCCAGAAACCTCAACAACAAACGAAGACAAACGTGGAGATTCCACACCAACAACAACAACAGAAACAACCAGTGGAAAAACAAAACATACAGAAACATGCACAAGAGCAGCAGAAAAAGACAGATGTACACAAAGAACAAAAATCGCAACCGATTAAGCAGCAACAACAGCAGCAGAATAAGCAGCAACAACAACGGCTGCAACATCAACACCAACAACAACAACAACAGCAGCAGAGACAACAACAACAGCAAGAGCAGAAATCCACTAAACCGAAAGTGCCACCAATTAACACTTTCAAATTGGAATTAAAGGACACCATAGAACTGTGTAAGTCGGCCATAGGCAACAATTTTTTTATAAAAAGATTATCGTTAGATAGGCATGCGATCCATTGTAACACAGTGGAGCGCTATCATAAAATAAAAAATTTACTGAAGGATTCGACGACGGAGTTCTTCTCCTACACCCCGAAGGGTGAAAAGCTGCAAACAATGCTGCTGAGGGGATTAGAACCGTCGACTGATCCGGAGGAGCTTCTTGCACTGCTGAAAGAGAAAGAGTGCGAAGGGCTCCAATTCGTGGGGGTTAAGCCTTTCACCACAGCCAGAGCCAAAAGGGAGATGCGGAAACTACCGTTCTTCCTGGTTCAGTTAAGTCCCACCAGCAATCTGGATGGTCTAAGGAGCATCAAAGTCCTGGACTACCAGGTTGTACACTGGGAAAAAGTAAAACGGGGCGACAACATTTTACAATGTGTTCGCTGCCAAAGGTTCGGGCACGCCGCGTCGAACTGCGAAATGCAGCCTCGATGCGTAAAGTGCGGAAAGAACCACAAGTCAGAGGAATGCGTTCTGGGTAAGGACGGAACGTCTGAAAAAAGCCAGCTCTCTTGCGCGTTATGTAGGAACACGGGACACACCGCAAATTATCGGGGTTGTCCCAAATTCCAGTACATCAAAAGAATAAATCTGGCCCGGCAGCAGAAAGTGGAAGTTAAACGTCCACCCGCGCATTCACAAACTCCAGCCGTTACTCCCCATGTTACCTACGCCCAAATGGCGGCAGGTAGGGGAAATACGGTACAGCAAGTGAAGGTAGCTTCTCAGGCCCCAGCGCCTAGAGCACCGGAACCTGTACCTGACATGCTGGCTATCTTGCTCTCTATTCAGGGGCAGATGGCTCAGCTACAACGTCATTTAACTAAACAGACCGCGCGGGTGGATCAAGTATACGCGCTGCTGCCTGGCCTAACGCACCTTTTGTCGTAATGGGTACGCACGTGGCGGAGCAGACCCTGAAGGTCCTTGCAGTGAATGTGAATTCACTGATTAGGTTAGAACGACGAGCCGCAATATTCAAGTTGCTTAAAGACCAAGCCCCTGATGTGCTTTTGGTTAGCGAAACTAAGCTTACCAAAAGACACAAAATGAGGCACAGAAAATACAAAATAGTACGGAGAAACCGACCCAACTCCATTCAAGGAGGTGGCGTTGCGATTTTCGTAAGAAAAGGTATACGTTTTAAAAGAGTATACAGTCGTGTAGTACGTAGGTTCCAAGTGCTGGAAGCATGCATCGTGTATATTCCCCTCCGTAGTGGAAAGCGGCTGTACATGGTGTCTGTCTATGCACCTAAGGCTACTCAATCCACCTTATTCATCTCAGAGCTCGAGACACTTTTTCGATTCCTAAGGCTGGAATTGGAAGACAACTATTTTATTATCGGCGGAGATTTCAACGCCAAACATAGTGATTGGGGAAATAATACACCAAATACTAGAGGGAACCTACTATTCAATTGGTGGGGTCAACACAGCATAACGTATCGACTCGGGCTTAAGGCGACGGATAGTCCGTCGTTTCCCAGACACGGGTCTTATTTGGATCTTCTCCTGTTCGACTCACGAATACAACTGACATGTACTAACCAACAAACTACAAACTGTCTACGCACTTTCGTGTATGACAGTGACCATTGCGGTCTCAGCACCGAAGTAACTGTTCCCAACGAAATTGCGGAATTGGATGAGTTTGTGCAAAGGCATTCCTACAATTATAGCAGGGTGCGTTGGACACACTTCACCAGAACGCTGACTAGAGCACTCTCCTCGAATTCGCTCTACCCACCATCCAACAGAAATCTGTCAAACGAGGAGACTGACAGGTATCTAAGACTAATGGACGAGACAATCAAACGAACAATGGACAAAACGATACCTCGGTATCAACACACTGACGACGAAGACTTATTCCGCAACGCAACTATTGACGCACTGCACCGACAAAAAAGTAGGCTGTTGTCAAGACTAAAAACCTTGTACAGACGGTTTACTGACAGACATAACCCGGAGATCATGACATTGAAGTCGTCGATTAAAAACCTCCAGATATTAATAAAGGAAAATTACAGAAATTCTGTAAATTTGTATTGGAACAACAAAATTCGGGCTGTAAACACCAGCAACCCGAATATGTTCCCGCAAATAAATAAAATATTTCGGAGGAATAAACAGAACGACCTTCCATGTCTTAGAATCGCCCGAACGACGAACAACGAACAAATACTTGTAACAGCAGGCATAGATCCAAATGAGGCCGTTGATGATGACAACTTCTTTGTGATCGAGGATCCGCAGGAGCAGGTAGAGGCTATAGGAGCGACTTTCCAGGAAGTGTATAAGGCGAATGCTATCATTGGCCCGAACCACGATCTGGAGAATCGAGTCCTTGTGCACAATTTCTGCCTTCGAAATGAAATAGAGAATTGGCGAATCGAGAGCTCGGGCTTCACCCAGTTTAGTGACGAGAATAGGTCAAATAATGTCATCACCAACGACAGGGTATTACCGCCGTTCATTTCGAAGGAGGAGCTCCAATCGATCTTTGAATCGCTTAGGAGTAAGAAATCAGTGGGAACCGATGAAATACCGAACATTGTGCTTCGACATCTCCCACTAGAAGCGGTGAACATTTATACCACCCTGTTTAATAATGCAATGAATAATGCACATTATCCAGCGCATTGGAAAACTGCGGTGGTACATCCCATCCCCAAAAGGGATAAAGATACTTCCAATCCGGCGAATCTCCGCTCGATCAGTCTTCTTCCAAACATCAGTAAGGTTTTCGAGAAGGTAACCAATAGAGTCCTGACCAAGTGGGTTGAGGACAAACATATAGTTCCGGATAATCAATTCGGTTTCAAGGCGGGGCATGACATCATTCATGCTGTGTCGAAACTGGTTTCTGATATCCAATGGAACAAAGGCAAGAACCAGTGCACTGGTGCCTGCCTGATTGACTTGGAGAAGGCCTTCGATACCGTATGGCTAGAAGGACTCTTTTTCAAGCTGGACAGGTTGGGCATTAGTAAACCACTGCTGTATATTCTTTTTGATATGCTCTCCAGTAGACAGTTCATCGTGAAGAATGGCGATGTGACTTCTGCTGGAATATTTAACATTAAAAACGGTCTGCAACAGGGTGCGGTAAATTCGCCGATCCTATTCAACATTTACACAAGTGATCTGATAGGTTCACTTCCCCACAGCATAGCGTACGCAGACGACTTAATCGCGTACAAATCAGGTCCAAAGATTGAGGTCATTAACATACTTTTGCAACGTGACTTCGATAAAATTAAACAATATTGCGATGACTGGAAGTTGAAAATCAACTTTCAGAAGTCGGAAACCATTCTGTTTAGGACGCCTTTGTCTGGGGCCTCTAGGGATACCAGAAAGAATTGGCGAAAGTTCTCTATCGTCGGACAACATGGACAGCCACTTGCTTGTCGAAATGTAGTCAGATATCTTGGGATCTGGCTGGATCAATATCTGTATTTTAACAAACATATAGATGTTGCTCTGGCCAGAGCTAAGGGTGCTTTTGCCCTTACAAAGAGACTGTTTTATAACAGCCAACTCGATGCGAGGGTGAAGGTAATCTGTTACATGGCCCTTATCAGGCCCATGCTTGTATTTGGGTGTCCCGTGTGGTTCAACGTGAGAGCAAGTTTATTGGAAAAGATTCGGGTGTTTGAGAGGGCTTGTCTTAGGACTTGTCTTCGCTTATACAGAACACCAGAGTCTGAGTACATAAAATTCTATCCTAACGAGGTCTTATACAATACGGCGAACCTGATAAGAGTGGACAATTTCGTCATTAAGTTGACTCGAAGGCACGTTGCGAGAGCAATGACCTCATCGAACAACCTGATCTCAGGGGCTTACTACCCCAATTATATGTATCACGAGAGAGCTCGCCTTGACGGCTTTATTCCTCCAGAAGCGTTCCTCTATCTAGATAGTAAAGGTCTGATCCAGGACAGATTGGCGGTGCCGCTAATCTTCCACGTCGCTCGAACAGCTGCGGACAGGCGACTCAACTACGACAGAGACGTCGCACATGGCAGTGCGGAGCGTCTCCGGTTCAGTAGGGCGGTAGGGAGTCGCGACAGGAGGGATGTTGCTCAGCAGCACCAGCAATTTTGGTGGCTTGAAGAAGGCGAGGATGCTTCGTAGTCGAACTCCTCCAGTGATAAGTAGCTTCATGTGAAGCAGAGTGGTCCAGCCTAATTTTTGTTTTTTTTTAGCCATGGCCGGCTTACATAGTTTTAGATAGGTTTAAGTTAGATTGTAAGAAAAAAATATATAAAACCAAAAAAAAAATAAATAAAAATATAAAAAAAAAAAAAAAAAAAAAATGTACATATTAGATGTAAGTAGTTTAAGTAGATTAAGATTTATTTTTAGGTAGTATGTAGGCTTTTAGGTTTAAGTTTTATAAAAAAAAATAATATGTCCATATACTAAGTTTTTACTTAAAATTGATTTTCTTAGTTTTAGTTTCGTTAAATATAAAAATAAATATAGACTGTAAGATCCGTCGAAAGACATAGTTTAAGTGTTAGGTTTAACTTAGAGTGCCCGCATCGGGCCAGTAAGTTACGAGTAGTATAAGATTATCTCTAAGTTATTTAAGCTAATTTTTAAGCGTTTTTTTGTCTAGCATGTAAGAGTAAATTAAGAAATATAAATAAAAATGCATAAAAACTGAAAAAAAAAAACTGCAACTTAATGAGTTGAGTATTAAGTTATATACATTTATACATATATGTCCTATATTCTACCACAAACGATCAAGAGAGCGTCCAAATCGGAGTGTTCGATGTTCGAGTCCAAACGTCGCCGAAAGATATTCATTTTTTAGTTAACTAAAATCAAGTAAGAAAACAACAACAAGCAAGCACTTATAATTTAGTCTCCCCATTCATTACATACTTGATGTCATCCAGAGAGCGAAATACATATTCACCGCGCCCAAACATCCTTCTTTCTCTCTATCACGTTTTCCAAAAAACTTCATACATTCTAAGGGATTATACGTGTATTCATACCCACTTGAGTGTTAAGTTCATCAAAGAAAAAAAAACATATCTCCAAAGTCAACAAAATTTTCTGACGGGACTTTGCGATATTGCAATATTCCTCACAATGACTTCTGCCGCTCTAGCTGATGGTAGACGAAAATAAATAAATACAAAATGAAATCATTACATAACACCGTCTCCAAAGCTAAGCAAATTTGGGCATCACAGAAACCACCATGCCAATTTGACCCGCGGTATCCTCGAAGTTTTAATTGAATGCACATTGTTATTCGTACACAATGTACTAAGACTCGAACGGAGATACTTGTAAAAGGGAGACACCACAAACACTCAGGTCAACTGGTGACTCTCTCGAGTATGTTCCGAAACCTTCAGCGATTTAGGAAACTAAAATGACTAACACAACCAGGTATCCTTTAGAAAAAAAATCTTTGAAAATATCCTTATTATGTTGTGATAACAACTATCCAAACTGAAGTAGTCCTCCACAATTGAGTATAGAAAACAGATTGCCTGACTGTTCGACTCTTTGCCGCTTAAGGATACAAAAGACTTTCACTACTCGTAGTTGCCTCTCACATTCTTAAGTAAGGTTGAGGAGTTTCTAGTCCCGTCCCAATCGGAAGGTTCGGGGTTCAATAGCAACCGTGGCCGAAAGTCGTTTTTTCAGGCAACTAAAATCTCGTGAGATGAATGGTTGCCTAAATACATCATCAAGTCAATTTACACTAAAAATTTAGTCTCCCCAGTAAATGTTGGATGCCACCCATGCCCAAACATCTTACTTTCTCTTTCTGTCCCATTTTCTGAAAAACTTAACACATGCTTTGGTATCATAAGTGTAGTCATGCCCACTTGAGTGTAAAGGATAATTGTCTTCCAAGTTCCAATTATATGTTCGAGTGTTTTTTTTTTAGAAATTAAGGATTCCACTTATTAAATACTTTCGAAAGATTATGCCATATAATATTTGAAAATAATTTTGGGCATGTATCTACCACAGCTGCCTCGAACGTCCAATCTTCGACCACTCTTTCGAGTAACTGGAGCGTATAAGACGTAATACTTGAACAATGCTTTGCTCCAAAGCGCCTAATCGTATTGTACACAATCTTAAATCTAGAACAGTTGCTCAAAGTGTCCTCCATCAGACTGTATGCAAGCTAATGCTCGTTTTTGAATGGTTCTTTTAATATTAATATGTAGTTGTTATAGCCTCTTAGATATATTGTGCCACTGCTGCTATCCGTTCTTGCAATTCAGCCAATGTTCTTATTTCCAATTAATATACATATTCCTCCATTATCCCGCCATCCCCATCGGGTTGGGAATTTTTTTAACCGAATAGGCCTTACCTATTCTACCTAGTGACTTGGAGCATCATATTGTTGGTAAAAATTAGTTCTTCTTTGTGTAAGCTAAATAGCTTTTAACAGTTCTGGCAGAAATTGCAAATATGTACAACTGTTTAATGTTAGTGGAAGTATAAAAGGTCCAATTAACTTCCTACCAATTAGAGTTGCGAACACGTTTACGCAGAATCGAAGTTGAAATGATGTTGTTCTTGTTGTAAGCGGATTTTAATTCGCCCATGTGTGTGCGTTATGGAAGTTGGTAATGCCATCTCTTGTGAAATGCGACTCATCTGTCATAATGGATAAATGTATTGTCGTTGCAAGTACGTTGCAAAAGTATGCAGGTCCAACCTGGCCTGTACGCGATTAAGTCGTCTGCGTACGCTTTGGCATGGTGAAGTGAACCTATCAGATCACTTGTGTGAATGCTGAATAGGATCGGCGAATTTACCGCCCCTTGTTGCAGACCGTTTTGAATGTTAAATGTTCCAGCGGAAGTCACATCGCCATTCTTCACGATGAACTCTCTACTGGAGAGCATATCAAAAAGAATATACAGCAGTGGTTTACTAATGCCCAACCTGTTCAACTTAAAGAAGGGTCCCTCCAACCACACAATATCGAAGGCCTTTTCCAGGCACCAGTGCACTGGTTCTTGCCTTTGTTCCATTGGATATCAGAAACCAGTTTGGATGCAGCATGAATTATATCATGCCCTGCCTTCAAACCGAATTGAATATCCGGAACTATATGTTTGTCCTCAACCCACTTAGTCTGGACTCTATTGATCACCTTACTGATGAGCGGAGATTCGCCGGATTGGAAGTATCTTTATCCCTTTTGGGGAAGGGATATACCACCGCAGTTTTCCAATGCGCTGGATAATGTGCATTATTCATTGTATTATTAAACAGGGTGGTGTAAATGTTCGGTATTTCATCGGTTCCTACTGATTTCTTACTTCTAAATAATTCGAAGATCGTTTGGAGTTCTTCCTTCGAAATAAACGGGGGTAGTACCCTATCGTCGACGATGACATTATTTGCTATGTTCACGTCACTGAACTGGTTGAAACCCGAGCTCTGGAATCGCTAAATCACTATTTCATTTCGAAGGTAGAAATTGTGCACAAGGACTCGATTTTCCAGGTCGCCGTTCGGGCCAATGATGTCATTCGCCTAGTATACTTCCTGGAAAGTCGCTCATACAGCCTCCACCTTTTCCTGCGGATCCTCAATCACAAAACAGTTGTGATCAATCATCATTAACGGCCTCATTTGGATCGGTGCCTGCTGTTGTGAGCATGTGCTCGTTGTCCGTCGTTCGGACGATTTTAAGACACGAAACGTCGTTTTGATCTTTCCTCTGAAATATTTTATTTATTTACGGGAACATATTCGGGTTGCTGGTGTTTACAACCCGAATTTTTTTGCTCCAATACAAACTTACGGACTGTCTGTAATTTTCTTTTATTAATGTTTGGAGGGTTATGTCTGTCAGTAAACTGTCTGTACAAGGTTTTTAGTCTTGACAGCGGTCTACTTTTATGTCGGTGCAGTGCGTTGTTAGTGGCGTTACGGAATAAGTCTTCGTTGTTAGTGTGTTGATACAGAGGTATTGCTTTGTCCATTGTTCGGTTGATTGTCTAGTTCTTTAGTCTTAGATACCTGTTAATTTCTTCGTTTGACAGATTTCTATTGGAATTCGAGGAGAATGCTCTCGTTAGTGTTCCACAGAACGCACCCTACTATAGTTGCAGGAATGCGTTTGAATAAAGTCTTCCAATTCCGCGGTTTCGTTAGGAACAGTTTTTTCGGTACTGAGACCGCAATGGTCACTGTTATACACAAAAGTGCGAAGACAGTTTATGGTATTTTCGTTAGTACGTGTCAAGTATATTCGTGTGTCGAACTGCAGGAGATCCAAGTAAGACCCGTGTCTGGGAAACCACGGACTATCCGTCGCCATAAGGCCGAGTCGATACATTATACTGTGTTGACCCCAACAATTGAATACGCAGTAGCTTACCTGTAGTATTTGGTGTATTATTTCCCCAATCTCAATATTTGGTGTTGAAATCTCCGGCTATAGTAAAATAGTTCTCTATTTCGGCCTTAGGAATCGAAAAAGTGTCCCGAGCTCTGACATGAATAAGGTGGTTTGAGTAGTCATAGGTGCATAGACAGACACCATGTATAACATATGGGCTGAAAAGTTTTATAGTAAAACACAAAATCTTTGCAAAATTCAACTTTATTTATCAATATAGTTGCCTTCGAGGGCGATACACTGATTTAAACGATTTTTCAATCTTTCGATACCAGTTTTGTAGTACGATTTCCGTTTAGCCTCAAAATAGGCCTCTGTTTCGGCGATTCGGTCTTAAATATCTTTCCGGCGAGCATTCTTTTGAGGTCTGCGAACAGGAAATAGTCGCTGGGGGCCAAATCTAAAGAATATGGTGGGAGGGGAAGCAATTCGTAGCCGAATTCATTCAATTTTGTCTTCGTTTTCATCGACTTGTGACACGGTGCATTGTCTTGATGAAAAAGCACTTTCGTTTTCTTCAAATGCGGCCGTTTTTCTGCGATTTCGTCCTTCAAACGCTCCAACAACGCAATGTAATAGTCGCTGTTGATAGTCTGCTCCTTTTGGAGATAGTCGATGAAAATTATTCCATGTGCATCCCAAAATACGGATGCCATAACCTTGCCAGCCGACTGTTGAGTTTTTGATCGTTTTGGACGAGGTTCGTCGCCTGCTCGCCACTCAGCTGACTGCCGACTTGACTCTGGTTTGAAGTGATGGAGCCAAGTTTCATCCATTGTCACATACCGACGCAAAAATTCGGCTTTATTGCTGTTGAACAGCTTTAAACACTCCTCATCATCATCATCAACACGTTGTTGTTTTTGGTCGACTGTGAGCAAGCGCGGCATCCACTTTGAACAGAGCTTTCGCATGTCCAAATATTCGTGTATGATATCTTCAGAGCCTCAGCTATCTCGATCAACTTCACTTTACGGTCATTCGTAATCATTTTGTGGACTTTTTTGATGTTTTCATCTGAAACAGCCTCTTTTGGACGTCCACTGCGTGTATCATCTTCGGTGCTTATATGAGCACTTTTAAATTTTTCAATCCACTTGCGAATGGTTCGTTCGGCTCCGGGTAACACTTATCAAGCCATTTCTTTGCATCGGTTGCATTTTTTTCCATCAAAATGCAATGATAAATCAACACACGAAATTGATTTGAATCCATTTTTTTCACAATAACAAAAATTGCTTCACTCACAACGCTATATCTCGGGAACTAATCGTCCTACAGCTGTCAAATTTATACACGTATCTTTTGAAGGTTGGTACTAACTGAAAATGCATTTAATTCAAGTAGTGCCCTCTCTTAGAAACGGCACGGACTTTTCAGCCCATGTGTTACATGACGCATGCTTCCAGTACCTGAAATCTACGTACTACACGACTGTATACTCTTTTGAAACGCAGTCCCTTTCTTAAAAGGATCGCAACGCCTCCTCCTTGAATGGAATTGGGTCGGTTTTTTGTGTATATCTTCTGTACCTCATTTTGTATCTTTTGGTAAGCTTAGTTTCGCTAACCAAAAGCACGTCAGGGGCTTGGTCTATAAGCAACTGAAACAGTGTGGCTCTTCGTTCGAATTAACATTCACTGCAAGGACCTTCAGGGTTTGCTCCGCCACGAACGTATCCATTACGACAAAAGGTGCCTTAGACTAGGCAGTGTGTAAATTTGATCCACCCGCGCAGTCTGTTCAGTTAAATGACGTTGGAGCTGTGCCATCTGCCCCTGAATAGAGAACAAGATAGCTAGCATGTCAGGTACAGGTTCCGGTGCTCTAGGCTCTGGGGCATGAGAAGCAACCTTCGCTTGTTGTACAGTATTTCCCCTACCTTCCGCCATTTGGGCGTAGATAACGTAGAGAGTAACGGCTGGTGTGTGTGTTTGAACAGGTGGACGTTTAACTTCCACTTTCTGCTGCCGAGCTAGAATTACTCTTTTTAGGTATTGGAATTTGGGACAACCCCGATAGTTTGCGGTGTGTCCCCTTGTTCCTGCATAAGGGATAAGAGAGTTGGCTTCTTGCCTAGAGCGCATTCCTCGTACTAGTGGTGCTCTCCGCACTTCACGCATCGAGGCTGCATTTCGCAGTTCGCCGCGGCGTGCCTCTTTAATATTTACCAGTGTACAACCTGGTAGTCTAGGACTTTGATGCTCCTTAGATCATCCAGTTTGCTGTTGGGACTTAGCTGAACCAGGAAGAACGGTAGTTTCCGCTTCTCCCTTTTAGCTGTAACCGTAACAAACGAGAAGGGAATACACTACCACTAGCGCTACGACCACCCACTAAAAGTCTTATTCATTAAAGTCTATGTAACGTGCTTTGTAATATTCAACCATCAGAGCAACGGACGTTGCGGGTATAAGTTTGTAATGAAAACATATTTAACCGAGATTTAACCTTAATTCCTGTCGTTATTGTTAAAAAAAAAAAATTATAATATGATACTTAATATTGTACATAGTTCAAGGTCAGATTATCTCTCTTTTTTCATCCAAAATTACACCAGAAGAGAGCAATAACACAAAATTACAGAAAAGAAAGAAAGTCCATGATTACTTCAATGAAAACAAACTCATCAAACCATGAGAAGATGAACTCACTATTCACAAAAGAAGCATTGAGTTCAAAAACCGCTCGCCTATCTCTTTCAAAAACATTTTTTTTTATTTTGCATGCCCTAATACGCTTTAAGTGGAGCAAAAAATTACCCTTCAACCAGTAATTAGAAGACTTCCTCTTAAATTACTTCGGGCCTTTCGTCTTACCCCAAAGATCTTAATTTGCATGGATTTTATCCCATTAACGCCACCATACGAGTAGATGACTTGGATTTTTTTCTTTTTAATTATATCACGCATTCGCACAGCCGCTAATCTCGAGTCCGAGTAAAAGTTACCCGTAAGTCAGCCAAATGATGCAATTGTTCCAGATACATAATTTTCACCTGCAATTTTCAATTCAAAATATTTGTCCGAAAGCTTTTTAATTTACAACCCCCAGTCTCGCATGGGCCGACTCCGAAAAAGCTCACCCGGCAAATAAATTTCATTTGGACAGCCACCGAAATTGTCTTATCCATTCCATGGTAGTTTAGATTCGACTAGCATCTCAGATGCACCGTCCGACGACGACGATAGCGACGACTACCACTAGAGTGTTAGTGTTGGATGGTCGGGCTTCGGTGTTCGGTGTTCGGTCTTCGTTATACTCGTATTTCTAAATAGTGAAGAAAACAATATTCCATCGAATTAATTCACTTTTTCGGATAAATATCTATAAGGAAGAGGTGGTTTATTGTATACCCCGAGTTCTAGATACATGTTGCTATACTTAGGCATACGGAAGAAGTCGTCTATAGTAAATGGTTCGTACCAGGTTATTAGAAAGAAATATGTATAATGTATATACAAGTACATAGATAAATGTGTGCAGGAGCAGTGCCTTGTTAAACTTCTCAATGACGATGTCCTTATCGTAAAAGTCACGTGGCTTTCGATACATACTCATACATATTTGTAGTCTGATGCAAACATAAACCTGTATGAAAAAAAACGCGTCTGCGTGTGTGCTTAGATGTAAACATACCTATAGTTTCATTGCGGAGGAGAACGTAAGGGATAACGTCAGGTTGTTTTCATTTTGAATTAGTTGCCATCTATCAATCGTAAACTTCTTGAGCTACTGACCGATTGGATAATATTAGGGGCCAACCGGTGACAAGGCTCATTTCGTGAATGCATCTCGTTTCGATCACATCAGCAATGTCGGTTCGGAAGTTTTATTATCCGTCTATAATGGAATTTACGGACATTCGGAATTTTATTAATTCGTCAATTAACTTGTGAGTGAACGGGATATTATTAAATGGAAAGAAGATTGCTCTTTCTATTTCTCATATGTAAGAAAAAAAATTAAAATAAAATCGTGAGTGAATCTACATAGAATGCAAATAAAATAGAAAAACGCAGCAATCAGGACCTGCAAATTAAAACAACTTATTTTATATCCGCGAATGCAAGTACGTACATATATGCATATTGTATGAATGTTTGTTTTGTTTTTGTTTTTATTAGTCTTAAGCTTGTAGTCAAGGATGAGTACAAACATTTGAATCAGCTGGGCTGGCATGAATTGACTTTTAATTTACTTTATCGGAAGTGCGAAAATACTACTTTTTCAGGAACGTCCTTCTGCGGCATGTCGTTATGTTACATAATAAAAATGTTCTCACTAATTAGAGTTACTATGCTGAACAGTGGATGGTCTAAATGTTTTTAAAAAAATCATACTAGCATATCATGTCTCTCTGAATGATGATAGGCATTTGCTAGAGTTTCTGAGATCAATATCGCTTCTCGGATCTTTTCGGATATACAAACTTGAAAAAGTGAAATCAAAATCATCAACTCTCTTGGGAGATGTTTTCCCTTCGGTATTAATCGAACAGAAGCTAGGAAAATGAGGAAACAAATCATTTTCGAAAAGCCATTGCCGCACTTCATAGATACGCGTATTTGATACCGTCGATCCCGAGCTTTCAGAGATGGCAGAATTTTGAAGTTTTAAGAAAAGAAAGCTAAGTAGGAGACGTATTAAATGGTTTCTTTTAATTTACAATTGCTGTTTCGTAGCGTTCGTTTCATGATTCTGTTTCATTCTTTTGGATTTTTTAAGAAAACGGGTACGAAAACATCTCAGGCTACCATAGCGCAGGTGGATGGACCTTAATATCATTCCTCAGGTTGCTCCAGCTTGCATAAGTTCGTCAGTGAGGTGGATTGCTTACGGATAGCATTGCACTTGAGTGATCTTATTGCTTTTCGTTTAGATATTTCTTCGAGACTCTGCTGAATGAGTTCCATTTACTTCGTTTTTTGTTTTTCGGATCGAATTTTCCGCCGAATTTCTTTGAACACGGCAACACCAAATTACGCGCTGTGGATTTTTTCATTATTGACCTTCTAATTTACGAGTAGATGCTTTTGCGAATACGCGTACGTCTTATAAGTTTATTTTAGTTACGCCGGCTGTAACATTTTCTTCTTCGTCGTGCAATTTTTGCTTTATATCTCTCATTAAAAGTTGACCACGACGGTCGTATGTAGCAAACCCTTAAGCTTACGCGATGTTTTTCTATCACAAGGTAATGCGGAGTTTTCACCCCGCTTTAGTCTAGCAGGTATCGTCATCACAATTTCACAGTTGATACAATTCCATGTTTTTCAGATATTGGTATGACAGGTGGTTGGAGTTGGTTAGGCAGATTCGGAAAAACAGCACTGCATTCTGAAGGGATCTCACTTTGTTGGCACAGTTATAGGCGTAAGGAAGTAAAATCGTTTCTGACATACTAAACAGACAGTGGGGATTGCTTCGTTGTACTCCAACTTTAACTTAAATTGCTTGTCATTGAGGTTGTACATTTCATTTTTCTGTTGCCCATTTTCGAGATTTTAACGCCATCCACACTTTTGGAACTCGGTCGGACGCCTTTTTTTTTGGTTGATGAAAATCATATGCAGATCTTTCGAATTTTTACAATATTTCTGGGTTTTAGTGAACATTAAATCACTTCGTATATCGACTTGCTATCCCTTTAACTGCCATAAAGTTCGACTTGAAGTGTTCAACTAACGGGCGGCCTCTTAAAGGAATTTTTTCCCTTCTTCCCCATCCTCTTTGCAACCTCACTTCACATTCAACTGGACTCTTTTCTATTTGCATTATGGTTACTAATATTATTCATTAGTGCCAATTTTATTTTATTATTCCTCAGCTTATTTACACAAAAAATTAATCTTTATAGCGAAAGTATTTCGGCGAACCTCCGGAACACAAAGGCAGCCAAAACTATGTTAGTCATGAACCAATCAAAATGCTGGACGAGAGAAAGGTTGAAGGTAGTTTCATACGTGTACGACAGATAAGCTTACTTATGCATGCCGGGGATTTAAAAATGCACCACACTAAGTACCTAATCAATCGACCCACAGCCTAATTGGAAGTTTAGCTCTAAACAGCGGAATAAGAAAGCAAGTTGAGCCTTCTACACTAACAATACAATGTCAGGTAAAAAATTGGGATGTCAGAGTTAAAGTACTATGTGGGTGTACACAGCTGCCGGCAGCCTATCCTCACCTATGTTATCATTGTTTGGTGGCCCGCGTTACAAAAAATATAATATGCATCTTTTTTTTTTTGTAAAAAAACAACTTAATACTCAAGAGGGTATTATTACTCTTAAAATGCCGGAGGACGTGTTAAGTTTTTTGGAAAATTGGATAGAGGGAGAGAGAACGATGCTCGGGCTCAGTGGTTGTTTCGCTCCATGGGTGGTATCCAACATTTAATGGGGAGACTAAGTTATTAGTGAAAATTGACTTGTTGTTAAGCCAACACACTACCACTTGAGCCACATCCACCTGAGGATGGTTAGAAGAACAGGTTATGTTGAATCCCCAGAAGAAATTCGATTTCTTTTCCAAGACCATACAAAATACTGCATTCTGCAGTTCACTCTGAGTTGGAGAATTTAGCGACTGTGCAGATCGGCAGTCTGAAGTCGATACCAAGCAATTACGTCTCTGACTTATTATAAAGGATGATTCATGGAACGTGTACACAGGTCAATAAGTCTTAAGAGTGTTCTTTGACAAACTTCAGATCTGTCTATTGCCACATTTTAGCAGTTTGATTCCATACCATTTTAGAGTCGTATACCACCTTGTTCAAAATGTTCCCGGGGGACACCACCGTGTGGCGCTCCCACTGTTTCGATTTGGGTTCTGTTCTTTGTTAAGTTGATAAATCTGTTGTTGACATTTCCTCTAAATTTTGGCGTCATAGCTTGACATTTACAAAAGTTACGTAGCCAAGAGTACATCTAACTCTGTATGTTTTGGCGATCTTTTACAATTTTAGAAATGGATTTAAATTTGCAACAACGAACTTGTATTAAATTTTGCGTAAAAAACGGATTTAATGGTGCGCGAACGTTGGAAATGTTAGAAAAGTGTTTCGGCAACGATTATCTAAAGAAAACGGTCGTTTACCAGTGGCACGAACGGTTCAAAAGTGGTCGTGAGTCAATCGAAGATGATGAACGCAGTGGCAGACCATCGACATCAAAAACCGACGAAAACATTGATGAAGTAAAAGGAATGTTTGTCAATAACCGCAAATTAACCATCAGAGAGATAGAGAGATAGCGAAGGACTTGAACATTGCCTATGGATCCATCCAAGACATTTTGGTTAATGCTTTGAGTTTCCATAGTGTAGCAGCAAAATTGGTGCCGAAAGACCTCAATTTCATGCAAAAAAGAGACCGTGTTGACGTCGCAAAAGAGATGATTTGCGAGGCTGAATCCGATCGCACATTCATCAAAAGGATCATTACTGGAGACGAGACGTGGGTTTATGAGCACGTCATGCAATCCAGACATCAGGCAAGTGAATGGCGTTCTCCAAATGAGCCGAGACCAAAAAAACCACGTCGTTTTCAGTCAAAAAAGAAGGAAATGCTCACGGTTTTCATGGATTAAAACGGTGTAGTGCATCATGAATTTTTGCCAGAAGGCCAGACAATAAACAAAGAGTACTCGTATTATTTGGGCGTTATAAGACGTTTGCGTGAAGCAATGCACCGAAAGAGACCAGAATTGTGGGCGGAAGACTTGTGGATTTTGCACCATGATAACGCACCGTCGCACAGTGCCATAATTATTCGTAATTTTTTGACGAAAAATGCAACAAATACCATCCAACAGCCACCGAATTCACCTGATTTAGCTCCCTGTGACTTCTTTCTGTGCAATCGAGTTAAAAAACGACTACGGGGACGGGGAACGTGTTTCAGCAGCCGAGAGACAGTAATGGAAAAATCGCATGAAGCACTGCTGGACATACCGAAAACCGAATATAAAAAATATTTCGAGGATTGGATCAAGCGCAGGCATAAGTGTGTTGCAGTCGATGGGCATTACTTTGAAGGGGACAATATTGATTTCGCTTAATAAACTTGTATTTTTAATTTTTTAAATAAATTCCCGAAAATTTTGATCAAGGTGGTATATCACGCTAAGCGCTTGATCATCTTAATCTTTACAAAAATAACAACTCATCAGTGTCAACGTTTCGTGCTTTACGTAAAATTTTCGGTGTCGATAGGAGACCAAATAAGCGAAAATTTACAAGAATTGTAAAGTGACTTGAGGAGAATCATATTTTTTCTGGATATCAATAAGCTTTGGATAGTCGAATCTACGTTAGGTGTATAGTCCTAAAAAAAATTCAGTCGTAAGTAGCTAAAGGCCACAGCACTCAGAATTAGAGTTGTGCTCAGTAAGTTTGGAAAGTCAAATTAATTGAAGAGCATTTTCGACTTGAAGGCTGGCTACGTTAACAAACAAAACTGCCGATACAGCAGTGAAGAAAATCATTTGGAAATGCAAGGAACAACTCAATATCCTGAGGAAGTCACATTTTTGTGCGATTTTCGGTGCTGTGGATTGTGAAGGAAGAGCAGTTACTGTCAATTCTGATCTCTACCATAGCATGTTGGAACATTTACAATAGTATGAACCGGATTGGTTAGAATGGACTTGCACATCATTTGGTTAAACCAAATTTTTTTGAAGAGAAAACCGCATAATTTCGCCAAATGGACCCAGAAAATTGTCTGCAAGATCGTGCGACCTAAGACCTTTGGCTAAAAGATCGAGCTTATGCCAGAGCTTTCTGGACTATCAAAGCATTGGAAATATTCGGGCCGGTATCCGTCTGATTATAAAAAAAACCTGTGCTAAAATATGATGAAAAACGGATCGTTGGGTGATCTGCCCAAAATTTTGTTTCACATATAATTGTATTGAATGAAATGAATTAAACATTCGAACTAAATAAAAGTTAAAATTCAAATTGTACTATACTTAATATGTCTTATGTTTCCGTCTAAACTGTGTCCACGTTTCATGAATCACACTTTGAATTTTTGAAAAAGTTTCTCCGTATAACTCCCAACCAGAGAATGAATGAAAGTTGATCAAAGACTACACACAGCAGTCTAAATGAATGGAAGGCAGAATCGAAGCAGGCATTTATTTGGTGAAATTGCGTATAAAAGTATCTTCGCGTACCGGACGAAGTAAGTGTTTTCTCTTTGTAATTTGATATGTCTGTCAACTTCCTAGAAATTTAACGACACTCACTTTAAACATTCTTATCTTCAGTTATAGTGAGGCTGCAAATAAAGCAATTAATTCAGCTACCACATCCTCCTTTTACAAGTCAACAAGTAGTAAAATTATGCTAATCGGCATTTTGCTTTCTACCACCGTCTGAGTTCCAAAGCATAGCAACTTTGAGGGAAAAGAAAGAGCGTGCGCACGTAGAGGGTTAGCAAAAATAGTCAATATTCCACTAGGGCAAGTATAGGGCAGTCATACAACAAATTTTTAATTTTTCCCTTAAGTAAGCAAATACTGTATTAGCAACATATGCTAACTGCCCTACATCTAGAAAGAGCTTCTATGCAAATCTATACTTGATATCCTACAATTGTAGCACTTAACATAGGCCATCGCCCAACAGATGAACATGCAGTCAGACAAGATATGCTCCATAGCACGTTCTGTCGTAGCTAGAAGGATAACAACTACAAAATATCTGTAATCCATTTTCATGCACAGGTCCTGCACTAGCAAAGACCAAACAGGTATTATGTAGCAAACTGCAAACCATGGCCAAATGCAAAAGTAAACGTGAACGTATCGTTTTTCTTAACTCCATTGGATTGCTTTAGTGGTTTTTTCACTCAGTAAGGCCCAATTAATGATATTTTCTGAAAACCATATACATGTATCAAAACGACGTCCAACTAATTGGCTTCTTTTTCTTATAGTGAGAACCATCCATCTACTTTTCTGAAGCTCCTTTCTCCATAATATAAGATGCTCGACAAAATAATGCAATATAAGTATTTTTAAGTATCTGGGGTTAAGTACTGGCACCAAATTAAATTATGCATGCAAACCTCCTCACATCAGAGAAAATATGTGATGGTACATATAGTACAAAACCATTCGAAACAGTCTTTATTCCGGAACTTCTTGGGAGTGTTCGTTATAGGCTGGTGCATAAGTTACAAAATGAGTTCACGTGTTTGGTTGGCCTGCGTGTTGACTGCTGGTTGCCACTCGAACTTCATCGTGTAAGTAAGTAAATTACTTTCAATAGGAATATTAAAACTTGTTTGTTTAATTTTTATGTCAATGAACTTAGCATTTCGACTAGAATGAAAATTAAGTCAAATTTGTAACTTTTAAGTTTTTTTTTTATGCACATAAACTTCATCTGGAATACTTTTTAAGTAATCAATGCATCGTACAATTATTCCGATATTACTAGAGGATTTATAATATTAAAAACGTAAATGAGTTTTCATTGATTTTAAAAGTTTATTTATTAAAAAATCTGCAATAATAGCATAAGCAGCAATAAGGCTTACACATAGCCAGCATACCTCGTTATCCAAAAAGGAAAAAAAGAAAAGAAGGGAAGAACATAAGGTCCTCAGAAGAAAAAAAAAGAGCACGGGAAGCGTTCGCGAGACCTGAGAGAGGTGCCACCAGGAGAATGAAGTTCAGAAGTTTTACCAGAAAGTAAAACGAACATGATAAAGCTGTGAGGCTCGAACGGAAATTTGACGCACAACATCCCACCGTCAGGTAGAATAAACGAAATATTAAACCTGGATGAAGGCAGGCAAAATTTCTATCCACCCGATTACGATAAAGTCAATACACCAATTTCCAAGCTTAAGGATCCGGTGGCTTAACTACCGAGCAATTGTGATGATTGGATACAGAGCATACATCAGCTCATCTCTAAAATCTGTCGACCCAGAATTAATGTCAGATCCTATAGAAGTGAAATCCCCTGAACTGCGCCAATTACAAGGGAATAAGTATCCTTAACATCACCACATTATGTGATGGTCCTCTTCTGGCGACTCCTTCTTCTTTGAGTTCATAATTACGTGTAGTACTTCTTTAAAATAAATGGTGCATCTAAATGTTCATTGACGATTAAAGGGGCATACTGATTCACTAATTATGAACGTTCGCTTTTAAGCAGAGTTTTGAAGTGGTCACCCTACTACATATAAGCCCTGCGTAATGGCATTTCTTCTTTCTTTTGCAGAAATCTGCTAAAGATTTGGCATAGCTCAAGACATACATTTTTTATTGTTCATCATGTGTCCTTTTTTGCGTGGGATAGGGATTTAAAGTCCTTGTTCTCAAATCCTTAGAGATTGTGAAAATGTATAATTATAATGTATAAAATAATTATGTATAATCGTATGAGTCTTAGAAACACAACGGATTTGTCAGTTGCTTTCACGCCCTCACTATTGAATCATTTCTGTTACGTGTCATTACTGCTTAAGGTCATGTCTGCCTAGAGTGTCTCATTTTATTAATTACTACCGCAGCTCTTCAGTTTCTGGCATTTCACTTAATGTGGTATAATATACTTGAATATGATCCATTCGTCTGTTTAGGTTTTAACTGATATTGTCCTAGACTTATATCCCTCCATATTACTTTTGGTAGAAGTTTCAGATGATTTCATTTTGAATATACTCGTTTATTGCTTTATATATGTATTATTTCCAATGGCATCAGGTGGGAATATGTTTTTATACCTACGGTTTGCGAATTGGAGACTTTGTTGAGAAATAAAACGTTTTTTTGTCCAGAAAAAATAGCTTTAGTTTGAAAATCTTCTATCTTCCTTTTATATGACAGATAATGCTCTTAGAGCGCACTCTTCTAAAACTCGTTTCCCGAAAACCGAAGGACACTGGATGTAAATGTGCGAGGCTTCACTTTCGGCGATTACCTCTTCATTGGAGGCATATCTCTTTCGGCGACCATGTTTTTGTGGGTTTTCGCACCAAACAAAAAAAAAAACTACAACAACAACAACGCGCGGGTGTAGTGAAATCGTCTTCCACAGTGCGGACATTTCTACCTTCCTGCCCCTGGTCTTACTGTTGCTTGCACCCGGTCACTGCCGTTACTGTATTACATTGTCATACAGCGCGTGCAGTGACTGAGTGTATGTAATAACCGATGGATAACAGGCTGTGGGTTTGAATTTTGTTGGTGTGCTGCTTCCTATTTTTGTAAGGGCATAATACCTACAACAATTTGATTCGGTAAACCAACTCTGAAATTTTACTTCACAGCTGTGCTTAGTAACGTCGGTGTTTACGTTTTTCGTGCTTGTCTTTTTTTGTAATGACTCGAGAATTTAGAGTGAATATTGCCAATATACGCGAGCTAAAAAGTAATCACTTTTCTGCGTAAGTCCACGTCTGTAAGTACAGACCAGCTGTTTTGGCACTTAGTGCAACACAGGTAGATCCCCGCCCACACCTCTAAAATCACTCTGATCTGAAGCTACCTGGCTACGAATTAGTGCCATTATTCTTCTCTCACCGCGGTCTCGCCATTTACGTGCTTACCAAACTCCACCACAATGTAGTCCCTGTTCCAATCCGGAATTCAATTTCATATGGTTAAAATTCCATCTCCGTAAGCAAATTATCCACTACTTTTAACGAGTTTGATGCGCTGTCTGACTCCATTCAAAGAATTGTATCCCTGTATCCTCATACTGACATCGTTATTACGGGCGATTTCAATATACACAATTCTGGGTGGATTCGACATTCTGGACAGACAACACCCGAAGGACGATGTGTTGAGATCTTTGCTGCGGGAAACAACCTAACGCAGCTTGTAAATGAGCCCACGCGAATAGCAGACGTTGATAGTCATACCGCCAACACCCTGGACTTGTTTTTAACTTCTCACCCTGATAAATACATCGTTGATGTGCTCTCCCCTCTAGGCTCGTCGAAACACTGTGTTATATCAGCTAATTTCTCGTACACCTACCACATAGTTCCTAAGAACCGGATGGCAATACGAGAAAGCCAACTGGAGCGGTCTTAACAGTTTCTTTAGGAATTTTAACTGTTCGTTATATTTTCTCGATAACGACGTGGATGACGCTGCTGATATGATCACAGAAACTATTCTCTTTGGAATGAGAAACTTTATCCCTCATCGAATGAAGAGTATCAAACCAAAAGAAAAGCCGTGGTACGGCTCGAGCTGTAAAGAGGCTGTCAGGGTTAGAGAAATGTTTTTTCGGTCCTTCAAGACCCACCCAACAGAGGAAAACCGGAAAAAGTTTAAACAAAAAGTTAACTGCAACGCCTTTCTTAAACGTGTATAATTCCAATACGACCAAAAACTGAGGCAGCAAATACTACAATGTCCCAAAGGTAGTAAACATTTTTGGTCGTTCATCAAAAATATTAGAAATGCTGCCTCATCCTCCATCCCAACGCTCATTTATAATGATATTCCAGCTGACAGCTATTTGGACAAGGCCAGTCTGCTTGCTGCACACTTTGCGGCTAGCTCAACACTCCCAGATTGAGTGCGTCGAATCTTCAATGGGACAAATCCACTTTCGCACTCGTGTAGTAGCAAGAGTTCTTAAAGATCTTAACATTCACAAATCCGCTCACCTCCTTCTGAGGAGGTATTCTTCCTCGCTGGCAAAACCATTGCGTAAGCTTTTTCATCAGTCCTACTCTTTAGGACTCTTTCCGAGCAGATGGAAAACAGCATTTGTCCAGCCCGTCCCTAAAAAAGGCGAATCTTCCTCTCTCTTCTCATAAACAGTCAGCTCATGAAATATCTCGAAACACGAAAACTTCTTAATGACCGGCAGTACGGTTTTCGTAGCAACAGGTCCACTGGTGATCAGATGGCATGTCCCACCGAAAAGTGGAGCCAAAGCGTACATACATTTGGCGAAAGCACGATAGTTGCACTTGATATTTCTAAGGCATTTGACAGAGTTTGGCATCAGGCTCTTTTGTCGAAAATGCGTGCTTTTGGGATCGACGACTCTCTTTATCAATGGATTAAAAATTACCTTTCGGAACGTTCAATTCAAGTTGTCTTGGATGGTTTCAAATCTGATATTCACAAAATAAATGCTGGTGTGCCCCAGGGCTTCGTTCTGTCTCTGACCCTCTTGTTAATTTTCATCAACGATCTCTTGTCTGCTACTTCTAATCCAATTTATTGCTTTGCTGACGACAGTACTCTCTACTTTTCATATTCGTTCCCGGACTCACACCCTTGCTCTTCGGCTATAGAACGGGAACGTCAGCGTCTGTTAAGCTCATTAAATTCCAATATTAACAGCATAACCAATTGGGGAACCATTAACAGAGTAGAATTTAATGCTTCCAAAACACAATGCTGTCTGCTCTCGTTAAAGCGAAATTTAAACACCCAGCCATTATCCAAGGATGGCACTTGCATCGTCGAAACCGATAAACTTTCCATTCTCGGTATGTGCGTCAATGAAAACTTACGTTGGAATGATCACATATTCGGTGTCGTCAAAAACGCTGCGAAATGTCTAGGTTTCCTCAAGCGATGTAAGAAATATTTCACCCCCTTTGATCTGGCCGCAATATATGTATAGGCGTTTATCCACCTGAAATTGGAATACAATTCCCACATCTGGTCGGGTGCGCCGAAACATCTCTGTACCTGCTATATAGTATTTAAAACCGTGCGATAAAACTCATAAGTGATACTAATATCACTCAAACAATGGACACCTTCGAACACCGACGCAACGTCTCGTGTCTCAATCTGTTTTATCGCTATTTCCACCACCAGTGCCCCATTAAAATCGCCAGTAGCATTCCGCCCCTTCAAACTTGTAATCGTAACAGCCGTCTCGCTAAGCATGCTCATCAGTAACCCTCAAGCCCACTTTCGAACGTACTCTAAAATATCATGATTCGTTCCTAAGTCGTACAACTCGCTTATGGAATGCTCTGCCTAGCTCTTTATTTCCTAGTCATTATAACCTTCAAACATTTAAAACCAACGTTCACCGGTACCTCACTTTCTATCCTCCCTGATTTTCCTTCGCCCGCGCTGTGTGCAAGCATTTTATGGGTACTTAAGACCCGTGAGCGCGCGCAAATTATAAAAACAAAAAAACACACCGCATGAAAAAATTATTTTCAATACAGTTTGCCATAAACCATGACGCCACAACAAGGATTTCATATCGTTGAAATGTACATATTTCCGAAATCAAAGCTCTGTTCGCGAATCCTATAAAGCACTTCGTAGAATTTACTTTAGACATCATCGACCAGCTGAACGTCCTATTTATTGAATTATGCGCTATACAAACACACTAATCAGAACGAGAACAGTGCATTCGGAAGAAAATATCGCGGCTGCGGAAACTTGTGTTGAAGATGACCCCAATTTATAGATTAGTCGTCGTTCGCAGCAACTTGGATTTCGTCCATCCACTATGTGAAAAATTCTACGTAAAAATGTAGGTTTCAAGGCTGATAAGATCCAGCTGGTGCAAGAACTAAAGCCACGTGACCATTTAACTAATGCATCGGATGTTCAGTTGTTGTTTTAAAACAAGGGGAAGTTGGCCAGAATTTTACGCTTCAATTTTGTTCAGTGACGAGGGCAACGTAAAAAAGCTGAATTGCATATTTGAAGCGAGCACAATTCTCAAGAAGCTCACCAGATGCCCTTAAGTCCGAAAGAATGTACCGTGCGGATTGTAGGTGGCATTATCGGTCCTTATTTCTTCAAAAATGGGGCCGGAGCGCAAGTTACTGTCAATATACACATACTACCAATGAAAACATAGCCTTATAGAAAATACGATTTGGCAATAAAGTCGTTTCAAGAAATGGACGCGTAAATTGGCCACTAAAGTCGTGCCATTTGACGCCAATAGATTATTTTCTGTGGGGCTACGTCAAGTCATTAGTTTATGCCGATAAACCAGCAACGATGGAGCAGTACAGTAATACGCGATATACACCCCAATTGTTCGAAAAAGCGCTTTGTACTAGGCAGCCGTGTCATGGCTAAAAGAATTTCCAATATTAAATGCCATGAAGTAGTCGTTAGCATTAATTTAATGAGTCATCACCAAGTTAATTTACATAACTGTTTGAACCTCTTAAAAAAGCATCCTTTATAAATACCTCTATCTCCATCAAAGTCTTCTATGTCAACTATGCCACCATTAATCATGCAGTGGAGTCCGTCTGAGATCTTAAACTCAGACAGCCTGGAGTCATTCGCTTAAATGATTAAATTCTTACTTAGTTTAAAATTTGCTTATGGTCCTTCTATTTTTAACTTCAAATATATAGCTTTAAATGAAAAGCTAATCATTGTCAAACAATGAATCTTAATGTATTGTAACTTTTTCCTTTTAATGTATGTACAATGTACAGGGGAAATTTTCCTTGAGCTACCTGATGTTAAAAGAGAATAAAAGTGACATTTGCCAGCTGGTGTCAGAAACTTTATTCTAGTAAAATTTTACCATGGATCACTATTCGCTGAAATTATTAAATTTTACTTTGAAAACCAGTCCTCTATTGTATAACAGTAACGTGGGTATAGAAGAATATCGTGGTCTGACAGTGTCAACAGACAAAATGATTAAAGATTTAGTGACCAAATTTAATGAAATTAGTAACATGGCAATATCAAAGCGTCAAAGTCTCGTTAGTCACCATTGATGTTGTTAAAGCCGATATTGACCAACATGAAGAAACTTCATATCGCCACCCCTCTAAGCAATTCGGCTTGAATCCATCGACTATGCGGAAGATTTTAAGGGTCGATTTGCACAAATTCCCATATAAGATGCAAATGGCTCCAAACATATTGCCGCTCAATAAGCCGTGTCGTGATCAATACGCCCGAAACATGTAAAATGTCCTTGCTGTTGAGTCTGATCTTCGCGACCGTGTAATCATGGCCGAAGCATCTGATTTAACGCTGTGGAATAGCGCTAGTACGCAAAATGTTTGGTATTTCGACATTCAAAGCCCAGAATCTGATGTGGTTTAAACTCTGAAAAAGTAATTAATCCTTTTCGAAGACGTTACTGACGAGACAGTTACGGTCAACGGAGTGTGACATAGGGCATTGGCGCTCATTTTTTTGTCACCGGAACTGAACGAAAATAACATGGAGAATTAGTGTCTTTAACAGGATGGCACAACATGACAATACTGTATTAATTCAGATATAAGCTTTCGAAGATGCGGTTCTCTATCCATTTTCTTCTCAAGACACAGGAGACGACGTTCTGCATTCCCTTTGCTGTATGGCAAATGGCATATTTTCATAAGATTGGAACTTCAAATCTTGGACCGATTCTTCGGGCTTTCATGTCGAGAAGTTTTTCTGCCTGCTCTTCTTCTGAAGATAAACAACTCATTTTCTTTGTACCAATATTCTCCACGGCAAAATACTGCTTGACCAATTCATGTATCATTTGGTCTTCCTGGTTACATTCGCAAACGTGGAAATGGTAACTATATTCTTGCTGTTGATGCTTATACAGCCCGAACACGACCCAGCCCAGCCTAGTACTAGTCGCTATTGGCTCATTGGTTTTGCCTGCCCTAATTTTTATGAAAATCCTAATTTCCAATGCTGCAGAACAATCAATATTTTTGGTTGGGCATTTTTATATGAAATTATTGGTAGCCCACCCAGGTGGGCCTCTTCGAAAGGTATGCACTGTCAATTGACTGTGTAGGCAGTGCTAAAGACTTTACAGTGCGGATCCCAGATATCGCAAATGTTTGCTTTCTAGAACCCTTAATGATAATATCAATAGCGAGAATTACGCTCCGTAATTACTTTTAAATGTAGCGGAGAATTTCACCTTCAACTTCTAATTCTTTCGCCAATTGTTCTTCTATTAATGTAACAGATGACCCGTCATCTAAGAAGACATAGGTTGTAATGGCCTTTTGTCCACTTTGTATGATTACGGGCACGATTTTGAAGAGAATTTCGCTTTCAGGATCTGATGTGTGATGAATCGGAGATGGTAATACGGTTGATGGTGTATTGTTTATTTGATCTCTATTTTTGTGTAAGAGTCTATGATGGCGATATGTACAACCGTTTTCTCCACACAGCTGCTCTGATAAGCATCGTTTTCTATGTTTCCACAAACAAATTCAGCATAGCTGTTTTTTCTTTACCAAATCCTATCTTTCTTCCACACTGCGATCGCAGTTGGTTTTCGCAGACCAAACAAGTTTTTTTTGTTTTCTCATGCATACTAAGCCATACATGATTGTGTCTTTTCACACCTCTCTCTACTCTGTTGTCAGTTGCTGAACAAAACGGCATTATTTCGGTAGCTGCTTGTCCTACGTGAAAAAGCCATGCACTTTTAAGAAATATATTTAAATGGATCACAAAAGATTATGTTGAATATTTAAGATTATAAATGTGATCTAGTTTTAAAAAATACTCAGCTTATGCGTCCACCTGCATGCACCAGAAGATGGAAAAAGGCAAACAGGAAGCTCAAAAATCCTCCATCTTAACTACCTATACTAGAGCAGTCAAATGGGTTTTCATTTGTGACGGCTTAGTAATAAGTTGCATTTTCAATCTGGAGTTCTTATTTTTGTTACAAATTCTTATTTTTACTACATCTCGGTCAATCTGACATTTTAGATCGACCACAATCTTAAATGACTTAACAAGAATTATTATTACGTGCTTAGATTCAATAAACGCTCCCGAGAAAACATTCACCTCAACTAGTTGGTACCAGTTCTCCAACGGCGGAAGTTTTTGGCTTCGACAAAGCCATTATATGGCAATTGTGTGATTTGGCAATTTTCAATATCCCTAACCACATATCTGTCGTTTGGTAACACCTTATGGACCACATAGGGACCTTTAAATTTAGGGATTAATTTCTTATTGATGCCGCTAGTTGTGTCAACATTTCTGATGACTACATAATCTCCCTCTTCAAACAGAGGCGCGGGACGATGATGCTCCTCGAACTTTCTTAGATTATACTCTTGGACCTCAGTAATGGCTTTTGAAGCTTTTTTCCTGTCAGGTTTCGAGGAAGACGGGTCGCCTGCTTTTCTTCAAAAAACTCTTCCAGTTCATCGATGTTGGGGCCGCGTTGATCAACCCCAAACAAAAGCCTACTAGGTGTATTATTGATACCCCTGTGCATCGTGTTGTTGAGAGGACACTCCACGAGCGATAACTTCCGCACCCAATCACCATGATCAACTGCATCGCTTAACTTTCCTAACATACCCGTTAATACTCGGTTCACCCTTTCCACTTGTCCGTTCGCCTGTGGAGACTGAACTGCTACCAACAAAAATGAACTGAACTCAAACGAAGTGAAACAGGTGCCTCTGTCTGCAATTATTCTGAAGGGCCTACTGTGTACTCAAAATATTTACATAGGGCAGCGCACACTTCCTTCGTACTAGTCGATATGACCGGATATAATTTAACGAACTTTGTGAACGCGTCTGCTACCAGAGTGATATGCCTTCTCTTCGATTAAATAGCAGGCAAAGGCCCAAAATGATCTAGGTGAAGGGTATGGAAAGGGATCGGTTGTTTTGGAATATTAAATAAATTACGTTCGACAGAATTTGCAGATGATGAGTACAGAATGCACCGAATACAATTTCTTTTGAACTTTTCAATCTTGCTCTTCTTGCTATCAGAGAATCAGTAACTTTTTCGGATTTGGTAGTAGAACTTCATAACACCCGAGTGGCCTATGCTTTCATGGACTGCCTAATTAAATTGGTCTCCATCTTAGTGGGGACATAAAAGAGGAGTCTACCCGACTTGTCCCTTCGGAGCACAACGCTACAATCAGTAACCGGATTCCTTCTAGATAAACACTAAAACGCCGAAGGGCAGAAATTATCGCCAGAGTCTCGAGTTCAAAACTATGGTACCGCGATTCCTGTGGTGTAGTGCTCTTCGAAAAGTAGGCTATCGGGTAGAATTTGTTATCAACCTGTCGCTGCAGGAGAACGGCACCATATCCGAGGGCGCTAGCATCACAATGCAGCTCGGTTTCTCGCCCGGGTTATAAATAGCTAACACCGGGGAAGAAATCAAAGAATCTTTCAAAAGCTGAAAAGCAGTTACACACTCAGCTGCGAAATCAAACGCGACATCTTTTTTTTAAGAGTTTATACAAAGGTCTAGCACCTTGGACTTTGTGTCCAAGGTATTCTATCGTAGCGTATTCAAAATGGCACTTTGAGAGCTTAAGTTCTAGACCGTTTCCTGATATATAGTACACTGAAGAACGCGTTCTAATATCTGAAGATGATCATCAACGTTAGTTCTCGCTATGATTATGTCGTCCAGATATAACATAAATTGATTACTAAAAATCCTAGAGATAAATCTCTGGAAAACGCTTGGAGCATTTTTAAACCCGAGGGGCATCTTAAGAAACTCAAATTGCCATCATGGAGTAACAAAGCAGTTAAGTGCGTCGAATCGGCAGACATCTTAACGTGGTGAAAACCACTCTTAAGGTCTAACAATGTAAAAATTTTCTTTCCCTCGAGGTACTCCAAGCAATCTTCAATGAGCGGAAGGGGATAATTATCACGGACGGCAAGTTTATTTAAAGCACGATAATCTATGCATATTCGGGTTTCCTCCGACTTTTTCTTTACTAGAACAATGGGTGAGGTGTATGGAGAATCACTAGGCTCGATAATCTTTTGGTCCAGAAGATCTTTTATAACATCGTTTCTGCTTCTCAGCGAATGACAGTCGTCGAGGAGAACAGAAGAAAGGAGTGTCATTCGTAAGCCGAATATGCATCTCATAGTTTGGAGGTTTAGCTTTCAGTTAGTCAGATACTTTTCCTTGACGAGCGACACAAATTTTTTTTGTGTCCCTAAACTAAGGGTTGGACCAATATTTAACTCCTCAGAAAACCCGCCATCCTGAAAAGCAGAATCATCCCTTCCCAAACTGTAATTGACTGTACGCACTACTATCCATAAGATATCCACTTTCCCAACTATCAGGGGCGTAAGTACAATAATACACAGAACTTAAACAATAATCAATATTTTTAATTTCATTTGTAACATAATATTAAAAGCTCGTAATCCATCGCGACCAATCAGCAGAGGAACCGGTATGGCACGAACGAAATTTTTCTTTTTAACGCGGAAAGAATAGTGTAGCAACAGACATTACCGTAAGTGAATAGTTTAACGTTTCTTAATCCTTTCTATTTGAATTCCGAGAGCTTTCCTAAGGGTATGTCTTCATGCACCAATGTCTTCCGAATAAAACTAACCGGACTACCGGTGTCCAGAATTCAATGGTTGTATTATTTCTTCTTCGCTATCGTTGGCCTTGAGGGCATCGTTGTCTACATGAACGGCTCCAACTCGCCTCTGTTTCGCCTGTGGGCAAGTCTTGTATGTACGAGGGGCGTTCAGGATATTCTCGGTATCGGGGTGAAGCTGTGGTTGCATATATAAATTGACTTAATTATCAAGTAATACTATTATTTTAGTGCATCCATGTAAAATTTCATATAAATGTGATTATTAATTCGCGTTTTATCTCTAGTTAAACAGAATCATAATGGCAACTGAGGCGATGATGGTGAAAATTGAGCATCGCGCTGTAATTAAATTTCTCACTAAGCAAGGAAAAAGTCAAAAAACTATTCATGAAGAGATGGTGGCTGTTTACCAGGGTTCCGCACCTTCATTATCAACTGTGCAAAAGTGGTCAAGTGAGTTCAAGAGAGGCAGAGAGAGCATTGAGGACGACCCCCGCTCCGGCACCCCGGCTACTGCTTGTACGGGAGAAAGCATCAAAGAAGTCGAAAAACTTGTTCTTGAGGATGCCCGAATAAAGGTGAAAATGATGGCAGAGATCACCAAGCTTTCAACTGGTACCATTCACACCATTCTTCATGACCATCTTAACCTTTCAAAGGTCAGTGCAAGGTGGGTGCCACGAATGCTCACAGCGCCTCAGAAAAAAGTGAGAATCGCATGCTGTAGAGAGCTTTTGGAGATGTGTAGTGAGAACGCGGACGGTGTTATGGATCGAATTGTTACTGGGGACGAAACATGGGTCCACCACTATGACCCTGAAAGCAAACAAGAGTCCATGCAGTGGCATAAAAAAGGAACAGACCCCCCGAAGAAGTTCAAAGTCACTCCGTCTGCCCGAAAGCTCATGGCCACAGTTTTTTGGGACTCAAAGGGAATCTTGCTCATTGAGTACAAAAAAATGGTGAAACCATCAACGCCACATCCTACGCTTCCACTTTGCATAATTTGCGGGATTAAATTAAAAAGAAAAGACGGGGTAAACTCGCAGCGGGTGTGTTGCTTCTTCATGACAACGCTCCTGTTCACACGCGCGAGTTTCCAAGGCTGCTGCGCGAGATTGTGGTTTCGAAGAAATCCAACACCCACCCTATAGTCCAGACCTTGCCCCTAGTGATTATTTCCTGTTTCCGGATTTGAAAAAATGTCTTCGTGGAAAAAGATTTTCGGATGATGAAGAACTCAACTCGGTATTTTGCAGAGAAAGAGGAAATTTATTATTTTGAGGGTTTAAAAAAGCTTATCTCAAGATGTAACAAATGCATTGTTGTTAGGGGAGATCATATTGAAAAATAAAAACAATTTAAATTGAATTCGCATTTTCCTTCATATCGATACCGAGAATATATTGAACGCCCCTCGTGTGTCCAGTTTTGAATCATCGGAAACAAGAGCCTGGTGGTTTTTTCTCTTCCGGACAACTGGATGCAAAGGGACCGAACTTTGAATAATTGAAGCACCTTTCTTGTTCTTTGACGGAAGTGTTGCGCCCTCTTGCTGAACTTGTAGGCATTGTTGACGCAGACGACGGACCCCCCTTGTTCATAAGTGACGCTAGCGGCTTCGACAACCTCCTCTTTTTGTATCGGGGAAGAAGTCTTTTCAACTCCAATATGGATTTGGCGGCGTACAGGATTGAGGTGAACGGCGACTCAGCTTGTGGTAGACTTCTCGTCGGGTCATCTGCCCGTCGAATCCTGTCAGCAGTACCTCCTTAAGGTAATTCCAGCAGTTGATGTGAACGGTTCTCAGAAGGACCCTGTCAGTTCCTGTCAAAAGTCGACGAGCACAAAGATATTTGGTACGATCATCACAACACAGCGACTGGGCCACATCTTCGAAATCTGCTACCCACTTCCGCACACTATAATTATCGTCGCCGGAGAACAAGGGTACTGCGTTCTCTATGTCGTTAAAATCCCCTTTTTTCACAGTTGTTGGGACCGGCTCTGAATCTTGTAACTCCTGCTGCAATTCCCTAATACGCTTCCTCCTTTCCAACCGATCAAGCTTTCGTTCCTTAGCGTTATCAGAAATATTCCCTGAATTTAATCGCCAGAAGTCACTGAAATTTCTTCGTCTCTATTTTGGAGCGCAATAGTACCAAATGCTTCTTGGTACATTGGGTGAGTTTGCGCAATCTGCGCCGTTGTTGGAATGTCTATTCCTGCCTCATGCAGGGCTTTCGTCATTTCGTTTTTCCCACGTCGATCAGACATCGTGATTCTTCCAAATATTTAGTTATTATGTTGGGTAAACCCCACACCTGATGTTCTGAGAAATATATTTTATTGGATTACAAAAGAATATGTTGATTATTTAAGATTATAAATGTGATCTAGTTTTAAAAAATACTCAGCTTATGGGTCCACCTTGTTTGACTGCTCGCACCAGAAGAAGGAAAAAGGCAAACAGGAAGCTGAAAAATCCTCCATCTTAACTACGTGTACTAGAGCAGTCAAATGGGTTTACGTTTGTGACGGCTAAGTAATAAGTTGGGTTTACAATCTGGAGTTCTTATTTTTGTTACAAATTCTTATGTTTACTACATGCTAAATAATTCCCCAATTGAGCCTAATTTGTGGCTGCAACCTTTCCACTTGGATAAAATTGGATTACTGATATGTGATTTAAGTTCGGACATTTCCATTACTGCTCACAAATTTTCAACAGATAGAGCGTATTCACTATTGATTATAATTTTTCTGCCCTGGGCGCAGGGTCCTGACGAATTTTAATGAGAAATGAACTTATTATGGAGTTTAGCAAAAAGCAATCGCAATGTTTCGATTATGTGAGGAACTTGACGTGGACGTAATAAACGACACCTTACAGCATTTAGTGCTTTCCCTTTGAGGCTCCTTTGAAGCCGAACCAAATATTCATCTTCCGTAAAACTACATGTCCTGGTGCTGCTTTCAAATGAGCTAATAAATAGTGGCCGGGGTATCCAGGGAAAGTCGGTAATTCCTTTGGTAGAGCCTGTCGTTAATTTTGGGTATTCAATACCCACTGTCGAATATCCTGGTACTTGCTCAATTGAAGCTTCAAGCATTCCATTAGGCGCAGCACTACTAATTGGATTCGGTACTGATTTGGGAAGTCAGAAGTTGCTCATTTATAAACCTATTACCCATCCACGTTTTGCTTAAGTTTAGGTTATGTTGCGTGTCTGCTAATAATTTTTTATTTGGCATATTGAAACTGCTGCACTTTTTTATTTGTTGGGACAGTGAAGTCGATGTTAAGGGTGGAAGTGTTTGTATCCATGAATCAACGCGTACTGAATTTTTCACGGAAGGCTCTTTGATATCCTGAATTTGTCGTCGTCAGAAGAAAGTTCTTCGAGGTTATGGTACTTTTTTGAAATGTACTCCTGATCCCTCTTCTCTTGTAAGAGCTTCTCTTCTTCTAAACGCTGGAGTCGTAACGATACCCTACGCTGTGAAGACGCTTTGGATTTTTTAGATGAAATCGATGGTGGTGTGATATTGTTGGTGGCTGACTCTTTTGGAGCGCTGGGAATTGATTCTGCGTTTGGTATGTTAGAGGTTTGTGATTGACATTTATTGCACGTCCAAAGTCGGCTTTCTAAATTTTCGGAGATTCTTGCGCAGAATAATTGATACACATCCCTACATACTTGGCAGCTAATATTATTTGTAGCTGCTTCAAGGGAGCACTATACATATATTGGGGTTATGGAAACTTTTTTATTTCAATCAATTGATGGTGGGGGTGAATGCGACATAATGTTGATTGGAGGAAATTTACTCACCGATGTTCCGGGAATATTGAAGACATGACTCAGGTGGATTGTGATGAATTACCAAAATAGAAATTTTAGAGTCGTTAAAGTCAAATTTTGAACAGTGATTTATTTAATTTTTCATTTTTAATAAATCTTTTGCCTTTGGACATTTAGCCTATGTCCTATGGAATATATTTATGCATTATACATGAAATAAAATGTAAAGAAATCTTACAATTTGCGACTTGTTTCAAAGTTATTTTATCCAAATTTTTCTACAACTTTCAACTCTCGTGCTTGGACTATCTCGTCAAAAATGGCGCGTTTTGTGTCCTGAGTGCTGTCAGGTTCGTCAACAATGATGTTACAGTAAGTCAACTCGCAAGGGAACTCAAAATAATCCATACAACCATCCATCGACACCTAAAAAATGGGGAAAAGTCACAAAATTGGAAAATGGATGCCACACCACTTATCGCAAAATAATCTTCAGCAAATAATCGAAGCTTGCACTGCTCTTCCCTTGCGTCACAATCAAAAGCCTTTTGAACTGGATCTATACCGGAGATATAAAATGGGTTTCATACATTTCATACATTTCATACGTCACCATCAATGGATTAGTCCAGAAGATAGACAAGTACAATATCCCATCGGTGGATTTCCCCCGCCTAAGGTGTTACTATCTGTATGGTGGAATGCTGAGAGAATAACCCATTTCGAGCTATTGCCTCATAACCAAACCATCACCGCAGAAATTTACTATCGACAGCTGTGTAGGTTAAAGCCGGCACTAGAGCAGAAACAGTCAGGTTTGGTTAATCGAAGGGATTCCATCAAGATGACGCTCGCATTTATACAGCTGGACCACGCGCGCACACTTACAGAAGTTCGGGTGGGAAAATATGGTGCATTCGATAGATTTAGCACCTTCAGATTTCCACTTGTTTCGCCTGCAAAACTTCCTTTTTGGGAAAAATATTATGATAAATCCCGGGATGATGCCCAGAGGCTCTTCTTTTCTTTTCTTTAAGTATATGAAAATGTGGTCCATTTTATGTCAAAATGTCTAATACCAGCTAAACAAAGAATCAAATATTTCAAGAACATTACTACCATCTTCAGGGTGCACAATGAGCATTTTTTGCGATTCCCAATTTTTCGGTTACTAGCATTTATTCCAATTAACCACACTCTTATTTTAAACATATCCTTGAAGTACCTGGGACCTGCGCAGGGATTTATCGGGGAACTGCTGATTGTCCTATAACTTGGATTGGTCCAGCAGCGTAGTGCTTGCTTCTCAGTGGTGGTCCGCTGTAACTGTATGAGTAAGGGTAAAAGGCGAGGGAATGCTACGCTGTCATAGGGCCCACAACCCCATGCATATTCAAGCGGCACTACAGTTCGGGGTTAATCCATCCCAAAATTAACAAGCCTTCAAGTTAATCCGGTATTTGGCTAACTGCTTTCAGTTGCGCACTCCAAGTACGTTGAGATCCCCTTCTAACTCGCCACCTAAGCTGAGGCCTTCCTTAACTGCGTTGTTCGTCCGAGTTAGAATCGAATACTCTGTGGGCCGGATCATTGATCCCCATTCGCTTTTTTCATTTATTACATGAAAGAGGTTTGTACAATACATTAAGATTCTAAATCTTTTTTAGTATTTAGAACAAATAATTCATATGATACATTGTTTTCTTAATAATGTACAAATAATTTCTCAACCTAGGTTGTGGAGGAAATAAGGTGAAGGACTTGAAAAGTAAGGAAGGGAGATGTAAATCTCTTCGATAAGGGATAGGAGATACCTTTAAGATTCATGTCATGTGTAGAGAGGTTTAGGGTTCGTGGGATAGTGTGGAGAAGTGTTGTAGAATTGCACTTTTAAATCTGGATGGGTTTGTAATGGACTTGATATATGATGGTGAGGAGTTTCATGGCTTAATATTGTAAACGAAAAACACACGAGAGAAATTTAGGTATTTACAACGAGCGGGGATGAGGTTAAGAGTTCTTGACGATCGATAAAAAATAAGCCTGTTATAAAGGTAAAATGGGCGCGTTGACGATGAATAATTTTGTGTAAAGTTATACAATTTTTTGCACTGATATATTCTACTAGGGTACATCAACGTAGCCTCCTAACGTATGCAGACATATGTTCATATCTTCGACTTCCGTAAATGTAGAGCGCTGCATCATTGAACGTAACTTGCAATTTACGCCAGGATAAGGCATCAAGGTTACTGTAAACAACCTCAACATAAGTAATTAGAGGTAAGATCAACGTTACTACAAGCTTTCGCCGTGTTTCTGGTGTAGTGAAATACGCACTCAGCCACAGGTTACGCAGCCATCTGTGAATGCGACAGAAAGTTTTAGTCAGACTAACTACAATTCATTGTGAAGCCAAGACTAGTGACTACTGCTTTGATTTTATAATTATTAAGATATAAATCAGGCACCACATTCAGATCCAATTTTTCCAGCGATATGGGAATCACCTGGGATTTTGTTGGATTTAGTTGTAATCCGTTTACAACTGACCAAGTATATATAGCTCTTAATTTGCAAGGAGACCGAGCTTATCAAGGTTACTGTGGGGTTTGGTGAGATGGACATCGTCTGCATATAGGTGGATAGAAGCAAGTTTACACACGGATGGAGGATCATTTACAAACATATAGAATAATAACGGTCCCAGATCGTCACCACAAACGAGACCGAAGAAACGGAAGAGATTAAAAAGATGTCACGAACTAACTACTTGCCTCGGATAAAAACGGATTCACTGTTCATGACCCTTACAAAGGTTTAAAGTACTACGAACTTAAGACCTTCTTACTTGCTGTTTTGGAACTTAGTGAAACATTGGTAGGTCCGCCCCACAACTCTCAGATCACTACCTGGCTACGAGCTAGTGCATTATCCTTTTCTCACCGCGGTCTGTAGTCTCTGTTCCAATTCGGATTCCATTTCATGTGGTTAAAATTCCTTCTCCGTAAGCAAATTATCTACTATTGCTTTATTTACAGTAGGCCCAAACTGGATAGCACTTCGACCTTTAACGAGGTTGATGCGTTGTGTGACTCCATACAAAGAATTGTATTCCTGCATCCTCATACTGAAATCAATATTACTGGCGATTTCAATTTACACAATTCTGGTTGGTTTCGACATTCTAGACAGACAACAACCGAAGGACGGTGTGCTGAGGTCTTCGCCGCAGAAAACAACCTGACGCAGCTTGTAAATGAGCCCATAGAAATATTTTAGTAGACGTTGATAGTCATAAAGCCAATACCCTCGACTTGTTCTCACCCTGATAAGTATACCGCTTATCTGCTCTCCCCTCCAGGCTCGTCGGACTATTGTGTCATATCAGCGAATTTTTCGTACACCCACCACACAGTTAGAGAAATAATTCCTAAAAAAACGTATGCAATACGAGAAAGCCAATTGGAGCGGATTTAACAGCTTCTTTAGGAATTGTAACTGGTCATTATATTTCCTCAATAACGACCCTGACGCCGCTGCTGATATGATCACAGACATTATTCTCTTTGGAATGAGATCCTTTATCTCTTATCGGTTGAAGAGTATAAAACCAAAAGAAAAGGCATGGTACGACTCGTGCTGTAAAGGGACTATCAGGGTCAGGGTTAGCGAAATGCTTTTTCGATCCTACAAGACCAACCCGACATAGGAAAACTGTAAAAACGCAAATGAGCCAGAAATTACGGCAACGTCTTTCTGAAGCATGTGAAATTTCAATACGACCTAAAACTAAGACAACAAATACTATAAAGTCCCAAAGGTAGTATTAATTGTTGGTCGTTCATCAAAAATATTAGGAATTCTGCCTCATCGTTCATACCAACGGTCGTTTATAATGCCATTCCAGCTATCAACTCTTTGGACAAGGCCAATCTGCATGCTGTATTCTTTGCGGCCAGTTCAACGCTTCTAGATTGTGCTTTGTCTCCGCCTACATTTGTGTGCATCGAGTCTTCAATTGGATGAATCCACTTTCGCACTCATGTAGTAGCAAAAGTATTTAATGATCTTAACATACACAAATCCGCTGGTCTAGGTGATATATCTCCCCTTCTTCTGAAGTGGTATTCTATCACGCTCGCAAAACCATTGCGTAAACCCTTTCATCAATACTACTCGTTAGGACAATTTCCCAACAATTCGCCTTCCCTAAAAATGGCGAATCTTCTTCTCCATCCTCCTACAGAACTATTGCACCTTCGTGCATTCTTTCCAAAGTCATGGCAAAACCACTGGCAAAACCACTGCGTAAGCTTTTTCATCAATCCTACTCTTTAGGACTCTCTCCGAACAGATGGAAAATAGCATTTGTCCAGCCTGTCCCTAAAAAAGGCGAATCTTCCTCTCTCTCCTTCTACAGACCCATTGCACTTACGCCCCTTTTTCCAATGTCATGGAAACGCTGATAAGCTATCAGCTCATGAAACACGAAAACTTCTCAATGACCGGCAGTATGGTTTTCATAGCAACAGGTTTGATGGCATGCCTCCCCGAAAAGTGGAACCAAAGCGTACATCAATCTGGCGAAAGCAAGCTAGTTGCACTTGACATTTCTAAGGCATTTGGCATCAGGCTGTTTTGTCGAAAATGCGTGCTTTTGGGACCAGAGTCATCGGTCCCAATGGCTCAATGGATTAGAAATTACCTTTCGGAACGTTCAATTCAAGTTGTCTTGGATGGTTTCAAGTCTTCACGAAATAAATTCTGGTGTACCCCAGGGCTCCGTTCTGTCTCCGACACTCCTTCTAATTTTCATCAACGATCTCTTGTCTGCTATTTCTAAACCAATATATTTCTTTGCTGACTCGCTACCCCTCATATTCGTTCCCGAACTCGTCCCTGTCCTTCGGTTATACATAGAATAGCAACGACAGCGTATGTAAAGTGGTTACATTAAATTCCGATATTAGCAGCGTAACTAATTGGGGTACTATCAACAGAGTGGAATTTAATGCTTCCAAAACACAATGCTATCTGCTGCCATTAAAGCGAAATTTAAACACCCAGCCGTCATTCATGAACGGCACTTGCATCGTTGAAAACGAAAAACTTTGCATTCTCCGTATGTGTGTCTGTGACGGCTTACGTTGGTATGATCACATATTCAATGTCGCCATTAATACTGTGAAATGTCTAGGTTTCCTGAAACGATGTAAGACATATTTCACCTTCTCTGATGTGGTCTCAGTATATCCGCACAAAATTGGAGTACAATAATCGCACCCTGGTCAGGTGCCCCTGAAACCTCTGGATAGGATTAAAAACCGTGTGATAAAACTTATAGGTGATGCCAATATTACACGGTCAATTGACACCCTCGAAGACCGGCATAACGTCTCCTGTCTTACCTTGTTTTATCGCTATTCTTACCACCAGTTCTCCAACGAAATTGCCAGTAGCATTCCGCCCCTTGAAACTTTTAACCGTAACACCCGTCTCGCTATGAATGCTCATCAGTACACCCTTAATCTCACCTTCGGTCGTATTCTGAAATATTGTGATTCTTTCCTAACCCGAACAGCTCGCTTATGGACTGTCCTGCCGGGCTCTTTATTTCCTGATCACTATAACTTGCAAACATTTAAAACCAAAGCATATCGGTATCGCTCTTTTTTCCCTCTGTAACTACGCTTCCCTCTCACTGTGTGAAAAAATAATCCCTTGTGCTCTCGCCGATCATAAACAAAAAGAAAAAAAAGAAGATCTGCGCTTGGAATCTTCGGACCCCTCACAGCCACATGCAGTCCAACAAGTGACAGGGGCCGTTTACTGCCATCATAAAGGTATTGCCGCCATCCAGAGTATACTATGGTGATATCTATTGGCAAGAGAAACAGAGCTTATTCAAATGCGGATTTGCAATATGAGGCGGTCTTAGGCAAGAAGTCTTGAGCTTCCGACACATGAGCGTACGTCTTTCGACAATCCGCATCAAGGCTTAATTTGCTAAAATAAACCAAATATGCTCCCATAACCTTACGGAAGGCGGTTTTAATACCTTGATAGAAAAAGAGGACATTATTGGTTGCACAGTTGGTAATCATAGCCTACACGATAGCTTATCTGGCAACGGACCTTGGCTTATGGACTTTGCAGCGGGACGAAATATCACTATAGTAAGCACACGGTTTCCTCATCTCAATATAAATAAGGGGAGATGGCGGTCTCCACCGACTTAAGGAGTGCCTACAGTAATCTGGAAATCTGAACGTCCCGGGCAGCAAGCATTGACTCGGATCACCACCTTATTACAGGCAAGGTGTAAATGTGGATTTCCGAAGCGGCATAAGAAAGAAGTTCTTCTTTGTGATAAGTATTACGTAGAAAAGCTGAAATCGGAAGAGATCACCAGAATGAGTATCTGAAATCTCTTGACAACTTCTAGGCCGCCAGCGTCAAGTACTGAAGACTAGTGGAAATGTAGCCAACATGCCGGCAAGCACATGCAGCTAAACAAGAAGCCTACAATGCGCATGATGCAATGCCGGGCAGAACTTCGATTCCTTCTGAAAAAAAAAACACAAGAAGCTCGCGATCGTACGTAGGGAGGTTTTATCTACAGATGAAGAAAGAAACCTTGTAATAGAGTCATAGTTAGTGCTCCGAATATGGGAAAACATTTTCTGCAGACTGCATAATGGCATCTTATATCACACATCGTGCGAACGTCTGAAACCCTACGCCAACAACCTGATTGGTCCCTAGCAGTGACGTTTCACACCAGGAAAGTCCACAACCGATAAAATCTTCACATTCGGCCAGATTCTGGGAAACAGTGAATAAGTATAAATGAATACCCAGCATCTCTTCACCGATTTTAAGGCCGCATATGACAGCATTTATAGAGACGATGCCAATAACAACTTGGTGACTTCTTTAACACCATAAGCACAGTCTTTTAAAAGTCTATACTTTGCAGCCACTTCAGTTTCTTCGTCGCCAAGTCGCCATTTTCCTGCTCTAACCCTTTTGTCCGATTTATTATTTATCATTATTTTTGATTTTTCCAAATTGTTCCTAATAATTCCGAGTTTTCAGTATTCATCCAGTCTGTCAATCATTTTTTGAAGAGTTAGTATTTCATCTGCCAAAAGAATAATATCACCTGTATATTATAAGACTCGTAAAAGAATTTCATCAATGTATATAAATACAAGCCGTCTCCTAAAAAATTGCGAAGGTCGTTTAAGAAAAGTGCAAATAACAATGGATTGAGAAGGCAACCTTGCCTTACACCCATACTGGCACCAAAATGCTCTGAAATCTCCTCGCTGTTCCACACTGTCGCTTTAGCATTAGTGTATATAAATTTTTTTCCAAATGAAAGTAAGCAAATACTTGTATAAACAATTCAAAAATCTAAATATTTTTTTAAAATTCACTCGAAAACAAAATTCGTAGATTCATAGATTCAGCCCATAAGACTGGATGACGAAAAACCTATTCATAACATTACAATGTTGACACAAGGCTTTTGTTTGTTTAAATTGCCTCGACTTTAGATGACTTTAACAGCAGACACGCCTACCCGGTACATTGCGTCGCAAGGGGAAAAATAAATAAATGAGAAGCGTGTGTATCTACAGAAATCAAGTTGTCAAAGTCTATATGCCGTCAGATCAAAACACAACGTCAACAGAAACATCTAGTATGATGGTAGGCGATCTCCAGTTGGATTTTAAAGATCTGAAATCGCGGATTTTAATATTGAAACGCTCGTAAAAGGAAAAAAGCTGTTAGCATTCCGTTCAGCACTTTAATTCCAAAGTATCTTGGAACAGTCTCAAAATGTTTGCCAATTTTTGGACTCCTAGTTTGAATATCGTAAAATAAAAGTTTATCGAAAAGAAAACCAACAAAAGGCGGAAGTAAACATAGTTAAAATAACATTTAAATTAGCCGATGTTTTGTTTACATTTGAGACCCAATCTTTGAACAAATTTTTCCAAGCTGTTAGGCATGCTTTTTTCAATACTGAAATACTTTGATGGCTGCATGCAAAAAATATTTTGTTGATATTTTAACAATTGGATGATCTTTTTCAGATACAAAGTTCCCGGATTTTATTCAGAAAATTAAAAATACAAGTTTATTCATCTAAATCTACATACATATGTTGTCCCTTTAAATAAATCCTCATCGACTGCAACATACTTATGCCAGCGCTTGATCCAATCCTCGAAATATTTTTTATATTCGGTTTTCGGTATGTCCATCAGTGCTTCCTGCGATATTTCCATTACTTCCTCTCGGCTGCTGAAACGCGTTCCCCGTAGTCGCTTTTTTAACTCGATTGAACAGAAAGAAGTCACAGGGGGCCAAATCAAGTGAATTCGGTGGCTGTTGGATGGTATTTGTTGCATTTTTCGTCAAAAAATTACGAATAATCATGGCACTGTGCGACGGTGCGTTATCATGTTGCAAAATCCATGAGTTTTCTGCCCATAATTCTGGTCTCTTTCTCTTTTTTGACTGAAAACGAAGTGTTTTTTTTGGTCTCGGTTCATTTGGTGAACGCCATTCACTTTCCTGATGTCTGGATTGCGTGTCGTACTCATAAACCCACGTCTCGTCTCCAGTAATGATCCTTTTGATGAATGTGGGATCGGATTCAGCCTCGCAAATCATCTCTTCTGCGACGTCTAGACGGTCTCTTTTTTGCATGAAATTGAGGTCTTTTGGCACCAACTTTGCTGCTAGACGACGGAAACCCAAATTATTAACCAAAATGTCTTAGACGGATTCATAGGCAATGTTCAAGTCCTCCATAGATAGCCTCTCTGATGGTTAATTTGCGGTTATTGACCAACATTTCTTTAACTTCATCAATGTTTTCGTCGGTTTTCGATGTCGATGGTCTGCCACTGCATTCATCATCTTCGATTGACTCACGACCACTTTTGAACCGCTCGTGCCACTGGTAAGTAAACGACCGTTTTCTTTAGAGAATCGTTGCCGAAACACTTTTTCAACATTTCCAACGTTCGCGCACCATTAAATAAAATTGAATACAACTTCGTTGTTGCAAATTTAAATCCGTTTCTAAAATTGTAAAAAATCGCCAACACACACAGGCTACGTAACTTTTGCAAATCCCAAGTTATGATGCTAAGATTTAAAGAGAATGTCAATAATAAATTTACCAACTTAGCAAAAAAACAGAACTCAAATCGGAACAATGGGAGTGCCACACGGTTGTGTCCCCCGGGAACTTTTTAGTGGTATAGCAAAAATATTATTCTTCTAGGTGATATAAACGTAAACCTTTTGTCTGATTCAAATGATGTAGACTCTTACTTGGCAATGTGATCCTCTTTTGGTCTTGACTCATTACTGTCGCAGCCCACGCGTATTGGAGAAACGTTTAGCTCTTATCTCGACTATATTTTTAAAAGACTTCAAAGGCATAAACTTGTCTGTTATCGAACTCAAGCTTACGATCTAAAGATAACTGATCACGGTTTAACAGCGATAGAACTCAATTGAAATGTGTTCAGAACTACTGAGTGGGAACAAAATGTATATAGAAAAGATGAGCTCCTGTGCATTTTTGATTCATTGAAGAACAAAAAGTCGGCGGGAGTAGATGGAATCCCTAACGTCATATTGAGACACCTACCCCTGGAAGCAGTGGATATTTTCACTACGCTATTTAACAACGCGCTGAATAATTCACATTATCCGCCGCACTGGAAAATAGCAGTGGTACACCCTATCCCAAAGAGGGATAAAATTAGGACCAACCCTGTTAATCTTCGGTCAATTAGTCTACTTCCGAACATTAGCAAAGTATTCGAAAAGGTAGTCAACAGAGCTCTGTTGAAATGGGTGGGGGATAACAATATAATCCCGGACAATCAGTTTGGTTTTAGGGCGAGGCACGACACCATTCATGCGGCGTCAAAACTGATCTCCGACAACAGTGGAACAAATGCAAGAACCAATGTACGGGTGCTTGTCTGGTTGACTTGGAGAAGGCCTTTGACACCGTATGGTTAGAGGGGCTTTTCTACAAGCTAACCAGAATGGACATGAGGAAACCTTTGCTATATATGATTTACAACATGCTTATGGAAAAGAAGTTCGTTGTCAAATGTGGCAACGTGATTTCGAGTACAGTTTTCAACATTAAAAATGGCTTACAACAGGGCTCGGTTATTTCTCCGATATTGTTCAATATTTACACAAGTGCTCTAATAGGTACCCTCAATCACGGTATAGCGTATGCAGATGATTTAGTGGCTTACAGATCAGGACCAAAAATCGAAACCATTAACACCCTTTTGCAACGTGACTTCGATCATATTAAGGAGTATTGCGATGATTGGAAATTGAAAATTAATTTCCAAAAGTCAGAAACAATTTTATTTAGAACTCCATGGAGAAGGGCCTCTTGGGATACCAGAAATAACTGGCGAAATTTGGCCATCATTGGACAGCATGGACTACCACTAGCGGTGAGAAGCGCAGTTAGGTACCTTGGTATCTGGCTTGATAAGTATCTATATTTTGATAAACATATAGATGCTTGTCTGGCTGGGGCCAAGAAGGCTTTAGCTTTGACAAGAAAACTGTTTCAAAACAGTCAACTAGATTCCAGGGTGAAAGTCATATGCTACGTGGCTCTAATCAGGCCAATCATCGCTTACGGTTGTCCGGTGTGGTTTAATGTAGCGCCGTCTTACATAGAAATGATTCGTGTGTTTGAGAGACAGTGTCTTAGAACCTGTCTTCGATTGTACCGAACACCAGAGTCTGAGTACATTAAATATTATCCCAACAAAGTCCTTTACAAGGGAGCTGGACTAAATAGGATTGACAATTTTCTAATTAAGGTGATTCGAAGGCACATCGCAAGAGCAATGACTAGCGATAATAGCCTGATCTTTGGGGCATATTACCCCAATATAATGTACCACGAGAGTACACTTCAATCTGGCTATATCCAGCCTGAAGCATTTCTCCATATTGACGCTAAAGGGTTAGTGCAAAGTAGGGATGGTATTCCGGTATTATACCACCGCCACCGCGGTGCGAGGGAAAAGCGGCTCAACTACGACGGGTACGTCGCCAGTGCTCAGGAGCTCTTCCGTTTTAACCCTGCAATCGCGAACAGGGATAGGATCGATGCCGAAAAGCAGTACACCGAATACTAGTGGCTTAAAGAAGGGGAGAGAGGCGATACGCTCTCCTACGTCGGTGTGTTACTTGTGTAGCTTCTCCTAGGTATAAGTAGATTATAGTTAAGTTAAATTAAGAAGCATAGGCAGGTTAAGTAGATAGGTAGCTTAAGTTTTATATAAAATTTAAAAAAAGATAAAACATCTAAGTTTTTTTGGCAATAATTTTCTTAGAGAATCATATATGTAAATAAGTTTGTTATATAAGCTAAGTCCTAGGATAGATTTAAGGTCGAAAGACATTAATTGTAGTAATATCGTTAAGTTTAGAGCGCTCGGTAAGAGCCAGTAAGCTAAATTCAGAAACGGTCGCTGTCAAATTAGATATAATCATTTTTGTCTAGTATGTAAGTCAGCATATAGAAAGAAATAATAAAAATGAATTTAAAAGTAAAGTAAAGTAACAAAATGTATATAAAAAAAACTGATTTTGTTGCGCTAAATCATAGGTAAGCCTTTGACTTCTGGGATGAGGTCTGTCAAGAAAATGACCCATCCCCTGCAATCGATTTCTTTGTACGCCAACTGTATTGATGTTAACAAAAAAGTAATCAAATTACATGGTCTCAAGCCTTGGATGACTATCTCAATCTTAAAAAAAATAAAAAAAGAAACAAAAGCTCTGTGCAAAAATTCTGAAGCATCCTAATAACACGAGACTTAAAAAATACTATGACAACCTATGTTTAGAACTGAAATATAAAACTTCTCTTTGCGGAGATACTCGTATCTATTTCAAAACTAAATTGAATGAAAGTGTTGGAAATACAAGAAAAGAGTGGGAAGTTAAAATATCGTTTTAAAGAGAAAAAAAAAACTAAAAATTGATATAGTTCGAAGTAACAATAATGTTCCTGTTTCTGAGCCATTTGATGTTGCTTCTTTATTTAACAACTTCTTTTCAAATATAAGGTTCACTAAGGATTTCAGTTGTAGAGAAGGTAATTTCCAGTTATACGAGTACGGTGTTTTGGAGGGAACAATTGCCAATGATGTCCGCCAAAACGAAAGCTTTTTCTTTGAACCCTATACTTCTTTGGAAGTCCAAAAAACCATATTTTCGCTTAAAAACTCAAATTCCCCGTGCCTTGATATGGTTTCTAATATACTGCTGAAGAATATTTCCTTCAACGTATCAGCTGTTCTATGTTTTATCTTTAATTTAAGCATTCAGTCGGGAGTATTTCCTGAAGTTCTAAAAACGGCAATAGTAATACTACTCCACAAAAAGGGTGATACAACAGTTTTGAACAATTACCGGCCCATAAAATATTTGAAAAGGGGATGAAATCAAGGATATTGGGGTTTCTGAACCACACCAATTTTTTTTAAAGACTCTCAATTTGGTTTTAAAAAGGGCAGATCTACTGAAGAAGCTTTACTAAAACTCTGTGGAGAAATTTATAATAGTTTTAATGATTCTGAAATCCCTGCCATCTTATTTATTACAATAACATAACTAAAGCGTTCTACATGGTGGATTATGAAATGTTGCTTGTAAAATTGTTCAATGCTGGTTTCAGCGGATTTGTGCACAAGTGGTTTGTCTCATGTCTAAGCAACCGAAAACAAAGAGTCAAAATCGAAAACTGTATGAGCTTTGATAAACATACGAGTATTAATCTTGGTGTTCCACAAGGGACGGTATTGGGCCCAATTTTGTTCCTTATTTATATAAACTCACAAACTGTTTACCTTCAGCGGCAACGCAAGCCGCTGGCATCTCTATCTGTTTCACTCACACTAGTCGGAATGGCGCGCTCATTTTAACTCATTAAAAAGAATTAACTATGAATCGGGTTTCTTTAACAAAATACTTTTTTTGACCTTAATTAAGCCTTAGTCTAGCAAGTGTCATACCATTTTGGTATCCAGACTAAATACGCCATCTTTTAAAGTTACTTGCCAAAATGGCATAGTACATGCTTTTGTCAGTACAGTCAGTTCAAATTTGGTGATTAATGATTTTCAGATATATGGATGGACAAAAAAGCAATTTTTTAGTTAAAACCGATACAGTTATGTTTCAATTTTGGACCGTAATTTACAGAAGAGTTACTCAGGGTTATACTCGTATGACAAAAAAAAAAAAATCGAAGAAAACGACACCACTTGACCTATCACCCGTTTCCGGCTTGACTTTGATTTTTGGGACCCCCTGTATATTCTCAGGTATGTATATATCTTGTGGACGTTTATATTTATATATATGTATGGTTAGATATACATATATCAAAATTAAAGGGAAATAAGATAGGAGCGTGTATTTATATGTAAGTATATATGTATATGTAGGCGTGTACATACATTCATCATAAATTTACGTTTAATTATATGTATGTATAGCTACATATACACATACATATATTTTTTTTTGTCGATTGAAATCAACATTCAAAACTCCACTACGAAGTGGGTCCAAGAAAAAGAAAAAATACAAAAGGCATCTACGTGGGACCTGGTCCTTGCCCAGGTTTCGAGAATCCTATTGCTAGAGTCTAGTGTTGCCCACAGTTACTTGTTTTACTTTTTTTCCTGGTTCCCTGTCTTGATGTTTGTTGCACTTGTTGCACTGTTGCCCTTTCCTAGGAAAAAAAACACCCAGTATCAAAGATTCTCACACAGGAAAATACACTTCTTAACTGCAATACTTCGCGACAAGTAATCCGACCGAAAGGAAAAAAACCCAAGGATAAAAAAAATTAACAAACGAATATGCTGGCAAATGAAATTAAAATGCCCCACGTTGGGCGCCAATTGCTATGCTTAGTCCTCGTCGGGGTGTAAGTTCCAGGGATCGTCTTCCCCCACCCGTCATCATCGTGTTGAGGTGTCTGGATTGAAAAGACCGTCCGTAGCCACCCGTCGGCGACTTTCAGATGTCCTGTCTGATGCAGCCCGTTGCGAGTCTCCCGATTATCTATGGGATCCGACAACGGTGTTCCTGGTGGACCTCCTGTCGCATCCTGGGGTTCCAGGTTGGTCGGCTTCACCGACCGAACCTCCTCGTTCTCTTCTGCAGGGAAACCAGTTCGTGAACATATGTGGGTTGTTTTCCGAGGTCTGGGGTTGCTGGGCCACTGGCTGATGGGACCGTGGCTGCCCTCCACCTCCGTCAGAGCTCGGTGTTCCCACTCAACGAAAAGGGGAACCGAAGGGACTTGCAAGGAAAAGAGAGCCAAACTTGTTGCGGGAAAATTTACCGCTACACAGAGTCCTGCTCGACCCTGTCTATAGTCGCTTACCTTCACTTCCTAGGTTGATTGAATTTTGTGCGGATCTAGACCCGACGTAAAATTCCTCTATTTAAGGTCTGCGAAAGGTCAAGGTTTTGGGCGCGAGGAGGAATTGACTGCCTTGAATTATCCTGCATCCAGAACCCTCACGTTTCGACGACGTACGTGTGTTTTTTGATTATTTATTGACCCAGGCAATTCGAATTTGCCTGCAAAACAACGAATAGCAGATTCAGCCTGGTAGATCTCGCCTTAGTGGCATCCTCACGTGGAGGAGACCTCAGCCAATTTTGTATATTGCAGACAATTTATATCATAGTACATATAGGCTGCCATGTTGCTCTAGTTTTATTGAGTCACAGTAGTGCTGTGTCATTTTGCAAGGGGAATTAGGGACAAACTCAATAATCGATCACAGCATTAGCCATATTTACTTCAAGAATTGCCTTTCATTCATGCTCTAATTTCAATGTGCACCAAAATTACACATATTAATGCAGTATGTGATTTTTGGGCCAATTGCTCCAAGAAAACAGTCAACAAAAATCGAACCTTGAATGGTTTTCAAATCTTTCTTTAGTTCTACATCATTACCGTCGAAACATTTGTCATTCTGCAAAGTATACCTCAATTACTGATTCCACGTCATTCTCGACGTTATCTAAAACTCATTGAGCAGATGAATCTACTCGTTTAAAATTAATTTTTTCCGCTAACTCACTATGTTACCGAAAAAATACGCGGAGGCGGAATTTCTGCTATTAATTTTCAACTCGATGGCATTTTAAGTTTGAGTGTGAATAAATATTTGATCAATTTCAAACGGAAACTTCATATTTTGCTTTCTTTTAAGATTCAGGTCCGCGGGCAAAAATTTAGTTAGTTAAATTTTGATGTATCCAAAACGTATATGTATGTTACATATACTCAATATAGGAGTAGGAAATCTTTAGCTAATGTACTCAATTTCAGTTGATCATCAAATTTGGTCAAAGACAAATTCAAACAATCTCAACAATCCACTTCATTTACATTTCTTTTATTGCTGCTACTCGCAGCTACTACTTTGTTGTTGGTATCGTGTGATTGCCGAAAGCACTGACCAGTGTCAACCTGACGATTATGCACCAATTGCCCATAATTTACATCCATGTGCTAGCCACCGGATACTGGTCTCATCCAGCCAAACTTAACTTGCTAACTTATGCATAATCTTAAACCAGAAGAAAATAGAGACAGTATAATCTTATTAGCTCTTGAGATTGAGCAAGTCTCAAAAGAAAGACGTGAGGCAGATGAACTCACGCGATTGCGAGTAAATTCAGGGTAGCGTCATCAGTCAACGCGGTAACTATATTATATCTTATCTTACATATATGGGATATTTCAAAGCATTAATACAATAGCTAAGATCAATTCGAATTTTGCAGGACTTCCCAGGAAACGAAATACAAATGATGGCGGCGGAATACTGCCGATGAACATACTCAACAGCAGCGCCCATATACTCGGAGAACATTGCTGCTGCCTGCATACCATGCGCCTTTCGCACAAAGTGTCTCAAAACGGCCCTGGGCTTCCAGATTTGGGGTTGTACGTTGAGTTAACTACCCCGCCACGTGTGAATCCCAACCAACCCAGAGCCTCTGATAATGGCGATTTCAAGTTCACGACACAGCAAAATAAAAAAAGGAGAATGACTTTCCAATTATGTAATGCGCGGACCGTGAATGGGTCACGTGATACCGAATAGCAAGTAGACGCTCTAGGCTGCTGCTTAGCATACATAACTGCCAAGGGGCTCGATTGGACTAGTTAAGCAGTTATAGCTTACGTCGATTGCTACCGTCTTTATCTCACATGTGTCAACTAGATTGACTGCATTGTGTCAACGCAGCATAGCAAATCTATAGTATGATGGCTGTCGCATCGTCTGAGGGGCGATAATTAATTTGGTTGACCTACTCGTATTGTACCCAACCAATTCCTCTGACATGCTGGGTTTTTCTCAGTAACCACAACGAAACCCCTGGTTAAAGATAGAACGGCGGCAAGCATATGCTTGGTGCATAAGAAGCGTATAGAGCTGTGTTAAATAGAAGGACCAGAGCTATACCAGAGCCCTGCAAGCAGAAGTGACATGATAAGCATGATAAACATAGGATTTTCAGAAAGGCAAAGCATAAAAAGAGTGTAGTCAAACAAACAAAGAATTGGTTTTGCAAAAATAATTTTAGAAATGTTGGAAAAAAAATACAAGGCAGTCTAAACCGGAGCCTACAAAAGTACACAGTTAATTGAAATGTGGCCTTGGACCATTGTCTAAATTTTTACTCTATGGTAGATATTGAACAGAACAAATACGTTTCAGATTGCTCCAACAAAATACGTAGAAGACTTCTCTAAGAAAGTCGAGAATACCATTTCGGGAGATGGCGGCACGGTATAAGTTACGCTTATGTAAATATCACTTTGAATCGGTTAAGTTTGCCTAGCAGTCAAGGGGCAGTCAGCACTTACGTCCATTTAAGTTCTGTCCAGCGCTCATATAAAATGCAAAATAACACTTGCCAATTACTGTTTATCTTTTGTTATTTGCTGTTTAGAAACTAGTAGGGTGAAGTTGGCAAAGGTGATATAGTTTGACGCACATGTCTTGCAGGGAGCACACTGTGCGTTAACGTTCGAGCAATATTTGAAGACCGTTGACTTACTAGTTCCTGCATGTTGCGCTTTTGCGCTCACTTCATTATTTATGCCCGAGTGGACAACTTATCTATCTGTGGGTACAAAAGTTCGGACAGGAATTCAACAGAGCTCCTCTAAGATCATCAGCATCTCTGTCCGAATGTTTTCCACAATTACGCAGAACCCGCAAAATTCAAAATTAAACTTCACCCATTCGCAATTCAATACATGCAGGGTATTACAATCTTTTGCGATAAGCCTACTCAAGAACAATGCTGGGACGTTCTCGAACATCAACAACGCTTGGACGTGTTCTCGAAGATCAAGAACGCTTAGACGTATACTGTTCACTGACAAAGCACATTTTCATATCGATTTTCACGTGGATGAACAGAGTATGTACGACCACTACTGGTGTCTCAGCAATCCTAGGGAACTCAATCAAAAACGTTTACATATATTGTGCAAAAATGTGTGGTGCATGATTTCTGCGCGAGAGATACATGACATTTATTTTATTTAGCCAGTGGGATTCAGAGGCCGCGTTTCTGTTGCCATAACAAAATACACCCGTTTCTCGGCTACAACGGCAAAACTCTATTTCAGCAAGACGATGCCACTCCCCATATCTACAAAGTTCCAATGGAGAAGTTCCGTAAAAATATTCCGCGTTAATCAATTAGCAAGTATGGTGACATTTCCTGATATACTCGCTCGCTGGACCACAGACCAAGGATACTTCAAGTCAAAGGTTCACAATAACAATCGTCGAAAGGCTCAGATCCTACATGAAAATATCCGTCCGTTGCAACCATAAGACTTAAAGCAAGAAGCGTCGTCATTTACACTATATTGTCCTTAAAAAATGAAATCGACATACTGAATCTCTAATTTGCTAAACTAAAAGTTGAAAATGTTCTATTGGAAACCTTTTATAAGACGGTGTACTACTTAGATGGAGTGAAAGTGATCTCCTTGGGAATTAAAAAAAAAAATTTTTTAAATGTTTTTTTTATATTATTCCATATAGTTTTCTTTTAGTTTGATACACTTATTCCAGCGATTTTCCAACTTCTGGATCCCGTCCGAAAATTAATTTTCCGGAAGGTCTGCAAAATACTTTTTTATTGATGAGCCATCTTTTGAGGTTTGGGAAGAAATAATAATCCGAGGGATCCAAATCCAGTTACCAATTGACGCCAAAAGTCCGCTCGATTCCGCATCAGTAAGTCCAAACACTTTTTCGAAGTGTTCTGGCGTTCGTGTTTTTGGTCAGGAGTGAGCATGCGCGGCACCCAGCGGCAGGATAACTTTTTCATATGAAGAATATTGCCCAAAATATTACGTGTGTGCTCAGTTCTAATCTTTGGGGTATCTGCTAGCTCGCGCACCTTCGCTTTCCGGTCAGCCAACACTATTTCATGTATTTTTTTGACATTGTCCTCTGTAACCGTATCGGAGGGCCTGCCACTGCGGACTTGATCGGTAGTGGATTTGCGGCCACTACGAAACTCTCGAAACCAATATTTGACGGTGTAATCTGACGGAACATTAGCCCCATAATATTTATCCAACTTTCCTTTGGTTTCCTTCGTCGTTTTGCCTCTCAAAAAATAAGAACGAAAATCGTTTTTGCCCATACTCAACATGATTCCAAACACGTCAACAACAATCAGCTGTCAAAACAAAACTAAAGACAGTATCGCACTAAAATTTTGGCATGTCTGCCTAAATATGAACAGACTTCAAGGCACCATAACCTTTTTTGCAGTAGCAGCGGATTCTGGCGGTCAGAATTCTAGTAGTAGAAGAAAAAATCTCAAATCGGAAGGCACGCATTAGAAAAATGCACTCACAACCAGCTCGCAGCGCTTTATTAAAGGCAGCTGTGTTACGATCGAGTTGGATGGAGGAGCTTATTGTTTGAGGCTCACATCCGAAACTGTATATCTCATTATAGAATGTTTTATTACAAGTTTCGAAATTAACGTATTATTTTTTTGTACACTACTATATATAAAATATTATTACACATTTGGCTTAATGTATTGTTATAGTATTTATATATAGTGTTGTGGCGTAAAAGAAATTTCAATACGCATACACGGCCATTACAAACCAAAACTGGCTGCATTGCATTTATGGGTCTAGGTACATGCGGCTTTTATTAATTATTTACATGTCCAATTTAAATAAGGGATTATTTTGGTGGGAATGTTTGTTTGGATACAAAGAGAAGATAGCAGCTCAATCGAATTAGATTGCTAATTGTTATTCTCTTTATCTCGAATAGAAAATTGCGCATCTATTTCCGGACATAATTAAAAAGATATTTTTAGAAAATTGAACATTTGTTAAACATTAGAAAGTACGCACGAATATATCCAGATAAATTTTCGGCATTAACATGAGGAATATAAATTAGCTATAATTGAATGACTTGTTTTTAACCAATTTGTGTAATCAATACGTACTCGTATCGTGCATCCGAACATCAGCTCAATGCAAACGTTAAAGCGTCACTAGACAAATGTTTAAATGTCCAGATCCTAGTCTCTTCAATACTTTCGTGTTCGGACTTATAATTTTGTGCATGGATAAGAGGAAATCTTTTTCTGTCGAATCCAAGCAAACTTTTTGATTTCCAAATGCAGAGGCAACCTCTGCCATATGCTGTCCTTGTTTTTATTTTGTCCTGTGTGGGCTTGAACCCATACTCCTTGCATAGAGGGCTTCACCCCTCTGTCAAGCTTACCACCTTATACAGGGTGTTCCAGATAAAGTGTCGACGACTTTAAGGGTGGATTCCTTGACATACAGGGTCTTTAAGAAGTCGCGCCTAGATTACAGTAGTGAATTAACATTTGTGAAGTAGACGCATGTACAATTTTAACCATGGGTAGTGGTTAATTTTAACCATGCTAGAACAACGTACTAAAGTTATTCAAACTTATTATGCAAATGGTCAAAATTCGTGATTTTTTGTTGGCAATAATCGTCCAAATGACCCAATAATTCAAAGATCTTTTTTTTTAGTTTAACGAGCTTAACACTCAAGTGGGTATGACTACACTTAAAGTGCTTGAGCACGAGGTAAGTTTTTAGGACAGAGAGAAGAAGAAAGATATTTGGGCTCAGCGGTTATTTCGCTCCATGAGTGGCATCCAACCTTTAATGAGGAGACTTAATTATTAGTGTAATTGGACTTGTTGTTGTAGTCTAGGCAACCACTCATCTTACATGATTTTAGCTGCCTGAAAAAAAGAACCTTCCGAATTGGAAGGCAATACACTACCACTCGAGCCGCGGCCACCCAGTGAGTAAATTTGAAGACACTGATTCCGTAAAGGATCGAAAAAGTCCTGGTAGACCAAAAAGTGGAGACTATAATGAGAACATTGCTGCTGTAACACAAAGTGTTGTTGTAGAACCTTCAACATCGATATCATGACGTTCTCAGACATTAGTCATTCATCCATCGACTGTTTGGCGTATTTTAAATAAGGACTTGTACTCGGATCCTTACAAAATCCAATTAACGCAAGAATTAAAGCCAATTAAAGCTAACAGATCATAATTAACGCAGGACTTTCCTCAATTGCTGGTTAGAACATGATGCTGATTTTTCACGCAAAATCACCTTTAGTAATGAAGATCATTTCACATTGGATTTTCCAACTTAACACTACATATTACGTTACTTTCTATAGAGTTTTTTGAAAAGTGAAGTCTATGTGAGTAAGCCTACAACAATTGCACAGGCGAAAAACAACATTCGGACCGTGCTGGTGGTGAACATTTAAATGATGTTATTTTTCCCACATAATTGTTAAGAGCCATATTGTTATAAAAATAAAAACACCAGAAAAAATTTAAATATTTACATCTTTTCCTTCGGGAAAAAAAGTCGTATTGGGGGAGAGGGGGATCGGAAATCTATTTTAAGCAAAGTTGTTTAAAGGAATATATTGGATTAAAAGTGGCAGACCAGAGATCAATGATAAAAATTAAAAAGAGTGTCGGAAACAGAACGGAGCCCTGGGGCACACCAGCATTTGTTTTATAAATATCAGACTTGAAACCATCCAAGAGAACTTGTATTGAACGTTCCAAAAGGTAATTTCTAATCCATTAAAAAAGAGAGTCATCGATCCCAAAAGCACGCATTTTCTACGAAAGCGCCTGATGAAAAACTCTGTCAAATGCCTTAGAAATATCAACTGCAACTATCTTGCTTTCGCCAGATTGATGTACGCTTTGGTTCCGCTTTTCGGTGCGACATGCCATCAAGTCACCAATGGACCTGTTGCTACGAGAACCATATAACCGGTCAATGAGAAGTTTTCGTGTTTCGAGATACTTCATGAGCTGACGGTTTATCAGTGTTTACATGACCTTGGTGAGAAGCGGCGTAAGTGCAATGGATCTGTAGGAGGAGAGAGAAGAAGATTCGCCTTTTTTCTAGGGACGAGACGGTTTTGCCACTTCAGAAGAAGGGGAGATATACCATCTGGACCAGCGGAGTTATGTATATTGAGATTTTTAAGTACTCTTGCTACTACACGAGTGCGAAAGTGGATTGGTCCCATTGAAGATTCGATGCACTCAAGTGTAGGCGGAGACAAAGCAAGGTGTGCAGCAAGCAGATTGGCCTTGTCCAAAGAGCTGAAAGCTGGAATACCATTTTAAATGAGCGTTGGGATGGAGGATAAGGCAGAATTTCTAATATTTTTGACGAACGAGCCAAAGCTTTTACTACCTTTGGAACATTGTAGTATCTTTTGCCTCAACTTTTCGTCGTTTGCAAAAGATGTTTTAATCATTCCTGGCTCGTTTAAACTTTTTTCGGTTTTTCTCTGTCGGATTGGTATTGAAGGACCGAAAAAACACTTCTCTAACCCTGACAGCTTCTCTACAGCTCAAGTCGTACCATGCCTTTCTTTTGGTCTGATACTCTTCATCCGATGAGGGATAAAGGATCTCATTCCAAAGAGAATAGCGTCAGTGATCATATCAGCAGGATCCACGTCCTTATCGAGGAAACATAACGACCAGTTAAATTTCCTAAAAAAAAGGTGTTAAGTCCGCTCCAATTGGCTTTCTCGTATTGCCATACGGTTCTTTTAGGAATCTTTTCGCTAACTGTGTGGTCGGTGTACGAGAAATTAGTTGATATGACACAATGGTCCGACGAGCCTAGAGGGGAGAGCACATCAACGGAGTAGTTATCAGGGTGAGAAATTAAGAACATATCCAGGGTGTTGGCGGTATTCGCGTGGGCTCATTTACAAGCTATTTTTCGCAGCGAAGATCTCAACACACCATCCTTCGGGTGTTGTATTTCCAGAATGTCGAAGCCACCCAGAATTGTGTATAGTGAAATCGCCCGTAATAACAATTTCAGTATGAGGATACAGGAATACAATTCGTTGAATAGAGTTAGACAGCGCATCAAGCTCGTTAAAAGCCGAATTGCTGTCCAGTTGGGGCTTCTGTAAATAAAGCAGTATTCCTTTGTATTTTGGCCAATCAATTTTCCGATAATTCCGGAATGTTGGTTGGCTGGGAGGAGCATCACTCAGACTGAATTGGATACATCCAATTGGTACGAAAAAGAGTGTTCAGACGATAGCATCCAGTTCGTTAGCATTTTAGTAATGCTCTCGGAGACAAGAGTGATATCTAGCACTTCCTGTCAGTTTCTTTTTATAAAAGTCAAAGGTCATTGCCAGTGTTGCAAACAATGTGCTTAGTACCTATAATATAATTGAAAAGTGACTCAACTCGATCGTTGATGTCGGTACTGCCCCATACGTGATGAGCGTTAGCGTCGCATCTAATGATGAGGCCAGATTTTTGCTTTCCAGCTTCCAGTGGAACCCTTTCGATGTTATTACCAGGGAGAGGGCCCACATGATCGTGGCAAAGGCATGCCGATGCCAGCCAGTAAGGGGCTTTGGCAGTCTCTAGTTAAGTCGGGGTGGCTGAGATTAGCGAGTAAAAATGCATTAAGGCTACGTTTTACAAATTCTAATCTTACCTCTATCTCTTGTATACAGGTGTCCTAAATCCACGAATCACGCCTTCTACAATCCATGGTTCCTGGATTGCGATAATGTTTTCTGCGTTTTGCCAAATATCTAGACACAAATTCGCTACATTCCTAAATGTTAATATTAAAATCACCTACAAGAAGTAAATTTAGAGATTTTTCCTTATCTAAGAGATCAGCAGACTCTTCAATAAACAACAAAACATTAAACATATGGAGTCTATAAACACATAAAAAAAAAATAATTAACTCATTGTTTATCTCAATGGAAACCTTTAACACATCGGCATTCAAACAGTCAATATTCAACACACCAACAATTTTGTACTCCTCTTTGACAAAAAACCCGGCACTACCTGCAGCAAATCTAACACTCTCTCTCGAGTGAAAATGTGAAAATCACTGAAGAAAAAACACACCGCTTCGAATGCGATCAATGCCAAGAATAAAAACTTTGCAAGCCAAAAACTTCTAGATAAACATACGCGAAATATTCATGAAACACACGAGGGTAAACTAGCCGAAATGGGTACGACCGATGGGTCACGCCAAGAATTTCCTGTTAAAGAGAACTTGGAGTATTCTTCAAAGGTTTTTGATATTTCACTTCCTATTACAATTTTGTAAACCTATTACCCATAAATGTTCGACCGGTCAGATGAAGAACTCCGTGTATTAACGAAATCGGCATTGACGGTTCTAAAATGTTTGCTCTTCCTGCAATAACTCAGATAATTCTGTGTGTAATTTAATAGATTTCGATTAGTACTGCAAAAATTTAAGACAAAATTCATAGTATTTAATATGTTTTTTTCTAATAACTTAAAAAGCTATAGGCGGGTTTTGGTCAAAATGTGGCCACGATTCTGCATCATCGAACAAAAATTCAAATCAATAGTACTCTCATTCGAGAATTACCGTGGGCCAAAAAAACCGACACATACGACACACAAACGCACGCACACACACAACCAAGGTGATGGCCATGTCTTATAAACACCTTAAAACGTAAAGATGTCAAAAAATTTTCATTTTCGATTTGCAAGGTGAATGCAACAACTTTCCTATGAGGAAGTTGACAATGCAGGCGACGTTTCAACCATAAAAAAATCTTCGACTGAATATAAAAACACCACATGTAAAATTTGCAATAGAAAATTTAACGACAAATTAGGATTGAGAAAACAGCTAAGGGAAATACGAGTACTTACATCAACCAGATCGACATAAATGTTCAAATTGTAAGAATACTTTCAACCGTCTCCCAAGACTAGTAATACATCAAAAAACATGCCACTTAAAAAAGGTCTAATGCGAAGCCTGCCCCATCATTTAACACAAGATACGAATTAATTGACACACATCATTCAAAAATACTTTTTAATACAGAAACCAAAAAACACAAATCAAGATGACGTTGATACTGTACATGGTACACCCAACGATGGAAGAAGACTATACCAATCAATGAGAAACCACTAAACATGTTTAACCCATTGACACATGAAGCCGGCGAATCGCCGGTCTGTCTTTGCGCAATCATTTTATGCGTAAAAAAGCATTGACAATCGTCGCGCTCGTAATATTTTATCAAATGAAATTGAAATGGAACAATTGCTTCTGGAAAGTTGTACTGAAAATGAAATTGAAGAATGTGCTAGTGATTCAAGTGATTTTACATCTTCGAAAAACGATTTGGAGTGTTCAAATAGTGATTCTGAAGTGCCAAGTGACAGTTCGATAGAACAACACGTAAATCGCGAGTTACCTAGCAAAAAAAGCAGAAATGCGGAATGGATTTGGAATACAGACTCAGTTCAGATATCCAAAATTCCTTTCACTGGAGTACCAGGCTTATGTCGCTTGGCAGAACTAAATTTAGGACGAAATCCTACGCCGTACGACATCTATAAAATAATTTTTTCCAAATTATTGCAGATGAAAATAACAGATTTGCAAACCAAAGCACCCAACAAAACCTGATGACAAGTGATTTGATGTATCTGCAGATGAAATAAAAGCATTTTTTTTTGTGATCTGTATACTCCAAAGTCAGGTGAAGGAGAATACACTGAGGTCATATTGGAGTGAAAGAAAATCGACAGAAACACCTTTTTTTAGAACGATTGATTTTCAAGCGATTTGAAAAAATTCTTTCAAATTTGCATTTTGCAGACAATGCTCTGTTAGATAAAAGTAATAAATTATTTAAAATTCGTCCAATAATAAATTATTTGAAAAATAAATTCGCGACATATGGTATAGACCCAATGAGGAGTTGTCTATCGACGAATCATTGATGAAGTTTCGCGGACACCTCAGTTATGTCCAATTCAACAAATCAAAAAGGGCAAGATTTGGCATAAAAATTTACAAAATCTGCGAATCTAGTTCGGGACATTGCTTAGATTTTGAAATATATACAGGCAAAAAAACAGAAACATCTTTACCAGCTAGTGAAGGAATCGTGCATAAGCTGATGGAGCCGTATACTTCAGATGGGTACACAGTGTTCCTAGACAACTGGTATTCATCTCCAGTTTTATTTCATAATTTAAAAAATAAGAAAGTAAATGCAGTAGGAACAGTTCGTTGCATGAGGAAAAATATGCCACCAACGTACAGAATAAACGCAAAAAAACAAAAGAAATTGCAACGAGGTGATGCCCAAATTTTTTTTAGCCATGACATAGCTGCAATAAGATGGATTGACAAAAAACCCATTCATATGCTGTCAACCATGCATTCAAATATTTCTATGACGGGTACGTGTACAAACCTGGGAATCCTATTCTAAAACCCAAGGCAGTCATCGATTAAAATCGTGGGATGGGTGGAGTCGACAGAAATGGCCAGTGCTTGCCTTTCTTTCCACTAATGCGGAGGTACTCCAAGGGATACAAAAAAATGTTTTTTTATTTGGCCGACATGGCCGTATATAATACCTATGCATTACATAAAAATATGTCTAATGTGCAAAGGTTGACCTATAACGACTATTGGATAGGTATTGCTGAAAACATATTAGAGAATATTACGCTACCACCATACAAGAGGTGAGAAAGGGCATCTGGAGGAGCATGTCCCTTACGATTACAGGCTCTACAATGGGCACATTTCCCTAGACAAATTCCTCCAAATCCTGTAAAACAAAACCCGTCCAGGCTTTGTAAAATGTGTTCATTACTGAAAAAGAAAAGTGAATCACGATGGGAATGTGCGAAATGCTTGGTGACTATCCACATGTCAGAATGTTTCAAAAAATACCATACACTTCCAAAATTGCCTGCAGATGAAGATAAAACAAATATCCAAATAACAAAAACAAATTATAGTTCTATGTATGTTGTAGCGTTTTGATTGTATGTGAAGTTTAGTGTTAAGGTTTCTTTGAAATAAAAGTTGTAATAATTAAATAGTGTTTTTAATTAACAAATTATGTCATGTAGGCAATTATTAAAAAATGTTCGTTCACTTTTAAACACAATTGTGTACACCGGTCCACATTATGTACACAACATTCTGTTACCATCCGATCGTGCGATCTATTCGAAGCGGTGTTATTCCAATGGATTAACCACATAAAAGGCATTGTGTTGTGTGTACTCATAATCAGTTCAGTACAGTCAATAAAAGCGATAATACTTTCTTCTATCTCTCTCCTTTTTTTTGTGTAAGTTCTCTCACAGTCATAGTATTAGTGGTGGAATGGGTTAAAAGAAAAATAGCTATCCTTACTAAGGAAAATATAGAACTTACCAATAAAGAAACAAACAACAATTCAACTAAATTGATCTAGCGAATATGTATGCCAGCATCTACGCATCAAATATACAGGAATATACTTTGGCTGCGACGAAACCCTACATAAAACTTCAACAAATATACCGCAAACATGTAAAACATAAGATCAAATTATACAAGTGTACATCCATACTACATACAGAATACAACGAAGAAGAAACATATGAAAAAAATACTACAAAAACATCGAATAGAGCACAATCACCCAGGAATAGAGAAAACCTATCAAATTGAAAGGACAAAATTACCAAAATACCATTTTGGAAAGGCCGAAATAAATCCAATAAAGCTACTATTTGGAAAAACCCTACACCAGGAAACCCTCGTTAACATTTGGACTTATGATTCATAGATCGAAAAGACAAATACCTTACAATAATAGATAAATTTTCCAAGTTCGGGAAACTGGAACCCTTAAAAACACACACGTTTATCGACATATGTAGTCAGCTCAACCGTCGAAATATTCTCCTATTTATATAGGAACCATTCATTGAATTCTTGGAACAAAAAGGTACTCGGTACCAAATTCGAAACTAAATGAATACGTCTTACACACCTCTCAAAGTTACAAAGCAATAAAAGCCTACAATAACTTTATTCACCTCACAATCCTAGAAAAACCATTCTGGGAAAAACAGATAATAAAGCTATATTCGAGCGAATAGAAAAACGAAACCAAAAATAACTTAAAAAATCCGAAGACTAACAAGAAAGACGAACAAATAGATGAAACCCCCGCGAAAAATCTTAGAACACGTAAACATACACATCCAAGCAAAAGCTAAGAAATTAGACGACAAACGGTACGACCTAGGAAAAAAACCAGTTTATTCAACATAAAGATGAATTCAGATAGAAGAACAAATATCAACTAAACAAATCCTATTCCAGGAATGAAAATACTCCTGCTAACAGTAATGATACCAACTCACAACTCAATTAATGCCACTTAAGGCACAACAAATTGAATTAATCGACTTAAACCATGGAAACGGATTCACTATGGGTGGCTGTGGCTCAAGTGGCGTCGGCCGACGACTGGGCGTTAACTTTCAACCGAAACCAAAAGGCATTCTTTTTTTCAGGCAACTGAAATCTCGTGAGATGAATGTTTGCCTAAGATACAACAATAAGTCAATTTACACTAATAATTTAGTGTCCCCATTAAGTGTTGGATGCCACCCATGGAGCGAAATAACCACTGAGCCCAAAAATCTTTCTCTCTCTCTATCCAATTTTCCGAAAAACTTAACACGTGCTCCGGCATTTTAAGAGTACTTAACACTATTGACTGTTAAGTTCATAAAAAAAAAACAATTACAAGAAAAACCGCTTATAGAAAATTACAACAAAATAATCCACACGATCAACTTGATTGACTATCAAACCATAATAATTTCTATTAGAGAACAGATCACCATTTCATGAAAATATGATGTCGATGTAACAGACAATATAAACATTTAACTAAAGAATTTAACACACTCTTACCACACTTCAGGTCGAAAAGAAGACAACTCGACATAGGAGGAGCAGCCATGAAATTTCTTTCCGGAACGATGGACAATAATGACAGAATTTAAGTTGAAAGTAAAATGAAAACCATTGAGCAAAATGAACATAATGCACAAATTACTGAAACCGAAAATTCTAGTAAACAATTGAAAATTGTCCCCTTTTTGTCGCACCGGTTCCTTACGCAGCCTTTGAAGATGTACTGTTTTATTGAAATTCCAGCAGCGCATTCTTCGCCTATCCCGGGAGGTATCTCGTTCCTGGGCACTAAGTCTTGCGCAGGAGCATTCAACATATGCTATTTCCCTGACGAAATGTGTTCTTTTCCCGGCCATTCTTACTACGGACTGTAGCTTCGAATCTGCAATTCCCCTGATGAATGTACCCTTTGCCGTGACCTGCGGTGGGGTATGACAAATGGGCCAGTCTAGTCACGTCTGCAGGTTGAAGCTGCTGCAGTGTTTTTCCTCGTTGCTGCATTCGGCTTTGCAATTGGAGCTTGTAGACACCCTGCATGTAGCTGTACTAAAGCCACATAATCTTTATGCTTTTCGATGCCTATTGTTTGTAACAATTCTGCTGCTGGACAGCGCAAGCCCATAGTTAGGGCAAGGCACTTCTCTTCACTGTACCAGTCGTTCGCACAGGCAGCCATTTCAAACTGCTTCTTATAAGTAGACCATTAGGTCTGGCCATCGAATGAAGGAGGCTTCAAGTTTTTTCTCCTTAGACCGCTTAAAGAACATTCTCAGAGTTTCTATTTTCGCACTATGTCGAGCTCTTTCGCCAGTTGCTCACCTTTGCTGTCAATTTGCTCGACATTCCTCACTATTCTTTCAAATTTGTCATCAACTTTTTCGAACTTTTGCCGGAGAACGTTCACTTGTTCTTCTAGTTTTTGTCCTAAGTTATTCTTTTGTTTGTCAAATTCTTTGTTCGAATAGATTATTCTTCTGATCGTCCATTTTTTGTTCGAGGCTATTCTTTTGTTCGTCCATTTTTTGTTCGAGGCTATTCTTTTGTTCGTCCATTTTTTGTTCGAGGCTATTCTTTTGTTCGACCATTTTTAACAAAAGTAGTTGCATAATCGCAGCCATGTCACTGCCGGGGCTTTTCTGTTCATCCTCGTCAACGTCAAAGGATCATGTATCTGGATCATGTCCCTCGTTGTTCAAAGCGTCCTGTTGGAGCACCAAGTTACTTTTTCCTCTATTGGCACTGTTGGGGCTTTTCTGTTCATCCTCGTCAACGTCAAAGGATCATGTATCTGGATCATGTCCCTCGTTGTTCAAAGCGTCCTGTTGGAGCACCAAGTTACTTTTTTCTCTATTGGCGCTGGGGTTTCTCTGGTTCAACTCGGATTTGAGCAGGACGAGGTTAAACTGCATTAGTTTTTGACCTATTGTAGCTTTTTCAAACAATCACAAAACACCTCTTTTTTTTACACACAATAAGTCCTATCCCAGTTCTAATGCCAATGTAAAATGTTTGTGTGGGTACGAATGATAGAAAGTATTCCTTTCAATACAATCGCTTTATTCAATACAGTTACAATTCACAATTCAATCGCTTATCTCAACCACTTATACAATACTTTTCTTATCTTTTACTTAAACCACTTTAACACTTCTCTTAATTCGCACTTCAAACGCAATTGATGATCTGACTTGCATAAGGTTGATGCTGATATTTATACTCTAATGATATATGTATTTCAAGAATAATCTGTGCCATCCAGCGTCCATTCAAATTTCCATTTTGCCAGAAAATTCGATCCCATTCTCCTTTCACCAATGGCTGAGTCTTTTGCTAAGGCAATCTTCTGTTATTGAAATGGATATCACAATAAATACATAGGACCACCCTGTTAAGACCAAAATTCACCATTCTTCCCAAAAAGAAGTGAAAGATGAGAAAAGCAACAGAGTTGCGTGTGAAAAACATTCATTTTCCAGATTCAGGCCACAAACACTCAGTGATTGGCCTTGTGATTTATTGATTGTCATGGCGAATGCGAGCCGAATTGGAAATTGGATTCGCTTAAACTCGAATGGCATATCGGTTGGCATCATTGGAATTCTCGGAATGAGAACTTCCTCACCTTTGAACTTTCCTTTTAGTACTCTCGCGTGAATCACATTGCTCATGAGTTTTGTGACCGCTAAACGCGTTCCATTGCATAATTTTAATGATTGAGATTGCGAAGCATGATGACGACTGAACCAACCTTCAATTGTAAATTGTGCGATGGCAAGCCAGCGATAGATTTGATGGAATGCAGTGAACCAACGATTTGATTTTGAATCGTGCAGTTTAACCGATCCACATCCTTGTTCTTTGCCGCTAAAATTGCTCTTTCACTCAACCAATCGTAGTTTTTGTGGTTAACAATGATGTTCAGAAACACTTTGTTGATGAGCTCCTCTTTCGTTGAGACGAAATTGCAAAAATTCGGCGGGAACGAAATCAATCCATTCGATGCGTCGACAGGAACACGACCATTACAGATAGTTAACAGTTGATTGGAGAACACTTCGGCAGATGGATCGTTTAGCAATGCAACTCGCATGTTTGGCGTCAGCTGAAGTTTCTTCACATAACGCCACAATGTCAATGATTTGAGGCAAGCATTGATCTCATCGGCAGCGGTCGATCGTGATATTACTGGTAGTGTTTGCCGGAAATCGGCCACCAGTCGCATCAACGAAAAACATGCCAACATTTCCGTCATCAATTGCCTTCATCACCGTATCACCATCACTTCTTTTTGTTGGAGATTTAACAAAGGTACATTCGTTCGTACCAATTGGCTTAATGCATTTGTGTCGTATTCCACGATCTGGCGATGGCATTCCTAACCTAACTAACAAACTGCCACACATGAGGTAACACATTTCTTCTATCAAAACCAAAGCCTGGTCGTGCTTCTCTTCATTCATCTGAATGGACACGAACTTGATGCCTTCTGACATGTCATCCTTGTACTTGTCCCACAATTCACGTGGATTCGATGGAAAACATTTGGAAATAATAATAGCAAATAATGTGCGTATCTGACTGAGAGATACGGAAACAGTTGCTTCGGCGATTGTCAGTCCGAAGTGATTCAAATGATGTCGGCCTACGAACATTCACCAGCAATAGTCGCAAGTAAAAGCATTCATCATTCTTCAAATGAACTGTAGAAATACGGCCAAGAGCTTCAGTAGAACACACATCCGGATGACCAGGAACTACATCGCCTTGCTTTCGACGTTGAAATTTATTCGATAAAGCATTCCAAGTGTAATAATGCGGCATCTCTGAGTAAAGTAACGTACGTGCAAACGGATCACATTGTCAAATCGAGAAGAAACTGGTCAATGTTGTCGCTGGTGGGTTTTGAGCACGTTGAGCGGCATTTGCTGCAGTGGCTTGAAGACCAAAAGCCGCCATGCCACTACCTTTCGTGACATATGGTATTTGCAGATGTACTTGATGGACTTCACTAAATTGCAATACTCCACGTTGCAATGCGCCTTGAATGTTTTGGAAAGAAGTGGCGAATACGGAACAACCCAAGAGTTGTCAACCACGAAATCATTTCCTTTCACTTTGACTGTGATTGTTCTGCCGCTATCATCAGATGATCGACGCCGATGCAGTGGATAACCATCGTTGCCAGTGATGGTCTCATCAGTCCAATTTCGTGGATAACGCTTGGAACACTTGCCGTCGACCATGCATGGTGGTTGCTGGTTAATGGCGCCACACGATCCGTGAATCATGTTTGTAATTACGACATCATGCAGGTCTGGATCGGTTTCGAGATCAGGAATCTCGCCACATATGATGTCATCAATTTGGTCTGGTTGCATTCTTTCGACTAACCAAATGAGAATGTGCGCATGCGGCAAGCCTCTTTTTTGCCATTCAATCGAATACATCCATTACAGTCCATCAGCGATCGGATTTTTTGCTTGAATACACGTGCGGTGATATCGTGCCGAGAACTTGATGTTTGGCCAGGAAGCAGCAGTTGAGCAATTTCTATCCGCTTTGGGTGGCACGTGCAGGTGATGAAGAGGTCTGGACGGCCGTAATGACGTAATGCATCTTGCGCATATTCATGCATATGACGTGAGCTGCCAACGAACGTCGCCGATAAAATGGTCAACCGACCAATATCAGCTGCATTTCCTTCGGTTCAAATTGCATCTCGTAAATGAATGTACTCCTCCGTACGTAGCTTGGTTTGATTTAAACTGATAAAAAGGAGCCGCTCTGCTTCTATTTTGGTATACATATCGACGCAAAATTGCTGAAACAATCGGCGAATCGAAGCAAATAGTTATCGACATTTTGGCGAATAATCAAACGATACGCGTAAAATTCATTACGCTGTCCTTCTTGGTGGTTTCCTCACCTAAAATGATATCAGTGACATTAGTGTCATATTGAAATGAAAATTATTATGATATCGATACTCACCGGTCAATGGATTTATCATCTTGATGTTGATATAATATCCATCATCTCCTTGGCAAAACATCAGGGGGTATTACAGAGCATTGTATGAACGATGTGTTTCGGATATTCGTTGAAATTGCTCAGAGTTCCGACGTGTGAGCACAATATCGCGTGATTCCAGATTTTCGCCAAAAATCACAACTACAACCTCATCTATTGTTGGAGCGTTAAATTGGCGTTCGTGGTTCCTGCAGGTCGTTTATCCGCTCCGATCATGACTTCATAGTCATCACTTGGCATGCGATCCAACGCAGTTTTGAATAACCGAACCAATGCATGATGTTCATGAAGTAGGTGTTGCAGATTTTGAAGAATTCTGCGCTGATCAAGATGATTGCCAGTGATGCATATTTGGAGGAATTCATGTTGTGCGTCTTCAAGGGGTAGCAATGATCCAATTCGATGGTGAATTTGGCCTTGGGTCTGTAGAGTCGATGACAAAATTACAATCAATGATTTTCTTTAATTTATTTAATCTTAGTTTCCTTAGTTAAATTTAATTTCTTTAATCTTGTATTACCTTGAATGTCGGATTGAATCTGCGCTCATCAATAATATCTGCTCCAAATGAAGTCATTTGAAAGCATCCCTTACATTTCTGAGTGTTCAATAGAAAATGACGTGATTCTGGTGTTTCACCACGAAGCAAAGAATGCAATGTCTCTGGTGGCAAGGGCAATGGTGGTAGTTTAACCTTGCCACTGAGACAGCACAATCCAGGCGTTTCTTCAGCGAAATTCAATGCACCGCAATGGTTGCACACAACCTCCATTGGGCCAATTTGAACGGAAGCATGCGAGCTGTAGTCAATTGTGCAATCGTAATGAAACGCTACTCGATTCAAATCAACACTTGAGGCACTTCGCCTTACGCGTTGATTTCGATTTTCCCGTTGTTGAGTTGTTTGATTTGATCGAAGATTTCTCATTGTTAACTGAGCCGTTTCATTTGCCGCCTGTCTTTCTTCTTGCGTTTGTGATGCACCAAGTCCGGCCATATTAACACGGCGCTGTTCTCGTGCGATTTCTTCATCCGTATTCAATTGATTGACGATATTGCGCACTCTACTTGCATTACGAGTTCGATGGGCAAGATTAGATCTTCTGGCTCGCGGCATTGTGAATAACACTGAGAAATGAATGTTACAAAAGCAATTAAGGAATTATCGATACATACATGTGCAAAAATGTCATAACCTCACAAAATAAACATCTTCGTTGGCAACTTACCCTTCTAAAATAGAATTCCACACCAAAATGATCAATCAGAATGAAATGAACAGCGAATTTGAATCGATTTTCAAAGCAATCCACCTAAAAATTAATTGCGCAATCCGAAATTAACGTTTAGATTGATTGTCTATGCGCACGCAATCACAAAGAACATAACCATTCACAATTTGCACTTCATCAAACTGAACTCACCTCTATGAAATCACTTTTCGCTGATAATTTTCACAAAAAATCATTTCAAGACAATGTATTAAATCAAATTGAATTACAACAATTGTCGAAATTTGATAACACTTGAAAAAATGTTGATAAGTCGCGACACACGTGTGCACAGCGAGAAAGACTGTGCAAATGAATCAGCTGTCAAAAGTTGATGCACACAACGCCATCTACTAGCAATACCGGAACCAGCACTTGAAATTATGTTCGTGTGTGTAATGTGTGACAAAAAAAATTGCTACAAAAACAATTGTCGCAAAAAATTGACAAAAAAAAATGTCACAATGTAACGTAAACATAAACGTCATCTCTCATGAAGATGGCGTCGTAAAATCGCTCCATACGCTCCATTATGGGAAAATGAATTTTTTTCATAATTTTTTTTTCCGGGATTTTTCCAATTCCAGTCTGAATTGGTGCGAATCATCAAAATCGGTCCAGGCGTTCTTGAGTTATAAGCGTAGTAACTAATGTCACTCTCTTTTATATCGATTTTCAATCTGCGACTAGAGTCGGCAGCCCTAATATATATGCTAGAACTACAATAATATACAGGTATGGAAAACTTTCCAGATTTTGACCACTACAAAATCCACTTTCCACTGATTGCTCCAACCGTGTGAGCCTGTCTGTGAATACGTGTGAATTGTAAACAATGTCAATTCTTCTCACATTTTACACACACATGAACTTGACGTGTAAATTGCTGTCATTCTAGCAGAAAATCAAGGGATTGCAGAAGTATTAGTATATTGTAGTTCATTTAGCGTCAGCATAGTGCGCGTTACGATAGCATTAAGCAGTCTACAATCATTCTTACTGAGTGGCAGCAGAAATGTTGCTGGCCTTTAAGAGACATAAGGAAGGCATTTGGCTTACCCGTATCCTGGGGAGTCATATGAGCTGGAGTTATTCTCATATGAAACGCAACTATTTATATAACCAACTATATCCTGAGAAACTTTCCCCTGAGTCGTAAAAGTTCTTAAGGGATCACACTTCCTATTATCCTATTGTGAACTGAAACTCAAACAAAATTTATCCAATTTAGCCTTCCGACTGCGTTCAGAGACGCCTTGCCATTTTTATAGAAGTGGTGAGCAAGATCCTAAACGCAATTTGTTGCCGCTACAGACGTAAATGAATTGGTACATTTAAAAATTAAATTTGCAACTCCTTGCCTTGTTTATTGTACAAGTCGAATGAATAAAGACAAAACGGATGGTCTAATAAAAAAGTTAAACATGCATTTGTACAATCAGGAAAGTACACCGTCATAGCAGAAGACGTATGGTGTATGTGTGAGTATAAGACCCTGATGATTGCCTCTACTGTACGACGGAAGAATAGTGATTCTACAATAGTATTTTTTCATGGAAAGGGCTTCGTTCCACAAGTTAATGAGTTCAGCTTAGTGACGGGTAAAATTTTCGAATTAGAAAACGTAAGTATAATGGCCATAAAATAAATAAATAAAAACCGATTGTGAAATTCTTCTGAAAAATCTAGAAAAACATTTGGAAAAAAAACTAGAAAACCATACAGAACCATCTAAAAGTGTCATATGCTTCTTCTCCGAGGTTTAAAAAACACAAATCCTAGATTTAAATGGCTCACGATTTTGTCCAATAAAGTGATCCTCTCATCAATCACTGAACTATATGTGTGACTAGTGAAGCGAGAATTTCCTTCTGCTCAAAGATGACTTGAAACTACCAATTAATCGAGCAAATATCACATAATAGATAATCGACAACTGTCGTATATTATTGTTCAAATTCATGATAAAAAAAATGTTGTGCCGCCTCAAAAGAACCGCATATTAGGCTCCGCTTCTTCTCCTTAAATTGTCTCATGGATCAAGCCCAGTCAATGATTCTCGCTGCTGTTTCTTGAACACTGGAAAATGATTTGAACGTGATCTTTTTCTGGCATCGAACAATCTACATACGAGTACTAATAAGGAGGAAAACAATTTGTTTTGCACACAAGTTTTACCAATCAATAGTACTACGACTAAAGGTGCCATCGTGCCGAGGTCTAAAAAATTCAAATACTTTTGGACGTCTGAACCTTTTGGGCAACTTACATTGACTCGGATCCTTCCTGATTGAGGCCAAAATACGAATAAAAATTTCTCAAGCGCCACACCAAGCTAGAACTTCTGTCAGAAGACGTAAACTAGAAAAGCTGCATTCGCAAGGGGCCGACTGAATCCGAACCGAAACCGAAATCTCTCAACAACAAATATGCCGCCAGCGTCAACTACCGAAGACCAGTGCAACGCTGCCAATATCCTTTTAAAACGCCGCAACTGATGTGCCGGGTTTCATCCCACCATCACCAAGAAGTCCTTGGTTTGATGAAGAATGCCGGCAAGCACATGCAGCTAAACAAGAAGCGTACAAAGGACGAGAATAGCTCGTGAGCTCTACGAGCAAATGAGACAAGAAGAACATCGGGTTCTTCTTCAGAAGAAAATAGAGCACGAGAAGAATGCCATTGGAGATATAGTTGGAATATGCGGGAATTTTACCAACGGATAAAAAGATCGTATCAAGACAAGAAAATCCGTAGAAATGAAGAAGCAAACTTTCTAGTACATCCACAGTCAGTGCTGAGAATATGGGAAAACTTTTTCTGCAAGCTGTGTAACTGCGACGCAGACTCATGTCCCGCCATCAGGCAGACCAGACAATTTTAATTAGCGGGCGGTAGGCAAAATTCCGATCAAATGACCAAGACGAAGTAAGGAAGCAATGTCTAAACTTAAATCAAACAAATCGGACAGCTTACCGGTCGAGATATTCAAGACAGCTGGTAATGAGTAACTAATTTCTAAGATCTGTTCAATAGAGGCTAAGAAGTAAGTAAGGAAAATAGAAAGGCTCTTTTGTCGAAAATGCGTGCTTTTGGGATCGACGACTCTCTTCTTTAATGGATTAGAAATTACCTTTCGGAACGTTCAATTCAAGTTGTCTTAGATGGTTTCAAATCTGATATTCACAAAATAAATGCTGGTGTGTCCCAAGACTCTTCTCAATTTTCATCAACGATATCGTGCCTGCTACTTCTAATCCAATATATGGTATTCCTTTGCTGACGAAAGTACTCTCTGCTTTTTATATTCGTTCCCGGACTCACGTCCCTGCTCTTTGGCTGTAGAACGAGAACGGCAGCGTATGTTAAGTTCATTAAATTCTGATATTACCAGCATAACTAATTGGGGAACCACTAACAGAGTAGAATTGAATGCTTCCAAAACACAATGCTGTCTGCTGTCGTTAAAGCGAAATTTAAACAACCAGCCACTATCCATGAATGTCACCTGCTGCTGCTCGCTGCTCCATCAAGGTTGGTAACGATTTAACCGAGACCTTTGAGGTCAAAAACGTTTACAAAAAGGCGATGGTATCATGTGACTTCTTTCTACATCATAACCTTCACGGGTGCGTTCGTTAGTATTGAAACGGAAGTTGCCAAAATGGGTTTAGCGGTAAATGAGGGCAAAGCCAAGTATCTGCTGTCAATATGAAAGGTCACACAACATCGACGAATTAGACAGAAGGCCATAATCGACAGCTATAATTTCGAGGTATAAAGGGCTTTGGCTCTACTATGGATTCTGTCAACAACACCTCAGCATAAATAAAACGAAGAATCACTATTGTCAATCGCTGTTTCTTTGGGCTAAGAAGGCAATTGTGTAGTACGGCCCAACCCCGAAAAACTAAGGAGACTATATAGAAGACCTTTATCATTCTAGTCCTACTTTATGGCGCTGAAGCATGGATGAAGATATCCTCAGTCGTTTCGATGAGAAGATTCAACGACGAACTATAAAAGCTGTACGACGATATCGATATGGTCAGAGATCTTCGCATCAGTCGCCTATGATGGTTAGGAAGTATAGAGCGAATGAACATCAATGCTCAGACCCGCAAAGCTCTCGAATTTAACCCGGAGGCATAACGCAGTAGAGGAAGGCTTTCCACGTAATCCACGCACAAGCAAATGGGGACCATATCCGACTTATGTTGCCTTATTGGAGGTAGTCAGCTATGGACGGAGCTACTTGCCTACCCAGATTCACCCCGAACTAGTTACGCGCAACGTAAGCACTCGTATAGTAGACAAACTTCAGGCTTAAAAAATAAGTTGTTTTGCTTTCTTTACAGAAGCTTGTCAGAAAATCCGGTCCGAGAAGCAACAAAGGCTTTAGTTCCAACCGATGTTCGAATAAAAGGCCGAAGGAAACATAACCGGATATAACTGTCGGTTACAAAGTGATTCAAATAGAGATTCTTAAATTTAGTCCACTCCACAAGCAGCGGCGGTGTACGAGTAGATACGTGTCATTAGAAGTTATTATAGGCGTTACATATTTCAACGGTTACTTAAAGAAAAACAAGATTTAAACAAAGGCATGACGTATTTTTCAATTATTAAACTTATAAATTTGTATTATTTAAACATGAAAATCTGAATATGTTAATTGATACGGACTTGCAAAATAAGTTTTAAATTGATTCTGCTGTACATTTGACGGCTCACCGGATGCGACGAAAATCGATTGCATAATAAGTTCTATCTATATTTTTGTATTTCTTATTTTAATGAAAGGTACAAAAACAATTATTAACCTTTTTTCTGAATTTACTCTTTTGTCCCTGTGACATAAGTTGCAGCCGGCGGATTTCCGTGCATTTTTCTCGAACAATTTAATAATTAAAAATAAAATGAAAATGCACGAATACGGGAGTAAATTGCTGACCAGATACAGTGCGAGCAGAACTACATATATCTGGGTGCAGATAAAATTGTTATTTTCTCAATTTCCCAATCAACAGCCTGTGTGTTGTGCCGGCACCGGTAGCGTGTATCTCTCTAGTGTATGCTCATAGTGATTTCTATGTTGTTTTTTTCCTCTATAATCATATTTGTATAGATACATATAGAGGCATGTATTCGTAAGCCTTTTAAAAATAATTTATTCGGGATGGAATGGGACGTAGTGCAATTGTATCTGATGTGCTTTGATTGAAAGACAACAGAAAAACAATTGTGAATAATTAAGTATACGATGGAATTTGTATATTCATAAGTTCGATTGATATTAAAAAAAAGAAAGTAAAAATAAAGCACAATTTTTAAGGTCGAGAAAAAGCTGGAAGATACAACGGCTGTTATCAGCTTGTTAAAATGAACAACTGGAAGGAGCTTCAGCTAAGCGGTATAACTGCTATGCAGTCCCATGAATAGATTATTTGCAAAATATGATACTAATGCAGCTAAAATTTTTACCATGAGACTAGTTGTCTTGATACTTGTATTGTACATATGTATAGCTCATTTGGAGGGTGGAGCAAAAGATACTGAATGATGCAAAATGGCATTGAGTTTCATAGCTTATAATATTTTTAATAGTTTTTTGAAGATTCAGAAAGCATAGTTAACGAAATTTTTTTCCAGTGAATTGTGAAGGGTTATATTCCCCGAATGACCTCCAACCTTTGCCTCACAAAGCCGATTTCTTTCTATGGTTTTTTGGAACGAATATTCTCCTTTGAAGCTGGAAGTAGAGGTGGGTTTCTTTATGCTCACTTCTTTTTTTAAAACCCTCACTGAAAAAAGTCTGTTACAGTCAAATCTGGAAAACGGGGAGTTCAACTAAATACCAAATTTTTGGAAACTATTCAATCGCCGTTAATACCATCATCATGCCGCGAAGCGAACGGTGAACAATAGCTAGATTCAAAAAATGTTCAGTATAGTCTAATGTCTCTCATTTAACACTGCAGGATCGTATTTAAATTATTACATACCACCAAATCGTTTGAAGCCTCGTTTGAGAGATGTCAACTAACGAGTATCTTCTTTAATTCTTTTAATGATCAATGCTTGTAAATCATTAGCCGTGTTTCAGAAGAAAAATTAAGATATCAAGCAACATTTCACCTAAGTTAAATAGTACTCATCAGTGTTTATTGGAAAGTGTAAGGTATCTAGACCACATTCTCAACAGCAAACTCAGTTGGGAAGATAATGTTGCGGAGGGAAATAAAAAGCGTTCCCATGCAAATTACAATTAACGCTCTATGCAAATTGTAATGAACTCTTCCACAAACCAATGTCCTTCTAAGTTAGTCAATTTTCACTGTTCAAAGACAGCCGGTTCTATTAAAACCTCTGCATGCATAAATCTTTCAGTCAATCCACATACTTTATCGTCTTCCAGCTTGGCATCAAGCCTCTACTTAGCCCGACCTGTGATACCTATGTCAGATATTGCAATACACATGCATAGACAGTCAAGAAGCGATCAGATCCCTAACTTCGAACACGATAAATTTGAGCCAACACTCAGACGTCCTAGGAGATGATAGGCAGTCACTTACATACGACTATGTTATACAAATAAAGCTTTAAGCGCTCTCTACAGCCAGTCATAGAAGGACTCGTCGAGACAACTGCAATACATCTAGACCAATGTGGACCACACTTGATCTTAGGCAATCTTAACAACAGATCAACTTCAGGAGAAAAATATCTCTAAACTCACAAACATAATCATGGAACACTGTGCCATTGGAAGACAAGCCCAGCAATTGAATATTCCTCACAGGGATCTCTTCAGGGACGAAGAGGAAAAAGAATCAGTGACGCACTTCCTTTGCAACTATTCTGTCTCAGCACCCACCAAAATGCAATCCTTAGGCAGTTACCACTTCGAAAATCTAAATGATCTCTGCTCCACGAAGGCCACCGATCTTAATAAATTTATCAGGAGTCTGTTTGGTTTCAGGAGTAATTAAAGCATTACCCTCAAAAGATCTATCAGTGATATGGGCTTACAAGTATTTCAAGTCCGAGAATCGTTTTTATACATATTTATTTAGATTTGCATCTTCCAAATTAATAACTTACAATATGTGATAAAATTTTAAGCTGAAGTTTGGCCGAAATTATACAATTATTTTTTGAAATCTGTTGACCCCGTATGACTCATGTTGGTGTAATATTTCATAAATACGAGGGTTTGGATGATACTTACGACTAAGTTTCAATGTATGTTTCAGTTGTTGATGCTCTCTACGTAGTAGGGAGTTTCTGTTATTCCATACTTTTGGCAATCTCTCATTGGGGTACCTAAATTAAAAAAAAACATTATTTTGGTTTTTGAGCTAATACTCAAATTGTGCTCCGTGAACCAAATTCTTAATAGACTTAGATCTCTATTAATATCGGAGGTTAGACCCAAGTCACTGTGGGAGCCATACTAATAACCAACATCATCTGCGAAAGCTAGATGTTTAGACTGAATGTGTTTTCTCCAGGTAAGGTGTCTCTCGAAGTGGATACCGAGGTACTTCACTACTTTACTCTCAACGTATTGTTGAGAGTGACAGGTGGGGAGCCCTCTTACCTGAGGGCAGAAGTGATATGTGTGCTTTTCGTTTCATTCACTAATTCTCCAAGTGTTCGAATCGTTTTATATATTTGTTGAGGTTATGGGAAGCAGATTCGGGGTCACCGTCTGTGCTTAGTATCGCGGTGTCATCTACGAAGGTAGATATCGTTAAGTTTTTGTCCGTCGAGAGATCTACTGTAAATAATATGTATAGGAGTGGGCAAAGGACACCGGCTATTATGTAGTTTAGTGGTCTTTAGATGTGAAGAACCTGTAATTTATTCTGAAGTGACGGTTTAGCATGTACGATTTTAAGATGGATTGTGTGAAATTTTGTGAAAATTCTGTGGCAAGAGTTTATTTATTTTATGGATGAGCCCATGGTGCCAAATTTCGTCGAACGCTTGTGCAACGTCAAGAAACACAGCCGCGCAGTATTGTTTTTTATGGAAATCTCTTCAAGCTTCTGCTACTACCATGTGAACCTGTTCAATTGTGAATCCGAATTAGGGAGTGGGTATTATTTCTTCCTTTTTCAAGAACAGAGCTATTTTCCCGAGTAAGAGTTTCTCGAAGACTTTGGATAATAAGATTAAAAGACTTATTTGTCGATAAAACGACACACGATTAGGATCGTTTATTATCTTCGACGTCTTCCAAGATTGGTGGTAGTAGCCTAAGTTAAAAAACCCTATTTGAACATTCGAGTAAGGTGTTCAATTGCTACTTCTGTGAATTCTATTAGCATTTTCTCTTTGGTCATAACCAGATGCCTTCCTCGGATTTGCTCCATTTCCTAGAGAATTATACAGTTCCTGTTTCTCAAAAAATATATATTTGTGAGCCCTACTGCAATGTTTTTTCCTAAGCTTTTGTTGGCCTGCCATAGATTTGGCGTAAAAACTTTGCTTAGATGCGCTCCAAAAGCGTTTCCTTTTTTATTGTCAGTTCTTACCCTTTTTCCATTTGGTAGGTCGTGTGATTTCGGAGGTTTTACTTTTTTCGCCGCTTTCCAGAGTGAGTGATGTTTGGTCGCATTTAGTGAGAGGTCTTCGAGATATTTTGTTAGGCTCTTCTCGTTATGCTCCTTGAAAAAATTTTGAAGGACTTTCATCGTCTTCGTCAGCTCTTGCTTCATAAGGGAAGATCTGTGCTTTTGCCATTCTCGACTTTTTTTTATAATATGCGCGCGCTCCAGGGATTTAAGTACACTTAAAATGTTTGCACACAGCGCAGGCGAAGGAAAGTTAGGGAGGTATTAAATGCTTGACGGTTATAATGACTAGGAAATAAAGAGCTAGGCAGGGCATTCCATAATCGAGTTCTACAGCTTAGGAACGAATCACGATATTTTAGAGTACGTCCGAAAGTGGGCTTGAGGGTACACTGATGAGTATTCAAAGCGAGACGGGTGCTACGGTAAAAAGTTTGAAGGGGCGGAATGCTACTGGCGATTTCTATGAAGCACTGATGGTGGAAATAGCGATAACACAAAGTGAGTGATATTAGTATCACATATGAGTTTTATCGCACGGTTTTGGATCCTATCTAGCAGGCGAAGGGATGTTTTGGGCCCATCTGACCAGGTGTGGGCATTGTACTCAAATTTCAGGCGGATTAACGCCTTATATATTGAGGCCAGATCAGAGTGGGTGAACTGTTTCTTACATCGCTTGAGGAAACCGAGACATTTCGCAGCATTTTTCACGACACCGAATATGTGGTCATTCCAACGTAAATTGTCATTGACACACATACCGAGAATGGAAAGTCTATCGGTTTCGACAATGCAAGTGCCATCCTTGGATAACGGCTGGGTCTTTAAATTTCCCTTTAATGACAGAAGACAGCATTGCCTTTTGGAAGCATTAAATTCTACTTGTTTGGTAGTTCCCCAATTGGTTATGCTGTTGATATCGGAATTTAATGAGCTTAACAGACGCCGCCGTTCCCGTTCTACAGCCGAAGAGCAGGAACGTGAGTCCGAGAATGAATATGAAGAGCAGAGAATACTTCCATCAGCGAAGGAATATATTGGATTAGAAGTAGCAGACACGATATCGTTGATGAAAATTAAGAAGAGTGTCGGAGACAGAACGAAGACCTGGGGCACACCAGCATTTATATTGTGGATATCAGATTTGAAACCATCCAAGACAACTTGAATTGAACGTTCCGAAAGGTAATTTCTAACAAAGTGAGACAGGAGACAATTCGTCGGTTCTCGAGTGTATCAATTGACTGTGTAATATTGGCTACACCTTTAAGTTTTATCGCACAATTTTGAATCCTATCCAACAAGTGCAAAGAGGTTTTAGGGGCTCCTGACCAGATGTGAACATTGTATTCCAATTTTGGGCGGATAAATGCCTTATATACTGAGGCTACATCAAAGAAGGTGAAATATGTTTTACATCTTTGCCAAGATTTTCGGCGACATTGAATATATGTTCATACCAACGCAGGTTGTCATTGGCACACGTACCGAGAATAGGAAGTATTTCGGTTTCAACCATGGAATTTTCATTCCATAATGGCTGACTATTTGAATTTCTCTGTAACGACAGCAGACAAAATTGAGCATTGGAAGCATTAAATTACACTCTGTTGATGCTACTTCAAATAATGATTCCATTCTCATTAGAATTTAATAAGCTTTAACATACGCTGCCAGTCGTGTTCTCTGATGCCAAACTCTGTCAAACACCTTAGGAAAATCAAGGGCAACTATCTTGCTTTTGCCAGATTGATGTTCCATTTTTCGGTGAGACATGCCATCAAATCACCAGTGGACCTGTTGCTACGAAACCCGTACTGCCGATCATTGAGAAGTTTTTGTTCATCAGAGTTTCCATGACCTTGGAAAGAAAGGACGTAGAGGTAATGGGTCTGTAGGAGGAGAGAAAAAGAATTCACTCTTTCCAGTTACGCGCTGGACAAATGCTGTTTTTGATCTGCGTAGAATAGTATTGATGAAAAGATTACGCACTGGTTTGCCAATGTAGAAAAACATCTCTTTGAAAGAAGGGGAGATTTACCATCTGGAACAGTGGATTTATGTATGTTTAGATCTTTAAGTATACTTCGTACTACACGAGTGCGAAAGTGGATTCATCGCATTGAAGATTTTACGCACTCAAGTGTAGGCGGAGAGAAGGCACAATCTGGAACCGTTGAGCTGGCCGCAAAGTGTGCAGCGGTTTTCCTCTCTCGGGTTGGTCTTATCGGACCGAAAAAATATTTATCTAATCCTGACATCCTCTTTACAGGTCAAGTTGTACCTTGAAGATTTCAAGGTTTCTTTTGGATTGTTAATCTTCATCCGATGCTGAATAAAGGAACTTATTCCAGCGAGAATAGTGGCTGTGATCATATCAGCAGCTGCATCCACGCCGTTATGGAGGAAATATAACTACCAATTAAAAATTCATAAATTCCTTAAGTCCACTCCAGATTCTTAGTGGAAGTTGGCTTATTGTTAATTTCTAGTCAACAATTATCTTAGTTGATTGCTGTTAACTGAAAAAAATTAATATCTTTCGGGGGCGGTTGGGATTCGACCACCGAACCTTCCGATTTGGAAGCCAGTCCACTACCACCTGAGCCACGGCCACCGCAGTCTAACTGTGCGATTAGTGTACGAGAAATTAGCTGATATGACACAGTGGTCCAACGAGCCTAGAAGGGATAGCGCATCGACCTTGTGCTTAGAAGGGTGAGAAGTTAAAAACAAGTCCAGGGTGTTGCCTGTACGACTATCAACATCCGGTATTCGCGTGGGCTCATTTATAAGCTGTGTCACATTGCTTTCCGCAGTGAAGGTCTGAACACACCCTTTTTCGGGTATTGTCTGTTCAGAATGTCGAAGCCAGTCTGAATTGTGCATATTAAAATCTCTAGTAAAAACGAGTTCAGTATGAGGATACAATTTTTTGAATGGAGCCAGACAGTGCATCAAATTCGTTAAAGGTCGAATTGCTGTGCAGTTTGGGGCTTCTGTAAATAAAACAATAGTGGATAATTTACTTACGGAGATGGAATTTTAACGATTTAGAAGTCAAGAGAGTGTAAATACTCCTAAAATGGCGAAGCACATGTTACACTGAAAAGAAAAAGATTTTTGGGATTATATCCCACATGTTATTGTGGAGACTAAATTGTTAACGTAATTGGTCTTATTGTTGAATTAAAGGGGTCATACGAGTATATGGTTTTAATTTCCCCAAAAAAAAAAACTATGTCATGGTAGGGAACCGAATGTCGCCTTCTGATTTGGGTGCCAGTACACGACCACTTGAGCCACAGACTACCAAATCCTTTCCTCCTACTACCGAAAAACAGCGAAACGACCGTTTGAATTGATTTAGCAGCTTTGCTCTATATACGATGCTGTGCATATGTAACATACGTGTAGCGCTGAATCTATTTTCATTTCTCACATCGTTTTAGTATTCCGTCCAATATACTCGTAAACTCGGAAATGGGGAATTCATCTTTATCTAACGTTTAAAATTGCTTTGTAATTGTTGCTGTTCTTTTATTTTTTATATACTTACTGGATACTTGGACCAAGGGTGTCTTGTGATTTGGAAAATTGCACAAGGTTAGGTTTCACCACAAAAAATTTAGCCATAATATTATATAAAAAAAACTAATTATTTTGTATGATATTACAAGTACGAGTAAAATCGTTTTCCTTATGCAAACAACTTTTTTTTAAACGGAAGCATGTCTCTAACACACACAGATTTTTTTGTTTAACAAACTCAATTAACTTTCCACATAACATGCACGTCAGCGTATATTGTTTACATTTATAATAGTTTATGAGGTTCGATGCTTCGAGCCATTGTTTATGTGTATTTCTGTCGAATTTATTGTTCGTTAAAACCCAACCATACATTTCAATTACGTCCAAATATTGAGTGCAAGAAAAACATTAATATTTTTAACGTTTTTACGAGTTGAATTTCAGTACGAGTGTAGAGCAGGTCTCCTTGACCATTAATCGGATGTGCTACAAACATCTTTGCATGCCAAATGTGCTGATAAACTTTTGAATTTTTCCACTGTTAGCTATATTTGGAACAAAGGTCATGTTACCGGCCCGAATCCACATCAAAATATCGTTTTGTTGTTTGCCTCAGCCTTGAGTATTGTGCAATACATATTTAATAGTTTATCATTAAATAATATTCTATTATTTAGTGTATTTTCGATGCTTTTCTGTCGCTAATTATTTGATTTCGCTTGAATGTTACGCCACCGTTTATCTGAACCATCAAGGATTCACAACACAGTCGAAGATCGGGCAATGCCTTACCGCTAACTTTTCGCGCTGCGTATGCTCGTCTATAGATTGGTCAATTTTGATTTGAGATTCTCTAAGAATCTGCTTTGGTCCTTCAGGGGATGCTACCCGTTTTGTCGTTGTTCGTGGAAGTAAATGCCGTTGGTGATGATGCTGCTGTTGCTATTCTGGCAATAACGATTACTCTCTTCGCGCGAGTATAATTGCTCTGTCGACGCCGTTGATGGTGATGTTGTTGCTGCTGTTGATGATGCGGTTAATTTGGAAAATGGTGATGTTGAGCCCCAGCGTGATTGTTGGTGTTGTATTTGGGGACCACGACTTGACGAACGTAATCTGGACAGCAATTCAACCTTTAATGAGTTTGTCTCCATGTATCCTCAAACTGAAATCGGTATTACGAGCGATTCCAACGAACACTATTCTGAGTGGCTTCGACTTTCTGGACAGACAACATCCGAAGGACGGTATGTTGAAATCTTCGTTGCGGAAAATAACTTCACCTAGCTTGTAAATGAGCCCACATGAATACCAGACGTTCTATAGTTACACCGCTCACACTCTGGACTTGGTTTTACCTTCTCATGCTGATAAGTAGACTATTGATGTGCTTTCCCCTCGTCGGACCATTGTGTCATATCAACTAATTTCATGTACACCCACCACACCTACAGAAAAAAGATTCCTAAAAGAATCGTATGGCCATATGAGAAAGCTAATTGGAGCGGACTTAACAGCCTCTTTAGGAATTTTAAATGGTCATTAAATTTCCTCGATAACGACGTGCATGCCGCTGCATGCCGATGCGACCTAAAAAAAGGACATCAGGGTTAGAGAAAGGTTTTTTCAATCCTAAAAGACCGAACCTACAGAGGAAAACTGAAAAAAGTTCGATCGAGCCAGGAATGACTGTAACGTCTTTCTTAAACGTGTAAAATTCCAATATGATCATAAACTGAGGCAAAAAATACGACAATGTCCCAAAGATAGTGAAAGTTTTTGGTCGTTCATCAAAAACATCAGAAATTCTGCCTCAGCTGTCAGTTTTTTCGACAAGGCCAATCTGCTTGTTGCACACTTTGTGACCAGCTCAACACTTCCAGATTGTGCTTTGTCTCCACCTACACTTGAGTGCGTAGAGTCTTCAATGGCACGAATCGACTCGTGTAGTAGCAAGAGTACTTACAGATCTTAACAAACACAAATCCGCTGGTCCAGATGGTACGTTCCCCTTCTTCTGAAAAGTTGTTCTCTCACGCTGGCAAAACCACTGCGTAAGATTTTTAATCAATCCTACTCTTTAGGACCCTTTCCGAGTAGATGGAAAACAGCATTTGTCCAGCCCATCCCTAAAAAAGGCGAATCTTCTTCCCTCTCCTCCTACAGACCCATTGCACTTACGTCCCTTCTTTCCAAGGTCATGAAAACGCTGATAAACCGTCAGCTCATGAAATATCTCGAAACACGAAAACTTCTCAATGACCGGCAGTACTGATTTCAACGCAACAGGTCCATTTGTGATTCGAAGGCCTGTCTCACCGAAAAGTAGAACCAAAGCGTACATAAATCTGGCGAAAGCAAGATATTTTAGTTGCACTTGATATTTCAAAGACATTTTACAGCGTTTGACATCAAGCTCTTTTGACGAAAATGCGTGCATTTGGGATCTAGGACTCTCTTTTTCAATGGATTAGAAACTACCTTTCGGATGTTAATTTCAAGTTATCTTGGCTTCAAGTCTGATATTCACAAAATTAATGCTGGTGTGCCCCAGGGCTCCATTCTGTCTCCGACACTCTTTTTATTTTTCATTAATGATCCCTTGTCTGCTACTTCTAATCCAATATATTTCTTTGCTGACGACAGTGCTCTCTGCTTTTCATATTCGTTCCCGGACTCACGTCCATGTTTTTCGGCTATAGAACGGTAACGGCAGGGTATGCTAAGCTCATTAAATTCCGATATAAGCAGCATCATTTGGGAAGCAATTAACAGAGTGGAACTTCATGCTTCCAAAACACAATGCTGTCTGCTCTCGTTAAAGCGAAATCCAAACACCCAGCCATGAATGGCACCTGAATCGTTGAAACCGAAAAACTTTCCATTCCCGGTATGTTTGTCAATGATAACTTAGGGTAGAATGACCATATATTGGATGTTGCCGGAAATTCTGCAAAATGTAGGTATTATTTCACCCCTCTGATCAGGCCTCAATATATTTGTAAGGCATTCATCCGCCCAAAATTGGAGTAAAATGCCCAAATCCAGTCAAGTGCGCATAAAACAGCTCTGCATCTGCTAGATCAGATCCAAAATCGTACGATAGAATTCATAGGTGATGCTAATATTACTCAGACAATGGACACCCTCGAACATCGACGTAACGTAATAAAGATAAGCCAAAAACTAATGTATCCGTACAGAATGGAAACAATTGGGTTAATTGTTTTTCAGCAGTTCCAAATTCATTTAATGATTATTTTTCCTTCATAACTCAAAATATAAATAACACTGCACATTTGAAGCCACACTATTATTCCAATAATATTATTAAAAATTACATTAACATTGTAAGTTTTTTTCTTTAAAAAGTTGATTGCTCTAGAAACTCATAAAGTTATTATGACTCTCAAAATCACCGGAATGAAATGATCCTGCTGGCTTAAGTTCCAGATGCTCTTAAATTAGCAACTGTTATTGCGCTGCACAAAGGCGGAAAAACTGCGTGTTTAAACAACTATCTACTTCTCTTAGTTTTTTCTAAAGTTTTTGAATAACATATGAGACCCAAAAGGTTGCCCTTTTTGGATAAAAGTTTTTTTCTTTAGTGATTTACAATTAATTTTGTGAAAGAAGATGTTTTAAAACTATGCTCCAATCTAAAGGACGCCTAGATGGCTGCTTCGCTGTTTATTGATATGTATAACTAAAGCTTTCGACACCGTTGATTATGTTTTGTTACTCCAAAAACTTCACAGAGTAGGTGATTGGTTAGGGTCGTACCTGGAAAGCCGCAAGAAAAAGTCAAGGTTCAAGATAATTTTAGTTCGGAAAAGTGTTGTCAATATTGGAGTACCTCAAGGTTCTATTTTCCGCACGATCCTATTCTCAATTTTAATGAATTCACATTTTGTCCAAAATTTTATTCCTTTTAATTTTCAACTGCTTTTAAAGCAATACCTACTTTTTTTTATAACCAACACGAGTTATGAATCGATTAGCGTTAAGAGCATTAATAGGCCTTTGCTCATCAATATAAGCTACTTGTCAATGGGTATCACACAGGTATCACATAGCAAATACACCATGTTGTAAGCTTTTAATAAAAAAATTTTCAGAATCGAGAAACGATCGCCGACGCACTGGTTTTTTTTGTTCTTTAAACTCCTTAGGATGTGATATTACATGTTTTTATTTTTACTTTAGAGCCTTTATATACAATAAAAAAAAGTATAACCAAACAAACAAACCTTTGTTAGTGAGTATCTACAATATGTATACGAGTATCATTAAACGTAACATTTAGCCATTCTAGTTGAGTCAGCCAATCAGGACACATTTTTTTGTGTAAAGATATCGAAAGAAAGCCATATGTACTTAGAAAGCGTGGGTGCTTCTTGAACAACCTTCACAGTATAGAAAATAATCCAAAAATAGGGATGCCATTAAGTTATTTCAAGAAATCTTTGGATTAGTTTTAGTTAAAGGTCTCTCGGAACAGAGTACTACAAAAACAACTTCATTGTATTTACTATCGGGTTTTCCATTAAGAACTATAATTTTTTTTTACTTCAACAACTCTATGGTATGGCCTGCTGTGTGGCCAGTGGTGCCCTTCTCTTGAAACCGCATCTTAAGACTGTTGAGTGTGAGATAGCGATTTCCATTTACTATAACGTTAATTTCCACTAACGAAAAAATATGTCCCAGTGAGGATCCCGGCATTAAAACCACACTAAATAGTCAATTTATGTGGATGTAGTGGCGTAAAGCACATGTGGGTTTGCAGTCGTCCTATAGCGCATATGTTGCCATTTATTCACAAATGAGCTTAATCGCTGAGGATGATTTTGCGATGAAATTCGGAATCGGTTGTAATCATTTCCCGAGACCAATTTGAGAAAGTTCTAAGCTTCAAATGGTCATCTGGCATAACTTCTTGAGTCAATTTGATATTATACCGGTGTAAGCCGAGATCCTTTCGAAAATTTGCCACAATGCTGTTTGAACGATGGCCAATTCCTGTGAACGTAGTGTAATGGATTAATTTGGGTCGCTGTCAATAGATGGACCTACGTCGTCAATATTTTCAGCACTCATTCCATTTCATTCTCTCAATGGCACTGGTATGCTAAGCAGCGGAAATGCAAACTCAAATTTGTTCACCAGATTACGAACTGCGAGAAGTGTGGGGCGATTATAAATATTTTAATAATTTCTAAGCGTTGCTCGTTCGAGTACTGAACCATGACTATATGCTAGATATTGACAAGCAGAATAGTAATGAAATGATTACTAATCTATTTCAGTGGGTCGTTATTACTAATCTTCATCGATTCGACTTCGTGACATTAAAATACCATTTTTGTTTATCATAAAAACAATGCTTTTTAGTGGTTATACATATATTAATAAATTTATTGTTTATTATTTGAAGTTGGAAATAATAATAAAAGGTTTGAATACTTTCTTAGTTTTTGTTATTATAAATATAGCCTATTCAAAAACAGGGGTAGGAGTATTCTTGGTTTCATGAACGCAGTATACTTACCTCTAAAAATGGCACAGTGCAACTCATTAGTCATTCGATCCTAGATATGTTCGAAGCGGAATCAATGACGTATTCGTCCTCAATTCCGTGGTAGATACAAAATAAACTACCAATTATTAATCGGAGTTTTTAAATATATTAAACGCTTCCGGCCACTCTGCGTATGAGCTTAAGCTAAGGTTTCTATAATACTCACGAGGAACTCGGATCCCTCAAACCTATGCAAGGAGACCAGGCTCCACGTCCAAAAACTACTAAGGAACGCCATAGAAGCCACAATCTTAACTGGATATGGCCACGGAGATGATGTTTTCATCCCGCGAATTCCGCTTTTAGCTTCTCTCTCCAGTTCAAACGACTCCAATTTGCCCTCTGCTTCTCCTTGACCTTGGATTAGTCTTTCTAAAACACGAAATTAATTTTTTATAATTTTTGTTTTTATATTTATTTATTTTTTCTAGCTCTTAGCTCCCAAGAGGATATGAATATGGATATCTATCTCACACGATTTCAGTTATCGACAAAAATGTTTGTCTTTCGGGCTTGACGCACAGGAGGGATCGGTCTTGTCAAAGCCGTGCAGATCTACAAGACAAGCCCCATGTTCTACAAAACGCTATTTTATACTCCCAGAAAACCGATATAACCTTAGTATAGACAAATGTTAAGTCGAAGGAAGTATCATATCTAGGATAGACCGAAAAGACTACCTTAATTGAAGGAATCGATGCCTTTTAACTGTAATTTGGAGGGTTGACTGAAAGCGCATTCATTCCCTATTGTATCTATTCAATCTTCAATGAAGAGCTAGGTGTGCATTTATCAGTATTTGGTCAGAGGAGCAAAAGCATAGGAAACGTGCTCTAAAAACAGGAATATCAGCTTCTTGTATACTTTTTGAACTCATTGAGTGGCGCGCTTTTAATCCTTTTCGAAAGTCATCTTTGCGTGAAAATTTCGTTCAACGAATTTCAATTAGCGCACTGCGAAGGAATGTTTTCATGGTATGGAACGGTCGCGGTCGGTGTACCATCGGCTTTTGTTCTCTTTGATATGGATCGCAAATTTGCAATTAAAGCAGTTTCCAGTAGGCTATGTTTAATAGTTTTACGCGCATAATACGAATAATTGCATGCTCATTTCTCATTCCCCGCATACAATGAGCTCATTGTGTATTCGTCGTATATATGCTTACTCGTATGTATGCACCTGAAACAATTTGCATGGTTAGTTGCCGATAAGGTGGTGGCTTCGCGAGCGACCATATAATTTTACGAGGTTTTGCATTCAGAGGAAAATGATGCAAGTAGATACATATGTATGTATAGTACATAGGTAACAAATTAACGTATTTAAGGAGGCAAAAAGTTTGTTGAAAATATAACCCAAAATATTAAACACTCTTTTCAAAAAAAGGAACAAAAACTATCCGTGCGCAATTAAGAAATATTTACAATTAGGTACTTATCCGTACATCCGAACAATATTTTAAAAAAATTACTTAAACCCAAAAGGTCTACAAAAGTACGTTGGCATAATTTGTTCACCTTGTGCTAGAATTTCCAAGTATAATTTCTGCATGACCTCTTTCTATGGCTTCATTGTTCATATATTGTTCTTTCTGAGAAGCCCATATGGCTGCCATCTTCTTTTCTTGTACAATTTACGAGCAGCTTTCATTGCTCCTTGCACGGCTTTTGCTTCATTACATGAACTTACCGGTACGCTTTCCCAAACTATGGGCTTCGTTTCATTGTCCAGATGAAATTTAACACATCAGATGCGCCGTTACTGATGCCTTACTAGTGGTAGTACCCTGTGGTCTTTTGCGCATAGGATTTTTCGAGAAGCTTTGGAAGACTCGATTAAATAAGGAGTTCCTCGCCACTGCAGCCCTTTGACTGCAGATTGTCCCATAATGGTTTTTCGGCATTTTAAAGTCGCGGTACATGTAAGTCGATTTTGGTTCCTCGAAACCTTCGGACATCCAGAATACAGGATCGCAATGCCATTAATTTATTTGACGTCTTCTTGAACAGGGTACTGCCCGATCTCTTTGTATATGTTGAGATTAAAATACGTACCCCACTGGGAAGTCGATTAGCTTTAGTTCATTTTCAATACTGATGTCGTGGCCATCAAATGTGACCTCATTTTCTAACATGGCGTTTAAGGAAGCTCTTTTTACTTTGTACTAGTTTTCGCTAAGGGATCCGAACACTCTACGTGAACAGCCAAAGGTCGTTTGCGTTTCTTCGTTTACTTATATATTCAACAGTAAATTTATCAACATCCCAGGGTATTTGTTCCTTGATAATAAGTATTAATTTCACATCTTCAGGTCGCCAACTGGTGGTACAGCATTCAACCTGGAGGACCAGTTCCTTCGGCGATTGTTCAGCTTCCAATTGTCATTTATTCTGTAGTGTAATGACCATGGCCAGAATCATTAGACTACAAAGCAGTGGTGATGTCATATTCAGCAACTGTCCTTTCACTTCTCAACTCAATAAAATGTTGAGTCTTATTGATATTGGAATGTTCCTGACATACTCGTATATGATAATAAATTGTCAATTTTTCTCCATTTGCACCGAAAGTACATACATACGAGTATGTATACACCTAAATTAGGATCATCTAATGTAATGTGCAAATGCGTTAGAAGCAGATCCTGCACTACTGTGAAGGAGTCATGGCATATCTGGTCCGTCACACTCTTGTGTCTGGAACGTCTAAGCGGATCCAAATCTTCTAATTAATGCGGGTGTATTTTCTGAAGGACTGCCAAGAAAAGCAGATATGACCGCCGTCCAGGAAATGCGATGGGGTGTGTCGGACCAAAATAGGATGACACCTACTACGGCGATTGGCATCGGCGGAAAAGGCAGCGCCTATTTGGCTGCGGGATTGTTGTTAGAGGCAGACTTTGGCAAGTAGTCTTGAGTTTCCAGCGTGTGAACGAGCGACTAGTAAGAATTCGTATTAAGGCTAAATTTGCCAGCATTAGCCTTATATGCGCGCACGCCTCCACAGAGGAGAAAGATGACTTCTACGAATTCTTGGACAAGGCCTACGAGTTATGACATTAAAGTTGTCCTCGGCGGTTTTAATACAAAGCTAGGAAGAGAAGGCATCTTTAGAAATACTGTTAGAAGATATAATCTGTAACATACCACCTCCGATAACGGATGATTCAAGCTAATCGACTTTGCAGTGAGGCGAAACATGGTCGCAGCTAGTACGCTAATACATCTTGATATTCACAAGGGGACTCGGAGAACTTCTGATCAATCAACAGTCAACCAGATTGACTACATTACGATCGACGGAAGGCACTCCTCCAGCATTATGGATGTACTAATGTTCCGAGGGGCCAACATCGATTTGGACTATTACCTTGTTGTAGTCAAGGTTCGGTTGCGGATATCCCAAACATCGCAAAGGCAAGATAATATTATGAGGAAATTCGAAGTTCTCAATAGATCGCCAAATCCTCTTCCGATCGAGTCTCCCTTAATTTCTTAAGATGTCCTATGCCGCCAGCCTCACGTATCGAAGACCAGTGGCAGCATTGTCAAAAAGCCATCAGAGATGTCGAATCTTATGTGCTGGGTTATACTCGAGCAGCACATCGAAATGCCGGCAATCACATGCTGCTAAGTTTGTTGCATACAAGGCGGCGCTGTATAGAAGGATTAGAGCTTCTCACGAGCTCTACGAGCAGAAAAAGAAACATCGGCTTCTCAGGAAGAAAAATAAGGATCATGAGAAGGGCGCTGTCGAAGAAATTGAGAGACGCTACTCCAAAAATGAGATTCGGAAGTTTTACCAAAAGTAAAAAAAATAAATATGCAACGGATACAAATCCCGAACCGAAGACTGCAGTCGTTCATTGACCTCCGCAGAGAGGAGAGGTATTTCGTGTGCGGCTTTACAAGTGTTAAAAGTGAATTACTTTACTTTTAAGTAATAAGTCTTAGAAGTGTTCGGTGGCCAAAGTGGTAGAGACTCGGTCAACAAATCTCGGGGTTGTGGGTTCGCCTCCCAGCCTCTGATAAAGTTGTTTTTTTTTTTTTTTTTTTTAGTATCACAAAAAAAAAAGACAATTAGTGTTAATAAGAAAGTGATAAAGCAAAGTTCGATGAGTGGAACTAAGCGGTCCGCTATCCCAGTAGCGGGGTCAGCAGATGGCATGATGTCGTCTGATGATCAAACCGTTAAGTTAAGCCAGTCCACTTAAAGACAACAACAACAACAACAACAATAACAGACACTGGCACAAAGAGGATAAAGCGCAGCAGACAACAGCTTTGCATCTGAGTCAGATGACGAAGAGGAGGAGGTCGAGGCACTGTACAGTAGCATCAAGCAGCTACAACAAAAAGTGCTACCTATAAAAGCAAAACAAGTTGCAAGGAGGGAGATGGAGAAGCAGCAACTACTCCAGAGACCTCAGGGACAACCAAACATAAATGTGGAGCTCCCACAACAACAACAACAACAACAAGAACAACAACAACAACAACTGAAACAACCAATGCAAAAACATAAACAACAAAAAGTACAAAAGAATATGCTGCAACAACAACAGCAGCAACATCAACAGCAACAACAACAACAACAACAGCATCAACAACAACATAAGCAAAAGCAACAGCAGCAGAGACAACAACAACAGCAAGAGCAGAAAGCCACCAAACAAAAAGTGCCACCAATTAACACCTTTAAATTGGAGTTAAAGGACACTATCGAACTACGAGTATGTAAGTCGGCCATAGGCTGTAATTTTTTTATTAAAAGACTAAGTGAAGATAGGCATGCGATCCACTGTAACACACTGGAGCGCTACCACAAAATCAAAAGTTTATTGAGGGATTCGACGACGGAGTTCTTCTCCTACACCCCTAAGGGTGAAAAGCTGCAAACAATGCTGCTGAGGGGATTAGAGCCGTCGACTGATCCGGAGGAGCTCCTTGCACTGCTGAAAGAGAAGGAGTGCGAAGGGCTCAAATTCGTGGGGGTTAAGCCGTTTGTCACGGCTAGAGCTAAAAGGGAGAAGCGGAAACTACCGTTCTTCCTGGTTCAGCTAAGTCCCAACAGCAAACTGGATGGTCTAAGGAGCATCAAAGTCCTAGACTACCAGGTTGTACACTGGGAAAAATTAAAGAGGAGCGAAAACATTTTACAATGTGTTCGCTGCCAAAGGTTCGGGCACGCCGCGTCGAACTGCGAAATGCAGCCTCGATGCGTGAAGTGTGGAAAGGACCACAAGTCAGAGGAATGCGCTCTAGGTAAGGACGGAGCGTCGGAAAAAAGCCAACTCTCTTGTGCTTTATGTAGGAACACGGGACACACCGCAAATTATCGGGGTTGTCCCAAATTCCAATACATCAAAAGAGTAAATCTGGCTCGGCAGCAGAAAGTGGAAGTTAAACGTCCACTCGTGCAGGCACAAACACCAGCCGTTACTCCCCAAGTTACCTACGCCCAAATGGCGGCAGGTAGGGGAACAAGCAAAGGTAGCTTCTCAGGCCCCAGCGCCTAGAGCACCTGAACCCGTACCTGACATGCTGGCTATCTTGCTCTCTATTCAGGGGCAGGTGGCTCAGCTTCAGCGTCAAATACAGGAACAGGCTAAGCGGGTAGATCAAATATACGCGCTGCTGCCGGGCCTAACGCACCTCCAGTCGTAATGGGTACGTACATGGCGGAGCAAGCCCTGAAGGTCCTTGCAGTGAATGTTAATTCACTGATTAGGTTCGAACGAAGAGCCGCACTGTTTAAATTGCTTAAAGACCAAGCCCCTGATGTGCTTTTGGTTAGCGAAACTAAGCTTACCAAAAGGCACAAAATGGGACACATAAGATATGAAATATTACGAAGAAACCGACCCAATTCTATTCAAGGAGGTGGTGTTGCGATCTTTGTAAGAAAGGGACTGCGTTTCAAAAGAGTATACAGTCGTGTAGTATGTAGGTTTCAGGTGCTGGAAGCATGCATCATGTACATCCCTCTTCGTAGTGGAAAGCGGTTATACATGGTGTCTGTTTATGCATCTAAGGCTACTCAATCCACTTTATTCATCTCAGAGCTCGAGACACTGTTTCGATTCCTGAGGCTGGAATTGGAGGAGAACTTTTTTATTATCGGCGGAGATTTTAACGCCAAACATAGTGATTGGGGAAATAATACACCAAATACTAGAGGGAATCTACTATTCAATTGGTGGAGTCAGCACAGTGTGATGTATAGACTCGGCCTCAAAGCCACGGATAGTCCGTCGTTTCCCAGACACGGGTCCTATCTGGATCTCCTGCTGTTCGATTCACGAATGCAACTGACATGCACTAACCAACAAACTGCAAACTGTCTACGCACTTTCGTGTATGACAGTGACCATTGCGGTCTCAGCACCGAAATAACTGTTCCCAACGAAATTGCGGAATTGGATGAGTTTGTGCAAAGGCATTCCTACAATTATAGTAGGGTGCGCTGGACACACTTCACCAGAACACTGACTAGAGCACTCTCCTCGAATTCGCTCGACCCACCGTCCAACAGAAATCTGTCAAACGAGGAGATTGACAGGTATCTTAGACTAATGGACGAGACAATTAAACGAACAATGGACAAAACGATACCTCGGTATCAACACATTGACAACGAAGACTTATTCCGCAACGCAACCATTGACGCACTGCACCGACATAAAAGTAGACTGCTGTCAAGACTAAAAACCTTGTACAGACAGTTCACTGACAGACATAACCCGGAGATCATGACATTGAAATCGTCGATTAAAAACCTCCAAACATTAATAAAGGAAAATTACAGAAACTCTGTAAGTTTGTATTGGAACAACAAAATTCGGGCTGTAAACACCAGCAACCCGAATATGTTCCCGCAAATAAATAAAATATTTCGGAGATATAATCAGAACGACCTTCCATGTCTCAAAATCGCCCGAACGACGAACAACGAACAAATACTTGTAGCAGCAGGTATCGATCCAAATGAGGCAGTTGATGATAACTTCTTTGTGATCGAGGATCCGCAGGAGAAGGTAGAGGCTATAGGAGCGACTTTCCAGGAAGTGTACAAGGCGAATGACATCATTGGCCCGAACCATGACCTGGAGAGTCGAGTCCTTGTGCACAATTTCTGCCTTCGAAATGAAATTGTGAATTGGCGATTCGAGAACTCGGGTTTCACCCAGTTCAGTGACGAGAATATGGCAAATAATGTCATCACCAACGAAAGGGTATTACCACCGTTCATTTCGAAGGAAGAGCTCCAAACGATCTTCGAATCACTTAGAAGTAAGAAATCAGTGGGAACCGATGAAATACCGAACATTGTGCTTCGACATCTCCCACTAGAAGTGGTGGACATTTATACCACCCTGTTTAATAATGCAATGAATAATGCACATTATCCAGCGCATTGGAAAACAGCGGTGGTACATCCCATACCCAAAAGGAATGAAGATACTTCCAATCCGGCGAATCTCCGCTCGATCAGTCTTCTTCCAAACATCAGTAAGGTTTTCGAGAAGGTAATCAATAGAGCCCTGACTAAGTGGGTTGAGGACAAACATATAGTTCCGGATAATCAATTCGGTTTCAAGGCGGGGCATAATATCATTCATGCTGCGTCTAAACTGGTTTCTGATATCCAATGGAATAAAGGTAAGAACAGTGCACTGGTGCCTGCCTGATTGACTTGGAAAAAGCCTTCGATACCGTATGGTTAGAGGGACTCTTCTTCAAGCTTGACAGGTTGGGCATTAGTAAACCACTGCTGTATATTCTTTTTGATATGCTTTCCAGTAGACAGTTCATCGTGAAGAATGGCGATGTGGCTTCTTCTGGAACATTTAACATTAAAAACGGTCTGCAACAAGGTGCGGTAAATTCGCCGATCCTATTCAACATTTAGACAAGTGATCTGATAGGTTCACTTCACCATGCCATAGCGTACGCAGACGACTTAATCGCGTACAGATCAGGCCCAAAGATTGAGGTCATTAATATGCTTTTGCAACGTGACTTCGACAAAATTAAGCGATATTGCGATGACTGGAAGTTGAAAATCAACTTTCAGAAGTCGGAAACCATTCTGTTTAGGACGCCTTTGTCTGGGGCCTCTAGGGATACCAGAAAGAATTGGCGAAAGTTCTCTATCGTCGGACAACATGGACAGCCACTTGCTTGTCGAAATGTAGTCAGATACCTTGGGATCTGGCTAGATCAATATCTGTATTTTAACAAACATATAGATGTTGCTCTGGCCAGAGCCAGAGGTGCTTTTGCCCTTACAAGGAGACTGTTTTATAACAGCCAACTCGATGCGAGGGTGAAGGTGATCTGCTACATGGCCCTTATCAGGCCCATGCTTGTATTTGGATGTCCTGTGTGGTTCAACGTGAGAGCAAGTTTGTTGGAAAAGATTCGGGTGTTTGAGAGGGCTTGTCTTAGGACTTGCCTTCGCTTATACAGAACACCAGAGTCCGAATACATAAAATTCTATCGTAATGAGGTCTTGTACAATAGGGCGAACCTAATAAGAGTGGACAATTTCGTCATTAAGTTGACTCGAAGGCACATTGCAAGAGCAATGACCTCATCGAACAACCTGATCTCCGGGGCTTACTACCCTAATTATATGTATCACGAGAGAGTTCGCTTTGACGGCTATGTTCCTCCAGAAGCGTTCCTCTACCTAGATAGTAAAGGTCTGATCCAGGATAGATTGGCGGTGGCGCTAATCTTCCACGTCGCTCGAACAGCTGCGGACAGGCGACTCAACTACGACAGAGACGTCGCACACGGCAGTGCGGAGCGTCTCCGATTCAGTAGGGCGGTAGGGAGTCGCGACATGAGGGATGTTGCTCAGCAGTACCAACAATTTTGGTGGCTTTATGAAGGAGAGGATGCTTCGTCGTCGAATTCCTCCAATACTTGTTAGCTTCATGTGAAGCAAAGTGGGTCGCCTAATTTTTTTTAGCCATGGCCGGCTTACGTAGTTAGTAAGTTAGATTTAAGAAAAAAAAAATATATAAAAACAAAAAAAAAAAAAAAACAAATTAATAAAAATACAAAATTATAAAAAAAAACATATATATATATACATATATCTATATATTAGGTATATATATATCATGTATGTATATATAATGTATTAGATGTAAGTAGGTTAAGTAGATTAAGACTTATTTTTAGGTAATCTGTAAGTTTTTAGTTTTAAGTTTTTATATTAATAGTAAAAAAAACTGTCCATATACTAAGTTTTTGCTCAAAATTTATTTTCTTAGTTTTAGTTGTAACGTTAATATAAAATTAAATATAGACTGTAAGATACGTCGAAAGACATAGTTTAAGTGCTAGGTTTAACTTAGAGTGCCCGCATGCGGCCAGTAAGTTAGAATAAGATAATTTTAAGTTAATTAAGCTAATTTTTAAGCGTTTTTTTGTATAGCATTTAAATGTAAATTAAGTAATATAAATAAAAATGCATAAAAAAACTGTAAAAAAAAAAAAACGAACCGAAGACTATAGAGACGAACAAGGAAACGTAGTATTAGAATCGCAGTCGATGCTGAGGATTTGAGAAGAGCATTTCTGTAGACCGTATTACGGAGATGACGAACCAAACACCGCGGTCAAGCTGAATGAATCTTTCAGCCTAGACGATGTATATCAACAATTCCGTCCATCCGACCTGGATGAAGTGAAGATAGCATTATTTAAAGTTAAGTCCAACAAAGCTGCTAGAGCGGACAGCTTGACTGCTGAGCTCTTCAAGGCGGCAGGTGATGACTCAGTAAGAAGCATACACCAACTCATGTGTAAAATATGGTCGGACGAAAGTATGCCTGATGTATGAAACCCCAGTATTATTTGTCCGATCCCCAAGAAAGGACACCCTCTGAACTGCGTCATTCTTCTTAACATCTGAAGGATTGTGTGAACGCCTGAAGCGGTTCATCAACAATCTGATTGGTCCATATCAGTGTGGCGTTAGGCCAGGAAAGTCCACCATCGGGCAAATATTCACACTACGGCAGATCTTTGAAAAAACTCATGAACTACAAAACGATACACACCATCTATTTTGAGGCCGCGTATGACAGCACCTATAGAGACAAGGTACAAAGAGCAATGTCTAATTTTCGCTTGCCTGCCAAACTCGTCCGTTTTTGTAGGATGACGAAAGGCATTCTCCATGAAAGTCGGCAAGGAACTCACCGCGATCTTTATGTCAAAAAAGGATTTAGACATCATTCTTGTAAGAATAGTGCAAAACTCACGCACCAACACAAGAGACACACTCTTTCAAAAGACTGTCCAATTACTCGCATACGCCGATGATATTGTCATAATGGGAAGAAAGCTCCGTGATTTCAGTGGCCCTTTCGCGAGTATTGGGGGTAAGACCAAGTATATGCTGTCAATACGCTCAACAAATGTAACTTACAATCACGATATGTTGCATTCTAACTCCTTAGTTTTTGGAAGACGTAAGATCAAAAGGAGATATTTCATTCATATCTCCCATCCATATGGATATCTCTCATAGCCCATTCAATGTGTTATACTCGATCATTTCGCACATATTCGTAACCCACAAAAGGCCACCACCTCCAGTTGTGAACAACTTCCCGAGTAGTCTATCAGAGCGGAGTGCCTCTGTATTGTAGCCTCTTAATTCTTTTTCTTCTAGCGAAAGGGGGTGCCTCATTGTGCATCGGAAAATTCAAACAGCTGCTGGCAATGTCGTTTAAAATCATCTAAGCTTTCTGGTGTATCTGGTGCAAGATTGCAATTAAAATTACTAAAGCAATGACAAGAGGCTAATAAACGTTTTCGATTGCTTCGGTTTGGAGTCAGATTATAAACATTGGTCCTGGTCAAAATATGAACTTTATAGAGGAAAACTACCCTCAGATCTTGGTGCTTGCATCAAGTTTTTGTACAGCACTGCCCTCCCAGGATTGTATGTCGTGTAAATTCATAATCTTGAATGCGAATTAGAATTCCTAAATTGTGCTATATGCTCAGTAGGGGACTGCATTAAAGAAAATTTCCTAGTCTTAAGAGCCAGTCTGCAAACTCGTTTCCAACTTTAATCGTGTGCTCCTTTTATTAGTTTGGATTGAATGGAATTTTTTTTTTTTTATTTTGCTATCTATGTACATTCGAATGCGATAACATTGTCGCCAGAGTTAAGTTAAATTAAGCAAATCTGTGTTTTAATTGCTCTGTTTGCTCTGCTCTTAAGGCATATATCAAGAAGGGTAGCTCCATGATTCTATCTAAGTCAAATTCACCACCAGAAGTATGCAAATAGTCAACAAACGGACATCAATTCATTCGGTTTTTAGTAAGGGGATATTCCCTGTAATTTTTATTTTTGAAAGCATAAAGTTACAGTGAAGTTAAATCACTCAGTTAAAAGTATTCCTGTATAGCAGAATAAATTGCATTCCCTGCAGCTATTGCAAGAACATCCATATCTTTTATTCTGAATAAATATTTGTAAAAAGTTCTGGGAATGCAACAGCTGTGACAGAAGACCCTTCACACAACTCGAACAAACCCCTCTCGTTTCTTGAATATCGTGCATTTTAAAAAGAGAATTTCTCAGGTGAAATTGATTGAATTTAGATTATATAATTACCCTCGTAATTAACTGCTTGACATTTAACGGTATTCATAGGCCCTATGTATTTTTACAGCTTAAAAACGAAACACAATATCGAGTAGAAATTTTGCAGAAGTGCTAACGAAAATTCAAATTACAAGTCCCAAATTGTGTTTCACATCTGTGGGTAGACGTTCAGAATATTTCGCACTTTCTACATACACTTGTATAGGCGTTGTTTATATCGTACATTTCACGCCGAACTGTTTTCACAGATTTATCCTGGACTCGAAAGAAAAGCAAACATCTTAGCAATTTTCACTTAGCTCATTTAAGTGCAGCTGGGATAACATTTGCATACAAATCCGAAGACCAATTCGCACATACTTACGTCTGAATGATTCACCCTGAAAATAATCAAACATTCTCCTTGGGTAAACAAAAAATGAGTAATGAGTGCTTGAATAAGTTAAAGGAAGAAACCCAAATGTTTATGCATACGAGTATACGAGTACATATGTATGTGTATATGTATAACTCTAAAATCAACAAATTCCTTTCATGATATACATATATACGAAGTTACTTGACCTACGAAGTTCAAAAGCTATGTTGTTTTTGCACTTTTAATATTAGTTTTTAGAATTTGTGTTACTTTGGTCTTGTTGCTCGAGCAGGTTGTACAACTTGTTCCTGCCTTATCTCGAAATACAGAAATGTTAGGCTTTGTTTGTATGATATGTACGGGTTAGCGCTGGAACTAGTTGTGAATTGACCAATTTCTGAGCTTGCCTTATTAACTATAGTTTTAAATTGATTTCTTGATGATGCATTAAGAATAGAGTATTACCTTACTCCTGGATGCTTTGAGGGTGGGTTTGTTAAGCCTCTCTATGTGGCTAAAGCACACCTCAATATCCATGCGTATGTCTCCCTAAGGCAGTGGAAGTCACGGCATTCACATTAAGGAGCCGGTTTAAAATCATGACTTTTCGCTGCCTCTCATTTTGATATACAATATGTATTATAGATTCTCCACGAACTTCTTGTTACACCACTCGCGATTTTCCCCTGTGTATATAGCAAGTATGTAATGTGCCTGAATTGTGTTACTTCAGCAGTTCATGCTCAGCGGTATATTGCCTTCGCAAAATGAATCAGCTATAACCTTATAATTGTGAAGAAATATTTACACACACGATGGAATTGTGTAGTAAAATATTATTTACTTCGTCGTACTTGCTGCTCATCCTCCCTGTACCCAGGAAAGAATTGATCAAGGTAAACGTTGCATAGAAAGATGTTCTTCCTTGTTATTTTTACTGGGCTTGGAAAGAATTTGACAAGGTTTCTCCTTCTCTGGCCGTAATTCCTGTATATTTACAAGTCTGCACAAGCGAAAGGTTTATGGGTCTACTGTGCTTTGGTGGATAATGTCGTTAACTTAGGTCTCTTATTTTCATCTCCTAGCACTCACTGAGACCACTTAGCTACTTACTTAATAAGGTGGCGCAACAGTTCGCGGTGAAAATAAATCTCAACTAACAAGCGTCTCCAGTTAGCACGGTATTTATCCAATTGGCTCCAGTTGTGCATTCCAAGCCGTTTAAGGTCCCATTCTACTTGTGGCGTCCACATAATGTGAGGTCTTCCTCTGCTACGTTGTCCCTCCGGATTATATTAGGCGATTCTGCGGCCAGAGCATTAGTGTCCATTCGTTATACATGTCCTACCCATTTCGGGCGAATGATGGGCGGTTTTCTGACTACGTCGACGTCACTGCACCGCTCGCATAGTACACTGGGCTGAATATATTTCGAAGAATTTTTGTCCCGAAAACTTAGGATGTCTTCATCCACTTTCGAGAAAGTCCATGATTCAGCGCCATAAAGTAGGACTGGAATGATAAGGGTTTTATATTACCTTCTATTATGGCAATTGGCCATAGTCATCCCTCATTTTATTTCAGCTGAAGTATTTTTGGCAGAATTTATAGCAGAGCTAAAGTAGAGAAAGTCCCTTACAACCTCAAAATTATTGCTGTCGACTGTGACGTTCTGTCCAATTCGTTGCTGTGTGTTCCTTCTTGTTAACAGCATATACTTGGATTTGCCTTTATTTACTGCTAAGCCCATTTTAGCAGTTTCCGTTTCAATACTAGCGAACGCAACGGAGCCCAACCGCTAAGTTCTGCTAATTATGTCGATGCCGTCTGCGTACGCTAGTAGTTGCACAGACTTTTGAGAGATAGTGCCTCCATTGTTCGCTTGTGAGTTCCACACAATTCTTTCAAGTATGATTTTAAAGAAGTCACATGACAGCGCGACACCTTATCTAAAAACCATTTTTGACATCAAAGGTCTTGGTTCAGTCGTTACCGACCTTAATGGAGCAGCGAGCGTCCTCCATTGTCATTCTACTCAGAGCTCGTTAGCTTATCAGGGATGACGAAACTAGATATGGCTCTATATAGCTCGTTTCAATAAGCGCTGTCGTATGTGGCCGTAAAATCGATGACCGTTTTGCTGTATCCAATAACGTTTATTTTTAGTACTATTTTGACCACTTCTGTTTTCCCCGATATCTGGAAAGTTGCCAAAGTTTTGCGATTATCTAAGCCCCCCCCTAGCAAACAAAACCGAATACCACCCAATTTCCATTTTGCCATTTTTGAGCAAAGTTATGGAAACAATTATGAGCAATCAAATAAAGGTTTTTCTTAATAATAATAAACTAATTGCTACCCACCAATCCGGTTTCCGAGCAAAACACAATTGCACTACGTCTCTGATCAAAATTTGTGAAGATGTTCGTGCTGAGTTCGACAAGGATATGGTGGGATTGATTGTATTCTTGGATTTTTCAAAGGCATTCGACACCGCCAATCATAACATTTTATTGAATAAACTTAGGACTAAGTTTTCCTTTAAAAACTCCTTATGCAACATGATCAAATCATACCTTTCTTTGTAATAGCTCACAGTATGCGTTTCAAGAAACTAAGTGCTCTAGTAGATTAATGGTTCCAATGGGCGTCTCACAAGGCTCTGTGCTAGGACACCTTTTATTTTCCTGTTTCATTAGCCATATAATTGAATGTTTCTCAGATTCCGAATACCACATCTATGCAGACGATGTTCAAATTTATAAAATGTTTCCAAAATCGGATATATTTCCAGCCTCCAGCAGAATGAATCAGGAATTGTGTAAAATCTCATCTTGGACGGTTGAAAATGAGTTGAAGCCCAATCTAATAAAAACTAAAGCCATGATCTTAAGCATGGCTCCTCCTCCTCAACCAGAACTCAATCGCATATGTGGAAAACACAAAAAAGGACAGCTTCAAAAATCTATGATGCGCTTCGAGGCCTAAGTCCCACAGCAAAGTATTTACCAACCAATGTCATTTATTTTACCCATTTTTTTGTACAGCTGCTAGTTATTTGCTAACATGAACTTTGAGTCCAAGAGAAAACTTACTGTTGCATATAACAGCTGCGCAAGATATATATTTGATCTGAAAAAATACGACAACATTTCCGACTACTCTAAGCAAATAGCAGGCTGCTCCTTATCAAATCTATTGAAATATCGAACTTTATTATTACTAAAAATAGTAATAGAATCTAAAAAACCAAAATATCTTTTTGACCATATCAAGTTTGTAAGAAGTAATCGGACATTTGAAATATTTTTACCCAGTACCTTGTGACCTCAAGGCAATTTTTTGTTCATGCCGTTCAACTTTGGAACCAACTTCCCCTCAGTATTAAACTTATAAGCAACACAAACACTTTCGTGAAAATAACTTTTACATTTTTTGCCGAAAATTCCTGCATTTCTTTTTTTTTACATGTTCCTTCCTATCATTTCATATCTTCTCTTTCTTCCCTTTCTTTTCTTCTTTATTTCATTTAATTTTTTAAAACGGAATTTCTTTTATAAGTTTTAAGTTTATTATTTAAAACGTGTGTAACTCTGAAATATAATATAAGCATGTGCAACTTAAAAGATGTATAATTTATATCTTATATGTACATACAATGAATAATAACAATAAATAAATACAAACACAAAAGTTTTTCCATATTCTCAGCACCGACTGTGACTCTACTACAAGGTGTCCGTTTTAATTTCTAAAGACTTTTGCACTGGTCTTCTTGCCTTGACACATTCTTTGTACCTGCTACAATTTCCGTACGTTATTGTATAAGCCTTCAATATCTTCGATCGCGCTCTGTGTTCTTCTTCTGAAGAAGTCAATGTTTTCTGCGTCTCTTCTGCTCGTAGAGCTCACAAGCGGCTCTCGTCTTTCGTTACAGCGCCGGTTTATACGCTTCTTATTTAACTTCATAAGCTTGCTGGGATTCTTCATCAAACCAGGGATTTCTTGGTTGTGGTCGGATGAAACCCAACATATCGGTTTCGGCATCTTAGATGGCACTTTGGCAGCGTCGCCACTTATATTAGGTACTTGATCCTAGCGTCATGGGAGTTGTTGAGAGACTTCGGGATAGACATTCGACGGTTCTGGCGGGCTCCTTCGATTGCAACTTTTCTACGTTATATTTTCTCACAGTAATTCTTCTTTGGATTACCACTTGAGAAATTCACATTTGCACCTTTGCTTCAACAAGGTAGTAATCCGAGTTCTTGCTGGCTGCCCGGAACATTCGAACGTCCAAATCAAATGGTCAATTTGATTTAGCGTTAGATGAACTGAAGCCCGACATGTCTCCTTGTGTGTATTGAGATGAGGAAACCGCATGCCTTCTTTAGTAGGGACATGGGCGCATATTACGTTTATGCTAGCGAGCTTAGCCTTGATGCGATTTGTCATAACATGCTCGTGGCGGAAGCTTAAGATTTCTTGCCTAAGCCTGCAGTATATGGCAAATTCACATCCGAATAAGCGCTGTTTGTTTTCCTTATAGCAATCCCCATAGTACGCATGTATATATCACAGTTTTCTATTCTCCCTCTGTCCGGCCCATTCCATCGCACTTCTCGGATGGTGGTGATATCTTCTTGATAGCTGTCAAGGTCCTCTGCTAATTGCTCGGCTGTTCGAGGTCTGTTGAGGGTCTGAACATTCCATGTGCAAATCCGAAGGTCGTTGTCCGTTAAGCGTTTGCGTGGGTCAAAAAGTCATCAACAGTGAATTCATTTCTATCCGACGCCATGAGTTGGTTCGTCATATCTTGTCAATCTCTTCCGCATAGAATTGTGAGCTTTATGACGGAATAGGGCAGTATTTTACTACTGGCCGAGAGTCTCCCTACCCTATTAGCCTGCACGAGTAAGAGTTTACTCATTCAGTAACAGGATACCATCACTAGGAGGTGCAAGCACTTGTAGCCAGTTTGATTGTTGCGATGCTGGCTCAATCTAAGTTATAGATAGATAGGTAGATAGATAGATAGATCAAATTTTTGTTCATTTCCAACTTAAAACTAAATTAACAACAATAGCTGGAAAAGAATAAATAGTGGTCATTCTATAACCAGCAGAACATTATGTCCTGATTTAGTGTTGGCTGAAACTTCAATTTTATTTAGGTTGAAATCATTTAAAGCATTTCCCGATATTTTTATAGAGATCAGCTTCATTTTCTCACTGATAAGTAGCTTATGAGCAGCAAACCAAATTCTCAGACCCTCTAAGTCTTCTCCAATCCTTACTATGCATTCAACGAGGGTTTGATACTTATATATAAAAGCTACGTATATCATCAGAAAATGCAGTAGCTATACCATTAAATTCAACGGTTGAAATCTTATTTAAAAAGTTATTATAAACGGCACACAAAGTGAAACTCGGCTTTTAAAAAATGGAGTACCACAGGGATCTGTACTCGGCCCTTTGTTTTTTTAGTATACATCAACTCAATCTTTGAACTGCCGTTAAACGGTATTTCGACGGCATTTGCAGATGATATACCATTTAACTATCAGTCAAATTCTGATTTTAATTGTATTTTACTAATTGAAGAGGACCTAGAAATTCTAAGAACTTGGCTTTCGTACCATAAACTGATAATTAGTGAAAAAACTAAATTCACCACTTTTAAAACCTCTGGTCATCCAGTTTATAATTACAACCTGTTTTTTCATGCTTCGGATTGTAGGCAATTTAGCTTTCCAATCCATGATTGTGGTATACGCAACTTTCAACATAAAAATTCTTGTTCGGATTCGTGTTTCAAAATCAATTTAGTGAAGAATTTCAAATACTTAGGTGTTACAATTAATTCTAACCTTAATTGGAAAGACCATAGTAAAAATATTAAAAATCATTTGATGCTTATAACACGAAAAATGTATCTCTTAAAGCGATTTTTCTCTAAAAAGATTCTGAAAACAATATACATATTATGGCCTTGCGCACTCTAAACTACAGTATGGGTTATCTAGTTGGGGTGGTTCATATGCAAATACTTTTAGACCTTTAATAATTGCTCAAAAGCTTCTTATTCGAATAATCTGTAACAAAAATTGTTATACCGAAAGTTGGCCGTTATACAAGGAATTGCAAATTCTGCCTATGAGACATCTTTATAAATTTAAAGTACTTCAAGAATTTTTTTAAATGGCAATGTTCCCGGCAGAAACTCGCAATTATATAACCTGAGAATAAACAACATGCACCTGGTCACTGTACCCATTGCTCACAAAACCCATTTCTCTAACTTTTATACTGTCGCATCCCCTAAGTCTTTCAATAATTTACCTCTGTCTATAAGGCACACTCTTAATTTTAAATCTTTCTTAAAAATGGTGAAAGACTGGCTATTCATGATTGACTTAAATTGTATTGATAACTACTGTTGAAAATTTATTATTAATAGAATACGTATCATTTTCTTGCTATCCTTTTTGTTTTGTTCTCTCTCAAATATTGATATACTATTACTAATATATTGCTGATTGTCACCCCACAACAGTTTACAGTTTATTATTATTGGAAATTTTAATTTACAAATGTACCATTAAACACTAACTTCCTAGTTACAGAATGATAGCTATTATTTATTCCTTTACAAATTGTAATTGTTCTTATTTTAAGATGAAAATGAAAACTGAATAAATAAACTAAATAAACTAAACAAATTAATAGGGAATTTATGTAAATTAGAAATAGAAGAGGCCCAAGCACAGAACCCTTTGAGACACCATCACTTAAAACACGAGAATTCCTGAAGACTCCATTGATATTAACTATTTGTTTTCTGTCTTTTTGAAACATTCATACAATACTCCTCTAAAGCCAGCATTATATAACTTGTCTAGTAACAGCTCATGGTCGACCACGTCGAAGGCTTTCATCATGTCAATAAGCAGGGCTATAGTTGAATTTTTATTGCTTATACCTTCATACAACTGCCTACACAACCTCTCCTAAAACCAAATTGATTACCTGAGAAAAAGTGATTGTGATCCAAAAACGATAGAATGCGGAATTTAATCAGTTTCTCAAACAGTTTAGCAATAGTTGGAGGTGGAGATATAGGTCTATAATTAGAAACATTCTTCTATTGCCTTTTTTAAAAAGGGGAATTATTTCAGCATTTTCAAGGGATTGTGGAAAACAGCCATTATTCACACCTAGGTTAAACAAGTAACTCAGGTTGTCAACCACATGTCAGGCAATTTTTTTTAGTAATATGCTTGTTATGCGGCCACTACTGCAAGAATTTTTGTTCTTCAAAGACATTATTGGTTTGTAGAGTTCAACCGAAGAAATCGCATTAAACACAAAGCTATTTGCTTGTATGCTATTAGGAATTAAATCTGAGGACGGTTTTAAATTTTCGGTGATTTCAGTAAAATAATCTTTAAATTTATTAGAGGTACTGGTGGCATCTGTTAAATGTATTCCATTGTCTTCTAAATCACCAACTCTTAAAGGTTCCTTATGCTTCCCCAAAATACTATCAACAACTCTCCACAGCTCCTTCCTTACGGTTACCTTTAGCCCTACGAAACAAATCCGAATAATATTTATTACGCGTTTCTGCAACCCTATCATGGATGTTTTTACATAATTTCACATAGAGCTGTTTAGCCTTCCTTTTTATTTGCTTTAAAAGCGTATTAGTCATCCATGGCTTTAAATGTATTTTATTGTTTGCATTATGCAAGGAAACAGTAGTACAAGACTTTATATGATTTTGTAAAATCGAAGAAAACAGGTCAAAAGCAACAGAAGGATTATTCTCCGAGTAGACCGCTTCCCAAAATTCATTTTTTAAGCACTCTATTAGCATTCTGTAATCTACTCGTATATTGTGTTTCTTCCTATGAGCGTTAAGATTATTGTTTGGGTCAGAATTCGAGAATGAATTGATCATCCGAGAGCTTATAATCGTACGCTGCACCACTAAAACTAACTCTTTTATTTTTTCGCACTCTAATAAAAATATGATCAAGACAAGTTGCAGAAGAGTCTGTCACGCGGGTTGGAACATCTATAAAACTCTTTAGACCATATGTTGACATAAGAAACAAATAATTTTCTGTTTCTTTATCGGAATCGTTCAAAATGTCAATGTTTATGTCGCCCAAAACAATTAAATTTTTTTCCCTTAACAAACCGAGAACATCATCTAGCTTTTTAATAAAAGTAGATTTTGCAATTTCATGCAGTCTGTATATGCATAACAATGTCTAGTTCTCATTTAAATATCTGAATGGTAACTTCCCAACATCGGAACTAGACATACTAATTTCAGAGAAATTACATATCAAGCCGTTCTTTACGTACACCGTTACAACTACCAAAAATCGAATAGCCCGGAATATTGTAAAAGCTTAATTCACTCTTGTAGATCCATATCCCACTTAACACAATTAGATACCATCGGTAAACTCTCAAGTGATTCAATTTGAGCTAGCAGCAATGAAAAATTTCGTCTAATTCTACGTACAGTGTGCGACAAAAGTCTACGTACAACCACCATTCTTGCAACCTAACGAGTTCAAAAGCATTATGAAAAAATCTAATGATGCAGTTTTGTGTCAAATCTCGTTTTATTAATAATACACTAAAAAATAAATGAATTTAACAAAAACTTAACAAGTGATTCACGAAAAACGAAAAATAAATAATGACAAAAGTCTACATATGGCATACTATTAACTAACATAAGAATCTTTAATCCATTAGATAAAACTATTGTAAATGATATGGGCATTGAAGCAACTAAATTCTTTAATCCATTAGCTGTTATGGCTTGCCACTCTTCTTTGAGCTTCTGTTTTACCATTGGGGCACTACTTATGGCATATCTTCTTATATTGCGTTCCAGGATCTCCCATACATGTGCTATGACGTTCAAGTCCGGGCCTTGGAGTGGTGTGTGTAGTTGTCTTGGGGCGTAGTAAATTAGCCAATCTTTGATAATTTGAGCTGTGTGCTTGGGGGCATTGTCCTGTTGGAAGATCCAACTCGTGCCAAGATTTAAGCTGCCGACGGATCCTTTCAGGTTTAGTTCTAAAATAGACTTGTGTTGATAGTGATCCATATTACCTTCAATAAAGGCTAGATTTCGTACGCCAGAAGAAGCTACAGCACCCCAAACCATCACGCTGCCACCACCATGCTTTACCGTAGAAACCAAATTTTCTGGATTCATTGCTGTGTTATTTTTTCTTCAAACTCTAGCTCTTCCGTCACTTTCGAATATATTACCATATACCATATTTTGATTCATCAGTAAATAAAACTCGTTTCCAGAAATCCATTCCTTTTGCAATGTATTTTTGGTTTTTTTTTTCACTTATTAAGAGTTTCCTGCGTGGAGTTCTGCTGTGGAAACCATTATTATTGAGAGCCCTTTGAACTGTGCTTGGACGCACAATTGTATTTAACCTTTCTACCAACACTTTAGACAGCATTGTGGCATTCACTCTTGGATTATTGCCTACTTCTCTCATGATAAAGCTGACATTTCGGCTATTCAGCTTCTTTGGGCGGCCACAACGCGGTTTGTTTTCGACGGTACCGGTGTATATTATATATTGTATATTGTTTGGACTGTTGGACATGGAATGCCGGGCGTACGTAGACTTTTGTCGCTCACTGTATATTTTGATGCAAACAGAAAATATCAAGAGAATCAGTAGGAACGACTTTGTAAATACATGCATTAGAATTTAAACGAGAGACAGAACAAACAGAAGTCATAACTTATCTAAATAAGCAGCATAAGTAATTCTTACTAAATTGTCACCCTCGTTCCTGTACATATGGTATATACAACCCCATTCCTAGTCCATACATATCTATAATTTTTGGATTTCTTCATCGATGTTGCCGCTTTAGGCAGCTGACGTGTCCGATAAGTAAGGCAGTTGATGTGCATTTTCTGTTCACTTGCCTCTGAGTTGAGTAAAGTACTTGTTAGCGGTATCTTTTTCTCTCTTTTAGCTGCCATTATTTTTGCATTGCAGGGACGAGATGATAACTTCACATGACGAATATTAGTACAGCTCATTGTTTTGTTTACTATGATGACGATTTGTAATTTTTTTTATGTGTCGTAGGTCAGTGTCGTTCTCTGTGACGTCAACATGGATACCGTCACGGAAAACTTTTAGAGCCAAATCGATGGGAGAGGCATTGCCGGTGTTGGAAGGAACATTGTAGACCTCAAGTGTGTTGGCAATCAATTGTTCTTCAAGTCGATGTCGATTTACACGATCTTCAAGCAGGTTAGTTTTTTGCTCGCACTCCTTGTTTTTGGTGCGCAATTCTTCTATCTGCTATCTTTGGATTGCTTTACCTTCAAGGATTTCAGCATATATGATGTCCAGAGTAATACTGGATGCTCCTGGAGGTGTAAATTGTGGCAGTGTCGGATTGAGTGGAAGTGGATTAACTGTTTTTTTTTATGTTGATGTTGGTTCGCGACACTAGAAGCACAAGCCTCTCCAGAGAGAGAATCACGGCGTTTAGCTGCTACACAGTTCACACATCTCCAATCTTTATTACATTTTCATAAAGTCCAAATCAGCGGGCATCACATTAGCGCATGAAGCATGGAAAATGCAATTGAAGTCACAGCAGACCACCTTGCATTCGCTTCTTTCGACTTTATTTCTACACGAGTTACAAAACATTTTAGTAGTTGACATCGAATTAAGAAGTTCCCGATTTGTCCGTACCCCACAATAGTACTGAAAGTTCTGACAGTCAATAGTTTTCCGATTAATCTCCATGCAGGTCTCCTTATTATGCTGGTTTAACTTTAAAATTTAACAAAATTGGTATTACTATTGTATTTTATAATCAGTTTTCTGTCTTGAATTCATTACCTAAAAGTATAACATTGTGCATTACTTCCAGCTTGAAACTCGTTTTTGCTGAATGTACTATAATATAATTTTTTTTTTCTTTAATTTTTGGCCACCCCGCCTCGATTTTATCCATCAAATTGTAAGATATACCGAAGTGATACTCATCTAATTTATTACATACTACCTTGTTCCCGGAATGTATTCAGAAAATTGGAAATACAAGTTTATTCATCTAAATCTATATTGTCCCCTTCAGAGTTATCCCCATTGACTGCAACATACTTATGCCGGCGTTTGATCCAATCCTGGAAATATTTTTTATATTCGGTTTTCGGTATGTCCATCTGTGCTTCCTGCGATTTTTCCATTACTTCCTCTCGGCTGCTGAAACGCGTTCCCCGTAGTGGTTTTTTAACTCGATTGAACAGAAAGAAGTCACAGGGAGCCAAATCAGGTGAATTCGGTGGCTGTTGGATGGTATTTCTGGCATTTTTCGTCAAAAAATTACGAATACTGATGGCACTGTGCGACGGTGCGTTATCATGGTGCAAAATCCACAAGTTTTCTGCTCACAATTCTGGTCTCTTTCGGCGAATTGCTTCACGCAAACGTTTCATAACGCCCAAATACTCGTAACACTCTTGGCTACGTAACTTTTGCATATGCTATGACGCTAAGATTTAGAGGGAATGTCAACAACGGATTTACCAACTTAACAAAAAAAAAAAAAAAAAAACTCAAACCGGAGCAATGGGAGCGCCATACGATGTGGTGCGGGAACTTTTCGATCAAGGTGGTATATACAATATGTAATTACAGAGTGTCGCCATATTTCTAATATGTAAGTCTAATAATCTATAAGTCGATTATCTAAAATTTGTTATATTTGTAAATTAATTGTTATAATTGTTATATTTGTAATTTGTAAAATCGACGTCAAAAAGCGGTCAGACTGGGTTCCATCCGATCATATTCACGAAATCCCTAGCTTAAGGAAAAGTGTATGTAGCTCCACTATAATACCTCGCTAATTGGCTCTAGAAGGAAGAAAAAGAAGCACCTGATTGAAAGATGTAGAGATACTTCTGCAGAAAAGTTTCACCAAAATATACAAAGAGCGCCTCAGGACTGCACGACTAAGACAGAAATCCGTAAAGATGGCCAAGGAAACTACAATAAGTAGTAGATTAGCATCGATACTGTCGAAAAAGCCACTTCTGCTGAATACTACATAAATATGTAGAGAGGATGACCCAATTTCTATCGTCAGGCTGAAATCATCTGTGATGAAAGACAAGACCCCAACCCACCTGACTAATATGAATAACAAGACTGCTAAACCAGGCGGTCGCGAGCTATTACAGGGAAGAGGACATGACTTTTCAGAGAGCATACACCAACTGATTTGTAGCGTTAACTACGTTTCTCAGTTCCATCCGTTCCATCCCCCCTGCAGAGGAGGATCTCTGCTTGCAATATGACCTTAACCAACTTTGATTGTGAAGCTGGCTAAAGTTGACCAAAATCCGTGCCAAATGAAGTGGCGTAGTGATGTAGCGCTATTTGTCTTGTCTTGGATATTCTGCTTGGCAGGTTAGTGCTCTTAGAGGCAGACAACAAATAAATTTGAAGTCCTTGTACTGAGTTATGTATGTTTCTCTACGAGGCAGGATTCTTAATTGAGCATAGACGGGAACATAAAATTAAATTACCGAATCGGATTTCTTAAAAATGTATGCAAATTTGGATAAAGTGAAAAGATTTTTTTTGTATTTTTGTATGATACTCGTATTGCCATCCCTGCACTCAACAGAAGTACACCCATCTCTGTTCTTTTTTTACGCGAATTTGAAATAACACGATTCGCAAAAATAAATAATTTTTCCTTTTTTACACGGATTTTTCGATTTAACACGATTCACAAAAAAAGTTTTCTTACTTTTCGGAGTGCGTTTCAGCTAATTCATAGTCATGTACATCTGCAAAATTCAATTCAATATACACATCAAAATTTTTAACGGTAATTTATCCGTGTGTGTTTATGAACATCTGTTTAATCGGAGCAGTTCGAATGTCAGTTTCTATTTTGTGTTAGAAGTGTACGGAGTGTAAGTTTTTTACATTGTTTCATAGTAACCTTACAAACATAATGTCTAAGAAAGAACGGAATATTTCGAAGAGACAGGCAATATCGTTAGAAATCAAAGTACAAATCTTAGACAGATTAAAGAGAGGTGCCAGATCTGTTGACAAAGACTTTAATTTAAGTGAAGTGACTATAAGAACAATAAGAAAAAATGAGAATTAAATTCGACAATCAGTAATTTCTGGATCAAAACTCAGTTCGAAAATATCATCTTATTGTAGAAATCCCGTAAAAGAAAAAACCGAAAAACTTCTGGTCTTATGGATGGAAGATTAGCAGAAAAAAAGAATACCAGTTAGTGAGAGAATTAGAAAAGAGAAAGCTCTTAGATTGTACAACCATCTGAACGATTTGGAACCATGAACAAGTCGTCAGCAAACAACTGGCATTTAATGCAAGTGAGGGACGGATGCTGGGTTTTTTTAAAAAGGCATGCATTTCACAATGTAAAACTAAAAGGTGAAGTAGCATCCGCAGATGAAAACGCTGCAAAAAGTTTTCCGGATAAACTGAAAAAAGCAATTGAATTTTTAATGCCGACGAAACGGGTTTATTCTGGAAAAAAATGCCTGGAATAACCTATATAGCAAAATCTGAAAAGTCAGCTAGTGGCTTTAAGGCGGCCAAAGATCGAGTAACGTTTTTATTTTGTAGCAACGCATCTGGTGATAAAATGTTAAAGCCTCTACTAATTAACAAATCCCTTAAGCCTCGAGCTTTGAAAAGTAAAAACATTACACAACTTCCAGTTTTTTGATGGCGAATAAAAAGGCTTGGATCACGGCAGATTTGTTTACAAATTGGTTCAACAATTGCTTTATTCCTAAAGTCCGCAAATATATGGAAGAAAAAGGATTGGACTTCAAAATACTTTTGCTCATTGACAACGCGCCTAGCCACCCAGTGCTTTATCATTCAAATGTTCAATTGCTATTTTTGCCGCCTAATACCATTTCGCTGATTCAGTCACTTGATCAGGGGATTATATCAGCATTCGAAATGTACTACATAAAACAAGCGTTTAAATACATTTTAGATTCTATAGAAGAAAAAAATCTAACAGTTCTAGAAGCATGGAAAAACTTTACAATTATGGAGTGTATTACACATGCTTCTTACGCTATTAAACAACTGCGCCAGTCTACTTTAAATGCTTGTTGGAAAAAAATTTGGCCATCATGCGTTGAAAGTGAAAGTGGTGTAATACAAAAATCAGCTCTACGCACTGAAATTATAACTTTATCAAATCAAATTGGTGGCGAAGGTTTTCACGACATGCAAACAGTTGACATCGATGAATTGATTCTTGAAAGTCCACTGAATGAGCAGGATTTAATTGAAGTTAATGACAACAAAGAAAATGACTCGGAATATGACGAAGTTGAAGATGTCAACGGCTGATACAATACGCGAAGAATTGAAGTTTGCTGTAAGTTTGGAATATAATTTCCTTATTCATGATACTGATATGGAGCGTGCATTAAAATTTCAACGAAATTTAAAGTCTTGGGTAGGTGGATATCAAGAATTATTTAAGCAGCTGGAGAAGCTGAAAAAACAATGTTTAATGATGGATTTTATTACAGCGTAGAAGTCAAAGTACACGTACGGTCATAAAAACCGCACCATCTAATGAGTTCTCAAAAAATGCCTAATTACATCAGATCGTAAGGGTTTTTCCCATACTAATGAAGGGTATTCCCCATAGCGGAGTTCGGCCTCGTATTCAGTGCAAAAAAAATCAGCTTGAATTGAGTTGTGACGGTGACAAGTAAAAAAAAGTGAAATGTCTGGTAAGTATCATCAACTGACTCGGGACGAAAAAGTTCAAATATTGACTTTAGTCGAAGAAGGGCTTGGCTATCATGAGATTGCGGTTATCGTACGACTGATGAAGAAAAAAGAAAATTTGGATCCACTGGAAAGGAAAAAAGGCTCGGGACGAAAACCTAAAACAACCCAGAAGACGGACAATGTATTACAACGAATTAGCATAAAAGATCGCTTTAAAAGTCCTGTCCGTATAAGAGCAGAGCTGAGTGAATTTCATCAAGTTGATCTAAGCGCCGAAACCATATGCCGACGGCTACGGTAGATAGGTTCATATGGAAGACGACCAGCGAAAAAACCTCTCCTAACCACAAAAATGAAAATAGCTCGCTTGACTTGTGCAAAAAAGTACGAAGATTGGACGCAGGATGACAGGCGATGTGTGATATGGTCCGATGAAAGTAAATTTAATTTGTTGTGTGTAGACAATTTGCCATACGTACGACGGTCAGCAGGTGAAAGGTTCAAAGACGAGTGCATAGTCAAAACAGTGAAGTTTCCTCAAAGCCAGATGGTTTGGGGATGTTTTTCTTTTTACGTTTTGGGCCCTTTGCACTTTGTTAATGAAACTATGAACGCTTAAAAGTATGGAGAAGTAGCAAGGGAGTTTTTGGTACCCGCAATTGAACAGCATCATTCGGATACTGGCAAGTGCATTTTTCAAGATGATTCTGCACCTTGCAACAGCGACAAATCCGTAAGTAAAGTATTATAAATCAACTTCTAGATGTCTACTTTATAAATAATAAACAGACAAGTAACTAGAGTCTTTCAATAATTTTCAGCTCAAGACAACGTTTGATGACCTCGGAATTAGCAGACTAGACTGGCCAGTTAATTCGCCCGATTTAAACCCAATCGAACACTTGTGGCATGCAATGAAACGTAAGGTGGCTGAACATAAACTAGAGAGTAAAAATAAGCTAAATGAAGTTCTGGAACATGTATGGAATACTGAAATTTCAAGGGATATTACTGAACTTCTAGTAAACTCGATACTTTCTAGAATAAGAGCGGTTATAACCGCCAAAGGAGGAGCAACTCGGTATTGATAATTTTTTGGTAAAAGTGGCATATCTAAACATCTTATATACACATACTCGTACATACAAAATGTATCGTTTGATTTTGTTAACCAATGACTGTATTAAAATATTTAAAAAAAATAAGAAAATTAACTGGTTTTTCTTTCTTTGTTAATATCTTTTTTCAAACATTCAATAAACAGATGGAAATTAGATAGAAATACTTATAAACTACTGCGGAGTACTCAACAAAAATTTGATTTCATTATAAAAATTATTTTTCAATCATTTTGATATGGTGCGGTTTTTATGACCGCAAGTGTAAACGGCGGTTGCTGCAAACTCGCTCACTGAAGGTTACAGTTTTAGCCCAGTCCGCAATAAACGTCCACTCTTATCAAGTAACAATTAATACCACTTGTGAAGAGTCTTTAATTTTAATTTACATTTTTATTGACTAAATGTGTACATAGTAATTTAATATTTTTTTCGAAATAAAAATGAATTGCTTTTTTTTTCTAAATACATAAAATACGTTTTATCATTTTTTTTGCACGGTTTTGAAGTCAAATATTTACAATTTTTTTCATTTTCCACGATTTTTCAAAGTTGCGGAACATATTCCCGAAAATACCATATGCAGCATATATTTTTTGACACGGATTTTTATTTACACGGTTTGCTGAGGAACGTATCTACCGTGTGAAAGCAGAGTTGGGTGTATCTTTAATTTATTAGTTTTTGAACAATAGCATAAAAGTAATAAATGTTACTTTTATCATTACTACTGAAACTTCGTTAAAATAAATTCCGTAACAAAGTCGAACTAAGAAAACATTTTCATTTTATTTTCAGGATAGACTCGCAAACCCTTTTTCTTGGTACGTAAAGAAATGACTTATTTAATGCTTTTAAATTGATTATGTGTATATGTATATATTTAGAAAAGTATTTCAAAATTTTCCAACGTACGTTAGAGGCTTATAAAAACTCTTTTTAACAAAATTCAATACCATCACAAACTTCAAGAGAATAACCACTTTTTGTATAGATTTGTAGTTTATTAAAACTCTTAAAATTGTTCAAAGTCAGAATAAAAGGTGATAAAAAGTAACAAGCATTGTTCCTAACTTCGACACACTACACTTGAACACAATATTTTATTTCTGTTGGGGGAAAAATATAGGACCTTTGTTAATGAAAATAATTGTTTTTTTTACATTTAAAATTAATTTTATTGAACCAAAGATTGTCCACCACCTTCTGCCATTTTTCGGCTAGAACCATAATTCCATCAGCGTATAATTCTGGGGTTCCTTGTTGGAACGCAGATTCATAGGATTTTAACGTCCCACTTTTGAAGCCAATTTAACGCCAGCAGGAGAATGTTGGAGAAATTTACGGTGAAATATCAGGACAACACGGTAGACGCATCTAAACTTCCCAGCTATAATCTTTTAATTCAGGTCATGGCAGTGCTGCCGTTTTCGAATTCAAGAAAAACAGAATATTTCCTGTTTAGGAGGGAAAAATAACAGGAGATTCCAAATTAAGAAAAAAGAAAGTATTTCAACTAAAAAAATACCCTCATTGTTATTTTGGGAGGATTGCAACATAAGAACACCTGCTTTAAGAAAATTAATACGAATTAAGAAATATAACGACACAGTTTATATTTTATTTATGTAACAAAAACAAAATAATATTACATAAAATTAAAACAAATGCTTATATTATATTGGAATTCATGCGGATGATAATGTTATACAAAGTTATACATAATATCACAAAAATATTAAATTACAGATACATAGAAAGTTGTAGCAAATGATATCTCTATCATTAAATGAATAATATCACAGGACCAGTCATTTAGTCATTTAAATATCAGTCATTTAGTTAATGTATCTATTTACTAATTCAGTACATAGATTTCTTGTATTCACAGCAGATCATTTGTTTTTCATTAAATGCAAATGATTTTCATTCATTTTTAATGTTGTACAATTTAAATCCTCGTCTTTCATATGTGATCTTTCGTCAGCAATTGCATTGAGAGTTTCATTACCTAAGCAGTTCCGTTTTTTAGTTTTTACGTCTGTAACAATGCTGAAAATGCGTTCACATTCCGCATTTGAATGTGGAAGACATAACACAATCTCATTCTTATAATCTTTGATACTTGCAGTCATATTCCAAAACTCTTCAATGGTTACCTCTTTCAATTTCTTTTGGTCTTCTTTTTTAAAATGCATGGGTAAAGAATGCCACTCATTCACAAGGTCATACGGATTAATGAATTTTGAAAAAGTATTACATAGTGTCTGCAAAGAATTTAAGTGTCCTGCTCTGTTCAAATCCAGAGCAACACAAGGATTTAAAAATACGAATTGTTGAAAAAGTAGGTTATCAATTGGAAATCATTTTTTTATTCCACTACATCCTGGAATGTAAGCATTTTTAGCATTTTCCCGAATATTTTTAGCATCTTCTGCAGAAAGATTTGATTGTCTAAAAATTATCCTCATTCGGACCCCAAATGTATTTGGGAAGTATTTAATTTATCTGACAAAACGAAATCACTAGCCAATTTTAAAAACAGTTCTCTCCATAAAAATTTTCATCGATTGAAAAGCCCATTGAACTTATTGAAATAATTTAAACTAAATTTAAGGAAAAAGAAATATGCTTTTACAACACCCGAACTCAAATTTTCAAGAATCTTTTTTGTCGAAGGAAATTTGTCCTCAAAATTCGCTAGGCAAAAATAATAGATGAGTTCTTTCCACATGTCAAGCACTCTACAAATGCAATGCGTATGGTACATAGCCAACGAGTAATACTTAATTTTAACATTCGCTTACAAGATGCGTTAAAACTTTCCGGTATCTCTTCTAATATTGAGTACATCTGTTAGGGCTGCCAGTACTATATGAGCATATAGATCTCGAAAAATCTTCTAAATATAAAGGCAAAGACCTGACAGCAGCACTACCAGCAAGCATAGCACCATCACCACTGTGGCATAGTTATTAAGCATTCAGTTTCTTCTTGAAGCCTTGAACTGAAAGAATTTTTTTCTACCATAACATTGGCGTTATCCAAGGCACACCCAATTATTTTCTTTATATTCAAGCCATGTTCTGTAATGCAGTCTTTAAAGCATTTGTAAATAGCATCAGCAGTACAATCTCTGCCATCCAGCTCTATCAGCTCCAGCAGTTCCGTCTTGACCTTGCCCCCAATATCGGACGAGCAATGTTAAATTTTTGCGATAGCTTACGTTAGTACTTGCTAAAATATTTTTGTCCAGATTCACGAAAGTTTTGCGAATCTTTTCTGGGGCTAAAACTTCCGTTATAAATTTAGTGCATTTAGTACGATGTACAGGGTGAATGACTGGAACTACAACTTTTTAAAATGCTATAATTTTTTTATTTTTTGATAAATTTGATTGTGCCCAAGCAAAAAATGTTGGGGAATACATCAATTTTCAAATTGTATCAGTAGTTTTCAATATTTCCATCTTTGGCGCGAATAATGGCCTTGAGACGGCCGAAGAAAGCATCGCACGCTGCACGCAAGTGGCTCTGCGGTATTTTGGCCCATTCCCGGCGAAGTGCTTGTTTGAGGTGGTACAAACTTTGGTAATTTTAGGTCCAGCCTTCGCCTTCAAACCCCAGACAGAGAAATCCAACGGATTTGCATCCGGAGAATTTGCAATCCATTGTGTCGAAGAAATAAAGTGTGGAACATTGTTTTTTAACCAATCTTGGTTGACGCGAGCTTTGTGAGACGGTACCGAGTCTTGTTGAAAAGTCTACGGTCTCCGATCGAAATGATTGTTTTCCCAAGGCTTCAATACTGCCTCTTAGACAGTTTCACGGTATACGATCGCATTAATTTTGACGCCACGGTCCAAAAATACGAGCGGAGAGCGACCATCGGCGGTTATGGCAGCCCCAACCATCACCATCGGTGCTGCCTGCTTTCTGGTGGCCGTCCGAAGGTGTAAATTTTCGAAGGACCTCTCTGGCAAGTAAACTCGGTAATTTTGTTTGTTGACATATTGCTCGATAACAAATGGCGACTCATCGGAAAAAACCAAATTCGGCAACTCACCACTTTCGTGCAAGCGTAGCAATGCCTTCGCTCTTTCGACTCCAACTTTTTTCTGTTGCGGTGTAAGATCGTGTGCTTTTTGGAACTTCAATGGCTTGAGCCCGAGCTCATTTTCCAGTATGTGTTGCATCCGTTCCAACGATATGTTGAGCTCACGAGCCTCACTTCAACGCGGATTTCGCTCAATCCGAGCCTTCACTTTCCGAACCATTTCTGCCAATGTTGCTGTTTTTTTATGACCACAAATAATTTATTCACGTTGAGGTGTTGGAGGGCTCTAACGATAGCTACTTGTGGTTTTCCAGCCAAATATAAAGCAATCACACTGTTACATTTGAATTCCATCGCGGATAAAAATTTTTCAACACAACTGAGACACAAATCGTTTAAAAGGCTTGTAAATAATAAAATTATATGTCATGTGTAAAAATTTGAAATCACTGCCATGAACGGTTTGGAAATTATAGCAGTCTGAAGTTGGTTGCAGTTCGAGTGATTCAGGGTGTAGAGTGAATTCGGAATCGCGCTGCTATCTAAGGTTTTTACTAGGTCTACCAGGTGATCAATGGGTTTTAGCGCAATGTTGTGCTCGGCCATAAAAATCGATATTTTTATTTCTGCTTCTTTGTTTTTTTTTTCTTATTGCCATCTGTTGCTGAAGAAAAATGTTTTTCAACACTTGCTTGTTGCTGTGTGCTTTCATATTTTTGAATATGTTTTGGTCGTTTGGAGTGTCTTTCCAATGCCCATATGTCCGTTTTATCAAAAACGACATTGCAAGGAACACATTTGCATTTATAGAATTCACCTGGAATTTCGTTCGGCCAATTCTGGAACTGTGGTTCATCCAGCCATTCTATTTTAAATTTTTGATCGTGTTTAACCTTTTGTGCTGATGATGAACTTGCCCTATTAAAAAAAAAATAACATTTTGATTTATGAAGAACAACCACTGAGATGAAATCATAAATTACTAAAAAAAAAAATATCAGCTGCGAGCTGCAATGCAATTGTCAAACGCAAACTACAAAACAGGGATGAACTTGAACAAGGATGTTACATGGTAGACCGTTGATCGTGCATAATGCGTTAAGGGGATACTTACACTTTACGTTGTGTTAATAATTGAATTTTTTTTTTTAATAAAGAAATAATAAAGAATAATAAAGAAATAAATAAAAGCAATATTAATAATAAGAAATTATGACAAAAAATGTAACAGGAGAATTTGGGAAAATATCTTGTGGTAGCAGGAGACAGTAGATTGGACTTTTTTCAATCAAAATAACAGTAGTCTCCTGTCGGGACAGTAGAAACGGCAGCACTGGGTCATGGTAAAACCATACACCTTTCATGTGGATTTGTTCTGGCCTCTTTGTTTTTAAATCGGTTGCTTCAACCGCATCAATTTTAATCCAATCAAACATACTGCATCACCTTTTTTGCCCTTAATACTGCCCTCGCTACCGTTTGGGAAGATTTGTCATCTTCTCTAGACCAACGTTGTCCTATGGGACCCGTTTTTATCACTTGTTACCATTCACTTCAGAAACTACTCATATTCGTTCCTTTTCAACATCGATCTGAATATGCAAATTCAATCATCGAGTTTAATTTTTGTAACCATTTCGTTCCAAATGGCTTAAAAGGGTTTTGCGTTCGATCTCAAGTTGCTTAGCGATATCATGAGTGCTTGTGTGCTAATCTTGCTCAGCTTTTTCCATGATTTCAACGACTTTTTCAATGATTTCGTAAAGTAAGTACAAGTTACACTATATGTGTAATAGGGTACAAAACGTTACAATGTAAGCTTTGCTTAAATCCGGAATAACTTGGAGGGGAAGCAGATTTCACATAAGCATTTTTTACGCGATTTCTTCAAATTCACTCGTCATCCGGTCAATAACCGACCGCTATAACTAAACAAATACGATTACGTTCTGAAAATTTTTACGAAAATGTTAACACTGAAGATGTCTAACAAACGTCTCTTTCTCTTTCCAGCTTAATGGAAAAAACTGATAAGCTGTGGAGTCATAAAGTTACTCTATGAGGTCCGCTGATGATTTCATGACATAACTCATCGAAAAATAAAATTAAAATCTATACCAGTCTAGCGAAATCCAAATTTTTACGCTACATATTTTGAAAGTATTGACAATGCTAAGTCTCCTTTTCAATGGATTGAATAACATTTGTTTTTTACATTTTCAAGTCAGTCATTCATAAAATACTCGTAGATACTGGTGTACGCCAGGCCTGAGTTCTGTCTCCGAGACACTTTTCGATGTTCATGAACGATCTCTTCTTTGCTACAGCTTTCTATATTCGTTCCTTGGTTCACGTGGTGACATATGCCTAGTTCCTTAAATTGGGATAATCATATAATAACTAATTATGGAAGTATCAACTGAGTGGAATGTAATTCTTCTAAAACACAACGCTGTCTTTCGTCGTCAAGGCAAAATTGAAAAATGTAGATATCCTACTGGATATATGATTTAGTAAAAACTTAAGTCCGAATGGCCAAATATTCAATGTCACTAAGGATGCAACGAAATTTTTAGATTTTCCCAAGCTATGAACACCACTTCACTTCATCTGATCTTTCCTCTTTATATTGCAATTTTATAGAACAATAACTATAGTTTAATTCACCACATTTTAAATAGGATTCAAAACCAAAGCACCAATTAAATTTATTGGTGCCTACAGTATTCCCTATTTCATTCTAGCACCGACGCAATGTCTCCTGCTTCATCGTGTTTTATCGCTTAATCCACCACTAGTAATCAAACGCAATTTTCAATAGCTTTGAACTCTTTCTAACTTTAAACCGAAGCACCCGTTGGAGTATGAATGCTCAACAGTATACCCTAGAGCTTATTTTCGGAAGTACTCCAAATACCCTAGCTGTGGAATACCATACCTAACATTCTCCAGCCCATTACATGGTCCAAACATTCAAAACCAATTGATTTCCGTATCTTTTTATCTTTTCCTCTAATTTTACTTTCGCTCTGCCTTGTGTTCAAATATTACCTGTATGTTCATAATTATTTTAGCGCAAGCAGTTTATGGGAAAAAAACCGTTATGGGTAATTTTGCCCCTAAACGATACGCTTTTTTATTTTTAATTTAAAAAAAGTAAAATACAATTCGTAGTATTATTTCATAAGTAGCACTGCAATCGCGATTCTGAAATTTCACTATTGATTAAATTAATCAAAAAATTCTGTGCCGATTTTTTCTTCACCTTCCAATAAGTCGTATATTTTTGAGAATAATCGTTTTTTCAAGGTTTTATTCAAAAAGTGGCGGGACTGTTTTTCTCACAAAAAAAAAGAAAAGAAAAAACGATTTAGGAAAATATATTTTATTAAATTTGTAACATAGTAGCCTGTCCTCTGTATACAAATTTTTGGCCAGACGTAGAACCTGTGGGAAGGCATCTAGAAAAGTTCTTCCGGAATACTTCGCAACACCATCGTCATATTTCGTTGAATAGCTTGCGGTATCATCAAAGCGCTCTCCTTTCATGGCAGCTTTCAGCTTAGTGAATAGAAAAAGTCGGCCGAGACCAGACCCGTCTGATCACTGTTCACTCATCACAGTTTCCTAGACAAAAACATGGTTACCAATAAAGACGATGCTCAGGAAATCGATCGTGAAGTAAGATGCGTACAATTCCGACTGCTGGCGCCGTACCCATTTCTGTTGTCTGAGCAACAATATTTTTTAACAGTGATTACTATTGAAATATCTTGCTTCGCTCACTCATTATCAAATGCAGTTTTTATCATTTAAAACGGTTCTGTGGCGGTTTTATCCAATTTCAAATAAAATTCAGTGGCAACCCCTAGTTCTGTTGTACAATAGAAAATGTGACACGACAAAGCAAACACCAGCACTTTAAACAAATACTCTTGTTGACATTGTTTTTACACTAGCTAGAGAAAGAACGAAACAATAACGAGTAGTTCCATCGGCAAGACTTATTCCCGAAACTTTTTAAATAAACTGTGTATGATGCGCAAAATAGATTTTTATTTTTTAACATATTCTTATTTTATCGAAACAAATAACTCAGATGGAGAACTAGTCCATTGTACTCCTTGTAAGACCGTTTTAATGCTTTCAATGGATTTTTTCAGTTTTTCGAAGAAAGATGAGTTAGCACTTCAGTGATAAAGTGCCTGCAGTACCAGAAAAACCACGTTAAGGCCGAGCACATACAGGGTGATGCGTGCGTTAGACGGACATTCACAGAGGTAGTGCTACGGAAGCATCGCAGAGTATTTTATTCCTTATGCGCAGCACATTTAAGTACTTATCAAAAGTGTAGTGCCCTGTCACGACACCAGTAGTAAGCAGCCTGCAGTCTTCCCGACTGAGGGACAGCAGGGAGGCCGCCAACCTTTTAGAGACATCGCGAAAAACTCGTTTGGTCAGCAGATGTGCTCATATGAATCCCATTTGTCAATGGTTCTGAAAAATTGGTCAATGGGTTCTGAAAAACTCTTTTCTGAGCTTTGCCCAGCAAGTCCATCGGCGATTTCGCTTCCCACGACCCCTTCGAGGCCTGGAACCCAAACAAGCGTCAGTTAATTTAGACATCCGACTGCGTTCAGTGAAGTCTTGCATCCTCGAACTAGATTGGAAGTCGTAAAAGGACCCAGGAAGGCTTTCAGAGCAGCTTAGCTGTCGCTACTGATACAAATGCTTCGCCCCTTCGATTAATCATTCCCAATATAGTTCTTTGCCATCAGGATTGCGTATATCCTCGCTTGGAAAACAGACGCAAGTTTTTCTAGAGAGGAGTGAAATCTAACATTCTCGTCCTCCGAGCCGATATCAGTTTTTGGCTGAAACTAGACTTGGGCACAGGGAAATTCGATTTCATATTTTTTTCTCAGCAGGAGTTGTGGTGTCATTGCATCAGACGACACCATAGCAGCGGAGACAGAATGTTGCTTGCGGGCAACCCTTGTTTACCCCTACCTTCACATATTGGCCACCCCGCATCCGCGATCAGTGTTCAACTCCCCAGCATTCCTTAAATCCACAAAACTAATGATTCATATACGCCGTGCCGTCAAAAGTTGCAATCCATATCGATGAAAATGTCCAGTCTTGCCGAGTGCGCCTTCAGTTCTGCCTACCAGATTTTGAAACGATCTTCCGCGTTGATTAGAATGTTGCATCTCAGACAGAGGATGCATTCGCAAAGAGGTTTTTCACACATGGTTCAGGACCATTTTTTCCATGCTCTTCAACATGAAGGAAGTCAAATTATAGGTATGAAGCTCTTGTTGAGTGGGAAGTCATCTTTTCGGGTTTCTGGTATAAAGGCTACTCTCATTGTTCGCCAGTATTTCGGTATATATGCCGGTGCCAGACTAGAAGTAAAAATTCCCTGCCAGCAGCTGATCTATACCTTTTTGTAACATAACTGGTTATATGCCATTGGTTATAGGCGACTTGAAGCCATCAAAGAAGAGATATACCAGTTACGGCATGTTGTGTAATTCAGCTCACTAGCAGTTTCGTTAATAGGAGCTAGTTGTGACCTGCCCTGACTACCTTACCTTACTTGGAAGTGAGCCTCAAGCCATCAGATTTTCTGACTGATTCCACCCTGGTTGATTTTTCCCTTTTGAGGACTTTGGGCTCACCGTCAGTTTCGACCTTTTCGCAAAAGTCTTTATAAGAGGCGTTCTTCTAAATCCGAATTAGCTTCTTCTTGCTTCGATCTGTAAAGGCTCCAATCTTCCACCAAATTAGTCTTAAGTGACCTGTTTAGAAATTTTCTGGTTTCTTTACAAAGTCGCTGCAGGTCTTCCGCCTTTTAGGGAACGGGCGGTCTTCCCGTTCAAAACACTTGTTTTGGCATGGAAACCTCCGATAGTACTTTCCAGCCAGTAATCTCCTTAGTATACTTCTTGGGTAAAGTTAAGTCGATTGCTTGATGTCTTATTCTCGTTACAAAACTTTGCTAAAAGCTAACATTGTTGACAACCAGGTCAGACGATAGTACGAAATCCAGGAGATGAGTTCTTCTCACGTTGCATTTGCTACTGCCCTAAAAAAAATTGGGGTATTAGCATCGCAGCATATGATAAGTCTCATTTTCCTTGAACCATAGCAATTAATAGGTTCGGCTACCGCCTTCGGTAGTGGTGGTAATAGCGAATCATTGGGAAACAGACACAGGAAAATAAGGTTGCAAAATAGATAGATAGAAATTGTATCTGATTGACCCTTCCGCTAACTATCACCACCCTTATGATCCAAGGCAATAGGACCCCTCAGGGTAAATTCGAGCATATTCGAGATTTTCAGCCCTTCTGGGACTCAGGAATGACCATCCACTCAGCCGCGAAGCCCAGACCAGTTTAACTTTAATATTAACATGCCTGAAAAAGAAACACAGAAAAGCTTTCCCCCCTAGTAGCAGGAGGTAGTAGCAAATGTCATTGTAGCTAGAGAAAACAGCAGCAAGAAGATAAAATGCGTGTTCTAAGTGTCCTACCATTTACTGTCTAGATGATTCCATAAATGGAATGAAGCGAAGACGAATATGTCAAATTCTTCTTGAACCGGTGCGCTCCTATCTAGGAATGATGTATGCAGCATCCATGGTACTTGCGCCATTCTGCTTACGCTAGCGTTGAGAGAATATCTAATCTAAGATACCGTACTCTAACCACCATCTAGTTTACATGCAAGGTGTTTCATCCATCTCTGGTTCAGTGAGGGAATTGTTTTCCAGAAATATTTTACATCTGATAAAAATGTAAATCGATTCCTTAAACAGGAAATTAAAAAGTGATTAGCAAGAGTATACTAGAGCCTTTGGATACCATGGCAGATATTTAACATTGCTAAGACTAGATGCAGAAATTCATATGACCCTTCTGTCCGCAAATTGATAAGACAAACAACAGAGTGAATGGCAGAGATTGTTTTAAAATTTTAAAATTTTTAAATATGTTTTTTTCCAGAGAATATTTTTTAGTTAAGCTCCAGCAGTACTTTGTTGCTGATTAAAAATATAAAAAAATATCTTTGATCGCCGCCTAAAATGGGAAAGAAACACCTATACACACCATTCGAACACATCGGAGAGTTTTGAAGCAATGTTTTTCCTCCGTTTATTACGATATAATGTTAATGAATCTCGAACCTAAAATATTTTCTATTTTTTTTTTAATTCAGCTCGCAAATACTTTATGAGGCATAAGCCAGACAATTTTTATTAAAACAAAAATCCTCCAAGCATTTGCTACCGTTCTCAAAAATAATTCAAGATCGCAAGTCACACCAATCAGTTGTCATCTTAAAATTGTTCATTCCACTAAAATGCCTCCGTTCTCAGATTTACTCACAACTTTTTTCATTTTAATATAATTCCCTATTTCAACTCCATCATGGTAAGATTTATTGTGCACAAATATACATTTTAATTCGACAAATGCTCGTACATACGATTCATGAAGTCAGCTCTGCCCCCAGGAGGAGCGCATTTGAAATTTCAGTTACCCTTGAATTTTCAAGTTCACTTATGAAGTAGACTTTTTAAGGTAATCTTTTTATGACTACTGGTGTTTCAATACAAAGTTGCTCATCCGTAGATAATCGATACCATAGAACGAGATATTCGCACCCTATTCGTACCCGTATTTGGTTTTGGAAATTAATTAATTTCAACACCCCAACCGACGCAAGGAACTGGTGCTGGAGTGGAAAGTTGAACCAAGTGTTTGTTGTTCTATTGGATATCAAATTCGTATTTCCTGATAAATATTGTCATAGATATGTGTAGGCATTCGTGCCTTGTTTGCCTACCACATCTGATCGGTGGATGTTAAATTCGTAAGTGTTACGCAGCATGAAAACTCTAGTGAGCATTGAGGTCGAGGGTAATTAGTTAGACGAGCAACAGTATTATAGAATTAACACTACTCATACAAAATTGGTGGTCTTTGAAATTTAGATCTATTCCCACCACGCACCGGTGCCAGCCGGTTGACCTACATATGTACCTATATGTCTATATGTTAAAATTAGATTAGACTTTTATGACGTGACAAAGTCGATCTGAAATCGTTGGCATTCGTTGATATTTTATTTTGATTTTGAGGTTTTGCAAATTCTTAGCCGGCATTGAGTGTGTGCACAATGTCACCTGCAAGTCAACGTAATTCTCATTGCATCTTGAAAAATTTCGATTGTTTGGGAAACGTAAATAGATTCGGATGGATGGATAACGATGATTTGGTAAGACAGCCCCAGGACGGCAATTTGTATGGCTCTCTCCTTAATGTGGTTAGGGTGCTTGTATCTCAGAGTGACGTCCTTCACATCTGTCATCTTAACGCGCAAAGCATCTCCCCTAAAATTGACGAATACCATTATAACTCTGTTAATTCATATCCTGATGGAATGTGTGTGTCCGAAGCTTGGCTGCACAGCAATGTGAAGAAAAGAGTCTGTGCTCTTATTGGCTATGAAATGTTTCAAACTAACCGAGTTGGCCACACTAGTGGAGGCATTGCTATATGCCTACGAAAACCACTTATCTTGTACGAATTACCTATCTCCTGGATGTCCTCTTGACTATATTATTGTCAAAATTACATGCAAAACAGCAAAGCAAATGCTTGGTGTAGAAAAGTTTTACTCCATTGCTAGATGCTATTGAGGTTACTTTATATTGTATATTTCAAATATAGTCCTAAACTGCGACCGGATAGATAGATAGATAGATCTTTATTTCGCACGAATTTTCTTAACAATTTTTTAATAATCTTATAATTTGATGTTATATGATATTGAAATACCTTCTATCTTTAACATTATTTAACAAAAGTTGAGATATAATAAATATGGATTTAATAATAATTTACAAAAGGAAAAGCGAAATAAAAACCTTTTATTTAAAGAACAAAAATAAAATAAATAAATAAATAGTAAACGAACAAAGAGAAAAATGGTAAGTCAAGAATATAAAAATACAAAAGGATAGTAATCCAATGACAAGCAATACCTCTTTTAAATGTTTAATTAGAGAAAACTCTGAAAAATGGGTATATAAATAGACGCAATTTATATCGAAATTTTAATAAATGAAAAAAAAAATCACTTAGATAAATAATAAATATTGAATAAACAAATAAATAAATAAATATAAATAAGTAAATAAATAAATAAATAAATAAATAAATAAATAAATAAATAAATAAATAATAAATAAAAAAATTAACAAACGGGAAAATTAAATGAATGAATGAATAAGTTGACAAATAAGTGAACAGAAGAATTAACAAGAATACATGAAGTATATGAATAAACAGAAAACATGAAAAATTTACTATAGGCAACGTTCATTAATCCATAAATAAATTTTTAATAAGAGGATATTCAACACTGGGACATTTTTCTTTAAAGTTGAAAGTAAGCTTAATGATTTGTTCACTAATCAATTCATTGTTCGCTCTTTGATGAAGTTCAAGGGTTGGGTAATGCCACGGCAAGTTAAGCATAATTTTCAGTACCTTGTTTGGTGCTACCTGCAATCTTTTAATGTGGCACTGAGCAGCTTGACCCCATACTTGACATCAATAGCATATTATTTCCTGAAAGATTGCTTTATATATTATCAATTTATTGTCTTGTGAAAGACAGGATTTTCGATTGATTAAAGGATTATTTTCTTTAATGTTGCGGTAATATGGTCGCTAAAGGTCAACTTTTGGTCAAGTTTAATGCCAAGATACTTAACTGGGCTTTCCCAGTATATAGTTTTTCCGGTCACAGTGAGACTGCCACTTGGAAGATAGCAAGCTTTCCTTTTTCGTGTGAAAAAGATAGCCTTTACCTTGTCAACGTTGAGTTTGATTTTCCATTTGTTGAAATAAGCATGAACTGCTTCCATCGCTCCATCTAAATTTCTCTCTATATTGAGAGCAAACTGATGAGATGAAAGAATTGCAGTGTCATCAGCGAACAATGCAGTCTCGCAATTTAACAACACTGGAAAGTCGGCCGTGAAAAATATGTACAATATAGGTCCAAGTACTGAGCCCTGAGGCACACCACGTTTGACATCAAAGGAACAGGAGACACAGTTGTTGACGTGAACTTGGACAACACGGTTTTTCAGAAAGCTTTGAATAATTTTGCACAAGTAAAGGATAGATAAGTCTGAATAAGGTTCGTTTATCAGCAATATGAAATCGCTTCATTTGGCCGCAATAAACTGATGCTTATGCCATGCTCCCACTTTATGTAGGACTCATGTTCCTTTCTTGATGTTTTATTCGTTGGTGGATGGCCGTGGCTCAAGTGGTAGTGGATTGGCTTACAAATCGGAAAGTTCGGTGTTTGAATCCCAGCCTGGCCCGAAAGACATTCATTTTTTCAGTTAACAAAAATCAAATAAGATGAGCAGTTGACCAGAAATCAACAACAAGCCAACTTCCACTAAGAATTTAGACTCCGTATTAAATGTTGAATGCCATCCATGGAGCGAAATAAACACTGAGCCCAAACATCTTTCTTTCTTTCTCTATCCCATTTTCCAAAAAACTTAACACATGCTGAGTCATTATAAGTGTATTCATGCCCTTTTAAATGTAAAGTTCTGTAAAAAAAAGACATGTCTTACCTGCTTTTTACGACCAACTTTCTGCTCCATGATTTTTTAAGCACGATTTGATATACGAGCACCTATCACTTAATATAGAGCTACCCAGCAGCAATCCAAAACTATTAGATAGATAGATAGATATATTTTTTATTTTGCATAATATAACTTACATTTGGTATTGCACATCTTACATTTAGAGATTTAGTACATTTAGTACAAAAAGAAAAGAATAAGCATACATAGTACAAGCGGAGGAGAGTTGCTACAAAAATCTCCATGCAAAAAAAAAAAACATATATGCATAGCATTTTTGAAAAAGTGTGTATAGATGCATAATCACGGAAACATACACAAATATATTAATATAATAAATATATTAATAAGGAAGTCGAGAAAAAAATAAATTAACAACTAAATTAATATCAAAAAAGAACAAAAAATTGTTAACTAAATATATACATGTATAAATGTATAAATAAATAAATAAATTATTAAATAAATAAATAAGTAAATAATTAACTATATAAATAAATGAAGAATAAATAAATAAGTTAATAAATAAATGAATAAATAAACAAATAGACATGTACATAAATAAGTAAGTAAACAAGTAAATAGAACAGTTATATTACCTTTATTTTTAAGAATAAAGACTGTTTATGAGAGGATTGTCAGCAAAAGAACATAGAGTGATGAATTTTTCATTTAACTTGTAAATACATTCGCTTATCAGTTCAACATCCACCCTTAAGTGCAGATCTCTTGTTGAAAAACGCCAAAGTAAGTTAAGAATCATTTTCAAAGTTTTGTTTTGTGACACTTGCAGCCTCTTTAGAGACATTTAGGTGCGCCACTCCAGACAGGACAACCATAGGACAATATCGCTTGGAAAATATCTTTGAAAATAATTATTTTATTAACGTTAGATAGCTGCGATTTTCTGTTAATAAAGGCAGTCGCAATGTTTATTTTTCTCAAAGTCTGTGATCACTAAATGTCAGTTTTGAGTCTAAGTGTATACCAAGATATTTCACTGAACGATCGCAACTTATTTTATTTCCATAAGGAAGCAAGTTTTTCTTTTTCTATTGAAAAAGATGGCTTGGGTTTTCCCACTATTAATTTTTATCTTCCATTTACTGCAAAACTTTCCTACAAGATTGCAGCCTGACAATCTGGCAGACTAGGAAAGTCATATGTAAGGTGGGACCCAATACTGACCCTTGTGGGACGCCCATGTTGAAATTAGTGGACTTAGACAAACAGGTATTAACATGGACTAGAAAACTATGACTTGACAGAAAACTTTGGAAAATATTAATTAGGTACATTGGATAGCTAAAGTTAATAATTTTATATATTAGGCAGTTATGCCAGACAGTGTCGAATGCCTTCACAACATCAAGTAGGATCATACCAGTTGATTTCCCTTGTGACCGATTTGATTTAACATGGTTATATATTCTAAAAGCTTGATGTGAACTGAATGTTAGGAAATACATAATTATCACTACTAAACTCTAGAATATGATTTTTTATTACCTTTTCCAAGTTTTTGCTTAGGCTGCTAAGTAAACTTATTGGTCTATAACTGGTGACAGACTCTGCAGGCTTCCAGCTTTCAATATAGGGATAACTTCAGCCATTTTCCATTTTTGCGGAAAATATTGCAATTTAATACACGCGTTGACTAGAAAAGTTAAATGTCTTAAACCCAAAAACGATAAATGTTTCAGATAATTGTTTCTTATTCTATCTAACCCACCCGTTTTATTAACTTTAAGGGATTTTATAATGGTTGTAACAGTGGTTACAGAAACAAAGGCCTATGTTGGGGTGTTACAAATATTGTTGTTAAAAGTCGTAATTTTTTGTTCAACCAAGGTGTTGATTTCATTATCTCCTAAATTCTGAGATAAAGAATGACTTTTAGAGAAAAAATCAGAGAGAGAATCTGCTTTCTCTTTGTCAATAAAAATATAGGCATCATCATTTCTGAGTGTTGGTATAAGTCTATTTTTATTCTTGATCATTTTGACTATATTCCAAAAAGGCTTACAATTTTTGTCTAAAGATTTTAGTTTTTGATTCCATCTGTGGTAACGAAAATGTAAAATAAGTTTTTTGATCAAAATGTTTAAGTAATGGAGCTGTAATTTAAAATTAGGCTGAGGGTATCTTTGCCAATTGCGTCTTAAGGTATTACGAATTTTTATGTGTTCAAGGATAAAATTTAGAAGCTGAACTGGAGAATTACATCTTGTTATTTTTGGAACACTTTTTTCAATAGCATCGTTGATAAGTTTTGTGAAGTTATCAACGACAGCATCCACATCATCTTTGCTTGAAACTGAATCCAAATTTCCTGTAATACTTCTAAGCCACCCCTCTAAATATAATATATAGTATGCACCTCAAACTACCAAATATCAATAAATTTATGGGCAAACATGACTAACATGCATATAGAAAATGGAGGAGATTTCGTATCGATGAATTTGAATGAATATCGTCCAAAGATGTCTCGAAAGTCAGATCTGAAGTTTAATCGGCCTACCTATGTGGAGGAATCTTCGCGATCTAGGCATCAATAAGAGAAACGTCGTAGTCCCCACTGATATTAAGTGTGACTAGCTGAACATAGACATCATTTCCTCATATTTCCTTACGGAAAATGAGAAATATGCTATGACCCGTTACAAACATTTCCGAGCCGATAGAACTGATGGTACTGGCGTATGTAAGGAAAGGTTTCTTTCCAAGCGAAAATACCGTTCGTCCAAATGATCTGCTGTTCAGTATATATTTAATAATTTTTTTTCAATTCTAGTGGAGACTGAGGCCCCCATTTTTTGGCTTAATACAAGCTTAATCTAACTCAAAAACTAGGGCTAAAAACTAACAGAAAGACTTAAGAGCTAGGGACCAAGCGATTGATGGCGGAGATATTGTTTGAAACGAGAAGTGCTCAGGTGGAAATCAAAAAGGGAGAGGTTTGAGTTGAACTTTCGGAGCATGCCGGAGATTGGTTCGTCGGAGTCATAAGCGGTGCGGTGGACCGGTAGATAGAAGAAACGAGGACAATGTAGACTGCGAGGGTTGGTATTGAAGGAAATTGAGTTAAAAATTGATACGCAGTCGATGGAACCTGAGAGCAGTCGATGAATGAAAAGAATATCAGCAGTGTTCCAACGTTCTTCTAACGAATTAATATTGAGAAGTTTGAGGCGGTCCTGATAAAATTATATGTGGCGAAAGGAATATTTATTTAGCTCTTGTATATACTACATATATAGTAGATCAAATTGCTCTATTGATTTGAATCCGATTTATGAGGTTAAAGAAGCGACGGCTTTTTTAGCCAGCGTTAATATCTGTGGTGACTTCGATGGCAATTTAGTATGTGAAAGTTCCTTAAAAGAAAATATGAAATCGTTAATAGCCAAACCCCTACCAATTTCCCTCGTTCATCTAGTACCACATTAGACGTATTTTCTGTAAATAATATTGGCAAAGTGCTACTTTCTGACCCAATTTCTGCACCGGCCTTTTCAAGGCATGATTTATTGTTTCTTTATTGTTTTATTGATACAAATTCCCTTAAACAACATCTATGTAATTGTATAACATGGAACTTCATTTAAAACACCTTTGTCAGATGACTAAATAGATTTTGAAGTGAAATAATTTCGAACTCCGATAAAATGAAAAAGCGGCAAAAAGTGGTTCCGAACTTCGATGGAATGATAAAAGCGACATGAAGAGATTCCGAATTCCGATGAAACGAATGCCTAGGCCCCTTTGCATCCACTAGATGACATTCAAAACCATGCGATAATACGAGTACTTGTAAATTATAAAAATATTACCCAACAAATATGAAGTGTTCTTTGCTTCACGACGTTGGATTGCTATTTTAAACCAATAGTGCTCCTACGTGACCAATAAAGTTATTCCACTTCAAAGTCTCCTTAACACCCATCTTGTTTCGAATGCTAAAACTCTGATGAAACGCAAAAGAGACAGGAAACGAGAGGAGGTAGTGCCCATGGTGAAGCAGCTCGGGCAGGATGAGACGTGGGAGAAGAACTAAAAGGCGACAGGCTCGGAGTAGGAAACAAAAAGATAGGGGTGAGCAATAAGCGATAAATGGAACGTCGTGGGTGAGTGCACAATGGACGAGTTACGTTTATAGCAGCACTATCAGCATCATCATTATCCTTGCTGTTATCGTCAAAATACCTACCTAGACATTACTTAGTAACAGCACCAACACTTAATGGAAAACTTAACGTAACAACAAAATTTGGCCTGGTTTTTGTTTGTCAACGCCAAGAAGATACGAAGATAAGAATAGCCCAGCAACAGAATTGTTCTAGCGACGTCGGGCTTAGTTTGGGAATAGCGGTATTAGTAATGCAAACAAAACAACATGATTGTTAGCAGTTAACTATCAACTCTTCATTGTATGATAAAAAGATTTGTATTATTCTAGGTATTATGCTATTAATTTAAGATAGCAAGTCAGTCGTGTGAAAAACCTTGAAGTAAAAATACATTATTCCAATAAGTTGCTATTTTATTAGTAAGGGCTGGACAAAATACAAAACTCGCGAGCGGAGTACCGGCCCTCCATCTCGTATTCGAATTGGCTGGACTCTGACTTCGTATATTATATGAAAAAGGATTGTGCATAAACAGTTTAATGACTTCATGAACTTTAAAGCAGCATTTGAGTCCGTTAACAGAAAACCGCCTTTCTACAAATTAAGCAATTTGGGAGTATCGGCAAAAGTCCTCAAAATAATTCAAAGCCCCTACGAGGAAAATAGAACGGCAGTCTGCGATGGGTAAAACTTGTCAAGCTGCTTTGATTCGCTCTCGGGTGTTAAGCAGGGTTGGCTTTGAGTCCTCTAATGTTCTACTGCTCTAGACGATCTACCAACGTTCTTGCCAGGAGGAATCGGGTTTGCCGGAATCAAAATAAAGGTTCTTACGCAGACGACATCGCCATGTTGTCAGAAACCCCATCGTCACTGCAGATGATGATCAAAAAATCACAGCAATTTTGCAATATATATAATTTGAAAGTCAACTCCAATGAATCAAGAGTAATAGTATTCTGAGATGAGACTGGTCGCTTGGCGGGAGATGAAAAATGAGTTTTCCAGAATGAAAGACTTTAGATAGTGAACCACTATAAATCCCTTGGAGACATCTTAACGCCTCGCCTAACTTTTAAGAACCATTTGGAGGAGAAACTAAAATAAGCTACAGTGTAAACGGTAGGACATACTTTGCAAAAGGAACATTGCACTTAGCACAAACTATAAAAGTTACGAAGTAGTAATGAGCTTTATTATATGCTACGCAGCTCACTTATGGGGAGTTTTTCAAGCCGAAACAATGCTAAGATATTTTGTTGAGAAAATTTTTAGATTACTTGAAAACTCTCCAAACTTATTCATCACGTGACTAGATTACCACACTCATATATTTTTACATTAAGATTATAAATTTCATATATTTGTCGCTCCCACACCAACACCTGCTCCATGTAATTGCAAAGCTCTTATTCGTTATAGAGGGCAATTCTTCAGCAAATGGTCTAGATTATGCAGTGAAAATGTCATCTCGCTGGTGCAAGATAACGAGGAATCTTGGAGCGGACGTCTACCAGAGTTGTCCATTAAAATAGAGCTATCCTTCAGTGACTTCTTCAAAACTAAAGTACAGCAAAGTCAATCCCATCAATCGAATGCTATTACAACACGAGTTAGAAGAGAGAAATTTCTTTAACGACAAAAACAGTGTAGACACTATTTCCACAATTTTCAAGCCTAGAGGCACTAGGAGGAAAATCCCCAAACCAGATTAAATCAATCACCAACGGATTTGTCCTATATACAATAGTTATTTAAGGATAGCTCTGAAATACCGGAAATAGATAATTAATTAAATTTAATTTTATGATTAAATTCAATAATGTATAGAATAATTCGATAGAGTTTTGCTCCACAATTATATGTATTATGAATTATACACCCTGAATGACTCGAACTGTAACCAACTTCAGACTGCTATAATTTCCAAATCGTTCATGACAGTGAGCTCAAATTTTGACACATAACAGATAATTTTATTATTTACAAGCTTTTTAAACGATTTATGTCTCGGTTGTGTTGGCATTCAAACGTGATAGGGTGATTGCTTTATATTTGGCTGGAAAACCACAAGTAGCTATGGTTAGAGCCCTCCAGCACCTCAACGTGAATAAATCATGCCGTGATACTGGCAGCTTTGCAAAACGCCATGGAGGCGGTCATAAAAAAACAGCAACATCGGCAGAAATGGTTCGGAAATTGAAGGCTCTAATTGAGCGAAATCCGCGTCGAAGTGAAAGAAAAATGGCTCGTGAGCTCAAGATATCGTTGGAACGGATGCAACACATACTGGAAAATGAGCTTGGGCTCAAGCCATTGAAGTTCCAAAAAGCACTCGATCTTACACCGCAACAGAAAAAAGTTAGAGTCGAAAGAGCGAAGGAGTTGCTACGCTTGCACGAAAGTGCTGAGTTGCCGAATTTGGTTTTTTCCGATAAGTCGCCATTTGTTATCGAGCAATATGTTAACAAACAAAATGACCGAGTTTACTTGCCAGAGAGGTCCTTCGAAAATTTACACCTTCGGACGGCCACCAGAAAGCAGGCAGCACCGATGGTGATCGTGGACCGTGGCGTCAAAATTAATGCGATTGTATACCGTGAAACAGTCTTAGAGGCAGTATCGAAGCAGCCTTGGCAAGCAATCATTTCGGTCGGAGACCGTGGACATTTCAACAAGACTCGGCACCGTCTCACAAAGCGCGCGACAACCAAGATTGGTTAAAAAACAATGTTCCACACTTCATTTCTTCGACACAATAGATTGCAAATTCTCCGGATGCAAATCCGTTGGATTTCTCTGTCTGGGGTATTTTGAAGGCGAAGGTTGGCACTAAAAAATATCAAAGTTTGGACCACCTCAAACAAGCACTTCGCCGGGAATGGGCTCAAATACCACAGAGCCACTTGCGTGCAGCACGCGATGCTTTCTTCGGCCGTCTCAAGGCCATTATTCGCGCTAAAAGGTAGACATATTGAAAACTACTGATACAATTTGAAAATTGATGTACTTTCCAACATTTTTTGCTTTGGCACAATAAAATTTATCAAAAAACAAAAAAATTATAGCATTTTAAAAAGTTGGAGTTCGAGTCATTCACCCTGTACTTTTATTCTTGTTTGCTTTAAATAGAAGCATGGCTTTTTCTTTATCATCCAATTTTTCCATAATGCCACACATTTCACTATCGAAGTTTTCTGCTAAATCTGCTTCAAGGAGCGTTTCATTCGTATTATTGGATGGAGTCTTGAAGTATTTGGTTATTGATTTTATTTTTTTAAAAGACGTGGCAGTTTAAATTTTTTTTTCCTTTTTGAGCACCGCTCGGATATGAGCATTTAATTGAACTCATTTTTTAAAGCTAATTGAAAGACGGTAGGTAGGTACATACAAATCAAACATTTGTTTGGAACAAAACTGAGAGGAAATAATAATCAACGCGTCAAAAAAAATTAGCTTACGTTACTATTAGAACTGGTCTATAACCGAATATATATGTATGTACGTATGTATGATAATTGTTGTGGAGGGCAACCCAGAAAAATGCAGCAGCGCGTAATTTACGAATCCAACATAGTATGCACAAACAAAAACAAAAACACCATAACTAAACAAACATGATACACATCAAAATGCCAAATTTTCAACTCTCAGCACACACTGCACATGAAATGAAATAATAGCCTAAGTTTCAAATATCAATTTCGAGCACACTAAATAATTAGAGTCCGTTGTACATCCGCTCCCAGGATCACCAGAAAAATTGAAGTTCACTTCGAGGTGATACACGTTGAAATGAAATTGTCTTTTGTTAAATCAAACTTTCGTTTTTTTATTTAAATAAGGTATAGTAACAGTAACTCGCGCATATCCCCAGCAAACAAACAATATCCAGGTTGGCACAAGCCACACATTAGAGCAACCCTATAGCCTGATGCAGGGAAAATATCCTTCGTAGCGAGTGGAACAAAGAAAAATCGCTTCAGATGGCGCAAAGAAAGAATGCGCAAAGAGAAGGAGCCGACATCATTCGATTATCCTTCCGTGGTCCATAATGCACATCGGACTGTGATAACGGTACCTGCGACCTTGAGAACCCCAGTGATTGCCACCTGTAAAACCCCCGGTAGCTACGCCACTGTTAAATCTCTCTTTTCTGACTTAGGGCAATAGCTAATGTAAAAATTTGTAAATTTATTAACTTTTGTTCAATAGATTATGTACCGACTGTGTTACATTTTTAATGCTACTAGACTTCTCTAAGGCTTTCGACATGGTAGAACACTGTATTCTTATAAACAAATTAAGACATTACTTCTCTATTTTTGCTTTCACTATCAAGTTAATTGCATAATATTTAAGTGATAGGAAACAAGCTGGCACACTGATTTTCTTCCCTTAGCTAATGCTGTCCCCAAGGATTTGTCTTGTTTTTAATTATATTACTGATATAGCCTGTGTTATTGTATATTACAATAACTTCATCGAAGCATAATTACTCTGATGATATTCAGTCTTATTGAAGACTGTGCTGGTGGTTTAAATGTAGAACTGGAACGAGTCTCAAATTGGTCATCAAAAAGTGGTTTGGTTCTCATTCCAGGAAAATATACATAAGTATTGAATTGTTTATAAAATGAAATTAGAGCTTTCCTTTTCCGTTTCAATGATTCAAAAATTGAATTCATGGAGTCAGGACATATTTTCGAAAAAATTAAGTTTCCGGCATCCTATAGATTTAATTGTTTGATTTTTCCACGATTTTCATGCTCAACATCAGAGAGACTGGAAACTATTTTTGGAACTTCCTTCCATAAAACATATGACAACAAAATGACACATGAAAATATAAAACCGAATTTCATCATTTCCTTAAAAATCAAGACGACTAACTCTTCCCAATCCTTTTCCTTTTCAAATGATTTCGAATAGATTTCAATTAATTTTAATTTTTCAATTAAAAATTAAATTAACAAAATCAATCATATCTACCTATTTTCATTTTGAATAATTATTGAAATTTAAAATTACAAATTTCCAAAGTTAATATAATAAATGTAAAACTGCTTATCTATCACAAATTAATAAGTGAATTCTTAATGTATTAGCATTTACAATATAAACTCTGAATAGACGACTCTCAGATCGAAAAAAACAAACACCATTATTATTATTATTTTTTGAAAGAACTTAGCACTCAAGTGGGTATGACTACACTTATAATGCCAAAGCATGTGTTAAGTTTTTCGGAAAACTTACGGAGCTATTTCGCTGGTGGCATCCAACATTTAATGGGGAGACTAAATTATTAGTGTACTCGTAAATAGACTTGATGTCGTGTTTAGGCAACAATTTATCTCACTAGAATTTAATTGCCTGAAAAAAAGTCTTTCGGTCACGTCTGATATTGAACTCCTTCCAATTGGGAAGTCAATACACTACCACTTGAGCCACGTCCACCCACTTTTTGATGTTTGATTTCTTCTGAGGATTTTTTTTGGGGCGAGGCAATCTTCCGCTAACTTGATTGTTGCTTCGTTTCAGAGATGTAACCGTAGCACCATGATTCGTCACCTACATATGATGACCTTGGGAAAAAAAAGTTAGAATTGTTCGGAACTTTACCTTCCAAGCAGTGCATGCTTCCATGTGACCTGTTTCTGTTCAGTAGTCAGCAGTTGTGATACGAATTTAGCGGCCACCTTCTTCATCCCAAAATTTGCCTTTGAAATTCGCTGAACCAAACTGAAGTGACAAACTTCACCACCGGTTTTACTTTTGCTTTGAATCAGTAAATTGTAATACTTTTTAAATGACTTTTCTATTATACCTTTTATTTGCCAGCGATAGTTATAACTTAGTGCAGAAATAACAAATTGGCCGTTTGCTTTCAACGCATGCAACACGGCTTCTGGGAAGATATGCAAGCGCATTTTACTGAAGAAAATTTTTTTTGAGACAATGTGGCGGTTCCATAGAAGTCACCAAACAACCGCTGTAAATTTAACCCATGTTTTACGGTTTAAGCTAGGGGCTCACATGAGGCGGATAACATTAAATTCGGATGCATTAGAATTCCGTAAATGAGGACGTTGATTTAGTATTTACTGCTTTCGGACAGCTCTTGCAATAGATTCTGGCGCTTTATTCTAACATTGTACCCAAACTCTGAAAATTTTCATACGATTTCTGCGCTCACTAGCTTCCCTATTCCTTAAGAAGTTCCATTGCAAGTTTCGATACGCAAATCTTGGTATTTTTTTGCCATTTACGCGGGTTGTCTGAGTTTCCCACCGCAACGTAAAGAAAGCGGCACTCGTCAATAAAAGCTAGTGAATGCTAGTTGTGTATGTTTTGACAGTTACTTACCGAAGTTTCAGTCATTTTGGATGCGCAGTTTTTAGTTGACAGTCGTTTGAGTGAGTCGATGTGAGTGTTTTTTGTGAAAATGGAAAAAATTGAGTATCGAGCTGTTATAAAATTCTTGTTTTTGAAAGGCAATACGCCTACGCATATCAAAAATGAGTTGGACTCTGTGTATGGGGACTCTGCACCATCATTTACCACAGTAAAATTTTGGTCAGCTGAATTTAAACGTGGCCGTAAGAGCTTGGGAAATGATGAACGTTCGGGACGACCAAAAACTGCAACCACTGACGATAACATTGCTAAAGTTCACCAAATGGTGTTAGACGACCGCCGAATTAAAGTGAGAGAGATAGTAGAGGTTATGAAAATGTCCAAAGAACGTCTTTGTTACATATTAAATCAAGATTTTGGCATGAGAAAGCTGTCCGCGCGTTGGGTGCCGCGTTTGCTTACGTTAGACCAAAAACGTGTTCGAATGAACATTTCCAACGCTCTGTTAGCGCAGTTTAGGCGCAATAAATCCGAGTTTTGGCGCCGATTAATTACTGTAGATGAAACTTTGATACACCATTATACGCCCGAAACAAAAATTCAGTCAAAACAGTGGACTGCAAAGGGCGAGCCTGCTCCAAAAAAAGCAAAAACTGTTTTTTCGGCTGGGAAAGTGATGGCGACTGTTTTTTGGGATAATCGATTACCTTCAAAAAGGAAAAACCATTACAGGAGCATACTGCGCATCATTACTTGCCAAGCTAAAGGCAGAAATTGCGGAAAAACGGCCACATTTGCAGAAAAAGAAAATCCTGTTCCACCAAGACAACGCGCCGTCTCACACCTCAGCGGTTTCCATGGCGAAAATCCATGAATTAAGGTTTGAACTGCTTGACCATCCACCTTATTCACCAGATCTAGCCGCAAGCGACTTTTTTTTGTTCCCTCATCTAAAAACTGCGCTCGGAGGACAGAGATTTTCGTCAAATGAGGAGGCAATCAGCTTCGTGAACAATTATTTTGCAGAGAAAAACGCCAAGTACTATTTGGACGGGTTAGAGAGATGGGAGCATCGCTGGGAGAAATATGTAGAGTTACAAGGAGACTACGTAGAAAAAATAAAATAAAAAATTTGAGAAAAAAATTCTTGCATCATTGTTCGGTCGGAAACTTTTCAGAAAAACCACGTATATGTTAGATATTACTACGCTGCTTTCTGTCCGGATCCCACCTTTTTTTCTAATATGTCTTCAAATGATTTACTATCGATTTATGGCGATATTTATTTCGGACATTTATTCCTAAATACTCGTAGAATTTTGATCATTCACCATAAAGTAGTTATTTATAGCGATGTATGTATGTACGCAAAAATATCATCTATCTCATCTCAGAGAAAGACCGAACACAAGAATTAAATTTGATAATCTGTAGCAGCTGTGTATTTCTATTTCAGATACTGTCATGCCTGAATTTAATAGGATGATTTACAGATTCTCATGCCTCTTCGAGTAGTCTAGTCGCCCCGCAAACAGTTGCAAAGTAAATAGCTAAACACAAACGAGCCTAACAAGAATTTGCTAAATTTTATAGAATGAGACCAATTTCCAACAACTCGTTGATAAATTGGTGCAAAAATGTTTGGCCTGCAGGGAACCAATTTCTCTTAAGTGAATTACAAATAAGTTGCTCAATCGAATACGAAGGTGTGACTCATACTGTGAACTACATAAATAATTGTGTTCTCCGTTATTTATTCACAGCTTGGTGTTAGCCTTTTCTTGTTGACTTTAGGTTGTTAGAAACTTTAGGGAATAATACGAAAATAGATTTTGAACGTCTCACGGAATATCATATTTATAAAAGCTACAGAAGCAAGGAATCCACAAAACCTAACAAATGTTAAACTCAACTAGAAAATTTACAGCTAATTAATGTTCGTTCGTATTCATTCCTTTACTGGCTTGTCCGACTGGAATGAATTTATGTCTTTCGGGCTTGAGCATTGGTGACCTAACCATCGTAGACATCGTAAGTGCAGCTTTTTTTCTCAGCATCACCCAGGTTGCTATAGTTTACCTTTTGCCTTTTTCCTTCTCATGCAGTTAAACATCGGCACCGAAGATCAAATATAAAATCTTTCGTTCAAAGTCGGGACAACGATTCACCCTTGCTCCTGAAAGAGATACTCGTAGGTTACTTAAGTTGAATAGAAACCTAGCCAATGAACACAGCGGTTAGCAACAGTTGTTCTAAGCTTTATGTCCGAGCTGATGTCGTTATTGGAGACCACTACTGAGCAAGGTATTATAGATAAATACTTTTACCATCCTTAAATTATTGTTATTCATTGTTTTGTTCGGAAATAAAGCTCTCTCTCCATATACCCTATCGCAATCAACCCTAAAATTGATAAATGTGTGATGGTTTTCGATGTCATATTTTCCATATTTTCTAAGACGCAAAGTGAATATTTGGTCTCCGGTAAAGCAACCTGGGCTGAACCCGCACTGATATGGTCTTATAAATTTATTGACAATCGGTGTTAGATGCATACATGACAATAAGGCGCAGCTCAGAGAATCTTCTTTCTTTCAAGACTAACAACCGATGCTGTATTTCATTCACTAGACGACTTTGTCTACATTGCTCAAACATTGTTATCTAGTTTTCTGGTAGTGAAAGCAATTTTTGAAATAGTAAGTAGTGTCACGTATTTAATTAATTTAGTTAATTCTTCGAGTAATTAGGTCTGTTCCATGACTGCAAATTTGTACAAAAACCTGTTCCCGCGAGAAAAAAATTGAAATAGAGAGTAATTTATTCCCCCCTGGCAATTCTTACAAATTTCTACCCGAGATTTTTCCTTGTGCAGGAAACTTGTAAAAAACTTCAAATCAATTAACTAAAAGAACTGTCAAATTCGTAAAAGTTTAAATTTGTGTCAATTGCGACAATTTTCTGCAAATTAAGTCAAAAGATGGTTTGGACATGGACAAAGAGGAGAAAAAAGAGCTTCATATTGAAGCGGATTGTTCGCCTAAAGTCCTGATAAAACCAAAGCGAAAAACGGGAGCGGGAGCGGGAGCGGAAACTACTACCCATTCACACCAAACACGAAATGGGAGCGAACCTTTTACGTGATTTTAGTTTCCAAATTCTCGCAACCTTGTTTCACACACCATGTTTTCCTCGTCGGATGAAGAAGAAGTTCTTTTAATGGCATAAGAATAAGAAAAGAACAGGTATTTATTAAGTCTTGCAAACATCTGACACTAAAATTTTTTTATTAAAATAATAGGGAAAAAAAGAAAATCGGTTCATGAAATAAATATGGAACGCAAAAGTATCGGAGAATTTTATACACTTATGTCAGATCTGCGAAAGGATGAACAGATATTTTATATATAACACCCTGACCAATTTATTCATCTAAATCTACATTGTCCCCTTCACAGTAATCCCCATCGACTGCAACACATTTGTGCCTGCGCTTGATCCAATTCTCGAAACATTTTTTATATTCGGTTTTCGGTATGTCCATCAGTGCTTCCTGCGATTTTTCCATTACTTCCTCTCGGCTGCTGAAACGCGTTCCACGTCCCCGTAGTGGTTTTTTAACTCGATTGAACAGAAAGAAGTCAAAGGGAGAGAAATCAGGTGAATTCGGTGGCTGTTGGATGGTATTTGTTGCATTTTTCGTCAACAAATTACGAATAATGATGGTGCGTTATAATGGTGCAAAATCCACGAGTTTTCTGCCCACAATTCTGGTCTCTTTCAGCGAATTGCTTCACGCAAACGTCTCATAACGCCCAAATAATACTCTTTGCTCACTGTCTGGCCTTCTGGAAAAAAAAATTCATCATGCACTACACCGTTGTAATCCATGAAAACCGTGAGCATTGCCTTCTTTTTTGACTGAAAACGACGTGATTTCTTTGGTCTCGGCTCATTTGGTGAACGCCATCCACTTGCCTGATGTCTGGATTATGTGTCGTACTTATAAACCCACGTCTCGCCTCCAGTAATGATCCTTTTAATGGATCTGGGATCGGATTCAGCCTCGCAAAACATCACTTTTGCGACGTCAACACGGTCTCTTTTTGGCATCAATTTGAGGTCTTTCGGCACCAACTTTGCTGCTACATGACGAAAACCCAAATCATTAGCCAACATGTCTTGGATGGATGCACAGGCAATGTTCAAGTCCTCCGCTATCTCTCTGATGGTTAATTTGCGGTTATTGACCAACATTTGTTTTACTTCATCAATGTTTTCGTCGGTTTTCGATGTCGGTGGTCTGCCAATGCGTTCATCATCTTCGATTGACTCACGACCACTTTTGAACCGCTCGTGCCACTGGTAAACGACCGTTTTCTTTAGAGAATTGTTGCCGAAACATTTTTCCAACATTTCCAACGTTCGCGCACCATTAAATCCGTTTTTTACGCAAAATTTAATACGAGTACAAGTTCGTTGTTGCAAATTTAAATCCATTTCTAAAATTGTAAAAAATCGCCAACACACACAGAGATAGATGTACTCTTGGCTACGTAACTTTTGCAAATGTCAAGCTATGATGCTAAGGTTTAGAGAAATGTCAACAACAGATTTACCAACTTAACAAAAAAAAAACAGAACTCAAATCGGAACAATGGCACCGTGTGGGTGGGGAACATTTTGATCAAGGTGCTATACCATATATGCACATTTGAACATATTTTTGAAAAGAGTATACACAATGTTTCTACCGCACTGCATTGAGTATTACTGACATACGTTGCCTACGCTGTCGGCGAGAGTTGGATGCGTCTCTTACTGGATACAGTTTCCAAAATTGGTATCAAAAAATAATTTAATTTTCTTCTTGTGTTCACAATTCAGCAATTATTTCAATTAAAACCTTTAATAGATTCAGCACGTTGTCCTGTTACTAGACGCTCTGTAATAAACTCCTATCAACCAATCTCCACGACTGATAAGTGACATTAAAATGAAAGCCAAGAGAATCGTTTTGGAATACAATAACGTATTCGCCTTATCATTTTCTCTTGCTTTGAGAAGATGGGCGGCTAAGCTATCGACTTCTATGAATTTATTGGATTCTAATTTGGATATTACTATACCTATACACTTCATTTTGGTGGGGTGGGTGCCCGTGGGTCTTTGTCCAATTTGAATCGTGCTTCCCATTTTGCTATATGTGCGTTGCCGTCGATGTTTTAATAGTCTGCGAAAGAGTTTTGTTCAAACTTTTCAAATATTGTAACACGTGGGGCTTAACAGTCAATACCGCCAATCGAAAAGTGATACAATAGTTTTTCAACTTTCTGCAGGCAGTAAATTTCCAAATGAAAAGTGTCATATGGATCGCGAACTTATTGAAGTTGGAAAAGAGTCTACTTGGGTTGTGCTTAGAGTATTATCCAACCTTGTTTCCAATCAATTTTATGTATGTATATTGTATACATTTTACAGCTATAAAGCACTTAATTTCGCTTCAAAGTAGAGAGCATGGTATCCCACATCAATCACTGTCTTTGCCATGCAAGTCAAGTTTTTAGACAATTCAAAAACGTACATACTCAAACAGATCTTCTTAACAGAGTCCAGTTTTCAGCACCCACAAATACCTATATATACACAGCCATAGAACAAAATACCATTTATTGAGAGGTAGTAATTATTTTGTTTAAAGCATGACAACCTACAAAATTAATTAGGTTTCCACAATTAGAATGGGGATTCTGATGGCAGAGTAATTTACTTGAAAGCGAAAATATTCTCCACTTCACAAGTATAAGAATCATATGTTGTACATGAGTGGAAATGCTGGTGCATTTCACTCGAGGTGAAGTTATTTCCCGTGAAGGTATTTCTCTTCATCGGAAATGCTCATCAGATATACAGTAAGATCCGGCCAATTGCAATGGCTTAAATGTTAAATTTTGAAAGCATTCATCCAAGCAATGAAATTACGTGTATCTCGCTTGATTAATAATGCAATCCCGCTTTGCAGTCTTAAATCGCAATAAAGTTTGTTTTACTAACGTAACATCTCAGTAAGTTCGAAACGAACTGGCCTATATTTCGTTACCAGATTGTGTCTACAGTGTATCCTGCACATCTGACATACGAGTATACTCACGTAATGTCTTATCTACTACGGTTGTACATTATACAAATGCGTATGCTTATATATCATAGTATGCTTAAGTTGAATCATAAGAATTGATGTGTGTTCTATGTTTTACTTGTCATTTAAATTACATACCACAATTAAAATGTATTTAGGCGTATACATAGAAAATCAATATAAAAAAAATTACTGCAAAAATATCAGACTTTTCAATAGGGATTAAATATCAAACCAGCAATCACATTGGACTGCCAAGCGTAATTCATTTTCAGTAAAATTTGTCATTTCGTCATGGAAAGATTGACGCCTCAACAACAATTTCAAATTGTTGAAATTTATTTCCAAAATCGAAGCTCTGCTCACGAAACTCATAGTGCAATTCGTGAAGTTTACGGTAGACATCATCTGCTATTGAACGTACTATTTATCGAATTATTGGAAAATTTCGCACCCAATTCTCGCTATTGGATACTGACACACCAGCAAGAATGAGAACAGTACGTTCGGAAGAAATTGTCGGGGCGGTGGAAGCTGGTATTGTTAGCAACAAGTTGGCCTTTGTCTATTCACTATCTAGAAAATTTTGCGTAAAGATCTTGGTCCTAATTGTTATAACATCCAATTGATGCAAGAGCTAAAGCCGCGTAACGATTTATTTCATCGGTTGTTCAGTGATTGGCCTTTAAATCAGCTGGAAGTTGACCTAGTTTTTTAAAGTAGAATTCAGTCATGAGGCACATTTCTGGTTAAACGACTACGTAAACAAGCCGAATTCCCATATTTGGAGTGAGGATAATTTTCAAAAAATTCACCAGATGCCATTTCATCCAGAAAAATGTACCATATCCGCACCATATATGTGGTGTATGCCACACAGTGGAGAAGGCGGAAAAGATTCTATAAAAACGAATCGGATGCTCCGATGCAGTAGAGACGTCACACATGAAATTAGACAAGTGCTCGGCATGATAAAAAAAATTATGAGTCTAGGCCAATAATTAAGCGTACTTCGAATATAACTGTTTTGAAAAAAAAGTTATTTTTTAAACATATGTAATTCTTACCAATTTTATTCCTGTCCTTACATTGAGATAACATACTAAGGATTTCGCCAAGGATTTTTTTTTTTTCGTGGGAAGGTGAGAAATCTTCATAGACACTGTAGGCCTATAGTAGTGTGAGATTCTTACTAACTAAAAAATACCTCCCTTATGCAAACCACGACTGAGTTCACACTCAACAAGCAGTTCTTCTATCGTATTTTATTTTGTTTTTATAAGATATCCTGCAGGCGATTTTCCATTGAAAATTCCTATGTACTTTAGAAAACTTACGCGCTGCTAATCACCGCGCTAGATCGAGAGGCTTAGTCCTTTTCAGACGGCGTAATAAATTTGTCTCGTCGAGGATCTGTTGAACAGAAATATTCGTATGACGTTGTAATCGATTATTATGTTTTCGAGCAAACATTTTAATTACATTCTGAACGTTTTCGACTCCTAAGTCTATGTGGATATCGTCGTTTCTAATGTACCACGGCGCATTAACAACACCTCGAAGAACTTTGTTTTGGAATGTCTGTAATACATTAATGTTACTATTTTTAGTACAACCCCAAAGTTGTACACCATATGTCCAGATCGGTTTTAGCACTTGCTTGTATAACAGCAGTTTGTCCCCTAAGCTAAGCTTAGAATACTTTCCAATAAGCCAGTAAATATCTCTATATTTGATTTCAAGCTCTTCACGTTTTTTCTTGACGTGTGCTCTCCATTTTAATTTAGCGTCGAGTGTCATACCGAGATATTTGGCCTCGTTCGCGTAAGAAATTCGTACTGATAAACACCGGTGGATTCCCAATTTTCTTGAGAGTGAAGTTCACGTGGACAGACTTGTTTTCATTAAGCGCGATTCGCCAAGTCTTTGTCCAATTGTTAATCCGTGTAAGGGCACGTTGCCACGTGGCAGTTGCTTCTCCGACTGTTTTAGCCGTTGCCAAAATGGCAGTGTCATCAGCAAATGTGGCTAGGACAGTGTCGTCCGTTTGCGGTATATCGCGGGTAAAAAGCAAATATAGCAGAGGGCCAAGTACACTTATTGTCTTAAAAGTGGAATATTCGTTTCCGTGTCTCACACGGAAGAGTCAGTCTTCCAGGTATGAACCTAAAATGCAAGACAATTGCTGGGGTAGGGCTTGTCGAAGTTTATATTTTAGGCCTTCGTGCCATACCTTATCAAAGGCTTGCAAAACGTCAAGGAATGCGCTTGAACAGACTAACTCAGCGGTTTACCGGGTTTCGGAACCATAATAACTTCGGCTACTTTCCACTGGTGCGGTACATGCTCTAATCTAATGCTGGCATTTATAAGATAGAGCAGCTTTAGCAAACCTTTTTTCTTCAACGCTTTAAGTATCTCTCCCGTTATTAAGTCATATCCCGGGGCTTTATTGGGCTTAAGCGTGTCTATAACTTGTCTAAGTTCCCTAAGTGTAGCCTTTTCTACTGGAAAGTTTGTCGTCACGTCTAGCGTATTGGCTTAAACTTTTCTGCAAGATGGTCGGCGAAAACATTAGCTTTTTCCTTATCTTCTTTCGCCCAATCATCCTGGTTTCATCTTATTGGCGCCACGTGTATTTGGGGCTTTCGAACACTTTTAACGGCTCTTCATATGGAGTAGTTGGTATCCTTTGTCGCTGTGAGTCTTTCAAGGTAGTTATTAATACCTTGTTTATTGAAGTCCTTGATCGATTTTTTCAACAAGTTGCAGAGCCTATTGAAGGACGTTTTATCTTGTGGTGCCCGGGTTTTATGCCACTTTTTCCGCGCTCTTCGTTTCTTCCTTATCATTTCTCTGATTTCCGGTGGGTATCTTATGCCGACTTTGGGAACTTTGTTCGATTCGCGGGGAGTGTTCTTCCAGGCCACTTGCTGTATGACTTCAACAAAACGTTCAACTTCTTTTTCAAGTTGGTACGGCGTTTTAAGTGCTACTTTCAACTCAGTATTGTCTATAACGTCTATTCGGAAATCTTCCCAGTGAGTTTTGCTGTTAGTTAATCTGGGTGGTCTTTGTTTCTTAACCAAGGATTCGCACAGTGAGAGGATAACTGGAGAATGATCGGAGGAAAGATCGAAGCCCTCTTCAACTTTGACGTAACTAGCGTTTACTCTTTTTCCGATAAAGAAGTCTATTACATCGGGTGTTTTTGCGACATCCGAGGGCTAGTATGTCGGCTTGCCTGTTGAGTAATATTAACAACCGCATTCCATACCAGCCCTGTAAAGAGTTTTGCCTTTTTGAGAGATACATCTTGAGCCCCAAAAGGTGTGCTTCGCATTAAAGTCGCCACCAATAATGAAGATTGGTCCAATAGAGTTGAATAATTCGTGTTTTCCTATTTTGCAGCGCGATTGGCAATAGATTGAGGATATATTAAAAGAGGAATTTTTATTTTTAGCGCGCACCACGGCCATTTGAAATTTGTCAAGTTCAATTATTGCTTCCAGAGTATGTTCAATGCAGTCTTTTATGAATAGGGATGACCCGCCTCTTGCGTTTCCCGATGGATGATGAGCGTGCTAGTCGCGGTAACCTTTTAGATCCACGCGCGATTCTGTCGCCAGGTGAGTTTCAGAAATTAAACATATATCAATTACTTTTTCCTGCATGAAAATATTTAGTTCATCAAGCCTTTTCTGTAGCCCGTTGGCATTCCACGCAAGTATATTGATCTTCTTTGCCATAATTAGTTGCAGAAATTGGCTTCGAACTTAAGAAGCCGTTCGACTATTATCTTATTTATCTTAGTCTGTTTTTCTAGTCTCTCGAGAATTACTGAGAACACATTTGAGGCAGGATCCGGTGATGTACAGTTAGTCATATTTACTCGCGCCGCTATTTGCGAGTAAGTTTTTCCACTTTCCACTTGCGCATTGTTATTTTTGACGTTGTTGTTATTGGTGATTTTAGCGTTTGTCACCATTAGCTTCTTTAAAGGCTTTGGAGTAGGACCGCTGTTGTTATTTCTCATTCTATTTGTCCCTGCGTTTTTCAAAGGCTTCGTTTTTGATTGATCTCGTAGCTTTTGCAACTCCTTCGCGACTTCGCAGCCTCGATAATTAGCTGGATGTTTTCCCTTGCAGTTGATGCATATCGCTGGGGACTCTTTCGCGGCATTGCACTCTCGAGTCAGATGTTTGCCAGCGCATTTTACACAGCGAGGTTCCTTCTGGCAGTAGGCCTGAGTATGGCTGAATCCCTGGCAAAGTGTACATTGGGGAATCAGCCTAGAGTTTTTCCGCGGAGGTTCAATTTTGACAACAAGTCCCAAAATTGAATTTATGGCATAAATTCTTTCTAGGCTTTCGGTTTTGTCGAAAGTTAGCCTAAAGAGGGGAAGACCGCGTCTTGGGGTCGTCCTCTCGCTTTCAACATTGCGCTGTTTTTGCACAAGTATATTAACGGCGTCGATTATTTTTAAGCCTTTCTTTTGAAGGTCAAAAACGAAGTGTTCTTTAGATCAAGAGGCATGCAAGCATCTAGCTACAACGCGTATGGGTCTTTCCGTTTTATTTTCATACGTATGCCATTGAATCTTCTCGGCGTTAAATTTTTCGAAAGCGAACGGTAGTTCTCTGGATTAAAGACATTAATAGTCCATGTATCATTATTACGAGATCTTACTTTATAATCGGTTGAGCACAATGATTTCAGGATTATGTGCAACTTGTTTTAGTCCGAAATTCCAAAAACGTTTATTGACCAACAAGATGTGTTAGCAAAATTAATTTACCTCATAAATATCGTAGTTTCGCAATAATCTTATACGAATTCATTTATTTATATTATTATATATAGCTACAATCCATATAATCAAGGGCCAGCATAGCTGTCTGCTTCGTATAAACTCCAAATTTAGCGGGGTCAATAGGACGATAGGTCCTCGCATTCTTGACGGTATTTTCTTTGAGGGCTTTACGTATCTGAAGCTTGTTGACATAGATCCGTGACTTCAAAAAACCCATAAAAAGCGGTCTAGAACGGTTAAATCAGGCAATCTTTCCGGCCAATGCAAATTGCCAAAATGAGAGATTATGCGACCCGGAAATGCAGCATTTAGAATTTCGACTGTGGCTCGTGCAGTATGCGCCTTTGCTCCATCCTGTTGGAACCACATATTCTCCTGTCTCAATTCATCGAATTGAGGAAGGAAAAAGTCGTTGAGCATAGCGTTCGCCGTCCGCAGTAGTCGTTTGGCCCACAGCGTTTTTGAAAAAATAAGGCCCAATGGCGCCTCCAGCGTAAACAGCCAGTAGCTTTGAGGGGGTGTAATGGCTCTTCGTGGGTTATCCGCAGCTTTTCGATGCCCCAGAAGCGATAATTTTGCTTATTCACATATCCACAGAGATGGAAATGGGCCTCGCCGCTAATGATGATTTTCGCTGAAAAGTTGTCTCCCACGTGGTTGAGATACAGGGTGGCTTTAGCGTAAGTTACACCCACTTGGCGGTCAACAGCTAACAGCTGATGCACTGTCTGCACTTTGTAAGGGAACATCTTACAGTCTTTCACCAAAATTCTCAGTAAAAACCGCCGATTGATGCCCAATTGCGGCAAGTCGTCTGGTCGATACTCCGGGATCCTCTGAGACATCTTCAACCACAGCTACGATTACCTCAGCAGAATGGCGCTCCGGGGCCGGTCAGACCTTGCAGCATCTCGCATTGATGACTTTTGCACCACCTAGTAGTTTCTAAATTAACACTGAATTTTGTTTATTAATCTTAAATCTATTTTGATAACATCCGTTGCAGTAAAGTTCCCAAAAAATCTTCTTGAGGTGTTTTCATCATTGGTAATACCCATTCCTTGCTTAAAACTATCTACTTATGTAGATTTACTATTCCTTACCGCTTGTGGGGGGAAATAATAACCCTGTATTTCTGTAGGTGATGAGCAACTCAAAAAACATTATTTTCTTACCCTAACTTATATACTAAAATTATGCTTATTTTACAAAAACTATTTGAAACAATTGTTAACTCGAAAAGGTGTGAGAGTTACAATTTGCGTATGACACTACAGCACAGCTTCTGTCATTTGAGACCCATTTGCTCAACACGCCAATGAAAATTTTGTTGTGTGACATTGTTGGTCACAACAACTTATATAACAACTTTTTTAATAAATGCGAGTTTTTTGAGTGTGTGTTTTGCCTCCTTCTTTAATAGTACGAGTAGATTTTGTTGTTTTAGATGCTTTAACCCATTTTAAGGTGGTGTCAATATATTTGCCACCCATCTTTGTCCCTGAATGCATCCAATCTGTTGCATCAATTTTTGAAATCTTTTTGTGCTTTAACTGACGTCTATTTTCTACAACAATAACCTTCTGAAATTCATTTATCGTATAGTGATACATTTTACACCGCACACGGTCATTGAAAACAGCTGTTTTGTTCCGTTTTTTTTAATGTTGTTCAAATGGGTGAATGTACTAATCTGGTGAATAGTTTACTTTATAAAAAATTTAAATACATATAATAACCCTAAACAAAGTAAAAAAATTAATACAGGATACGTACGTTGATTGGTAGTATGTTTGCCACTGCCTTTTTAGAGTAGCAAAATTGTTTCTGCTGCCTTGTTACAGATATTTGTTTTTTTACATACGAGGGCGGGTCAATAAGTCCGTGACTTTTGGATTAAAACACAGATTTTTTGATAAAAAAATAATTTTATTTTTCAACGTAGTCTCCCTTGAGCTCTATACACTTTGTCCAACGCTTCTCCAATTTTTTTATCCCTTCCAAAAAAAATGATTTGTCGAGGTCCTCATTTTTGCGAGATGACTTCATCATTGGAGTCAAATCTTTTTCCACCAAGCCATTTCTTCAGGTTTGGGAACAAGAAGTAGTCGCTCGGAGCCAAATCTGGAGAATAGGGTGGATGAGGGAGCAATTCATAGCCCAATTCATGGATTTTTGTCATGGCAACTGCACATGTGTGCACCCTTGCATTGTCTTGGTGGAAAAGAACTTTTTTCTTGACCAAATGAGGTCGTTTTTTTTTCAAATCGTCATTGAATCGGTCCAATAAGTTGGCATAATATTCCCCATTGATTGTTCTTCCCTTTTGAAGGTAGTCAATGTGGATTATCCCGCGTGCATCCCAAAAAACAGTCGCCATAACTTTATTGGCTGACAAACCCACCTTGGCCTTCTTTGGCGCCGATTCACCCTTAGAAACTGTTGTTTGTTCTCTGGTGTGTTGTGATGGATCCATGTTTCGTCCACGGTTACAAAACGGCGCAAAAACTCCTCCATATTGCGATTAAACAACGCCAAACCTTCCCGTGAAGTTGTTACACGATTGCGTTTGTGGTCGACTGTGAGCAAACGCGGCACCCATCTTGCGGAAAGCTTTCTCATGCCCAAGTGATCATTCAAAATTGAAACCACTGAGCCATGCGAGATCCCTACGGCTTCCACAATCTCTCGCACTTTCAATCTTCGGTCGGCCAACACCATATCGTGAATTTTTTCGATTGTTTCGGGTGTAGAGACCTCAACTGGGCGTCCAGGACGAAATTCAGTAAACCACTTTTTTACCATTGAAATCGATGGTGCAGAGTCCCCATAGTATTTATCAAGCTTAGCCTTGGTCTCGGTAATGGTTTTTTTCCGCAAGAAATAATGCTTAATAAGCACACCAAATTCACTTTTTTCCATTTTCTCCTCAAATTAGTGAGTAGTCTGATAAAAATAGCTGTCAAACACAAACTAACTGACGCAGCAAGTTTAAATTTTGACAGGAGTCAACTGATAGATGCCTGTTGACAGGAGCAGTGTTGCTGTTTCAGTAAAGAGGTCAGAAATTCAAAAAGTCACGGACTTATTGACCCGCCCTCGTAGATGTCTAAGGCAAAACTAAATGATGACGAAATTGAGGAATTGTTTTATGAAATTGATGGCGAGAATTCTGAAGATGATTTCGAAAACGATGAGGATGTCGAGAATCAGAATTTTGATGTAGCTGATCCGACAGAAAACGTGGATGTGGATGATCCCATGTCAGAAATAAAAAATTGTGAAGATAGTCGGCTTATAAATTCTGATGATATTATGATATCTGATTTGCCATGCTGCAGCTCTAGTTCTGACCAAAGTGCAGACGAAAACGAGGATCCCCTTTGGAATAAAGGTGTTGCGAATGAGGCGTTTTTGTCAAGTGAAAGTTTTGATTCGATTAATATTGCCCAACTATCTCCATGCTCAAGTCGAAGTCTGCCAATTTACTTTTTCAAGCAAATGTTCACAGACAGTACACTTGAATATTGTCGATCAAACCAATTTGTATGCTCAACAAAACAAAAGCAAAAATTGGAAGAACATTGATATACTCGTAATAGAACTGGAGGCATTTTAGGAATAATAGTTTTGATGGGTGTGTATAACCTTCCGTCTATTGGTTTATACTGGTCAACAAACCCGTTCTTTTTTAATGAAGATAATGCATCAGTCAATCCATGCAAAAGATTTGGCCCTCTATTCAAAATAAGGCCGCTGCTGACAACTTTGATTTACCGTTTTCAAAGCTCTGCTATGGCAACTAAGTCCCAATCAATTGATGAGTACATGGTTCTTTTCAAAGGCCGATCCAGTCTCAAGCAGAATATGCCACTCAAGCCAATTAAAAGAGGCTTCAAAGTGTCGGCTAGGTGCGACTCGCAAACTGGATACTTATACCAGTTCGATGTATACACCGGGAAAAAAAACAGACAATACCCTTGAACTCGGATTAGGAGCTTCAGTTGTACAACAGTTTTGTCACTCATTGAAAGGCACTAATGTTTACTTAGCCTTTGACAATTTCTTTTCAACTTTTCAGTTGTTCAAGACCTATACGAAAACAAAATTTGTGCAACTGCAACGGTGAGGTCAAATCGAAAGGGACTCCCAAAAATCGCAGCACAAAAAACAAAATGATGAAAGGTGAATATACTATAAGTGGAGGAAGCGACAAAATGTAGCTTTTATACAGTGGATGGATACGAAATAGGTAAATCTGTTATCATACCAATATACCAAGCGCATGGGTGGCGTCGACCTTTTCGACCAAAAGCGTGCCACCTATAGCGTAGGACGCCGAAGTAAACGTTGGTGGTTACACATTTTTTATTTTTTTGTTGATGCGGCTGTGACAAATGCTCATATTTTGGATTCTTCCATAGTCCGGGTGAGGACACAAGAACTATCCCACTTTTATTTTAGGATTTTACTTGATCAAAAGCTTATTGGAAGCTTCCAAACAAACAATGTAAAAAATAAGCTACGTAATATCAAAAAAATTCCAGCCAAGTCAACAAGGAAATTATCTATTTTAGATTGGAAAATGTAGGAGTACATATACTTGAGGAGTTTTCGACCTATCGCAGATGCAGACTTTGCAGTACAAAGACAAACAATGAAAGATCAAAAATTCAATGCTCGCATTACCACTATGCATTTCTCCATGCTTTGGTGATTTCCATAAATAACATTTTTTTGTCTTAAATACAGTCGAACCCGCTTAATATCACACCAAACAGGCAGCATAATAATGTGACTCTAAACGGGTTGTGACATTATCCGATCCCGCATAAGAAAAAAATCTACCGTTAGAAAATTGTTTTCATAAAAATCATATATTCGTTTAAAACGTAACAAAAAATAAAAATACTTCCAAGAACGAAACAACAGAACAATATCTAATAAGTAAAATAAATAAATAATTATAAACTTCATTTAATTTTGGCAGTCTAACTTACATACAAATATTATTGTACCGTTTCATAAAAGTCACCAATTTTCTTTTGAGAAAAGGGTCTTTTTCACCTGCTCCCCAACCTTATAGATGCGACCCGTATCTTCGCTTTTTACCTCTAAAAAAAGTCATTAAGCTGAAATAACGACAGCTACTTCTGTAAGCACACGCTCTTCAGCTTCAGACTCTTCATTATATATCAACATATTCAGAGGGTCGCAAGAAGATTGAGATGCTTCCTGCAAAATCTCCTCGTCTGTAAGCTCACCAAAGCAATCGATGTTGAGATCGCAGTCGACAAACTGCTAAAAATCAGTTTAGATTGGAAGCTGAATCACCTCCTCTGGTTCTGTTTCTAGACTCGAAGTTTTATTAAAACCATCTTTAATAAAGCAATTCCGAATTGTTGTGGGGGTAACTAGCTACTTATGACTAAGCGCGTTTGGAAAAGTTAAGGGCTTCCAGAATGGTTATCTAATTTAAAGCAAAAATGATTTTTAGCATTCAACTTTATTTAAGGGTTAATGCAAGGCCAAAAGTTGTCGTCGTACAATTAATTGTCTATAATAAACTTTGAAGCATCGAATAATGCTCTGATTTACAGGCCAGATGTGGCAAGCAGCGTTATCGGCACACAAAATAACATTCCGGTTTTCTTTTTGCAAGGATTTATCCCACTCTAGCAAAATTTCAGTCCATGTGAAACTGGTCATCTAGGCTTTTTTATTTGTGAAATATTTAAAAGGAACAATTTCACGCTTGAATTTATTTTGCCTTTCCTATTGCAAATATTTTTTTCTCCGAGCCATTCATGTTAGCCAAAAAAAGCAGTGTAATACGCCTTTTTGGATTTTGCCACCAGTTGGATTGTCTCCTCTAAAGGTCATTGTGTCACTGGGAAATGCACAAAAGTACAAACCGCTTTCGTCTGGATGAAAAATATATTCTGGAGCATAACCTTCCATAAAACTTGGCGGAATATTTTGTTTCCAATCGTTTGCCATAAAGTAATCAGCATCTCCTCTTTCGCCTTGAAATTTCTGGAAATGAATGCTGTTTTCTGGTTTTCCAGCAAGTAAGCCACCCATTGCTTGCTTCAAAATTCTCAACATTTAGCATCTGAGCAAATTTTATTGCCTGCTCTTTTAAAAGTGATCCATTTAATATACCATTTTTCGTTCTCATCTCGCGAAACCAAGTGATCATAGCACTATCAATAAGTTCATGAATTCCTAAAACGACGTTTGCTGCACATTTACTAAATTCAAAATACTTCACACTATCTTAACTTTGCGCATTCGTTTAAGTTTAATATTTCCGCTTTTGTTGGCTACTTCTCGTTGATTGTTTTCATTTTGTTTAATTTCTGCAATTGTTGAAACAATGCAGCTAAATTATTTAGCGACTTCCTTCCCTGTCTTCCCATTTTTCAACTGCTCTAGGATTTCAATTTTTTGTTCTTACTTACCGCACTAATTTTTTAGTTTCAATTGAACGTTCTGGTTTAAATTTTTTTGTAAACAATTTAGGCAGAGACTGACATAAAATTCAGTTATATGTCACAAATGTTATAAAAGAGGAAAGTGGGTGTTGGTTGAACTTCCAAACTTGCAGTAGGCTGGTACACATACACAAAGGAACACAAGCAACAAAATCCCATACATATCGTTATCTCACTAGGCGAGCAGTATTACACATAATAATACTATCTCAATCTACAAAGGGAAAATACACCTTTACATTTGATGATAATGCACCATGCTTGTGAAATGTAAATATTGAAGTGACAATAAGCGAGTAAAAATTACTGAAATTATATATTTTTTTTAAAGTTTCTTGTGTGATTTTAAGCGGGGTGTGCTGGTAAGCGATGTGCCTTAAAGACGTTTCTTCTCGGTACAAAATATAAAAAAAGGCAACTGGCTTGAAATAATTGTGACTATAACCGATTTGTTCTATTAAGCGATGTGATATTATCCGGGTTCGACTGTAAATAAAAAATGAAATGAACAAAAAAAAAATAGTTGCAGTTCACATATTTCCTTCGGTCACCAACAAGCAGTGGCAAATCTATTGCCACCTCACTTTTTTCAAAAATTAAACAATTTTTTTGTTTCCTTCAAAAATTTCTTTAAACACTTCCTAACTAATTCAAAAATAAACATGTATTCCCTGAGGCGGCTCCAACTAAAGCTGCCTTATAAAGGGGTAACTCAAATTGTAACTTATAGTAAATGTAATATCAATTCCATAAAACGGACACCAGCGTGCAATGAAGACAATCCAGACATTCAATTAAACCCGGAATTTGCCTTGCCACCAAAACTGAAACTATGTATTGTACATCAAAATCTCAATAGGAATAGGTGTGTGCTTATACCTGATGTCTGTGATCCAAATCTAATTTCAGCGATTTTTCAGTCCGTGTACAATATAAAACTTTCTGAAGTCAAAGTGAGAATTGTTCGACAGCCGAGAAAGCGGCCAAAATTGCTAGCATAGTCATGTTGTCAATCGTTTCATCGCTAATGGTGCTTAGCACTTATTATGAGATTTACATGAAGCACTCTACAAAGCCCGAAGTTCCAGTATTAGTTACGTTATCTGTAATCACTAAATAGAGGAAGCTTTTAAAAATCAACCAGATAAAATCGGCCGATTCAATAGGACCTCTTCACGGTATTCGAGTCCTTTCAATGTGTTTGATAGTCGTGAGACATTGCTACACTTTGAGGATATTATTGCTATTGTTATTAATACCTTAGATATTATGCTGTGATCAAAGACACTATCTATAATGCACATTACCATGGCAAACGTATCCGTAGACTCGTTCTACCTTGTAACTGGCTTACTAATTAGCTGACTGGGATTTCGTGAATTGGATAAAACAAAGGGAAATTGAATCTTCCACTCATGTACCTTGCTCGGTATATCCGACCTACTCGTACACCAGCAGTAGCGGGTACGGTGCTTTTCAATATCACCATTTACGACTATGTAGGAGCAAATCCATTTAAAAAATATTTCTTTGGTATTTATACCAGGCTATTGCGAGAGAAACCGGTGGGTAGCTCTTTTGTACTTGCAAAATTACTTTTGATTGTCGAAATGCTTAGTATCTACTTGTTGACTTTCACCTCTACATCCTTTCGCCAATGGTTGTGATCACGTTGTGGAAGTGGTGTAGGAAATTTTCACCCATTATGGTTATACTGTCACTAATTTCGCTAAAAACCACTTAAAAACTAGGACTCAAAAACTAAGAGTTAGGAAATAAGGGAATGGTATAGGAGATCTGGGTTGAGACGAGAATTGCTCACGTTAAAATCAATAACGTGGAAGTTTAAGTTGATCTTACGTAGCATGCGGGAGATTGGTTCGTTGGAACCATAAGAGGTGCGATGGGTTGGAATATATGTATGCGAGTGAGAATATTACGAGGGTTAGTGTTGAACGAAATAGAATTGTAAAGGGAAGCGCAATCAACATAACCAGAGAGCAGTCGATGAATGAAGAGAATGTCAGCTACGTCTCTGCTTTTTTGGAGGGTATTCAGGTAAGAAGTTTGAGGCGGTCACGGTATGTAGCTAAGATAAAGGGATCATCCAAGGGTAGTCCTTGAAGCACAAATCGAAGAAACGATGTGGAGTGTACTTGATTCGGGATATATGAACTCGCTGAAAGGGAGACTATACTTGGCTGGCATATTCGAGAAGGGGCCGGACAAGGGTAATGTAAAGTGACCGTGTTACATAGCTGTTGTAAAATTCTTTAAACCATCGTTCGATAAAACCGAGTGCTGGGTTAGCTTTAAGGATTATCTCAACAATATGAGAACGGAAGTTTAACCATCTATCGTGTGATATTCCAAGCCCGCAAAGGGATTGAACCCGGGATACAGGTTGGCGATGCAGAAAATATGGTCGAGGAGGAGATTGATTGGACAAAGTCATAGATTGACATGTGGAGACATTAAGCTCCAATCAATTTTGTAGACACCAAGTGGGAAATCTATCGAGGTCTTCTTGTAGGAGAATAGAGTTTTGGAGGACTTAGTGTCGTCGGCGTAAATGGATAGGGGGCAGTATTAAATAATTCTCTCAAGATAGTTTATAGTTAAAATGAAAAAGAGGGGACATACATATATAGCTGCCTTTTGGAGCACGAGAAGTGGCTAAGCACGAGTTAAGAAGACTGATCTAAAACGAATACTATAATAATGGTTATCCAGATAAGAAGATATTTTTATTTTAGACAATTTGAAAGGGGTTAATTGATGTGATATTTTATAGAAGGCCTTACCAAAATCTGTAGCAATAACAGCAATAACAACGATTTCGTTGATATTCTCTAGGGCTGAAAGCGCAAATGATACGAATTCAACTAAGTTTGTAGTAGTTGATCTGCCTTTCGGAAATCCATGCTGACTGGGTGGGTGATATAAGTGACTTGCACTGAAAGCTTAGAACTTCATATACAAAGCTTTCGAACATTCGAACGAGAAAGCGATGGGATTGTATTTAGTTACTTCATTCTTTAATCCCTTTTTGTGGACCAGGGTTATGCAAGAGGTCTTCCGAACTTGGGGGAATTCCCCTTTTGTGAGGGATAGACGAAATAGGGAGGAAAGTGGGTGCGAAAGACTGGAGGCACACTTTATGAGAAATATTGCTGGGAGTTGATCTGGCCCGGGTACAAATTTATCATTGAGATTTTGTGGTTTTTCTCCCATAAGAGTAGGATCAAAAAATTGTGAGAGCGAAGGGCCAATGGTGAAATTGGGAGGTACTTGGAATATATGGGGTCGGGTATGAAGAAGATGTCTGCAAATAATTGATTAAAAAAGTTTACAAAATAGTAACCGTCTCATTTTCTTTTGTAATTGACGCATTGATAAGATGTCTTAGGGCGGTCGATGAGGTTTGTCTGCGCTGTGTCTAGAAAGCGCCGATAGAGGCAGTTATAGAACTAGGTGAATTGGAGGTAGGTTGCAAGATAGTTAGAGCAGTCCGAATAAGAATTGGTGCGAAGAAAAACTGCCCATAATTTGTTTCATTTATTTTGTAAAGAGCGAATTCTTCTGTTATACCATGGAGGGGAAGTAGATGATGCTTTATGCCGAGAAAAGGGAAATGGAATTAAATATTTCACTTTAAAAAATGGAGACTGCATCAGATAAAGACAAAAAAGATTTGCTAAGACACATATTAATTTTGCAAAAATTAGCTTGAAGTTGTAAGAAGATATAATAGGAGTAGAAGTGGACTGGGGTGGAGAGTTATGGAAAAAAGAGAGAAGAAAAGGGGGGTGAAAGTTGTCGATATTTGATAGGGTTAAGGGACAAAACGTTGCTATGGAGTTAATGGGATCGCTAGTGGAAATATGGTCTAGTTGCGTACTAATGTAATTAGGGACGACACTTACTTGGCATAAGCGTGAGTCTGGTATACGATCAATGAATAGGTATTCCTTGAATTAACTAACGTTTGACGAGGTAATAAGAAGTAATCATCCGTTCCGATCAGCAGGGGCAGATTAAACTAACCAAAAATAAGTATATCGTCGATGGAATCAATTTGGTCAATAAGTTGGTCAATCGTTTTAATAGCAAGGATGTCGAATTCCATAGGTTGAACTGGGAGAATGTAGCAACACATAACGTACAGGGACCTGTTCGGAAGTGCTATTTTAATTGAAACAAAGTCAAGTTAGACAAAAGAAGAGATAGCGATGGGGAAGTGTTGAGGCTATTTTGAATGGCAACTAGGACACCTCGGCATGGAGAATCAACTATAGGGGGCAGGATAATTGACCGTAGTCAGAGAGTGATCGTCATTTCAGAAAACATTATAAGAAGATAGGAATAGTTCTTGGATTTTTCTTTCGTAAGAGAGGCTATGAGATTTAGACAAAACAGCACAACTTTTAGAACGCAAGCTTGTCGTAAAATGTAAGAGGTAGTTTGTTGCGTGTAGGAGTAGGGGAGTGTAGATGAGATGCAGATAAAGAAGGTTAGTTAGGAACGAAAAAATTTATCATGGTCAGCTCGGCTACGCTGAAGGTGAGAAACTCTTTTAGAGTGTACATAGACGCGGAAAGCAGCAATATAATCGGCAACATTTTGGAGAGATATGTTGAAAATTTCGTGGTATCTGTTTTGAAGATTCATGAGACTAGTTATAGCAGTACGAAGGCCTTCCTGTTGGATGGCCTTGTTTCGGTTTTTCCCTCAACGCAAACAGAGTCGGACTTATCGTAAAGATATGCGAGACGTATATTTTCGTATATATTTTTATGCCTTAGCCTAGAGATCACGAAATGCCATTCCATGGTATCTATATTCTTTTGGGTCAATTTAACATTAGGTGGCGAGAGCAGATTAAAAACATGGGCCGAGGCCCGTAAAACCGAGAAGGAAGTTGAGTTAGCAGCTGGATTTAAGATATGCGAGCTGATAAAGTTAGGATATTTAGCTCCAGTTATAAGATCGAAGTTATGAAAGCAGTCATAGGAGGGGGTGGGGGTGGTTGAGCAGTGGCAGTATCAGGGGTAGGGGTTAAATTAAAAGAAACGCGTTGATGTTGGGGATTGGATGAAAGAGCGGCAATTGGTGCTTGTGTCGGTGACGTGAAGGGGTTGCATAGGGATATAGACAGGAGGGGAGAAATTGGGAAATATTTTGGTTTTAAGGTTCCAGTTGGGGTTAGGTTTAGGATGTGAGTGGGGAATGGATCTGGGCGATTTATACTTAGCTTTATTAGGTGAGACGTTGCTTCGTTTTTTTTTTTCATGTTTATAATGATGGGTTGATCCGTCCGTTTGGAGACGCACATCTTTCTAAAACTAAGGCTGGTGTTGGATTGGTTAACAAATAACCACTCATATCCAGCTGGTAAGTTTATAAGATTTATACATACTAAAACAAAGGTTTCACGGCATTTATAGGAGTGATAGAACGCGAACAATCTTTGCAGACCAAATACCCAGTTTGCTGGTTGGAATCGGATTCGGATAAGTTTGGCGCAAAAATATAAACAACTCAACGAAACCTACAAAGTTGATGCATCTCTTTGGATGACTAATGTATTTTGGAATTATTCTTGCCACATAAGTTGACCCATACTTTCCTTTGTATGCAGAACATGGAGCAACAATTTTTGAAGCAGCGATTTACCAGTCCCTAAAACGGCCAGAATTTGTTGAAAAATCTTCATCAAGAGTATGTCTGTTTGTGCGTCCAATCGGCGAACGTACAATACGACACTGGAAATGGTTTGGACGTATCAGTTTCTGCGGTAACTGAATTTTGTAACCGTGCATATGAGTATTTAAATATTTTGTTAAGACTCGACGTAATGCGGTCTTTGAAAGGTTTAATTCCTACGCACGATGACGAGTTGGCCATGCAATATTTTCAGCTGTAGGGCCTGTTCGAAACGCACTCATGGTTTCATATTTGCTACCGACTCAGTTTCTTGGAGTTTGTGCACCACGTTCAAAATTCTACGCTCAGTTTCTCAACGATTAACACCAGGAGAATCACGTAATGCGAGATATGCATGAGTTTCCATAATTAGTATCTATCCATGACTAAAATTGTTAATAGATGATAGACATCGATATTAAAAATTGTTTTTTTGACATACAGGTTTTATTCGCTACTCTAATGGTAAAATACCCATTTACCCACCTTTGGTACGTATGTAATCCAAGTGGTGCACGCAGCGCTAACACTGGTTTCCTCGACTGCTATCAAGGTACTTATTTTGGAGCCCTCAACCGACATATTTGAAAAGGACTGAACTAATTTTTTTCAATTTCCCTGTTTCATACGGCCGTTTGGTAGATTGGGCTGATAGTAGCAGATAAGTTCCACCAGCTACTAGACATACATAAAATACTTTTTCTAATGGCTTAACTCATGGTAAGAGGCATTTTCTGAAAAGCCAGCCTCTAAGAGCCGAATAGAAAGGGGGATCAGGTTAATGCGCGTCGAAAAAAATTTTGTTTCGGAGGCGCAGGGACTGAAATCGAGCTCCTTTCAATTGTAAAGGAAAATAGGTCGACAGAAGTCGCCACAATTGAAACAGATCTGTCTCTGGTAGCTGTAACTACCTTTTTTTTCTACGTCAGACGACAACAGTTCACAGGACAATCAACCTCTTAGAAAATCGCTTAACGTAATACAGCCGCAAATTAGTTAACATACAAATGAATTGATATTTCTTTTTTGATGTACGGAATTTGAAAGATTGGACGCTGTAACAGGTTGAGTGTCGCAGATGGCAAAAACTGCGAGGACAAAAACAAGAACCTTGGTTAAGGATCCTGTCTGCGTTGTGGTGCATTTAATTTTCTGTCAAATCATGCCAACCTATGCACTGCTCTAAACCGCAGATAGCCACAGACGTAATCATTGCAATGTCGTTGGTGCACTAGAAATTGCATGCTCAAATGTGTCATTATTCATTTTCAGAAAAGTTAAGTATCTGAGTGTTTTCCGGAGAGAAAACTTATTTTGCGTCAATATTTTATGTGGCATGGGAATTTTAACTGTGAAATTAAGTATCATACTTCAGAATTGCACTCCTACAATAACACCAACTCTATCGCCAATGTCGCACAGTGGCTCATTTTGACTGTTTTTGCTAGCAAAAATCATAACTCTTAAACAAATAAAGTTATTGTGACAGTTTTTTTCTGCTTAAAGGAACTTCCCAATGAAAGTTGAGAATTTTGAGAAAAATAATTTACAGTGTATTTCAGAATCATCTGAAAACCAATAATAAATATTTATTACTCAGTACAAGAAAAATTAAAATTCGGGTTTTTGTTTATGATTCACAAATGAACTGATATATCACACAAAATGAAAAAAAATGATTTTTTGAAATCTTTTGCCTAGTTTAATCACTCAAACTTCTAAAAAAAATAGATTTTTTGATGACCTTAAAAATTACTCAAATTTGACTGGGTCTACAAGCAAAACTATTGATCCAAAAGAAATAATTGTTTCGATTATCAGAACTCTAAAGATTTGTTACTCCAGTGAATTCACAAATTTTGCACTATAGATCCACCCGAAACTTGAATTTTCCCAGCACTCTTGCCTAAATGAGCCAGTGTGCGTCGGTTGTTAGACGGAATAAACCTTCACGTTAATATTGTACGTAACTGCTGCTTTCTTTAGACTTATGTAAGGGGTCTGTCCTTGCTCACTTGACTCTATTTTAGGTACATTGTTCAATTTCTCCGCCCTCGATATTCATTTCATGGACTGCAGCACCACGCCATTTTACAATTCAAATGAATTATTCATTGGTAGATTTCGCACCGCTGACTGTTGCGGGTTCAAAACACATGGGGATTTAGAACGAAATTTTGCTAGAAGCTTAACCTTTTTGAGGCAATTAATCTGGTAACGCATTAAATATGTAAGGCGATTTATTTTTGGTTAGTTTAGTGTTTCGGTGATTTAAACGAATAACACAAATAAAGAAGGGAACATTATTTACTAAATTATGCATGCCCATTCTCGTGAGTACGAGCATTGCAACGTTTTTTCATATCTCTAAAAGGGCACACCCACAATTAAGTTTGTATAGTTGGGGCACGATACGATTTTGTTCGGACAAAAATTGGGCACATTTACAAAAGTAAAAAATGACAATAATAATAGAATGTGTTCAGTGGCTATTTAACTAACTTATTTGAAAATAATTTGTATTCAGATTTAACCTTCATCTCATCCTCCAAAAAAATTACGTTCTCTACCCTCATGTGTAGATTTCTACACATATGGGATTTTAATGTATTTTCTAAATAACAAGAGAAGGTAGGTAGGTTCAAATTAATTTTTCTTCAATGCATTTTACACATACATTTCGGTTATGTTGATTTTTACATGCAGCTTTTGTGCAAAAACAACAAATCGTCTCATAGACATTATTTTTTTTGGCGGATTTTTCTTCATAGCAAACGTGACATCTTGCTCTGCCTTTAATTTGCGGTGGAACGGATCTTGACCGTTTTGGTGGATTTGTTGAAGTTGATGCAGAAATATCCTCTAAAGGTGACGATGGTGAACTTTCTTCCAAAACAGTTGCAAGCAATAAAGCAGACGATGCTGATCTTGGCTTCGCACTTCTAGCTTCCATAAGTAGTTTTGCAAGGGATATTCCAAGTTCACGTAGAAAATTCCTTCTTACTGTTGTTTTTTCTGTTACTTGCCAATTCGGATTCACTTCTTTGAAAATAAGAAGAAATGTCAATCATGTTTGCAAATACAGCCATTGGCCATCTGTTAGATTTTTTTTTACAGCTGTAACAAGTGAGCATTTTGTCAACCGTATTCACACCGCCTATATTGAATGAAAAAAAACATTAGAGGGTCTTGAAATTTCAAAAAGTAGTATACGAACAAACCTTTTGTTTTATTGTAATAGGCTATAATCGCTGGTAACTTTTTTTCAGTCGATTCGATTTCAATTGAGTTATGCAAAGTACTTTGCAACACGGTACACTTATTTTTCCGTCCAATGTACGAAACAAGTGCTGTATTTTCGGTAAATGTAAAAGTAGATTCATACAACGGTCTATTTTTGCATTCAAGAAGCTTTGGATGGATGCTTCTTTTATTTTTTCTAATCGTGCCAACCATTGTAATGCCCTTTGACAACAATTTTTGCTAAGCTCATATGAGGAAAAGAAGTTATCCATTGTTATGTTGTGACCTTTCAAGCCATCAACGAGGTCCAAAACTACTCGTTCGCCTTGTCTTTTTTCAATCGAACTGGCTCAAATCGCCTTTCCCAAATATGGCAGGACTTTCCAAACAAAGCAGGTATAAGAACAAACCAGCTACCAGAATTTTAGTCCGTATTTTACTGGTTTTGATGGCATAAATTGACGAAATTTATATCTTCCACGAAAACAAAGTAATTGGCCGTCAACTGTCACACATTCATATGGATTGTAGTAGTCACTCAATAAATTGGACCATTTATCAAATATATCCCGAATCGGTGCAAATTTATCTGTAGATCGTTGCTGTCTTCTGCTAATGACATCATCAAAACTAATAACTCGATTCAAATACTCTTCGACATGATTGCCCTAAACACCGGACGACCGTTAATATCATCAAACAATTCAACTATAGTATCGTTTTTCGATCTAAAATTAAAAAAAGTCAAGAATCAGCTGAAATAAGAAAGAAAGCAACTACGACTTACCTATAAACACCAGCTAAAATCAAAACACCAATATATGCTTGCAACATATTCGAATCGATTTTTTTAAAATCCTTACCATATGTTACTTGTGCATACGCATTTGAATACTTCAAAGTGGTATTTTCAATTTGTGGTGAGAAGAAAAGGAAAAAAGCATCTTTGATGCCATTATCACGAGCTTTGGCATACCTTATTGTTCCAGGATGAAGAGAAATTATATTTTCATACCGCAATCTACCACTTTGATGCTGAAATGGCTGTAGTTGCCAAACAATACCATCTTTCGAAACAAGCAGTGGATCCACATTTTCAACTTCAGCAATTGATTCGTTGGTTTCATTTGAGCCACTCGCTTGCTCTTCGTCAGAATCGCTATCGTCTGAATATAAGTTATCGTCATCATTAATATTCTCTTCTGGCGCATATTCGTCATCACTGTCTCCAGAAACATCACTGATATCGCCATCGCCTTCATTCAAAAATGCTTCCGTTTCTTCCTCTGTCAGATATCTTGCTTTTGACATTGTTATCTTTTATTATTTTTATAAATTTCACTAAATATACCAACGATATTCACTTCCTAAAACACTTAACGCAAAAGACTTTTTATATGACATGCTCTTGCCGTCCATATGTGTAGAAATCTACACATGAGGGTAGACAACGTAATTAGTGCATTATTAACCGCCATAAATATTTTTATTATGGGGAGGTACGTTTTATTTTCGGTAATCAAGGATATAAACAAAGTCTGAAAATTCCGGAAGTTTGCAATTAGTGGTTTTTGAGAAATTAAGAAAACAAAAATTGTTTGTGTAGTTTTCTACACAAGGATGAGATGAAAGTTAAGAGGGAAAAATGTTTTCAACTAATTTTCCAAAATTGCAGTTCATGGACAAATCAGGGGGTCCAGTTAAAATCACCAAATTTTGACATTATCGTTGTTCTCAAATCATGCAGCATACCACGAGATGCGTGAAAAGTGGCACCGTGCTATTGCAACCGCGTACAGAGGAAAGAATGCACATAATACCCCGTCTCTAAGATTTTTAAAGTATTATGGTCCAATGATTCCGCCGCTCCAGCCCAAACGACGCAGCATACAATCCCTATGTGTAGTGATAAAGGATTTTTAACGACGCTGTATGGTCTATTCCGTTTATTTTTAAACCCAGCCAAGTCGAAATTTGAATCGTCACTTATGATGATTTTATTACTAAAAAGGTGATGGTGTATTCCGATCTGTTAAACCCAAGCAATCTGTCTGCGTTTATGGTAATTTTTTCACGTCAATCGAATTTTATTGCGGTAAAATTGCTATGGGAAGTTCTCGGAGATTTACTAACACTGTACTTCATTGCATCAATATTTTCTGGTGTGTATTGGCTACGTTTTCCTCCAAATTTTGCTTTTTCTTCCAGTGTTTTGCTATTTTTTACAATTATTTATTATACGATGAACGGATGACTTTCTGGGTATTAAGACCAAAAGTCACGTAATTGTCTGTGTAGTCAAATTTTAATTATTTAAATAAAATATTTCATTAATTTCAACACGTTGTTGTGGTCCTAAATTTAGGAACAAAAATAGATCTTTTGCTCACTATAATAGAATGAGACTTTTACGAGTCCCAAGCACGGCCTCTCAGTCTCACGCTCAAAACTTACTTATCGAATAACCAAACTGAACTGAAAGTACTTACTTACTTAAATGGCACTACATTCCGAAGTAGACCTGGGCCTCAACCAAGAAGCCTCTCCAATTAGCGCGGTCTCTGGCTAATTGCATTCAGTTGCGCACTCCAATTTGGTTGAGGTCCGCTTCCACGTACGATCGTCACGAAAGGCAAAGTCTTATTCCATTGCGCTGTCCCTCCGGGTTGGAATCTATGACGTTGTTGTTCCTTCACTCTGCACGTCCTAACCATCTTAGCCGATTAATAAGCACTTTTATGAACGCATCACTATATGGCTCGTAAAGTTCGTCGTTAAATCCTCCTACAAATCTTTCAACTGAAAATGGCACAAAAATTACTTGAAGAATTTCTCATTCAAAATGGCCAAGGATATCTTCATCCACATTCGCTAACGTTTATGCTAATGCACCGTAAAGAAGGTCTAGGATGACGAGAGTCTAACATTGAGTCTCCTTAGTATTACTTGATAAGGTCTTATTACTCATTTGCCTTTTAGGGTAAAAGCAACAGCTCTTGACAAGAATAACTCTTCCTCCACTTCTGATAAGGTTTAATAGCAGAGCCGCAGTATACAAAGCCCCTGACTAAGTGAAAGTTATGGCTATCTATTGTGCCTTTTTGTCCGATTAGTCGATTCGATGTGCTTCTGTTGATAACATATGGTATACTTAGTTTTCCCCTCATTCACATTTTTTGTTTGCCGGTTCGGCTACAATGCACCAGTGACAGATCTCTGAGTTCTGCCAATTATGTCAACGTCATAAGCATATGCATGTAGTTGTGCAGACTTTTGGAAAATAGTACTTCTAGTATTCCGCACAATTTTCTTAATCATGATATTGAGAAAGTTACTTTACAGCACTTCACCTTCACATAATCTTCTTTCGAAATCGACGGCCTCGATAGGATTGTTTCAAGCCTTTACGGAGCATCATCACTCTGCACAATCTGACGAGTTTGGCAGTTATACCAAGGCAAGATATGGCTTTGTACAGCTCTCCATAGATGGTTTCATATCCGATCTTAAAATCGATAAAGAGGTGGAGCGCATCGATTTGGACTTCCTTGTTGTTTTCCAAGATCTTCCCTGGTGTAAGCATTTGGTCGACTGTGGACGTACTAAGTCCAAAACCGCACTGACAGAGACCAATCAAATTATTGACAAATGGATTCAGGCGTTCACACAAGATGGCAGATAGATCTTGCATGAGATTTTAAGGCGACTGATGCCTCTTTAATGGTGTCTTCTTTAAAAGAGTCTTCTTTCTTGTGGATCGGGCAAATTGTACTTAGGTTAGATTCTTCAGGCACACTTTCTGTCGACCAAATCTTGGGAATGAATTGTTTCATGAGTCCGGTCTAGCAGCCTTGCTGTTCTTAAGATGAATTTTGTTATTCTCATTTCATTTTCGTCGGGTGGGTGGACCTCTTGACTTTCACCGCTCAGGCTGAATAAATCACTATGACTGAATGCGGATTTCGGTTTTCCTTGCCGTTCAATAGTCCGTAGAAGTGGTTTATTCATATCCTGATCACATACCTGGAAGAGATTCAAATAATAAAAGCCGACCTTAAGAAAACCTTTTATATCATAAACCCGTTCGCTTCAGACCTATCATTTTGACTTCATTCCTGCTAAAGAGCATGGAGAAAATAATTGACGTCCATATACGCTCAACTGCTTGGCAAAGGCGTTCTTGGTTGAAGATGTAATATGCCTACCAATGTGGAAGATCTTGTGATACTATGAACAAATATATAGAACGTGTACGGTCTTTCGACGCCTGAGCGAACGAATACTTACTATACTACACATCTTGACATTAACTAGTCCACTAGTTCGTGTCGGTTTATCTGTGACCAAGAAGCTTGCAACGCGAAGCAGCATTAAATTTGATATTATCATAAGCAAAAGAGTCAATAGAATAAGGTGTGAGCACCCCTATTTTTTATTACATGCATACTCTTCCATAAAAATATTTTTGACATAGTTCATTATAATTGATATATATTGTTTAACGTTGTCGGTATAACAGTCTATTGCCCTTTTCGAATTTTGCTCCTTTCATGGTAGAAGATTTAAGAATACCTGTTGTAGGACTTACCAGAATTCAATATGGTAACTCGATAACTTCTACAAAGTTGCTTGATAGTTTGGTAAACGAGTTGAATACAGATGTACGAGTATTTTTGAAGAATGTGCAAAATTAATTTTACTAGAAAATTGCAAGGTTGTTAAATTAAAATCGAAATCCTAGTTCGTTGCCAAGGAACTGTTTCATTCTTTAATCTCGGACAAAAAATAATCATGATTGCCTACCTGTGGGGATACATCATTCATAGGATTCTGCACTGAGCCTATGTTATATTGTGAGCAGCACTCTGAGTTTTCTTTGCCTCACGAGTACGTAAAGCCTCTTATGCATACTGCATCTTCTAGGGATGATATGTGCTTTTCCTGACCAAGGAGCTATGCATTATTAAATTCGTAATCCTGCCCCAGTATATAGGACAATTTCAATAGCAGGAAAGTCTATACTACTTGAATATTTGATTTCATATAAGGTGACATGTAGAGTATGTAGCCGGAAACTGTTGTGGAATTAATTTCATCTTTCTCTAGTATATTGGAACGAGGTACTTTTAGTAGAACAGATTTTTTTTTGTAAATGCCTCTCGTTTTTAATGTCAACAAGTAGCATTCGAAATAAAAGTGCTTCCTATCGGCATGGTCCTTTAACTGTTTGAATTGCTCTATTTAGGATGTTTATTGGTACTGAAATAAGGCAATTACCACCGCCTGAACAAGGTGTTCCAATGTCGAAAGAAATTGTCGTGTAAATTTTTTGTAACCTCGGGATCTGGTAGGGTTACTATATTGAAAATATCGACAAATTCTATTGCATGTCTGCCCCTTTGATCTTATATGAGTCTCAACTGTCTGTAAAAGATAACGGCATAACAAATCGAAAATGTGAAAAATAAACAAGGAATTTTCAATTGCAATTTTATCAATTTCATTACTAATGTTGTTTCAGATTTAATATGAGAAAGTAAGATGGAAAGAATAGTTTTAGTTGCTATTAATTGAAACCTTTTGTTTCATACCCTCCGAGGTGTGGGTAACAATCGGAAATCCCAGTTTAAATGGCTTGTGGTTTTTGCTCAATAAAATGATGAGAGCTTGGCGAGACTTACCATATTTCACATACTAGAACATTTACGAGCGAGTTCTTGACACTCGACAACTGCAAGGCAGTCAATCTGCTTTAGTGAGAGGCAGGTCGACATATGGTGCGATTCAAAACTTAATGATTCTTATCAATCAATCCCTTGATACCAATTCGGAACTGTGTTGGAGGCACAAGTTAAAACCTTTTACAGCACCCAGTAATTATTTGCAACTCTACAGTGGGTTAAACCAACAGGAAGACCCTTCCCGCGATTTGGGTTTAAACTACAGCCACCATGACGCTTCCACAAGGAGGCCTACCTCAACAAGTCAGGCCCGGACCGAAATCCGGGGGCCTCCTGACTCCCATGGTACCGTGATTTAAGTCCTGGTAGGGACTACCGGTGGTCCTGCCGCCAACAAGACCTATGACCGGCAACTTGTAACTGGTCAAATCGTAGCAACCTTCGGTGGCGTCATCTGAAGATGTTTACGATAAGACCAGTAATATGCTCTGCCCACGGTTTTTATTAGACAACGTCATTGATGGGCGAAGCCTTGGTAATTGGGCGGGGGCCCAGTTGGAGTACAGAACGTACCTGGATTTTTAACGTAAACCTCCTGCCGTAAGGCTTAATGTTTACGAGGTGCCCATACACCCATAGGGAGCAAGGATACGCCTTGCCATCGCTAAATACTCGCTTTATATTATTTAATACTTCGCTTATATTTTATACCAAAGCAGAACTTGTGTTGGAGGCACAAGTCCCACCCTTGGTATGAGTCGAGGCCGACCTAAAACCTCTTGCTGCTCTTAGGGTCGCAGCACCCAGTACTTTATTTGCTACTCTACAATGGGCTAAACCAAAAAGGACACCCGTACCCGCGATTTGGGTTTAAACCACAGCCACCATGACGCTCCCACAAGGGGGCCTACCTCTAACAAGTCAGGCCCGGACCGAAGTCCGGGGGGCTCCTGACTCCCATGGTACCGTGATTTAAGTCCTGGTATGGACTACCGGTGGTCAAGCCTACCAACAAGACCTATGACCGGCAACTTGTAACTGGTCAAATCGTATCATCCATTCATGCAATAAAATCTGGATGTTTTCGATAAGACCAGTTATAGAATAATCTACCCCGCTTTTTATTAGACAACGTCATTGATGGGCGAAGCCTTGATAATTGGGCGGGGGCCCCAGTTGGAGTACAACAAGGTCCGCTGCTTTTTAATGTCGCGCAAAATTTTCTATTTAAGTAGCATATCAACGATCGAGCAGCAACCTCTCTTTTTTTCGCCGATAACAGCGATATCATAGACAACGAGGTGACAGCCCTGTTAGTAATTGTTCTTTTCAGAAACAGGAAACCTACTTCCTGACATCTATTGAGAAGATGTCATCGTGCCAGAGTGCGAACAATTTAAATACCTGGGCTCTGTCGTCAGCCACCAAGAGAATTGCGATGACGATATCGCGCTCAAATAGCGTGAAAACTCCGCCGTATTTTTGCGATATAAAAATGTGGGTTCGGTTGAACTTAAAGGTTTGTTACATACGAGAGTGTCGGAAATGAAAATATTACGAACGTCAGCGGCTCTAACAAAGTGTGATTTTATAAAAAGTACGAGCATCCACAGTAGTTTAAGAAACATTAAGAAACTTCAGGCTGAACAAGTCAGATCGTTTTGGAAAATCCTATCCAAAAAGCCGTAGAGGCTCAAGTTCCAGCCGATGTTGGAGGAATATAAATGATTGGATCCATCAAATGCAAAAACACCAGCAAGTTCTTGGCCTCACTAATGAGATGATCCAAAATAGGGTGGTTTGTAGAATGGTCCTAGTGTCCGCAAATTTAACCAACCCCACAAGCAGCGCAGCAGCAATGCAGATACGTGGGAGAAATACGTAACATTAGATTTATTATAATTATACATATAGTATTTCAGTAATAAAAGAAAAAGAAGAAGAAGAATTCAAAAATTTTGTATCAACATTTCTGCCCTTCTCTACAAGTTTTGCAAGTGCAAAAACGTTTCAAAATCAAGTGTGATGACTAATATTCCAATTTGGTTTTAGAACTATGGTACTCGTATGTTTAGTGCAACCACTTAACATTCTGCCTTATACGAAAGTAAGATCATCTATGCCGCCTAAGTCCAATCGCTTTGACTTATCAATATTCATCTGATTCCCAAAGCTCTCCTGTACGTTTTGTTGAATTTGAAGAGGCTGGCCTAGATGGGCCGCTTTAAGCAATGCACACCTTGTTGGAAGAATTATTGCCAGCTGGATTTGAATTATAATAGGCTAGAATAACATACCACCTTGATCAAAAAGTTCCCGGGGGACACCACCGTGTGGCGCTCCCATTATTCCGATTTGAGTTCTGTTTTATTTGTTAAGTTGGTAAATCTGTTGTTGACATTCCTTCTAAATCCTAGGATCATTGCTTGACATTTGCAAAAGTTACGTAGCCAAGAGTACATCTATCTCTGTGTGTGTTGGCGATTTTTTTACAATTTTAGAAACGGATTTAAATTTACAACAAGGAACTTTTATTAAATTTGGCGTAAAAAACGAATTTAATGATGCGCGAACGTTGGAAATGTTGGAAAAGTGTTTCGATAACAATTCTCCAAAGAAAACGGTCGTTTACCAGTGGCACGAGCGCGAGCGGTTCAAAAGTGGTCGTCAGTCAATCGAAGATGATGAACGCAGTGGCAGACCATCGACATCGAAAACCGACGAAAACATTGATGAAGTAAAAGAAATGTTTGTCAATAACCGCAAACTAACCGCTATCAGAGAGATAGCGGAGGACTTGAATATTGCCTATGGATCCGTCCAAGACATTTTGGTTATTGATTTGGGTTTCCGTCGTGTAGCAGAAAAGTTGGTGCCCAAAGACCTCAATTTCATGCAAAAAAGGAACCGTGTTGACGTCGCAAAAGAGATGATTTGCGAGGCTGAATCCGATCCCACATTAATCAAAAGGGTCATTACTGGAGACGAGACGTGGGTTTATGAGTACGACACGCAACCCAGACATCAGGCAAGTGAATGGCGTTCACCAAATTAGCCGAGAACAAAAAAACCACGTTGTTTTCAGTCAAAAAAGGAGGCCATGCTCACGGTTTTCATGGATTACAACGGTGTAGTGCATCATGAATTTTTGCCAGAAAGCCAGGCAGTAAACAAAGAGTATTACGAGTATTTGGGCGTTATGAGTAAACTCGTGGATTTTGCACCATGATAACGCACCGTCGCACAGTGCAATCATTATTCGTAATGTTTTGACGAAAAATGCAACAAATACCAACCAACAGCCACCAAATTCACCTGATTTGGCTCCCTATGACTTCTTTCTGTTCAATCGAGTTAAAAGACCACTACGGGGAACGCGTTTCAGCAGCCGAGAGGAAGTAATGGAAAAATCGCAGGAAGGACTGATGGACATACCGAAAACCGAATATAAAAAATGTTTCGAGGATTGGATCAATCGCTGGCATAAGTGTGTTGCAGTCGATGGGGATTACTTTGAAGGGGACAATATAGATTTAGATGAATAAACTATTTTAAATTTCCGGTAATTTTTAGATCAAGGTGGTATATATTGTACATACATGCATACGAGGGTGGATCGATAAGTCTGTGACTAATTGGATTTACCACGTCGTAATTGACGGAAGAACTACCTTCTGTCAATACACTACTGTCAATTTGTGAGAAAGATGCGTCATGAAGTTTGTGTGTCACAGCCATTGAAAGCAGGCAACCGCGTAAATTTTCGCTCACAATTAATTACAAACTCAATTGAGTGCTAGTTTCGAAGAAATGTTTGGCGTGGTTTACTCCCAACCCGGATGAGTTTTTGCGTTGTTCCATAACCATGAACGAAATATGTATCCCCCACAACGCATAGGAAACCAAGCCAAGCACGCGGCATAATGCACATCGATAGTAATCTGTAAAAGGAAAAAACAATCAATCCGCTCAACGACGATTTGAAGGAAAAACCATAGCATTTGGCCAAGAAGAAAGTGCTTCTATTTAGATAATGCAAGGGTGCCCGCAATCGTAAAATTTCAGAAATTAGATTATGAATTTCTACCTCATCCATCATATTGCCACCAGTGACTATATCCTGTTTCAAATTCTGAAAAAAAGATTCGGCTGAAAGATACTTGGTTCCAATGGAGCGGACAAATGGACATTTTGAGGACCTCAAAAAATGTTATTATTAGGAAGGAATCAACAAATGGAAGGAAGTGTATTAGCTCAAAGAAGACTATGTTGAAAAGCAAAGGGTATGTTCTTAGAAGGTTTTTTTTTGTCAGCATGGAAAAACTCAAACAACTGCTAGTTAATCTGACAGCTTAAACTATCTTTTTATTTAGTATTGTATGGCAAATCATCATCCAGAGACTCACTCCCTATAATGTTTACGAATTGTAGGTATTTGTTTCCAAAATCAGTGTTTCGTAAAGAATATGGTATTTATAGAACACCAAGCTAATTTTACTGTCGACATAACGATCAAGTAAGTCTGCTATTCGCAACGCTAAAGTATTTCTTTTAGGCTCCAAACCACCGATAAGGTGAGAAAGATCATCATTCATCGATTTACATATTTTCCTTCGCAAAAACTTGGCGTGACTTTATGGACTTTATGGAAGATTTTGCGGATCTTTACATGCTTACAAGATTCAATTGTTGCTAGAGTTCAAGCATGCTATCATCGTTTACGTCGTGACTTTGCTGATTGGGTGCTTGAACAGATGGAAGCGGATCCACTTTTTTTGGCTTTGTTAATAAGCAAAATTATAAAAGCAAAATGGGGCGAGTGAAATCTAAATGTGATCTATCAGCTACCGATACATTCCGAAAAATGCTCTGATTGGTGCGGCATCATCTGACCGTACTTTTACAAAAATGGCGAAAATTTAAATGCCCCTGTCAACGGTGCCAGATACAGAGCCATGATTAACGATTTTTTGTGTTTTTGGTTTTTCATAGCACGTGAACAATCAAATGGTGCACTTGAAAGATCTCACCGCACTTTAGTTTGCTATCTGAGTGATTACGCAAGCAATGAAGAAACTAACTGGGATAAATATATAGAGTATGTTGTTTTTTGCTATGACTCCACAGAGCATACAAACACTAACTACAGCCCTTATGAAGTTGTCTTTAGATTTACGCCTCATGTTCCCTCAGTTCTAAACAGATAAATACAGCCTGTGTATAATTAGGACGACTACATTACGGATATCAAAATCAAATTAAACGCTATACCATGGTTTCATTTTATACGTTTTAAGTACAACACTGTCTAAAACAGCTTTCAGAAAATCAAGAGAATTTGTACCTGATAGCCATAATTTCAAATCTTGTAGATTCATTCATCAGCACGCCACATTAAAAAATTTTCAACATCATTGCCGAAGAATAAAACACGATGCAGTTAATGAACCTAAATTAGCATACCTCTTGTTAGCGAAGAATTTCAGTTATTTAAGATAACAACTGTAACAATCAAACTAAAACAAAAAAATTACAAATTTATGTCAGTAGATATCGAACTTTTAACGACCAATGAGAACTATAGACGTTATATTTCTCTTAAAACAGAAGACGCGTGTCGAGAATATGTCAACAGAACTTTGTGATACATAATGACAAGGTCAATATCTGTATTATTCAATTAACTTCAGGAGACACAAACCCGAAAACATGCGAAACCAAGATATTCCAACTAAACCATGAAATCTGGTTTAACGTAGTAAATAAAAATGCATGGCTTTACGTCATACCAGACTGTCCGATAGCTTAATCTTAACAATAAATCAATATTGCAAACCATAGAGCGAGGAAATGTACTTGCAAGCCTCAAACGAAATCTATGACTACACCCCAACTATGCAACATTTCGAAGGTCCGCTGCCAGAAGAGGCACTTGATATCCCTACGAATATATCCCAAATTGCTATGTAACAAATTCATTGTAAAACAGCTCGTCGTTCACGATGCATCCCACCATATGACGAAATGTCTCATTCCTAAGGTCGTGGGCCTTTCTTGTATTAAGGGGGAAGGATTGTTATGCGCGCATAAGATACTGGTATCCCATGCATTTTCGACGAAACTTCTCATTTCATTAGTACAGCACATACTATATGTAATCATACCACACTGACCTCCTGAATTCCCAGCAACAATCCCAACAAAAAGGTCACAGATTATTCAATACCAAATATTACGTATTCTTGCGACCACAAACTAGTGCAAAAATAGCTCTCACAGATCCAATTACTTTGGGGATCCATAGAGCGCACGTTGGGTAAATGGTGAATTGAAGACATGGAGGAAGGGTACTCCATTTTCACACATAAACCAGGCAAGGTGCGTAACATTTTAATATGTTAAGGTGGCGTTTGATGCCCAATCCTCTGTTGTTTGTGTTAACTTAACAGTCTGTAGGACATTTAGCTTCAACAGGATGGTGTCATATGCCATACTACCGGTGACGCCATCAAGCTTTTGAAATAAGTGTTCGATGATACCAATATCTCCAGAAATGGGCTTGTAGCCTCAAGTTCGTGTGATTTGTCGCCTCTAGACTATTTTCTGTGGGAGTATTTGAAGTCGTAGTTCTATATCAACAATGGGAGCACCATTCGCGAGATGCGGCCTCAAACGCTCGAAAAGCTGGTCGAAAATTTTGATTCCAGGATGCAGCTCCTGAGACGCTGTTGTAGTGGCCATATGTCAGAAATGATTTATCACCATAAATGATGAAAAATAAAAAATTGTAATAAAATGATCTCTCGACTAAAATAGAACTTGGCTTACCATATACTACCCAACTGCAGCACTGAATGCTAATTTCCTTCAAAAATTGGGAAACTCTGTGGGCGGAAGCGCTGCTATGCATTCGCTCTACATTTAATAGCCATCTCAGGTGACTGATGCCCAGTTTTCTGACTATCTCGATGTCGCTGTACAGCTCGTATAGTTTTTCGTTGAATCTTCTCCCTTAAACGGGACCGAATATTTTTCGAAGTATTTTTCACTCTAAACGACTGAGGATATCTTCATCCGCTTTCAACAGAGTCCGTAGACAAAGTATTTTACTACCTCGAAATTATTGCGATTATGATGTTCTGTCCAGTTCGTCGATGTTGTGTGACCCTGCTAATTGCCAGCATATACGAATACTTGGTTTTGCCCTCATTTACCGCTAAATTCATTTTGGCATCTTCCATTGCAATGCTAGCGGATGCACTGGTGGCAACCCACTGAGTTCTCCCAATTATGTCGATATCATCAGCTTACCCTAGTAGTTGCACACACTTTTGTAAGATCGTGCCTCCAATGTTCGCTTGTCTGAAGCCTTTTTTGGCATCAAAGGTTTCGTTTAAGTCGTTTCCATAGTAGCCATGACTCTATGTAGCTAGTCTCTATAAATGATGTCATGTGTGGCCTTAAAATCGATTAAAAGAGGGTATCGATTTGGACTTCTTGAGGTTTTTCCTGGGTCTGCCGAGGTGTAAAGATTTGATCGGTAGTGGACTTTCCTGGTCGGAAACTGCTCTGAGAGGGGCCAGTCAAGTTATTGACGAATGGTTTTACACTCTCATATAATATGGCAGATAATATCTTGCATGCGATGTTGAGGAAGCTTATGCCACCATAGTTTGCGCAGTTGAGGGGGTTTCCTTTTTTGTAGATCGGGCAAACGGTGGTGAAATTTTATCATACATACACTCTTGGGATACCTCGGCCGATATGCCGAGATTCCCAAATCAATTATTTTATCAATGGGCCAGTCTAACGACCAGGAATACCTTCCAAAAGCGCCATACCGAATATAAGAACCAGAGAGTGCTATTGTCGGCGAAAAAACATATGATTTTAAATAGAAGTGTCAGATAAGAGATCAGTAAAGAAAATTAAAAATATTACAGGGGATAGACCGGAGTAGTGGGGCGGCTACCTAAAGCAGCTTGAATTGAAAGTTCTGCAAGCTAAATTTTAATGCATTGAAGAGGAGAGTCGTCGATCCCAAAAGCACGCATTTTCGACAAAAGAGGCTTGTGCAAAACTCTGTCAAATATTTTAGAAAAATTATATGCAACTATCTTGCTTTCGCCAGATTGAGGTACAGTTTGGCTCCACTTTTTGGTGAGACATGTCATCAGATCACCAGAGAACCTGTTGCTACGAAAATCGTACTGCCGGTCATTTATAAGTATTTCGAGATATTCCATGAGCTGACGGTTTATCAGCATTTCCATGACCTTTGAAAGAACAGATGGAGGAGAAAGAAGAAGATTCGCCTTTATTAGGGACGGGTTGAATAAATGCCGTTTTTCATCTGTTCGGAAAAAATCCTAAGGAGCAGGATTGTAGAAAAAGCTTACGCAGTGGTTTTGATAGCGTAGAAAATCATACCTTAAGAACAAGGGGAGCTATACCATCTGGCACAGTGGATTTATGTAGGTTTAAATTTTTAAGTGCTTCTGCTAGTACACGAGTGCACAATTGGAATCATACCGCTGAAGATTCAACGCACTCAAGTGTAGGCGGATACAAAGCATAGTCTGGAAGTGTTGAACTGGCCTCGAAGTGTGCAGCAAGCAGATTGGCCTTGTCCAAAAAGCTGACAGCTGGAATGTGATTATAAATGAGCATGAGGTAGAATTTCTAATATTTTTGACCAACGAGCAACAATTTTTACTACCTTTTGGATATTGTGGTATTTTTTGCTTCAGCTCTTGGTCCTATCGAAATTTCACACGCTTAAGAAAGATGTTGCAGTCATTCCTGGTTCGCTTGAACTTTTTTCGGTTTTCCTCTGGAGGGTTAGTTTTGAAGGACCGAAAAACATTTCTCTAATCCTGACAACCTGACGGCCTACCAGGCGAACTATTTAAGGCAGCATTAGCTGACCTGGTAGAGAGCATACACCAACTTATTTCCAAGATTTAGTCGGATGAATGTATGCTTGATGAATGGAACCTCAGCATCGTTTGCCCGGTTCACAAGAAAGGAGACCCTCTAAACTGCGCCAACTATAGAGGCATCAGTCTCCGAAACATCGCATATAAGATCTTGTCTGTCATATTGTGCGAGCTCCTGAAACCATTTATCAACGATCTGATTGGACCCTATGACTGCGGTTTTAGGCCAGGAAAGTCCACAATTGACCAAATATTCACACTACCGCAGATCCTGAAGAAAACCCAAGAAGTTCACATACTCACCACCTTTTATCGATTTTAAAGCCACATATGACAGCATCTACAGAGGCGAGCTATACAGAGCCATGCCTGGTTTTGGCATCCATACAAAACTCGTCCGCTTATGCAGGATGACGAGACCTTTGATGTCAAAAAAGGATTTATGCAAGGCGACGCGCTGCCATGTGACTTCTTCAACTGCATACTTGACAGAATTGTGCAAACTCACAAGCCAACACACTAGGTACGATCTTCCGAAGGTCTGTTCAATTCCTTGCATACGGCGACGATATTGATATTATTGGTAGAATACAGTGAGCTGTCACTGGTGCGTTTGCTAGCATAGGAACAGAAGGGGAAAAAATGGGTCTAGCGGTAAACGAGGGCAAAACAAAATATGGGCTGTCAACAAGAATCGACACCCAACATCAACGAATCGGCCAGAATTTCACAATCGACAGCTATAACTTTGAGGTAAGGGACTTTGTCTACCTCGGCTCTGCTATCACACCTGAAACGACACCTCTTCAGAAATTAAAAGAAGAATAACCCTTGCCAATCGCTGTTTTTGGGCTGAGAAGGCAACTGTGTAGTAAGGCCCTCTTTCGGACAATCCAGAAAACTATATAAGTCCCTAGTAATTCCAGTTCTGCTCTATGGTTCTGAAGCTATCCTTGGTCGTTTTGAGAGAAAAATTCTTCGTAAGATATTTGGTCCCGTATGCGTTGACGGGTTCTGGATGAGACGATTCAACGATGAACTTATGAGATGTACAGCGACATCGACCTGGTCAGAAACTGCGCATTGGGCGTTTGAGATTGCTGGGACATGTAGAGCGTATGAAAACCTCCAGCAGGGATCGTCGACTATAATCCAGAGGGATAACGCAGGAGAGAAAGGCCTGGCCTTAGTTGGCGCCCGCAATTTGAAGGGGACCTCAACTAACTTGGAGTGCGCAACTGGATGCAGTTAGCCAAAGACCGCGCTAATTGAAGAGGCTTATTGGTTGAGGCCCAGGCTCACCCCGGACTGTAGCGTCGCCTCTTTCCAGCTCAAGTCAAACCATGCCTTTTCTATTGATTTTATGCTCCTCATCCGACGAAAGATAGTGTTTCTGTAATCGTGTCAGCAGCGGCATGCACGTCGTTATCGAGGAAGCATAACGGCAAGTTAAAATTCTTTAAGAAGCTGTTAAGGCCGCTCCAATTGGCTTTCTCATATTGCCATACGGTTTTTTTTAAGAACCTTTTCTCTAACTGTGTGGTCGGTGTACATGAAATTAGGTGATATGGCACAGTGGTTCGATGAGCCTAGAAGGGTAACACTCCGACGTTGTACTTATCAGCGTGAAAAGTTAAAAACTAGTCCACGGTGTTGATGGTATGACTGTCAACGTCTGGTACTCGCGTGGGCTGATTTACAAGCTGGGTCAAGTAATTTTGCGCACTACCAGAATTTTGTATATTGAAATCGTCAGTAATAACCATTTCTGTATAAGGATACAGAGATACAATTATTTGGATGGTGTCAGACAGCGCATAAAACTCGTTAGCGGTCAAATTTCTGTCCAGCTTGGGGCTTCTGTAAATCCTATGTATTAGTGCTTCCACCACCCCATCAATTGGAAAAGAGTTAGCTTACCAAGTACCTAACGCCTGATCCGAGATTTCAATATCTCCAATGTACATGGCTATACTTCTATTATGTACTCCAACTACTTGGACGTACAACAGGAATACTGACCTTGGAAACGCTTATACTCTGCATGAATTCGTTTATACATACATTCACGCAAGATTTATATTTCCCCTTTTAAGAACACTTTAGCCGCTGCACTTATCTCTCATCATATCAACCGAAAGCAAAGTGCTTGGAAGAACAGAACTCAAACCGAATAGAATACGAAGTATGGCACTGATTTAAAGATGAAAGGGTAAGAAATACATACATAAAATACATACACATTTGTGTAAGTACTTACTTTGTCTGGATATGGCAAAAGCCTCCCTATGAATGCCAATCGAAATTAGGACAGTGTATAAGTTATGTCACATGTGGGTTGCTCTAAAGGACTTCAAATATATTCCGTCAGGACTTTACTTTCTGCCACCAACCCCTGCACTCAGCCAACTCTACTTTTATACCTGTAGCTGCACATAGCCTTGAGCTACTGCCGGTACTATCATCGCCAGTATTTCATACATATTTCAAAAAATCAATTGGAATTAAATTTCTCGTAGCTCTAAGGTTTGCAGAAGGAGGAAGTGTCCGTAGCCGATTAAATTTATTTCAAAGTACCTACAGTCTGTGGCGACAGACATACCTACTCGTAAATCCATGAATCGACTTACGGATAAGCAACGTCTGCTGCTAAATGGAACGAACGTGATATTATTTTGTAAAAAAAAATCTACCTAAGATAAAAGTAAAAACAATCGCAAGGTGCTTAAAGCTAATCCTGATTGGACGTAAATCTTTCTCGTTTAGTGGATATACAAGAAATGCAGTGAAGTGCAGTCCAATTTATTTTCAGTCCCATGCCCCGGTAGATGAATGGGGTGTACTCACAAACAAAATCTTGTCTACGAGTAGAATAGGGCCTTTCTACAGCGCTAGGTAATTGATTTCTTTGCATAAGAAGTTCAGCTTACGACACATTTTCAAAAATTTATTCTGAACTTATTAACATTTAGTCACTTTTTTAATGTCGAAAATGTTTTTCTTGGAAAGCATAAAAGGAGACGAATAATGAACGTAAATGAAAGACGTAATTGCTTCTCGATTGAAATAGAAATTGTTCCTTCGTCCCGTAGATTTCCAAAATGAAAATTGTGTACAACGCGTAGCATATCGTGTTATGGGAAAATGCTTTTTGTGTATTCCTGGAAACATTTTTTTTTTCGAATAATCGATAATGTAAGTTCTAAAATCACCCGAGTCATGTAGATTCAAATATATGCACATAAAGCGACAAACGACTTGAATAATCTGGCTTTTCTAACGAAAATATGAACTTAGATGATATAACTTACAAAATGATAAATAACTGACGTATGCATAAATTCAGAAATTGGAAGATTTCTCATGCACAAAGCACTTTTCAATAGGAATGGACTATCTGCTATTAAATTATTCAGGGTGCCCCCTAATTCGATGACGATAATTTGGGAAATGATTCCTTGGCATATTCTAAGAAAAAATCGTTCTACAGTAAGGGTTTATCTCCAATGTTGACATCATTTATCGAGGATGTGCACCCTGACCCATGTTAAAGGAAATTGCTCTGTTAGTACTAATGGTAAAAACGTATGTCAGGGTACACCATAGTAAGACTGTAGTTCTTCTTGGGCTGGTTTTGTAAGATATCGTTAAACATCGAAATACAGCCTCAAGTCATTGAAAATAAGCTGCAGAATTGAATGAGCTATGGCATCATTTAAAGGACCTTATATGATGACTAGGGTTAGGGTTAGGTAGCTCTAAGTTGCACAAAGAATAGTCGTGGAGAACCGGACATTGTAACAATCTGTTGAATTTATTAAAACATTTTATTTAAATAATTGTTCAGTTAAAAATACGCGATGAAAATTGCAAGTCAATCATTCAGCGTGTAAAATATCGTTTTGAAAATGTGCATGCACTCTGAGGTAAAGCACGGTCTGGGCAATGCCGTAGTCACCGGAAGCTAGAATATACCAGAGTGTGGCGCTGCCATTGTTCCGATTTGAGTTCTGTTTTTTTGTTAAGTTGGTAAACCTGTTTTTAACATTCTCCCTAAATCTTAGCATCATAGCTTGACATTTGCAAAAGTTACGTAGCCAAGAGTACATCTATCTCTATGTGTGTTGGCGATTTTTTACAATTTTAGAAATGGATTCAAATTTGCAACAACGAACTTTTATTCAATTTTGCGTAAAAAACGGATTTAATGGTGCGCGAACGTTGGAAATGTTGGAAAAGTGTTTCGGCAACGATTCTCTAAAGAAAACGGTCGTTTACCAGTACCAGTGGCACGAGCGGTTCAAAAGTGGTCGTGAGTCAATCGAAGATGATGAACGCAGTGGCAGATCATCGACATCGAAAACCGACGAAAACATTGATGAAGTAAAAGAAATGTTGGTCAATAACCGCAAATTAACCCTCAGAGAGATAGCAGAGGACTTGAACATTGCCTATGGATCCGTCCAAGACATTTTGGTTAATGATTTGGGTTTTCGTCGTGTAGCAGCAAAGTTGGTGCCAAAAGACCTCAATTTCATACAAAAAAGAGACCGTGTTGACGTCGCAAAAGATATGATTTGCGAGGCTAAATCCAATCACAAATTCATCAAAAGGATCATTACTGGAGACGAGACGTGGGTTTATGAGTACGATACGCAATCCAGACATCAGGCTATTGATTGGCGTTCACCAAATGAGCCGAGACCAAAAAAACCAGTCAAAAAAGAAGGCAATACTCACGGTTTGAATGGATTACTACGGTGTACGAGTAGTGCATCACGAATTTTTGCCAGGAAATCAGACAGTAAACAAAGAGTCCTCGTATTATTTGGGCGTTATGAGACGTTTGCGTGAAGCAATTCGCCGAAAGAGACCAGAATTGTGGGCAGGAAACTCGTGGATTTTGCACCATGATCATTTCCATCATTATTCGTAATTTTTTGACGAAAAATGCAACAAATACCATCCAACAGCCACCGAATTCACCTGATTTTGCTCCCTGTGACTTCTTTCTGTTCAATCGAGTTAAGAAAACCACTACGGGGAACGCGTTTCAGCAGCCGAGAGGAAGTAATGGAAAAATCGCAGGAAGCACTGATGGACATACCGAAAACCGAATATAAAACATGTTTCTAGGATTGGATCAAGCGCAGGCACAAGTGTGTTGCAGTCGATGGGGATTACTGTGAAGGGGACAATATAGATTTGGATGAATAAACTTGTATTTTTAATTTTCTGAATAACTTCCGGGAACGATCACTGTGGTATGTATATATAATATAATGTATTAAACCGGAGTGTTTGTGAACGTCCGGGTACCTCACATTGACGCCGTGCACTACTTTGAGGCAAAAGCTATATGAAAACAACCATAGACGCAAGCTAGACTGGAGTGCTCGATATAGACGACCACCATTTTTTGCAAACAAATTATCATAAAAAACGAAGCGCATTTCTACTTTCGACTGACTTTGTAAATGTGAATTTGTAAATGATAGGCACAATTGAGGCATTAAAAATCATAAGCTGGCACACTAGCAACCATTACCCTCTCGTGAGTGACTGCTTAGTGCACAATTTAGATCTGAGCCATCAGTTGGTCGTATTTCGTTGCGAATGCGGGTGGCAATGCTGTAACAACTATGTTTGGCTTAAATCAACAGAACGGTGCCATTTCACACGGAGAAATCGTGCTATGATATAATGTTCTACAAGACTCTTTTTGGGCCCAAATAATGGCAAGAAGTACAATAATTTTATCGACTAGTCTCCCTGGTTCTTTCATAGATTATCACAATTTTTTTATATACTGGAAGTGAAAGTGTACATCAATAACCAATGAAAATCCTGGTTTTTTGGGACAGCATTCGAAATATCATCAGAAAACTGCGAGAATATTATGAAAAATATGCTTAACAGAGGTAGCATTTCCGCCCCGGGCAAAGGCATGCGACTTGACTTACAAAATAGTCAAGACATTATTTTCAAGGCCATATAATTATCTGTTTGGAAAATAAAACATAAATACGTGTTTAGGTTTGTGTTAGCACCGTTCCAAGTGTGTTGATATTAGCCGCTTACTGACCATGTGAACTTTGGGACATGGTTGGCGTTAACCTTGGCGGCAGGAATTCTGGCGCCTTTCAACAAGCAATGTCATGAGTGCCCACATCACTTGAGGTAGACAATTACATTTGTTTTACTCAATCAGCAAAATCAGGCTGTTTGGTTTTTTTTTTAAAAATTTATCTTAATTGGTTGAAGAATAATAACTTTTCTACGCGTACGCGTTCGTATTCTCATAAGTAAAAAGTTTTCATTTATAAATTTCTCCACTCCGAAAGTACACTAATCTGTCTGTAATCTGTCAATGTTAGTTCTCAAAGCAGGGGGCAACATAATCTTCACTCTAAAAATTAACTGCTAACAAAGCGATTCTAAATTAAAAAAATTTAAATCTATTTTTGAGATTTTCTTTAAATATTTGCATATTTTTGACGTTTACGACTGGCCTTCTTTAAGATAAATTAAGAAAACATGAAAAGGTGATGAGAACTCTACAATTAGCAAGAAATTTTTTTGGAATATATGTAATTAACGTGCGTTGATTTCCGAGAAACGAACTGAGCTTTTTTTAAATTTTTTATTTACCCGAGTTCATTCAACAATTCTTTGTTAAATTTTCCTTAGCTTTGCTTTATTGCCTGACTGCCACTGTAATAAAAAATATTTTTATTTGCCTCACGGGGAAAGCTTTTCGAAGACAGAATATTTGTACATTTATTGTATTTGTATTGATACAAGCTGTTACCCGCGGCTTCGCTGACCTATCAGTACTTTTGTTATGATGAGTGATGATGCGTAGGTAAGCTCTTTAGTAGCTGGAAGTACAAGTATGAGTATAGTGGTGTAGCCATGGATATTTTTTTAGCAGACGTATCTAGGGATAAGCAATAAAAAATGTACTTTTACTTTTTTTCCGTATGTCGTATCTTTGTTAAAAAATATAAACAAAAAAAAAGAAAGTATTCTTTTTTATAATTATGTATTGGAAGTTCTAACGTAGCTCAACACAGTTATACATATAAATAACGTTTTTGGTCCTTCGTTCTTTTGCAAGGATATATTTTGTGGGTTGGATACACGGGAGCACACCACAGAGATTTGCGCATGAAAAAAACACCGTTTATCTAAACGCACACCGGCTTCTTTAAGTGTTTGCCGTTGGGCTTTATTTACGTAGACTCATTCCAAAAGCAATTTAAACTGGGAAAATACCAATCTTTTAAATTCAGAAGGCAAATTCGTCAGTATACTTAGGATTCGTGAGATCAAACCACTTTCTCATTTAGCTGTGCCACTAAATACAGGCAATAGCCCTAACAATTTTCGGCCCGTATCAAGATTTCGCATTAAGAGGACGACATTACCAACCCTTAACGCTAGCTTTAAAGATAATTCCAAAGAGTTAAGAAACTCAATAGGGTATACGGTGACTTCTTCAGTGTCATAACATTACAGACAAATATTCTACATTATCCCGTTATATTTGCGACATAATTTTTTTTATTTATCTGTCATACAATAGCCTTAGTCGGCGCCGAAATTCCGCTTTCACATAACCGTTCTTTATTTCTTTGCTTGCTCACCCATTCCTCTATACTGTGGACATTCACAACAATTTAATGTCATCAAACCGTTAGCACCTGCAGCTATAAAGGGTGACCAGATAAGATCGATAAAAATATATTTAAACAAAACGACAACGGTGTGAGATATAAAATTGATTCCGGCTTTATTTTGAAGCCACGTTCATGCAATTATGTGTAGAATAGCACATCATTCAAATGACCGCCTCGGATTCACTGGCAGTGCTTCCAGAAGTCGGTCCAGTTTTTGATGACTCGGTCCGATATTTTATTCCGGTTACAGCTTTGATCACCTTTTCGAAAACCTTACTGATGTTTGGAACAAGACTGATCGAACGGAGATTCGCCGGATTGGAAGTATCTTGATCCCTTTTGGGGATGGGACGTAACACCGCAGCTTTCCAATGTGCTGGGTAATGGGCATTACTCACTGCATTATTAAATAGAGCGGCATAAATGTTCACACCTTCTAGTGGGAGATGTCGAAGCACAATGTTCGGTTTTTCATCGATTCCCACTGATTTCTTACTTCTAAGTGTTTCGAAGATCGTTTGGAGCTCTCCCTTTGAAGTGAACAGGGGTAGTACCTTATCATCGCTATGCTGAATTGCGTTAAACCCGAGCTCTCGAACCAGTTCACTATTTCATTTCGAAGGTAGAAATTGTACACATGGGCTCGATTTTCCAGGTCGTGGTTCGGGCCAATAATGTCATTCGCCTTGTATATACTTCCTGGAAAGTCGCTCCTATAGCCTCTATCTACTCCTGCTGATCTCCGATCACAAAAAAGTTGTCATCATCAACGGCCTCATTTGGATCTATGCCTACAGGTATTTGATCGTTGTTCGTCGTTCGGGCAATTTTAATATATGGAAGGTCGTTTTGATTATTTCTCCGAAATATTTTATTTATTTGCGAGAATATATTCGGGTTGCTGGTATTTACAGCCCAAATTTCATTGTTCCAATACAAACTTACAGAATTTCTGTAATTTTCTTTTATTAATGTCAATTTCATAATTTCCGGATAATATCTGTCAGTAATCAGGTTTTTAGTCTTGACAGCGGTCTACTTTTATGTTGGTGCACTGCGTCGAAGGTTGCATTGTGGGATAAGTCTTCGTTGTCAGTGTGTTGATACCGAGGAATCGTTTTGTCCATAGTTCGCTTGATTGTCTCGTCCATTAGTTTTAGATACCTAATAATCACCTCTTTTGACAGATTTCTATTGCACGGCGGGTAGAGCGAAGTGTGATCTGGTCAGTGTTCTGGAGAAGTGCGTCCAACGCACCCTACTATAGTTGTAGGAATGCCTTTAAACAAACTTATCCAATTCCGCAGTTCGTTCGGAATCGTTATTTTGGTACTGCGACCGCAACGGTCACTGTCATACACAAAAGTGCGTAGAGAGTTTATGGTATGTTGGTTAGTGCCAGGTAGTTCTATTCGAGTGGCGGACAGCAGGAGATGCAAAGATCCGTCGTCTTAAGGCCGAGTCGGTACATTAAACTGTGCTGACCCCACCAGTTGAATTGTACATAGATTCCCTCTAGTATTTGGTGTATTATTTTCCGAATCTCTATGTTTGGCGTTAATTTTTTAATTTTTTTTTTAATTTTTAATTTTGGTGGGGGCTAAGGCCCCCATTTATTGGCTTAATACAAGCTTAATCTAAACCTCCCTCGATAATAAAATAGTTCTCCTCCAATTCCAGCCTTAAAAATCGAAAAGTTTCTCGAGCTCTGAGATGAATAAGGCCGATTGAGTGGCTTTAGGTGAACAAACAGACACCATGTATAACCACTTTCCACAACTGAGAGGGATGTACAATACATTAAGCATGCTTCCAGCACCTGAAACCTACGTACTACACGAGTGTACGAGTATACTCTTTAAAACGCAGTCCTTTTCTTACAAATATTGCAACACCTCCTCCTTGAATGGAGTTCGGTCGGTTTCTTCGTAATATTTTATATCGTTTGTGCTTCATTTTGTGTCTTTTGGTAAGCTTAGTTTCACTAACCAAAAGCAAAAAAGGGGTTTGGTCTGTAAGCAACTTAAACAGTGTGGCGCTCATTACGACTGGAAGTAGCGTTAGGCCCAGAAGCAGCGCGAATAATTAATCTACCCGCGTTGTCTGTTCCTGTATTTGACGCTGAAGGTGAGCCAACTCAACTCCTTCACTTTCAGCAGTACAACGAGTATCGTCAGTGTTTGTTGTTTCTGTGTTTGTTTGTGATTATGACTAGGGAACTCAGGGTAGACATATCCAATATGCGCGGGCAAAAAAGTAATCACTTTTCTGCGTACGTCCACGTCAGTAAGTATGGACCAGATGTTTTAGCACTTGGTGTAACACAAGTACATCCCCGCCCACACCTCTCAAATCACCCTGATCTGAAGCTACCTGGCTACGAACTACTGCCATTAATCTCCTCTCACCGCTGTCTCGCCATTTACGTGCAGTGATGTAGTTACCAAACTCCACAACAATCCATGTTCCAATCCGGCATTCAATTTCATGTGATTAAAATTCCGTCTCCATAAGCAAATTATTCACTACGGCTTTATTTACAGAATCCCCAAATTCGATAGCAATTCGACCTTTAACGAGTTTGATGCGCTGTCTGACTCCATACAGAAAATTGTATCCCAGTATCCCCATACTGAAATCATGATTACAGGCGATTTCAATATACCCAATTCTGGTTGGTTTCGAAATTCTGGACAGACAACACCCGAAGGACGGTGAGTTGAGATCTTCGTTGCGGAAAATAATTTGACCCAGCTTGTAGATGAGCCCACACGAATACCAGATGTTGATAGACATACCGCCAACATCCTGGACTTGTTTTTAACTTCTCATCCTGATAAGTACTGCGTTGATGTGCTCTCCCCGCTAGACTCTTCGGACCATTGTATCATATCATTTTTCGTACACCCACCACACAATTACAGAAAAGATTCCTAAAAAACCGTATGGCAATACGAGAAAGCCAATTGGAGCGGACTTAACACTTTATTTATGAAATTTAACTGGTCGTCATGTTTCCTCTATAACGATGTGGATGCCGCTGCTGATATGATCTTTGACACTATTCTCTTTGGAATGAGGTCCTTTATCCCTCATCGGATAAAGAGTATCAAACAAAAAGAAAAGACATGGTACGACTCGAGCTGTAAAGAGGATGTCAAGGTTAGAGAAATGTTTTTTCGGTCATACAAGACCAAACCGACAGAGGAAAACCGAAAAAGTTCAAACGAGCCAGAAATAACTGCAACGCCTTTCTTAAGCGTGTGAAATTCCAATACCATCAAAAACTGAGGGAAAATATACTGCAATGTCCTAAAGGCAGTAAAATTGTTTGGTCGTTCATCAAAATCATTACAAATTCTGCCTCATCCTCCATCCCCTCGCTCACTTACAATTACGTTCCAGCTGTCAGCTCTTTGGAAAAGGCCAATCTGCTTGCTGCACACTTTGCGGCTAGCTCAACACTCCCTAATTATGCTTTGTCCCCGCCTACATTTGAGTGCGTCGAATCCTCAATGGGACGAATGCACTTTCGATCGTAATATACATAAATCCACTGGTCCAGATGGTATATCTCTTCTACTACTGAAGAGGTGTTCTTCCTCACTGGCAAAAGCACTGCGAAAGCTTTTTCATCAATCCTACTCTTTAGGACCCTTTCCGAGCAAATGGAAAACGACATTTGTCCAGCCCGTCCCTAAAAAAGGTGAATCTTCTTACCTCTCCTCCTACAGACCTACTGCGCTTACTTCCCTTTTTCCAAAGTCATGGACATGGTGACACATCGTCAGCTGATAAAAAATCTCGAAACACGAAAACATCTCAATGACCGGGAGTACGGTTTTCTTAGCAACAGGTCTACTGGTGGTTTGATGGGATCTCTCACCGATATTTCTAAGGCATTTCGCAGAGTTTGGCATCAGGCTCTTTTGTCGAAAATGCGTGCTTTTGGGTCGACGACTCTCTTCGTCAATGGATTAGAAATTACCTTTCGGAACGTTCAATTCAAGCTGTCTTGGACGGATTCAAGTCTGATATTCACAACATAAATGCTGGTGTGCCCCAGGATTCCGTTCTGTCTCCGACATTCTTTTTAATTTTCATTAACAATCTCTTGTCTGGTACTTCTAATCCAATATATTCCAATGACAGTACTCTGTGCTTTTCGTATATGTTCCCGGATTCACGCCCATGCTCTTCGGCTGTAGAACGAGAACGCCAGCGTATATTAAATTCCGATATTAACTGCATATCCAATTGGGGAACTATCAACAGAGTGGAATTTAATGCTTCCAAAACTCAATGCTCTCTGCTGTCATTAAAGCCAAATCTAAATACCCAGCCATTATCCATGTATGGCACTTACATCGTCGAAACCGAAAAACTTTCCATTATCAGTATGTGTGTCAGTGACAACTTCCGTTGGAATGACCACATATTCGGTGTCGTCGAAAATGCTGCGTAATATCTAGGTTTCCTCAAGCGATGTAAGAAATATTTTACCCCTTCTGATCCGGTCTCAATATATAAGGCAGTCATCCGCCCAAAATTGGAGTACAATGCCCACATCTGGTCAGGTGCTCCTAAAACATATCTGCACCTGCGAGATAAGATTCAAAACCATGCGATAAAACTCATATCAGTCAATCTATTGACACCCTCGAATACCGACGCAATGTTTCCTGTCTCACTTTGTTTTATCGTTATTTCCACCACCAGTGCTCCATTGAAATCGCCAGTAGCATTACGCCCATTCAAACTTTCAACCGTAACACCCGTCTCACTTATGAATGCTCATCAGTATAACCTCAAGCCCATTCTCGGCCGTACTCTAAAATATCGTAATTCTTTCCTAAGCCGTAAAACTCGCTTGTGGAATGCCCTGCCGATCTCTGTGCTTCCTGGTCGTTATAACTTACAAACATTTAAAAACAATGTACATCGGTACCTGTCTTTTCTTCCTCCCTAAATTTCCTTCGCCCTCGCTGTGTACGATCATTTTAAGGGTACACAAACCCCTTGAGTGCGCGCTCATTTTAAATAAACCTAACCTCCTCAGCAGCATTGCTTGCAGCTTCTCCCCCCTCGAGGGTTCGAATACCACTTGCACTGGGCTGGATGACACTTTATGAAACGTCGTCAAATAATGAATTACGTGTAGTATACTTTTTTTCCGCAAAAAGCCGAATCGCGTTTTTAATCCACGGCGGCGGTCTGTGAACGACTCAACGCATGATCGCGGCAACCATTTGACGAACGCTCGCCGTGGCATAACCCAGTCGCCAAATTTCTCCTTAACAACTTCGAACGTTGTTTCGCTTGTATGGCATGTAGCGCCGTCTTGTTGTTATCACAGCTCGGATATATCGATGTTGTCGGGCCCTGACCACATAAAGTCGGTTAGCATAACTCTATGTATACCTGAGACCATTGACGGTAACGGTGTCTCCTACCTCATTTCGAAAGAAATAGGGTCCAATGATGCCGCCATGCCATAAACCGCACCAAAAAGTTAATCTTTGTGGATGCATTGATGCTTGGCCGAAAACTTGTGGATTGTGTTAGCTCCAATAATGGCAACTGTGATTGTTGACATAGCCGCATTAGCAAAAATGGGCCTCATCTGAGTAGATGATTTTTTAGCCAAAATCCAGATCTCCGGCCTACATTTCCACCACCCAATTAGCGAACTCATGGCATTGTCTATGGCCATGAAATGGCAAACCTTACCGAATATTTTGACAGCTAGATGGCAACTTTGACAGCTGCTGAAACATAACATTTTGAAAAACTATCATTGCTATCTTGTCACCCGTTACTACCTTCGGTAGATCATTCACATATTGCTCTAATTCCCCACCACTGTGCAGTTGTACACGCATACTCGTATTTATTGTTAAGCAAAATTTTAATCAGGGATTTATTTCATCTGCCAGTATGCCTATAGTAGTTACCATCCAAGTCTCCCTAAAATCCCTCCTACAACACTTCGGTTGCTTTTAATAACCTTCCAGGTTCGATTTAGTGCTTTGATTGCATAGAAATAGGTGTTTCTTCATGACCTCAGTTCAAGGGCAGTTTAAGTACTGTACGCGCCGTTCGACCACCATCGAGTAACGTAGCCACAATTTCGGAAGAGGCAGCAACTCCTTTATCTTTCTGAATTTGGACTAAGAGAAATTTTAAAAGAAATGTCTTGCCATTGTTAGAAATTTTCTCTTCTGCATTCAAATGTAGAACGTATTCAGTGAGTTGCTGTTGCAATGAAATTGTATCATAAATCGTTTCTCGTACTAAATCACTACTAACTTCCCCATTTCTAATTGGTCAACTCAATCCAAAGTCTGAAAAATGTTTTGCAGTTATCATTGTTACATTTATGAGATAAAATCATACGCCAGTATATCTTTCTCCATGCCAATTTTGTATGCTTCCCACATTCGCTGGAGATTTGAAAGCCCACAGGTCACTATTAATGTTGCAGAAAGCTTTCTCACCTTGTCACTGATCGGCATTGTACGGCTTCCTCCAGTCTTACAACCCAATGAATATCATTTTCTAATAGCTCTTTACCTGGCGTGTTTATTGCGTCTTTTAGGATTTTACGAAAAGACCTCACAGATGTGAGGTGTGAAGGCCCTGGAAGGGTTTAACGCTTTTAAATATGCTCTTTTGGGAAGCAGCACGGTTTACTCCAATGATCTCTCGTGCTTGCAGTAGTCTGTCATCGTTTTGAGAAGAGTGGGTAATCCGGTAATCGGTCTTCTAGGATGTTGTAGGCCCACATTATTTAGTTTTTCATGTTTGCTGTTCTATCAACCTATGGAATGGATCCGAGGGTTTTGGTAATGCGTGCCGCATTTCGGCGTCTTGCGGCTAACCCTATGATTCCTCTTTTGAGGGAGGTGTTTTGTAGCAGCAGGAAAATCATGGCCTGGTACAGACTTGTTGTTGCTAGGGGCGGAGGAATTTGTAGGACCATGACCTGCCACAGTCTTGCCACTCCTTGAAAATTTTGCAGGGTTCGGCTCAATGCGCTGGCATTTAGAAGGTGCACCATGGCCTGCCATAGTTTTGCCATTGGTCGGCATTGCAGGAGACTTTTCGATAGTCGGTGTAGTCACCGCATTACTACCCGGTATCGGTAACGGTCGTGAATTTTGTTTTAGATTTTTCCATATGGGATACGACGACCAGCGGAGAAAAGGAAGTAAATCTCTACAGAGATTCGCTGTACATAGATGAGGCTAGTTAATCCGGAGGTCGCCAGGTATCCGGATACCCCGTTCACGACTCAGTTATTTTTAAAAATATTTCGCCCCCAGCCAGGCTGATCCTCTGCGCGGGTCGTATGACACATTGATTCAGCCCAGGGGAGAAAAGAGTGAGAAGGACGGACGAAAGTAAGGAAGCGAGACGGGGGGTGAGAACCCGTCGGGAGAGCTTCTCGAAAAACATTGACCTAACTTAGCCTCTACAACTTGGGAAGTGCGATGCTCAGTGTAGAAGAACACCACGTTAACTCTTTGTGAAATACGGTTGTTACAGTTTTCTGCTGCAACTGATACAATTGAACCTAAATATTTAAATTGTTCACACTTCGATACCGTAACTGCCATCTTAATATTTAGATCTCTAGAATTTCACTGGCGGGTTTAAAACCTCAATGCTTTAATCCAATTATTAAAATTTGTCTGAAAGACTGCCTTGTCATGTTATTACTCGTACCTATTATAGCGCTTTCACTGACGAAAAGAGGAAAAGCTGTATCAAATTCGTCGATGAGCTACCTTAGTGAAAATTTAGCACAATACTGAAAACTAATGGTCATTGAAAGACTCCCAGATGTACCTAAATTTAACTTTACAGTTTTTTCTTTTAGCCGCAACAGGCAAGGGAAAGTAATCCTTCAAATCTCTTTACAAATCTCGAAATAATAGGCTGAGAGGGCTCCTAATGTCTCAGCCCCTCAAATGTTATTTCCTGGGTTTTAGTTACTCATTATCTCACCTCCCTTTTGCAACATTCATAGTCTAACTCAAGTCGCACTTCATTTGTTACGCTATTTTGCTATCATACGAGTGTGTTCAGTTCACGCTTCAAATGCCTGCATTTTTTCAATGGTTGAACTCATGGTTCAATCACCACATTTCCTTATTTATATAAAATTGTACGGCGTCATTGTAAGTATGTATATAATTTAATCATATGTTTCCAATTTTAAAAGATAGAAGCAACGTATTTGTACAATCTTTAATTTTTGGAAAATAAATTTCCACCTAATTGCTTATAATGTCTGCTCTACTTAGTACGATAAATTCCTCGAACACTTTTCACTTCCTCATTTGATCTAACTACTTAACATAAATACGAAACACTTCACATTGCAATTATCCATATGGTGTATCTCTTAAGCGCACATTTTCCTCGTACCGAATGCATAAACAAAGCTCCCATCGCTTAGATTACATTTGGTTTTTCCAATACCGAATTATCTGTAAATCTTTATTTTCACTGGATACACACAAGTTTTAGGAAGAACTACTGCAAGGTCATGGTTAAGGCATGAGGAAGTGTTTACAATTTTGAGTTTCATTCCACCCCACGCACCACGAAACTCGCCGCACTCTAGCCATTCACACGTATGCATGTCTTTTGAGTGTTTAACTAACGCAATCATACCCATTTTATATTTCATTATTTATTTTCCAGGGATACAGATAATTAAAATTTAATGAAAATTATATAAAAAAAATTAGAAAAGGCTTAAACGTGCCGTTTGACTGTAGAAGCTTTTAGAATAAATCTTTAATTAGGACGCGGACGTTTCCGTATCCGTATGCCTTCTTATTTAGGAAAAAATAAACCACCGTAGTTTCTTTTTTATGGTGTCTAAAATATCAGATCATAAAAATTTCGTATAAACAGAAAATGTACACTTTTTATTGAAACACGTGTAGTGTTTGTATAATATACAATATATATGTAGTTATATACATACGAGTATATGATACAAGTTTGAATGTATTGTTATGAATCTTCCTTCGTGGGATTTCTAAATTCAAATAGATGTGGGGTTTTTCTATGAATGTCGTCACAGTCGACAAGTAAAAACTGTGATATTAAAACCCATATTATCCCAAACTATTACAATAAAATCATAAAGTTTTAATATTTTTTTTTATCAATATATAAGAAAAAGCTTCTAAAAGAGATAAAGGTTACCGGTTTGCAAATCTGTATTTTATACAAGCTGAGTTTCAGGACCGCACCTTAAACGGGGCGTTGGGAGAATATGCCTATGGTATTTGTATGCAAATAATTAAAGCTGTTTTTTTTTAAATTTATTTTCTATTAAACAAACTATGGAAAAACATTAAACAAAAATTAAGATTTGATAAATAATTCATTCATTTAAGTACCGAATTTATGAAACAAAAAGTGAAAAAAAATTATTTTGTAGTATGAAAAGTTTGAGAACAGTGTTCTTCTTCTCTTGCATCAACCAACTCCACAGATCTTATGATATTACGAGTAATTCTATTTTCATCGTGCATCAAAATGTAAGAAGCTTGCGACAAAATTTCCATTCATTGCCATGTAATCTCGAAGGATTTATGTATTTACCGGACATGATATTTGTATCAGAAATTTGGGTCAACTCTTTTGAGAAGGAAGATTACTGTATACCTAACTACGTTTTTTATGCCTTTCACAATGATTCTTATTCAGTGGGGGGGGTTGCAGTTTTTGCCAAAGATACTTACGAGTCCGAAATTGTTTCTATTAGTGCCAAGAACGCTGATATACTAAACATCTATTTTTTGTAATATAGTTTCGTTTGTGTATACAGGCTTCAAAATAATCCTCTGCATATGTTTTTGGGCGAATTTTCAGTTATATTAAACAAGGAGAAGTGGGCTAATTTTATTCTCATTGGCGACTTCAACATTGACATTCTAAGCTCTAATGCTGTTGTTGAAAAGTACGTAGACTTCTTGGCTAATCATGGCTTGGTCCCATTTATAAATGAAGTAACAAGACCAATCTCTAAGACTTGTTTTGACCATGTTTTTGGTCGCTTCAAGGGGAGGTTAGTCATTATGATTTTAATATTACCGATCAATGTATGACAGGCTTAATCTTTAACAACATAAAGAACGCAAAGGTTTCTAGCATTACCTCCAACAGAATCACAAAAATAAACTTTAACCTTTTAAATAGAAAACTTTTGAGTGAAAACTGGAATGACACATATGGCGAAGAAAATGCCTCTCTGGCATATGAATCATTCTTGAAAACTTTACAAAACCACATTGTTGGCTCAAGCGTCTCAATAGTACAAAACAAATCTCAACTTAAACTTAAGCCCTGGATGACTAATTCACTTCTCAAACAAGTCAAACTGAAACACAAACTGCGTTGTAAAACCTGTAAACACCCACTAAATCTTGTTTTAAAACATCGTTACACCCATTTATGTAAAAAAAATTAATAAAGATAATTTGAAAACAAATTAAGAAATGCTTAAGGAAACATCAAAAAAGAGTGGGAAGTAGTAAACTGTATAATTAATGGAAAAACAAAAAACCATAACGCATCTATTTAACTCGAAAAAGATAACGTTATCGTGACAGATGCTGTAGTTGTTGCAAAAGAGGTCAACCAATACTTCGCCTTAGTGTCCAAGAAGTCTTCCGCTTTTTGATCGGACATTTTCTAATAACAGCTTCGTTTTTAATCCAATTTCGAGCTTCGAATTACTAAAATTGATCAGTTCTTTAAAAAACTCTAATCCTTGTGGTGGAATGGAATTTCCAATTCCACCCTAAAAAAAATTGCGTACAATGTGGTCGATACTTTGGCTCATATATTCAACTTAAGCATCTTTTCGGGAACCCTCCCCGAATTTTTAAAACGAGCCAATGTGATTCCTATCTTCAAAAAAGGTAATAGCAAAATTAAATTGAATTACAGACCGATTTCCTTATTGTCTGTTTTATCCAAAATTTTTGAAATAGCGATAAAATGTAGAGTTTTGAAATTTCTCACTTTTTTAGCGAAAATCAATTTGGTTTTATAGTAAACCTCTCCACTGAAGATGCTCTACTAGATTTATGTCAGTATATTTATAAGGGCCTTGACGAGAAGAAAACCTGCGCCAGTCTCTTCGCAGATATAACCAAAGCTTTTGACATGGTTGATCACGAAATCTTTTGGGTAAACTGTACCGTGCAGGATTTCGAGGATTTATCTTAGATTGGTTTACATCTTACCTTAAGAACAGGACGCAAAAAGTAAAAAGTGGGAACATTGTTGGCGGCTCTGAGATAATTAACCTCGGCGTTCCACAAGGTTCTCTCCTTGGTAAATTACTGTTCTTAATATATGTAAGCTCAGTCTTCCTTTTGTAGGTAGGCTGAAGGGTTTTACTGATGACTTCGCGTTCGCATATGGCTCAAATAATCTCTTCAACCTGCATGCTGAAATCAACCATGATGTACATCTGTTAAGACAATGGTTTGCGCAAAATAGGTTAATAGTAAGCAGTAAGACGAAGCTAATGTTTTTCAGCCTTACTGCCAAGGAACCTCCTGTAGCGTGTTCAATATTGCAGTGCAAATTTCAATATTGATTTGCCACAGCAGTTCTTGAAGAGAGCGTTTTCTGACGACAATATCGTACTCACCTTAGCGATCTCACCCATCACGCGTACCTGGGCTCTCTCACTTGTCGTTCCGGCCCAGCTCAGCCTGCGTGGATCCTGGTATGCGAGATAGTGTGAGAATTTATAGCAATTACTTTTAATAGAAGAGCGGATTAATTATACACGTTGGTCATGATCACGTATTAATGTATGTAGGCTGGTGGAACTGAGCAAATGAAACCAACCTGACTTCTTATTGAAACTCAACTCATAATCATTTTATTAAACCAAACAAAAATAGAATAGAAGCTCATAGCAAAAACTTACTGAAATGTTAAATATAATAAAGAAAAACGTACAAGGTACCGCGAGATATATTTTGTGCTATCATGATAAAGTCACTCTCTTACCTCTGAAATCCGCTGGTCATGATCAGTTGATTGATTTACTTTATTTTTTTTTTGTTTTTGACTTTTTGTTATCTTTTTTTTTCTTTTGCGATTTCTTATTTTTATTAGCACAAGATACTACCACGGTTCACAATATTATTATTTTTATATTTTTTTTTGATTTGATTTCTACTAACTAGGATCACTTAAATATAGCTTTCGTTTTCCCTTTTTTTTCTTTTTGATCATTTTGTTAATTCTTTTAGGTTTTTCTTTTTTTTTTTTTTTGCTTTCTTTCTTCTCTAAATGAAATTTTGCACTTTGCTTGGTTGTTTTTTTTTTACAGGGCAAAAAAAAGAGACCGAGGCTTAGCTATGTAGTTGGGGATTTGGCTGCCGTGGATGCGTGGAAGGTCGCAGAACAGAGATTTTTGAAGAGCGTCTTTCTGTTATGGCGACTAGTGCTCCGCGTGCTCCACGTGCTCCGGTTAGCAAACGTTTTGTATTATGCTTTTTCTTTCGCGTACTTGGTGCTTGGTCGAACAATGATCTTGGTGGATGGCTCGCCCAAGTATGTCGCTGCTCTTATCTGATCGTAAAATCAGCCTGTATGTTTTATTTGTTCGGGTAGGAGCTTATTACAAGCACGAGGGAAAAAGAAAAACCTTAGAAAAAAAACAGCATAGAAAAATGAATCAGGAAAAGAACTTTACGTACCTTAGAAGTGCGTCATGAGAGAGTATTGAAATACCTCTTACCGCTTCGAGAGATCAGATCGAAAGAAGGAAGTTAATTTGGCGAAAATGCAGCGAGTGAGTGTAACGCAATAATTTGAGTAGCGACCCCTAGCTGAAATTTCTTTTTAGGTACTCGTTACATATTTAAATATGCGCGTTCAGTGCTGAGCAATGGAAATTTGGTGGTACTAATAAAAGGATTTTCTGTTTTTATACGAATGCTACACTCCGGCAGTTAATATTGTGTTTCATGCAGCTTGTTGCCGCAGGTCTAGCTTACTGAATTGTGGATGCAGTCTCACATACAATGAAAGTTTCGACTGTAATGCTAACTGCTTTACTATTGACATAGTGAAGAATTATAAATATTCAAGTGTCATAATTGTCCAAAATCTAAGCTGGTACGATCACATCTCTACTTTAAAAAAATATTTGCTATCCACTCTACGAAGCTTCTACCCGCTCCAAAACTACGTTTCTACAAGAATCTTAAAAAATATTTACTTTGGTATCTTTCATTCTAGGTTACAATATGGTATAAGCTGCTGGGATGGTACTCACTTAAATAAAATACAACGACTAATTGTATCACAAAAATATGTAATCAGAAAAATATGCTTTTCTTCGCGCTTAGCCAACACTAAAGCCCTTTTTAATAAACTGAGAATTCTGCCAGTTAGACACTTGTACTATTTTAAGGTTTTAAAAATTTTTTTTATTAGAGGTGGGTACTTACAGAGCCACATCAATAATAACCATAACCTTCGATGCAATTCCAGTTCCATGGTTAGCATTCCAAATTTTCGCACTTCTAATTTGAGAAGCTTTTACACAATTGTGTCTTGTAAATTATTTAACACACTCCCTGCGGACATTCGTATCATTGCGACATCTTTTTATGTAAAGTAAAACTGTGGCTTTTGAATATTAACCATATTGAATCGAAATCTTGTTGCACTTCATCACCTAATCAACTTTAAATCTTATATTATCTTAAATTGTTTCACTTTACCTTCTGTTTGTCATATCCTATCTATTCTTCTTTGCCATCTACATACTTATTTGTACTTACTGTTCACCCCACTGAATTGATTTAAATAATGTGACATTGCCACTATTTTTTTTTTCACTAAATATAACATGTCACTAACTATTCTCTAAATTTATGTTTGGATTACTTTGAATTTGTAAAAAACAACATTTACTATTTTATACTAAATTTTGAGAATAAAGAAATTAAAAAAAAAAAAAAAAACATGCGTTTAAAGTTTGTATTTTTATGGCATTGACGATATCGAACTTGAGTTGCTTTTCTGGCAATGTAATGCCCTCTAAGTATCATCCAGTCTTATTGAATCAGGTAGTTTTTTCTTGGTAGTCATAGGCGACTTGAGTCGAATTCGATTTGGAAGGGAAGAAGAAACTTTGCCAAGTATCAAATACGTTTGATGTATCTTGTGAAAGATAGAAAGTCGTGGGTATCTTTAGCTTGTCCTGCGGGCGAGAGTCGGTACAATTGAAACGCGTTATTCATACACACGTTAATGGGAAACATCACCATTTGCCAATACCATATCTTCAGTCTAATCCCGATTCTATACTTTCCAACATTTTTTTATCATTATTATTATTATTTGCCCGGGTCTACCCCGGACAACTTTATTAAGCTTATTAACAAGCAAAAACTTAAAGCTAGACTTAAGTTGTTAAGGGAGTGGCATATTGAGCAGTGATTTTTTTATTTCGTGTTTGCTGCTATTTAGGTCAAAGACTTCGGCGTAGTTGTTCGTTATACGCAACATTCTAGATATGGGTTCAAAGTAACCGTAGTTGGTGCGGTGAGTTCGGATCAGGAAGAGTGGGACAGATCTTAGATTACGGGGATTGGGAGTGAATGCAATATTTTACATTATTCATCATATCACTCGATGTATCCAGTGGTGGATAAAAAGTACATCAGCGACTTCACGACGTTTTTTAGGGTATGCATGCTAATTATTTTTAACCTATTTTCATAGGGGGGTAATCCATATGGGTCGGCCCAGGGTAAACCACGAAGTGCGAAACGGATAAACCTGTGTTGGACCGCTTCTATTCTTTGAATGTGGACTAGTTTATAGGGTGACCAAACTTGGCTGCAATATTCGAGAAGAGGCCTTACAAAAGTAATGTACAGGGACTTTGTAACGTAAGGGTTGGAAAATTCTTTTGACCAACCTTTGATAAAACCAAGTACAGAGTTAGCTTTATTTATAATGCTGTCAATATGTGAGTCGAAATTCAATTCTTTGTCACAAATTATTCCTAGATCCCGTATTTGGGTAGTGGAAGGAATAGGCTCATCGCAGATGAAGTAGTTTCTTGGAAGGGGAGGTAGACATTTGCGGGAATGGGTTATCGCTTGGCATTTGCTGACATTAAGCTCTAAAAAGTCTTGCTTGCACCATACCGAAAACTTATTTAAGTCATCTTGCAGGCAATGAGAGTCAGAAGGCAATGAAATTCTGGCAATTCTTTAAATTCTCATGTCATCAGCGAAAATAGAAAGATTACAATTCGTTAAAATGAGATTTATGTCGTTAATCGTTATGATAAAGATGATTGGTCCAAGATAAAGAGGATTTGGTCCATGCCACAAATGAAGGGAAAAGCCAAGTTTTTTTAGTTTAAAAATGATAAGTTGGTGAGAAATTTTATAGAATGCCTTGATGAAATCAATGGAAATTGAATCGACTTCAGCACCGTCTTCTAAAGCATGAAGAGTTCTAGAGACGAATTCTGTAAGGTTAGTGGTCGTTGATTTACCTTTCATGAAACCGTGCTGATTTGTACAGATACTTGGCCGACAGTACGGAAGCAGTTGTTAATAGACTATGCTTTCAAAAAGTTTGGGTATGCAAGAGAGTTTTGCTATGGGCCTATAATTATCGACTTCGGCCTTACTTCCTTTTTTATGGTGAATAGGGATGATGTAAGAATCCTTCCATAGGAAAGGGAAAGTACCCGTTGAGACAGACAAGTTAAATAGTGCAGCGAGGGGGGGACCGAGATGGACGAAATATTATCTTTAAGTTTGGTAATGTTTTCAGATACCAAAGATGTTGTTATATTTAGTGAAATGGATGATGTCTCAGGATCGTTTCTCATATAGGGATCGGGTTCAGCTGTTTTCTTAGAAAAGGATTTATTAAAATGACAGGCAAAGAAATTTGCAATGGTTTTTGGGTCGGCAGAAGATTCACTAAGAAATTTGAGAGTAGGTGGTAGTCTGATTTTCTTTTGGTATTAACAAACTGGTAGAAGCGTTTAGGGTCCGAGAATAAGTTAAATTGCATGCGGTAGGTAAAGAGGTAAAGAGACTCACAAAGTTTAGAAAAACGATTGTATACCAATCGATAATTACTGTAGTCGGAATCAGATCGAGTTCTTAAGAATTTATGCCACAACTTGTTTCTGTAATTACGGAGAGAGCGCAAGTCCTTGTTGTACCAGGGAGGGGCTAACATGCAGTCCTTTCGGAAGGTATATGGAACCGATTGGGCAAAGCAGGAGAAAATTATCGAACAGAACGTTGATATGACAAGATCAATGTTAGTTGTCTCAGCAATAAAGTCAAAGTTAATGTTGCTGATGAGGTTTTTAAGTTTGTTAATGTCGGTTCTTTGGAAGTTAAATGAAAATGAATTTTCCGAATCGACACTTGTGTTGCCATTTTCATATGAGTATATAATTGACAAGTGGGGATGAAGGCGGTCTAGGGTAGAAAGAAGATGATCACTCCTATAAACGACACAGTTATTTGAATCGGATGTGGAGACAAGGTCGAGTTGTCTGTTCATTGTGTTAGGTATTCCACTAATCTGATATAGACTTGAGTTGGTTAGGCAGTTCACCATCAATATTTCTATTTCTGAGGACGAATTAAGAGAGACGAAATGAGACGAATCGTCGGAAGGCCCCCATTTAAGTTTGGTCAAGTCTGTCCACTCCACCCATAAACTTGTTGTATTTTTGGTAGCAATGAGTCTGGTCGACGTCGACTCGTTGAACTCGTGGATGAACACCACTTTCGGTTGAAGCTATAGTCACAACGTTGTTATCATTGTAGCGTACTAGGCTTACGTTGGAAGCTGTATCCGTTACTTGGTAGGAAAAACCCCGTGGAGTCCTTTTCATTTCTTTTACATCTTTGAGCGGTGCACCTTCAACTCTATTGGTACGAAAAGTTCCGGTGGCTTCATGACCTAACTTCTTCACTTCATCAAGTAGGCGTAAAGATGTAAAAAAGTTATCAATGTAAAAACTGTAGTGATTACCACTTGGCCTTGGCAGCTTCGAAATCAAGTTCATCACGACAGAACCACCTACGCCGAGACATGGCATCGTATTACCTGTTTTAGCCCCCTGGTAAGGCTCACCGTAGATAAGATAGCCCAATCGAGTGCATAGTGACCAGATTTTATAATCAAAACGTATTGGTTTGCCGTGTATGTACCGCTTAGTTCCATGTTTTCCGAAATAAGGCACCATTGACTCATCAATTGATAAATTTTTGTCTCCGGGAAAAAAACTTCAACCACCTTTAATTCATCATATCCCACAGAGGTCTAACTTTTCCAAACGTATCATCCGGTGGAAGACGGCTGTTATCACATGCATGAAAATAACGTAAGAGCTCTTCAAATCGATTACGGGTCATGCATGAGGCAACTCTTGGATGATGAGTATCAATGCTCTTATCCCAGTACAATCTGTAGTTCTATTGTAACCCGAGAAAAGTAAGATACCCACAAAATTCTTTGCTTCTTCTGCAGTTATTTGGAAGTTGACTTGTCCTTTAGCAATAGAATTTTTTCTATTCCAGAGCGCAACTGTTATCTTTATCTAGAACAAAGTCGGGTACAGTTGACTCCATTTCAGGCTTTGTAATATCCTTTTGTTTCCATTTCCTTATAATGGCAGACTTAGTTTTCTTTATAGGTGGTTCATTAAAACGGGTATGGTATGTAGGTTCCTCTTGTTCATCCTGATCTGTGAATGGAATTCCTTCAACGGTTTCCATGACTCCTTCAGTTGATGGAACCTGGCATCGTACCTCGGCTTCAGCCAACAATTGTCGACGACCGAGGTTGCTAATATCTCCTGCATCCTCACTTCCACTGTCTTCATTACTTAAATCGACAGTGTCAGGTGGTGTGATAAATACACGTATATCTGCAGAAATAATTGGGCTATCTTCTTCCAGTGCTGATATAATTTCATGAACACTGAGTCTGCAAAGAAAATCCAAGAAACACAATGATTTGGAAGAAACCTTAAGTGGGGCATTGAACAAATGTCAATAATTTGTAAATAAAAATACAAAATAATATTGTTTTCTTTATATTTAGTAATAGTCCAGTTCATAAACATAAATAAAACAAATATCATATTATAACAATAGCATTTACCTATTTGTTATTACTTACCTTTTCTTGGAACACATGTCGGGCAAGATACACAAAACACGAATAACTGGTAGAAATAAACGAAAACGCGTGTATTTTTTAAAAACTACTATGTTACACTAAAAGGCATCAGGTTTTGAAGAAATATACACCCACTTGTTAAAAAATTGGAAATTTGATGGAAAATGTTGATGCATCTTAAATTGGGCGCTGGTATTTTGAAAAGGTTTCAAATAAGTTTTTGAGGTTTTGTATTCTGCGTGTGTACTATAGATCCATCCATTTTATATGGAAACGAATTACAATACATCTCATCGTCGCATGGCATTACTTTTAAAGCGAAACTTCTGATATGTAAAAGGAGTCATATCTTGGACATAGCCCCTTTAGAATGTCCTCTCTTAGAATAAAGTCTGCAATAGAATTTTTTTCTAAAAAATTATTAAGTACCCCAGGGCGTATGAACACTCTTAAAATGTCTTAGCATGAGCCATAAATTGGATAGAGAGTGAGAGGAAGATGCTTATGCTTAATGGTTATTTCGCTTAAACGGTGACACCGAACATTTAATGTGTGCACTAGATTATCAGCACAGTTGGCCTTGTTATTGTGTTTTAATTTTTTAGGCACGATATTAGTTGCCCACAGTTCGGACAACAGTTTGGTTTCAAGACGAAACTTTCCAGAACACCAACCAATTAAATGTAAAAAACGAATATCTGAAACTGATCTTAAGACAAAAAGTAAGTGCATGGCACGTAAAACCAAATCAAACGATTTGTTTGTCACAACGAGTCTAGAGATCGACAATTAGTATGTCACGTTGCGTTTGAATCTTTTTTTGGAGTCTCTAAGAAAAGAGTTGAATGGCTTTGTTCATTGAAGGGTCAAAATAGCATTCCCTTAGACAAGAGAGAAGTCTATTGGCTCTTGTTCAGGCATGGTGTCACGGGAAAATTGTCAAAAATTCATGAACTTATCGATAGCATTCCGGTCAAACAAAACATTAAACATTGCTCGCGAAGAAATATGTAAGAATTATGTATGAAGGATTCATAAAACAACAAAATGAATGCTTTAGCTTCATGAAAGATAAATTTTTTCTGAACCTGCGTGGCGATACTGAGGGAAACTGCTGAGTGTCCTATAACTTGTATTGGACTTCCAGCACAACAATGAAGTCTGTAGCGAAGAGGTTGCCTTGCTTCCCAGTGGTAGTCCCCGATAACTGCATGAATAAACCCTTACTCATACAGGCTAAAATAGAACACAAGAACGATGCCACCAAAAAATATTTCTAGGAGCTCCTCGACAATGCATATGAGCAATGCGCTAAAGACCACGCCTTTGGTATGACAGGTGGTAATCATAGTCTACAAGGCACCACTTCTTGTAACGGACTTAGGCTTATTGAGTTTGCAGCGGATCGAAATACCACTATTGCAAGCACTCCGGGTTCCTCATCTCAATATATACAAGGGGACTTGGGTCATGAAACGCCAAATCAAATTGACTACATTTCAATCGATGTCCAGTATGTTGGACGTCCGAACATTCCGGGCAGTCATCATTGCCTCGGATCACCGCTTCATTGCTGCCAAGCTACGAATGGGACTTGCCCAAGCGCCACAAAAAAGAAGAACTACATAAAGAAGATACAACGTAGAAAACTGCAATCGCAAGATACCACCAGAACACGTTTCTTGAAATCTCTCAACAACTCCTATGCCACCATAGAAATGCTGCCAACGTGCCATCAGAGACGCCGCAATTTATATGTTGGGTTTCACCCGACTACCACCAATAAATTCCAGGTTTGACGAAGAATGCCTGCAAGCACATGTAGCCAAACAAGAAGCGTATATACCGGAGCTGCAACAAACGACGAGAGCCGCTCGTCAGCTGCACGAGTACAAAAGATAGAAAGAAAATCGGTTCCTCCATATGAAGAAGAAATAGCACGACAAGCACACGATCGAAGAGTTTATACTCCAGAATAACGCACGGAAGTTTTACCAATAAGTAAAAAGAACATGTTATGGCAGGAAAATTCGGGCAGAAATCTTTAAATATGAAGAAGGGAACCTATTGCTAGAGTCACAGTAGGTACTGAGGTGTTTTCTACAGGCTGTATTACGGTGAAGAAACATAAAAGCTCGCCTTCAGGCAGAGTAGACCATTTAACTTAGAAGATGATAGCTAAAGCTTCCATCTGACCAAAATGAAGTAAGAATACCGGCCGAGGTATTCAAAGCTGCTAGAAATGATTTTGTGGAGATCATACACCAATCAATTTCTAAGATCTGGTATACATGATGAATGCAATCTCAGCACGGTTTGCACGATCAACAAAAAAAGAGACCTCCCCTCAACTGCACCAACTAGGTACAGAGGCATCTTATCTGCGATATGGTGTAAACGTCTGAAACCCTCCGCCAACAATTTAATTGGTGTGGTTTCAAACCAGAAAAGTCCACAATCGATCAAATCTTCACACTCCGACAGATCCCGGAAAATAACTAATAAGTTAGTTCGGATCGATACCCACCATCTTTTTATCGATTTTAAGGCCGCAAATGCATTTACAGAGACGAGCTATATAGAGCCATATCTAGTTTTGACATCCCTGCTAAACTCGTCCGTCTGTGCATAATAACGATGGAGAACGCTCTTTGCTCCCTCAAGGATGGTAACGACTTAACCGAGATTTTTGATGTCAAGATGATGCGCTGTCAGTTGACTATTTTACACCATACTTGAAAGAATTGTGTGGAACTCACAAGAACAATCTTTCGAAAGTCTGTGCAGCAACTAGCGTATACCGATAATATTGATATAACTAAGAGAAATCAGCGGGCGGTCACCTAAACTTCTAAAATGGATTTCGGGGTCAATGAGGACAAAACCAAGTATATGCTGTCAATAAGAAGGGACACACAACATCGACGAATTGGACAAAATATCACAGTCGACAGCTGTAATTTCGAGGTAGTAAGGGAGCTTGTCTACCTTGGTTTTGCTATGAATTCTGCCAATAACACTTCATCATAAATTAAACGAAGAATCACTCTTGCCAATCGCTATTTCTTTGGGCTAAGAAGGCAATGAGTAGTAAGGCCTAATGCCTAGTCGCCTGAGTTGGCTGTGACATGTAGAGCGAATGGACACCAACGCTCCAGCCTGCAAAGTCTTCGTATATAATCCGGAGGTACAACGCAGTAAAGAGAGACCTCACCTTAAGCGGCACGAGCACGTAGAAGGGAACCTCAACCTATTTGGAGTGTGCACCTGGAGGCAGTTAATTAAAGATCGAACTAACTGGAGAGGCTTGTTAGAAGAGGCTCAAGTTTACCCCGAACTGCAGTATGAATTTTCACGAATATTTCAATTTATGTTTCGGCCAGCCGCAAATCGAGGTATGCTCTAACTGCGAGGAGCTGGTTACGAAAATCAAAGTTCCTCATCTTAACAAAAAAAGTTGAATCCGTAAGGTTGCTATGTAAAGAGAATGATAAAATAACCGCATTGTGTTTAATTTCATGCAGAACCTTCCGCCTCCTGTCTTTCAACTTTGGGTCAACGTGCTATGTTTGGTACCCGGCACTGATAGCGCGCTGCCCCGAAGGAAACAATCACTTCTCTGGGATCCCGCTATCCCAGCTGTGGGTTCCTTTAGCGCTACCTAGACCGTCCAAGCGCCACGTGGTTTTTCCCCAGGAATCACGAAATCATTCGAGAGAAAAAAAAAACGAAGGAAAATCTTCCCCAAAAAAAATTTTGCGACAAACAAAATAAAAAGAACCGATTGGAGCTCGAAAATTTATTTTTAATTTACTTAGCGGTACACTCCATGATAGAGTGACCCGGTATTTTCACAGTCCCGAAAAACACAAAACGTGTCGTGTCCCGTCTATTCTCAGGAATTCTCGCACGCCCGCCCTACCGGAGTTTTAATTGTACAATAAAAAAAAACTGCTATTCTATCTAACACTACATTGCACTATACTGAGCTCTTGTTCCTGGCGGTGATGTGCGCCTTCCTGACACAATTCCACAATCCCTTTTTGTCCCGCTACTCCAGTACCTCGTCCCGGTGCTCGTACTTTCCTTTCTCCTTCTCCCTTTTTTGTCCTTTATTTTTCTTTTCCAAAGCAAAACTCGCGATTCAATTTTAATCGATTACAGAAAAATCTACTCTACTCTACTTTTTTTTTTCTTTTTTTGTTCAACAAAAAAATTTCCGCAAATTCGCACAACTCGAAAACTAATCTGACTTCCTCTTATTGCTGGTCGTCACCAAAAATCTTTTTTTGTTCCACAGCTCCCGCCAGACGCACACACACATTCGCACACCCGCTCTCTCACACATTCATTTACCTCTAGCGGACCCAACCATGATGTTACCAGCTAAAACACTAGCAAGCACTAGCAAGCTTTGCTAGTGTGTGCACCCGTATCCAACTACGCCTCTCATTTATACCAATCTTTACAAACTCACACTAAACTCGTCAATCTCGGAGTCGGCTCCCCCTTTCTCGATCCAACCTTCCGTTTAGTGCCTGTGCAATTTTTTATATTTTCTACCGCGGATCCCTAGCTACTCCGGTGGGTCGGTGTTCAGATTGGGGGGGGGGGGCAATAGCGTGTCACTCCTCTGGCCGCTCTGCCATCGGGCCACGGCCGGTTTTGTAGTTTATAATTTGTTCTTTGTAGTTGTTTGTCGTTGTTACTTGTTGTGTGGTTTTTTGTTGTTGTTGGTTGGTGTCGTTTGCTGTTTGTTGTTGTGTGTCGTGTGTTGGTGGTTGTGTGTTCGATGTTGTTTATATGTTTGTATGTTCTCTCGTTGGAAGCTGTCTTTTTACTTTGCCGTCGGCCTACACACCTCTGCTGCTCCTTCGGTGCTCCATCGGTGGCGTGCTGGCTTAAAAGGGGTTGTCATCCCTTCACCCATTGAACCTGACTTTTATAGGTGGTGCGTCGTTCAGGCGTGCTCGATTGTCTTGGCCTGCACACCACTGTTGCTCCTTTGTTGCTCCCCCGCTGGGGTGTTACTATAAAAGAGATCGTCGTCTGTTCACCTATCGATCAATTGGCTCGGTGCATCCACATCCATTATAGGGATGTGGTGCTGGTACTGTGTCCACATCGGAGGCGTCTATTCAGCCTCTTTTTATTTGGCTTTTGTTGGAGTGTAGGTTCCAAGGATCGTCTTCCCCCACCCGTCATCGTCGTGTTGTGGTGTCTGGATTGAAAGGACCGCGCATCCCCACCCGTCGGCGACTTTCAGACGTCCTGTCTGATGCAGCCAGTTGCGAGTCTCCCATCTATCCATGGGCTCCGACAACGGTGTTCTTGGTGGACCTCCTGTCGCACCCTGGGGTTCCTGGTTCGTCGTGAGTTTCCCTACTGCCCTTCAGGATTCACCGACCAAACCTTCTCGTTCTCCTCTGCAGGAAAAACCGCCCGTGAACTTATTTGGGTTGTTTTTCGAGGTCTGGGGCTTGTGGGCCATTGGCTGATGGGACCAGGGTTGCGCTCCACCTCCGCTAGAGCTCGATGTTCCCACTAAACGAAAAGATGGACCACAGGGACTTCACAAGGAAAAAGAGAGCCAAACTTGTTGCGGAAAAATTTACCACAATAAACGAGTTCTGTATTCGTAATTTTACGACCGAAAAATCTGCACGTTATTCTTACCAAGAAGGAGAATGTCACAAGGGCTCTAATGAAGTGTACTACTATTTTAATAGATTATATCACAGAAAATATTCCAAATACAGTGTTACGATTCTTGGTCGCACTCACTGGAAGTCTTGAACAATGCATAGGTCTCTTTGGATATAAAGAAATGAGTTTGCCTGATTTGTGACAAGTGACTTTGTTTGCAAAAATGCGTCAGCTTAAGTACTATATATAGTACTTTGCAATTGAAATAAAAATAAATTAAATCACGGTAGTCTGGGAAATAAAAACAGCATGCTCATTGCCAGACGAAATGTGACGCTACGTTTGAGTTTAAGCAGGTATCGGGTGTATTGAAACCACTTTTGGTAGATAGAATGTGGATGCTTGAGTGGATATGTTTGGCAGTAAATGGGGTGGAACAATTGTGTGGAAGACAATATGAGTGGGAAAATTTAATTTCCAACAATCAAGTTTCAATTTATTCTCATTCAATCTCACTCTATCTTCCTTAAATACTAAGAAGCCCAAATAATAATAAAACACGTTGAACATCAGGATGTCGCTAATTTTAAAAATTGGTGGGCAGCCTTCTTTACAAAAAAAGCTCTATCTAGTATAAGTTACCCAAAATCACTTTCCGAAGACTAAAAAATGTATATGGCATTGCTGTAAGTAATCTCTATGAGTTCTTACCAACCAACAACCTCTGGTGGTAAGGGCCAAATAACTTATTAATGAAGAACGACTTTGTCTATTAATATAATTATCTGTAAATCAGTCATTGTTTATCCCAAACCTATCAAGAAATCCTGCCTACCAAGAACAAAATTCCGATAGACGAAAAAATTATTACTTCAATACATCCAAGAACATCATCGAAATTTTTATCAGCTGTTTTAGAACTGTCTCACCACATCAATTGAATAAGTTACGAGTAATTTATTACTTGTTGTTTTGTTATTAAAACCCCTCTTTTTACTGCTTATGCTTACAAGTTGTTTATACAAATTTCCTAGACATTGAATTTATTAAAGTAAACATTGTTTAATAAAAGAATATTGTAGCTCTGTTATTTTTGAAAAGCCTTTGTTCATTTCGAAAACGGGTCATCTCCAAGTAAAGAAAATTATATTTTAAGCAACTACGGGTATTATATGAAATTGTCGTAATCGTGGTAATTTCCAATAAGTTTCAACCCTCCTTAAAAAAAAAAATATAAGTTGAAATAAATTTGAAAAATAATCAGGACTAAATAAAGTCGTTTGTTTCTCCTAAAAATTTTGGAAACATAGACTTGACACATTTTCAAAATGATCGATTCAATTAAAAGGGCACCATACATGCTTCAACAACGCAATAGAACTCACTACAATACTGGTTAAAACCTCGAAAATTATAGATGATACATTAGGCTTATGATTCTGCTTTTAGTAAAAATACGCACTTTAGTACAGTCTTAATCGTACAAAGCACGTCGTGAGCTTTCCGAATCCTCTCTTAGCCCTTGTAATTATTTTATTAGCTGTTTTGGGTGTAAAATAAGGATATACCACCAGGAAAACAAAGATGGGCCTACACTTTTTCTGTAATTTCATGGGAAATATTTTTCCCTGTGTACCATAAGGGTAAATAAAGTAACAATTAGGTTTGTTTTGTATCGTAAATCTTTTATTTATTGGTCTATAACAGGAAAAATAGAAATAAAAATGATAGGAAAATAATACAAAAGAGTCACTTATGATATTCTGCGAAATAATTTCGCTTACTTGTGAAGCACAGGTGGACATTGTACATATGTGTCCTATTTTCTATTTATCGTTTAGCACAATTTACATATCTTTTCATTTTCTCCACTTTCTGCATGTTGTGAGCTGGCAAATTGCGTTTGTTGGCAATAAGAAGCTTTTCAGAGGAGACTACAGTATAGCTTGAACGCTGTCAACATGTAAAATTATTTAGTAGACCTCGAGCTATGTGTTGCCGATACTCGAGACTGCTCAGAAGCGGTCCCTCTACGCGGTGTGCTACGTGCAACTTTACATACACTAAGTACGCACTGCTCAAAGCGATATTTAGAATATAAAAAAAGAGGCGCAAGTAATATTTTATTTTGGCTTTCCGATCAACCTCATAACAGGCTTTACGCTGGTCCATAAAGTCCACGCCGCCCATATATTTATTTTACCACATAACCACTTCCGGACAGGTAAGGTTTATTTTTTGAGCGGTTCTTGCCTAACGCCTCTTTACTGTACTAGTCGGCACGGGGAATATAAAATTGGTCGACATGTGAACTGCTTTGGTACCCATCCACTTTGTGAATTTTATACCATTTGAACTATTTTTTTTTGTTATAATATGCGCGCGCTCAAGAGATTAAGTACCCTTAAAATGTTTGCACACAGCGAGGGCGAAGGAAAATCAGGGAGGATGGAAAGGTTGGTACCGGTGAACGTTGATTTTAAATGTTTGAAGGTTAAAATGACTCTGAAATAAAGAGCTAGGAAGGGCATTCTATAAACGAGTTATATGGCTTAGGAACGAATCACGATATTTTTAGAGTACGTCCGAAAGTAGGCTTCAGGGTATACTGATGAGCATTCATATCGAGACGGGTGTTATGGTTAAAAGCTTGAAGGGGCGGAATGTTACTGGCAATTTCTATGGAGCACTGGTGGTGAAAATAGCGATAAAACAGAGTGAGACACGAGACATTACGTCGATGTTCGAGGGTGTCCACTGTTTGAGTGATATTAGTATCACCTATGAGTTTTATCCTATCTAGAAGGTGCAGAGATGTGGGCATTGTACTCCAAATTCGGGCGGATAAATGCCTGATATATTGAGGCCAGATCAGAAGGGGTAAAGTATTTCTTACATCGCTTGAGGAAACCTAGACATTTCGCAGCATTTTTGACGACGCCGAATATGTTTTCATTCCAACATAATTTGTCATTGACACATATGCCGATATTGGAAAGATTATCGGTTTCGACGACGCAAGTGCCATCCATGGATAATGGCTGGGTATTTAAATTTCGCTTTCAAGATAGCAAACAACATTGTGTTTTGGAAGCATTAAATTCTACTCTGTTAGTTAGTTAGTTTTTCCCCAATTAGTTATGCTGTTAATATCCGAATTTAATGAGCTTAACATACACTGCCGTTCACGTTCTATAGCCGAAGAGCAGGGGCGGGAGCCCGGGAACGTGTATGAAAAGCAGAGAGTACTGTCGTCAGCAAAGGAATATATTGGATTAGAGATAGCAGACAAGAGATCGTTGATGAAAATTAGAAAGAGTGTCGAAGACAGAACGGAGCCCTGGGGCGCACCAGCATTTATTTTGTGAATATCGGATTTAAAACCATCCAAGACAACTTGAATTGAACGTTCCAAAACGTAATTTCTAGTCCATTGAAGAATAGAGTCGTCGATCCCAAAAGCACGCATTTTCACCAAAAGAGCTTGATGCCAAACTCTGTCAAATTCCTTAGGAATATCAAGTGCAACTATCTGGCTTTCGACAGATTGATGCACGCTTTGGTTTCACTTTTCGCTGAGACATGCCATCTAATCACCAGTGGACCTGTTGCTACGAAAACCGTACTGCCGGTCATTAAGAAGTTTTTGTTTTTGGAGATATTTGATGAGCTGACGGTTTATCAGGGTTTCCATGACCTTGGAGAGATGGGACGTAAGTGCAATGGGTCTGTAGGAAGAGAGAGAGAGGAAGATTCGCCTTTTTTAGGGACGGGCTGGACAAATACTGTTTTCCATCTTTTCGGAAAGTGTCCTAAGGAGTAGGATTGGTAAAAAAGCTACGCAGTGGTTTTACCAGCGTAGAAGAACAACTCTTCAAAAGGAGGGGAGATGTACCATCCGGACCAGTGGATTTATGAATGTTAAGATCTTTAAGAACTCTTGCTACTACATGAGTGCGAAAGTGGATTTATTCCATTAAAGATTCGACGCATTCAAGTGTAGGCAGAAACAAAGCACAATCTGGGAGTGTTGAGCTGTGCAGGAAGCAGATTGGCCTTGTCCAAAGAGCTGACAGCCGGAATGTCTTTGTAAATGAGTGTTGGAATGGAGGATGAGGCAGAATTTCTAATATTTTTGATGAACGAGCAAAAATTTTTACTACCTTTGGGACATTGTAGAACTTTTTGCCTCAGTTGTTGGTCGTATTAGAATTTTACACGTTTAAGAAAAGCGTTGCGGTCATTTCTGGCTCGTTTGAATTTTTTTCGGTTTTCCTCTGTTGGGCTGGTCTTGAAGGACCGAAAAAACAGTTCTCTAACCCTGACAGCCTCTTCACAGTTCGAATCGTACCACGCCTTTTCTTTTGGTTTGATACAAATCATCCGATGAGGGATAAAGTTTCTCATTCCAAAGAGAATGGTATCTGTGATCATGTCAGCAGCGGCATCGACGTCGTTATCGAGGAAACATAACGACCAGTTAAAATTCCTAAAGAAGCTGTTAAGTCCGCTCCAGTTGGCTTTCTCGTATTGCCATACGGTTCTTTTAGGAATCTTTTCTCTAACTGTGTTGTCGGTGTACGAGAAATTAGCTGATATGAGACAATGGTCCGACGAGCCTAGAGGGGAGAGCACATCAACGGTGTACTTATCAGGGTGGGAAGTTAAAAACTTCCTGGGTGTTGGCGGCATGACTGCCAACGTCTGGTATTCGTATGGGTTCATTTACAAGCTGGGTTAATTTTTTTTCCGCAGCGAAGATCTCAACACACCGTCCTTCGGGTGTTGTCTGTCCAAAATGTCGAAGCCACCCAGAATTGTGTATATTGAAATCGCCCGTAATAACGATTTCAGCATGAGGATACTGGGATGCAAATCGTTGAATGGAGTCAGACAGAGCATCAAACTCATTAAAAGTCGAATTGCTGTCTAGTTTGGTGCTTCTGTAAATAAAGCATTTGTGGATAATTTGCTTACGGAGATGGAATTTTAACCACATAAAATTGAATTCCGGATTGGAACAGGGACTACATTGTGGTGGAATTTGGTAAGCTACATCACTACGCACATAAATGGCGAGACCGCGATGGGGAAAGAATAGTGGCACTAGTTCGTAGCCAGGTAGCTTCAGATCAGAGTGATCTTAGAGGTGTGGGCGGGGATCTACCTGTTTTTCACTAAGTGCCAAAATAGCTGGTCTGTATTTGCAGACGTGGGCGTACGCAGAAAAGTGATTACCTTTTAGCCCGCGTATATTAGCAATATCAACTCTGAATTCCCGAGTTATTATAAAGAAAGACAAACACAAAAAACACAAACACCGACATTACTAAGCGCAAATGTGAAGTACAAATTCAGAGTTGGTTTAGCGAATTGAATTGTACAACAATACAACAATATAGAAGGTTGATCATTAGTTGCTGGGACTCAGGTGTGCATGCTAGTAGGGCCACATAATCCCAAAGATGAAGCCCTTAATTAATTGTCCTGCATTTTCAATGCATTGGTATACCGTGCCACTCGTTTAGCTTCCGCCTCAAGTAGATTTTTTTCTTACTTCTACACAGCGCTTTATAATGTGAATTCTCTTCCAAATAAAAATTCCTGAATGAATCATCGCTGGAGTCACGTAACGTTCATAGCCAAGCAAAAGATAATCACCTCGTCCTTTTACTATCAAACCAAATCTCACACTGTTACTGTGCAAAACTTCCGCCGCGGCTGGTCATAGGATAAGATGCGTTGATCAGTTATATGTTGCCCCTGTAGTCGCATACTAAGCTGTCTTCGATAGCTGGTTGCTTTTGTATTCCACCATTGTAGAAGAAATGTCATGGTTCTATTCGCTTCCGATTCATTTAGAATAAGGCATTTAACCTTCCTTGAAGTCAGTTAGATATCGATTCCATTCACCAGCGACAAGAGCGGAGTTGATGTCCGTAACACACTGCTGGCCCACAAATGTAAAACCACCAGCCCGGTCAGACAAACTCGTTCTGTTCAGGACTCGCAGTCCTTACGAATCACAATACTGATGACAGTACTCTCTGTTTTTCATATTCGTTCTCGGACTCGTTCTCCCTGCTGTAGAACAGGAACGGCAGCGTATGTTAAACTCATTAAATTCCGATATTAACAATATATCCGATTGGGGAACTATCAACAGAGTGGAATTTAATGCTTTCAAAACTCAATGCTGTCTGCTGTCATTAAAGCCAAATTCAAATAAGAGGGTTGAGTGAAAAGTTTCCGACCGAACAATGGTACAAGACATTTTTTCTCAAATTTTTTTTTTTATTTTTCTACATAGTCTCCTTGTAACTCTACACACTTCTCCCAGCGATGTTCCCATCTCTCTAACCCGTCCAAATAGTATTTGGCGTTTTTCTGTTCAAAATAATTGTTCACGAAGGTGATTGCCTCCTCATTTGACGAAAATCTCTGTCCTTCGAGAGCAGTTTTTCGATGAGGGAACAAAAAGAAGTCACTTGGGGCTAGATCTGATGAATAAGGCGGATGGTCAAGCAGTTCAAACCGTAACGGAAACCGTTCAAATGAATTTTCGAAATGGAAACCGCTGACGTGTGAGATCACGCGTTGTCTTGGTGAAACAGGATTTTCTTTTTCTGCAAATGTGGCCGTTTTTCCGCAATTTCTGCCTTCAGCTTGGCAAGTGATGATGCGTAGTATACTCCTGTAATGGTTTCTTCTTTTTGAAGATAATCGATTAAGATAACTCCTTTACTATCCCAAAAAACGGTCGCCATCACTTTCGCAGCTGAAAAAACAGTTTTTGCTTTTTTTGGAGCCGGCTCGCCTTTTGCAGTTCACTGTTTTGACTGAATTTTTGTTTCGGGCGTATAATGGTGTATGCAAGTTTCATCAGTAATTAATCGGCGACAAAAATCGGATTTATTGCGCCTAAACTGCGCCAACAGAGCGCAAACGCTGCAGCCAACGCGCGGACAGCTTTCTCATGCCTAAATCTTGATTTAATATGTAACAAACACGTTCTTTGGACATTTTCATAACCTCTACTATCTCTCTCACTTTAATTTGACGGTCGTCCAACACCATTTGGTGAACTTTTGCAATATTATCGTCAGTGGTTGCAGTTTTTGGACGTCCCGAACGTACATCACCTCCCAAGCTCTTACGGCCACGTTTAAATCCAGTTGCCCAAAATTTCACTGTGGTAAATGATGGTGCAGAGTCCCCATACACAGAGTCCAACTCATTTTTGATTTGCGTAGGCGTATTGCCTTTCAGACACAAGAATTTAATAACAGCTCGATACTCAATTTTTTCCATTTTCACAAAAAACACTGACATCGACTCACTCAAACGACTGTCAACTAAAAACTGCGCTTCCAAAATGACTGAAACTTCGGTAAGTAACTGTCAAAAGATGAACAACTAGCATTCACTAACTTTTATCGACGGGTGCAGCTATCTTTACGTTACAGAAACTTTTCAGACAACCCTCGTACCCAGCCATTATTTTTTTTTTTGATTTTTTTGTATTTGTATTTGTATTGTTGGAGTGACCACATATTCGATGTCGCCAGAAATGCAGCGAAATGTCTAGGTTTCCTTAAGCGATGTAAGAAATATTTTACCATTCATCTGCCCGAAATTGGAGTACAATGCCCACATCTCGTCAGGTGCCCCTAAAACATCTCTGCACCTGCTAGATAGGATTCAAAACCGTGCGATAAAATTCATAGGTGGTACTAATATCAGTCAATTAATTGACACACTCGAAGACATACGTAATGTCTCTCTCTCACTTTGTTTTATCGCTATTTCCACCACCAGTGCTCCATTGAAATCGCCAGTAGCATTTCGCCCATTCAAACTTTCAACCGTAACACCAGTCTCGCTATGAATGCTCATCAGTATACCATCAAGCCCATTTTCGGACGTACTCTAAAATAACGTGATTCTTTCCTAAGCGGTATGGAATGCCCTGCCGATCTCTGTGTTTCCTGGTCGTTATAATTTACAAACATTCAAAAACAATATTCATCGTACGAGCATTTTAAGGGTACAACAAAAAACCCTTGAGTGCGCGCTGATTATACAAAAAAAAAAAAATAATAATTCCAGCAGTTTAATGCCTCTGCGATTACCGAAATCATCCTTAGACAAGCGATCTACTCCTGATTGAGCAGAGCACTTAATCTGTTCAGCTATTTCATCTTTGTCATGTATGTTGATTACGTAAAGGATCAGGCTGATCATGCTATACGAGTATATTTATTTCCAACGAGAAGGTTCTACGTGCCACACAAGTAGTGAAATCATTGCTCTTTTCTCGAAATGGTGATCCGCCGAGATTCTTTTTCTTTCATTGTGAAAAAGAATGTTAATGCCAACTCTCCCCAATCAATTGAAGTAGTCGCAAGCAACATCCGTGAAGTTGTCGATAAAGTGCAAATATCCAAAAACTTAATGAACAATGAACGAACAATATGTTCGTGTCAAAAAAGGTTTTACATCAAAGGTGGTGGAGATCATTTGGCTAATATTGTTTTTTAATAACTAATGGCAGTCTTTCAGTAGATTGAAATAAAAATAAAGTCTTGTTTCACGGAAAACCATGCATTTTCTTGATAAATCAAAATGAAACCTCTTATCGGAGCACCCTTTAGTACGACTGGATCACACGTTAATATCTACTTCCTCTATGGTAGAATCCGTATATTTATGATTGTTTCCGAATGGTTTGGTGATATGACGCCAAACATCCTAGATCTCCAATTGAGGTCATCACACCAAATATGGTCGATGAAACAGGCTCGGAAATGATTTGATGCACAATTAATTAAAAAATGATATTAAATCGAAAAATCTGTCAGTGCGATGGGCGGCGTGATTGCTTATTCTAGACCAAAGACGGATACGTCGGACCACTTCGAAGCAGTGTTTAGACATATTCAAGAGCAAAATAATGCTAATGCTGGCGAATATGAACCAAAGGAGGCAAATATCGGCCAGAAAGATCATGACAACCGTTTTATGGAATTCGCGGAAAATAACTCAGACAAACTTTTAGAAAAAGATGCCAAAGGATTCAAAGAGGAATTGATGTACAAACGTCCGGAAACGAAAAAAATGCTTTTTCAACATTATGAATTCCCTTTCCATCCACATTTTCTATATTATTGTACGGTACTCGTATTATCGAACGCCCGTTGTAACGAAATGAAATAGAACTAAAACTGTAAAGAATCTGCCAGGATTATAGAACGATTTTATCGGTCGTGTTGTACATAACCAATCCAATAAGCCAAAACTAGAGCAAGTTTGAACGAGCGAGGAATGATCGTAACAACAACTCAGGCAAAAATCATTAGCGTCCCAAAAACAGTAGAAATTTTTGGTTTTGATTCTGCCTCATTAAATTTTCCAACATTAATTTTCATTGACATTTCACCTGATACCTCAATACCTAGCCAGCTCGAAGTTGGCAGATTGTGTCATGGGTCCACTTGTTTTTGCATCCGTTGAATATTCTATGTGACGAATCAACATTGACTCTAGTGTAGTAGCAAAAGTACTTTAAGATTTTAATGCACATATATCCGCTGGAGTAGATGGTATATCTCCCATTTTTCTGAAGGAACCACTTTGTGTAACCCTTTTTCTCAATCCTACAATTTTGGACTATTTCTAAGCAGATGGAAAATAGCATTTATCCAGCCCTAAAGCAGGCAAATCTTCTTTTCTCTCCTCCTGCAAAACTATAGCACTTACTTTCCTTCTGTGACAAACCGTCAGCTCATGAAATGTCTTGAAATATGAAAACTTCTCAATGGTCGGAAGTACCACGTGATGGCATACTTCACCGAAAAGTGGAACGAAAGTTTATATCAATGTGGCAAAAGCAAGCCAGTTACGCTTGATATTTAAAAGGCATTTGACAAAGTTTGCCATCAGGCTATTTTGTCGAAAATGAATGCATTTGGGTTCCTTGAATCTCTTCTTCAAGAGATCTAAGATTACATCCGGAACGTGCATTCTATTTTCTTAGATACGATTACAAGTCTGATATTCGTAGAATAAATACTAGTGTGCCGTCTTCTCTCGGACATTCAAGTTTCATTAATGATTTCTTGTCTGCTTCTTCTAATTGAGTATAGTCCCTTGCTGACGATAGAACTCTCTGTTTTTATATTAGTTTCTGCTCTTCAGTCAAAGAACAGGAATGCCAGTGTATGCTAAGCTGGTGAAATGTGGAATTTAATGCTTGCAAATTGCAATACTATATGCTGTCGTTTAAGCGAAATATATCACCCAGCCATTATCAAAGAATGGGTTAGTTTTAGTTTTAAATGCATTTTATTATATTATTCATTAACTCTTAAATACTAACAAAAAATGCTTAAATGCTAGCTTAAAATTACTTAACAGTCTTATATTAACTTACTGGCCCCACACAGGCACTCTAAGCTACTCTAAATTCTTATATCTATGTCTTTCGACTTTATTTACATTTTATTGAAATATATATCTATATATCTTGTGTACTTAAGGCTAAGAAAAAAATTGTTAACAAAAACTTAGCATATGGACGTAATTTTCTATAAAACTTAATGTCTAACTTAAAATAAACCTTAGTCTACCTAACCTACATATCAAGGAATGGGACTTATGTTTACATTGCCGAAACCGAAAAACTTTCCATACTCCGTATGTGTGTCAATGACAACTGCATGTTTCATGTTGCCAAAAATGCTACGAAATATCTAGATTTAAGAAATAATATTCGGCCTATCGTCTATAAAAGGCATTTATCTACCCAAAATTGGAGTACAATACCTAAGACCTCTCTCTTATAAGACCTCCCTGCAAAACCGTGCAATAAAACTCTTTGATCGAACAAAACATACTGTTTCCTGCTTTAGGTACCTTGATCTATCGCTATTTCCAACAAAACTGATCCATTGAAATTACCACGCATTCCGCCCTATCCGGTTTGTCTTGAACCCCACTTTCAGATGTACTTTGAAATGTCGTGATTAGTCCTAATTATGGGATTCGAATTTTCTCTCAAGCTCTTTACACCGCGTTTCAACGAGACATCGATGATGTTAAGAAAATTTTGATGAAATCAAAATGTCCAGTGGAAACAAGAAATATTGCATGAAATAAATGTCTGGTTTTTATTCAAGACATCTCTGTAGACATCAACCCGGAATTTTTTTTGACAGCGTTTGTCAGCTTCACTTTGGAATATGAAAAAAAAAAATAAATAAACAAGGAAACAAAGATGACTGAGTGGCGTATGTCGTAGAACGAAATTCATACCTACTCCGCCAACTTACTCCCACAGAATGAAATGTCATGTAGTAATTTGCCCGCCTAAGTCAAAAGAAAAAATGTCTGACGAAATGTCTGAAATTTAGTCTGACATACCATATTTGTGTCTCGTGGAGATACTGTGTTACTTCCTAGTTATTATCTCTCTCTAATTTTTCTTCGGCCACGCTATGTACAAAGATTTTAAAGGTGCACTTAGTCCCTCGAGAAATTTCCAATACATACATATAGCGGTTAGTTCCTAAGAGCCTGGATTGACTTCCAAGAAGTAAATACAGCCAGAGAAATGTGCATTTGTTGGGGTATTCAGCAGCTTTCTGTTGGAAGCAGCGTTATTTTTTTTTTAAATTATATTTTTAAAAACTCAACACTCAAGTTTGTTGATGCCAAAACGTGTGCTAAATTTTTCGGAAAATGGAACAGAAAGACAAAGAAAAATGTGTGGGGTCAGTGGTTACTTCGTTCCTTGGGTACCATCCAACATTGAATGAGGAGAATAAATTATTAGTGTAATTGGACTTGTTCTTATATTCTAGGCAACCGCTCATCTTACATGATGTTCCTCTCCCCATGAGTTCCTCTTCGCAAACTTAATATTTTTTCCGGGGCTCCCCTTATAGATTAACCATTTAAGAGGCCCTTCGAAGTGAGATTCAATCTCAAATGTAACCAAGGTATTTAATTTTTCCCGCTGCTATTACTAATTGGTCATAATTTTTCAACTTATCTCATGAAAGTACTAGTGAGCATTTTGATTACTACAATACTCCTCATTTGGATTGTGCGCAGCTATTTTTTCCACCTCACTGATAAATTACTACCAGTTGGCTCCTCGACAATGAATGCGTCTCTTCAGTTGAAGAAATAAATTAATTCAACGATAGTTAAACAAGGACGCCTTGTCAGATTTTCTGCAATCAATGAGTCGGTAATATGAGCGTTCTCAATAATTCAAATAGAGTGCTGATCGTATCATCATTGGATAAGTCCGTCAACGCAATAATGCATCCATCTCTACTCTTTACTATCGGAAAAACACCGGATCTTACGTCAGATAAAATTCATATATATTTTTTTCTTTTTTTTATACATTAGCCCGTGCTCAACGGGTTATTAGCATCCTTAAAATGATTAGACACAGCGTGGACGAAGAAAAAATTAGGGAAAATAGAAAGAAAGGTACCGATGTGTGTAATACAAGTCTGTTTTTTTGGCTGTGCCAACGGGTGTGTAATCTTCAATGATACCAGTAGCCCCCAGGCTACGATGATTTCTCGATTTCAGGAATACATCTAGGTACTAAACCACACCCTACATACTTCGACCACCTCTCCCCCGTCTTATTCTTTCGACCCTTCGCAGCTCGTTTTGCGCGCTTGTTCATCCGCGTCTTTTTCATCCTCCGGATTTGGGTAGTCTGGGCAGAACGGTGAGCTATCGCGCCCGAAGCAGTGTAGATATTTCCGTTAGCCACCGCGACTAAATAGGAACTGCTTTAGATGGTAGTTACGGCCCCCATGTCTTCGTTTTATCCAGTCCTGGATTGCCGGTATTAATTTAAACGTCCATCTGCCTTTTGTTCTGTTAATACAACGGGCCTGCAAAATAGTTATTGTCGCTGCTTTTTCTTTAGTTTTAATCATCTTGCTGCCGTTGGCGTCATGCTGGATTTTCTATTGTATATTCTGAGCATCTCGTCTGCCAGGCTGTCAATGGGTAACATTCCAGCAGCATCGTCTGAGATGGTTCGGAAACCGCTAATTGTCCTTAGCGCGCAGAGTCTTAGTGCCTCTGCCCTGACGGAGGAACTGATGTTGTTACTCTGGAAAGTAGAATTCTTCTAGTGTATCCAGATCCACCGATATTAGGCAAAATTCGCGGCAGAGCTACTTATACTTGCGAAGCTTTTTTACATATACGAGTATAACCCAAGTACTTTTTGTACGACAGTTTTTTGTCCAACATAACTCCAAGATACTGAATTGTTTCTCTCGACTTGATGATTTGGTTACCGATCTGAAAATTGTGCGAATTCAGTTGTTTTTCGATCCGTTATGAGGACATCATCAGTTTTATGATTGGCCAGCTTCAGCCCGGAGGAAATAAGCCAGTTGGTTATCTGCGGCTCTTTCCATTTCATGTCGTCGGCGAATCCAATTATCGTTACTCTCCTGGGTAGGGTTAGACGGTAAGACTCCTCCATATATAATGTTCCATAACGGGGGCCCTAGATTCGATCCCTGTGGGACCCCTGTGTTGGCTGTGGCTCAAGTTGTATGCCACCCATGGAGCGAAATAACCACTGAACCTAAACATCTCTCTCTCTATTCAATTTTTCGAAAAACTTAACACGTGCCCCGGCATTTTAAGAGTAGTAATACCTTCTTGAGTGTTAAGTTATTTAAAAAAAAAAAGGATATTATAACTTTATCCGAATTATACCTTTCTCCCTCGATGGCTCACTTTGTGATATTGACTACCGCTTGCATGACATCAGTAGTTGAACACTTTTTTCTGAAGCGAACGTGCATCGTGTTATTGTGCAGATTTTGCAGAAAGTCTACCTTACAGAAGAGAACATCCTCTATCTCGTTAAAAATATTATTCAGCATGAAAGCTAAAACCATCATTGCATACATCAACATAAGCAACTAAATGATACGGCAAAGACCTTTGACTGAAATTTCATAACTCACTCGATTCTGGAATTGTTGCTAAGAAAGATATGATTGCAATAGTTGGTCTCAAGATTGACTGATCAACTGATTAGTATGTAAATGATGGGTAACTTTTCGGACCAACGGTCACTGTCTTTTTGGATTTACAATTGATTTACGATCTCATGTCAAAAAGATTGAAGTTTGAAACGAGTAAACGAAAAGATCCTACACATATGGATCGGATATTTATTACTGATGTAAATAGGAAGGTCGTCAGTATCTACAGGCACTCTCGAAGTGAAAATTCATATCCACTGTTAGTAACCAAATAGATAACGCCTTTCCAATGATCAATGCATGGACTAAGAACTGCGGGTTTGTGGTAAATACGCAGAACTTATTCTATTTGCAAACAAAAGTACAAAGCCTCAACTTAATATTCTTACAAGAATTTTCAACCGACACAGAAAAGAAAGCCTTCGATGCCTGAAATAGGATATTGGGCAAGGCATACTGCTGCGATAATGCGACCGATACTAACATATGGTAAGGTGACAAGCAATACGCAAAGTTATCAACCTCAAGATTAAAACCAAGCTTCAAAAAGTGGACATTCATGCCACATTTAGAGTGAGACTGGAAGTCATAGTATACCCCTTAGATCTTTTCGTCTTAATTCAACTAAACTGGAAGCTGAAAACCAGTTTGATGGGGTACGCGCAGATTTAAAAAAAACACACAGGCCTTCACAACCCCCATCTAGATTTTATAAAACTATTCATCACTTCTTATTCAGTAGAGATAAATGGGACAAAAATCAATCACTTTCCTACGAATCACTGAATCGCGTCTCCAAGAATATATCCAAGATGAACTATTCAGTTGTGACAGATTTCCTGACTAGAGCAGCATTTTTTAAGCTGTGGTCCTGACAGTAAAATGCGGCGATTTCTGCGATAAAGTAACATCGAAGATTGTCAGTAACTGCAGCGAAGATCTAAGATCAAAGTTGATGAACTGGCAAGAAATAGGTTATCCTTTAAAGCATACCTTGAAGATACCAATGTAAGAATAGCATTCTGTAGTCCTAAACAAAATGGGAAAAAAACACCGACAGCCCTAAAGAGTTAACGAAGCAAAGTAAGATGTGGGCATTCTTCCATAAACAAAGCACCTGCGTCCTCTCTGGTAGATGTCATCGCCGACCGTATGTTGAGACATCATGGAGAAAACATGAAACTCGCCAGAAAATTTCTACGCAGAAGATGTGATAATAAGAATGCTTACTTGGATATTTTTTCGTTATTTTATTGGCAAGCACTCTGTCGCATTAGATGTGAAATCTTTTAAAAATATTGTTTCAGAGTGACTAAAAATCAACAGTTGTTTATGGGTATAATATAAGTGATAAGGGATCATAATAGATCTACGTTGATCCACAGGAGTGCTAGACTTTTTTAAGACTTAATCTAATCTAACCTTAAAATTTTATGATGTCTCCAACTGCAGCTCTCGGTCTATAAAGTTCTTCCGACGGGGGTATTCTCAAAAGTTTAGAACAACCACATTCCCATTAAACCTTTTTGAATCGAGATTTCATTCTCGATGCCTAATAGATGGCTTCTTCTGATCACATTTTGGCCCTTACTTCCGAAACCCTCTTGTTATTGTTAAACAGCCCATTTCAACGGCGTTGTAACTGCCATCTTTCAGTTTCTTAAGTCCTTCTTGGAAATCAGTATTATTTTTCGTGTAGATCCGAATAATGTAAGTAACATTCTTCTGAATCAAATATGCTTAAGGTGCACTTCTCAATGCTCCTCAGATGTTGCTACAAATCAACACTGGCGTCAAATTCATTAAAAATCGATGTGCAACGCTTGATGCAGTTATATATCTTTGTGGTGTAATGACGGTGTCCAACGACACGGTGCTGTGTCTTGTTAGACCTTACCATCCATTTCAGCGCCTTGTCAAGAGTATGGTGATTCCACCAAATATATCGAGAAATTACTGATTTGAGCTACTTTGTTCGGCCTGCCCTTGTTGTCAAGCAACAGTTTCTCATTCTGAAGAGTTCACTTTCTACAATAGCACTACTTGGCTTTCTCGCTGTAGATCTTAAACAGTGCTTATTGCCATTATCGTATGTCTCCCATGCTTTCCTCCTGGATAGCATAAACATTATGAGTTTTCAATGGCTCACGGTATTGTCTATCTTAATCTCTAGAGCATCTCTTAATCTCTAGAGCATCTCTTAATCTCTAGAGCGATTACTGCAGCACCTGTTCAGTATTTTTTTGTTTGCCTTCACAATGGTACCTGAAAAGGTTGTCCGTATTGATATATTTGTGCACATATATATAATATTTATGAAAGAATTTTAGCCAGAACATTTGAATTGCTTCATTGTAAAATATACTCGTATTTAACAGGACTGGGCGTAAGACTGAATCAGGTGGAACACCCTTATTATGTATTTCATCGGCCCATCGTCTGTGTCATAAGGGATGATTGGGGCATCAAAATAATCTGGAATGAAGTTTGGCACTCGAATATTTCGTAACGCTATTGTCATAATCCTGATATATCAGCTAATCTAATTACGAGTAATGTAATAACATTTTTGAAATAGAGGATAACAAGAGCGTAGTTTTCTTTGATTTTTTACCTTTACTATTTTACTGCAGATATCTTTTCGCGCGCAATACGTACCAAATACGGCTTGTACGGCATGAGTGGTGCTTCCTTTTTCTTGAAGCCATGCTGTTTGGTAAAGAAACTATTGTCCCTTTTAGTGTGCTGGTGCAGTTCTTCGAAGATGATACTTTCCAGCTTTTGCTCTGTTCATATCCACCAAACGTAGGGCTTTATACGACGATGATGTCTCAGTTGTTTTATCACTGTACAAGTCGCTAGCTTTAACACTGCTGTTCAATTTTTTCTTCTGCCAGAGATCTCATATCTAGCATGCTCTTGGAACCGTTTGTTTTCCTTAGATTGCCTTCCTTCAGTACTAGTGTTACTGTCAGGGCAACTACTCTCTTGACGATTGGTAGTAAGGAAGTAATTCCCGTCTTCTATAGTTATCGCGAAATATAGACACTGTTTTTGTTATCAAGTGGCTGTAGTTTTGAACCTTTATTTAAGGAAATGGCATTGCAAAGTTTTAAGATCCTCGGAGTACAAAAGAGTAGCCGCATTATATCAGATTCGCCGTTGGTCTGGATGATAAATTCTCCAATATTAATGGCTCATAAATGTCACAGATGAAATTTTAATACATATGCTACCGACTCAGTTCTTCTGACAATAACAAGTAAGCCAGAAAACGCAAAAAACGTTACATGATGATTGTAAATGGACGACTTTAAATTCGACGTTTGTGCACCTGATCTAATCCGCGCCGAATACAATCCTTATGTGTTGAAGTCAATCAGAGAAGGTATATCTTATATGCATCATGCACCGCTTAAAAAAATCTTACAATAACGGCGACATTAAAAATATGGATTTTATTAGATCCGCAGTAAGTTATTACCAAAAATGTTGGAAACTATTGTGTGGAGTATCGATTCCCCAAAATGATGCAGGACTTTAAGAAAGCCAGTTGACTCTTCACTAATTACTCATTCAGTGGTCTCGTCAAATTAATTAGTAGGAAATAAGTTGTGATTGATGAAAATCAGATTAAACAAAAAGTAAACCACGAACGGAGCACAGCTGGTCTTGATTGCCTTTTTATGCACTCAACCAATGAACCCGTGGACTGCTATGTTAAGCAAGGCAATTATTTAAAAATTCATATTCAAGGGCGGTAGACATTGAATTTCAATTACTAATCATGCTGAAAAGAAGAAAGTTACAAGTATATGTGGTATATCCTAGTAGGGATGAAGATATTGACTTTTAAATTCGTAAAATTAATTATCTGAATAATTTAATTGTATGTCAATTACATAGGCAAAATCGTAATGAGGTATATGGTTACAAATTGTACTCAAATTGCCATAATTGCGGGAGAGACAACTTGCAGAGGGTAAGATATCTCAAGCGAAGAATGTAATAAAAAAGTTCTGTCATGCGCTTGTATTTTTTAAACTTCAAGTTACTAATATTGTTAGGAGATCTTAAAACACCAAATTTGGGCAGCTTATGAGTACAGACACGGTAATTGGAGCGTGCTTAAGGTGATCCTATAGGTTATATGGCAATGTGAGTCCTTACAATATCTACTGGGGATAAGTAATCTTAATGCAAAACTTTTGGAAACGATGGAGTATTTCCCGACCTTAATAAAATTAAATTGGTACTATAATTCTTTGTTTTATTTTTTTTTAGGAATTTCTCCATCTTTATTTCGTGTCCGCTGGCTATGGTTTGTAACATTGTTTTAAATCGTTTTATCATTTCAATATCAAAACCGGTTATTCTAGCTGAAAGGATTGTAATTGCAACATGTATTTCAATGTTATTCATGCTGCATACGAGTATAACTGGTTGTAGGTCCTCGATTTATGTCCACATTATTTATTTGTCGGCAGTATCGTTAGGATAAACGTCTTTCATTTTGCCAGATTATGAATTGCTGGTGTGGGTACTAGCGATTCCAAGAAGATGTTATGGTCTTCAGAATTTGGGACAGAAGAACGTTGCTTATATTCCAATTGGCCGGAACCATCCATTCCCCACTTACATAAAAGCTCCAGATTTTTCAAAATGTCTGCTTTTTGAATTTCTAAAACTTCCTTTTGAGCATCTACTTATAGTAAGCGTTGGACTGTGGGATTATTGCTTTCAATTTAATTTTAGCAATAGTACCCATGACCTCGAAGTATTTTGTTATCACTCCTTATTAGCAAGTTGGAATTTTTTATACGATGGAAATCTTGACTTACCATTTGCTCATATTGCATTGTACTGGTGTCTGGTGAGTTTAGCTTCCCCGAGCATAAAACGAGTTGTCTCTTTTTAGCTACACCAAAATGTTTGTATACTGTCCTATATCTAGCACCTCTTTCGGGAGAATTTATATTAACGTCTTTCAGAACTTTCGCCGTTTCTAACTGACCAGAAATGTTAACTCTTCAGTTGAGTGATTTTTTTCTCCGACTCAGTCCTGTTGCGTTTACTTCTTTGCGAAGAATAAACAAAATCTTTTCTATGGCGACCAGTTTTTTTACAAGTGTTACTTGAGTAGTTCTTAAACCCAATTGAAGTATCCAGCCAAGTTTTATGGAATCTGCTTGCTCAATTCAGGTCTTAAGTACACGGCATATTTAGTACGAATTTCTACTTTAGTAACCCATGAATCATTGCTAGATTGCCGCGAAACATCAAACAAGGTTCGCCGTGTAATAAGAATGTCAATTGAAAGAAATTAGGGCGAGATGGGGAACATTGATACATGGGGCACATAGATACAGTGGAATTTTTTTAAAAAACTGAACGCAGTAGGCCACTCAGCTATTCACACAATGCAACATGTCTATCAACGCAAACAGATATGTTACTGACATTCCGGTTCGGTTGTTGCTTTGTACCCGACAAGAATAAACCAGTTTCGCGAGTGCGGAAGTAAATTTTAGTAGTTCCTTGCGAGTGAGGTTTTTATGTACCGTATTTGTGCTAACAATTTGACATAAATTTTTATTGTGAGTATAATTGTTAATAAAGTGATTTTAGTAAAGAACTCGTTGTCAAACGTTGTTTGCAAATGGCATTTTATATTTATTTTCTTTTAAGTAAGTTGGGGTACATTGATACACACGACTTCGGGGAAGTTTGATACGTATCAATGTGCGCCACTGTTCCAATGTTTGATATGTAAATTGTTAAAGTGTATTATTTATATTTCTTCAAAGGAAAATGGTACGAACGTATAAAAGGAAAACAGAGAGAACCAATATCAATGAAGTTGCTGCGGAATCTGCCATATCCGATGTGCTGGAATGCACGTTATCAATAAGAAAAGCTGCAGATAAATATAATTTGAAGCCTGCTACTCTTCAACATAGGATTGAAAAAGTAAAGAAGATACAAGTAGTACACACAAGTTTTTCATCTAAGTACACCTCCGACCAGGTATTTACAACAGAACAGGAAAAGAAGTTAAATGAATATATAATAAAATGCAGTAACGTGCACCATGGACTCACCATAATTCAATTAAGGCAGCTTGCTTACCAATACGCCAAAGAGCTAAATTCCACCTACCCAAGATCCTGGGATGATAATAAAACGGCCGGTTTAGAATGGATTTATGGTTACCCCAATGTCAGTTTAAGGAAACCCGAAAGCACAAGTATGGCTCGTTCGTTTTCGTTTAATAAGTCTGCTGTAGATACATTCTTCAAAAATTTAGAAGATATTCTCTTGAGATTCAATTTTCCACCTAATCGAATAATTAATTTTGACAAAACTGGCATCACTACGGTTTTGAATACTCCAAAAATATTGGCAGAAAAATCACAGCGACAAGTTGGTCAAATTGTTTTTGCGGAGAGAGGGGAGTTAGTGACTTTTGGAGGAATTATAACTGCTTGGGCAATGTCGTTCCACCTGTTTATGTGTTTCCTAGGGTACATTATAAAAGCCATTTTTTGAATGGTGCTTCAGAAGGTTTGTCATCTAGATCTGGATGGATGAATGCTGAACTGTTCTTGGAAGTTCTTAAGCACATTCAAAAACATACTAACAGTACAAAAGAAATGCCAATTCTTCTAGTTTGTGATAATCATGAGTCCCACGTTTCACTCGATGCAATAAATTATTGCCGTGACAATGGAATAGTTTACCTTTCGTTTCCTCCACACACGTCCCACAAATTACAACCTCTTGATGTCGGTGTTTTCGGTCCTTTTAAGGCAAAACTTAAGGTAGCTTTTAATGACTGGAAAAACTTTAACTATTTATAATATTCCAAGTCTTGCTAAGTTGGCTTTTTTGAATCTTTTACCGCCAAAAATATAACACACGCATTTGCAAAACCTAGAATTGTACCATTTAATAAATTGGCATTTTCAGATGAAGATTTTTCTCCTTGTGAGGTATATAGCAACCAAAAATCAAAAGATGCGTCTCAGGACAATTTAAGTTCTACCGAAACTATTGCTGAATATGAGGAAAACTTAAGTTCTGCTAATCTCGTCGATCCTAAAGATAAAATTATAAGTAGATATTAAATGTGTAACACCTCCAACTATCACCGAGCTGTCAAATGCTACAAATGAGTCAAAGATCCATAACATGCCGTCTACATCAATAACATCTCAGGTAACTTCTGAACCTTCAATGTCAAAACTATCCATAACCCTTGAAGCTATAAGGCCTTATCCTAAAATTAATAAAAGAGAGGCAACTAAAAAAGGAAAGGAGAAGGGAAAGCCAAGAATCTACACAGATACTCCGGAAAAGACAAGAATAGAAGAACAACAGAGGTCTAAACGTGAAGTAAATATAAAATCAAAACAAAGAAAACGCGCAAAGGATCTTATAAGTGCTCAAAAACTGCTGGGAATAGTTGCACATCCCATAAAAAAGGCGAAAAGAAACTTTCATAAGGCAATAACTGTGGAATCAGACTCTTCAAGCTGTTCCGGGGAAGTAGAGTTACAAGAATCTTTCGATTCAGAAGAATCATTTTATTCAGAAGAAATCAATATGGAATTATCTGATGACACTATTAAAACTGCCTCGTGTGTACCCAGGAATCTTCAAGAAGGCGACTATGTTATAATAAAGGTGATTAACTTAGAAAGGAAGCGACCTTTTAAGCACTTTGTTGGGCAAATTTTATCTAGATACGAAGATGGAAACGATTTTTGTGTTTCCTGATGTTAAAGATGAGGCTTCTGTTCATATTTCTGACATTGTCCTGAAATTACCAAATCCAATAGTCAAGCAAAGCACAAGCAGAACAGCTTCTCTATTTAATTTTAAGATAAATTTCTCTCCCTATAACATTCCTATGTAAGCAACATGTACTATCAAACTATAAAAATAATAATCTTAATCAATTGGAAGACTTATTGTGACAACCTGAAAACTGTTTAGTTTATAATTAAAATACCAAGTTCCTTGTTAATTTATGTTATTAGCTGATGAAATAATTTATTTTTGTTATTGAAATTAATTTAAACCTATGTTACAATGAATTACCAAATACTTTAATATATGCCAAAAAATTAAATGAGGGTTTTTTAATAAATAGTGATTATCGACTTTGAATCAAAGTCCCCCTACTATGTACCAATGTGCCCCGTGTGTGGGGCAGTTTGATGCAAATTTCAGGATTTCGTAAAATGGCTCTAAAATTTCTTAGAATAAATATAAGATTAAATTCATCCAATATAAATAAGATAAAACTACAACGTACCCTGCATGCTGTAGTTTTGTTGAGTTCAAAAGTTAAGACCTTGGTCCATTTACGAAGCAAAATCTTGAAAGTTTCAAATATGCGTAAAGATATAATACACTAAAAAATGGGACCTTTTTTGCAGACATGTTATGACATGTTCTAAGTACATCTCTTAACTAAAAAAATCATATATTTTTTATACAAAAACACTCAAGCTTTAAACATTTACAAAAATTTTATTAAATCTCATATAGCAACAGTTTAACATGGAAATTATCGACAAATTAGACAGGGTTAACTCCATGTTTAAATAAAAAAAAAATTAAAGCACTGTAAATGTACTTCGATAGACAATCGGTACGCTTGTCGTTTTAATTTAAGCGGACCAAAAGAGTACTCAACGTGAACTAGTTTAAGGTAATGACATGATCAACGACGCCTTGTGGGCAATCCAGATGTACCCCCACATCCACCATAGGCATTCAGTGTCCTATTCACCACCATTGCTTTATCTACAAAACCGATGATTTGTCTACATCGAATTGTATGTCCGAATACTACTTCCTGTCGGGTGTGCCTTCAGTTCTGCACACCAGATTTTGAAGCGCACTTTCGCAGGATCTTCCGTGTTAGTAGACTCATAGACAGTTTCAGCTACTATGGTATGTTTATAGCTTATAGAGCTATACCATTGCATGTTGCTTGCAAAATAATGTTTACCAGATTTACTAGGATTTCAATAGTAACTCTTCTTTTACTCAAAGTACGGATAGCAGCTGTACTATGTCCGTTCGCATTCCCATTTGGCTCATGGCGGTCTTTAGGGTGAATTTCAGCTGATTCACAGATTCTTAAAAGATTTGTATGACCTCTTTCTTGGAGGATGTTTAATACACGTTTTTACGGCGTTCGATCCCGTTTTTATTGACATATGGAATTGTAATGAATACATATTGGAATTTTTGTTTACATGTATTTGTCCTCAAGAAGGCCTCTGGACTGCTCTTACCTTATCTTTCTTTTTCTAAATTGTCATCGATTCTTTCTTTGTAAAGTGCTTTTTACAAATTCTTAGTCGCTTGCCAATACAAGTTTAGAAGGATTTAAATTTCTGCTCACTTTTTCTCGTGAGAATCGTTGCCAATAATGAATCACTATTTGTTATATTTAGTCAATTGCGTTCACCTTAAATAAGATACATTTTTATATTTGTTTTAATCGAGAGCCTCTTTCTGATTGAATACTCATCTATTGACTCTGAGAAGTTGGAAAACTGGACGATTGTCATAAGCCTGCAGATGATTTTATTGGAATGGAACTTGCTCCAGAGGTTCTCATTTGAAAATGTATGCAGCACATATGTCATACGCCTCCTTTACAAACGAACGTTTAATAGCAAGGCAAGAAATTCCATCATACACATATAGGTGCGTAAATACATATATAGGTCAACATTTTCAGCGATTTTTAAAGCATGTGCTTGCGAAAAAAGATTGGCCTTCATTCTCAACAAAAAGTTACTAACAGCCCCTGTCATGCATAAGTAAAGTATGGATATACCCTTATTCTTCTCCCTTACCAATTAACCAATTCACTTTCCTCCATTCAAACAAAGCGCTATAAAGATAGGTTTAGGCCGCCTTAGAGACTGCAACTTATTAATCCTTAATTATTCATGAGGAAAATGTAGAAGCACTTCAACGAATAGATCCTTCATAAACGTAACCCCATTCGGCTGTGTACGTTGGCCTTGCTTATTTCATTTTCAATACACCATTGCTATATACCTTCATCGGATGCGGCATCCTCATCGTCATCGTTATGAAATTGTCTACACACAAATCCTTACAAAGAATCCTAGTTTCAGTCGGTGCTTATCCAGCCTCTGCCACTGCCACAACTGACGAAAAAAAAAAGGATTTTCGTTCTTGTGAACGCTTTAGAGACTCTTTCATAGACACAGCGAGAAAAAGAGAAGAAATCCTTTCGATGTGGTTTTAGTTCAGTTGGTTCAGATTCCACTAGTTTGCACGGATATGCACTCGTATATACCTATATATTTCCTTTTTCTAATTTTTTCCAGCTCAAAATCAAAATAAAATTGAAGAAAAAAAGGAGATCCACATCAATTTAAATGCAAAACGGATTAATGAAAGACTTTAATACGTTCAGAAGAGACTATACGGATGTGAATCCGGATGCCAAAGGACATGAGCTTTGATTGATATTCGAGCTTGTCGACTGTATATCCTGTTGGAAAGAAAAGAAGGAATCGTAATACATAGACTACAGGCGCCAAAATCCAACACAGTGCATCGCAGTAGATTACTCTAACGACCCACCGAAAAGGATAACTTGCCAAAAGTAATTACCGAATTTGCGAACAGTTAAAGTGCATATCCTTTGGAAAAGTTCATTAAAGAAAAATTGTAAATCAATTGACGATAAAAGTTGGTCTTAAACCGACGTGATGACTTCTTACAACGATGGCGGGATGGTTAGTGTATACGTTATATTTACACAAATCTACCATTTTCAATGAGACCTGGTAAACACTTTAATTTGAAAAAGTTTTCACTGAACTTTGCTCCATTTTGACTGTTTGAATCGCGATGTTAGAGGTTACAGTTCAAAAATAATAGGTGGTAATACAGAAGAAAAATAGCGGCTTATCGCCCAGATACTATAAATCAGTTCCAAATTTGTGGGAACTCTTTCCTCAAATTACAAAAGTTTTATTCATTAATGCTGGAATAAGAAAATAAATTGATAAGCAGCTGAATAATGTGTGGAATGCATCCTACAAATGATTCTGAGCTGTTACATAACGTTGTAACATGTATTTGACAAATTTTAAAGACAGATACCATGTCGTTTGGTATATGCATAACAAAATTTTACAACGATCGATCAGAGATTTTTTTTTTTTGCTTTCGTTTCATTGATACTCCGGGCGGGAGGTCTGCATTTTATATAAAACAAATTTACATAAGTTCATTCTGGTAACCTAAATATAGGCCTTCTATTTCCTAATGACCACAAACAATTTTTACTTCAGCTCTAGCTCATTTTCTAACTATGTTCTTAACGTAGCGCCACGTATGATTTAAAATAACAAGAGCTCTTGACCGAGTCGTTTCAAAACAAAGTATGCCATCTAATATTCCTCAAAAACGCACTCGTAAGCCTTGAATATTTCTCTTTTTTCAGACATTTGTATATTATGTATATTAGTTATGTACTGTATTATCAGATAAATTGCAGAAAACTTTGAACATACGCATGTTGCCAATTCTAAAAACTATGATTTAGCAGTTTAAGTTGCATTATTTCGCTGATGTCAAATAGATTTATTCATTTTTGCCCTGACAGCAACAGCGTTTACTTCCGGCATTGTCTTTGATGTTCTTCACATTTCGGCAAATTAGCACCGACTTACAAGCCGAATACAAGATTGGCTAAGTAGGGAACTCAATGATCCGGTCTCCGGGTCTCAAGCAAACTGATCCAATTGTGTTGCGCAATGTTTACAAATACGCGATAGATTGTATTGGCTTCAGGAGAGGAGGTTGAAATAAGAACACCGATTGTTTTATATTGGGTTTCATTTCTTGTTTAAAACATTTAAATTGATGATTCTTTTGATAATTGTGGATAATAAGGATACTTAAGCTTTTTCACCTCTCCTACCAGGTTCAAGTTACAAAATGAAAGGGACAATATGTCACAAAATTCATGATCACCACCAGGGTGAGGTTGCTTCAGTTAAGTGTGACTTGGCAGGAGTGCATTCAGCGCATTACAAGGATAAAAACATAAACTCTTCGTAAGACTAAAAGAAACACAATAACTCAAAATATTTCTAACAGATTGTGTAGCTACAGTGTCTCCGAACTGATTCAAATGTTTCAAAAACAAATGCGCTATCTTGTAATTTTCTCAACTTTGTTTTAGAACAGGCAGTGAGGCATCAAAATGGAAAACAATATACTAGTGGCAATCGTGGCAAAAAAATAACCGCGCGCGAGTTAAAAAAAAAAACACAACAACAAAAACGCGCGAGTGCAGTGTAACCCCAATCAACATTCACACTGCGGACATCCCAACTTTCCTGCCCCTGGTCTTACAGTTGCTTGCATTCGGTATCTGCCGTTGCTGTATTACATTGTCATACAGCGCGTGCAGTGGCGGTTTCGTATTGTTGTAAGTGCATAGCACCTACAACAATTTGATTCGGTAAACCAACTCTGAATTTGTACTTTACAACTGCGCTGAGTAACGTCGGTGTTTGTGTTTGTCTTTCTTTAAAATGACTCGGGAATTCAGAGTGGATATAGCCAATATACGCGGGCTAAAAATTGATCACTTTTCTGAGTACGTACACGTCTGTAAATACAGACCAGCTGTTTTGGCACTTAGTGAAACACAGGTAGATCCCTGCTTCTGAAGAACCTACAATTCTGGGTGGCTTCGACATTCTGGACAGACAACACCCGAAGGACGGTGTGTTGAGATCTTCGCTGCGGAAAATAACTTAACCCAGCTTGTAAATGAGCTCACACGAATACCAGATGTTGACAGTCAAACCGCCAACACCCAGGAAGTTTTTAACTTCCCACCCTGATAAGTACACGGTTGATGTGCTCTCCCCTCTAGGCTCGTCGGACCATTGTGTTATATCAGCTAATTTCTCGTACACCGACCACACAGCTAGAGAAAAGATTCCTAAAAGAACCGGATGGCAATACGAGAAAGCCAACTGGAGCGGTCTTAACAGCTTCTTTAGGAATTTTAACTGGTCGTTATGTTTCTTCGATAACAATGTGGATGCCGCTGCTGACATTATCACAGAAACTATTCTCTTTGGAATGAGAAACTTTATCCCTCATCGGATGGAGAGTATCAAACCAAAAAAAAAGGCATGGTACGACTCGAGCTGTAAAGAGGCTGTCAGGGTTAGAGAAATGTTTCTTCGATCATTCAAGACCAACCCGACAGAGGAAAACTGGAAAAAGTTTAAGCGAGCCAGGAATGACTGCAACGTCTTTCTTAAACGTGTAAAATTCCAAGTCCCAAAGGTAGTAAAAATTTCTGGTCGTTCGTCAAAAATATTACAAATTTTGCCTCATCCTCCATCCCAATGCTCATTTACAATGACATTCCAGCTGTCAGCTTGGGCCAATCTGCTTGCTGCACACTTTGCGGCTAGCTCAACACTCCCAGATTGTGCTTTGTTCCCGCCTACACTTGAGTGCGTCGAATCTACAATGGGACGAATCCACTTTCGCACTCGTGTAGTAGCAAGAGCACTTAAAAATCTCAACATACATAAATCCGCTGGTCCAGGTGGTATATCTCCCCTTCTTCTGAAGAGGTGTTCTTCCACGCTGGCAAAACCACTCCATAAGCTTTTTCATCAATCTTACTCTTTAGGACTCTTTCCGAGCAGATGAAAAACAGCATTTGTCCAGCCCGTCCCTAAAAGAGGCGAATCTTCTTTTCTCCCCTACAGACCCATTGCACTTACGTCCCTTCTCTCCAAGGTCATGGAAACGCTGATAAATCGTCAGCTCATGAAATACCTCGAAACACGAAAACTTCTCAATGACCGGCAATATGTCTCACCGAAAAGTGGAACCAAAGCGTACATCATTCTGGCGGAAGCAAGATAGTTCTGTCTCCGCCACTCTTTTTAATTTTCATCAACGATCTCTTGTCTTGCGAAATGTCTAGGTTTCCGCAAGCGATGTAAGAAGTATTTCACCCCCTCTGATCTGGACTCAATATATAAGGCGTTTATCCGCCCGAAATTGGAGTACAAAGCCCACATTTGGTCGGGGGTGCTCAAAACATCTCTGCACCTGCTAGATAGGATCCAAAACCGTGCGATAAAACTCATAGGTGATACTAATATCACTCTAACAATGGACACCCTCGAACACCGATGCAAGGTCTCGTGTCACACTCTGTTTTATCGCTATTTTCACCACCAGTGCTCCATAGAAATCGGCAGTAGCATTCGGCCCCTTCAAACCTTTAACCGTAACACCCGTCTCGCTTTAAATGCACATCTGTGTAGCCCACTTTCGGACGAACTCTAAAATATTGTGATTCGTTCTTAAGCCGTACAACTCGCTTATGGAATGCCCTGCCTATCTCTTTATTTCCTAGTCATTATAACCGTCAAACATTTAAAACCAACGTTCACCAGCACCTCTATTTCTATCCTCCCTGACTTTCCTTCGCCCGCGCTGTGTGCAAACATTTTAAGGGTATTTAAGTCTCATGAGTGCGCGCAAATTATAAAAAAAAAAGTTAAGTTTATCTAATAAAAGTTTTTAGTTTAAAGTGAACAAGTGTTGTATTTTTTAGAAACTTGTACAAATTTATTATATATTAAACTGGCGAAGTCGGTATTGGGAATTCAGTGATACGATTTAAACTCGTGTGAAGTTAAATCAAAGTCGCGATTAATGAACATGAAAATAATTTTTTTTTAACTGGTAAAAATTCAAGAAACCTTACTCGTAAAAGTCGACAAAAACAAAGAACTTTAACCAAGAAAACTACGTTGCTATGATGACTGAATTTGGGTGGAAAACGCCATAGCTACAGGCAGCTTATCAAGCTATTGAGTCACCAGAACGAAGAGAGGAACGAGACAAAGTTCTAAAGGAAGTCCGCTACATTTCCACGTTCACAAGACAAGTGGATGTTTTTTTTAGTAGTACAGAGTACTACCTCTCCTTAGCTAATGAGGAGTAAGCAAAAAAGCAATTACTCGGGCAATATTTTACGAAAAAATCCAAGGAGAAGCCAAGAATGCTATAAAGGAACACTGAAGCTGAACTAAAGAAAGGTGCCGGACTACCAGCAACCAAAAAAAAAACCAAAAACAAATTTACAAAACGAAAAACCGATTGTAAGTCGGAGCTTGTGATGGAAGTTAAATGGGTGATAGTGGGCTTGGGTTTAGTTTGGTTTTCTATGTGTTTTGTTTTAAATTATTTGGGCTAGCGTCAGGCTTTCGCAGTTGCGTTTCTCGGGAGCAGGCAGCAAGTGTAGAGATGGGCTGTCGTTAGAAATTTGCCAAGCATTGCGAACCGTGCAGCTCTTGGATTTTGCTCACAAATTTGTAACGTAGGAATGATAGGAGAACAGAATCATAAGATGTATGGTTTTCCTCTTTGCAGATTGTATACCTATAGTGCTCTTAATTTTGTTTGTTTTACTTTTTTGTTCTCAATAGTACGAATCTTATTTTTTTATTTCGCTTAGAGCTTAAGTACTCTATGTCATGTTCTAAATTTTTGTTAATTGGTTGGCAACATGTTGCTGGTAAATTGACAAGTTTCCTTTGCAATGTTTTTGAATGATTTTGACGTTGGATAAAAGAAATGTTTTATTATCATTTTCTTGTCGGTAACCACATTTTAATGAGCCACGCCACACGATATAAGATGTATTTCACCCCCTCGGGTCTGGCCTCTATGTATATCAATCAATCAAAACCGTGCGATAAAACTCATAGGGACACCCCCTAACGACGTAATGTGTCGAGTTTCACTGCGTTTTATAGTTATTTCAAGCACCATATAAAATGCCAGTAGCACTCCCCCCCTTCAAATATTTAACCGTATCACTCGTCTTCAAAGAACGGCCTCGAAAGCCATTACAGGTGTGCTCCGTGCCACCCCTACGGCAGCATTGGACACCTTGCTGCACCTAACACCGCTTGATTTATACGTCAAAAAACTCGCTCGCAACATTGCAATATGACTCACTAGTCTGGGTTACTTCAAGAGTTTCGGACACTGCATGGTTCTAGCGGAGCTACTGCCGTGTAACCCAATTCTAACGGATGAAATTCCTTCCTTGGTCGACTACGACATTCCGTATGATATAATATATCCAAGGAGGGAGGACTGGCAAAAAAATGCAGTAATCAGGTCAAATCAAATTGCAACTTTCACAGACCGTTCGAAAACAGAGGAATCTTCTCAGAAAACCCAGCACTAAGAGTGTCTATAAGACTACCAGACGCAAGCAGTGTCTTCCAATCAGAGATTCTGACTGTCCTTAGGGCGGCTGAACTAATGCAGATGAGATGTACATCGATAGCCAGGCCGCAATTAAGGCAATGGAATCGACCAACATCAATTCTAACACAGTCAGGGGCTGTCGTACAGTGTGCAAACCATTATGCAATCAGAACCGAGTGAGACTCTGCTAGGTGCCAAGACACTGCGGTATAGAGGATGGATACTCAATAATAGTGAGGTTGGTAACATCAAACCAACCCTTTGCGTAGTAAGCGGCACTATAGAAGAAAATATCATAAAGACTGCCAACCTAAGGTGGTCAAGTCTTGAAGGACATAAGGTATCAAATATAAATTAAACTGTTTCCACAGGGATTGCGATGAGCATGTTTTAGTGCCTAGTGGTTGTATGATGGCATATCCATCACACCCCTGTTTTAACCTAACCTAGCCTAAATTAACACTCGTCCTGCTATGAATGCTCATCAGTATACCGTCAAGCCCACTTTCAGTCGTACTCTAAAATATAGTGACTCGTTCCTAAGCCGTACAGCTCGCTTATGGTGTGTTCAGCCTAGCTTTTTATTTCCTTCTCATTATAACCTTTAAACATTTAAAACCAACGTTCAGCGGTACCTCTCTCTCTTTTCTCCCTGATTTTCCTTCGCCCGCTGTGTCTGCAAACATTTTTAAGATATAAGTCCCTTGAGTGCGCGCAAATTTAAAAAAAAAGATTTTATTTATTAATTTTCAAAGGAACGATACAAATTAACTTGTAAAGTCCGGAATTTTAACTCCGGGGTACTATGCCCATGTGGCGTTTTTTGTCAACAGCACGCGGTGTACCGAGTTCCCATGTGGTCACCCATCTAGGTACTTACCGCGATGTGTATTAAAAACCCTCACTGAAATTGCAAGGGGTTCCGTTGGTGATTTTAATCTGACATCTACCACTTTTTTCTTTTCTTTTCCTATATCGAGACAGTTCGTTCTTTGGTGTCGGGTGAAAGCACCAATATCGTATTTGCGTGAGAACTTGTTCCACCAGACAACCAACACATAGGATATAATTGAACTTATCATAGCCATGTAGATCCAAAGGACTCTTCTCGGTGACAAGCCCCATGCTTTGCCAACAACTCCTTTGCATTGCCAGAAGGCCGACAGAGCCTTAGAGGTCTCCGACGTAATATGTTTAATCCATAGAAGTTTCTTATCCAGGATAACACCCACATACTTAGCCTCTTTGGAGAATTGGACGGTGATGCCTTTAAGCACTAGATGAGTCAGACCAGTTGGCTTCCTCTTTCTCGTAAAGACAATAACCTCAGTTTTTAGAGAATTGACTTAAAGACCATTTCTAGTGCACCAATCGTCGATCACGTCTTGTGCTGCCTGCGCGTTAGAGCAGAGCTGGATGCAGCACCGGTTTCAGCTGAATCTCGTGCGCTGGAAAAGCCATCAACTGAGTTGTTTCTCCATGGGGATTTCACAGCATTAGCCGAATCCCGTCGAACAGAACTACGAACTTTTGCTGGTTCGTGCCTGTAAAACCATTTTCATCGATGTGTTTAACCACCATCTACCACTTCGATTTATAGTAGTAGTCCTAAAAGCTGTTCTTCTTTACTTCCACAAAGCCATCAAACTGCCTCTTTTTTGTGTACTAAATTCAGTAGGAAACCATCATCAAATATAAAAGATGACCCTTTTGATTTACTTAGTTACTCCCCGAACGTCCTATAGCAAGGTTGATGCACCTTTGATGCAAATAAATAGTCAATAGTTGAAATATTTAAAAAATTTAAATATGTTTTCAACTACTTATAAGCTAAAGGAATAAAGAGCCAATTAGCGATTCTACTAAGCCAACCTTCTTCAATTCCCTAAATAGGACAGAAGACAACACTTCTGGGAAAGATAAAATGTATACGTATAGTACGAGTAGACTCTCAAAGCAGCGCTTACAACAAACACACTATTTTCTTTGCATTGTGTCAGTATTGCAAGAAGACTATAGTTGTGCGTCTTCGAAAAGAGAAAAGAAAAACCCAAACAAAAAAAAAAAAAGAAAAGAAGCGCTGTGTCTTTTTGCTCGTCAAATAACTCAAAAGCTCATTAGTCAATGTGTTTGCGCTCAGATAATTAACTTCTCCTCATAGTTCCTTATATTTTCATTTCTTCTCTTGCTATTTTCTTTATAATGATACTTCCTACTACTACTACAATACAAAATGTAAAGAAAGATGGCAAATAAAAAGGACGTTGGCGAATGCACCTTGGAGAAATGAAACATCCTTTAGTCATTGTTTGTTCCGAAAACTACCTGCAGGCAGTAATAAGACTGTATTCGTAAATGGGAGTTCCATGTTTTGTTCATTCTTCTTTCTTTTTAATTTTTCAAAATATGACAGCATCCGTTGAAGTAAACTTAGAGTCCTTCTGGATAACATTTTATCAGTTACTATCCATGAAATTATAATCGTTAAATATTTTAAGGACATGCTTTCTTTGTTGTTATGCGTTCTTTAATCCTATGTTGTCAAACCTTTGCAATAGCAAAACATAATTCTCATTTTAATCATACCCAGGTTGTTAAAACCGACAATTGGTTGGCTTCGTTCTAAACATCTCGAATATTCAATACAAAGCCAGTGACAATGACAATATTATTGTATTTAGTTTTTTTATTTTTCTACTAGGTATTCGTATTCGTATCTGCTGCTAAAAGTAGCAATAAATGTACTCGTATGTGCACGACATATTTGTGTCAGCCGAGTAAGTGCAATCAAAAATATAATCGTTTCCTAGAATAAAGGGTGTTTTGTTTAGAAATATACAAATTCAATATGAACTAAAAGGCTTGAGGCTTATATTATTGTCTATGATATTAGCTTTATTTAATAGATGTATGCCATTAGTGTTTAGATATGATATCGGGCATATGCGCGCCATCCTTAGCTCGAATGAAGCACAATTGTGAAGTCCAACTTTCGATAACTTTATCGAGCAACTGGGGTCGTAGATCAGCAATAACACGGCGAATGTTGGCTTCCAAATCGTCCAACGTCTCGGGTTTATCAGAATAAGCTTGTTACTTCACATACCTATCCCCAAAGAAAGTAATTTAAAGGTGTGAAATCACAGGATCGTGGAGGCCAGTTCACAGGTCCATTACGCGAAATTATGCACTCAGAAAATGTTTCCCGCAATAAATTGATGGTGCTCGCGCGCCGTGTGGCATGTTGCGCCATATTGTTGAAACCAAAGCTCTGTTACGTCAACACCATTCAACTGAGGAAGGAAGAAGTCAGAAATCATAGCGCTCTCCATTGACGGTAAAATTCTGGCCGGCATCGTCCTTAAAGAAATATGAACCGATGATTCCACCAGCCCATAAACAACACCAAACAGTGAGTTTTAATCGTTGTAAGGGCGTCTCGACAAAGGCTTCTGGGATTTCTTCACTCCAAATTCGGCAATTTTGCTTGTTTAGATATCCATTTAACCTAAAATGGGTCTCATCGGAGAACAAAATTTTGCGTTGAAAATGATGTTCAAATTGAATCATATTTTAGGCCCATTCACCGAACCTACAACGCGTATAATGGTCACGCGGTTTCAACTTTTGCACAAGCTGGATCTTATAAGCTTTTAAGCCAAGATCTTTCCGTAAAATCTTCCACAAAGTGGATGGGCATAGCTCCTATTGCTGTGTACGATGGCGTATCGACTCATTCGGATTCTCCTCAACACTGCGCTCCACAACGGCAATAACTTCTTCTGTTCTCACTGTTTGTCGTCTTTGGGGATTCATATTATCCACTAGAGTGTACGTGATGCGAAAACGATTCATCGTGTTCCGAATAACTTGCACCGATGGACAATTATATTGAGCGTCAATTAGATGTAGCGCACGATAAGTTTGGCGAACCGTACCATGGTTTTCAAAATAAGTTTGCACAATTTGCACGCGTTGTTCCGCGTTAATCTATTCACCGTAAAATGGTAAAGTGTAGTAACCACAAATCAACTTTCAACTGTCAAATTGAAGAAACAATGTTGCCAGTTTAAAAACCAAACCTCTAAAAAAAAACACTTTTTACAATTATCAGGTTAAGAGTTAATAAGGGTTAGAAAAACTTAAAAGGAATACACTGATTGAAACAATACTCATCTTCTTCTCCATCCATTTAGTGCGATTTTGCACTAATCACACCTAGTTGTGCACATCCACCTGAGTGCTGAACGCACCACGTAATAAGACAGGGTCTCTTCTCCCACATTGTCGCTCCGAAATGGACTCGAAGACACTTTGGGTTTGGGGGGTATTATGCAATACCTCAATACATCCTGGCCATCGGAACCGAAGAATTCTCTTCTGATCAGTTTAATGTAGCTGCATCACTCATAAGTTCGTTCGTTTTTATTCTCCAAACCCTGTTTTACATACGGAACCAAAAATCACTCACAGAACTGTTCCCTCGAGCCAACCAAAAGTATTGGGTCTTAATTCGTGCGGTATGCTAAGAGATGGCTTAACTTGTATTATACCATTGTTATTATTCCATTGGAACATGCGTGGGAAAGCTACTGTCATTATACGTCATTTCAGTATATGTCATTCATTTGAAGCGTAAACAACAATAATTTTTTTTCACTCAAAGATGTCGAACTTTGTGCCTGAAAAAGTGTTTTTGTGGGGAGTTCTTCTTCATTACTTTAATATGAAGAAAACTGCTGCCGAATGTCATCGTATTTTGGTAGAAGTTTATGGTGAACATGCGCTAGCTGAGCGAATGTGCCAAAATTGGTTTGCACGATTTAAAAGTGGTGATTTTGGCTTGGAAGACGATGAACGTCCTGGGCAGCCATAAAATTTTGAAGATGAAGAATTGGAAGCATTACTCTATGAAGATTATTGCCAAACACAAGAAGAGCTCGCAGAATCTTTGGGTGTCACTCAAGCAGCCATTTCAAAACGTTTAAAAGCAGCTGGATATATTCAAAAGCAAGGAAATTGGGTTCCACATGAACTCAAGCCGAGAGACGTCGAATGCTGCTGGAACGCCACAAAAGGAAGTCATTTTTGCATCGGATTGTTACTGGTGATGAAAAATGGATCCATTACGACAACCCCAAGCGCAAAAAATCATATGTGAAACCCGGCCAACCAGCCAAATCAACGGCAAAGCTGAATATCCATGGCGCGAAGGTAATACTCTGTATTTGGTGGGATCAGATGGGTGTGCTGTATTATGAGCTGCTAAAACCGGGTGAAACCATCAATGGATAACGCTACCGAACACAATTAATCCGTTTGAAGAGAGCAGTGGCCGAAATACGCCCGGAATATGCAACCAGACACGAGGAAATAATTTTCCATCATGACAACGCTCGGCCCACGTTGCTATTGCTGTTAAGAATTATTTAGAAAACAGTGGATGGGAAGTCTTACCCTACCCGCCTTATAGCACAGACCTTGCCTCTTCTGACTACAATTTGTTCCGGTCGGTGCAAAACGCCCTCACTGAAATACGGTTCACATCAGAGCAGAATATCAAAAATTGGCTTGATTCATTCTTGGCCGTCAAGCCGGCGCAGTTTTTTTGGGATGGGATCCACAAATTGCCGGAAAGATGGGAAAAAGTCATAGCTTCAGATGGGTAATACTTTGAATAATACTATTGTACATGTTTTTTTGAAATAAACGTTCAAATTTTGAAAAGAAACCGCACGAATTAAGTTATATTCATAGGTATAGGCATAGTCCGTGCCTCTGCACGATACAGTAAGTCTGGGATTTTAAAGGTCTTACACTCATACTGTGTTTTCTTCGGTGTACATGTGTCGTAGTTTGAATTTATATACGGTAGACAAAGGCTTTTAACACATCGAATTTATACTTTAGCATTGTGTTATGCTGTCCAACCCATTGACGTTGGGTGTCATTTACTTGTTTTACCCTCATTGACCACCAAACCTATCTTCGCCACTTCTGCTTTAATGGTCGCAAACGCTAGAGAGACAGTTCATTGATTTCTTCACGTAATGTCAATGTTATATACTTTTAAAATATTGTGAATATCGTTTTGGTGTGTGAGTTTGACACGATTCTTTCACGTATGATGTCGAAGCAATCATATGACATTGCATCACCTTGGCGAAATTCTTTTTGATATGAAATGCCTTCGCGGTGTAATTACCAGCCCTTATAACAGTGAGTATTCTCCATCATCATCTTCATAGACGTACGGGTTTGTCGGGGATATCAAAACTTCACATATCTCAATATATTATAGCTGTCATGCGGCCTTTAAATCAATATGTGGTAAGTATCAACTTGAACTGACTGGTTTTTTTTTTCCAAGGTCTGTCATAAAGTGAATATCTAGTCGCTGGTGGGCCTACTGGGTTCGAAAACCGCACTAATGAGGACTTATCCGACTGCTGATATTGTGTTTTATGCTTTCATATGCTTACGGTAGATAACGTCTTTTATACTATGTCAGGGAAACTGAGCCCTCTATATTTGACGTTGTTTAGAAATCCTCCCTCATTGAGGCATGCTTTCATCCGATCATAATTAACAGATGAATTGGTGTATCCCTCTTACCAAGCCCATTCCCGCTGCTTTAAATAATTCTGCGAAATACTTGATTTGGGCCTTGAGTCAATAACAATTTGATGAATTTGGTTGATAGTTTTTTGATCAAGTGACTGACAGTTAACTTTGTGGATATTGAAAAACACGTACTAGCTATGACGACATTTCACTCCCCCGTGATTACCGCAGTATGTTTTCGGAGTTGGTGTCTTGTAGGCTATGCTTTCCAACTGCTTTCCTTTGATAACTTATGTTATAATCCAACAGATCGTGTGGATGTTGGCTGTCAATTACTGTCATTTACTGAATTCAATATGGTTGATTTTTTTGACAGATGTCATACAATCCTTGGCAATTTTATTCGTGGAGTCATTTACTACCCAACAACATATTTTTGTTATTCAATCCTATTATGAAAATGGGCGAACAGTAAAAGTAACATTTCGTAAAATTCGTGAATTTTTCGGTCAACATAACTGCCCTAGTGAGTTCGGAATTCATGCAATGGTGAAGCGATAACAGGTTCGTTATCAGGTTAAACTCCATATCAGCATGCTCAGGGAGCACGTCCACGCCAAAACATCACCACTGTGAGCGATAGCATCCAAAACCAACCAGGCACCTCAATTCGTTGTCGACTTGAATCAACTTATGGCAGTTTACGGCGAATTTTAAAAGTTTATCTTCATTTGCACGCCTATAAAATCCAAATTACGCAACAATTGAGGCCTTTAGACTATCTACGACGTCGCCGATTTGTTAACTGGATGTTGGATGGCCAGGACAATTTATCATCGAATTTGATCTTTTCCGATGAAGCCCGTTTTTGGATGGATGGGTACGTAAATAAACACAATTGTGGTTTTAGGGACCGGACCCATACGAGATTCACGAAAAACTAATGCATCCCAAAAAATCTCTTTATGGTGCGTATTATTGGTTGGCAGCATCATTGGCCCGAACTTTTCCGAAAATGAAGCTGGAGAGACAGTTACAGTGAATTGGGAGCGTTACCTCAACATGTTGACCGGTTATTTTTTTTCCAAGATTGAATAATTTGGGTCTGGACGATCTCTGTATTTAACAAGATGGTGCTACCACCCACACAAGCCATCAATCAATCAATTTATTGCGTACGAAATTTGAAGATCGCATTATTTCCGTTAGAGAATAAGTTGATTGGCCTCCAAGGTCATGCGATTTCACAACTTTAGACTTCTTCCTGTCGAGTTATTTGAAGAGTAAGGTCAATGCCAATAACCCAGCGACAAACTTAACATCCAAACTTAAATTTCGGCCATTAACCCACTTATTCTTTAAAAAGTCATTGATGATTTTGACCTTGAGATAAGCGCTTGCAACAGAAGCTGTGGTAATCACTTGAGTGATATTGTATTCCATTCATAACATTCATAATTACCATGGACTGAACTTTATTAATCAATAAAATTCTGCATTGATTTCATCATAAATGTGTATTTAATTTAATAAAAATTTCCACACTAGCTGTTGGCAAACCCTTTATAACTTAGGGCATTGCTTATAACATACGTCTGATCGAAGACCTTTAGCAATACCCTCCTTTTAATGTGAGCTGAAAGTTGTGCGCTTTTTGTTTTCTACAGTTGCAGAGCAGGGACGTGACTCTGGGAACAAATATGTAAAGAAGAGAATACTGTCCTAAGATAGCAGACAATAGATCATTAATGACAAATAAAAAAAGTGTCAGAGGTAGAACGGAGCCCTGGGGCACACAAGCATTTATTTTATAGGTTTCAGGCTTGAAACCATCGCAGACAATTTGACTTGAGCACTTCAGAATGTAATTTGATTTAATGTATATTAAGACCTCTAAGTACTCTTGCTTCTATACGAGTGAGAAAATTCGAAGCAGTCAAATGTATTCTCATACATGATACAATTTTCAAGCTTAAGTTGGCTGTGAAGTGTCGAGCAAGCAGATTGGCCTCATCGAAGCTCTGATACTGTTCATCCATTGATGAATAAAGGATCTCATTCCAAAGAGAATAGTGCTTGTGATCATATCAACAACGGCATCTATCGACATATATCGAGGAAACATTATAAAATCTAAATCCTACAGAATCTATTCGGTCTACTCCAATTGGCTTTCTTGTAACATATTGCCACGCGGTTCTTTTAAGAATTTTTCTCCAGTGTATGAAAAATTAACTGATATGACACAGCGGTGATACGACCATAGAAGTGAGAATACATCGAGTGGGGTGAGTAGTCTAAAACAAGCCGGCACCAATATTAATGCCAGTAATTCGCGTGGGCTTATTTACAAACTGGGTTACATTGTTTTCTGCTGAGAAGCGTATTGTGAGTCCAGAATATAAAAGCCACTCAGAATTGTGAACATTGAAATCACTCGCAATAACGACCATGAGGATGGTATACAATTCTTTAAATTGAGTCAAACAGCGGATCAAACTTGTTTAAATCTGAGTTCGAACAAATACATATTAATATCAACATCCCGACCCAAACTGCTCACTTAAGACTCAAATCGTTCCTTTTCTTCAACGATTCAACGAGAAGGTCTTCGGCACTATGAAAGCTTCGACATCTCTTCCGATGAAGCTCATAAAGATCTTTCTACGTTGTCTTCGCATGTCAACTCTAAACCTCTTTCAAACTTACAAAGAACTCATTCAAATTTTAAAAACTATTACAGTTCCGAACAAACTGAATTTTGTATCCTCCAGTCCAAAATGCCTGTCCATTTACTATCAAAACGTAAGGGGTTTGCGCTCTAAAATCTCCGTCGTATATCTTAATTCTCAAAAGATTCACTATGACCTAATTGTTCTTACTGAAGCAAGTCTAATTCCTGACATTAAACACCATGAACTGTTCCCTCCAAATTTCAAAGTTTTTCGAAAAGGTGGATATGAGAGAGCTGATGATTCCTATGGCCGAGGTGTTCTACTAGCTACCAGGAACTGTTTTCACAGAACTCCTATTGACATTCCTCATACTGACAACCTTGAGTTAGTATATGTCGCTCTTCAAAGGCTGCCTTTACGTACTTTCTTGTGACATTGACCCATCTCCACCAATTGAGACTTATCGACTTGTAGTTCACGTAGTGGATTTTTGACTGATGATGCACAACCCGAAGATAGTATTATTCTAGTAGAGGATTTCAAACTCCCTCACCAAACATTGGGCCCCTTCCGACGATTCGTGTCATTTCGTCTCTCTTAATTCGTCCTCTGAAATAGAAATATTGATGGTGGACTGCCTAACCAATTCAAGTCCATATCAAATTAGTGGAATGCCTAATACAATGAACTGACAGGTCGACCTTATCTTCACATCGGATAACTGTGTCGTTTATAGGAATGATCATATTCTTTCCACCCTTCACTCACATCTGAGCTCGATCCTTATTACTTTACCTATATGAGAAACTGTCCTGAGACGTCATCCTTACTTACTTACTTAGGCGACGCTACAGTCCGTGGTGGACCACAGGGCCTCAACCAATAAGCCTGTTAAATTGGCGCGGTCTTTGGCTAACTGCCTCCAGTTGCGCACTCTAAGTTGGTTGAGGTCCCCTTTCAATTGCAAGCGCCACCTAAGGCCAGGCCTTACTCTACTGCGTTATCGCTACGGATTATAGTCGACGATGTCCCAGCCATCTCAAACACCCAATGCGCAGTTTTTTGACCAGGTCGATGTCGCTGTACTATACATCTCGTAGAGTTCATCGTTGAATCGTCTCATCCAGAACCCGTCAACGCATATGGGACCAAATATCTTACGAAGAATTTTTCTCTCAAAACGGCCAAGGATATCTTCATCCGCTTTAAAAAGGGTCCATGCTTTACAACCATAGAGCAGAACTGGAATTACTAGGAACTTATATAGTTTTCTTGGTTGTTCGGAAGAGGACCTTAATACACAGTTGCCTTCTCAGCCCAAAGGTACAGCGAATGGCAAGCATTATTCTTTGTTTGTTTTCTGAAGAGATGTCGATTTCAGATGTGATAGCTGAGCCGAGGTAGACAAAGTCCCTTACTACCTCAAAGTTTTAGCTGTCGATTATGACATTCTGACCGATTCATTGATGTTGGGTGTCGATTCTTGTTGACAGCATATACGAGTACTTTATTTAGCCCTCGTTTACCGCTAGACGCATTTTTTCCTCTTGCATATCGTCGCCGTATGCAAGGAATTGAACAGACTTCTGAAAGGTCGTACGTCGTGTGTTGGCTTATGAGTTTTGCACAATTCTTCCAAATAGGATATTAAAAAAGTCACATAACAGCACTTCGGCTGGCCTAAATCCTCTTTTGACTTCAAAGGTCTGGATTAGGTCATTACCGACCTTGTTGCAGCAACGAGCTTTCTCCATCGACATCCTGCACAAGCGGACGAGTTTGGCAGGGATGGTAAAACTAGACATGGCTCTGTACAGCCCGTCTCTGTAGATCCTGTCATATGCGGCTTTAAAATCTTTAAGAGTTGAGAATCTGCCGTAGCGTGAATAATTGGTCAATTGTGGACTTACCGGGCCTGAAACCGCAGTGACAGGGTCCAATCAGATCGTTGATAAATGGTTTCAGGAGCGCGCATAATACGGCAGGCAAGATTTTATACATATGCGATGTTTAGGAAACTGATACCTCTATAGTTGTATATAGTGATTACTAAATTGTCAGGGTGAATGAAAGGAGACCGAGATATAAACTCACTTAGAGTACGCCGGAAGTGAGTTTATGGCCTGGGATACTGTGGTAATTGCATAGTGGGAATTAGTCCACATAATAGAATAAGATTGAGAGCCAAGGGCTTTTAGCTTAAGGAGAATAGTTGAATGTGAAATTTTGTTGAAAACTTTGTTGACATTTCTAGCAAGTACGAGTATATCAACTATTTTGTCATCTTTCTCATAGCATAATAGCAGGCTATAGCTACTTTAAATTTGAGAAAAACTAGTAAAACTGTTTTTCAAAATACTCTCCAAGACGATCAATACAATTTTGCATGAGTTTAAGACAATTTTCGAAGCACTTTTTCCACTCCGAACCAGGTAACTCCAAAACATCCGTTTTAAACGTATCAACCGCTTCTTCAGGCGTCAAAAAATTTATTTATTTTTGATGCGGGGGAAGAAGAAAAACTTCTTTAAGCCGACCTGTTAGACCTCCCATTTTCGTGGTGGAGAATGATCCGCATTCGGCGGTTGATTTTCCTTATTTCTCTAAAGACTTCTGGCAAAGAAATAGTGGCAGCATATTTGCTTCAAACTGCTTCACGTGCAAACAGCTTTTGTTGGATTTTGCTCCAGAGGTCTTTTGAACCATCGCGATCGAATTTTGTCAACACTTCTTTGGACCAATTGGCACGAACTTCTTTTTGAGCAATTGTTAAATTATGCGATATCGAACGCGATTTTTGACGATCAAATGTTCATGGAATAATAAATGTATGCAAGTAGAACTAACGCCCAAGTATGCCTCAATTTCACGATAAGTTACATGACGATCTTGCAATATCAGTTCCAGCACAGCATCGATATTTTTTGGCAAAACAACCGATTTTGGACGACCTTGGAGCGAACAGCGACCACGATTGAATTCGAAAAACCAGCGAAACTCGGTGGCCCGGAATGGTGCTTCATCACCGATAGACGAAACGGGTTGATAGGCAACTGTTGTTGAGTTAATCGAAGTCGAAAATCACAAAAAATCATCGGACGAAAATGTTCACGATTTGATTAAATTTTTTTGGCTGAGATGAATTTTTCAAGTCTCTGCAAAAACGGAAGTAGCACTCCTATGACAAAACATTCTGAGCACGTGTACCATTAAAAATGTCAAACTTTACGAAGCTGATGCCAGATTTGACGTATCTACTCGTACACCGATATGGCCATATAGCAATCTACGTAGTTATGAAAATCTATCAGAATCCGTTGTAGATCTTCGGAAGGATTGAATTACGAGTACAACGAATAATTATTCGATCATATTTATAGCATGTGTACAATTCTATCCCATTTAAGAGCTTTGAATTTTCGCCTTTTCGGCATTTCAAATGAAAATGGATTATGTTTGCGTTTTTCAGGAATTATGAAAAATACATTGTAAAATGCAGGGCTGAAAAAGAGCTCCGAGAGGTTGTTGGCGGGCAGACCATCTGGATTAACAGAATACATACGAGGGTTGTCTGAAAAGTCTCCGACCGCAACGTAAATATAGCTTCACTCGTCAATAAAAGCTAGTGAATGCTAGTGGTGCATCTTTTGACAGTTACTTACCGAAGTTTCAGTCATTTTGAAGGCGCAGGTTTTAATTGACAGTCATTTGAGTGGATGCGAGTGTTTTTTATGAAAATGGAAAAAAATTGAGTATCGAGCTGTTATTAAATTCTTGTTTTTGAAAAGCAATACGCCTACGCAAATCGAAAATGAGTTGGACTCTATATATGGGGACTCCGCACCATCATTTACCACAGTGAAATTTTGGGCAGCTGAATTTAAACGTCGCCGTAAGAGATTGGGAGGTGATGGACGTTCGGGACGTCCAAAAACTGCAACCACTGACGATTGCTAAAGTTCAGCAAATGGTGTTAGACGACCGTCGAATTAAAGTGAGAGAGATAGTAGAGGTTATGAAAATGTCCAAAGAACGTGCTTGTTGCATATGGGTGCCGCGTTTGCTTACGTTAGACCAAAAACGTGTTCGAATGAACATTTCCCACGCTCTGTTGGAGCAGTTTAGGCACAATAAATAAAATTTCAGTCAAAACAGTGGACTGCAAAGAGCGAGCCGGCTCCATAAAAAGCAAAAACTGTTTTTTCGGCTGGGAAAATGACGGCGACTGTTTTTTGGGATAGTAAAGCAGTTATTTTAATCGATTATCTTCAAAAAGGAAAAACCATTACAGGAGCATACTATGCATCATTACTTGCCAAGCTGAAGGCAGAAATTGCGGAAAAACGGCCACATTTGCAGAAAAAGAAAATCCTGTTTCACCAAGCAACGCGCCGTCTCACACCTCAGCGGTTGCCATGGCGAGAATCCATGAATTACGGTTTGAACTGCTTGACCATCCGCTTTATTCACCAGATCTAGCCTCAAGCGACTTCTTTTTGTTCCCTCTTCTAGAAACTGCGCTCGGAGGACAGAGATTTTCGTCAAATGAGGAGGTAATCACTTTCGTGAACAATTATTTTGCAGAGAAAAACGCCAAGTACTATTTGGACGGGAGCATCGCTGGGAGAAGTGTGTAGAGTTACAAGGAGACTATGTAGAAAATTAAAAAAATATTTTGTACCATTGTTCGCTCGGAACAACCCTCGTAGTCCACTGATCCAGAAAGTTTAAAAAATTGGGTTTAAATAAGATGGAAGTTATAAAAATGTACGTCAGAGCATAGTCTTAGAGAGGCTTGTCATAGTTTATTTCGGATTGAATGTAATTCAAAAATGGAATAGATTGAGAAAAACAGTTGAAAATGTTGCCATAAGAGCATTCTCTATAAAAAGTCAAGGGTTATTAGTTAGTTGTTTAGTTTCGAGCAGCCTACTCTATGAAAAATAAAGCTATAGACATGCTCATGGGGCAGAGTTTGAAGGGCGTTGACATTCGAAAATGTCAAGAATAGTGGTGAATATCTAGACTGGACGTGATTGCTCACAGGAAGAATGAAATTATCCGCACATGGAAACAAGATGAGATAAAGCTATCTCCCAAAAGATATCTGGAAGATAGTCGATGAAAATGACTTTTTTCTCAGACTTCGCGTTATCAGCGGTAAAATGTGTATCTATCACATCTCAGCTTGGTAGATTAAAATTACACACAATAACAACGTCGCGACGTAACTTGAGCCGATATGTTTAAATAGATTCGTTAAAAGCATGTATCGCAAACTGGTAACTGAGGACTGGTTCAGTAGGACGAATATAACAACAATAAAAAAATTGCGCTGAATGAGATAGGAATGCTAGGGCAAACGAATTTGAAATAAGCGGTAGATAGATTTTTAAGAAGTGCAGATTGGTGTATGGATTATATCTTTTTCCAGCCCATCATTACGTTAACCAATTTATGTAGTACTGGGTAAATAACCCGCAATTTAAGTATTCTGATGATGGTGATGTTAGGGTAAAAACATCATATGGGAGAGCTCAGCTCCGAGTTACCACTTACGTTATGCTAATAAATGGTTAAACATTTTGAAAGCGATCTTTGAGATTTCAGTGGTACGAGCGCGGCATTATTCTTAAAACTGGAACACGTACCAAATGCGTTTAATACTTACTTGGGCGGCATATGAGGAGAGATTATTTGAAACATCAATTAGAGGAGGCGAGGAGGTGTTAGATGAAATAATGATAACTTTTTAAAACTTGGGTTGGGAAAGGCTTTAGTATATGGAAATTTGGATAAAATGTGGTCTTAGAAACCAGGCTATTCAGGAGATGTAGTTCAATTAGCATAATGCAACCCCTACTTATGAGGGAGAAAATACATCTGTATAGTGTATACGTTCACAAGAGCTATCCATTCAGAACCATGTAAACGTGGTTTTCATTTAGATTTTTGAAAATTTGCCCTCTTCCCGTTTTTTTTCGTATGAAGAAACAGTTAAAGATCTTCCATCGTCACTTCACACCATCTTGATATTTACCATTACCTCATCCCAAATTTCATTGATTTTGGTCTGAATAAGTTAGACTCATGTCTTGCGATACCGACCCGTTAACAACAGCACCAATTTTGGAATTTGTTACTTCATTAATCAACCATTTCAGTGCTGCTTTCTATTCGATTATGAAAGTATCCAATATTGCGAATGAAAGAAATAGTAAATGCCATTTACTGCGTAGCTATAAGCAGCCACGCTAACAAACTGTTCATCCCTTAGCAAGGATGCTGGTTCTTAGATTTGTAACATGGGACAGAAATTGAAAGCTGTTTCCCTTTGAAATTTAAATAATAAAATCGATATTTCCTCTACAATATGCACATCTCCATCTAGGTATTGTACTTTTGTTGTGAACTATGAAAGCCTTCTCAACAGTATCTACTCTCTCAAGGTCAAGGTTTTTCATTACACTCTGGATTCAGCCACAATATTGTGTAGAGGAAACGGAAGAAACTATTTCATCCAATGAACGATGTATGAGCATATTGTTTGTGTATCTGGGAATAAAAATGTCCAGCTATGAGTTTTCAACGGTTATTGTCCTGAAAGTGCTCCATTTTCCTTTAGATCATACTGTCCTTGGACAAACGGATAACACTACTGGTTGTTGCAAATTTTATTTCTAGTTCTTTGAATTTAAAGTAAACTTTGTTGGGCTGTGGTAGAAATAGTTTTTAGAAAGCAATTTCATTGTGCTATTGATAAAAAGGTCTGTAACCACTCGAGTCGAATACGTTGACACAAGATTGATTTAAGTTTCACGTAAGAAGTTTTGTACTTTAAGGGTTCACGACATTTAAGATTTAACTAACGGAAAGATAAGTACTAAAATCTTATCTATTTTTCAAGACTCTGTTTCATAAATAACTAATTGAACAAGAATTGTATTTGATAATCTTTTATTTTGTCACAGCAACCAGACTTAGATGTACGTCCTTGACAATTTAAACATGCGTATCATTACCGATACATATCAAATGAATTCTCTATCTGGTATAATTAAAATTAAAAAAATTCAAAACCTAAACTGGGTAATTCCATGGTAACTCGCGTTACATTCAGATGCATTTATTTCCTTTTGATTGGCATGATCTTTTTAAAGGTCGCAAATAATTAACGAACAAAAATTATAAAAGTAAATAGTGTTCCATTACAAATATATTAAAAAAAAAGGATTTTGAAAAAAAATTGTTTTTTTTGCAAAAAGGCAAATGCGTTTAATAACAGAATTTGCTAAAAAATATGTAATAAACTAGGCTTTATGAAAAAATTTACATATCTAACATTTTTGTTACATAAAAAAGGTAACTCGTGTTACTTCTGTTACAAAAAAAAACTATTAAATCCGTGAAATTTTTTTTTTATTTTATTTAAGTTTAAATACAACAATTGTTAAATCAATCATTTTTGTAACACCGCTAAGGGAATATAGTCTTCACTGTCGTTTTCCGAACCATATGTTTGTTTGCGACAGCTTTGATTTTCTTGTATGCCCATTCTGATGTTTTAGCCGTTTGTAGGGTATTGTTTACCCAAGACATTATATGACATTTGGATATCCCAATTATCAGTGACGCTTCGGAAAAAAGTGAATCCAAATTCATTTCCTTGGTCATGTCTTCAATGTCCTTGGGTGAACATATAATTATTTTTACTGAAGAATCATTTGCTGCATGAGCTAATTGGTCAGCATTGACGACGCCTATTCCATCGACCGCGGATTTTCCATGTGACGTGGCGGAATAGTTCCATACTATATGCTTCCTGTTTCTTTCTTCCAGCATTTTTAAGCTCTGAGCAATAAATTTATTTTTAAATTAGGAGCTCGGACCATCAGACCATATATTCAAACGGTTAACACTCTGCATTAGCTCTTTAAAGATTATATCAAAGTATATAACACTCCTTTTTTTTGTCATGGTGTAAACCATCAGAGACAATGACGATTGGATATTGCTCTTTATTATACCACAAAGAAACGGTGAAGCAATGGCAGGATCATATTTATCTGACGATACAGCAAGTTTATCCTGATACTATGAGTTGGGTTGGCATCTCTTGAAGTGCGTGTGCTCAAACAATTTTGGAGACATATCGAAAACATGTTTTATTAGGTCAGAAATAATCCCAATTTCCTGAATTTTGGTTATCTTTCCGTCAACGGTTTTCCACACATACATTGTTTGCTTGGCTTGTCACAAATCGCAGTACTTATGAAATCGTGATTATATTTCGGACTTCCAATTGCGCTATTGAGTGAAATAAATGCTAAGCTATAGTTTTCATGATATTTGCAAAGGCAAACATTATGAGGAAGTTTATTCGATAGTAAGACGTGTTTCGGCATCAATTCTGCAAACTTACTTTTTCCAACAATTACACCATGTTCTTTAACAAAGAGTGCATGAGTTTCACATAGTGATGCGTATAGATGCCGAATTTTGACCTTTTCCTTTTTCTTATTTTCAAGGCGAATGTTGATGAAATCCTTGAGACCAGGAGATTGTTGGCTTATATCGTAACGGTGATAAAATTCTTCAATTTGTTTTCTTATTTCATTTAGAGCTGATGCATGTTTCTTTTGGATTGACTTGGAGCAACAGACTTCATCACTGATATCAACCAGTTTTTTTAGTAAGAGGTGAGCTCTTTTTAATGTGACATTTAGGCAAAGCTTTTCGAGCCCGTGCTGTGGAGTTTCCAAATGATTGTGGTGTTATTAAGGGTTCGTTATACGTGTCATCTTGGGGAAGTGTCTGTTTTTGATGTTAATCTCGCTACTCATTCTCTTGTTTTCCTTCTTTGTTCAGTGATTAACTCCTGTTTTTTATGAACTGAAAGACCTTCAATTTCCAATTTTTTTTTCGATCTACTTTTTCTACACGTCTCTTGATTTTTTTCTTGTATTCTTCCTATTTTCCTTCTCCTTCGTTTCATTTTTTCAGCGGCTGTTAAAAGCATTTTACCTTTAAAAAAATTAAATTACCAAAAAATCTTTAAAGAAATTATGGTTACAAAAAAGGTAACTCGTATTTTACAACTGTAACAAAAAAAAATTAAATTTTCAACGTTACAAAATTTACGTTACATTACTTGCACTATTTTATACAATAAACTTTATTCGAATAGCGGTTTTAATGTAAAACTCAAAAAATTACGATCTTATTTAAAAGGAGAATACAAATATTACTTACCGATTTGAACAAAATAAACACTGGAATTGTGATATTTTAAAATACGTTTGTGTCAATACTTGGTGATGTCTGCACTTGTTATTATGCATCATCAAAAAAAGGGTTGCATATATAACATTTTTTAAAATTTGTAAGCAATTAGCAACATTGCCATATTTAATTAATTGCTTGAAATAATTCAACGGATTGGAAATTCACTTTTTTTTTCATTTCCAATTTTCATGGAATTACCCAACTATGTAAGAACATTTTGTCACTAGAATCTAAGGGTAGATAATTAAGTGTTAGCTAATGAATATTGTTTAACTCTTATCCTATATTGTATTTTGCGTTTGAAATTTGGTTGAAGGATTTTTCATTTGGTTTTTTCCTTTCTGTCGTCCCATAAAGTGGGAAAAGTTGTTGTCATATTATTCCAGACGACGTTGGCCTTCTAGTCTCTGCCGGTTGTGTCTGCCATTTCAAGAAACCGCTGTTCTAAGAAAAGATTCATACCTCACACTACAAATCCTCTGAGTTGTGCAGATAGATCACTAATCTCATCATACCACCTTGATCAAAAAGTTCCCTGGGGACACCACCGTCTGGGGCTCCCATTGTTCCGATTTGAGTTCTGTTAAGTTGGTAAATCTGTTACTGACATTCCTTCTAAATCTTAGCATCATAATTTGACATTTGCAAAAGTTACGTAGCCAAGAGTACATCTATCTCTGTGTGAGTTGGCGATTTTTTACAATTTTAGAAATGGATTTAAATTTGCAACAACGAACTTGTATTTAATGGTGCGCGAATGTTGGAAATGTTGGAAAAGTGTTTCGGCAACGATTCTCTAAAGAAAACTGTCGTTTACCAGTAGCACGAGCGCGAGCGGTTCAAAAGTGGTCGTGAGTCAATCGAAGATGATGAACGCAGTGGCAGACCATCGACATCGAAAACCGACGAAAACATTGATGAAGTACTCGTAAAAGAAATGTTGGTCAATAACCGCAAATTAACCATCAGAAAGATAGCGGAGGACTTGAACATTGCCTATGGATCCGTCCAAGCCATTTTGGTTAATAGTTTGGGTTTCCGTCGTGTAGCAGCAAAGTTGGTGCCAAAAGACCTCAGTGACGTCGCAAAAGAGATGATTTTCGAGGCTAAATCCGATCCCACACTCATCAAAAAGGACCATTACTGGAGACGAGACGTGAGTTTATGAGTACGACACGCAATCCAGAAATCAGGCAAGTGAATGGCGTTCACGAAATGAACCGAGGCCACAAAAACCACGTTGTTTTCAGTCAAAAAAGAAGGCAATGCTCACGCTTTTCATAGATTACAACGGTGTAGTGCATCATGAATTTTTGCCAGAAGGCCAGACAGTAAACAAAGAATATTATTTGGGCGTTAGGAGACGTTTGCGTGAAGCAATTCGCCGAAAGAGATCAGAATTATGGACAGAAAACTCGTGGATTTTGCACCATCATAACGCACCGTCACACAGTGCCATCAGTATTCGTAATTTTTTGACGATAAATGTAACAAATACCATCCAACAGCCACCGAATTCACCTGATTTGGACCCTGTGATTTCTTTCTGTTCAATTGAGTTAAAAAACCACTACGGGGAACGCGTTTCAGTAGCCGAGAGGAAGTAATGGAAAAATTGCAGGAAGCACTGATGGACATACCGAAAACCGAATATAAAAAATGTTTCGAGGATTGGATCAAGCACTGGCATAATTTTGTTGCAGTCGATGGGGATTACTTTGAAGGGGACAATATAGATTTGGATGAATAAACTTTTAACTTTTTGATCAAGGTAGTATGCGATCTCTTATCCCTCTGTCTATACTATAGTTACATATTTTGAATTGGTTAAAATTTCCTTTTTCTAGCACACGACATTGGAGAAATGTCTAAGTGGCTAACATGTCGTTGCTTTTGATATTGCGCTATCATCAACATAAGAAAAGTCACGCTACTTCAATAGAAAATCCTACACGATATTAAAAAGAAATAAACTTCGTAAACTGCCTTCGGGTATTCCAACATTAACTTCGAATTCTCCGGTTATTCCCGCCATGCATTTAACTTTCTTTTATCATTCTTATATACGTATCGGGTACATTTTTAGATCTAAGCGCCTTCCATATAAGATTTCTGGGACTCCATTGAACCTTTTTTCCAAATTGATGTCCAGATTCTACGAAGCGTCATTTGTGCTTGCCTCCTACAAAGCCTACAAAGCATTAAGTTCAATTATATTGCATGTCTACGAGTAGAACTTTCTCGAATATTTTCATAGTATGGGACATACGTTTCACCGATAAGTAATGGTTTAGTTCGGCATCCGCCTTCCTATAATCATTGGTCAAAATTGCGAGTCATGTAAATCTAAGATTTCCGATTGTCACCCACACTGCACCTCACCGTTACCATCTTTCTTTCTGCTTCGATAATTTCAGCTTCAGTAAAATTTTCGATTCCAACTTCATGCGCTTCAGCCGTAGGATTGGTACCATACATGCATTTTTTGTTAAGAAATACATTAAAATACTCTTTCCATCAATTGAAATTTTTTTTTTTCCCCGGTAACAAATTTCCCTGCTTGTTACCAATATATTTCGGCAAATAGGAGTTTTTTTTTTTCCGTCGCAATTTTATCTGTGCTACGACGTTGCACTTCTTCTATTGCTTGTCACCAGCTTATTGGTTCTGAGAGTACATCTTTTTATATCCGATCCAATGCCTTTACTGCTACTACACGAGCTCTAGCTCTCGCTTTCTTTGCCGCTTTTTTCCACAGTTCATATTCACTATTCCCGAAAGACTAGATTCACAATTAAAAACTTGCTTTGCAGACAGCCTCATCTCATAATTTTTTTATTTATATAAAGCCGGCCTTTTGGAATACCGAGGAGAGATTTTGCACGTCCTTTATATTTTTTTTCGAATGTGTATGTTTTAATATAACATCCCTTGCACGTTCCCGCTTTCTCTTGGTTTATGGCATTTTGAGGCTCCTCTCCCAAATTTAGCACCGTGAGCTGGCCTTAATTTTTTTCTTCTGATGCCGGTTTTGCTTAGTTTTTTTCACGAAAAACTCTGTCAGCGAAAGTCGTACTAACTTGTTAGTGGTTCACCTAATTTGGTTCCAAAAGTTTGTTCAAGCCGTTTGCGCGGTATTCCAATATAGACCGTAATCTACCCATTTTTGGTGTCTACGGCTGCAGTACGCGATGTTCAATAATTGTAGTAACTAGATACATCCACATGCCTCTTTCGGGACAATGCACTAGAGAGACGATAAAAAGCAGATCACCTTGATGAAATTACAAATTTGTCAAGCAACCACAGACCTTCGAGCTTAACACAAATTTCTTAAGCATGATGTTAAAAAAGTCATGGCTTTGTACACCTGATCTCTATGGATGCTGTCATAGGCTACCTAAAAATCAATATAGTGGTGATGTGTATCGTTTAAACTTCTACGGATTTTCCTAGGATTTTTCAGAAATTCAAATATTTGTTGACTAAAACCACACTGATAGGGGTCAATCAGATCGTTGATAAATGGTTTAAGCCGTTCTCACATGACGGCAGATTTAATCTTATACAGAATGAATCTAAAGGGGGGTTTAAATACAAGTTTCTTTTAAAAAATAAAAAAAATGAACGAATATCATTTATTTTCGGTAAGTTATGACTTTATTAGAAGAGCGAACATTTCCATTAGTTGCACAATACGATTTCATTCACGTGGTTACATCGGCTGACTTCGCGGTAGAACATCCTGTCAACCCAATTTTTCAAGACCTTGTTGATTGTTGCAAACTCTATATCACGAATGACTCGGATGATAGTCACGTTAAGGGCTTGAATCGTCACCTCCACAAAAAAGTTTAATGGGGTCCCATCGCAGCTCCGAGGAGTCCAATTGACATCGCCAAGGCGGCTGATAACACGATTACCGAACTTATCGCGTAAAAGATCGATTGTTTGACGGACTGTGTGGAATAGTGCGCCATCGCGCTAAAACCAAAGATCGCCCAAGTCCACAAAAGCTCACAAAAATGCGGTAATCGTGGCTTTGTAAAGCTCACCGTTGACCGAAATAAACTCCCAAATCTGCACCAAACTGTAACTCTCTGCAGATGCATTGGCTTATCGATAATCACGTGCGGGTTTTCCGATTTTCATATACGACAATTTTGATTGTGAACATAATCGCCGAGATGAAAATGGGCCTCGTTAAGAAACAATGATCTTTCGGCCAAATTCGACGTCCAATTCGAGCAGCTGTAAGGCCCATATTGAGAAGCGATAACGACGCGGGTGGTTTGCCTTCGATTGCTGAGTCAATTGGACTTTGTAAGGGAATTGTCCGAGATATTTGTGAAAATTTCTCATCAGACTGGCGTGTGAAATGTTGAGTTGTTGAGATCGATAGCGAGTCAATGTTCCTGGATTAAATCGAACACTCTCGGTCACAGCAGCCACGAGACAGTGAGTCTCATAAACGTTTTGCCAACACCCAAACGCAGGAGCGGTAGGTGATTCATTTCAGCCAAAACTTCTTTTCAAAAAACGGTCTGTTTGGGCAATACTGCACTCACTTCTGAAATAAGTTTGCAACATTTTCTAAAGCTAGATAAGCATAAAGCGATTCATTTAATTCTGCAGAAGTATGATGCTCACTGGCAGTCAAGACTTCAAGCGGGAAATAACTCTCAGTGTCAAAATAACACATGCTTCAAAAATAAACTTGCATTTGGACCACTCTTTATAATTGGGGTAGTTAAGAGGTTCCCCTTTTTTGTGGAATCGACTGAGTTTGTAACCACCAAATCTAGAAATGAGTTAGTAAATGCTCCCTACCAAGTCATCACCCGTTGCCTTAAATAGCTCGGTAGGTAGGCTGTCCGGCCCAAGAGTTTATTTTACTTTAGCTTGGGAACTGCTATCACCAATTGTTTTCGATCAGTTGATTGGATCTCTTGACATTCACTATCCAGCTTTAATGGTTGGTTTAATATCATTTTACATACAGGACTTCCAAAAGTTTACTGATGTTTTATCACTATTTTCTATTGCTTTTCGTAACTCTAAACGAAATGGTTGAGCAGTTAAAAATTCTTTGCTGGGTGCCAGAAGACTATAATGCTCCAAGGAACTGTAGAGCAGGTGACCTTGTTAGCATATTACAACATTAGAAATTTCACAAAAATGAGGCTTTGCACATGCCTCTGACTATTCGCAAAAATAAATATAATTCTACAGGATACGATTGATAAGGCGAACCCCAAGTAGGAAAACGGTGCAGCGTGTCATGTCACCAGCCTAATCATCTTAAACTGCTCGCATATCTGCACCTTCAAAGATGTCATTACTGGACACTGTCTAATCGGAAGACATGCCACAAGGCCCTGCGTCTTCTAAAACAACTTCTGTATGTTAGAAGCTGTAGGGACAAGGAAAAAGAGGAACTGACCCTCCATCCCTTCTATACTTGCCCAGCCCTATCTTGCACTAAGAAACCTTTTTTTTTGCTCACACTCTCTAGCCACCCTCTTCGATCTCGCAGAAACCAATATTCCCAATCTTCTTCGCTTCTTCAGAAGCTCAAATTGGTTTACAAAAAAAAAAAAAAAAATTTGCCCTCCCTAACTTTTAGGTTTTTTCCGTGTGGCAGAGATGGATCAAAATCCAACGGTATCACAGTGGTCCTACTCTGGCATAAGTATGCCTGTGTCCAACAGGCAGCCACATAAATATGTACACGATAGCCAAAAGTCATCAGCGCATTCTCTAGCCGTGTCTAAGGCGTTTTATAGCGTTCCCAAACATTAATTTTTTTTAATTTTAATTTTAGGTTTTTGTTTTGTAAATTACTTCTATTTAACCGGTCTTTCCTACACCTTTACGTAATCAAAGTACACTCCGTCGAAAGTAGTATTTACTCGTATATGCCCACAAGGCATTTCCCTCATCGGTAGCATATACAAGACATACAAGTTACACATTTTTCATTTGTTCATTTATTTGCCATTCCTACGCAAGCCCCGTTTATGACTTTAACTTATGTGTCAAATACTTTTTAAAAAAAGTTTTTTTATTCTTACATCGTTATCTTTGTACCGCCACTTTAATTCGATTTTGAGAATAATTTATTCACCTAATCGGATTGCAATGCTCTCGAGTAAAAATGCTTTCAGTAGATCTCTCACCTTTGGATTTCCTGCTAAATTGCTCCCACCGATTGCACCCAAGTGAGCTGACATGTCTCATCAAATATCAAGCGTATTAGGACCTCATTATCCTGCACTATGCATGTCATGTCTGCAGGGTTTACGTTGCACAAATGCTACGTTTGATATAAAGCTCTTCGAAAATTGCATAGCAATAGTGGCAGCCTTCACTCTGAAAGGAAACATGAATCCTTTTTCTTGTGCTTCGCTGAGGCAAGTAGACAATTATAACTTACAAGCGTCTGTAATATTTTTCCAAACGTAGAGCCTGCCATCTATTGTACGTAGACTAGGCATTTGAACCGCATTTACTATTTACGAATACAAAGGCAATGACTATAGTAGACTTCGTTTGATATGAAACTTGTGCATCTGAAGGGTTGACGCTCACCCACAACTGCATTTTATGGCCAACAATTTGTCATTGCAAAGATTGTCCCAACCTAAGCTTCAAGCAAATGTCAGGATGTCACTCAGAATATGCTAGAATTTTCCGTATTTAATTTGCGGTTGATTAATACAATTTGTAAAGTCAAAATTAATTGGACTCGTCTGTCTCTCTGGCGGACAGTTGATTCTGATGGTTGAACTTTCGTCTGCGATTTTTGAAGGTCAGGTTAAAATTTATTCAATTAGAAGACAGCATATCCTATCAGCATTATTAGTATTTTTTTTGTTTCCAACCCTCGCATCGCCAAGTTCCTTTAGCCCGAATATCACCCCGTAGTTGACCGGGAGAAACAGATTGCATAGAACTCACTCAGAGGAACAAGACTTATGACAAGAGGGACATAACTGGGGCGATTCTCTGACCATCACTGAATATTAAAAAGATATTCTAACGGACTCGTTGACTGGGTAATTGAATCATCTTCTGCCAAGTCTATTGAAAAAGAAAAGGTGGGCGTCTGTTCTTACTTTGATCATATCGCACAATGAAACTTGACATAAGACTCTGACCCATAGAATTAATTTTATCGATGTCTAGCACAGCCATTAAAAATGAATTCATTTGGATTTTATTGTCAGACTTTATTTGTCAACCCAGGACAGATTTACTAAAGCTATTGCAAGGGTGCTTAAATTCTAGATTTAAAACTGCAAAATTTACTATAAAAATAAAGGATGAGATGTGTAAGTGGAATAAAGGACATTTTGGACAGTCTGTGGAAGTAGAAGTCGAAGATAGGTTGACTTCCCGTAGCATTCTAGACATTTAGGTTTAAGGTATCCGTAATTTGTTCGGTGTCAATTGAATCGAAAGAAGGGCACAGACCTAAGATTCCGGAAGTGAACGTTGAGACAGATAAGTTGAAGTAAAGATCATTGCTGCCTGCTATAATATGATGAAAAAAGATTATATCGGCAACTTTTCGGCATTCAGAGAGAGGCTGTAGATCTATAAGTTTCAGTCGATCAACGTAAGGTGGTACCTTTATGTCATTGTCCAGAGATGCTTTTACCCGGAGAATGTGTGTGGTGTAATAGGGTCACCAAACTTGGTTAGAGTATATAAGAGGAGGGCGGACAAATGTTATGTAAATGGATTTGATGACATAAAGGTTGGAGAATCCCTAGAGCACGGTTTTATAAAGCCAAAAGCTGAATTGTGAGCCCTATCAGAGTTTATACCCAGATCACGCATTTCAGTTACCAAGGGGTCGAGCTGACTTAAGATCGAATATGTGCGAAAGGTAATTGGAAGCCATTTATGAGTGTGTGTTATTGTTCGATGCCTATACATATATGGCATGTCTGATACATCATTTTCAGACATCAGCAATTGTTGGAATGTATAATAGAGGTCCGAGGTGGCTACCTTGAGGAACTTCTGAAGTAGTTTTAATGGAGTTGGAGACCATGTACTTAAATAGGACACTGAATGTTGATCTTCTTAGTAGAATTTAATCCGCATTATAAAACTTGACTTAAACTCCAGAGCCTTCAATTTAAGCATAATAATTTTATGAGAGATTATCTCAAACAGCTAAGGTACGCAGGGGAGCTTAGCGATGGGTCAATAGTTAGAGATTTCATACTTTCTTGTGAAGAGGAACTGTGTAAGAATTCATCTAAGTCATGGAAAATATTCCTTATCTGTTAGGACTGGAGTTAAATACATTACTTTCTGAGACGATACAGCTATCTATATTAGAAGTAAATGCAAGATCGAGTTATCTATCAATGCTGTAGGTAACTCCACTCGATTGATATAGACCAGAATCGGTAAGGAAATCGATGAGGAGGATTTTTTTATCAGAGGTGGCGTTAGTGACCGTAAAAAAAGATTGATCAGTCTGGGCCATAGAAGCTTCGACTGATTAAAGTCGCCCAAAAAACTAATAACGTCATTGGGAACGGTGGTCTTGAACACATAATCAATTGTTGCTTCAGGAAGAACGGATGTTTATGCTAGGATAGCGGAGGAGCTCGTACGTAGGCAAAGCCAAAGTATGATGTACGCGAGTTTTGAATCATAGTGTGAATGTATAACCAGAAGAACTCCACCGCCATATAAGTTTTTCTATTTATTATAACCATCGTCTCGGTATAGATAAAAGTTCTTAGTAAATGATTCGTCGTTCTTATAGCCAGGTAATAGAATCTCTGTTAGGATATTAAGGTTCACATTATAGGTTTTTACTCACCGCTCGATTACGTTTTGACGGTAATCGGAAAGACTTTTGGGAAGAGAGTTATGGAAATTACAGAGAACATACTGATAATTAAGGGCATTTACTTTGCTTTTACCATTCACAACTCATTTGTATTTCAAACCAAGTCAAGCCATCGACTTCCCTTCCAGTCGTTCATCGTATATACCACTAGCTTAACTTCCTTTACTTTATAGTTGATTTAAATTTTTCTTATCCGCATAAACCAGACAAAAGTGCTTTAATCTGTTTTAAATCTATCAACTACTTTAACTAGATTACTGGTTCTAATCAAGCACTCAAAACTTTAACAATAATGCTGTAACTATTTACCTTTCGACATAAAATTTATCTTAGCTGACTTAGCTGAAATTTATGTATTTTTAATATTTTTAAGAATATTTTAATTTTCTAAACTCAAATACCAAACAATTTCATTTTTTATACCATTTAAAAGCTATTGTATTTTCGGACGCCTGACAGTCGTCAACATCGAGGTAATCTCTCGAAAAGACTCCTACATATTGACGAGCCTCTACAAAAATCCCTTAGCTAACCTTAACCTGATTTATAACTGGGAGCATTACCGTATCAACCCTCTCGCCTTCCGTTAGTCACCAATATTCGGAGAAATTCAGTATCGACTTGATCCCTGTCCCCGATCGCAGGATTAAAATATAAGAACTCTAGAGCATTAAACATGTTCCCATCTTAGGTGAGGTGCTTGTTCCCGGCGCAGTTAGTAGAAGGGATGGTATCCCTAATCTGTACTTATGCTTTTGCATCATCAGGGAGGAATGTTTCCGGCGATTACAACCTGAACGCAGCGTACTCTCGTTTTAGTGGGGTAATAAACCTATTGCTGTTGGTTATCGCCATACCAACGTACCTTCGAATCAACTAAATCAGGAAATTGTGAACCCTGTTCAGCCAAGACCCATTGCAAAACGCCTTGTTGAGATAAAAAAATGTATACTCTAACACTCGGATATTATTTTCTAATATCTTGCCTCCCAAATATCCGAATTGTTATCATATAGTAGGGAGCTACATCGAACCATACACCACAGCCATAAGCGATAATTGGTCTGATAAGTCTACGCCACATATGACTATGGAATCAAGTTGAGTGCTGCAAAATAATCCTTTTGACAGGTATAAAACTTTCTTGGCCCTAATAACATAAGCTTCTATATGTTTGGCAAAATATAAATACTTATCAAGTTAGATACCAAAGTATGTAACTACACTTCTTACAGAAAATACCTGGCCATTCTAACCAGTAATGGCCGAATTTCTCCAGTTATTTTTGGTATCTCTAAAAGCTGATCGCAATGTAGTTCTAAAAAAGATCGTTTCCGACTTTTGAAAATTCATTTTTAATTTCCAATCGTCGCAATATCTCTTGATTTGGTCGCACTCATGCTGCAAAAGTATGTTGATAACCTCAATTTTTGGGCATGACCTGTACGCCCTCAAAATTATCTGCTAGATAACTCGTGTAAATTTTAAGCGGAGAGATTACCGCCTCCTGTCGCTACAACTAGTGTATTGCTTTACATCTATTTAGATAGAGCTCGTGATCGAACATTTGCCGTTTTCGCACGGGGAACTTTGTATGTGAGGAAGTTTATTTATTTCAAGGAACGCATTTACAGTCTCTGCCTATCTACTAATCGTTGGCACTGGGGGCTGCAGAGTAGAATTGACATTACCCTGATTTTAAAAAGCATAACCTTGGTCGTTGTTTCGCCGAACTAAAAAAGTATCGGATTGCGAAGTTTCCAAGGTTTGCATATACTCTCTTATAGAGCTCAATAATTTGTTCAATAGTGTTAACAGGATTGAGTAAATGTCCTATTTAAAAGTAACATACATATATATAATATGAAAGCTTTGTTGAAATACAAATAGACGGAATCTCAAAATTTGTACCGATGTCATCTTATCGGAACTCAAACAAACTTTGCTGGAGTAATAAACAATTAGCTAATGTCAAAAACCTAAAAACTAAAGCTTTAAAAAAAATGTAAAATATCAAAGACCCACGTTGATTATCAAAATCTAAGCAAGCTCCGGAAAGATTTGTACGAGTATGTTCTTAATAAATTTCTCTATAAAAATTATATCATGTCCCTTGAACGTAATACTAAATCGAATAGTAAGATATTTTGGCACTTTATCAATTCAAGAAGAAAATCGACTTGGATCCCGAATTTAATGCTCTTCCAAAATGTTGAATCTGTGAGCATTGAAAGCACACTTGACTTCTTTGCAAACTTGCTCCAACCACAATCAGAGTAATATCCTTCCTACCAGCTCTTCTAACTGTTTATACACCGCACCCATAGTGATGATTCTATCGCTCTTCCTTCATCTAGGAGTGGCACAAGTGATATTTCTCCCATAATATTGTACTCAATAGATATAATGGATCACTTTGTACTTTGTTTAATCGCTCCCTCTCAAAAGGTGTTTTTTTTTTTGATGTTTGGATGAAATCCTTTCTGGTGCGCGTAGTGGAAAACTACGGAGGAATTTTCAAGCCCTCTGCAATTCCTAAATTATTCGAAAGCGTTGTTAAAAATAAAATTGAATTTTTAATTAAAGCATATCTGCCGGACGAGCAACATAGCTTTTTTTCAATTTACCACTTCGAACCTGGCTCTGTCGATACCATATACACTAACATCAACAAAGCTTTTGATTCAGTTAATCATGACCAGGTGATCTCCAAACTCGAATCCTTTATAATACATTCTGAATTTCTTCGTTGGTTGTTCTCCAAACAGATTAAATGTAGTTCTGGTGTTCCACAACCTCACTTCTATTAGTCATTTTCATCGCGACATCATCCAAGTAGTATTACAAAACACTGGCAGTGCCCTTTCTTCATCTAATGCTTGTCGTATATCGTCAATAACACTCAACAGGGCGGTAATACAGCTGTGTTTCTCACGAAAACCAGATTGTTTTGGTGTGAGCATGTTATTATTTTTAAGATATGTGCTCATCTGTTTTTACAAAATGATTTCGAAATCATTAAATAGCTCTTGGACAGGAGACAATTACCTCGGGAAAATTTCGAAGAGTTTTTCAATTCAATCCTGCAGCTAAGAGGCCAATTGCGACAGCCGATTAGAGATCAAGATCTAATTCAAATCCTCCGAACAAACATTAGTCCAAAGCTAATGCAATTTATATATCCCATGAAAATGTACTCCCTCGAGAATTTCAAGGATCCTGAATTCCCGATTCACCTTACAAAATAGGACTGTACTCTATCATTCGATTCACAAGCTTGAATCAGTAAACTCGATGATGATGTAAACAATGTTTCAGCAATTTTAAACACTGGCAGAGCACTTATGAATATGCAAAAGAAACCATTTTCACCGAGGATTTCAAAGTGCTATAATTGCAAGTGTCAAGGCCATCTGTTCACAGATTGCCCTTCTCCTCTTAACAGACTTTTCTGTTACAGGTGTGGTGCGAATGGAGTCACAGTCATAAGTTGTGCTCACTGCAATCCTCCGTTATAAAACTCAAACTCGAACAAGGTGAGATCCGGGAAGTCTTGTTCGACACAAACTTACCCGGACCAATGATGGTCGATGCAAGTACTAACACTAACACTTACGAGAATACACTTGTATCTAAAACCAACAATATTCAAGTACTAAACAATACAACTATTCAATCAAAAAGACATAAATTTCGCAATTTACCATACGAAGAGCGATTGAAAGAGTTTAACCAACTTCGTGAAAGGTTATTCCATTTAGATGAACTCAAGTCATTCCCAGTTAGAAACAATTTTTTTAAAAACCGCTTGCGTTTTGAGAAAAGGAAAATATATAAGCAATTGATATCGTGCAACACTCTCAATACCAACTTAGACTCTAGGCCCTATGCAAAAATCAAAATCCACGATAAAGACAGTGGAGCTAGCGTTTCTTGCATCGGCAAAGATTGTTTGGAAGTGGTTAAGGAGTTACTCGTAAATATTCCCATTTTGGAGTTCTCTTCTTTCATCAGAACTGCGGATGGACGGCAGCAATCCATCGTGGGGAGGATCAACACCGAAGTTGTCTTCAACAATCGAAGAGAGACGCTAGACTTCTACCTAATTCCAACATTGTCTCAATCTCTTTATTTGGGCATTGATTTTTGGCAAAAGTTTGGAATCGCACCCAATATCGTAAGTGAGTTAGCCCAAGATCTGATATCGGAAAAGGAAAATATGGTAGAAAATAGACTAGAGATGAACTTGAGTGGCATTGATACAGAAAGATTAAGACACGTTATAGCAAAGTTCCCTTCATTCTCTGAGCAAGGTTTAGGAAAAACATTATTAGAAACGCATGTAATTGACACAGGCAATGCAGAGCCGGTAAAACAACGGCATTATCCTGTTTCGCCACCAATTCAGGAAATGATATACCAGGAATTAGATCGGATGCTTTCTTTGGGGGTGATTGAAGAGAGTAATAGTTCATGGAGTTCACCCATTGTTCTTATCACGAAACCTGGTAAGAACAGACTTTGTTTAGACTCTCGGAAGGTGAACTCACTCACGAAGAAAGACGCGTATCCTCTTCCTCATATAGAGGGTTCGTTGAGCCGTCTTAAAGATATACATTACATCAGTAGTGTGGATCTTAAGGACATGTTCTGGCAAATCCCGCTAGAGAAAGAGTCCAGAGAAAAAACAGCCTTCACTGTGCCAGGAAGACCACTCTATCAATTCACTGTCATGCCTTTTGGGCTGTGCAATGCTGCTCAAAGGATATGCCGGTTAATGGAACAAGTTTTTGTGTATCTGGATGATTTATTGGTCATTTCAAAAGATTTTACTAGACACCTAGAAATTTTAGAGAAAGTTTCAGGCGTGCTTGCGAAAGGCAAACCTAACAATTAATGTGGAAAAGTCTCGACTTTGTTTTAGAGAGTTAAGGTACTTAGGGTACGTCGTGGGAGATAGTCAAATTAAATCAGACCCTAAGAAAGTGTCTGCAATTAAGGATTTTCCTGTGCTAACATCTGTGAAGCAGGTGCGAAGATTTCTTGGCATAAGTGGTTGGTACAGAAGATTCGTTCGGAATTTTTCTGCAATTGCGGGTCCACTTACGGACACCCTTAAGAAAAGCAAAACATTTGCTATGACTCCTGATGCTATAAGGTCATTTGAAGGTCTGAAAGCAGCCCTTATCTCAGCTCCACTTTTATCAAATCCTGACTTTGCAAAAAGGTTTATTATCCAATGTGATTCATCCAGTTATGGTATAGGCGGTGTTTTTTTTCAATAAGATGATGAGAATAACGAGAAGCCGATAGCATTCTTCTCTGAAAAACTTAACGAATGTCGGCGCAATTATAGCTATGTGCTAGTGCTATGCGGCTGTGCAAGCTGTTAAAAAGTTTCGTCCATACATTGAACTGTCACCTTTTACCATCGTGACCGATCACGCCAGCTTTAAATGGTTGATGGGGCTTAAAGATTTAAGTGGACGATTAGCACGCTGGTCCCTGACACTTCAAGCGTTCTCCTTTGATATCCAGCATAAAAAAGGGGTACAGAATATTGTACCGGATGCACTTTCCCGGACTTTCAATGAAGAACTTTTTAACGTTGGTGCGACTACCTTTTGCATCGATCCTGATTCAACAGAATTTAAGACACCTGAATACCAAAAGCTTATAGAAAATATTATGACTAATCAGGAGAAGTTACCAGAATTAGATGTACGAAATGGAGTTATTTTCAAAAAGGTAGCTCAGAAAGACGAAAATAACCTGTTTTCGGAATTCCAATGGAAGTTGTGGGTACCTGAAAAACTAACACAGTATGTGATAGAAAAGTGTCACCAGCCTCCAAACTGTTCCCACGGCGGAATGCTGAAAACACTTTCAAAGATTCAAGAACTTTACTTTTGGCCAAATATGACAAGTCAGGTGCGCAATTTTATTCGCAACTGCTTAAAATGTAAAGAAAATAAATCGCCTAATATGACATTAAGACCTCCAATGGGATCTCGTCATGAAATTCATCGTCCTTTTCAAAAACTTTACATAGATTTTATGGGACCTTATCCCAGATCGAAAAGGGGAAACGCATTCATTTTCGTCGTATTGATGGCTCTTCAAAGTCTGTTCTGCTAAAAGCAATGCCAACACCGGCGCAGTAGTTGAATATTTAGGACAACAAGTATTCCACCAGTTTGGTGTGCCAGAGTTTATTCATAGTGATAATGGTCAACAATTCACATCCAAAGATTTTCAGCAATTTCTTGCTAAATACAGGTGCATCCATATCCGAAATGCAGTCTACTCTTCGCAAGTCAATGCGTCGGAGAGGGTAAATCAGTCTATTTTAGCTGGAATCAGGATGTATCTTCGCAAAGACCACAAAGACTGGGATAGGCATCTTTCCGAAATCCAGCAGGCTTTGTGTACTTCTGTTCATCAATCGACGGGCACAACTCCATATTTTTGCCTTTACGGTCAACACATGTGTACGCACGCAAATGTATACAAATTGTTACGGCAATTGAATGTTCTTGGAGATGGAGATGTGAAATGTCTACCACCCAACAATAAACTACATGTCATACGAGAGAAAGTGAGAGATAACATCAAAACTGCTTATAAAAAAAATGCAAAAACCTATAATCTTCGTAGCTCAAAGAAATCATTTAATACCGGACAAATTGTATTCAGAAGAAACTTTACGTTGAGCAATACTTCGCAGCAAATCAATACAAAATTATGCCCAAAGTTCATAAGATGCAAAGTAGTGAAGTCAATTAGAAACTCCATGTATGAAATAGAAAACATGGATGGAAAAACGATTGGAACTTACCACGCTAAAGATTTACGCAATTGATTTTGGGAAGATATTAATATGATACCTCTTGTTCGATACTTCGATCGCTATGCCCAAGGCCATGGGTTGACCTAGGCTTAGTTAAATTTTTTAATTAGCAGAGACTTATGAGATCAACGTTCTCTGTGCCTTTCAAAGCTAATAAATGACTTTGAGATCCACGATATTGTAGCGTGATCCCAGCACAAATTATTTTCATTCAAATCCTGCTTTCAACTTAAAATTCAGCATCAAATTAGATTTCTCCAACGTATAACAGTTCGCTCAAACATCTAAGGCTCAAACCAGCTTATTAGCGTGAACGCGACTATTATAACAATTGGTGTTTTGGCTAATTTCCCTTAGCACACCGCAGAGTATTTAAGGTAGTGCAATATCTCCCTCTTCATTTTTTTCTTTTAACCGGCCTTTCATCGATTAGACATCTGCTGCGTAAGTCAAAATTTTTTTTGATTATTAGCGTAGTTGAACCACGTTTTAGCTTGCGGTTAAGATGAGCTAGTGAGTGCGTTTTACTTACTTACATTACAATAATTTACAGAATTCTAGCCTAGCCTATCTGCATTTTTTGTTAGTCTTTTGCTACGGCACAGTATCGGATTTAAGCCATAAGTACCAGTGGAGTTCAAAGTTCTTCTGCAAATCACACGTGCCTTTGGAAAAAAAAAAAAAAAAAAAAAAAAAAAAAGAAGATATACGAGGAGGTGAGAATTTTTGATTATTTGGTGAACATATCACATGTGTACTTAACAAATTTCGCAGACACGTTGACTTTTGGACAGAATTTTCAAGGTCCCAATAGGGTCCATTTCATTTGTGGATGGGTCATAAAGACTACTGTGCGGAAAACTAACCCATTGGTTTCAAGCTAACCTCCAAATGTCCATGTGAATGCCCCAGAATTTGTTCAGCATCTTGAGCATACATACATATGTACGTATGTGTATGGATGTAAAAGCCAGCAAGTAAACCCCGGAACAAAAGTTCAAATATATGAGGACAACAAAAATTAAGAGCCACTCGAAACCAATTTCACTTTTTATTGCATATCAGAGTGTTTGTTTCGCAAGTCACACACGGATCTAACGCCACCACAAAATCCATTCACCTTCATCTAACTGATCGGAATTAACCGGATACATCCCCTAACCATTATATCAGCCGTCAAATTCTTCATCGCGTATAGAAGTGTTAATTTGTAATTGCATATTTTTTCGCACATTTCATTTTCATGGTCAAAAAAAAAATAAAAAATTGAATTAATTTCGTAGTAGTGATAAGAATGACGAATACAAAAATATATGTATAATTGTTAAAAGCCAAGGAAAAGTGATAAATTTATATTATTCATTGAAAATTAAAAAGAGATACGCAACATCCATATGCTCCTGAAATTTGTGCACAAAATTCATCGACCTGGATATAAACGTGAGTACATAACTATTGACTTTCTTTTCACTGGCTTATACACATAATTTTTTTACAACTATTCTTAAAAGGTTTTGCCTTTTAAATAATTAAATAATTCGACAAAATCTATATGTTTACTTATACGATTGGTGTAATGACTTCAAATAAAAAGCATCGCCAGATATCAATCTGGCCAATATATCTTTCGAGTTACTAATTCTTCCTTTGTGATGTTCCATATTATAATATCATGATGTGTTAAACTAGTTCGCGATCGTTGAAATAGTCACCTAGAATAGTGTTAAAGAATAATAGATAGGGACTGTTCCAAAACAAATTTAGGAAAGGAATAGTTACGGTGCAAATGACGAAGTCATTTGCTGTTGGAGGGCCCCTTTAAGTGTTAAAATACCTAAAACACTACAATAAGTTTTTTTTTGGTTCATGTTCGTATGTCCCTTCTGTACTAAGCCAATATAGTAAGGCTCTGTTTTCCATTTCTTTTAGCTTTGTTTCATTATTTTACGGCACGATAATTCAGTAAGTTCCAGATAAGAGCAGCAACATCCCACCCCTCCGACGAACGAACGCAACCGCAAGCGTGCCCCGCTGCTGCAAAAAAGGTGTGCCATCTCCAACCACACACTCTGAGAATATTACAAGCCCTGGACAGAAAAGGCAGCATTGAAATTGGTCTAAACTCATCAGCTTTAGCACCTTTGGGAAGAGGTATAATTTTCGCCAACTTCCACTGAGTAATGTACTTTCCTTTTGTCAAAATTGTGTTGAAGAAGAAGGTGATAAAAGGCAATATGATTGGTAAGAGTAGCTTTAGAAATATAGGGTTCATTTTGTCTATCCCGATGGCATTTGACTTTATCGAGAATATACTTTCTACCACATCAGTACTATTTTTTGAATAAAATCGATTTTCCAAAAACATCGAATTTTTATAGAAAATACCTTTAACAATAGTCTACCATAAGCCAAAACGTTCAATAAATATATATATAAGCAAACCAAACATGATGCAGCATAACAGCATCCGAGCGCGCGGCTGTCTTTTCGGCAGTTTTTCTCATAACCATGTTTTTTGAACTGGTTGGCAATTTCTGGAAAAAAACTATTGAGGGTGAAAAAATTCAAAACTCCGCCATTTTGTTTTTTTTTCCACCCAAAATACTTGTTTGTAGTTCAGACGATAGCGGTTGGCCTATATTTTAACATCCATAATAAATTTTTTGTTTCAGACGTTCAAGAGCTGAGATTTTTTGCCAACCGTTTTTTTAAATGGTTAACTTCAGGCATCCATATCATGACAACACGTGGCTTAAAAATTACAGAAAAAAAATTGTTTATTTAGTTTGAGATGTTGATTTTTATATGTAAAAAAATTAGGATATTAAAATAAATATTACTATAAAAAAAATCTTCAAAAAAAGTGTAATAAATGTGTACTGCCAACTTAAATAAGCAACAAGAAGACAAGCGATAATAAGAAATAGTACGAAATAAAGGTGCTGATACTAGATGCCGGCAGTTTCCATCTTGGTATCAATATTAGCCGCGAGTATCACCGACTTTCTCAATCTGCAAACAATTCCAATGCAACTGAAGGAAGCGACCGAATTAAGAGCAAAGTTTATGAATTTGGATTCTGGAAAATAGGGTGCGTAAAAAAAAAGTATCTGCATCAAAAAAAAAAGCAGAATAACTTATTATCAACCAGACCCCAATTTATATCTGCGACTAGATTGAAAAAATTACTAACCCTAGTACCAAATATGTTGGTACAACCGTTTTAATAAAATTTCTGACACATCTAGTTTCTTCTATTTTTGCCCTTTATGATAATTTTTTTAGATAGGATGTGAACTAATCAAGCATAAGCCCCTAAAACCTGTTCTACTTATCTATCTTCGTAAAAAATTGTGGTTAACCATAATGAAGGCCTTCGTTATATCCAGGTATTTTTATTTCTGTTTAAATTTGAGTATGCCATATTTGTGAACAAGCATCTACAATAAAAGAGCATCCTCAGTAGATTTGCCTTTTTGAAAACCAAATTGAACAGAATTAAAGAATTTATTTTTATTCAAACAATTTACAATTCCATTTTTGAAGACTTTTCTAAAAAATATTGCCATAGATTGCAGCAAGGAAATTGGTCTGTAATTGATAATGCTATCTGGCTCGTCATTATTAAAGTGTGGTACTACATGGGCACATTTAAGTCGGTCAGTAAAGCTTCCTGTGAGTATGCTTTTATTAATAATAAAGGCAAGCATATCAACTACGACTACAACTAAGGAATATATTTGTTTTTAAATCCCGTTAGATGTGCCAAATTTAATGCAATGTAATGCTAGATATTGACTGCTGCCAATATGGTATGCTTAAGGCATATTGCTCCAAGCAATTACTAACAGTGGTGTATGTACATATAATGCTCTTGTGAATTCAAAGTTGAAAAATTGCATATCTAGTTAGTGTGGAGCGTATTCTAACGTCTTAGAGCAGTTATTAATTGCCCAAAAACACATTTAAAGAATTGTTTGCGCTAAAAACAGATTGGCAGTAAGTTGGCATTTGTTTTACTTCATGCGTGTCTTACCGTTAAAAAATATTTAAGTCAATAAAGTGCTTCTAAACTGTTCTTCTTCTTGTGTAGTGGATTTAGTTCGACACTGAGAAGTTGCAATGTTTATGTTTTAAGAGTAAATACAAGTGGCTTAGTAAATATTCCTCATTCAGATAAAACTCACTTCCCGAACCCTTTACTGTAACTGCATCATTGCCATATGAAAATTGAAAATTAAATGCAAGCACTTTATTTCTAACAAGAGTCCAAAAATGGCTTTACTGTAGATAATTCTATAGTCAAAGAATTTATTTAAAAACAGATACCATAAATTGATTTATTTTTTTTTAATCTTTTCATTCCGTGAAAATGATTAACGTACCAATTAATCAATTTACATTCGCCCCACACAAAATTGTTAATTAATTTTAGCCATGTATCATTCAAGTCTAGTTCCTTATGACCACAAAATGACTCCCATCATTATCATTATAATAATTTTGATACTTTTTAATGTATAAGTAAATTGAAATTAAATTGTAGAGTGTGAGGGCGTCACCTATTGTACAGTAGAGAACCTAAGTAGGCACGGCCATATTGTATTAGGGCAGTCATCATGATTTTCGTGCGAGAGAGAAAGAAGGAGTTCTGTTGTTTTTTGGCAGAAAAAACGTCAAGCGAGAAGGTCGAAGGAGCCAAGAGAGAGGATGGTTCACGAGAAGATTGGCCATTTGGGAGTTGACAAGGAGTTATAATAATAATTATAAAAATTTTATAAAGTACATTATGTATTTAGCCAGCGCCCGAACGAATGATCGCAGCATGTATAGTATTCCGAAAAAACTAGTCTCGTTCGATACGGTTCACGTAGACCATTTCGGGCCATTGCCCGCTATATCCTCGAAGCGAAAGCAAATCCTAGTTATGATTGACGCTTTTACTAAGTTTGTGGGATTATACCCGGTCAATTCGACCAGCACTAAGGAGGTGTGCGCCTCGTTAGACAAGTACTTTTGTTATTATAGCCGCACTCTGCGATTGATCACCGACCGCGGTTCGTGTTTCACCTCTCTCGAGTTCGGGAATTACTTCCTCTGAAATAATGTGGGCCATGTCAAAGCCGCCGTCGCTTCTCCCCAGGCTAACGGGCAGGTCGAGCGGGTGAATAGGGTGATCAAAGCCATGTTGAGCAAAATGAGTGAGCCGGTTAACCAGGCATATTGGGCCACTAAGCTACCACAGGTGGAGTATGCTATCAATAACATCGTCTACAGTTCAACAAGAGAGTCCCCAAGTAGGTTGTTATTCGGGGTGGAACAGCGTGGAACGGTTGTGGATGAGCTCACCTAGTATTTGGAGGATAAGTCTGATCAGGAGCTGGTTCGCGATCTTGACGCTATTAGATCAGAAGCATCAGCAGCTATTAAGAGGTCCCAAGATATAATGAGAAGTATTTCTTTAGGCACAGTTTGCCAGCGAAAACATACATATAGTACAGGTGACTTAGTAGGAATTAAACATGTCGACACTTTGGTCGGAACTATTAAGAGGTTTATTCAAAGATATCGAGGGCCATATGTCAACCACAAGGTGTTGCCGAATGACCGCTATGTAGTAAGGGACATCAATAATTGTCAGCTGACAGAGTTACCATACGACAACGTTATTGAAGCCGCGCGTATTAGAAAAATGTATTACCCCTACGTAAAGCACCACAACGGCTAATATTAGAAATAAGTTGAAATTTGTTTGAGTAAGTTTGTGTTGAAAAGGGCCCCCCCCCCATTGTTTGAATTTGGTTATGTGATATTGTCGTGATCGAGGCCGATCATATTGTTAGATTGGCCGGAATGAAATATATAAATAAATTGAAATTAAATTGTAGAGTAAAAGGGCGCCCTCTATTGTCGAATAGAGAAGCTAAGTAGGCACGGCCATATTGTATTGGGGCAGCCATCACGATTTTCGTGCGAGAGAGAAAGAAGGAGTTCTGTTGTTTTTTGGCAGAAGGTCGAAGGAGCCAAGAGAGAAAAAAATAAAAAAATAAAATCCTTAAATCGTATTTGAATCTTTGTAGTGTTTTCAATTTATTGTTTTTGAATTCTAAAATTTAATCTGAATAAAGAATATAATAAAATAAAATAATAGTAGTATTCCTCCATTTCCTCGATAGCTTGATTCACATGCTCTTTCCTTTTTCTTCTTATGTTCTCCCTTTTTCAGAGAATTAGATCAAAAATGGCCTATTTCTTCTGTAAGCACATATAACGCTTATGCTGATGGACTTTTGATGTGGTTTGTTACAAATAGACGCTACTTCTGTTCCCTACGACAATCTTATATGTTACAGCTTTTCGTCCGCCTGGCCCATCACATCGCACTTCTTGGATGGCGATGATATCTGCTTATTAGCAGTTTAAGGCCTCCGGTAGTTGTTCTATTGGTCGTGGCCTGTTCAAAATTCGAATTCGTTCTTATCCGAGGCTGTTGGTTATTTTGGGGGTTATACGTTGCTAGGTAGTTAAAGCATAACTTCCAGCCTGGATGGCCAGATCCTTTCTGGGCCCTTTCGTGCGAAAGGCCAGTAACCTGCTCCAAACGTTGAGCCATTAAAGCCACCATCTGTGTTTCTGTGTTTCAATACAATGAATAGTCCTGAAAAATCCTTATCAGCTTTAAATAAATAAAAGTAAATGAAAGCATTTTTATTTCTACAAAAAGGATTTTAAGCCGCAATTAAGCATTTGACCTATTACACAAAGCAAAAATAACATTGGAAAAATATTCTTTATAAAGTGAATGAAATAATGAGCCTGCAGAATAGTGGTAAAACTGGTTTTGCAAAACATCCGTATTCGCCATACTATGCTTAAGTTTGCTGTCTACACGTAATTGAAAATAAAGCTACCAGATGCAGAAGAGTTTATTCAATTCACGAAATAGCTGCAGTTTATGCAGCCAAAAGGGAAAAAATTATCTTCTACAGAAATGTTTTGTAGGTGCTTTGTCATCCTTGATACGACAGTTGTTGACGAGAGTTGGAAAATATTTTTTTTCCTCAGTTTGTTTTTGTTTTTCGAAATCACTGAACAGAACGTCTCTTGTGTTTTTCATAGTATGACTTGATTTCGCGGTATGACACCTGGAACCCAAGAAAACCTTATGGCCGGGCTCTTGCAATGGTCAAATCGTAGCAACCTCCAGTAGCATTAACATTTGAAAACCTTTAGGAGAAGACAAATATTGATTTACCCCCGTTTATTATTTGACTACGTCGTTGATGAGCCACCATGCTAGTGCAAAAAAGACCATGGGTGTCGCATACGTATAATATGATGACAATACTCTGAAGATGCCTATTACCTCAAAGCAGAGTTGCAAAAGCTTAAGACATTTTTGGCTTAAACCTGTCTTTAATCCACAAGCCAATTGGTGGAATTTGTACTAAAAAAATTTTAATTCGACTAGCTTCGGTGTTTTATGAATTACACCAATTTCAATTCTTAAGCTAGCTTATGAATTGAAGAATTCGTAAGCTAGCTTTGATTTTATAATTTTAAACCAAAGTGATTCAAGAGCCCTTAAAGGATTGTATATGTATGAGTTTGATTACTAATGCTATGCCCATATGTGGGCATTGTACTCCAATTTTGGGCGGATAAATGCCTTATACATGCATATATTGCGGCCAGATCAGAGGGGGTAAAATACTTCTTACATCGCTTGAGGAAACCTAGACATTTCACAGCATTTTTGACGACACCAACGTAAGTTGTCATTGACACACATGCCGAGAATGGAAAGTTTATCGGTTTCGACGATGCGAGTGCCATTCATGGATAATGGCTGGGTGTTTAAATTTCGCTTTGACGACAGCAGACAGCATTATGTTTTAGAAGCATTAAATTCTACTCTGTTAGTGGTTTCCCAATTAGTTATTCTGTTAATATCAGAACTGAATGAGCTTAACATGCGCTGCCGTTCCCGTTCTACAACCGAAGAGCAGTGGCGTGAATCCGTGAACGAATATGAAAAGCAGAGAGTACTGTCGTCAACAAAGGAATATATTGGATTAGAAGTAGCAGACAAGAGATCGTTGATGAAAATTAAAAAGAGTGTCGGAGACAGAACGGAGCCCTGGGGCACACCAGCATTTATTTTGTGAATATCAGACTTGAAACCATCCAAGACAATTTGAATTGAACGTTTCGAATGGTAATTTCTAATCCATTGAAGAAGAGAGTCGTCGATCCCGAAAGCACGCCTTCTAGACAAAAAAGCCGGATGCCAAACTCTGTCAGATGCCTTAGAAATATCAAGTGCAGCTATCCTGCTTTCACCGGATTGATGTACGCTTTGGTTCCACTTTTCGGTGAGACATGCCATCAAATCACCAGTGGACCTGTTGCTGCCGGTCATTAAGAAGTTTTCGTGTTTCGAGATATTTTATGAGCTAATAGTTTATCAGCGTTTCCGTGACCTTGGACAGAAGGGAGGTAAGTGCAATGGATCTGTAGGAGGAGAGAGAGAAGATACGCCTTTTTTAGGGGCGGGCTGAACAAATGCTGTTTTCCATCTGCTCGGATAGAGTCCTAAAGAGTAGAATTGATGAAAAAGCTTACGCAGTGGTTTTGCCAGCGAGGACGAACACTTATTCGGAATGAGGGGAGATATACCATCTGGACCAGCGGATTTGTGCATGCTGAGATCTTAAAATACTCTTGCTACTACACGAGTGCGAAAGTGGATTCGTCCCATTGAATATTCGACGCACTCAAGTGTAAGGTCTAAAACGAATAAAATTTGGAAACTTCAAAGTAAAAAAAAAAATATTTTCATAATTCATGTACATTTTTTTTATTTGCTTTAAGACTCTGTTTTTATTAAATTCATTCACAATTACAAAAAATAAAAAAAATTATTTGGGTTCCCACTCTTTCCTCAACTTTTTCAAATGTCCTTCATAAGGTTGATGACAGTTACATCCGTGATCTTTTTGGACGCTCTTTTCTATTTAGCACTAAAATCTTTTACGTCCTTTGCACACTGCTCAATTTTTCTCAATTAAGCTTTCACCAAAGCCCAATACCTTTCAATGGGACGGCGCTGTGGAACATTGGGTGGATTCATGTCTTTTAGGACAAAGTCGACATTTTTAGCAACAAGAAAGGTCAACGTCGCATGAGCACAGTGTGCTGAAGCTAAATCTGGCCAAAATAATGTTGAACCCTCGTGTTTGTTTAAGAAAGGAATCAACCGTTTTTTTAGGCACTCGTTGATGTACACTTCTCCGTTAATTGTTCCGGTTGTAATACACGATGAGCTCCTGTGTCCACATTGGCAAATGACCTGCCAAACGAGGTATTTTGACCTGAATTTTTCCATCCCAATCGACGTTGTTGATTGCAGAAGAATCTCATCTTCAAACGAGTTGTAAAACTGCACACCTGGAAGAATAGTAAAGTCGGCTTTGACATAAGTTTCGTCATCCAAAACCAAGCACGCTTTCTTCTTGCCGATCAACTCGTATAGCTTTCGGGCTCGTGTTTTTATTTTTTTTTTTTTTGCTTTTCAGTAACTTCTGGTATTTTTTGTTTTTTTCGTGTTTTTAGACCGTTATGTTTTTTAGATCCTTGTACCATTATTTGGTTGGTATTACATTTCCAAGCAAATTCTCTGGATGACATAGTCCGGTTTTTTACGACGGCACCCTCTATTTCCCTGTCCAAATTTGTATCATGTGCTCCACTTTTAGCTCCACTTTTCTATTTTCGCTTAACTGTCAACGTCTCCAAATATCGTTTAGTAACAGAATCCACTGTAGTGCGTGCTATGTTTAAATTTTTTGCGATGAAATGGTTTGGACGCGAAGTATTTTCGAGCCATTTGTCGATGATCTTTTTACGGCGTTCCTTTTGACTCATATTTTATAAATATCTTAAACCGCACCGAACTAAAATTAACAACAAACTGTAACTAGAGAATATACAGGCTAATCTGGGTAAAAATGGGATTGCAATTTTTACGCATTGGAAGTATAGCCCCTATTAAAATTTACAGATTTTATTCATTTCAGTCCTTAGGCGGAGACAAAGCACAATCTGGGAGTGTTGAGCTGTGCAGCAAGCAGATTGGCCTTGTCCATAGAGCTGACAGCTGAAATGTTATTGTAAATGAGCGTTGGGATGGAGGATGAGGCAGAATTTCTAATATTTTTGACGAACGACCAAAAATGTTTACTACCTTTGGGACATTGTAGTATTTTTTGCCTCAGTTTTTAGTCGTATTGGAATTTTACACGTTTAAGAAAGGCGTTGCAGTCATTTCTGGCTCGTTTGAACTTTTTTCGATTTTCCTTAGTTGTGCTGGTCTTGAAGGACCGAAAAAACCTTTCTCTAACCGTGACAGGCTCTTTACAGCTCGAGTCGTACCATGCCTTTTCTTTTGGTCATCCGATGAGGGATAAAGTTTCTCATTCCAAAGAGAATGGTGTCTGTGATAATATCAGCTGCGGCATCCACATCGTTATCAAGGAAGCATAACGACCAGTTCAAATTCCTAAAGAAGCTGTTAAGACCGCTCCAGTTGGATTTCTCGTATTGCCATACGGTTCTTTTAGGAATCTTTTCTCTAACTGTGTGTTCGGTGTACGACAAATTAGCTGATATGACACAATGGTCCGACGAGCCTAAAGGGGAGAGCACATCAACGGTGTACTTATCAGGGTGAGAAATTAAAAAAAAGTCCAAGGTGTTGGCGATATGACTGTCAACGTCTGGTATTCGCGTGGGCTCATTTACAAGCTGGGTTAAGTTATTTATTATTCATTCCTGACAGTTTTGTTATCTTGCTGAAGCTCGTGCTAAATATGATTGGGAGTTCAAGTCTGTTTGGGAGCGGTTACCACCGGGAAGTAGAATAAGCTCAATTAATATCTATTCAAAGTTGCAGCACTGAACATCGCTAGGTTGACACCGAACAGACCCTGATTTTCATAAGAATGTCCAAGTTCTACCTCCAGATACAAAACATCAATATTGAAGTAAGGGTTTATTCATGCACCCCACCACTAGGAGGTAAGACAAGCACTCGCTACGAACTTGATGGTTGCGCTGCTGGCCTAATCCAAGTTATAGGACACCCATCACATCCTCATACATTTTAAGTTCGTTATTATAGTGTCCATATACAGAGTCATACATACGAGTATATGCATGCTATGAGTTCAGATTATTCGCACATATTACTCCCCGGCAATCTACAATTTGAGTTATTATTATAAATATCTGAACTTACGAAACAGTATTGAAAATATTGATCAAAACGGTCTAAGATCCTTTTCATTCTGTAATTTGATGAAATTAACGTTCTTGCCTTCCTAAAGAAAGGTACGTGTCGGTATAAATCTTTTAATCTTCTACTCAAAATAATATGAAAGATTATAATGGTTCTTTTATTTAAATAAAAAAAAAATTAAGAGCAACTTCTCAATTCTAGGTATTAAGAGAAATCATGTCTGAAGTCATTTGGGAAAGTGCTGACTATTATAATTTTCTCCTTCCCGCTCCAAAGATTGTAATGAAAAGGACTTCCACTTCATATATCCTGAAATCCTACGTAAATGTACGAGTATACGAGTATGTACATATACTTTTAAATATTTTTCATCATTGTCCTTATAACAATGAGAGCGCAGAAAATGGTCTGCGAGAATATCTCAGAAATTAGAAGCCACTTGGAGGGAAAATTTTCCCGCTGAATGCCGCAAATTTGTATAAGTGTTTGAGTAACCAAGATCCTTTTGTTCCATGATTCGAGATACGAATATACATAGTATATATGCACGTATGCATATATGCCCTGGTTGTAATAGAGTGCCGTCGCCACTTCCTATCTCGTGCTAATTTTTGGTTGTTGTAATACATAATGACCTTAAAATTCATTAGTGACGCTAATCATAGAGAGAAAAGCATCTGAGGGCATAATGCATAGTTGATGAGGACTGAAAGGATGCATGGCGGGGCCAAACCACAGCTGGCTGCGGTGGAATTAAATAACCAATAATTTATTTATATTAATTAATAAACAAGCGGGTGAAAGTGGCATGGCACTGACGACAGATGGTGACAAGAACAACGATGCTACTCGTACACCGTATTGTGTTACAATGGGGGTGAAGAAGTAAGCGTCAACCGCAGCAGGTAATGAATCGAATCAAGAAACATTTAATGCGAGTTAATTAAACACAACTTTCAGTAATTGATGTATTGTGAATTGGAAGCTTTGACATGAGTGGGAAGTATAACAAGATTGTTGTTAAACTGTCAGCAATGAGAATAGCATGCTCAATTGGCTACTTTTTTTTTAAATTATATTTGTAATTGATAATAAGAAGTCAAAAAACATTGATGTTTCATGATGGGGCTCTGCAGCTCAATGTGGGGCTATATGTTGAAATCAGCTTTGTAGTTCTGAGATTCTCAAGTTGGCTTGGCTTTTTTGAGGTCGGAATTATTATTAAGACTTTTGACCATCAAGTGTTCAAAGCTGCTATGACCTTTGCTCGTCGAATTAATTATTTCAGAAAACGGAAAATAGTGTCCTTATACGCCATTGATATAAATGCGGCCACAAAGAAATATCTGTTTTGATGAAGGAAATAAGATGATGATCTCGAAGAAGAAAATGAAAACGGAGAGATCACTATTGTAAACTATACGAGTATACTAGAAGAAAATCGATTCGATGTTAGGCGTCTCTAATGAAGATTTAAATCTATTGCTACCATCTTTCAGTACAACACCATTGTTCTGAACGAAATCATTCCTGGGCGCAGGGAAAGTCGAAACATGAGTTTTGGTGTCATTGCACCACACGGTATGCCCATAAGACTGAAGTGAAAAGATGGCGCAAGGCTATCAAAACCCCAGTGCGTATTGTGGCAAAGATCACTTCACTTTAAACTGAAAATGGCTTTGACAATGCAGCTCATGGTATGAATACAAAGGGAAGAGAGATCCATTGATACATCTCGAATAGAGCTAGGTGTTCCACAGAAAGCCCACGTGGTTGTTCTACCATACAAAATACGCAAAAGATATAACTGGCCTAATTATAACCAAACAGATCCATAGGAACGTAAGAGAAACGGATGGAGATACCTTTAAGCACTAGATGAGTAAGATCAGTCAGCTTCCCCCTTCTCGTAAAGAGAACTAACTTCATGTTTGAGAGGATTGACTGAAACCCCATTTCTACTGCACCAATCGTCTATGGCCGCCTGTACTTTAGAGCAGACAACCACACGATCCAATAGGCAGCACAGCTACATCATCTGCATATGCCTGAGTCTAAACGTGAAAACTATTAAGAGGGTTAAGCAGTGGGTAAGCTAATATGCACCATGGATTACAACGGTGTAGTGCATCATGAATTTTTGCCAGAAGGCCAGACAGTAAACAAAGAGCATTAATTGGGCGTTATGAGACATTTGCGTGAAGCAATTCGCTGAAAGAGACCAGAATTGTGAGCAGAAAACTCGTGGATTTTGCACCATTATAATGCACAGTGCTATCATTATTCGTAATTTTTTGACGAAAAATGCAACAAATACCATCCAACAGAGACCGAATTCACCTGATTTGGCTCCCTGTGACTTCTTTCTGTTAATCGAGTTAAAAAGCACTACGGGGAGCGCGTTTCAGCAGCCAAAAGGAAGTAATGGAAAAATCGCAGGAAGCACTGATGGACATACCGAAAACCGAATATAAAAAATGTTTCGAGGATTGGATCAAGCGCTGGCATAAGTATGTTGCAGTCGATGGGGATTACTTTAAAGGGGACAATATAGATTTAGATGAATAAACTCGTATTTTTAATTTTCTGAATAAATTCTGTACCACCGGGAAGGTGGTACTCGTATGTCTTATATTACTCTTACCATGTCTCACATATGCACCATACTCGTATAATCAAATTCACCACACGCGTTTGAGAATAGCTTTGGGGATTTCGAGTGACAAAGATGAAAAAAAAGGAAGGGAAGCATCATAGACAATATTTCCTCACTTTAATTTGAGGACCAATGTGGAATATAAACCAACCAACCCCTACATCATATCAAGTTAAACAGACCACTACAGAGGCACAAGCTGAACATATTTCGAAGGCTTTATCTGAGTATCATCCTCCTTAGAATTCCTCTAAATGACAAATTCCCGGTTTAATTTAGAATCATTTTATACCATCCGCTAAGATGCTCATAGAAAGTAAATAAGTAGTTATTAAGTAGAGTAAAGAATTTCCATAAAATTTGAAAGTCAAGAAAGCACCTTAGTTACTAACTATTCCATTCCTTTATTTATATTATAACACCCTTTAGAATCATGCAAACTACAAGTTTCGTAACATAGTGATTTTTTTTTAAAACCAAATCCCGGAACAACTATTATCAAGCAAAACTTCAAGACAGGTGGTGATAGAAAGGTTATTGTCATCTACGCTAGCTTAATATGTAAAATGAATACAGGATTCTGAGATGAACTTTAAGATCTACAAATCCCTTCGGGGGCATATAAGTAGTTAACTTAAAAGGAAAAATTATAAGTAGAACTTCGTATGTTCTCGTTGTCTAGGAATACGAAATATAAGTCGATAGAAGCGGTACGAAAAACTACAAACCGCATACCAACGTTTTTTGTAGGAATGGAATTTCCTTTATGTACCATCCGTCCTGAATGTGAAGACCACAGTATGGATTCTCTAAGTTACCCTCTGGCCAAGGAATCTCCTTTTTCAATGCATTACAATGCGAATGATGTCAGTGGCCAATCTGTTACGCTTGACGATGCATTTCTTGCCAAAAGGACTAAGGGCTAACGTTAACATTTGCTTCGAAGTCAACTGGAATTTTCAAATGAATAGGGTGAATAATTTGGGAACTTGCACCAGTTCTTGTACTGGGTTTGAGGCAGTCAGTTCTGCCAGAGGATATTTGCATACATCTTATGTATTGTATCCTTCCCAGTCCTATTTTTGGGGGATACTGTTTCCAAGGTTTAGAGCTCACTAGGTCAACATTGTATGTTGGGTGGCAATTATAGCTTTTTCCCACATTCTTTCTCAGTACATGGCCACTGGCTGACCCATCTGGATAATCGTGACGATGATGAACGGCAGTTAAATGTTTAACCAGTGGCGTTGGGTGGTTGAAAATTATCGTTCATTGAAATTTGTACCATCTGGTACTTTTGCACATCTCTCTGGCAGTTGAGATGGTGGTAGTCCATCAGTCAGTTCTAGTCAATGAGTTGCATTCTGAATGCTGTTTGTTAGCTTTGCCAAATAACTTCTCATTCAGGGTTACAGCTGGTGTTTCTATATAATGAAATGTGAAATATGTAAAGGATGAAGTCCGGGTTCATGCCGGGTGGCATTTCATTACGCAGGTCTTCTAGGTTTAAATAGAAATGAATCCAAAGCATCTTTACCATGGTGTTATGCTCCTATATATGTAAGTATATTTTACACAAGTGTACGTGCGACAAATAGGTAATTGAAGCAGGTTTCACCTGATTATTAGGCAATCCTGCCTACATTTTGCACTGCTCGTTAGTTCTCCGCACGTCTGTCCTCAGTCTGTGCACAGTACACCAGCATCTTAATTGCATTCCAATGGCGCCCTTTCCCAATTTTTCTTTTTTTGAGGAGCATGAAACTTGATTTAAGCTATCGCCATATCCTGAAATATTGACTTGCCACAGGAATAACTTCGAGTAAAGACAGCGTTCTACTACTGACATTATCGTGTTCATATCACCGAACTTATCCTTTCGCGTACCTGAGCTCTCTCGCTGGTTGTCCCAGCCAATCTCAACCTGCTTGAATCCGGATGTAAGAGAAATTATCTATATACAACACTTTAAGGGCAAATGTTTTCATTATACACTGTGTTAATGACAAACCAAAGAAAAAAAACGAAATCTTTTCTGAGGAGTTTCTTAAAGTAAACGTAGCATATTACATTCCACATTTAATTAAGCGGTAATCGGATCAAGAAAGAAATTAGCATAAGACACGCCAATAATCACCAAATGTATTAACATATGCAGTAGTGTCCGCTTATAACGAACTCGAAGGGACAGACCAAATTAGTTCGTTATAGCCAAAGCTCGTTATAAGTGATATGCTAAAAAAAACATCAAGTTTTGTTTAGAAAACCAGAAAAGAAGAAAAGTAGGAAAACTAATAAATAAAAATACTAAAAACAGTATTTCAGTACACAAGCATTATACTTTTATTTAATTTCTATTTAAAAAAGTCATGAATTTTAGATTGTTTTGTTTGAGAAAACTTTAAATCGTTTAAAAACAATTCAACGTCTGCAAGTCCATTAAAAATCCTTTGGGGAGTGTTTTTTGACTGAAGGAAAGCACGAAGGCCCCCAGCAAAGCATAATGCGTCCGATGTGGATACTGGAGCTGCTACAAATTCCACATTCTCACTCTCTTTGTCGTCTTCATTCTCGTCAACATCTTCACTACCATTTATAGAAGCCACAATAGCATCATCATCCAGAAGTTCTACAGTTATAAGGTTGTCATCATAGTGCCCATATTCCTCAAAAGCGTCGCTATCGATAGCAGTTGTTAACGCATTTTGAGATCCTATGTCTTCATCGTGATTTAGTCTGAGCCAGTCAACTAAGGGTATATGGTATTGTAATTCAAATCGAAACTGTCTACACTGCTGATGAATCCGCCATGTCGAAAACAATTTAAAATATTTTTTTGTGTAACTTTTTGCCATGTCATGTGAATTAAATTTATAGCATCCAATAGATTAACTGTAAAGTTTTCTTCTTTCTTATCTTTCTTCATGAGAAGCAAATGCCGATAATAATTGCTCATTAAACTATGAATGACACCTTGGTCCATAGGTTGCAGTCTTGAGCTTGTGTTAGAAGGCATAAACACTAACTTAATTGACTCCCAATCCTTAACATCTCGATGAGCCGGACAGTTATCCTCCAGTAATAAAATTTTTCTATTTTTACGACGTAATTCATTGTCCCACTGTCTTAACTCATTTAAAAAAAATTCGGAAGTCATCCAAGCACTCAGATTAAATTTGTAGTTGACCGGCAATTGTTTAACTTTTTTGAAGCACCTGGGCTTTTTTGATTTCCCTATGACTAGCAGTCTTCTTTTTTTCTGTCCCCAAAAAATTTGCCACCACCAACACGGTTATACGTTCTTTAGATAATTTCAAACCAATGCACGTCTCTCCTTTCTATTAGGTGTAAGTTTATAAAATAAGCCAGTCTCGTCGCCGTTAAATATGTCCTCATCTTTAATATTTCCCTTAATACTTGGCCATTTGTTTTGCAACCAATCATCAATAATACCCATGTCAACTGCTGCCGCTTCCCCAACAAATTTTCCGCTGCTAATATCATGTCGTTTTTAAATCTATTCAACCAACTTTTACTAAGATTGCATTCCTGATTCGTAAACTTTCGACCAAGCTCTTCGACTTTTTCCTGTAATATAGCACTACTTACAGTAACATTGTTAGCCCTTTGTTGACATAACCACTTTAACAATCCACTATCCACTCTTTCGTTTGTAGGTTTTTTTTCGAATTTGTTTAGTTGAAGTGGTCCAGGATCGCCTCCCTTTTCTTTCAAATTGTGCCAACAGTCGGCTTATTTAGTCCCATCATGCATATGGTATATCGGTTTGAATTTCAGATTGTTGTAAACGCTTTATTATATCGTATTTGCCTTTTAATGAGAATCATTTTCTCTTTTTATTTGATACTGTTTCTCCCATTTTATATAATTGATTCTCAGACGCGTAGTATCCCTCCTCTATGCACTTTGGTGCTCAACTAATTTGTGCTACCTTTGAAATGTATCCTTTGATGCAAATATACTGTGATTCCGGTAAGTACCGACAAAATTATGTTCAATGACAACATTTTGTTGTTTGAGAATGTTGGTGTGTACATATGTTAAGTGGAGTAAACAGTTCTAGTGGAAGCCACGAAAAATTGGGGAAATCTAAATGACAATGTAAAGTGAGACAGCATTGCTTCGTTATAAGCGGGCATTTTCTTTATTTAACGCGCAAAAGGGTTCAATATATGCGAAAGTTCGCTATAAGAGAGTTCGCTATATGCGACATTATAATCCATAGTTCTTACGGGACATTGATTGGGACTGGGTGAAATATTTATTTTTTTTTTTATAAACAGCACGCGCTCAAGGAGTTTTTGTACCCTTAAAATGTTCGTACACAGCGCGGGCGAAGGAAATTTAGGGAGGAAGAAAAGACGGGTACCGATGTACATTGTTTTTCAATGTTTGTAAATTATAACGACCAGGAAACACAACGATCGGTAGGGCATTCCATAAGCGAGTTGTATGGCTTAGGAAAAAATCACGATAATTTAGAGCACGTCCGAAAATGGGCTTGAGGGTATACTGATGAGCATTCATAGCGAAACGGGTGTTACGGTTGAAAGTGTGGAATGCTACTGACGATTTTAATGGAGCACTGGTGCTGGAAATAGCGATAAAACAAAGTGAGACAGGAGACATTTTACGTCAGTGTTCGAGGGTGTCAATTGATTGACTGATATTAGTATCACCAATGAGCTTAATCGCACGGTTTTGAATCCTATCTAGCAGGTGCAGAGGTGTTTGAGGAGCACCTGACCAGATGTGGGCATTGTACTCCAATTTTGGGCGGATGAATGCCTTATATATTGTGGCCAAATCAGAGGGGGTAAAATATTTCTTACATCGCTTGAGGAAACCTAGACATTTCGCAGCATTCGCAGCGACATCGAATATGTGGTCATTCCAACGTAAGTTGTCACTGACACACATACCGAGAATGGAAAGTTTATCGGTTTCGACGATGCAAGTGCCATTCATGGATAATGGCTGGGTATTTAGATTTAGCATTTATTTTGTGAATATCAGACTTCAAACCAAGACACCTTGAATTAAACGTTCCGAAATTTAATTTCTAATCCCTTGGAGAAGAGAATCATCGATCCCAAAAGCACGCATTTTCGACAAAAGAGCCTGATGCCAAACTCTGTCAAATGCCTTAGAAATACCAAGTGCAACTAACTTGCTTTCGCCAGATTGATGTACGGTTTGGTTCCACTTTTCGGTGAGACATGCCATCAAATCACCAGTGGACCTGTTGCTACGAAAACCATATTGCCGGTCATTGAGAAGTTTTCGTGTTTCGAGATATTTCATGAGCTAATGGTTTATCAGCGTTTCCATGACCTTGGAAAGAAGGGACGTAGTTGCAATGGGTCTGTAGGAGGAGAGAGAAGAAGATTCGCCTTTTTTAGGGACAGGCTGGACAAATACTGTTTTCCATCTTCTCGGAAAGAGTCCTAACAAGTAGGATTGATGCGTAAGCTTTTACGCGGTGGTTTTGTCAGCGAGGAAGAACACCTCTTCAGAAGGAGGGGATTTATACCATCTTTACCAGCGGATTTATATATGTTGAGATCTTTAGGTACTCTTGCTACTACACGAGTGCGAAAGTGGATTCGCACCATTGTAGATTCGACGCACTCAAGTGTAGGCGGAGACTAAGCACTATCTGCTAGTGTTAAGCTGGCCGCAAAGTGTGCAGCAAGCAGATTGGTCTTGTCCAAAGAGCTGACAGCTGGGATGTCATTGTAAATGAGCGTTGGGATGGAGGATGAGGCAGAATTTCTAATGTTTTTGACGAATGACTAAAAATTTGTACTGCCTTTGGGACATTGCAGTATTTTTTGCCTGAGTTTTTGGTCGTATTGGAATTTCACACGCTTGAGAAAGACATTGCAGTCATTTCTGGCTCGTTTAAATTTTTTCGGTTTTCCCCTATCGGGTTGGTCTTGTAGGACCGGAAAAACATTTCCCTAACCCTGACAGCTCGAGTCGTACCATGCCTTTTCTTTTGGTTTGATACTCTTCATCCGATGAGGGTAAAGCATCTCATTCCAAAGAGAATAGTTTCTGTGATCATGTCAGCAGCGGCATCCACGTCGTTATCGAGGAAACATAGCGACCAGTTAAAATTTCTAAAGAAGTTGATAAGTACGCTCTAACTGTATCTTTTCTCTAACTGTGTGGTCGGTGTACGAGAATTTAGCTGACATGACACAATGGTCCGACGAGCTTATAGGGGAGAGCACATCAACGCAGTACTTGTTATGGTGAGAAGTTAAAAATAAGTCCAGGGTGGTAGCGGTATAACTATCAACGTGTGGTATTCGTGTGGGCTCATTTACGAGCTGGATTAAGTTATTTTCCGCAACACACCTTCCTTCGGGTGTTGTCTGTCCAGAATGTCGAAGCCACCCAGAATTGTGTATATTGAAATCGCCCGTAATAACGATTTCAGTATGAGGATACAGGGATACAATTCTTTGAATGGAGTCAGACAGCGCATCAAACTCGTGAAAGGTCGAGTTGCTGTCCACTTTGGGGCTTCTGTAAATAAAGCAGTAGTGGATAATTTGCTTACGGAGATGGAATTTTAACCACATGAAATTGAATTCCTGATTGGAACAGGGACTACATTGTGGTGGAGTTTGGTAAGCTACATCACTACGCACGTAAATGGCGAGACCGCGGTGAGAGAAGAATAATGGCACTAGTTCGTAGCCAGATAGCTTCAGATCAGAGTGATCTGAGAGGTGTGGGCGGGGATCTACCTGTGTTTCACTAAGTGCCAAAACAGCGGTCTGTATTTACAGACTTGGACGTACGCAGAAAAGTGATTACTTTTTAGCTCGCGTATAATGGCTACGTCCACCCTAAATTCCCTAGTTATAATTACAGACAAACACAGTAAACACAAGCACCGACGATACTAAGTTTATTCATTCATTATAACCAAACTTTCGGTTAAACCGGGTTCGCTTTAATCGGTCACTACTGTAGTTCGTTAAATTTCTATGTTGTCATTCGCTTGTTAACTTTCATCGAGATCGGAAGCAAAATTTCTCAAGGAAAATCCTCATCATCATCATTAAAGATCAAAGTCTGAAAATTCTAGTTAATTAATTAATTAATGAAAATGTTTAAGAACAGAAAAGAACATTTGTTCTCTTTTATTGTTTTTAATTTTTTTTGTGAACACTCTGGTTGGTGTCATGGTTTACTTCTTATTTTGTTGGCTTGCTAATATACAGCAGAAATAAATGAGCACAATTATTATAATCATTTGATCAGGGAGTTAATTGATTCATGCGAATGGTCAGTTTCTTTCGATATTGGTGGTATAATTGTTATCTTTATTCCATTGTACAAAATCAAAAAGTTCAAAAGAGTTCAGATGCGAGAGGAAAACTATTGTACATTTAGTGGTGTGTGCTTGGCGCTATTTTTTTCTATCAAGAAACGCAAGTTGAAATCATTCGCTTAACTTTTAATCTGTTGGTCATGATGTCAAGTTCAATCGAATTCACTTTTGTTCTCGTTTTAACTGGATAGACGACTACGGGACAAAAAATAATACCCAGTTTGCTGCGATCGAACTTCCCATGACTAATTGATCTCTGTGATCGATGATTAATCGATAGCGCAGTAATCTACTCGTAGGATTTGAGATAAACGAGAAGCACACAGATGTTCAAATAATAGCGGGGGAAATTTTAGGAAAATTTACCACCAGAGCTCCGATGCTGTGGACTTAGCTTATAGCAGAAGCATCGCTTGGGGTTGTTTCACCTAGTGCTTTGGAGCCTTTTTTTGTTGTCCGGAGGGGAAAGCATGATGCTGCGCACTGTACAGGTGATCATGTGAGACACTGGCCCACTAAACCTAAACTCCGCAAAGAATAATTGTCCTTGTTTCACCCCACGGAAGCTAGAAATCAAGAACTTGTTGGTTCTAGTACTCGTTTTTTTGTCAAAGTGAAGGAAGAGTATTGGCTCTGGTTATTTGACGCGTGTCTGTGACTTTTATTTGCTACGGAATTCTTAATTTCCATTAGTCTCCCCGCGAATCTTCCTTATTTCGCGGGACTGGTTAGCAGTTCCTTCATTGCCTACATCTGCTGTCTTAGGTAATATTATTTCCTTCGCCATTTTGCCATCTTTGGCGGTCGAGTCTTCTCCGCTCAATTAGGATGGCCGTCACTAACTGGCCAACTTCATTCCATTTTTCCTCTGAGAGGGTTATTTCGCTAATAATCACGTTTGCATGTGAAAAGTTGCTGCCTGGTCTTTAGAAGCGTGGGCAGTGGAAAACTGCATGATCTGCAGGCTCCTCCTGATTTGGAGAAGATGTACAGATTGGAGTCAGGTCCGAATTTGTACAGATATTTTCATTGCCGGTTAGAAACTATGTGATGTAGAAATTTAATTCCCCAGCACTTCTTTTCACCCAAGGTTATATATATTGGGGATAAGTTGATGGGTCTATGTATGTTATATTCCTTATCCCATTGATTATGCTCCTTTTGAACTGAGATATCCGTTTTATCCCCTTACGGATCTCCCCAATTGAGCCGTTGAGTGCACAAGAACTTATTCCAATGTATACGCATCTCATTTCTTCGGCCATTAAATCAGTCGCCATCATACCAGCTAAACCGCTGTCGGATCCGGAAGTGGCGGATTGCTCTCAAAGCGATTAGTGTATAAATTCTCATAATTTCTTCTAAATTTCCAGTGCGCCCGCCCATACTGGAGACGCGTAGTATAACTGAGCTAACTACTTTCTAGAGTAATAATCGGCGACTACATCTGGGTCTTCCGATGTTTGGCATTAAAGTAATCGGTGCTTTCTTAAATTTGTTCTCTATGGATTTGTTTAATTCAAATAGTTCCGCGGATACATGGAGTCGATCACATTTTGTTACACATGTTTACATGCAAAAAATTCTTTGCCGCTATCGTTTTTCTCTTAAACTTTAAGTATGTCGAAAAACAGTGCGGTTACGTGTGTTAATACGGAACACGGCGAACGAAACTTTCAATTTAACTGCATTTTTCGTTCTGCCACATCAATAATTTATTTATAGGTCATACCCAAAAGACTTTACAGTTCTTTTCAAACAATTGTTAAACCACCAAGCTTCGTTTACAGTGGAGCCGGCTTTTCGAAGCACCTTGCAAAGATTTTGCATCAGCCTTAAATATTTCTTCAAAATCATGCCACATATCTTGAACGCTTATTTTTTTCTTTTGGTTTATGCCATATTGAAGCCATTTTCAAGCCATTTCCGCAGTTTGATAGCCCAAATGTGACTACTAGCAATGTTCCAGTTGTGCAAATCTTTCCTTTTTAACTGATATTGATATCGGTTGGCTTTCTTGTGGTTTCTAGACAAAAAAGTTCTGTCGAAAAGTTGGCATAGACTCGTAGACATATGCTAGTCTAGTCGATTTAGTATTTTGCAGGGGTTAAGCATTTTTCTCGCACCTGATTCCTGGTTTTGAGAGAGTTTCTTCGAATGCCGTCTTATTATTAGTGAATGTTTTAAATTTAACCGCTACCCTACTGAAGAATTTCCAGCCTCCAAGTGTTGGAACCAATACAAAATAGCAGCTGTTTGCAAGCAAAAAGGTGATATAAATAAGAATAACAATTCGAAGAGAGATCAAGGAAGCTACTTGGACTTAAGCACCACTTTATTAAGGAACGCTGCCTTAGTAACCTAGTGAAGCTTTATATTCCAAATTTGCCGTCATTCTAACTTTGCTCCGGATGGATGCCTAGAAACACAAATATCGTTTCCGATAAAACACTTTATGTACAATACTTTTCCTATCGAAATCTCTTCAATAATTTCAAGGTTAGTCCGGATAAACAAATATGTATATACCATAAGCAGATGAACAACATTGTTAAAAATTGTATGATGTAAAAAGTCACACGAGCTTCTGAAAAGGTAGTCATTTCGGAATCATCAATGTTTCATTTTACGATGGGTATTATGTTGTTTGATCCATATGGTGTTTATATTGATTTTCCATCAGCTATTTTCTCATAATTGCAGAGTTCTGTGCCTTGCATAAAGTAAAAAGGACAGAAGCCAAGCTGCGAAGAAGCCAAAGAGTTCCAAAACCGGCGCGAAAGGGTTTACAAAAACCTAGCACCCTAGACTACTAAACCATCCTAAATTTGTTACAGAGAAAGCAATGACAGTTTTTTTTTCTGCCTCGTGAAGGAAAAGACGATAGATGGGTAAAATGAAATGCCTAAATTTGCCTTAATTTGCTGGAAAGCAAATATTTGCACAAGCCACGTTGCAGGAAGCAGTACAACTCTAGATCCTCATATTACAATACCCCATCCATTTATTGCCATCCGCTATGAAAATTAGAAAATTAAAAAAGAATAACTTTGGACTTTCTCGAACCGGATCAATTAAAAGCAATTAATTTGAAATATACCTTCAGTGATTCAAGATGCAATTCAATGAAAGCCAAACTATTTTACGAAGCCAATATGCATTTTATTGTTGAATTCTTCTCGATAAAAAATCGACATATTGACGCTTGATAGACAGAAAGCCCCTAACCTTGTATACTTCTTTATGGCTTAAAACTTTATGAAAACCGAGGGTCCCCTTAAATCATTAACTCTGACGTTTTGACAATGAGCAAGTATCTAATCAAATATTGGATCGGTTTATATACGATAAAGTTGACATATTTTTTAAAGTCTCGAAGGAGGACACGTGGAATAATACTCCCTAATGGAGGAAAGAAGTCGTAAACACGAGAAAATAGCAGAGCACGCAAAACATGGAAACAATTCCGAGAATAAAACTCTTTTGGACCATCAATATAATGAACTCAAGGTACTATACAGCTGGAGATTTCGAAAATGAGAGATTTCTAAGTGTGTATCATGAAAATAAAATCAAATTATTCATTCTAGAAAGCCACGAAGGGTATTAAAAAACCTCAAATTCAATTGCTTCTAGAAAAAGCTGCTACACACATACCAATTTGTACGCATAATTTTTAGGACGTTTGAGTGGGGAGAAATTGTGTTCTACTCTACAGTCTACACACATCCCAATTGCAAAGTCCAATCTGCAATAAGATTTCGTTCGAGTAGATTATCATGTCACTGTCAATATCGAAGACACCAAAAATTGAAAAAAAAAATAAATATTGGATGAAAAATATATTCTTGAAAATCAATTGAGCCACACAAATGTGATACGAGAGTTGGAACCAATGGATTCCAAAAACTTGAGATTGGATATGAATTGCTTCAGGGAAATATTTTCTTACTTTTTTTATGGTGCCAACATGGAAAGTTTTTCGTAATGTTTTTTTTTTCTCTGTTTAGGTAAGTTTTGTTTCTTTTTTCGTCCCAAAAACAAGGCATAATCCTATAGAGTTCAACTTACTTACTTACTTAAGGTGGCGCTACAGTCCGGGGTGGAATTGGGCCTCAACCAACAAGTGCCTCCAGTTTGGCACACTAAGTTGCTGAGCTTCCACGGCGTCGATGTTGCTGTATCTCCTCCTCCACTCACCGTATATGCAGACGGGACCGCAAATCATCCGAAGAATTTTCCTCTCAAAGCAGCCATTTTCGCCCCTCCGCAAAGTCGATTAGCCTTAATCTGTTATCAGAGGAGGTATAGTGCAGTCTATACTTTCCGACAGGGCTACCAAAGATGGACAATTTTAATGTCGCAGCTAGGCCACTGCCCGTAGAATTGTCTAATGGCTAATGTTGGCACATTCAACTCAAGATTTGAGCGCACCATCAAGAGGTTCTTGTACCCTTAAAATGTTCGTACACAGCGCTGGCGAAGGAAATTTAGGGAAGAAGAAAGGACAGGTACCGATGTACATTGTTTTTAAATGTTTGTAAATTATAACGACCAGGTAACACAAAGATGGACAGGACATTCCATAAGCGAGTTGTACGGCTTAGGAAAGAATCACGATATTTTAGCGTACGTCCGAAAATGAGCTTGAGGGTATACTGATGAGCATTCATAGTGAGACGGGTATTACGGTTGAAAGTTTGAATGGGTGGAATGCTACTGGAGATTTCAATGGAGCACTGGTGGTGGAAACAGCGATAAAACAAAGTGAGACAGGAGACATTACGTTGCTGTTCGAGGGTGTCAATTGATTGACTGATATTAGTATCACCAATGAGTTTAATCGCACGGTTTTGAATTATATCTAGCGGGTGCAGAGATGTGCTCCGGGTGCTCTGACCAGATGTGAGCATTATACTCCAATTTTGGGAGGATGAATGCCTTATATATTGTGGCCAGATCAGAGGGTATAAAATATTTCTTACATCGCTTGAGGAAACCTAGACATTTCGCAGCATTTTTGACGACATCGAATATGTGGTCATTCCAACGTAAGTTGTCACTGACACACATACCGAGAATGGAAAGTTTCGGCGATGTAAGTGCCATTCATGGATAATGGCTGGGGATTTGAATTTCGCTTTAATGACAGCAGACAGCATTGAGTTTTGGAAGCATTAAATTACACCCTGTTGATAGATCCCCAATTGGTTGTGCTGTTAATATCGGAATTTAATGAGCTTAACATACGCTGCCGTTCCTGTTCTACAGCCGAAGAAAAGGGGCGTGAGTCCGGGAAAGAATATGAAAAGCAGAGGGTACTGTCATCAGCAAAGGAATATATTGGATTAGAAGTAGCAGACAAGAGTGTAGGAGACAGAATGGAGCCCTAGGGCACATCCGCATTTATTTTGTGAGTATCAGACTTGAACCCGCCCAAAACAACTTGAATTGAACGTTCCGAAAGGTAATTTTTAATCCATCCCGAATACTCCGATTACTCGACCGTGACTAATACATATGTATTGAAATAACACCAGCACAGCTACTGGATAGGATTAACAAACTTAAAGATGACTTTTCTCCTAGTTCAGACTTCCAAAAAAGTGTGCCAATAATTTTATCCAAGCTCTCGTAAACTTATTCAGGCTTTCGATCTCCCAGAGGGTTTTTCTTCGCCTCTAAGGAAAAATCCTTTTTATTATGAAATTGATTTTGAGGACTTTTTTTAAGAAAAAGTTACAAGCTATTCCTTTTTTTCAAAAATTTGTGTTTATAATATTTAACAGGTTTTTGATGTGTTCTTTATTGAAGTATTTTTTTATAGTTCTCCCAAAAATAGCTCATAATTATCTACAACCGTTTTGGAGTTCACCCGAATGCCATTCGTACTCCGCAACGAAGCTCAAACCTTCCAGCGCTTCATGCGCCAAGTGTCGAGCGGACTTGAGTTTATTTTTTTTATGTGGCTGACATACTACTCGCCAGCAAGATGGACGGGGAACATGAAATGCACCATATACTGCTGTTCCAGCGTCTTTCCGATTATGAACTGCGCATAAAAGCTTTCAACTACACATTCGGAGCTTCCACATTGCAGTTTTTGGGATTCGGCACTTCAAAAGATGGAATTCAATCATCGAAGGAACGGATTGGAACAATTAAAAACTTCCCTGAACCTAAGTCCATTATAAACGTGGAAAGATATGTCGGTATGATAAATTACTATCATCGTTTTATTGTACACTGCATCTATATTTTCCCCCATCTACGACCACTTAACAAAACTTACCATTATCAAAGCCAATGAAATTGTTTCACATGGACCCCAAAGCGCAAAGGCAAAGCGCCAAATTTCTGAAGTCACTCTTCTCAACCACTCTCAAGAAGATGCTGAATTTAGATTAACAACTGATCCATTCAATACGGACATCGCGGCGGTAATTCAAGAGTGAAAAGGAGAATGTTGGTAACCAGTGCAGTAGCCTATTTTAGCAAAAGCATTTCGCCTACACAATCGCGATATTCCGCATTCGACGGAGAGCTATTAGCAATCCACTTGGCTGCACAACACTTTACAAATTTCTTCGAAGAGCAAGATTTTGCAATCTTTACAGACCATAAGCCACTGGCAACTGCCCAACAACAAAGACCATCCGTAGTCGTAAACAAGAACGAAGATTGGACCTGATATCGTAGTTCATAAGCGATATACATACGATATGTCGAGGGTTCGGTAAACATGGTAGCCGACGTCCAGGTGCTTCTTCATCGAGAAACTAGCCTAGGCACAAGTCGGTGACGAAGAACTCACATCGCTCATTCGTAACCCTAGCATAAAACTGGAATTTATAGAAATACCGGCTTTCGATATCTCCTTATGGTGCGAAAGATCTACCGATGCCAATAGGCCATACGTCCCTCAAGACAAAAGGAAAACTATTTTCCAGGCAATACATTCCCTTGCGCATCCAGGAATCAGAGCATCGCTAAAGAAAATCGGAAAAATGTAATTGGGCAAAAAATTTCACCCCATACCAGGAAGAGAAAGTGCAGAAACACACTAAATCGCCAATCGAACAGATAAAAATCCCGACGTGTATATTCCAACAGATTCACTTAGACGTCTTTGGATCGCTTCCCCCATCTAATGATAACGATAGATTCTCCAGATAGCCCCAAGCATATCGGGACATAAATGCAGAAACCATTGCTAGAACATACGTCCACGAGCACGTTTCTCGTTTCGGGGTGCCGAATACAATACCAACTAACCAAGGCTCACAATTCTAGTCCAAGTTGTTCAGTGAACTCACAAAATTTCTTGGCATTACACACATTCGTACTGCATGGCATGGTGAAGAGGCTCCTTCGATAATTAAAAACGTCGATACCTTCCACTGGAGGCTAAATAAACTGGTCACAAGCATTTCCTTTAGACTCACTCGTTATTCGAACGACCATCAAGGAGAACATACAACATTCATTGTCGCCACCATCCAAAGATAATTTAAACGAATTTAACTTTGTGGAACAACTAAATTGTTTTTTTTTATAAACATCCCGACACTAACACTGCAAACAAGGAAAACAACAAAAACTTCTATGCACCTCTTAAATACTTTAAACACATACAGGCAAGTCCTGGTAAGAAACAACAAGGTAAAACGATCTCATGAACTTTCTCATGAGCGTCCTTATAACGTAATTAAAAAGTTAGGAAAACAATTTATTCTATTGAATTAAACCGTTCAAAGACGAAAATACAATACTCATTAGCCATCAATATCAAACGGGTTCGCTGGGCTGGAAGGGGTGATGTAGCGATCAAAATTGATATGGCGTTAGGTTCACTTATTAAATATAAATCTTTTTGAAGGTGCCGTTAAAAGGCGGAAGAAAAGGAAGAGGTAGCAATCAAATACAAAAATTGAAAAGTGTGAGAAGGTAAAAGAACGTGAGGTTGGAAGCTTCAATTTGCGGAAAAGGTTGTTAATAAATTTAAGTCGAATAAAATTGTTCTTTTTATTAAATCAAATGAAAGGAAATAAAATGTTTCCATTTGGGGTGTACATTTACACGTCCCCAACCAACGAACAATAATTCATCATTAAGGGTAACCGTCATTGAGCGCGACTGTAGATATTGGTTTTCCGAGAGATAGATAGGTGGCAAGGGTCAATTATTAATCATCCGCTAAAGGTTTGCTTCTTACAAACAAGTAGGACAAATAAGACATTAAGACGAAGGGTCATTTGAGTTCTCTTTTCACTTTAGCATTAGTAATAGCTGTTGGTGCTTCCAACAGCAACCAAAAACGCCCCCTTGATGACACGCAAACATTTCAACGAATAAAGTCAGTCGTATTTCAAGAGTTTCCTTGGAATACTATCCAGTCAGATTCACTTTTATAGGACAACAAGGCTGTTCGGTCGTGGACTACTGTTTAATACGAGGTGAATGGATATCTTTAATAAATGAATTCAGAGTATTGTGTGAGCAGTATTCAGATCATATGCCTATAGTCCCAGAGTTTGGTTCAGCCTCAGTAGAAAGTGAAGAGGTACGAGATATACTCTTACCTCCTAAACTGTTATGGACAGAGTCAAATGCAGTCAATTACAGACACAATCAAGATTTACACCTAAACGCAGATATTCATTGCAGCATTGGAGGGATTGTAGATCTTATTAAAAGATCGTACCCACCCTGCATGTATGGTATGTTCAAGGAAAAAGTTCGAAACCAAAGGAGAGATGGTTTGACAACGAATGCAAAGCGGCAAGGCAAAAGTCGTTCGGATGGCTCAAGGCTTTCCGAAAACTTGACAATTGATATTATAAAAGACTATATATAGGAACAAACAAAACCTTTCAACAAATCTGCAAGGAGAAAAAGAAACTTTATTTCGAAAACGAAGCTCTCAAACTAACTTGCGGCAAAAATGTGAAAGAATTTTGGACGGCGGTAAAAACGTTCAACAGCAAAACGCCCCAAATCGGGGCGCAATTGAACGCGAACACATTGATGAACCATTTCCGAACACTTTTCAACCCTGTAATGAATAGTCCCCACATTCATTACGCAGCACTTTTCATTACCAATGAGATACTAGACGCGCCTACAACACAGGATGAAGTATGGAAGGTGTTAATAAAGCTCAAGGACGGAAAAGCCCCAGGGACAGATAGGATCGCCATGGAATTCCTTAAATATGCGTCTACCAACTTTATCGAAAAAATAACCACCATATTTAATCAAATATTAGAAACGGGTAATATACCGCGAAATTATAAAGAAGCTATTATATTTCCTATTCATAAAAAAGGCAATATAACGGATCCAACAAATTACCGAGGAACATCCTTTCTCAATTCATCGTATAAGGTATTCACAAAACTTCTAAATAATCGCATGTCAAATTGCATTGATAACAACTAAATGATCAAAGAACACCAAGCAGGATTTCAAAAAGGCTATTCAACGGTAGACAACATCTTCGTACTGCAAAACATTGCCGGATCTTTCATAGAACAAAAGAAGCAATTATTTGCTTTTTTCGTTGATTTCAAGGCAGCTTTTGATAATATCGATCGAAGAGCCCTAATTTTTAAGTTATACAACGCCGGAATAAGCCACAAGTTTGGGAAGGTCCTCCAAAACAGCTATGAAAAAAATCTTTCAACAGTACGGAGCGGAATCGAGACTTCGGAGTGGTTCGAAACATCATCGGGAGTAAGACAAGGTCGTGCACTTAGCCCGAATCTCTTCGCCATATACACCCTGAATGACTCAAACTGCAGCCAACTTCAGACTGCTACAATTTCCATACCAAAACAAACAGTGAGCTCAAATTTTGACACACGACAGATAATTTTATTATTTACAAGCCTATTAAATGATTTGCGTCTCAGTTGTATTGAAAAATTGTTATCCGCGATGGAATTCAAACGTGATAGTGTGATTGCTTTATATTTGGCTGGAAAACCACAAGTAGCTATGGTTAGAGCCCTCCAGCACCTCAACGTGAATAAATCATTTGTGTCTCGAACCCTAGCTCGTTACCGTGATACTGGCAGCTTTGCAAAACGCCATGGAGGCGGTCATAAAAAAACAGCAACATCGGCAGAAATGGTTCGGAAAGTGAAGGCTCGAATTGTGCGAAATCCGCGCCGAAGTGGAAGAAAAATGGCTCGTGAGCTCAACATATCGTTGGAACGGATGCAACACATACTGAAAAATGAGCTCGGGCTCAAGCCATTGAAGTTCCAAAAAGCACACGATCTTACACTGGAACTGCTACGCTTGCACGAAAATGGTGGGTTGCCGAATTTGGTTTTTTTCCGATGAGTCGCCATTATTTATCGAGCAATATGTCAACAAACAAAATAACCGAGTTTACTTGCCAGAGAGGTCCTTCGAGAATTTACACCTTCGGACGGCCACCAGAAAGCAGGCAGCACCGATGGTGATGGTTTGGGCCGCCATAACCGCCGATGGTCGCTCTCTGCTCGTATTGTTGGACCGTGGCGTCAAAATTAATGCGATCGTATACCGTGAAACTGTCTTAGAGGCAGTATTGAAGCCTTGGGCAACAATCATTTCGGTCGGAGACCGTGGACATTTCAACAAGACTCGACACCGTCTCACAAAGCACGCCTCAACCAAGATTGGTTAAAAAACAATGTTCCACACTTCATTTCTTCGACACAATGGATTGCAAATTCTCCGGATGCAAATCCGTTGGATTTCTCTGTCTGGGGTATTTTGAAGGCGAAGGTTGGCACTAAACAATACCAAAGTTTGGACCACCTCAAACCAGCACTTTGCCGGGAATGGGCCAAAATACCGCAGAGCCACTTGCGTGCAGCGTGCGATGCTTTCTTCGGCGTCTCAAGGCCATTATTCGCGCCAAGGGTGGACATATTCAAAACTACTGATACAATTTGAAAATTGATGTATTTTCCAACATTTTTTGCTTTGGCGCAATAAAATTTATCAAAAAATAAAAAAATAATAGCATTTTAAAAAGATGACCTTGTAGATTTCCTTCCAGGAGGAATTGAGATTGCTATAGTATTATTGTAATAAAGGCTCTTATGTTCGCAGATGATGCGGTAATGATGTGGTAATCCCTTCAACTTGTGATTAATCGTCTGGATTTGTACTGCCAATTATGGAATCTTACGGTAAACCTCGAAAAATCAAAAATTATGATTTTCATCGAAACGGTGAAACAATACGGGTATCTTGAAGTGATTATTGCTTTTAATCTGAATATGGAACCGCACTTAAAAGACAGACTAATAAAAGCCAAAAGTGCCAAACATGGAAAACATGTTCTACAAATAATCTAGTCGACCATTGTGTGAAATATAAAGTGTTCCAAGCTCTAGCTGAGTCAGTAATGATGTCTGCAGCACAATCATGGGGATACATCCAGTACGAAACCGTTGAGAAATTTTTAAGATATTTCATAAAAAGAATCTTTAGTCTACCGAGTACAACACCCAATTATATGATAAACATTGAAGCAGGTTTATTTCCACTATTCGTCAAAACACTGAAACTGCATGCGGATTACCTTATTAAAGTTCTAGAGATGCCTGATGAGAGACTTTCAAAAATCATAGCAAGGAGGACAATTGAATCGAGAACCCTGTGGTATAAACATTTAGAAAAGCTGGCAACGTATTGCGGAATAGAATTCAACTGCGTAGATGGGACTGGAAGATACTCCAGTTTTTTTTTTGAAAATGCTATAAAAAAAAACTACTGAATATTTTCTCAAATTTCTTTTTTTATTTGAAAGTACAATCCTTCCGGTTAATAATGGAAAATAATTTCATTCAAATGGCTGCCTCGGCTGGCCATGCAGTAGCCTACACGATCGGTCCAATTTTTAAGCACATTATCGATTGTGTGCAGCTGTATTTCACCAATGGCTTCACGAATATTGTCCTTTTAGGCGTCAATTGTCTCTGGCTTGTCGGCGTAACACTTATCTTTTACGGCACCCCACAAATAATAGTCCAACGGTGTCAAATCGCAGCTCCGGGGTGGCCAAACGACATCAGCTCTGCGGCTGATAATGCGATCTTCAAAAACAGGGCGCAAAACATCGAGTGTAGCTTCGGCTGTGTGGCACGTAGCGCCGTCCTGTTGAAACCAAATGTTGCCAATATCCTCCTCTTCAATTTTTGTGAACAAAAATTGGTTCAACATGGCCCGATAACGATCGCCATTGACTGTAACGGCCATTCCTTGCTCATTTTCGAAGAAAAATGGCCCAATTATGCCTCTGGACCAAAATCCGCACCAAACAGTGACTCGTTTTGGGTGTATCGGCTTTTCAATGTACCCTAAATGCGACAATTTTGCTAGTTTACATACCCGCCAAGATCAAAATGAGCTTCATCTAAAAAGATGATTTTTTTGGCAAAATCGGCATCTTCTCTAAGTCGATCGCAGGCCCACTTAGCGAAGCGTATACACAACCATATTCGTTCAGCGGAAATCTAATTATCTGTCAAATCAGACATGAGCTAAGTGTTACCATTCACGAAATAGCACAAGAAGATTGTATCAATGAGGCTACATCATCAGTACATAGACATTATCTTAAATCATAATTTGTGTGATAAGAACTACTTCAACAATAACAACAGTAAAGAAATAATATCGTCCCTATTTAAAACGAGAGGAGATTTGATACGCCTTAAATACATATATCCCGCCTGACCTACCAATCTACTGCAGCCTTTGTAACCTATCAGAGAGGGAAGATGTTATCCATTTAATTGGCAGATGCCCTATTCTCAAGGAAATACGAAGATACTTTTTAGGTAGCGACACGAAATCGAAAGCTGACACTATAGCACTCCTCAATTCTGAAAGCAATCTTAAAAAAATTGTTTCCTATTATGAATCAGCCGTAACTTATCGACACAAAATCAATTACATATTCAAGATATCACAATATTTACACTTTAAAATTTTTTGTTATTAAATGTTTAATTTAATGTCAATCAGGCAGACGGCAATGCCACGCTAATCAATTTGTTGTAAATTAAATTTTGTAATATAAACAAGAGTAATAAAAATAATAATCAATCAAATCAATCAATACTACACAGTGTGTTTTTATCGCGCGCCTTTATACACGTTTCAATTTTCAAAAAGTCGAAGGTATTTTTTGCTCTACCGAGCATGCGGGAGTCTTTCAGCTTAACCCCATACACAGTGATTAAATTGTTCGCAAAAATCTCTAAGGCAAAGCCATTTGCTAGACTTTATCACTTTTTTGGTCGATATGCATTCCGCGTGCATTGCACTAGCTGGTCATTTGCATCCCGAGTCCGAGAACGCTAGTAAGTTATCCATGTTCAGTGACATACTGATTAGATTCGCGCATCTATTATTGCATCGACCGGAACAAATGGTAGCCAGAAGGGGCAAGGTCTGGGCTATAAGGCGAGTGGGATAAGACATTCCATCCGCTGTTTTCCAAATAGTTCTTAACCGGAATAGCAACATGGGGCCGAGCGTTGTCATGATGGAAAATTATTGCCTCGTGTCTGGTCGTATATTCCGGGCGTTTTTCGGCCACTGCTCTCTTCAAACGGATTAATTGTATTCGGTAGCGTTGTCCATTGATGGCTTCACCCGGTTTTAGCAGCTCATAATACAGCACACCTATCTGATCCCACCAAATACAGAGCATTACCTTCGCGCCATGGATATTCGGCTTTGCCGTTGATTTGGTTGGTTGGCCGGGTTTCACATATGATTTTTTGCGCTTAGGGTTGTCGTTATGGATCCTTTTTTCATCACCAGTAACAATCCGATGCAAAAATGACTTCCTTTTGTGGCGTTCCAGCAGCATTTCGGACATGCAAAACCGCCTTTCGACGTCTCTCGTCTTGAGTTCATGTGGAACCCAATTTCCTTGCTTTTGAATATATCCAGCTGCTTTTAAACGTTTTGAAATAGCTGCTTGAGTGACACCCAAAGATTCTGTGAGCTCTTCTTGTGCTTGGCAACAATCTTCATAGAGTAATGCTTCCACTTCTTCATCTTCAAACTTTTTTGGTTGCCCAGGACGTTCATCGTCTTCCAAGCCAAAATCACCACTTTTAAATCGTGCAAACCACTTTTGGCACTTTTCGCTGAGCTAGCGCATGTTCACCATAAACTTCCACCAAAATACGATGACTTTCGGCAGCAGTTTTCTTCATATTAAAGTAATGAAGAAGAACTCCCCGCAAAAACACTTTTTCAGGCACAAAGTTCGACATATTTGAGTGAAAAAAAATTATTGTTGTTTACGCTTCAAATGAATGACATATACTGAAATGACGTACAATGACAGTAGCTTTCCAACGCATGTTCCAATAGAATAATAACAATGGAACTATACAAGTTACGCCATCTCTTAGCAAACCGCACGAGTTATAGACCCAATATTATTTAGAGTTCTGAGTAAAATTATGCACCAACTCTGAGAGGATGTGGGATGGATTAATGATTGACCGATTTATTTCTTTATTGTTTATATGATTAAGGATCAATAAGTCCTTGATTTTATGAATCCCCGTATTATAACTTAAAAAGCAGCACTTCTCCCGCAGAGTACCGAATGTTAACAGGCTACTGCGACATTTAGTTTGTGTTTGACGGCAATTGAAAGCACGAAACCGCTTGAAAAAAGTTAATTTCATATGACAACTTCGAAGGAGTATTTGGCGTTGTTCAACACCAATTAGGACGAGTTCTTGCATAATTCCATAACCGCGAACGAAGCATGGCTCTGCCATAACACACCAGAAGACAATCAGCAGTCGGAACAGCGAAGAAGGCCGCGGTGGGTCTGTCACCCAACAATGTTATGATCGCCACGCGGCGTAGTCCACATGTTCTTATTGTCATGAATGTAAAAAGTAACCATTCTTGTATGCTATAATGTATAATAGCATACTATATATTACATAGGTTTCATGCAATGGAGCACTCTCTCCCAGCTTGTAAGATGTTAGCATAAGTGTCATTTGTCATATTAATAAAGTCTTAAGCTACCGATGAAAGTATTTAGTCTCTTCCTCCTTCGGATGATTAGATACCAAACTTATCTTCAAAAGGAAAAAACAGTTTGGCCAAGACATTGCACGTGCACAAGTATGTAGTCACCACGGCAAAATTGCATCAATTGGTCTTCGAATTGCTTCCTCATCTACCATATTCGCGGGATTTAGCCTCGGGTAACTATTTATTATTTCTAAGTTTGAAGAAATGGCTCGTAGGATAGCGATTTGGCTCTAACAAATGGAAGGGATCAACAAATTGAGCAAAGTGTATTAATAAGCTCAAAGGGGACTGTGTTGAAAAAAAAAAGATTTTTTTCCCGAGAAAACTATCCAAAAACCATACGCTTTGTGATTCACCTTCATATGTTCAAAAGTTACGGGTATTATGGATTTTCGTTGGATGTGTCACTAAAAATCCAAAGTATATACTATTTTATATACGAAGTTTTGAGTGAAATGTTTCTTTGATTAATGATTTTTTTTATTTACTGACTATTCAGTATTCATTTCGAGCCTTTTTCGAACTTCTCATCGAAATTTTCCACTACTGATGCTCGCCCCCAGCATACTTAAGCGGGTTGTCCTATCAGTACCCTACTAATTAACATTTCCACAAAAGACTATTATTCCGTATGGATTCAAATAATGATTATCTACTTTGAATAAGACTATTGCCGTCCAGGAGATTAGATATTGAACTCTTGAAAAGGATTATCTCAAGACACAAATGTCAACTCTAATTAGTTCCAGTCACTGAGATTATCACAACAGAGATGCTCGTACCTGGTACATACTTGTAGCTTTAGTGTTGCAATTATCCTATGCTGACTTATGCAACTTGTAATGAATTATCTCCTATCTTTGTCCCATAATCCACAAACTAGTGAACCATAATCACACCACAGTCTTTTGTAATGAAAAGATAAAAGGAATGTCATAAGTGGATGCACATCATATCATCGTCAGACAATAGGGGTAACCTGACCTTTGTTTAATGCTCATATTAACATTGGTCAGGTTAGTTTCCTGCGCAGTTACACGTGTCATTTATTTTTTCCTGATTCTTGTTGTCACTCTTATCCTATTTTCTTTTTAATTGGTTCTCAGAAAAGTCAAGTCATGAAATGCTTTGGACTGACACTGCATTCTCATAAGCCCGCACCTCTGGCCTTGGGTAAACACATTTGTTGTAGGGAGTTCCTATTTTTGAGTCATCTGATGTCAAGGAAAATCTCATATGTAAATAAGTTGTGACCTGCATGTATGTATCTTAATAACGATTAATTGCTTTAAAATGCTTAAATTGGTGCTGCAAGAGTGGTAAAAATACGTGCATCTTTCATTCACAGAGGCTATTTTTAAATTAAGTAGTTCGCTGATTTATCTCGAAACAAGCTGGAAAAGGGTTTTGCGTACGGAAATTTGTATGTACATGTCTCTCTGGATTATTGTCTTTCGATATTGTAGCATACCATAAGCTCTATTTGCACTTATGTATGAACTTTTTGGCTCGAGAAACCGTAGAGTGCTTAAAGTCTTCAAGCACATGGATTTATGAGTTTATACCATATACCGTAAGATAGGAGGCACCTTAAATTGTCTACTGAGATCTGTGCAACGTATTTAGATGGAACTAAGTAAGATTCGTAACCCGAACTAAACATGAACATGATGACATCAATGTTAGAGAGAATTTAAGATAAATCACAAACTCGAGCTGCTGAACAAACACGAAGACGACTTTTTTGATAGTCAGGGCTGTTTTTTGGCAGAATATGAACTAGGAAAGAACAACGCTCTAACCTACATGGATGGCTATAAAACAATAAGGGGAATGGTGCTGGTGGGATTGAAGGCAACGACAAACCTATATTAGACTCGTCGTTAGACATTTTATACATACCATCTTGATCAAAATAACCACCGTGTGGCGCTCTCATTGTTCCGATTTGAGTTCTGTTTTTTTTTTGTTAAGTTGGTAAATCTGTTGTTGATATTCCCTCTAAATCTTAGCATCATAGCTTAATATTTGCAAAAGTTACGTAGCCAAGAGTACATCTATCTATGTGTGTCTTGGCAATTTTGCCTTTCCAGAGTTTAATATGCCGCGACTCAATTACCCCGTCATATGGAAGTTGCGTAACCTGGCAGTTTTCAATGTCTTTAAAGACGTATCTGTGATTCGGCAGCACTTTGTGCACAACGTAGGGATCTTTGAACTTTGGAATGAACTTTTTATTTGAACCGGTGGAACTGTCCACATTCCTTATTACAACATACTCGCCACATGAGAACTGAAAATACCTCTCGTTACGGTGCTGAGATTCGAGTATCGCTGCGCTAGCTTCATGTCTTAATTTCTCTAAGTCACGTCCCTGAGCGTCGTTTCTATCTTGTATGAATTTGGTTAGTGGATCGACTGTAACCCCTCTCTTCTGTTCCACTCCAAAAAGTAAGCAAGCGGGTGGCCTACAGGTCGAGTGGAGTTATTTAAAGCAAATTCAGCTTTTACTAGTTTAGCCACCTAACGGCGACTCTATTTACTAAGTATGGGTGTTAAAACGCTATTGACTCTTTCTACCTGACCATTCGCCTGGGGAGAACCTACAGCTATCTTGATATGGCTTATATTATTATCCAGCAAAAATTTGCTGAATTCCAGAGACGTAAAACATGTTCCACGGTCGGAGACTATTCTACGAGGGCGGCTATAATATTGGAAGCGTTTTTTTAAGCACTCAATAAATTCCTTCATACTAGTGGAGTTTACTGGGTAGAGCTTCACATATTTTGTTACTAGCAAATGTTTTGTTTTTGACCCTATAGAAGGTAACGGTCCCAAGTGATCGATATGAATTGTGTCAAAGGGTACTGATTCCTTGGGGATACTATATAGGCTCTTTTGGTTTACTTTTCTTTTGATACACAAAAGCAAAGACCGCCTTTGGAGTCATTTCGGTAAACTATTCTATCATTTAGGTCATACCATTCCAATGACCCCTTTTCTAGCTGGTCGCAAAGTTGGATTATATCAGGGTCTCTACTCTGTGTTGCGTACAACTGAAACTCAATGTCATCTTCACTAATGCTGCAAATTACCTTGCAGCGACTCAGCGCGTCTACGTGACCCATATTTCTCCCACTCCTGTGCTGAACTATTGTACATAGTCGTAATTTTGTAATTCAAGAGCCCATCGAGCTATCCGAGGGTTCAGCGTTCTCTTGTTTAGAGTGAGGGTCAATGAGTTACAGTCAGTGATAATCTTGAAAGGAATTCCTTCCAAATACACTCTGAAATGCCGGAGTGCATAAATTATCGCAAGGGTTTCCAATTCGAAGCTATGATAACGGCTTTCTGCGCTAGTAGCTCGCTTAAAGAAGTAAAAGACTGTGTGAAACTTTCCTTCAGACTGTCGCTGCATCAGGACTGCACCATACCCAGAAGCACTGGCGTCGCAATGCAGCTCGGTATCTTTCTTGGGGTCATATATAGACAATACAGGAGACTCAACCAATTTCCTCTTTAGCTCCTCAATGGCACCCACTCAATGTTCAATTTGACTTTACTATTCCCTTCTAACGTATCATACAGCGGCTTTGCAATGCGCGAGAATTGTGGAACAAATTTGCGAAAATAGGCACATAAACCTACGAAAGATTGCAACTGCTTTTGGGTTTGGGGTATCGGGTACCTCGCTATAGCCTCCTTGTGGCGTTCGTTCGGTGCTATTCCTTTAGTACTGACACTGTAATCCAGGTATTGGGTTTCAATGTAGCAAAATTTACTCTTTGAGAGGTTCAGCTCAAGTCTTTGCTTTGCTAAGGACTCTAAAACTGATTTTAGCAGCTGTAGATGTTCCAAAAGATTTACCGATGCTAGCAGTATGTCATCGATAAATTCTTTTACCACAAATGTTTGGAATACCGATGGGGCATTCTTAAGACAAAAGGACATTTTTATATACTCGAACTGCCCATTAGGGGTGACAAAAGAGATGAATTTAATTGAGTCTTTCGCCATCCTCATTTGGTGAAACACACTCTTCGAGTCCAGTAAGGTAAAATATTTCTTCTCAAATACTTTAAGCAATCTTCGATCAACGGCAAGGGATAATTATCTCTAACGGTGATCTTATTTAAGTTTCTGTAATCAATGCACATCCGAATATCTCCACTCTTTTTTTTTACTGATACTATCGGCGATGCGTAAGGAGAATTACTAGGTCTTATAACTCCTGCTCTTAACAATTGACTAGTGATTCTATGCGTTTCCGCTTTGTCTTTATAAGATAGCCTACGAGGAGAGGAATATACACATTGGTTAGAGGACAGTTTGATATTCATTTCGAATGAGTTTTCATTTTCTTCCTTAGGAAAATTTAGGTAATGGTCATGTATTATCCTACGAACCTCTGCTAAATCAGTTTTTGACAGTGAGTGATTTATGATTTATATCCCAATGGTCAGTGCCTTTGTTATAATCTCCAATGTCAATTTGGAATATATCACAACTGTTGTGACATTCGCTAAACTCTTCACTATCTTGACAATTTGGAGGCACTTCGATAGGAAATGGCTCACTGGAAAATTCATTACTTTGGAGATTTACCTGTTCGCCGTTAATTAAACATTACAACACGGAAGGCACTTCAGTATACAATGGCTCACTAGGCAAATCAATATTTTGACGATCAGAAAACAATGAGACCGGCAATACCCTTTCACCAGCACCAGAACGAGTGTCTGAATCTAACTCATTTTAATTAATGCCCCTACCACAACAATCGATAAAGTTCCTTCCAATTTCAGTGCCCATATCATGTTTTCTATTTGTTTTTCTTAAACGATCAATAGCTATAATTTTGCTTGAGGCTTGAGAAAAGTAAGGCAAACAAATATTTATGTCCGATTCTTTTGTTTTATTGTTTAAATAAATGTCACAATCGCTCATATAAAATTTAATGTTAAATATTTGAAGAAAATCCCGACCTAGAAGTAAAGTTCGCGGCAGAAGTTGGTTTTCGACAACAACAAGAGAAATATCCTTATTCTTGCTAAATATTGTAATCTGGCATTTAATTTTTACAAGTGTTTGGATTTGTTTACCGCTTAATCCAAAGTAGTTTGGATGGACTGGCTCATAAAGGCAATTATCGGACGGGATACAATCTTACTTACATTTTCATGTACATCGATCTGCTGCAAACGGCTGTCGTCTTCTTCGGCTTTACCATATTCGCCCGGTTAGACGGCTGCTTATAGTCCTTTATCATGTGGTGTTTCCCGCCATATCGGAAACAGGATCCGATTGTTAGTTTTAGCTTTACTCTGAGTAGAGATGTGCCCATATAGCGAACAATTGAAGCAGCGTACAAAAGAGGGGGAGATAGATGCTGACACTTGGGCTGGTTGCCTTGTTTGGTGTGAAATTGTCACTGGAGCGCTGTCGCTGTTTCTTCTCTTATCGCAGATTAGAAGAAGTTCCTGAAGTTCCTCGACGCTCTTGGCTGTGTACACACTTCGGTCACCCAAGTCTTCAACTATTGCGTTAATGACATCCTTATGATATTTTCTCCTCTGTTACGACTCCTCTTCTGCAACTGCTTGTACACCTCGTTTGTTGTGACGTGACGTTGAAATTGTTTGCGCAAGGCAGTCCTCAGTTCTTCGAAATTATTGGCCGATGACGTTCGGAGACAAATGGCTGCTGTTCCAGTTAGCAGGCGTCGAATTGCCATGTACTTAAAGTGATTTGTACAATGGCTCAGTTTTTCGGCTCTTTCAAAGTCATTAATCCATTTTTCGATGGAGTATGCGTCATCTCCGGAGTATTTGGGCACAGTTGACTCCACGTTGGTGATAGAGAGCCGCTATAGATCAGTCACAGAAGAGTCTTTCAGAGCCTTAAGCTTCTGGCGCAGCTATAAAACTTTCTTTTTTTTCTCCAACTTTGAGATGATGTCGTCGAGATCCTCCTCACCTTCGCCATGTGTTAGAGTAGCACTAGTGTCGTCGTTTAATGCCGTAGGAACACCAGCATTATTTAATGCAGCAGCGACACCAGCTTCAACTATAGCGCTGACAGGTCCATTATCAGTGCCGGCGTCGTCTTCCACTACTGGATCAGACACAGCACGTGGACGTCCGCTGTCTTCCTCCGCAGTAAGTAATTGACGCAATTGAATCACTGTCGCTGTTGCAAAATATGGAAGTCTAGCTTCGTCTAAAGCGCGGGTCAAAATTCCACGTGTCACTCTTTTGTCCATTTTCTGTTATGCACCTTGTCAGTGATGTCGATATAGCAATTCCACTTCTGAAGTTTTAAAAGAAAACAATTTTACTTTTTTTTTTGTTTTAGTAACTACGAGTATTTTATCGTTTTGGGTTCTTTTTTTTATTTTGTAGAAATTATTTTGCAAGGGAGGCTAAAATACGCGTCGTTCTCGTTCTCGTCTGAATTGGAATGACCGAATCCTGGGGTACCGAAAATCATCGTCACTCAAAACTTCCAAGATGGAGATTTTGACAGCTTCGCCTTAAGGGCATGTGGTGCTATACGTAATGTAAGGCCACGTTTATATCATTAGCGACTCTACAACTAATTTATTTATTATACGTGTAAATATCTGGTGCTTAGTACCCGATTAAAAATTAACTAGTTCCTTTGATTCATCTCTATCCAATATTCTTTGATAGTATTTGGTGATACGACCAAAACCCACCGTTAAGTTCGGACGTGTTTCAATTTGTGAATATTTGTTTTTTTGTTTGACCTTTTCCCTTATTTTTTGGTTTTTTTCGTGTTTGACCCCATTCGAACCGATTTATTTGTTCCCCATCACTTACACCATAAATTCTCAGTGTCATCAAAATACAGTGAATTTGTATTTCCTTAGTGTCATCAAAACACAGTGACTTTGAGTCTTTAAAAAAAAAAAACTCTGATCTAATTTAACCATGTCTTCCTGTAGATTTGCTGACTGCGCTGTACCTACAAACACAGTGGAAATGATTACATCTAATGGGATATGTGGAAAGAAATTCCATCCCATATGCATTGGTTTAAGCAGAAACGCTAAACATCTCGAAGAGTATAAGCGCATATTTTGCTTTTTCTGTGTACTCTACACACATTTTATAGGCAGCACTATATGTGCCGGACCATCTCCCTGGCACATATAGTGCTGCCTATAAAATGTAATAACCAGCAACTAATTGGGCTTGTAGACTCGATTGCAGAGCTAAAATGCGAAGTTCAATTCAGTGGTAAAAATATAACCAAACTCATTTCCGAAAGCCATGATAAACTAAACTGTTCGATCGATAACAGCATAACTACCATAAAATCAGCTGTTCAATCCCTGCACTCTAAAATCACTAAATTCGCAGATTCTGATAAGTCTCACTGCTTAAACACGTTACCAGCGATTCAGTCAACTTCAATTTAGTTGGGAAAAATTATGTCAACGTTGGCTGACCAATCCACTCTTCTACATCTCAAGCATGCTGAACATACCGAAAACATCGGATCCATCCAACATGACCTCAGTTTTCTAAGTAAGAAAGCTGCATCCACTAGATCAACCACAATGCAAATATTGGAGGAATTAAAGCACATCTCTAGTAAGCCGGATGCACCTCCATCTGCAGTAAGCCCGTGTAAGAAATCCTTACACGACGAGCTACATACATCACCCTCAACCACTTCAGCCCCAACTCATTCAATAACCATTACCACCGAAGCCACTACGATAAATGCAACTTCGATCACCAATCCCGTCCCAAGACCATTGCCAACAATTAGGGTTTTGGGGACATCCTGGACTCTCCCTGAGTGGACCAGCAGAATTCAAAAATTAAATAAAATGAATCTTGAAGCCACCAAAAAACCGGAGCTGTCTACATTCTTTCTCCAAGGTAACCCACGTCACGCAAGCCCGTCCTGCATCAAAGACCTTTTTAGGAAGAAATTTGGTATACGAGACATTAAGTGTAAACAAGTTGGCAAAACAAAAACGGCATGTGTTTTGAAATACGTATACCCACTAAATACGATTGGATGTTCAAATCTTCGGAGGGCATACCAATCTCGGAAAAGATGATCATCACCAATATATATAATAAGTTTGCTAATAAAAGAAAAGATAGCACCCACAATTCTGCCCTATCCCATTAACATCCCGACTCAAACTGATCATTTAAGACCCAAATCTTTCCAAGATTCTCCTCACTCCTTCCCCCCACCACCAACCAAAAAGAATACCGGAGTCGCGACACCACTTGCTCCTCTCACCAAACCTTTAAAGCCTCCTCAAAACAGAGTTTCATTTAACCTTGCTCCTGCGCCTTCTACCCAACTTCCAACTAACGCTGCCCCATCAGTCAAATATCCTAATTTTAGCAGCTCCCATATACTAAACCCAACCACCCCTTCCTCATCTTCATCTACCAATCCCCCTGATCCAACCCTCTCACTAATCCAGATTCTAGTTCCGGGGTGCTTGAATAACCTGTCCCTTCTACATCCACTCGTTCTCTTAATTCGCCTGCCCTCCATTCTTACCCGAAATACCTTGACCCACGCCTTCCACCAACTATCAAACTGACTAAAAAATTTTCTGATATGAATGATAGCAACTGCGTTTGCTTTGATGGCATAACCAAAACCAACATTTTGGTTACGATTCAACGAGAAGGTCTTCCTTGATTGATGCAAATTTTCGTCTCTTCCGATGAAGTTCATAATGGTCTTTATACGCTGTCTTCGCATGTCAGATCTAAACGTCTCTCGCACTTGCAAAGAACTCGTCCAAATTTTAAGAATTATTACAGTTCCTAACAAACTAAATCCTGTATCCTCCAGTCCACAATGCCTGTCCATTTAATACCAAAATGTAAGAGGTTTGCGCTCTAAAATCTCCGTCGTATATCTCAATTCTCAAAAGTTACCCTATGACCTAATTGTTCTTACTGAAACAAATCTAATTCCGGACATTTAAAACCTTGAGCTGTTTCCTCCAAATTTCAACGTTTTCCGAAAAGATGGATTTGAAAGAGGTGATAATCCCTATGGCCGAGGTGTTTTACTAGCAATCCGGAACTTTTTCCGCGCAACTCCTGTTGATATTCCCCACACTGACAACTTTGAGTTAGTATGTGTCAACGTTACGCTCCCCAAACGCTGTCTTTACGTACTTTGTTGTTACATTCACACATCCCAACCAACTGAGACTTATCGACCTGTAGTTCACACAGTGGATTTTTTGACTGATAATGCACAACCTGAAGATTGTATTATTCTAGTAGGCGATTTCAACCTCCCTCAGCTTAAATGTTGGCCTTCCGACGATTCGTCTTATTTCGTCTCTCTTAATTCCGTCCTCAGAAATAGAAATTTTGATGGTGGACTGCCTAACCAACTCAAGTCTATATCAGATTAGTGGAATACCTAACACAATGAACAGACAACTCGACCTTGTCTTCACTTCCGATTCAGATAAATGTGTCGTTTATAGGAGTGATCATCTTCTTTCTACCCTAGACCGCCTTCATCCCCCCTTGTCAATTATATACTCATATGAAAATGGCAACACAAGTGTCGATTCGGAAAATTCATTTTCATTTAACTTCCGAAAAACCGACTTTAACAAACTTAAAAACCTCATCAGCAACATTAACTTTGACTTTATTGCTGAGACAAATAACATTGATCTTGCCCTATCAACGTTCTGTTCGTTAATTTTTTCCTGCTTTGCCCAATCGGTTCCATATACCTTCCGAAAGGACTGTACAATCGAATGATTTTTCGACTGCTCCTTGGGAAAAATTTGCTTCAGATTTTGTTACAATAAAATTCCCTTGGATGAATATCTTTCGCGAAGTTCAATATCTTCATAAACCCAAAAAAAAATGAATGTCCTTGCTAAAGGTTGCGCGAAAACGAGACTTGGCTATATAGACAACTTGGCGAAATATAGCAAAGAGAAACGAAACGAGTGAAAATTAAAAGCTTTTTGCTCGGATAGTGCCAACGACAAGAATGATGTTTATTAAAGTAAAACGTATAATGTGAGCTGTTTAGTACATACGGTGTTACATTTTAGTACAAAAAGTAATTGAAAAAGATGGCGAACATTGGTTTTTTGGCGCTAGGTTTAAATTTACATTGGAATTTGATTTGTTTAGTTCGTTACTTTTAGAGTACAAACGATAAGTTTAAATGCGAATAACAATTATATGAATTACAAAAATATGTTTTTTGACTTCGATAACTATGATGTGTTGTGTGATCCAACATTCCGCTCCCATTGAAAGCACCTGGTTTCAACAAGGAAGTAGGGCAAGCTTGTGGATTGGTCTCTTGATAATCCCTCTTGCTGTTCGAATTTCTGCTACTCTCACGTTTCCGTCTTTGCCAGGAATTGTCCGTTGGATCCTTCCTAGCAACCACCTTTGTGGGGGTGTGTTGTCGTCGTGTATGATGACCACTGATTCTGCTACTAGATTGGGTTTTGAAGAAGACCACTTCGTTCGTTGCTGCAATTCGTGGAGGTAATCATTGGTCCAACGCTTCCAAAAGTGCGTTTTTACGTTTTGGATGCGACGCCAGTACTGCAAGGATGATGTATTTGGAGATTCGTCTGCCGGTTCAGGAATTCCCTTAAGTGGTGAACCGATGAGTAGATGACCTGGAGTTAACGCTTCGTAGTCATTTTGGTCGTTTGACAGAGGTGTTATGGGCCTGGAGTTCATCACGGCTTCAATCTCGCAAAGTGCAGTGGCGAGTTCTTCAAATGACAGCTTCGTGTTGTGAAGTGTTCGAAGCAGATGTCCTTTGGCCACCTTCACTGCGGCTTCCCAGATTCCTCCGAAATGAGGTGCCCTAGGAGGGATAAAATGAAAATTAATTTGTTCATTACTACAAAAATTTACAAGAGTATCTCTAGACGTTTTGTGAAACAACAAGTTATGTAACTCTGTCAGCTTTGAGTTAGCTCCAACAAAGCATGTCAGCTCCTCTCTGGTACAACAAGGAGTTGCGCTTTCTCCGTAATTACAGAAACAAGTTGTGGCATAAATTCTTAATGACTCGATCTGATTCCGACTACAGTAATTATCGATTGGTATGCAATCGTTTTTCTAAACTTTGTGAGTCTGTTTACCTTGAGTACCTTTACCGCATGCAATTTAACTTAGTCTCGGACCCTAAACGCTACTACCAGTTTGTTAATACCAAAAGAAAATCAGACGGCTACCCACCTACTCTCAAATTTCTTAGTGAATCTTCTGCCGACCCAAAAACCATTGCAAATTTCTGTCTCAACAGGTACTTTCCCTTTCCTATGGAAGGATTTTTGCATCATCCCTATTCATAAAAAAGGAAGGAAGGCCGAAGTCGATAATTATAGGCCCATAGCAAAACTCTCTTGATACCCAAACTTTTTGAAAGCATAGTCTATCGACAACTGCTTCCGTACTGTGGGCCAACTATCTGTACAAATCAGCACAGTTTCATGAAAGGTAAATCAACGGCCACTAACCTTACAAAATTCGTCTCTAGGACGCTTTATGCTTTAGAAGACGGTGCTGAAGTCGATTCCCACTGATTTCAGCAAACCATTCGATAAAATTTCTCACCAACTTATCATTTTTAAACTAAAAAAACTTGGCTTTTCCCTCATTTTGTGGCATGGACCAAATCCTATTTAGAAGACCGAGAATACAGGGTCATCTTCAGATCTTCAATATCCGACCTCAGGGTAGTCACCTTGAATCAATCATCTTTATCCTAACGATTAACGACATAAATCTCATTTTAACGAATTGTAATCTTTCTATTTTCGCTGATGATATGAGAATTTCCAAATTCATTTCATTGCCTTCTGACTCCCATTGCCTGCAAGATGACTTAAAAAAGTTTTCGGTATGGTGCAAGCAAAACTTTTTGGAGTTTAATGTCAGCAAATGCCAAGCGATAACCCATTCCCGCAAATGTCTACCTCCCCTTCCAAGAACTACTTCATCTGCGATGAGCCTATTCCTTCCACTACCCTAATACGGGATCTAGGAATAATTTGTGACAGTGAATTGAATTTCGACTCACATATTGACATCATTATAAATAAAGCTAACTCTGCACTTGGTTTTATCAAACGCTGGTCAAAAGAATTTTCCAACCCTCACGTTACAAAGTCCCTGCACATTACTTTTGTAAGGTCTCTTCTCGAACATTGCAGCCAAGTTTGGTCACCCTATAAACTAATCCACATTCAAAGAATAGAAGCAGTCCAACGCAGGTTTATCCGTTTCGCACTTCGTGGTCTACCCTGGGCCGACCCATATGGATTACCCCCCTATGAAAATAGGCTAAAACTAATTAGCATGCATACCCTAAAAAAAAACGTCGTGAAGTCGCTTTTTATACACCAGTTACTGACTGGAAACATCGAGTGCTCGAGAATAATGCAAAATATTGCATTCACTCCCAATCCCCGTAATGTAAGATCTGTCCGGCTCTTCCTGATCCGAACTCACCGCACCAACTACGGTCACTTTGTACCCATATCTAGAATGTTGCGTATAACGAACAACTACGCCGAAGTCTTTGACCTAAATAGCAGCAAACACGAAATAAAAAAAGCACTGCTCAATATGCCACTCCCTTAACATCTCCCTCGTCCACCATTTGTCCTCGCCCCATTAGGTTAAGAATATCCTTGTTAGTTTTAAGTCTAGCTTTAAGTTTTTGCTTGTTAATAAGCTTAATAAAGTTGTCCGGGGTAGACCCGGGCCAATAATGATGCTTAATTTACCGATTTCACTCTGTTTATTGTTGTGATATCTCTCCAAGACCTTTAATTGGAATACTCATTCATACATATGAATATAGATAGATAGATAGATAATTTCGTTTATTTCTTGTATCCAGTTATCACATTGAAAAAATTAAAAAAATATAATCAAACAATTGAAATATTTTAAGAAATATATTGGCATTCTGTATTTTACAGAAGTATTGAATAGTTTTGAATGCCATTCTAAAAGAAAAAATGATAATATCAAACAATGTTACTGAATCAGAAGGCGGGGTGGCCAGGTTTTATATAAGTTACTCTAATAGATAATTCAAAATAATTTTTACAAGAATAATAAAAGTTAAATGATAGTTGTATAAGATTGAATTTACAATTACATTTTGACTATGAAATCATTAGTTTAAGGAAAAGAAAGAATAAACAAAAAATGTTATTTATGAAATAAATAACATAAATTTAAACCAACATGTCAGAAGTAATAGATTCAACATTTAAATAGTTTAAGGTGAAAAGCCAGATTTTCACACTTTTTGCGAACATCACAGGTGAAGAAATTGCTCTAATAGACTGCGGAAGATTATTGAATATACAAAAAGAGGATATGGAGTAGAAAATCTTGTACGCCGTTGTGCGATACCTTGGTATTCTAACCAAATTGGCAAAATTGCCACGTACATTAAAATTAGACACTAAACGAAAATTGCGATTACCAGACTTCATAAAGACAATTTTTAATACTTTAAAACAATAAAGGTGACGTACCGGAAGAATTCTCTGAACAAAGAATAAGGGAAAACTTGGGCTCCTTACAGATCTTCGACATAATTTGCGTATTACGTGCTTTTGTAAGATCAAAAGGCTTATTATTTTATCAAAATAAGTACCTCCCCAACAAGCAATTCCATATTGAAGCTTCGAATGAAAGACGGCGTAATAAACAGTTTTCAGGAGCGGAGTTGAGCAGACTTTTCGCAAATAGTAAAAGCGTCTAAGAGTGGAACGGAAGTAAGTTTTCAAAGATTCAATATGAGTAGAAAATTTCATATTGGAATCAATGTAAAGGCCAAGATATTTAAAGTCATTAACTTGCTCAATACGTTAAACAGTTATGACAGGATATTTCACGGTCAAAAAACGTAGGAGATGATAAGCTGTGACTGCAATCAGAATTAGTCAATATGAATCGTTGGCATTCGGGCGCATGAAAATGAATAAGCGGTTCATAATTCTGCATAGGCGATAAATTGAAAAACATGATCTTCGTTTTTGAACTTATAATTAGATTATGCTTTGCAAACCACACTCTCAACTGATTCAAATCCCAGTTAATTTCGGCAACCAGATCTAAAGGATTACTTGCACCGTAGGAAAACCCAATGTCGTTAGCAAAGGCTGTGGGCAAACCTTTAAAGTTTAAGGCAAACAGTGAATTAATGTAAATAAGAAACAAAATTGGGCCCAAAACAGATCATTGCGGTACACCCAAATTAAAGAATTTTATTTCGCTTCTTACCTCTTCTAACTTTACTTTCTGTGACCTGTTTTTTAAATAAGATGTAAGCCATTTAAGCATAAAGCCTCTAAAGCCAGCATTTTCCAGTTTAAGTAAAAGAATTTTGTGGTCGACCATATCAAAGGCTTTGGTAATCCCAATAAATAAACCAGCTGTGCTCTTCTTTTCATCTAGGTTAGACATAATTTGGGAGCAAAAATGAAGTAAAGCATCTTCTGTTGATTTGCGTCTACGAAAGCCATATTGAGATGGATTAAAAAATTCATGTTTATTAAGAAAATTAAGAATTCTATCCTTCATCAGTTTTTTGAAAATTTTACTTATGACTGGAAGTAGTAAGATAGGCCTATAGTTGCACATGTCATCATAAGACCCTCTTTTAAATAATGGCACAATATCAGCACATTTAAGCTCGTCTGGGAAGACACCCGAAAGAACGCAGCGATTAAAGACATCGGCTAAAGTATCTATTATAAAGAATGCAATTCTCTTTAGCATTATATTGGAGATACCATCGGGGCCACAAGAATTGGTATTCCTTAAATTATGTACAGCTTTCAAAATCTCATGGGAAGTGATAGGTTTAAAAGCAAAAGAGCTTCCTAATCTAGGTTCCACAATACTAAAAGTCAAAGTACAACAACAACCAGTTAAATTGACTAACGAAAGTTTCAAGTTTCTTCCTATGTTAGTGAAATAGTTGTTAAAAGCATTGGCAATTGCAAAATTATCAGAGACGTCACAATTTCTGATTCGAATGGAGATAGGTTTTTTTGTAGGTGGGTCTTTGTTAAGCAGATTGTTTATTATGTGCCATTATTTTTTTAAATTACCTTTTGCAGAGTTAAGAGAACGACGATAGTAATCATCCCGGCATAGTGGAATTTCCTTCTTTAATTCTGCACATAGCTTTATGTATTTTCTTTTTAAGCATTGATTTTTTGGGAATCTAAGGCATTTTTTCCAGAGCCAATTCTTAAAGTTAACTTTGCTAGCCAAGTGCAATAATATCCAAGGTTTGAGACGTTTAACCACCTTTTTGGTCGAAGAAACTATGGAACAATTCCGGATAAAAAGAGTGAATGCAGATGATGAATCCCTACAAAAGAACACATCTTCCCAAAACTCATATAAAAGATTGTATTTTAGTCTCCTAAAATTGATTTTTAAAATTTTGCTGGGAATAATTTTACTGTCCGAATTTTTGTCATTAGCAAGTTGTATAATAAGGAACGTCATACAGCACATATATAGTACATGTGCTTGATAATTGACACCATTGTATCCAAAACGTACCTCTCCCACAAGTACCTAACATAATACGGTAAACTTACCTTGAACCTAAGGTAGGCTAAGTCACGAATTTGTCTGTACTTAGAGTTTCATCTCTACTATACTCAATTATCGTGCTAACTTATGCTTTGTAAAACCTTATAATTATAATGATCTGTGCCTTTTGGGAAAAATATTTGCTTCACAGAAGTTTCCCAAGTATGCCAAAGCAATGAATCTTGCTCATGTGATTCATCTTTTTGCAGAGTATGTATAGTCACCCATAGGGACTGGTAGTATTATTACGAAACTCCTATGAGAATTTGAGGATGTGCGGATATAAATACAGAGTAATCTTGCTCTTAAACAAATTTTGATGTTACATGCTCACAAACTTACTCTTTACTTTACTTGTTTCCCAGTGAAACCTCACAAATATACCGAAATTATAGTATTTCCGAAGTACTTCCCTGCACAACGAATACAAATAAATGTATCCAGTTTCTTTTGAAATAATTGCAAGTTACGAATGCATTTGATGATGTAAATGCACTTTTCGGATTGTGTACACATCACATTTTATTTTCTTATTTAAAAAAAAAAAATGGCTTCAAGGATTCACTGCTTCGTCAAGAGTGGTTCGTAATATCCTCGTATCCAATAGTGGATGCAATTCACAAATGCTTCCAAATATTTCCAATCCAACTAACTAAGTGCTCTCTGTGTGTGCTGAAGCGACTATAATAACAATCTTCTTGGTATAGAAAATTCGTGATCCATTTATACATAAATCTATTGAATGCAAAATGCACAGTTCGAATAAGGTTCAAATGACGGGATCCCCACAAAGTGGATCTTGTTTGCATATATGTACGAGTATGTGTTATTTATATAAATTGAGCCAAGGATTGTATTTCCAATTAGATGACTAAAGGAAGAAGGATGCCATAAAAAGTATAACCAAGAAAATGCCTCAAGAGCGCTTTGCCAACATGCAGTTCATTATTGCTTCTGAGTACAATAACCGCCTACAGCAATAAAAAAAAATGTTCTTTTTCTTTTCTAGTTTTTTTTTTACAAAGAAGCTTACAAATGGATATAGTTTCCACAACTCATTCCCCTTCCTAGTTTTCTGTAATAGAGAAATGTATCCAAAATTTAATCGTTTTATCCTATGAATGCATGGGACAAAATGGACTTCTCAGAGGATGGAAAACTGAAATAAATAATAGAGCATGCATTCTGCCTCACACAGGTTCTATCTACACACGTATAACCATAACTACGAATATGTAATTTCTTTTCAAAAAAAATTTTTTTTTTGACTGGATAAGCACAGCAGTCTTTTCAGTCGGCTGGTCTTTTCGAATGGCTGGGTAAGGATGTCGCATGTATGAAATACAGAACAAGATATACGAGTATGTTGTCTTAAAACCGCTTCAAAAGAATAAACCACAAAGATATTCAAAACATTTTCTGTGAAAGTAATCGTTGAAGTACACGTATAAATAAAGAAAATATTCTACTTACAGGGATCATCATTGTTAATTGAGACATGTGCGGCTAGTCATTGTATATTACTCAATTACGTAACTTCTTTCAAAAATCACATAATCTTATCTTGTTAATAGCGTCCCACACCCGCTAACGACACTTTCAAATATTTACAATAGATTGATGCTTATAACACCCAGAATATGTCCTTTAAAATCGAATATAATCTTTTGTGTACATTAAAGAAACTGACTCCTTGCAACAGTTTTCTCCTGTACTTATAACTGCAGAGGTGGCAGAAAAGTTTTCTTAGTTGACCGTGGAAGGAGAAGTTGTTGGGATGGAAGTTTAAGTGAAAGTTTAACTTTGTAGCTGGAAGTCGGAACTGAAAATACGAAACGAGAAAGCTTTTAGTCGACAGCTTCTACACACCTTCACTTCATACATTTGCCTACTTACTTACATAGGTGGCGCTAAAGTTCGAGGTGAACCAGGGCCTCAGCTAACAAACCTCTCCAGTTAGTATGGTCTTTAGGTAACTGCCTCAAGATACGCACTCCAAGTCGGTTAAAGTATCGTTCTACTTCTGCGCACCATATAAGGTGAAGTTTTCCTCTACTGAAATGTCTCTCTGGGTTAGATTCATAGACTCTGTTGGCCGTAGTTGTACAGCTCGTATAGCTCGCCTTTGAATCTTCTCCTCCAAAGCCTCTAAAGCAAAGGCGGCCGAATATTTTTCGAAGGATTTTTATCTCGAAACGACTGAGAATATCTTCATCTGCTTTCGATAGAGACCATACTTCAGCGCCATAAAACAGGACTGGGATGATCAAAGTCTTATATAGAGTCTCCTTAGTATTTCGGAATAGGACCTAACTACTGAATTTCGAACGAAACAGCGGTTGGCAAGAGTGATTCTTCGTTGCTGAAATTGTAGCTGTCGATTGTGACGTTCTGTTCAATTCGTCGATGTTGAGTGTGTCCTCTTGCTGACAGCAAATACTTGTTTTTGCCATTATATACCGCTAAACCCATTTTGGCAGCTTCCGTTTTAATACCAGGGTTCTGAGAATTATATCAATATCATCGGCGTATACTAGTACTTGCACAGACTTTTGAAAGTGTGTTCGCTTGTGCGTTCCGCACATTTCATATTAAAGACGTCACATGACAGGGCGTTACCTTGTCTGAAAACTTTTCTAACATCAAAGGTACCGGTTAAGTTGTTACCGACTTTGACGGAGCAACAAACGATCTCCATCGTCATTCTGCGCAGACGGACGGTGGGTATCGATTTGGACTTCTTGAGATTTTTTCAAAACCGCACTGATAGGGGCCAGTCGAGCTGTTAACGAAGGGTTTCAGACGTTCACAAAATATGACAGATACGATTTTGTATGCGATGTTGGGGAGACTTGTATTACCTCGGTAGTTAAGAGGACTCCTTTTCTATGGATCAGGCAAACGATGCTGAAATTCCATTCATCAGGCATACATTCTTCTGGCCAGGGGTGGGAAATGAGTTGGTGATGCTCTACACAACGTCATTTCCAGCAGCTTTGAATGCCTCGCCTGGTAAGCCATCAGGTCTAGCTGCTTTGTTGGATTTCAGCTTAGATATTGATATCCTCGTTTCGGTGGACGGAAATTTGGCTGCCATCGTCAAGGTTGAGTGGTCTATTCTAGCTCTCCGCCATTTTACAGTCTACATCTTTGCCGGTTTCAGTGCGAGTTTTATTTGCATTGCAACGCTCTTTTGACCTATTGATAGGATTTCCGTTCGTTATTCCTGGAGTATAACCTCTCAATATCTCCGATTGAGCGGTTTTTGTACTCTTTTTTCCTCTTCTGGAGAAGCCGATGTTCTTCCCCTCTCTGCTGTTCGTTGAGTTAACGAGCGGCTTTCGTAATTTTTGCAGTGCCGTTTTTTAGGCTTCTTGTTTAGCTTCATGTTTTTGAAGGCATTGTTGATCTAACCAGGGATTTCTTGGTGGTGGTCGGATGAAACTCAGCACATCAGTTGCTCGAATTACATACTCGTACAACCCAACCAAGAGTCACATACCAATAAACTGTTCGCATAATACTTATTCTGTTTATTTAATTTTTGTTTGGCTCACATTGCATTTTGTCTCACAACAACTTATCTACTCCCTGACTGACTCGAACTGCAACCAATTTCAGACTGCTATAATTTCCAAACCGTTCATGACAGTGAGCTCAAATTTTGACACATGACAGATAATTTTATTATTTAAAAAAACGATTTGAGTCTCAGTTGTATTGAAAAATTTTTATCCGCGATGGAATGCAAACGTAATAGTGTGATTGCTTTATATTTGGCTGGGAAACCACAAATAGCTATCGTTAGAGCCCTCCAGCACCCCAACGTGAATAATCACTTGTGTCTCGAATCATAGTTCGTTACCGTGATACTGGCAGCGTTGCAAAACGCCATGGAGGTGGTCATAAAAAAACAGCAATATCGGCAGAAATGGTTCGAAAAGTGAAGGCTCGAATTGAGCGAAATCCGCGTCGAAGTGGAAGAAAAATGGCTCGTGACCTCAACCTATCGTTGGAACGGATGCAACACATACTAAAAAATGAGCTTGGGCTCAAGCCATTGAAGTTCCAAAAAGCACACGATCTTACACCGCAACAGGTAAAAGTTAGAGTCGAAAGAGCGAAGGAGTTGCTAAGCTTGCACGAAAGTGGTGAGTTGCCGAATTTGGTTTTTTCCGATGAGTCGCCATTTGGTATCGAGCAATATGTCAACAAACAAAATAACCGAGTTTACTTGCCAGAGAGGTGCTTCGAAAATTTACACCTTCGGACGGCCACCAGAAAGCAGGCAGAACCGATGGTGATGGTTGGGGCCGCCATAACCGCCGATGGTCGCTCTCCGCTTATACTTTTGGACCGTGGCGTGGCATCAAAATTATCGTATACCGTGAAACTGTCTTAGAGGCAGTATTGAAGTCTTGGGCAAACAATCATGTTGGCTAAACAGAACGTTCGGACGTCCAAAATGCTGGAGGCGTGCCTTAAGTATATCGCAAAAAGATCAATTTGATTTAGCGTTTGATGATGCGGGGATCGCCATGTCTGCTTGTGTATACTGAGAAGAGGAAAGTGTGTGCTTACTATAGTTATATTTCCTCCTGCTGCAAAGTCAATAAGCCTAAGTCCATTGCCAAACGTGGTATCATGTAGACTGTGCTTACGAACTGAGCTACCAAAGATGTCCTCCTTTCATATCTTGGAGTTAAAATCGCCTAGTAATATTTTAACGCCGTACTTCCGACATTGCTCACATGTATTTTCGAGGAGCTCGTAAAAGCATTTTTTGGTGGCGTCATCCTTGTAGTCCGTAGTGGCATGACCGCATATTACCCTTATGTTTGCGGATCTAACTTTGATGTGAGTTGTCATAAGATACTTACTCACATTTGCCCATAACAAAAAAAAGTATTGGATCGTTGCAATTCCAATCTTGCTAGACGGATTTCGCTTTAGCACAACCAGCTCAACTTCAACAATTTACCAAAGCTGATCATTGTATTCCGAGAAAAAATATCTCTTCGTCCCGATCCTAGCGCAATATTGAGTTTCGGTTGCTCCTGTGCCCAACATCGATGTTCATAGGCACTCTTTTGCATTGACTTTGCAATAGGTACTTCTCAGTGTATGCAAGCTCTTCAAAATTATTCATGGTTGACCTACTTGTGACATGATTAATACAAAGACGCCCCACAATTTTCTTCATTGGATTTAAAAGTGAACATAAACTTTTTAAGATATCGGCTACTTCATAATAAATTATTATTGACCACTCTCTGCGATCAAACCATAATGACTTTACTTAAGGTGGCGCTCTTCGTATTTGGCTCAACATTTCCAGATTGTGTCATGTCGCCGCCTATTCTTGAGTGCGTCGAACATTCAATGGTAGCAAGAATACTTAAAGATATTAATATACATAAATCCGCCGTTCCAGATGGTATATTTCATCTTCTTCTGAAGAGGTGTACTTCCACGCCGGAAAAACCATCATTTGTCCAAACGGCGAAACTTCATTGATCCCCTGCTGCAGAGCCACTGCACTTATGTAGGTCCCTTTTTACCAAAATCATAGAAACGCCGACAAACCGTGAGCTCATGAATTAACTCGAAACATGAAAATTTCTCAATGGCCAGTACGGTTTTCATAGCAAAAGATCCACTGGTAACTTGACGCCATGTCTCACCGAGAAATGGAACCACAAACTCCATCAATCTAGCGAAAGTTGCACTTAATATTTCAAAGGCATTTAATAGAGATTGGCGTCAGCTCTTTTGTCAAAATGTATGCATTCCGGATCGAGGAACCTCGATGATTTTCAATTCGTGTTTTATTAAATTTACATTGCCTATTTCCTCAAAGCATCATATATTCGAGGACGATTTGTAAATGGCGTAATTTTGACATCATTTTCTACTGCAGCGGACTTAATGTGACTTCCCCGATACGAAATTGTTAAAATTGTTAAAATTTCGTATAATTAAACACACATTTTTCAGCGGCTGATGTTAATTACATTTCCTTTTTCCTTTCACCATTTCATGGCAGTTTTTCGGGACTTCTACTTTTTCTTGCATTATAGGTTCAGGTTCCACCTTCCTTGTTATTGCTAATTCATGGTTATAGTTTATATATTTTTGCATGTCCATGCATAACCCTTTATCGATGATCAGCAAAGGGCATACCTTGGTTTAGTAGTCATAACGCGAATAATCCGTCATATCCAGGATGTATCTCAGCTATTTCCTAACGCCCATCCTGTTAGTTCGTCTTTTATCAGAACAATAAATATTGCAATATCAAGTACTCTGAGCTGCATTGACAATACAATGCACTCCAAAAACAATCAAATATACCGAATACCATATGATTTATGTGCGTCCTCTTCATCTTCTCGGTCGTATGTATATGGGTCCAGAGCAGTGCACTCCTGTATGTAAAAACTGCCTACTTTTGGCCAACACAGCACAGTGTGACGAATCGCTGATTTAGGTTAATTTAACCCTTTTAGGACCATAAGAATATGGGAGGGGTTATAATCGTAACAGCTGTATAGAACAGTTAATTATGCATTTTGTTAAACATACTCGTTAATAAAAATACAAAAAATAATTATAGTATCTTTGGAAATTTTTGGAACAAATCTGTCCCTATGGTCATATAAAGTAATTAAATACTTATGGTACTCAGCAAAACAGTTCCTTTCATTAGTATAGCAAAGGTGAACTTTACATAGAACGCAAGTGTTGTTTGTTCGGTTTTCAATCTTATTCTTAGCACAGTTGACATACCTCTTCCTGGTGTTTGATTTTTCCATGGGGTGCGTGGGTAACTGTCGTTTTATAGATCTGCGTACTGAACTTGATTTTGAAGTGGGAACATCTCGCTGCCTGACAGAGAAACTTCGTGCAACGACTTGTCTGAATTGCAAGGGAGACAACATACCTCCTTCCATTTGTTTTTCATCGTGAAGCTTTGTATAGATGGTATATGCATTGTTCACTGAAATATCAAAGAGAGCAGATTTCGATCTGCGATCGATTTCATAGCACATTTTATGTTGATCCATGAGATCTACTCCTCCTATGTTTTTCTTATAGTGTGATACAATTTTTGGGCTATTCACGTCAATTTTTTCCGCTGATCCAGCTTTGCGTCGTTTTACAATTTCTGTTTCTGTAGGCGACAAAAAGTTGGTCAACAAGTGCACTGCTCTATTATCCATCCACTTCACGTACTCGTATGATATGCCCTGAAAACTTGTGGTGTATATGTCTCCTCGCGTCATTTTTTTATCAACTGGTGCAGTTTTCGGAAGATGTTTTCGGTTTGATCGAACGGTTCCACATGCCTTGATATTCTGAGCAATCAATTTATGTTGCAACGATGGTGAATTGAAATAATTATCAAAATAAATTTCACATCATAATCTGTCCAACTTTTTCGTAATCTGAAGTACTACAGATTCACCTAACCCGTATTCAGTCCCAGAGATTTTCTTGCTGGTATATAAGTCAAATTCAAACAGGTATCCTGTTGCCGCATCACATCTACACCATAACTTAAAACTCCATTTGACTGGTTTGTTTTTTATGTACTGCTTCATTGCATTATGCCCTTTAAATTTTATCATACGAGTATGTTCATCGATAGATTGTGTTTTTGTATTATTGAGGGCATTTTGAAATGATTTGTTCAAATGTTCGATAATTGGGCGAATTTTATACGCTCTGTCATAACCCGGACTATTTACGTCTCCCACTTCTACGTTATTGCAAAAGTGTAGATTTCTGCGTATCTCTTCAAATCGAGTTGTTGGCATAACATTTGATATGAAAGGTACTCCCATATCTGGTTCTGTAGACCAGTAATCTCTCAATGATGGCAAAATGTGATAGCCCATAACTAAATTCATACCAAGGAATGCTCTCATTTCTTCTGTATCTACAGTAAATGCCCGGCCATTTTGATGAGCGTATCGTACTGACTCCTCTAGTATATTTTGAACCAAAATATCAATATTTGTGGTTCTACAAAATATGTCAAAGGGAGTCAATAAACCAGTATCAATTTCTTGACAAATTTGTACCTTTCCGAATTCGTGTTCCACATCACGAAAAGTATTTGGGATATATGTTCTCTGGTTCCACTGGAAAACTGGTTCTTGATTACTGTGTGTTACGGTGTCGGGTAAAACAGCCGTAGATGTCGATGGTTCAGATGACAGACTTTCTGATTCCTGGAATTGAACAGAAGCATCTTCAATTTCAACGTCAAACACCCCGTGATCATCATCTTGCGTCAAAATCCTTTGATCATCTTCGTCTAGTTGTAGATCGTCTTCTTCGTCCCTATTATCGCCTATCCAAATCTGTAGAACTTCATCCTCTCTGAGTTCAAAAACCCGACGTCTTTTACGAACCATAATCTGTAATAATCCTAGTGCAACTTCAAACTTCAAATTGTGTATAATTTTTTTTTGTAAGAAGGTCAATTTGAAGAGCAAGTGTTTATATCGTTTTTAATTGGTTCGCCTACATTTTATAGCTTTTTTTTGTTTTTTCTCAATAAGTAAACAGTCAATTGATATAAAAGTAAGTTTTTCTTAAATAATCGAAATTTTGTTTAATATAAGGGGTAAATCGAAGTAAAATTTATAGATAAAATATGTGTTTTTTGTATTCATTAGACGTAAAGTATAGTTGTGCAGTATTGTTCACCGGAAGACCATGTCTGTTCTAAAGCCTTGCATATGCGCTGCTAAAATATGTTTCAACTGCTTGCGCACAGGTGCGACACTCATACTAAATTTTTCGTTTTTTAGTATGCCCATCGAAATCACGAAAGATCAAATTGCTGTTTTTGCTTTTGTTATGGGTTACTTTGGCTATATACTATTTTCTGAGGCTGCAACAAAGTCAATCAAATTAACCTTAAAAACTTTATGTTTAATATTTGACGAGAGATAGGCCAACAGTGGTCGGCATAGAGAGCGCTTCGAAAATTCAAATTCTCTGTGGCGAAATGAAAATCTAACATTACCACAACATATCTTAGATGAAATACCTTCTTCATCTAGAGTAGGAAAACCGAGAAAAGCAAGAAGAGAAAAGTTAAAAATAATTTAGATTCTTTTAGCGCTGAAGAAATTGCAATGGCTCATGAAAAAAGGCTTAGACAAGACGGAAAAAGAAATACTGCTATTGCAATGAAAAAATTAGCTGAAAATTCTCCGAACCGAGGTTTGATTGTTAAATATTTTTGTAGGTTAAATTGTGTTATTAAGGTTCTATTGTGAGGGAAACTCTAAAAACACCTGCTCCTGGATTTTTACCAATAACTGCAGATGATACACTAGCATTAATCACGGGCATTCAGCTTTCAACTCAACAGTACGAAATACTACGCCTAAAAATTAACAACAAAGTTCCCAATGTATTACCTTCATACTACAAAATTGAAGAAGCTAAGACGAAATGCTACCCAAATGATAAAACTGTGAGCGAAACTTCTGCAGAATGTGGATTGCAAAGTTTAGTAAATCACAGCGTTGAGCGTTTATGTTTAGCTCAAAAAGATGTTTTAAGTTCCGTTGCTGACCTAAAAGAACTATCCTTGGTAATAAAATGGAGCCATGATGGTGCTCAACAGATATCATACGAACAAAAACTTTCTGTTGGTGATAATTCGGATGAAAATCTTTTTTGTATCTCAATGGTTCCCACCCAGATGTATTTCTTTAAGGATGAAATTAAGCAAGTACCTTGGCAAAACCCTGCCCCATCATCAACCCGATATTTTCAACCAATAACATTAAATTTTGCTAAGGAAACCACAGAACTGATCAAGTCGGAGGTAGAATCAATTCAAGATCAAATAAAAAACCCTACTCCCTATAGAATTTAACATTGACAGTTTGCATATCATAATTAAACCGGTCTTTTTGTTAACTATGATTGACGGAAAAACCTGTACTGCTTTATCATCTATAACATCTTCATCACAAACTTGTTACATTTGCGGTGCCAAAAATTTAAAGAAAAATTTAGAAGAGAAACAGGGTTATTGGTAGATATGGCAACCAACAGTCTGGCAATACAAATGACGGAAACACGGCTAGAAGATTTTTTAGAGATGAGGAAAAGACTGCCCAAATTACAGGGATAGATAAAGAAATTATCAAAAAGTTTCATATCATCTTAGAAGCTCTTGGGTCTGGGTTCCCAACACTTAGATGCAGATGCTTTTGGGAAGTATGCAAAGGAAACAAGGGAACTATATCTTAAAAATTATGCCTGGTATTTTATGCCAGTAAGTGTGCATAAGGTCTTGTTTCATGAAAAAAAAATACTTGTATACTTCCAATCGGACAACTTTCAGAAGAAGCGCAAGAGGCAAGAAACAAGGAAAATAGAAGTATTAGAGAACTGTTTACTACAAAAATATCACGTGTAGATACAAATACTGACCTCTTAAATAGATTGCTTATAACATCAGATCCATTCCTAGCAAGTCGAAGATGCTTTCCGAGAAGAAAGAAAAGTGTCATGGAACTTGAAGTCTTGCAACTTTTAGATGTACCAAATAATTAAAAAAATTGAATAAACTGGTTTTTCTGTATTGTTTTCTCTTGAAGTTTGTAGTCATGTGTTAAAAAATTTGTTATATTCTATTCTATGAACAATTTCAATTAAAAAAAAAAAAACAAAAAACCTGAACAAAAACATTTATTTGTGAGCGCTATTAATTTAATTCCGCTAAATCAGCCATTCGTCACACTGTGCAGTGGTTGCGGAGATTTCCTTAAGTTATGTTCTTGCTTTCGGTTTGTGCGGGAAACAAATTGTACATCTTCGTGCGCACCGTCTGGGTTTCATCGATCAACATCGTTGGTAAAGGACCATCATGTGGCGTTATAAGAGGATGCTTCTGTAAGTTTGAAATATTTGCCTCTTTTAGTATTCCTCAAACTCTTACTACATAATATATCGTGTTCATCGTGAAATGGATCAAGATGTTTCAGTTTCCTTTTCCTGTCTATTTCCATTCCCCCCTTTACTTTTTTTTCATTTCATCCGTGAGCATCTTATTTTGTTCCCTTCATTTCGTGAACACTGTTGTGTTCCATATTTCATTGAATTTCTTATATGTGCTTTAGAAATTTGCGTACGGAAGCACTCTTCTTAACCATTTCAGTGTACTATACTGTGATAACATTATGTATCTGAGACAGTTATTTTTCCCCTTTCCCATTAACTGCTTGAACGCAATAGAGTTGTAATGGCAATCGCAGTCGTAGTCATACGAGCTGTCAAAATCTTAAATATGCACAAATATTGTACAATACATGAATTTGAACACAATAAGTCGCGTCGTATATCGGTATCACAATCGTAAAAGAATAAAGCAATATCGACCAGATTGATGTGGAATAATTCATAGAAAGTGTTAAATGTGTTGAAATGCTGTGGAATTTAGCGCATCCGCTTCATAAAAATGCAAAATCAAAAGCAAAAGAGTGGAAGAAAGTAGAAAATAAATTTAGACTGTGATGTTAGCAAAAAGTTAAAGCTGTTTTGATTTGGCGTTTATCATTATTATTTATTTATTTTTCAGACATATTATATCGCCAAATTAAAGTATTTAAAAGACACCTACGTCAGAAGCTTAAAAAAAATACATCGGGACAAGCGGTTAACGAGCCTGACTTATCTTGGAAATATACCACAAATATGGAATTTTTATAGAACATTTACATCCAGGAAAGTTGATACACTTCGGTACAGGTATAATATCAAATATAACCTGATAAATTGAACAGTACAGTAAGTACTCGTAATTATTGTTCGTTGCCAACAAAAGTGTTTGGGAAGAAGAAAATAAAAATAGGTATTATGAGAAGGAAATAACTGAGCGTTGCTTGGAAGCCAGAACAGATGCCCTTTGCCGCCTAAAATTGTAAATATTCCTCAGTATAGTCCTTGTTGTATATGTGTAGAAATAAATCCCCAGAGAGTAAGAGCGAATTTACTTTTCGGTTCGATGGTTGGCTAAAGACTGACTTTATTTATTCATTTATAGGGTGATGGCCCCTAAATTCAGCCCCTCCAGTAGTCAGCCGCTGACATACAAAGTACAGCGCAGCAGTAAATGCTTTTGCCCTTCTTCCAAACAAAAAATATAAAAATATTACTCTCTTGGCTAACAGTTCTCCTCTCTGTGTGCAAGAAATTGACATAATCCACCTGCTTCTTCGCGCGTAAAAGATATTAGTCTGCGTATAGTTTTCATAAGCGCAGGATACGAGTGTTTTACCAAAAAAAAAAAAAAAAACTAGTGGAAGTGAATTTAAAAAAGTGATACAATTAAGGATATACTGAAGGTATGTGCATTTTATGATTATTATTATGTAACTGACACTTTATTTATCTCGTTTCTAAACTTAAAATGTTACAAATGTTTTTTGTTAAATAATTAAGAGGCGGGCTGACCTTATGAGACATTATTTTTATAATTATCCTAGCCTGAGCCCCCTCCGGCTGACTACTGAAGACTACCTTAATAATTTTTTTTTTAACAGAGTGTGCAAAATGAATGGAAATTTAATTCTCTCTTAATTCTCGCAAAAAATCGAAAAATTCACTTTGTTTTCCAGTAGTCAGCCCCTTCTTCACATAATAAAATGGGTGGCTGACTATAAAAGACACGTCTCCTAAGCTCAGCCGTATGCTAATACTATAATGAACAATTTGTGGTAGTTAACAATTTCAAAATGTATTTAATTGAGGTATTCTCAAAAATGAATGTTTCCACCGAAACAAATAAACGTATGTGAGAGAACTTACACACAAAAAAAAAAAGGAGAGAGTCAGAGGATGTTTGGTAATACCGCTTTTATTGACTGCACTGAACTGATTATGAGTACACACAACACAATGCCTTTAACGTGGTTAATCCAATGGAATATCACCGCTTCGAATAGATCGCACGATCGGATGGTAACAGGATGTTATGTACATAATGTGGACCCATGTACACACTTGTGTTTAAAAGTGAACGAACATATTTTTAATAATTGCCTACAATTTGACCATCCTGATCGTGTTATCGCCTCGATTACATTGGTCTGTAAACTTATTCATACGCTTTACATCATAATGATACATATTTACTCAATGCTTATTTTAATTCAGTTAAACAACATGAATTTATTGTTTATGTAGTTACATTCATAGAATACAAATAATTTGTTTTATATTGGTATTATGATTCGTTCATACAAATATACAAATTTATTCATTACTTCAATAATATGACAGATACTGAAGCCTGAAATAACATACGAAGAAATAAGTGGTCAATAAGAAAAGCTAGTCGGGAGTTCGGAGTCCCAAGAGGCACTCTACAAGACCGCATACATGGCAGAGTTGTCGAAAAGCCTAGAAAAATGGGACCCGAGACAGTCCTGAGTGCAGTTGAAGAACAAACTCTGACAAACTGGCTGATAAATCTGGCGAAATGCGGATTTCCTCAGAAACCGACGGACCCATCAAATACGGTTCAAAAAATTATACAGGACCACAAAAGAAAGGCATCATTCAAAAATGGCCTACCAGGTAAAAAGTGGTATGACGGTTTTCTTATGCGCCATCCAGAACTGTCCCTTAGATTGGCTGAGGGACCTTGAAAAGGACGAGCTATCGTCACGGAAGAGTCAATAAGAAAGTGGTTGCGAGAGTTAAAGGAACATTTGGAGGAAATAAATGGAGTAGATATTTTGGAAGACTCATCCAGAATTTATAATGGCGATGAAACGTCTTTCTGTCTATCACCAAAATCAGGTGTTGTTTTGGCTCCGAAGGGCTGGAAAAACCTTTATAAGATCAGTTGTGGAAACGACAAGGAGACAATCACTGTGCTGTTGCTTTTTAGTGCTGATGGGCAAACATTGACACATATGGTTGTATTTCCCTATGTGCGCCCTCCTCTAGCCGTTGTTAAAAGTATGCCAGATGAATGGGTACTAGGGAGATCAGAAAGTGAATCGATGCGTTCAGAAACATTTTTCGTATATATAGCCAATAGTTTTAATGACTGGGTGAATAAAAGAAATATCAAAACGCCAGTATTATTACCTGTCGATGGTCTCAAGTCACAAGTCACAAGTCACACTTGATGATGGATCTCAGCGATTTTTGTCGCGATAATGGGATAATTTTATATGCACTCCTCCCAAATACCACTCATATTACCCAACCAGCTAATGTGGGCGTCTTTAAGGGCTTTAAAACTGACTACAAAAACACTGTGCATAGATGGCAGACTATTCCGGGTAACGCTGGCAAAAGTGTTGCCAAAGTAACCCTTTATGAAGTTTTGAAATTCGTGTTAGATGGCTCGGATAGTACACAAACAAAAATGCCTTTCGGAAGTGTGGCATATACCTACCTCTTTAATTCAAATGCCACTGATATTCAAAATGTGTTCAGAACGAAGTAGAAAAACATCAAAAATAACAAATCTTAACGCTATCGGAGTCCAGTTTCTATGAAACAAAAATAGTTTTGAATGTCATTAAACAATAACAGGAACATACATTCTAGATGAAACAGGAGAATTACAAAGACTGCCTTCAGATGTTATTATTTCAATGCCGCCACCAATATCCGGAAGTAATGAAGTAGAGGAATCCATTCTCGAAGTTTTACAAAACCCAGGAGAAATTTTATCAACACCTATACCCGAGTTGGCAGATGAATCGATTCTTGAAGTTTTGGAGAAGGCAGAATCAGCCCTGTCAACACCGATGTTAACTATGTTAAAACACATACTCGGATATTTATGTTATCTTTGTTATTTTTTTTTTGTTTTTCTTTGTGTAACTTAAAAACTATTTAATAAAAATACCAACGCAAATGATGCAATTTTGAGGCAAATATAACTATATCCATATGACTGAGATAAATGTTCCTTTTGATATTTTTACTATTTAATTAATGACTGTGTTATTAAATATGAAAAAGTTTCTTAACTTAATGTTTTTTGTTGTTAAAACGATGAAAATGTAGAAATGGTAATTGGGGCTGGCTTGCGTGATACTTGCGTGGCCGTCTACTGGCGCTGAGGGGGCTGACTACTCGCAAATCATACCCTTTTCACTTATTTTATAAATAGTTTGCATTAGATAGCCCATACCCATAATCAGCTTAGTATTTTCCAATCTACAGACTTCAAGCATTCAGAAGAGCCAAATACTTGATTAAATAGTTGAAGAATGGATTTTTAAGGACCAATCAAACACAAAACAAAAAGTCAAGGGACTGACTACTGGTGTCATCACCCTATTGACAGTGGACAATTAAAACAGTATTACCAGATGTAACATATTCATGAATCCATATTATAATAATCTTGATTTGTACATTTCATTATTTTATAAATTATTTAAAGTTCATTCAAAATCCAATATATCTAACATTTCCTCTTTCCTTAAAAATAAAATTTTAATCCATTCATTAATTTATATACAAGTATATCAACTAACTTTTCCATTTATATTTCAATTTGTTTTTATACATAAATTAATGTCAATTTCAAATTCAGTGCATCTGTACAATGTTATCGAAAATTGCAAATTTCAGTTTTTTTCTTTCCTCTCTTATTACTACTTATACAAAGTTACAAACAAATAAAAACTTCCGAAAAATTAAAAACCAAATTTTTGCGGAGGCTTTCTTATTTTATATGACCTTCGAGGTGCAGAGACAGTAGGAACGTTTGTACTTTTGTTTGAATTGTTATTGTCATCGCTATTTGAAATTCGCAAGGGGCTTCTTAAATCCTTTGTTTAGCGGATGTTGGCGGATTTTTGTATTTATGAGTGAGGCATCGTTGCCGTTGTTTCGTAGCAAGGTGTTAACGTAAAATCGTTTAAACATTTATCTAAATGTCGAATTTGATCTAAATGTCGTCTCCATTCCTTGTTATCATCTAGCTGTACAATATGGTTTAACATTCCGATCATTTCTTTAATTTGTCGAAACCTCCAGTTCTCATTTAAATAATCGCGCACTGAAACTCTCGTCCCAACCGGAATTGGTTTTACTTTGCTCGAAATATAATTTTTGAAGCAACTTGGCAGATTCGGTTTGAGCAAATCAATGTCTGTACGAATCGTTCGTCCTAACATATGCTCCGCTGGTCTGATTCCAGTGATAGAATGAGCTGTTTTTCTATATTGTTGTAAGAACTTTAAAAGTTTACTTTCTCTATCACTCTGAATGTATCCCATAGCTCTAAGAGATATTTTTTAGAGTTTGAACACAGCGTTCCGCTAACCCATTTGTAGCTGTATGGTATGGTGCTGTTAACTTATGCCGAATACCATGGCGGTATTTTTTCTTAATGTAGTAATGGTAAGGACTGAAACGAATAAAATTTGGAAACTTCAAAGTAAAAAAAAAAATATTTTCATAATTCATGTAAATTTTTTTATTTACTTTAAAACTCCATTTTTATTAAATTCGTTCACAATTACAAAAAATACAAAAAATTATTTGGGTTCCCATTCTTTCCTCAACTTCTTTCCAATGTCCTTCATAAGGTTGGTGACAGTTACATCCGTGATCTTTTCGGACGCTCTTATCCATTTAGAACTGAAATCTTTTACGTACTTTGCACACTGCTCACTTTTCTTCAATTTAGCTTTGACCAAAGCCCAATACCTTTCAATAGGACTGCACTGTGGAACATTGGGTGGATTCATGTCTTTTGTGGACAAAGTCGACATTTTTAGCAACAAGAAAGCTCAACGTCGCATGAGCATAGTGAGCTGAAGCTAAAGCTAAACGGAATCAACCGTTTTTTTAGGCACTCGTTAATGTACACTTCTCCGTTAATTGTTCCCATTGTAATAAACGATGAGCTTCTATGTCGACATTGGCAAATGGCCTGCCAAACGAGATATTTTGACCCGAATTTTTCTATCCCAATCGATGTTGTTGATTGCGGAAGAATCTCAGCTTCAAACAAGTTGTAAAACTGTGCACCTGAAAGAGTAGTAAAGTCGGCTTTGACATAAGGTTCGTCATTCAAAACCCAGCACGCTTTCTTGTTGCCGATCAACTCCTATAGTTTTCGGGCTCGTCTTTTTATGCCTTTTTTTTTTGCTTTTCAGTAACTTTTGGTATATTTTTTTTTTTCGTATTTTTAGATCGTTACGTTTTTTAGATCTTTGTTTGGTTGGTATTACATTTCCGAACAATATCTCTGGATGACATAGTCCGGTTTTTTACGATGGTACCCACCATTTTCCTGTCCAGATTTGTATCATGTGCTCCACTTTTAGCTACATTTTTCTGTTTTCACTTATCTGTCAACGTCTCCAAATATCGTTTAATTACAGAATCCACTGTACTACGTGCTATGTTTAAATTTTTTGCGATGAAATGGTTTGAACGCGAAGTATTTTCGACCCATTAGTCGATGATCTTTTTACGGCGTTCCTCTTGACTCATATTTTATAAATATTTTAAACCGCACCGAACTAAAATTAATAACCAACTGAAACTAGAGAATATACAGGCTAATTTGGGTACAAAATGGGATTGCAATTTTTACGCATTGGAAGTATAGCCCGCATTAAAATTTACAGACTTTATTCGTTTCAGTCCTTAGACTCAGTTATTATATTTTTTATAATAAGCCATCAACTGAATGCATCGACCAAAATGAAATAGTAAACTCCGCTGATGGGCCCCACAAAATCAATATGAACCCTCTGGCATTGGTTGTGTAGCTTCTTCCCAAGGATGAATTGCGGTCTTTTTATTATTATTATATTGTTTATTACATTCATAGCGTGACTTAGCATGTATTTCAATTTCTTCATCGATTTTCGGCCACAACAATAACTCCTGGCCAGAGTTTTCAATTTAACTATACCCACTTGAGCTGCGTGCAACTCTTACAGATCTGGTTTACGAGGAACTTTTAGAATAACCATCCTATCACCTCGCAGGATTCAACCACTTTGGAATTCGCTTAGATCTATATTAAAACGATGCTTTTTACTAACGGGTTTTCCTTTTTGTAGAGAATCTTCTTGAATTGTTTCTTTTGCTATTGTATCGAGACTAATTGGTATCATTTGTATTTGCTTAATTTCGAAAACTGGTTCATCTTGTAGTAGTTTTATTAAGGTTATGTAGATGGTTAATAGTAGTAACCCCAGAGGGTGAGATAAGGTGAAAGAGATCTCACTTGAAAGCAGTGGTTGGCATGCTTGCGGATGCACGGCAATTAGCTCGTCGGAGTGGGGGTACTTGCTGTTTGTTTGTTGAAAGTTAGAAAGAGGATTTTGTTCCCTGCATACCAAGGGATATCGCACGTTTTGGATGTGCGTAATAAGGCTATTGCCAAATATGGTTTAAAACTTGGATGGAGTGAAAATGCTAAAGAGGTAATGTAGACTACTGGCATCTTTTCTTAATTATGTCGTCGGTGTATTGGCATGAGGAGAAAGCTGGCCTACAGACTAGGTCTGTTGTATATATAAGTAGAATATAGATATAAGTAAGTTACAAATTGCAATATAAATTTTTTTAAAAGCCAAAAAATAATTTTTTGTAAACCAAATTGGTACTCACGATTTTTGATCTGGATGGTAATTGCATCGTCGAAATTTGTGCACATTGCTTGATTGAATAATTAGTTACTTAAAATTTAAATCTATTCTTGGGCCTTAAGATTAAATACAATAATTTTTAAGTTAAAAAATTTTATAGGTCTTTCTTATATTTTTGTTTTGTTAATATTTCATTTTTGGTTTAATTTTAGTTAATTAGAAGTAGATAAGTTGTATATATTATAATAGGTTCTAGAGTCAAGTTAGATTAGGTTAATTTAGGATAAGTTTTCAATACGAGACATGAATAGATAGGTGGCATACATAAATTGGTTATACAAATTGAAAAATTAAATTGATGTAGGTAGCATTTTATGAATCGATCGAATCGTAATTATTGATAAAAAGAAACAATATAGGAGGTACTTAGCACTATGGATGTACTGAATTGCTTTTTGATTTGATCACTTGATCCGGCTGCATTTTACATTAGGACATACTGGGTGCGCATGCATATGCATGTATTGACTGAATTTGAGTGGTTTTTACAGCTGGACTTGGTTCTTTCCTTTTTTGATACGCCGTTTAAGTATTAAATAACATTATTTTTCAGTATCGATGTGTGCAACTCCATATATGGTATATGTACAGTACTGTGCTAAACCTAAGCAACCATCTGGAGTCAGCACTTCATAGTAAATCTTTACAACTTTCCACCCCACCAAATAAAAAGAAATTGATATGCAATGATATGTAATAGAATGTATTTTGAAATTTACAACTTTTTATAAAAGTAATAATACTTGAGATTTAAAAAAAATGCAAAAACCGACAAAGCGGTTAATTGAGCTGTGCTAAACCAAAGCAACTCCGTAACCCACTGCAAAAAAAAAATAGCTAACAAGGTCAGGTTACACATGAAATGTGGCAAGCTCTTTGTCTTTGATCTTGAGAGATTGTCTTTGAAATAGATGAACTAACCTAGATGGCAAACTTCCCAGATATTGGAAAATGAAAACCGGTTTTCTACTGAAAGCCCCTATCCTGACCATGTCTGTGAATACGTGTGAATTGTCATCAATGGCAATTTTCCTCTCATTTTATACAAACCGCGCCCATTTTAATCAAAAAAACCTCATCCACATTACACACGCTTGTGCAAATCGCTCTCATTCTTTCAAATTTTGAGAGAATTATAGAGAACGTAAAAGTGTTGGAATTCACTTACATTGTGTCTGTGCAAAACGTAAGGGTTTGCAAAAGTATTAGTAGAGTTTGACATCTAGGTTAGTTTATCTATGGTCTTTGATCAGTTTTCTTTTATTTAAGTTAGTCGCATAATTGATATTTTTTAATAATGTCGCGACAAAGTTACTCTTCTTCTCTTAAACTAAAGATCATTGACGAATTTAAGTCCAAAGATACTCAGACAACATTAGCTAAATGTTATAATATTAATAAATCGATTATTTCCCGTTTAATAAAAAAACATAATGCAACAGGAGTCGTTGAAAGTCAAAATATCGGTGGTAGGCCGCGTAAGACAGCATGTCGAACGGATAGAAACATTTATGGTGTAATTAAAAAACAACCGTTCATAAGTTCGAATGAAGTCGTAAAATTACTTGATTTTAACATTGGTGCTAGCACGGTGCGAAGACGTGCGATTGAAAATAATATTCGAAGTTGCAGGCCGTGCAAAAAACCGATGCTCACAAAAAGATATTTAAGGAATAGGTAGTGCAATTAAATTCTTTAAACATAGTTCAAACTAAAATCTTTTTTCATATTAGGCTAAATTTTGCAAGAAAATACCAACACTGGTCTCCTGAAAAATGGAAAACAGTTCTTTTCAGCGACGAGTCAAAATTAAATTTAATCAATCCTGACGGGATAAACATAGTAGGGGTAGTGTGATGGTGTGGACCTGTTTTTCGGCACAATTTGTAGGTGCATTCTACGAAATAGATGGAATCATAGACCGATTCAAATATAAATCCATTCTAAAATCGGTGGGAAATGCCACTTCCTTGGGTGTTTCAACAGGATAACGATCCGAATTACACATCGAAGTTGGTAAAGGAGTGGTCAGCGGATAGTGGAATTCAAGTCCTTGATTGGCCGGCCAATCACCCGACTTGAATCCCATCGAAAACTTGTTTGGTATCCTTAAAAACCGTGTCGCTGGACAACACTTTTCCAACAGGTCTTACCTATTCAATGCTTTGAAAGTTGAGTGGGAAAATATATCCCAGGATACACTTTCAAAGTTAATTACTTCTATGCCTCGTCGTTGAGCCTCTGTTATTCACAATAAAGGATATTACACAAAATGTTAAAAAAGTTGCTTAGGTTTTGCACAGCTCAATTTGGCTACTTTGTTGGTTTTTGGGTTTTTTTTTAAATCTGAAGTATTATTACTTTTATAAAAAGTTGTGAATTTCAAAATACACACTATTACACATCATTACATATCCATTTCTTTTATTTGGTGAGGTAGTAACTTGAAAAGTTTTACTATGAAGTGTTGGTTCCAGATGGTTGCTTAGGTTTTGCACAGTACTGTATATCTGATACTTTTGATGTAATATGATAGGTTAGGTACGTTCTTTTTTTTTCTTTTGTATGTATGTAGGTTATAAAAAAATCCACTAGGTCACTGAAAGTCTGCGGATGCCTTGGTAAAGCTTGGTCTATATGCTCCGTTATTTACGGCCGATAGGTAACTGTATCCTGATATGACACAAATGTACCGTATGAATCTGCAGTTTTCTATAGAAATAAAGAAATCTTATTAATTCTGTGATTAATGAGTGATTCACATTTTTACCTGATTGAGTTCTTCACCACAGATTTTGATTTTTTTTCTTAGCACTTTTTATATGTGATACGAAACGATACGAAGTATGGAATATACTTCTAAAAAAAATATGTTTTAGAAAAAAAAATGAGAAGCACTCTCAATCCAACAGTTACGATCTTATGCTCGATCCGTGGTGATAAGACTTGCACTGAATTTGAAAACAGCGCAAACACACAGGTATTGGCTTAAATACTGTCATGGTTTCTATCCAGCAGGAAGGCCTCCCTACAGACATTACCAGTCTCAGGAAACGTTATATAAAGTATCACGAGATTTTCAATACGCCCCCCCAAAAAGTTGCAGACGGTCTTGCCGCTCTTCGCCACTATGTACACTCTAAACGAGTCTCACACCTCCAACGCAGTCGCCTTGACCATGATAAATTTTTTCGACCCTAAAAAGTCATGCAAAAACCTCCCTCTCACCTTCTATTACCAGAACGTAAGAGGACTCCGTTCTAAAACCCACGCTGTTTTCCGCCAATCTCATGCTCTCCCATTTGATATCTATGCTCTGACCGAAACTAATCTTATCCCCAACATAAAAAACCAGGAGTTATTCCCTCCTTCTTTTAATGTTTTTTGGGATGATGATCGCGCACCCCCCTTGATTGAATCCCCTTGTCGAGGTGTCCTACTGGCTATTCACAACAGCTTGGACTCCTCTCTCGTTGCAACATCATCCTCTCCTAAGCTCGACTTTGTGTCGGTTAAAATAACCCTCACTCGTAGATGCTTGTACGTTATGTGTTGCTACATTCTTCCGGCGCAACCTATCAAATCCTACCAACTTGCTATCGCAGCAATTGACAATTTGATCGACTTATCAGAATCGCTTGATGATATCGTTATCTTCGGCGATTTTAATCTGCCCCAGCTGAAGTGAACTCCATCTGAAGACCAATCTTTCTTCATCGCTTCCAATCCCATTTCTACTAAGGAATGCCAATTCTTAGATCGGCTAACAGACTCTGGTCTATGCCAAGTCAGTGGCGTTTCCAACTATATGGAAAGGCAATTAGACCTTATCTTCACAACAGATCCCATCAACTCCTCAGTATCGTGTTGTCCCCTATCTCTTTCAGCTATTGATAACTTTCATCCTCCACTTCTTCTCTCATTTTTCCACAACTCTCCCCTTCAGTCGCCTCCCCCCGCAGTTCTATTTTCTTACAATTTTCACAAAGCTAATTTCCGTAAAATTAATACCTATCTAAGCAGTGCTTCTTTTGAGTTTACCAATCTATCTCTGGTTGATGCCCTCTCCATTTTTTACAGAGAAATATTCAAATCCATCTCCCTTCATGTGCCTTACTCCCGCCATAAAACTTCTTCTACATCCCCTCCTTGGTATAATCGTAAACTTCGCTCTCTACGAAACAAAAGAAACAAGTTATGGGCGGTATTCCTTCGCACCCACTCTTCTTCCGACTATTCAAATTATCTAGGTACATATCTTCATTTCATTGAACTCTATAACTCTCTCTATCAGCGCTACCTGAATAGTGCGCAAACCAATCTCATAAATGACCCCAAGTCCTTTTTTCAATTTGTCAATTGGAAAAGGAAGACTGATGGTTATCCTTCCTCCCTCGCTTTCGACTCCAAATCTTCAAGTGATCCTCCTACCATCGCCAACTTTTTTGCTACATTTTTCAAGCAATCATTTGCCAACAACTCCTTCGTACCAGATCCCTCTTACTTCAATGATCTACCAAATTTCTCTATTGGTCCCTTTCTCACTCAAAATTTCGATCCTGCAGTTATTGAAGAAAAGTTACAAAATCTTAAGGATGAATTTGTACCTGGCCCAGACGGACTCCCCGCCATGTTTCTTAAGAAATGCTCTTCCAACCTGTCTCTACCCCTTTCCTACCTTTTTCGTCTATCGCTTACACAGGGTGAATTTCCCCAGATTTGGAAGATCTCTTTTATAATCCCAATACACAAAAAGGGATCTAAACATGAAGTTACCAATTATCGTCAAATTGCTAAACTCTCTCATATACACAAACTCTTTGAAAGCATTTTATACGAAGCGTTAAGCTTCAAATGCAAGCCTTTTATTTCACCCCGACAACTTGGTTTTCTAAAAGGTAGATCAACTACCACAAATCTAATTGAATTCGTGTCTTTTGCTCTCTCAGCCTTAGAAAATGGCAAAGAAATCGATGTTATCGCAACTGATTTCACTAAAGCATTTGTAAGATATCTCATAAATTGATCCTTTTCAAATTGTCTGCTCTCGGCTTTGAGCCTCTCTTTTTAAAATGGATTTCTTCTTACCTGGTATACCGATATTATAGTATTCGGTTTAGATCCGCCCTTTCTGTTCCATTCCTGGCCTCATCTGGAGTTCCACAAGGCATTCATCTTGGCCCTCTTCTCTTCATTCTTACTATCAACGATGTTGAGAGTGTCATTAAGCACTCCTCCCTCTCCCTTTACGCTGACGACACAAAATTTTTTAAATCTATTTCCTCTCCCCAGGACTCTGCCCTTCTTCAAGAAGACCTTGATCGGTTTTCAATCTGGTGCCTCAAAAACTACCTAGAACTTAATATAGCCAAATGTCAATCTATAACCTTCTCACGTAAATGCAACCCGTCTCCTCCCCGACTTTATTTTCTCCATGGTCAACCAATTCCCCTGGTTCAGTCTTTCCAAGACCTTGGCATATTATTCGACAGTGAGATTAATTTCCGTTCGCATATCGATAAGATGATCCTCAAAGCCAACTCATCACTTGGCTTTATTAAACGGTGGTCCAAGGAATTTTCCAACCCGTATGTAACCAGATCTCTCTATATTACCTTTGTTCGCCCCCTGCTTGAGTATGCCAGTCAAGCTTGGTCCCCCTTTCACCGGGTTCATGTTTCCCGAATCGAGGGTATTCAACGTCGATTCCTACGATTTGCCCTCCGTGGCCTGCCATGGAACGACCCTTTAATCTTACCTCCCTATCAAGACCGCCTCAAACTTCTAAATATGAATTCGTTAGAAGAACGTAGGAATATTGCTGACGTTCTTTTCATTCATCGTCTTCTCTCAGGTTCCATCGACTGTGCATCCATTTTGAACTGCATTTCCTTCAATACCAACCCCCGTAATCTACGTTGTCCTCGTCTCTTCTATCTACCGGTCCACCGCACCTCTTATGGCTCCAACGAACCTATCTCCCGAATGCTGCGAAAGGTCAACTCAAACCTCTCCCTTTTTGATTTCCACCTGAACACTCCTCGTCTTAAACAAGATCTCCTCCATCACTTCCTTGGTCACTAGCTCTTAAGTCTTTCTGTTAGTTTTTAAGTTAGATTAAGCTTGTATTAAGCCAATAAATGGGGGCCTCAGCCCCCACCAAAATAAAATACTCCATTTTCTGTACTAAAATTTTAGCTTGGTTGGTATAAATGAAGACTGTGTTTACATGTCAACGCTTTTGTTTATTCTAAGCAACATGTTGCTAGAAAAGTGACTTATTGAGTTATTTGTTGTTAAGAGGCTTTAAAACAAATGTAAATAGATGCACGCAACAATCTAAACTAAAATTATCGCTGGGCCAAGCGGCAAGCGGGATAGTGCATCTGCATTGGCATTTTGCGCGGATCTCTTATATTTAATATCATAATTGATGCTTTGTAAAAACAGTGCGTAATGTTGCATACGCGTTGCAGAGAGTAGTGGCAGTTTTTTTTGTAGGTGAAAAAACCTGTAACAAGGGAGCATGATCGGTATATAGTATAAATGTATTACAATAGAAAATGCTTCTTTATCTATTTGTGCAAATCTTTTTTGAGTATTGCTTAAAGTTTTGGACGCAAATTGAATTGGCCGTTCAGAGTCATCAATACGGCGAAGAATCGGTTGCCAAGATTAAGGGTAACTTACGGTTGTAGTGTACCAAAACCGTATCCGACTGGATTCCGTACTTAACTTTTTTGAAAGCTTCTTCACACTCTGTTGTCCAAGAAAAATTTGAATCTTTATGAAAAAGTTTATTGATTGGATATAAGGTTGTACTTAAATTTTTTAAAAAACGACTGTAATAGTTTATCAAGCCTATAAATGCCCGTACTTGAGTTTTATCGGTCGGCCTTGGAGCGTCTTGTATAGCCGCTATTCTATTTTTTACTTTATGAATCCCTTTCTTATCTATTAAATAGGCGCAAAATTCTATTCAATTTTTGAGAATTTTTCACCATCAGCCACTTTAGAGAAAACTTCACCGATCGTGGGAAGGGGATGTTCATCAATATGCAAATAAGGGTTGACGGTACATCTAAAATCCCCACATATGCGAATGTTGACGTTGCCCATTCGGAATGATCGGCTTTCTATAAAATACCCTCTGGCACTAAATTCTGAATTTCCCTCTCAACTTTTGTTGAATTCTTTAACTTCATACAAAAATTGCAAGTAGAATCTTTACTAACACATTTGTTTGCTAGGTGGTCGGAACTACCACATCGATAACATATTTTATTACCCGCTTTGAATTTTTTAAAATTATTTTTATTTTTTTAAAGAAACTTTTTGACTACCTGTTCTGTGACCTGTTGCTCCTGTAACGTTCTCGGTAACTTGACTGTACTTCTTCTTGGCTTGGACCACCTGCTGGAAGTGTAGTTGATGGGCATTCTTCTCCGAAAGCTCCATGCTGCACGCCACTTCTACCGCTTTTTCTAATGTCAGATTCCGTGATTCGAGCAGCCTGCGCTCGATGTGAGTTTAAGCCGTAGACGAACTGATTTCTTATAGCTGTTTTTAGGAAACTTCCACAATTATAGTTAATTGCACATTTCTGAAGGGCGTGCAAGAAATCCTGTACATTTTCTCCATCCCGGTGTTTTTGGCTATGAAAACGGCAAACTTCTATTATCTCTAACGGGGCTGGTTCATAGAAATCGCCAAGTAATTTCACAACATCGCTGTATACTTTGTCCTCTGGGAGCTCGGGAGCCAGCTTATCACACAGAATATCATAAGACTCTGGCCCCATGTAATGTAGCAAATATGAGAGTTTATTTTCTTGTTTCCCTTTTACAGAGATTAAAAGCCACTTACACATTTGACCCATCGATTCCATGTTGCACTTGTGGCAGAAAAAAGTTCCACCGTAAATGTCGGTCCCGTTTTTTCACTTGCTGTGATCTGCATTACTTCCGTTGGGTTATCTTCCTTCACTATCCTCGTCGCCAGTTCATTGTTATATATGGTATGTGTAGAATTGCCAGATATAACATATTCATGAATCCATATTATAATAATCTTGATTTGCACGTTTCATTATTTTATAAAGTTCATTCAAAATTCAATGTATCTAACAGCCCTTTATTCGACTCCGACAAAAAGAGAGGTTCCCACTCTCGAGAGTACCTTAATTTCTAGCACGTGGGGGCGGTGTAAGAATTTTTGACAAGACAGAATGTACCGAAATGCCTTTAACTCCAACTTCTACAAATTTCGAAGACGAGTATTATTGCCACAGTTTGTTTTAAAACCTGAGCACATTTCTTATTCATTTGCGTAATGAAGCAAATACTGATATTCTTCGGTACGTTTGTGCTTTACAAGATCCACTGCAGGAACCTGGAAAAAATACTCAATGAAATAAAACTATAAAATGTTTAATATATACATATACACATAATTATTTTTTATTTAATGTCATCTTCTACTTATATTTACACAAAATTTGTTCCTGCGTTTGAAATGGAACATTTTGCTCGTTCAGGAAATAATTGTTAAATTATTGACGTATCTCAAATGCACCTTCTGCTCTGTTGTTACTTCGATGCGCTCACCATTTGCATCATCTGAGTCATAAAAGTTTTCAGGGCAGTAAGGTTTGCAATTAGTTTTAGTTTAGTTTAGTTTAGTGTTGAGTTTATTTGGATTTTGGGATAGTTTTGCTGTGATGAGAAACTCATCCAGTGGTTGCATTTCTTTTAGTTATTTCAGTGATTGATTGTATACCTTCCTTGTTTCGTTGTCGAGTTTTTGGGCTATTACGAATAGAATGATCGGATTTCAGGTGCTTATAGCATTAACGCAACTCTTTTCAGATTTGTTTTAAGGTAGTGCAGTTTTTGACCATTTCCAAATCTCTCATTTTCGTGTTTACTCAAAAAGGTCTGTAAAGGATTACCAATGTTTATAGTCACTGCTAAATGCAGGTAGTTTTAACGTTGTTAATTTATATTTATATAACCAGCTAGTTATATGCATTTATTGACTCGTGAGGCATACTTGTGTTGCTCTGACGTATTAAAAGTTATTTGATTTGGTATTGAGGCTTCACCATGAGATTTTTGTATATTTGTTTTACTTTTTCGTGTTCGTTGACATAATAATCGTCCATACCCATTTCAGTTGTGTTCTCAATGATGTCGTTACACGTTTCTGAAATATTCTCCCACTGCTTTTGTATAACATGTTATTTTTGAATATAATACGTTTTCATTTCTTTTCCAGCCTGGTCCATTCGGTCTATTGATCTAAAAAGATGTTGTTTTTAATCTTCCTGGCGTTTCATCTTACTCGTTTGTTCCATTTCTCACCTCTTCCTTTCGCTGTTTCTATTTATTTCTTCTATTATTTTATATGGTTGCTACGCATCATTTCTGTCACCGCAGCTTTTATTTCAGTTTCCAACATACCAACGTTTTCAAGAGATTTATTTGTACCTGCCAATCCCAGTGATTGATTACACGTTAATCGCTTTGTCTCTTCCTGAAGGATCTCTTTCATTCTTGTGTCAAATTGGTACTGGGTGACTGGCTTTGGAACACAATGCTGTCTTCTGTTGTTAAACCGAAATTTAACCACCCAGTGATTATTTTTGAATTGCGCTTGCATCGTCGCAGCTGAAAATCTTTCCATTCTCGATCTGTATGTCAGTTGACATGTTGAGTAGACCATATATTCGTTGTTGTCATAAATGCTGCGTAGTATCTAGGTCTCCTTTAAGTGACATAAGAAATACTTCACCCCCTCTGATTTATCGTCAATATATTATGCATTTAGCCAACCAAAACTGGGGTAGAATTATCACATCTGGTCAGATGCCGCAAAACTTATTTGCATTTGCTAGATAAGATAGCAGTTTCATATGAGCATCTCTACAGAAAACAGACTAAACGAAGAGTTCCCGATATCTCTAAGAGATCGGCATCTTTCCTGCTCTCCCTAAGTAGGAAAGACTGCAGACTGCAGGCTGCTTACTGACGTCGTTTCGAGGCACGCTTTTTCTAAGGATTTACGTGTCTCGGGCATAAGTGACACAAGACAGTACGATGCTTTCTGTAAAAGTGATGACGACACCCCGAGGGCAATCTCAGTGAGCGTCCGGCCTAGGCTCATATCTAGCTGTAGGTAGTCAGCACTGATGTAGTGCATGCTAGTACTGTACGCACTTTATCACTTAAGCGCTTACTCATGTTTCTTCGAAAGACTGAGAAATACTAGTCAAAGAAACATAGTGTGCTCTGTCGCGGCAGAAAAAGAAAACTAACTAACTAATTATTGTATTAATATACCTTTTTCTATTTGCTATATTGCATATACTTTTAACTATTTGGTGCGATGATTTCTCACCAACTCTTTCTCTCATCAATTAGCTATTCCTCTATCTATAAAATTTTTCTTTATATTTAAGTCCAGAGATGTTCTAGTATGTATTTGCTATTTTGAAGGATTTATTTCACTCGGAACAATATATATTACATATATTACATAAAACATTTTCAATTTCAGCAATAAACACATTCCAGTTCGTCCTCATCGAGCAGATCTCAAAGCAAACACAACACCTTGAGCGCTTAGTTCTTTCTCTTGGTTTATGGCATTTACATAAAACATTTTCAATTTCAGCAATAAACACATTCCAGTTCGTCCTCATCGAGCAGATCTTAAAGCAAACACAACACCTTGAGCGCTTAGTTCTTTCTCTTGGTTTATGGCATTTTAAAGCCAATCTCACAAATTTGGCGCCCAGAGCAGGTCTCTTTCTTACTTGTTGTACCAGTTTATTTTCTCGACTGCTACGGGTTTTCGTTGGTTTTTCTCACTAAAAAATCCTGAGGGCAAATATGTACAGAACATAAGGTTTTTCGTTGCGAAACTATTTCCTCCGTAACAGTCTTTTTATTCGTCGTTCGATTCCTTGACGTGTCCGTTTAAATCTGTAACGATAAAAAGCATTTGTGTTCTATTTAAAAGGCCCTCGAATTCCAGCCAAAATCTATTTATTTTTCCGATTTCTCCTTTATGTTTAAGTAGGATGGCATTTCATGAGTAAGAAATCTTTAAAAAAACAAAAGAAAATCCAAGGATACAATCACTAGATCGATATATTCCAAAATATTTAGGTGCTAAAACAATTTCAAACTACATACTCGTATTTACTTTATCTGACATAAAACCTGAAAAAATAAAAGTTTTATCATAAGTGTTTTTCTCTGCTCTTTTTTATTACAGATTGCCGAGAATCAATAAACCTTATTCAGAAGCGCAATAAGTCCTTGTAAGAGGAAAGCACACAAGCACACGAAACACCCATCCTTCCCGACCTTGACACTGAAACGAATCAGCAACAGAGATTTTGCCATCATTAACATAGAACGGGAATACGAGAACGAGAACGAGAGCGCGAACGAAAACATCACCAAAAGCCACCCCATAATACAGATGAACAGTGCCTGGCTCCTATTGTGCATCATCGTAAGGACAGCAGAGTAAAAATTTGAAAAACAAAAACAAAAAACTCGAAAAAATAAAGATAAAAGTTGAAAAAAAATCGATTCTCAGCAACAGTAGTACGAGTCTTTCTAGTGTATCCTGTGTGCTCGATAATAATAAACACAAGTTTATTATGTTGACAATGAACGTCCGTTGTGCAACGTCAAGGATCCTTTCACACTCAGGTGGCTTCCTGTTGTCTTATTCTTACTACCAGCGTTGTTGTTTCTGTTGTTGGCGATTGTGACTGCACTACTTGTCAAAAATAAAAAATAGCAACACTGTCTTATTTGATTTTGTCTTCCACTACACTACCACTTGCAAAAGCTGTCTCTGGCTGTGTTGTTTTCTCTTATCCGAGAACGTCCTGTATCGATGCGAACAGTGAATTTAATTATTCCACTACCGTTGCTGGAGAAGAATTACAAAACAAAAGGAATTATCCTCATACTCAGTTGCAACAACCCACTCGCTTGGTGGTATAAGGAAAACCAGAAAACAATGGCGGAGATTGACACCGCTAAATCAACAATAACAGACACATACGAAGGATTAAAAAGAATCAGTGCAACTTCGATGGTGAATGCATCCGAACCAGCTTCGGTGTCGGCAGCCATAACGTCCATACGATCCATTGTAGCCCAGGAGCTGGTGGCATTTACAAATTCAAATATTACGACAACACCGAGTGGGGCAACCGATGCTACAACAGCTTTGGCCTTTAACGTGTCCTCCTTCAGCAAAAGCCCCTCGCAGACCATTACGTATTCCAGCACATCGCCCATTATTTTGGACGAGAAGAATTGTTCGATGGCTTTCGAGGGCTTTGTTCAGCAGCAGCAAAATGGTAAGTAATCATGATAATTTGAGAATTAACTCTGAAGAGATCTAAGGCTTTTAGTAAGTCATTTTAATGAAGTGCGAGTTTTAACTAAACAGTACCTTTTGAGAATTTGGCAGTAGGTTTACTGGTAAAAAGGACTTGTGCATACATACTCGTACGGAGATAAAATGATGAGCTCTCAAATAGATGCGCAATCAGTGACATCAGTTCATTCTGTGTCCAGAAGTCCTGAGGATATTTTGGTAGTTTATAGAGGACATAAGGGCTTACCAACTGGAGTTTCAATATTTAGAAGATAGTTCACCCATTATTTCGGTTGCAGTCCTGCTTGAATTACATATGTATATTGTGTAAGATGATATGAGCAACGCATCGTCGATAATCTTAATATTATTTTGCAGAAGCCTAGGTTTCCATCCCCATTAACCCACTGAAATTAATCTTGAATCAGTGGCTCAATAAATACGAATATCTCCATTTTCAAAGCTTGCTCTAAGCTTTTCAATCTAATATACCCCCACTACAATACATTCGCGAAATTGAGCTGAGGTCAAAGATCATTGCTTACTTACTTATTTGAGGTGGCGCTACATGTCCCGGGTGGACCTAGGCCTCAATAAACTAACTGCTTCCCGTTTTGCACGCTACATTCTTTGAAATCCCCTTGCACTTGCTTCCGCGAGCTGAATCGCGGTCTTCTTCTTCCGCGCTGTCCCTCGGGGGCAGCGAGCCCCCGAGCCCTATATGACCCAGCCATTTCAGCCTTTGGACCTTCACTCTTTTGGCTAAGTCAATGTCGCTGTACAGCCCGTACAGTTCGTTGTTGTATCTCCTCCTCCACTCACCGTCCTTGCAGACGGGACCCAAAATCACCCGAATTTTCGAATTCCATCTCAAAGCAGCCAAGAGCACTGTTACCCATTTTTGATATCCATAGGACAAGACTGTAATTATTAGGGTCTTATATAGAGTCACTTTTGTTGTTCGAGAGAGAGCTTTGCTAGTCAATTACCTTCTTAGCCCAAAAAGGCAGCATTTGGTAAGAGTTGTTCTTCGCTTGATATCAGCGTTGGTGCCGTAAATAAAGCCCTTAACTACTTCAAAGTTATATTTTTTTTTATAATTTACGTGCGCTTAAGGGGTTATGAATACCCTTATACTGTTGCCTGGGCGCGGGCGGAAAGATAGAAGGAGGAGAAAGGAAAGTTTTGTGATGTAGTGGTTTGAAACTCAGGTGTGTTTGGTTTCGATATTGACTCTCCAGGGGTCGGAGTCCGAATAGGACGGAGAAATTTGACGAACGTGACGTTCTGTTCTAGACGTCGGTGTTAGGTGTCGTTTTTTATTGACAGCATATAGTTGGTCTTGCCCTCATTGACCGTTAAAATCAACTTCGCCGCTTCCCACTCAGTGCTAGCGAAAGCGCCACTGACATCACGCTGCCTTCTTCCGATTATGTCAATATCGTCGGCGTATGCGAGTAATTGAATGGACTTTTGAGAAATTGTGCCTCTTGTGTTGGCTTGTGAATTTTTCACTATTCTTTCAAGAATGTGGTTAAACAAATTGCATCGCCTTGTCTACATCCTCTTTTGACATCAAAAGTCTCGGTGGGCTCTTAACCGACCTTGATCGAGCAGGGCCCATTCTCCATCGTCATCCTACACAAACGGACAACTTTCGAAGGCGTGCCAACACTATCGTAGATATTCCTCTCTACCAACAACTCGTCGCTACAGATGCTATCATACGCGATCTTAAAATCGATGATTAGGTGGTGTGTATTGATTTAGAGATCACTAGTTTTTTGCAAGATCTGCCGTAGTGTGAATATTTGGTCGATGGTGGATTTTCCTGGCCTAAAGCCACACGATATGGACCAACCAGGTTGCTGACAAACGGTTTGAGGCGTTCACACTATAAGGCAGAAAGGATCTTGTAAGCGATGTGAAGAAGACTGATGCCCCTGTAGTTGGCGCAGTTCAGAGGTGGCAAACAATGCTGAGATTCCATTCATCCTTTGTCTGCCCATACTTTACAGATGAGTTGATGTACCACCTTGATCAAAAAGTTCCCGGGGGACACAACCGTGTGGCGCTCCCATTGTTCCGATTTGAGTTCTGTTTTTTTTTGTTAAGTTGGTAATCTTGTTGACATTCCCTCTAAATCTTAGCATCATAGCTTGATGTTAGCAAAAGTTACGTAGCCAAGAATACATCTACCTCTGTGTGTGTTGGCGATTTTTTACAATTTTAGAAATGGATTTAAATTTGCAACAATGAACTTGTATTAAATTTTGCGTAAAAAACGGATTTAATGGTGCGCGAACGTTGGAAATGTTGGAAAAGTGTTTCGGCAATGATTCTCTAAAGAAAACGGTCGTTTACCAGTGGTTGTACTTAGGCAGCCATTTATCTTACGAGATTTTAGTTGCCTGAAAAAGTTCTTTCAATCACCCCGAGCCGTCCGATTGGGAAGCCAATACACTACCACTTGAGCCACGGCCACCGAGGCCATGCCGTGCCGAGGATAAGTCGTTGCTGTAACTGTTTTATATTGACCTTGACTAAGCTTGAGTGTATATGAAGAGTCTGGCGCAGGAGCGTTGTTTCTGAAAAAAATATTTTCAAAAAACTCTGTTCTTTACAACACCAAGTTGTTAGATACTTTTGAAATCAAACGGGAAGATTGATTTTTTCACAGTTTTGTTTTGCCGGGAACGAGAATTCGAAGACGAAAAATGTCTGTTTTCGCGTAGGGTGGTAGACTATCACTACATGAAATTAAAGTAATGCTTTTAGACTTTCATTCAACGTAGTATTCCCGGACAAGAGACGTTTAAAGTTGGATTAATTCAACTTATCTTGGTGACAAGGGCATATGGACGGCAAAATCAGTAATACACAGGTTACAGCACTAAAAGTAAGCTGCAACACTTTCACACTGCTTCTTGGATCAGTGCTTGAGTATGGATGAGTTCTTGAAAGGTAATAGTTCTACGGATGCTGCAGGTCTTCGCAAACAAATGTCTACTCATCGCCCTAAGAATTGTTTGACCAAACTACAATACATATCAAACTAATAGCTCCATAAGAGCTATGATTTACGGCAAGTGCTCAATAAATCATATCTTAAGTCACACTAATGTTGCAGAATCCACTCACATAAGTGGGCAGAAGAAGAGGCCGCCTAAACTGATTTGGAGGAACCGCTACTGTTGACGCCCTATGCCTCGTAGTCACGATACTTCGATAAGAAAAATATTCTCAAGGATATAAGTGGTTACGTTGTCATCTGGTCTCGTGCTCTCTTTGTGCTACCGGGACCAATAGATTCATTCCACGGGTGCAACCCTAGAAAAAATAGCATATCGTTGGACCAACGCATCGCTGACCTGCAAAAATATAAAATCGATTCAAGAAAGTCAACATTCTCGTGCTACTTGATTCCCATTTGGTCTTGTTTTATTTAAAAATAAATGTTCACACATTTTCCAGCAATCGCAATAATGAACACCATAGCCATCGTATCCGCTGGAATACCCCGTCTACCCTCCGAAACTACGAGTATGATTGAATTGCTTCATTAATTATTGACAAAAGTTTCACCATTCGCTTTGCAACTATTCAACCGAATCCATCGATTGCTCATTCTAATTGTTTCTGTATGCTGTTGTGCGATTAAAAAGTTACGTGATAGTTAATTGAATGAAATCGTCCGTGAGGATATCCCTGGCGTCAGTAATTTATTGCATTGCGAACACTACAGGAAAGTTCAGTGACTGCAAATGATAGGGGCGATTCCCGGGCAGTAGCACAACAATCCTCTGACTGTGGCATGTAAAAAGGATTAAGAAGCTTTTAGCGAACGCGTCCGGCTCCGGCACTGCCATATTTCGAATAGATGAGAAATATTTATTTAATGAAGGGGGTAGTGAATCCAGGGAACCAGACCAGAGTTGGAGAAAATGCACAAACCTACAGGTACAATGCAGTTGAACACAAAGAAATGGGTTTAAGGAATTAATTGTTTATTTAACTGAGCTTGTTGATTCGGATTAATACTCGCTAGTCGAGTAGGCAGAGGAAGGTATAATGCTATTCATTAGTTTTTGCTGGAAAACGAACATACATACGTAGTTAAGAATTCAGTAGACAGATATGTTATGTACACATTGGATAGTATGTATGCAATCAATTCGATGGAACTAAAATATGACATTCGATGTGACAACTTTAGATAGGAGTTCTGAAATGAATTAAGCAGTGTTCTCTGGATTGTGGCAATTTTCTCTCGAGATTTAGTCTTTGATAAACATCAAAGGTCACTTCATTCTCGTGTCTAACGTTGTTACTTTTGGTATAGATTGTTTACCTAATGTAAGGATACCCTTGTGAGATGCAGAGAATTCAGGAGGAAGTAAAAAGTGTTTATATTGTATTAGATATACTCAATAACGTTAGACGTACGAGTTTGTAAGTGTATTAGCTACAAGAAATAAATTTCACTCAGTCTGAAAGAATAAGCTCTCGAGTGAACATCCTTGTCAGAATGGGCAGCATCCTTTTCTTATAAAATAAAATGGCGCGTGTGTTTGACTAACGAGGATTTTAGGGTTCGTTTCAAGTATGATACGTGGGCCGGACACCCACTGCGTTAGTAGCCGGAAAAAGTAATAGTCGATGACATTTTATTCGTAAAACGGTAAGATACTCGTATATTGGGTTATACTGCATGAAATGTCCATTTTTATTCAATCACAAGAGAATCCGTTGGCATCTGCGACATTCTTCTACGGTAATACAAGGTCAAATATTCCTTTTTCGTAAAAGTGCTGACTTTTTGAGGCAATAAAATCTTCAAAGGCTTTTACGATCTCTGAAAAGATGTTAATCCGTTGGGGAAATATCAGGAGAGTACGGTGGATGCGGAATAATTTCAAATCCTAACTGCAGCAGATTTTGCACCGTTACTTGTGAGGTATGGGGTCTAACATTGTCATGCAAAGAGATCGGAAGGTGCCTATTGACCAACGCAGGTTGCTTTTCAGGAAATATGTCAATCTCCTCACAATATTTGATAGCGTTTATCGTTTTTCCTGGCTGAAGAAATGAAGAGGGAATTGGTCCTTTCGATGTCCACCAAATTGTCACCATAATCTTTTTTGTGTGAAAATCGGGCTTAGGGGTGCGTTTTGGTTTTTCATCTACATCCAACCACTGCCCAGATCTTCTACGATTATCATACAGTGTCCACTTTTCATCAGGCCCAAAAACGGTTCAGTTTGGTTTCACAATGTAAGCGATGCGCAGATTTCCAGGTGCCGTAGTTTTTGGGATTCGTTCAGTTCATGGAGTACTCACTTATCGAGTTTCTTTACCTTTCCTGTGAAAGAAAGGTGTCGACTTATTGTCATTGGAGATACTCTCATGTTTTGTGCAATCTCCGTTCCGATTTCTATGGGTCCGCATCCACCGTTGCTCTTAAAACATCGTCGTCAACTAACGTTTCTGTCATCCCACGTGCTTCATTTTCGAGGCTGAAATCTCCCCAACGGAACTTTCCAAACTAACGTCGTATAGTGCGTTCATTTACCGCTACATCCTCAAATACGTCATTAATGTCTTTCATTGCCAATGACGCATTATGTCCCATTTTAAATTCGTAAAGGAAGAGGGTTCGAATTTGAACTGCCGACAGCATGGTAAATAATTCCTAGAAAAAGAAATAACGGTACTTGTAATGAACCCTAAAATTCTCACACGTCAAGCACACGTACCACTTTATTTTATAAAAAAAAATTTAACGTTCTGGCACAAATGTTCACTCGAGAACTTCTTATTTCCGACTGAGCGAAAATCGGACATTTCATGTGGTAGAACCAAGCTCGGATAAATCCAGGGTAGACCACGAAATGCAAAATAATTGCGAACCTTTAAGTATATACTCCTAGTTGTTCACAAAGTGATTGTTCTTGTCCGGAGTACTTATGGAGAAGCTTTACAATGGTAATAAGTCGTGTTGATCATTTTGCCAATATTGCTGTGAAAGCTCAGTTATCTTTCTCGGAAAATACGTTGATTTTAAAATTCGGTAATGGAATTCTGTCGGACCAGAGCATTCAGACACCGTCAGGGGGTAGTGCTCCGCGGTGTCATCATCACGATCACAGCAAGTGTCGTAGGATGTTGTATCGCCCATCACATCTAAGTGTTTAGCAAAAGTGTAGTGCTCCGTCACGATGCCAGTAAGCAGCCTGCAGGCTTTTCTGCTGAAGGACAGCATGATGGCCGCTGACGTCTTATAGACGTCGGGAAGTATTCGCTTATACTCCTTGCAACCAGGCCAGTCGTACCATCTGCAGTTTCCTCATATGAAACCAAACAGCCAATAGAGGTCCTAACTACGTAACGCAGGCAGACTTAACGTAAGCTCGGTTCCTGAAAAATTCTCATTTGCGCTTTGCCTTCAGCCTTGTGAGTACAGTCCATAATATGTATAAAATATAATATTTATAATGTGTATATAATATAGTTGAGACTGAACGCTGCCTTGAAGGTAACTCCTGATTATCCCAGCCATCACATATTTGCCGCAGTCGGCCTTCGCATTCAGTGTCCTGTTCACCAGCATTGCTTTGATCCACAAAAATAAATCCTGATTCATCTACGCCGTGTTGCTTGGCCGTGTTGCTTGGCCGTGCTGCTTGGCCGAGTTACACATGCCATAAAAAGTTACGTTGTCGAAAGCATATGCCAGATGGATCTCGACCATTCCTTTCGTACTTTTTAACACTAAGGAAATCAGACTTATAAGTCTGAAGCTCTTTGTGAGCGAGAAGTCCTCTTTTCTCTCTTTTCAGGATTCACTATTACGCCAGGGTTTCGGTATGTATGCCAGTGACAGGCTAGCAGTGAAGACTCTCTTCGGAACTACAAGCAAATAGTGTATACCTTTTTGTAACATAACTGGGTATATGCCATCGGTGTCAAGCGACTTCCGCCTAATCCATCACCACAACCGATGAGATATACCAGCTATTGAGCTGGTTGTGATCTAGCTCTGATTATGTTACCTGGGAAGTGAGCCTCAAGCATGAGACGGAGAGATTCTGATATCGGCTCAGTGTATAGCTGCCATCGTATTTTCTGAGTAATTTCAGCCTCGTTGATTTTCCCCTTTTGAGGACTTTGGCCAGCCTTCTTGTTTCGCCGACAGTTTCGATCTTTTCGCAAAAGTCTTTATAGCAAGCACTCTTCGAAATCCTAATTAGCTTCTTATGTTCTTTATTCTTCGATATGTAAAAACTCCAGCCTTCTTCCAAATTAGCCTTAAGTGATCTGTTTAGAAGTTTTCTGTTTTCTTTAAGAAGCCGATGAAGATCAGCATTCCACCAAGGAACGGGTGATCTACAGGATTGCTTTCTAGCTGGACATGCCAGTTCAAAACACTTGATGCGGGTACCATTCATTGTGCATAGTTTAGTACATCGAGCAGACATACTTTAATAAGAGAAGGTCACTAAGATTTAATGCGGAGATCTGATGGACGCGAGGACCTTCTTTGAAATAGACTAAATCCAGGGTCGAGCTACTTAGTACCTAGTACGATTTTTTTAAGATCACCAAAAACAAACTGTGGGAGACTATACTACATATAATACTGTAAAAAGTGGTATGAAATATGGGGGTATTTACGAAATAACTTGCGTTTCTACCTAGGTTATGCATGTCTGAATTTGGGCACTGTAAGTAACCTAAGGGGTTACTCCCATAACCTTGAAATAATAAAGAAGTCTCAGAGGCAAAGCCTTTAATGCTCTAAATAGATCCATAGAATAAGATAATGCTTATTTTTCTAATGGCACATTTTTGAAGGACAGCTGTCGGTTGAATTTTATTTAGATAGGCATCACCCCAACAAGTAATTCCATATTGAAATTTTATTTAGTGAAATATACCATAATACACCATTTTTAAGTGCCAATAGAGCAATGTTTCTGGAATCGGTTTAGTTATTTTAATCGACGAGAAGAAAAATTGTTTTAGATTTAACATATGCTTCAACCAGCTGAAATTGTAATCAATAGTAATGCCTAAATATTTGTAGGTATCCACAACTTCAATCTTAACCCATGTCTTACTACACCTAACTGTGCTATGGAAGTAGATCCATATCATCATTGCACTTACAAATACACAAACTGTATCTAAAGCTACCAGCTCCATGAAAAAGTACATCTACTACTTAAGCTGAAAAAATTTCGGCAACATAGATGTCCATAAGATGTTCTTCTGCGGTGCTACTTCAGCTGCCTGGAGTCGGAGCTCAGGTATGGCATCATGGACTGAATCAATGCACCACAGCTCCAAAAACTGAACACGATACATAGATGTATTCAGAAAGTAATTATGAGACCGCAATGTCAACAAGGTAACAACATTGAAACGCGTCTTTCCATCTAACAAGTGTATAAACCGGAGATACTCGCAACTTTCAAAGACGACAACACTTTCATTTCATACATCATCCAATACTGCGATGCGTATGCAAACACGTCCGGTTCCTGAATTGGCCTTTATCTATCGCAAATTTCATACATAGATGGTTCGAAACTTCCCGATGTTTTTCCATCATTATTATTTCGACCTGACTCCCACAAAGTCGCATTGCCTACCACGGAGTTGCATTGTCCACAGTATTGAACTCTCGCATATTTTCATAGTATGCGACATTAATTTCACCGATCTCAACCGAGTTTCTGCTTTCCTGTGCCGTAATTTTAGCCATATAATCTCGTTTGCATGTGCTTGTCACATGCGTATAGGTTTTGAAGGTATGTCTTTTCGTTCCTGAAACAATACCTCTCGTGCTGTCATACATGCTGTACTACCACTTTGTCCGCCTCTTTTTACCACGTTCGTAGTCGAACTTAAGACAACTTTATTGGTTTCGCTATTTTCGGTGTACGTTTAAAAGTCTTTGTGTTGAAACGCCAAGCAGAGTTTTAATACCACTCTAACACTGTTCCTCGAAGTTGTTTCATAGTACCAAGCTGACCATCGACGAGTGCATACACACAAGTGCACCAATAAAATTTGCTCCTCGTGTGAAAAAAAAAATTCTGGCAAAAAATTTCTAAGTTACTGTGCGCACAGTGAACAAAAAAATTATAAATAAATGGTCAGCCTAGAAAACCAAGCGATAAAAGTGAAACTTGTAAACATGACAAAGAAGTCATTTTTCATTATTGAGCGATTTTGTTGGGAGTATTTCTTACTTCTTTATAACTTCTATAGCTTTCACACACTGTACAAACTCGATAAAAAACAAATGTTGCACGGCTGATGACACGTACTAGGGATATTCAATAACATAGCTAATTCCCGCGTAAATTCTCTTGAGGTCTCGCCATACCTATACTCTATGGAGTCTATAGCACGGACACACACGAGATGGAGCGTCGGTATCCCGCGCCCGAGTCTTTTTACGTCAAGTTCTTTCACACGACTGAGTTGTTATACTAAACTATCTTGGCACAATATCTAAAATAATTCAAAACAGTGTACCAGGAAGAGTTTATAGTTAACAGATACCAATCATGCTGTTTTGCTTCTATTGCTAATGCCACTATTCTCAAACTAGGTCAACGGATGTCGCTGGAACAATTCTGTTGCTGGGCTGTTCTATGCTGTTTATCTTAGTTGAAAAACTAATAACGCAGTTTCTGTTTGAGTTATCAAATATTTGTGTAACTTAGTAACGTCATATTTATGTCATCGTTCGCAGTACGTGTCTCATGAAGATAATGGTTCATCTTGTTTTCTTGTTCCATCTGGTGTGCCCCAAGGATCCGTCCTAGGACCTCTTCTTTTTACTTGCTATATAAATGACTTAGCTGAACGACTTGTAAACTGTGAACGTCACATAGACGCAGACTATGTGCAGATTTATTCGTTTTTTTCCGAAATCTCAAATAAAGCAGGCAGTACAGAACTTAAGCGATCAACTAACTGAAATTTGTAAATGGAGAATCGATAATAGCCTTAACCTTAACTCTAAAAAGACTAAAGCCATGGTTGTGATAGACAAATTGTTCCTCCACTCTACATAAACCGAACTCCAATTGAGTGTGTAAATAACTTTAAAAACCTTGAGGTTTATCTGAGCCACAACTTAAGCTGGAATACTCACATAAATAGAGTGGCATCAAAAATTTACGGAGCTCTGAGAGGGCTTAGCCCAACTTCGAACTACCTTCCAACCAACGTAAAGCCAAAGCTTGTTAAGTCCTATATGCTACTCATTTTGTTGTATGGGTGCGAAATTTTCTCCAATATGGACTATGAGACAAAAAGAAAGCTGAATGTTGCTTTTAATAGCTATGCGAGGTATTGGGTATATAACTTAATTCATGCGGCTTGTTTTCAAAATTTGAACGTTTATTTAAGCAAAACATGTACAATAGTATTATTCAAAGTATTGCCCATCTGAAGCTATGACTTTTTCCCATCTTTCTGGCAATTTGTGGATCCCATCCCAAAAAAGCTGCGCCGGCTTGGCAGCCAAGAATGAATCAAGCCAATTTTTGATATTCTGCTCTGATGTGAACCGTATTTCAGTGAGGGCGTTTTGCATCGACCGGAACAAATGGTAGTCCGTAGGGGCAAGGTCTGGGCTATAAGTCGGGTGGAGTAAGACTTCCCATCCACTGTTTTCCAAATAGTTCTTACCCGGAATAGCAACATGGGGCCGAGCGTTGTTATGATGGAAAATTATTGCCTCGTGTCTGGTCGCATATTCCGGGCGTTTTTCGGCCACTGCTCTCTTTAAACGGATTAATTGTGTTCGGTAGCGTTGTCCGTTGATAGTTTCACCCGGTTTTAGCAGCTCATAATACAGCACCCCTCTGATCCCACAGAGCATTACCTTCGTTCCATGGATATTCGGCTTTGTCGTTGATTTGGCTGGTTGGCCGGGTTTCACATATGATTTTTTGCGCTTGGGGTTGTCGTAATGGATCCATTTTTCATTAACAGTAACAATCCGATGTAAAAATGACTTCCTTTTGTGGCGTTCCAGCAGCATTTCGGACATGCAAAACCGCCTTTCGACGTCTCTCGGCTTGAGTTCATGTGGAACCCAATTTCTTTGCTTTTGAATATATCCAGCTGCTATTAAACGTTTTGAAATGGCTGCTTGAGTGACACCTAAAGATTCTGCGAGCTCTTCTTGTGTTTGGCAACAATCTTCATAGAGTAATGCTTCCAGTTCTTCATCTTCAAACTTTTTTGGCTGCCCAGGACGTTCATCGTCTTCCAAGTCAAAATCACCACTTTTAAATCGTGAAACCACTTTTGGCACGTTCGCTCAGCTAGCGCATGTTCACCATAAACTTCCACCAAAATACGATGACTTTCGGCAGCAGTTTTCTTCATATTAAAGTAATGAAGAAGAACTCCCCGCAAAAACACTTTTTCAGGCACAAAGTTCGACATATTTGAGTGAAAAAAAAATTATTGTTGTTTACGCTTCAAATGAATGACATATACTGAAATGACGTACAATGACAGTAGCTTTCCAACGCATGTTCCAATGGAATAATAACAATGGAATAATACAAGTTACGCCATCTCTTAGCAAACCGCACGAATTTATAGACCCAATATATTTTTGGCGTTGGGCGATACGACCATATCTTCTCCTATACAAATAAGATTGTAGGGTGCCCATTAGATACTTTTATGAAATATCGTACTGTGCTGTCATTACACAAAATTATAACGACAAAAGAGCCGGAATATCTGTATGAAAAAGTTCAATTTGCGCGGAATCAAAGAACTCATCAATTAGTTGTTCCACGATGCTAATATGTCAGTTTTTTGTTAATGCGATTCGTCATTGGAATCCCTTACTCACTGAAATCAAGCGCACGATCAACAGAACCACCTTCAGTAAAAAATTATTTCAATATTATGGAAATAATTCCGAATAGATTTGTCTTTCCGTCTGCCTATTTTCTGTTTTTTTTTTCTTTCTTTCCTCTTTAGTTTTTCTTCTTTCTTTTTGCACAAAATTGAAAAATTTTCAAATGTTTAAATTCATTTTGTTTTTTTTTTTTTAAACGAACGTAATAGATATAAGCTTATTCTTTTATAAAAGATGTGTATGGTACACTAATCCTTACATGAACAATGATTAAAGGAAATTACAAATTAAATTAACATTAAATCTTCTTGGCGTTAAATTTTGTTGTTAAGCCGCAGTTTTCCGTTAAGTGTTGATGATGCTTTTGGTGATGTCACCAAGCAATGTCTAGTTAGGTACTTTGACGATGGTAACAATGATGGTGACGATGCTGTGCGCTCGCCGCCTCTATCACTCATGTCTCATTTCGAACGAGTTAGTGCCTACCCCCTCTCTGGGTTCCATACTACGAGTCTGTCGCCTTTTCATTCCTCTCCCATTTCTCATTCTGCCCAAGCTGCCTTATCACGAGCGCTGCCCGCTTCCGTTTCCCGTAGCGAGTTTTAGCATTCACAACGAGATGGGTGTTTAGGAGAGGTTAAATTGAAAAAACTTTATTGGCTACGTAGAAGCACTACTGATGAAAATAGCAATGCAACATCGTGACGTAAGGTACATTTCATCCTTATTGCATAATATTAGTACCATTTACAAATATTATCGCATGATTGCCATCTAGTGGGTGCAAAATGGACTAAGGATTCGTTTCATCGGAATTCGAAACCACTTAATTCCGCTTTTTCGTATCACAGGAGTTCAGAACCACTTCCTGTCACTTTTTCGTCTCATCGGGGTTCGGAATTGCTGCCCAACGAGCGATAAAAAGTTTATCTTCGCAAAAAAAATAAATAAAGTGCAGAAAAGTTCACCTGTGCAAACAACAACCACAGTGCAGGCATCCAACCTCTGCAGTCCCTGCCATTGCTGCCTTACATATAGCAGTTTGTGGGTACGAATTTTGTTGGTGTACTGTTTCCCATTGTTGTAAGGGCATAACACCTACAACAATTTGATTCGGTAAACCAACTTCTGAATTTTAACTTTATAGTTGTGCTTAGTATCGTCAGTGTTTGTTTTTTTATGTTTGTGAATTATAATGACTCGGGAATTCAGAGTAAACATCGCAAATATACGCGGGCTAAGAAACAATCTCTACCAATGTCCATGTCAATAAATACAGGCCATCTGTTTTAGCACTTAGTGAAACACAGGTTGATCCCCACTCACACCCCTCAGATCACTCAGATCTGAAGCTACCTGGCTTCGAACTAGTACTATTATTCTTTTCTCAGTGTGATTTCACCATTTACGTGCGTAGTGATGTAACTTACCAAACTCCACCACAATGCAATTCCTGTTCCAATCTGAAATTCAATTTCGTGTCATTAAAATTCCATCTCTGTAAATGAATTATCCACAACTGCTTTATATACAGAACCCACAAGCTGGACAGGAATCCGACCTTTAACGAGTTTGATGCGCTGTCTAACTCCATACAAAGAATTGTATCTTTCTTTCAATACGCAACGCAAAGCTAGGGTCACTCGTCGATAAAAGCCAGTGAATGATAGTTGTGCATCTTTTGACAGTTACTTAACGAAGTTTCAGTCATTTTGGAAGCGCAGTTTTTGGTTGGCAGTCGTTTGAGTGTGTCGATGGGAGTGTTTCTTGTGAAAATGGAAAAAACTGAGTATAGGGCTGTTATTAAACTCTTGTTTTTGAAAGGCAATACGCCTACTCAAATCAAAAATGAGCTGGACTCTGTGTATGGAGACTCTGCCGTTGGCGTCTTGTTGGCGTCTTGTTGGCGTCTTGTTGGCGTCTTGTTGGCGTCTTGTTGGCGTCTTGTTGGCGTCTTGTTGGCGTCTTGTTGGCGTCTTGTTGGCGTCTTGTTGGCGTCTTGTTGGCGTCTTGTTGGCGTCTTGTTGGCGTCTTGTGCCACTAGTTTAAAATCTGCAAAAACGGATTTAATAAACGGATTTTGCGTAAAATAAAAGACCGGTACGAACTGTGGTTCAAACGTTATAATAATAACTTATTTTTCATGATGTTTATATATACATCAGTTCGTATTGACATTTCTTTCTCTTCCTTTTGTGGCTTCTTTCTTCGGGGCATTGTTGTAGACCAGTGATGCCAGCACACTGCTAAAGTTCACCAAATGATGTTAGACGACCGTCGAATTAAAGTGAGAGAGATAGTAGAGGTTATGAAAATGTCCAAAAAACGTGTTTGTTACACATTAGGTTAAGATTTAGGCATGAGAAAGCTGTCCGCACGTTAGGTGCCGCGTTTGCCTACGTTAGACCAAAAATGTGTTCGAATGAGCATTTCCAACGCTCTGTTGGCGCAGTTTAGGCGCAATAAATCCGAGTTTTGAAGCCGATTAGTTACTGTAGATGAAACTTCGATACACCATTATAGGCCCGAAACAAAAATTCAGTCAAAACAGTGGACTGCAAAGGGCGAGCCGGCTCCAAAAAAAGCAAAAACTGTTTTTTTCGGCTGGGAAAGTGATGGCGACTGTTTTTTGGGATAGTAAAGGAATTATCTTAATCGATTATCTTCAAAAAGGAAAAACCATTACAGGAGCATACTACCCATCATTACTTGCTAAGCTGAAGGCAGAAATTGCGGAAAAACGGCCACATTTGCAGAAAAAGAAAATCCTGTTTCACCAAGAAAACGCGACGTCTCACACCTCAGCGGTTGCCATGGCGAAAATCCATGAATTACGGTTTGAACTGCTTGACCATCCGCCTTATTCACCAGATCTACTCGTAGCTTCAAGCGACTTCTTTTTGTTCCCTCATCTAAAAACTGCGCTCGGAGGACAGGGTTTTTCGTGAAATGAGGAGGCAATCACCTTCATGAACAATTATTTTGCAAAGAAAAACGTCAAGTACTATTTGGACGGATTAGAGAAATGGGAGTATCGCTGGGAGAAGTATGTAGAGTTACAAGGAGACTACGTAGAAAAATAAAAAAAATTGGAGAAAAAACCCTCGTATATAAGGCATTTATCCAACCCATTTCCATTTAAAAGCTCATCACAATTCCATCAATATATTTTTTCCCCCGATTTCTCACTGGCTATCTGCGTTGTGCAGACACCAGCAATTTTCCAAATTCCGTGTTCAACTTAAGTTGTATTGTTATTAGACGGACGAGTACCTAGAAGTTCACGATGATGCCAACTCCATTCTGATTTTGCTTCGTTACGTAGTAATATGGTATATTTCGTATGCTCTCACTCTCGCAAATTAAAGTAGCGAGCCCTGTTTCCGACATCTCACCAACTGATTTCTTTAATGCATACTTTATCGATTTAACGTTGTCGTAATACCTTTTCTAACTCGCAATTTTGCAAGTCATTGTAGCGATGTTCCAGCCGTAGTTTATTTACGAAAAGCGCCACCGGAGAATCGTAAAACAAAAAGCTTCTTTCTTCTAGTTCTGCACAAATGGGTCGCAAAATTATGGTCAAATGTAACAAAAGATAAGTTTTTCCGGCGCAAGTCAAATTGGCAGACCGCCTAAGAGCAGTACCATTCCTACCATTCTTGTGTACGTTTCGAGTATGTTTTGAGGTCATAGCGTGTCGATATAAAAACTCATGGAATTCTATTGAATTCATTCCACACATGAATGAAAACGATGTGCAGGTCTTTCGTAGCATCGCCATATTTCTCCACCATTGGCCGTAAACTTTGGCTAGCATATTGATTGACATGGAGACCACCGTGTGGCGCTCCCATTGTTCCGATTTGAGCTTTGTTTTTTGTTTTTTTGGTAAATGTCTTGTTGACATTCTCTCTAAATCTTAGCATCATAGCTTGACATTTGCAAAAGTTACGTAGCCAAGAGTACATCTATCATTGTGTGTGTTGGCGATTTTTTACAATTTTAGAAATGGATTTAAATTTGCAACAACGAACTTGTATTCAATTTTGCGTAAAAAACGGATTTAATGGTGCGCCAACGTTGGAAAAGTGTCTCGTCAACGATTCTCTAAAGAAAACGGTCGTTTACCAGTGGCATGAGCGGTTCAAAAGTGATCTTGAGTCAATCGAAGATGATAAACGGAGTGGCAGATGAAGTAAAAGAAATGTTGGTCAATAACCGCAAATTAACCATCAGAGATATATCGGAGGACTTGAACATTGCCTATGGATCCGTCCAAGACATTGTGGCTAATGATTTGGGTATCCGTCGTGTAGCAGCAAAGTTGGTGCGAAAAGACCTCAATTTCATGCAAAAAAGAGACCGTGTTGACGTCGCAAAAGAGATGATTTGCGAGGCTTAATCCGATCATTACTGGAGACGAGACGTAGCTTTATGAGTACGATACGCAACCCAGACATCAGGCAAGTGAATGGCGTTCTCCAAATGAGCCGAGACCAAAACAGACCAACCACGTCGTTTTCAGTCAAAAAAGAAGGCAATGCTCACGGTTTTCATGGATTGCAACGATGTAGTGCATCATGAATTTTTGCCAGAAAGGCAGACAGTAAACAAAGAGTATTACTCGTATTTGGGCGTTATGAGACGTTTGCGTGAAGCAATTCGCCGAAAGAGACCAGAATTGTTGACAGAAAACTCGTGGATTTTGCACCATGATAACGCACCGTCGCACGCCACAGTGCCATCATTATTCGTAATTTTTTGGCGAAAAATGCCATAAATACCATCCAACAGCCACCGAATTCACCTGATTTGGCTCCCTGTGAATTCTTTCTGTTCAATCGAGTTAAAAAACCACTACGGGGAACGCGTTTCAGCAGCCGAGATGAAGTAATGGAAAAATAGCAGGAAGCGCTGATGGACATACCGAAAACCGAATATAAAAAATGTTTCGAGGATTGGACCAAGCGCTGGCATAAGTGTGTTGCAGTCGATGGGTATTATTCTGAAGGGGAAAATATGGATTTAGATGAATAAACTTGTATTTTCAATTTTCTGAATACAACTTTTTGATCAAGGTAGTATTGCGTTGTCGAGTTCATATTTAGAACTCACTCGAACATAATCATAGCATGTGACATTACCTTCACCGATCGGTAATTTTAGCAGTTTCTCATTTTAGCAGTTGCGTCATTTCTTTTATTGGTCTGCAAACTTTGACTCCTAAAGATCTACTCTTTCTCCTTCGTTCGCTATAGCCCAGGAAATTTTGCTTTGCGAGAATACGTCATTAAGTAACGCATTAAAGTGTTTCTACTTGTAATTCAGGACCGCAAAATATAGGTGTGGTAAGAAAGATTCAACTAAGCAACCATACCACTTGGAACTTTTATTAAATTTACGCTCCAAATAATCAGTTTTTAAAATCGTAATGTTTGTTTTTATTTTTTGTTTCAGGGATTTACTGTAATTGGACGTGGGATCAATTCCTGTGCTGGCCGCCCACACCCGCGGGAGCACTAGCGCGGATGCGATGTCCTGCTGTGGGGCATGGGATCGATATCACGAGTAAGTTTAACGTAAATGAATATGTAAATGTAAATAGAGTCCAAATGACTGGTAGCATGAGATAAACCCAATTTTCCGTAAATCATTTCTCTATATGCATCATGCACATGCATGTTCCTGACTTTCCACGTGGGTTTTTAGCCTGAGTGGTTTCCAAGTTGACTGTTTTAATTTTTGCATAATCAGGAAACCATATTAATCTTCAGAGTGTGTCAAATGAATTTCATGTAACCTGGCTGGAACTTTTCTTATTGAAACAATGAGCCTCTCAAACGAACAGTTTTGCAAATTTTAAACTTCAAAGAACAAAGTTTCTAATTGAAAACAAAACAGTTGCTAATGGCTCAGGTGCTCATATGGGAAAGAAACTTTTTAACAGAGAAATGTTCACATGTGTTAAGTAAGGTTACGTTGACAACGATGAGAACTTGTGAATAAAATCACGTGTACACTTTAGAAGTGAAGTTTAAAAGTTAGAACTGCCTACAATCTTTGAATATTCTGCTAAATTATTCGAATCTGTGAACCATAACGTAGGCGGTGAAATTGTTAGTTTAATATCGAGAGTCTGTGGGGTATGTCATGGCAATTCTTCCGCTACCACAGCATTCACTCAGATTCTTTTGTTCTTGATGTTTTTTTTTTTTAAATACAACTACGAGTATATAAAATCTGAACTTCCCTTTTTCTTTTTCACATAGCACAATGATCCGACACTTACTGCTCACTCATTCGGTGACAGCCAAAGAAACACTTGGACACTCTAATTGGTTGTTCCCAATGCGTCATGCGATTATTCAAACCAACGCAACGCTTAAAATCATCAAGAATAGTAAAAATGGCTCATCGTTATTTCACTAAAATGTAGCTATCCAATAAGCACTACAGGAAGATGATGATGTAATTTTGGACAAAAATTGCGCTATAGCTCATCCAAATCCGGTTTGATATGAAATGTCTTGGTGGTCTCATAATCGACCCTTATAAAAGAGCGAGCGTTGTTAATTGTTATTCGAACGGTAGAAAAAGCTTAGCGCGGATTCCAAGACATGGCTTCATATAGCCCGTCTCCATAAATGCAGTCCAGAGCGGCCTTAAAATCGATAAAATATTTATGTTTTCGATTTGAATTTTTTGGACGTTTTTTATAGACCTGTACTAAACGAAAAATAGCTTCATAAAGAGCTCATATGCTCACGAAGCTTTATTGGCCGTAAGTTTCGATGTCGCATCACTGACCTCTTGTGGTTACGTGCACTGAGTTCGTGTTCATTTCGTTCGTCTACTATTCCAAGTGGTGGCTAATTTTAGACCCAAGAAGTTTAAATCGATACCCTCCATCATTTCATCGATTTTAGGCCGCATATGACAGCATTTACAGGGACGAGCTATATTGAGTCATGTCAAGGTGGTGACTCGATGTGACTTCTTTAACATCATACTTAAAGGAACTAGATAGGCTTGTTAGTTGAGGCACAGTTTCACCCCGAACAGTAGCGCCACCTAAGTAAGTAAGTAAAAAAATTCGGACACTCAAAATAGAGGAAGATTTACCCTTAACTTGTGCTACATTAACTTAAATCATTTTTTTAATCAGGAGACTGTTGTGCCCCTTCGTTGATGTTGAAGTAGGGAAATGTATGGTATCTTTATGACATTTCATCCCACCTCAAGATCAATTGATCTGAACTTACTTTCGGAACTGATATACCATAGGTTTCAGGGTAAACCTCGTAAAGGTCGATTTTAACGTTCTGCTTGGGGTGTTGGTAGTAGATATATACTCATATATACATTTGGTCGAGCTGCAATCTTTGGCAAAGTCCTCCATATTTCCTCCGTGGAAATATGAGTGTATATCGGGAATTTATCTGCAGATTATAATCGGGCTATACTGCACATACGTAAAGTTTGAAGCTTTATGACGGAGTCCCAATTTGGCGACAAATGCGAATCCAAATTAGTATTGGTGTTGCTTTCTAAAGAAAGTCCATCCTATTAAATTTTGGGATGGCATTTATATCCGCTTCCTGATAGTTTAAAGCCTCCGCTGAGTTTGTTTGCACCTGGATCTTGAAAGAATTATTAAGCACTGCCCCCTATCCATTAACACCGACGCCAAATTTCTCCAAAAATATTTCTTCATCTCAAGATTTTTTTTTTTTTTTTTTTTTTCTTTAAGAATTTGAGTGTTATCAATAGCGGAGCACGTCTTAAGTCTTTTTAAAATTGAAGAGAGAGAAGGAGAAAGATGGAAAAGAGGTTGGACTCAATGGTTATTTCGCTCCATGTGGGGCATCCAATATTTAATGGGGAGACTAAATTTTGTATTTTCAGTGTAATTAGACTAACTCTTGTATTCTAGGCTACCACTCATCTCAAATGATTTATTTCTCTTAAAAAAAACAATGTCTTTTGGACGCGGTTGTGGTTCGAACGCCAAACCGTTCGATTTGGAAGCCAATACACTACTACTTTAGCCATGGCCACCCATCATCCGCGTAAGCAAGTAAATTAATTCTGCGGACTTAAAACAGATAGGGCTTCTTTTGTTGGCCAGTGAGTTTTGAATTACACTTTGCAGGGCGATGTGAAAAAAAAGTCACATGACAGTGCACCAATCTGAACCTTGGACCAAAATTCGTCCAGTGTCTTAGCCGAAGCAACATACTTAGACAGTTGCCTTTTAATGTAGTCTCAGAGGTGTTCCATTGGTCTTAAGTCTGGAGATTGAGGGGGTCACTCCAAAACTTCAAACCCATGACGTTCTAGCCAATCTTTTGTGATTTTGGCTGTGTGTTTGGGATCGTTATCGTGTTGAAATGTAACGTCCAAAACCGATTTATCCCATTTTTGTAGACTTGGTTCTACGCAAAATGTCAAAATGTCTGTGTATATCTGAGCGGTCATCCGTCCCTCGATTCTCTTGCACTTGCCTACACCATAAGATGTCATGCACACCCAAAGCATAATGCTACCTCCACCGAATTTGACCGTTTCCTTAACCAGCCTCTTTGAAAGTTGTTGTCCCTTCTTCTTCCATAACCATTCGCGGCCGCCTGAACCAAATCGGTTTATTTTGGTCTCAACTGACCAAGATCATTTGGCCCAGTTCTCTTCTGTGTATAATTTATATTTGTTAGCAAACGCTTTTCGGAGAGCCATGAGCCGTTTTGTTAGTAGAGGCTTTTTGACTTTAGTTCTACCCTTCAGGACAGCTTTTCGAAGCACTCTTCTTACAGTTTCAGCACTAACAGCAACATTATCATTGGATAATAATGAGTGTTGAACTTCAACAGCATTACTACATACACTCTCCAGAAAGCACTTGTCGTACAAGTTTTCTTTGACAAGGCTGGGATACGATTTGTTTTCTTTCACTTGGGTTTGTTTTAATCTTTCAGCTTAGTTTGCTGATGAAGCATACAGAACATTTAAATTTTTTGGAGATTTCTCAATGACTTAAGTCTTTTTTTAAGTCATTTTCAATCACTTTCTTCACGTCGGTTTGTATAGCTATCATCCTGTAAGTCCTTCTCTTTTAAAACTGGATAATTTGATCAAAGAGTGGACAAACTGTAATTTGTTCTTTTAAATCACACCTACAAATGCTGTAATTTATTTACTTAGTTACACTTAGAACTTAATTTTTGAAACACAATAAGTTCTTTACATTTTAATTACAAGAATATCAAAGCTCACAAAATTAATCACATCGAAAGTCTAATTAAATCGACTGTAGATCTTCGCAGCACAGTACTTTTCCGACAACTGCAACAAAATTGCCAGTTGCGTAAATAGCAGACTTTAACATATAAACAATGGAGTAACGGAACTTAACAACGGCGAGATAAGAGTACAACGCAGAAATTTGAAACATGTGATCAATTATGGGAGTCACTGTATGTTAGATGATGACTGTCGATCTGAAACTCCCCGGTCTTTTCCAAGATCTGATATGGAGCAACCAAATTTTTCACAAATGGTTTCAGAGGCTTGCTGTGTTTAGGCGAAAGTAAGTTATGGAGGGAAAAAACAGAGATACCAATGTGCGTTGGTTTTAAATGTTTGCATGTTATAAGGGCTAGGAAATAAAGAGCTCGGCAGGGCATTACATAAGCGAGTTGTACGGCTTAGGAAAGAATCACGATATTTCAGAGCACGTCTGAAGATGGGCTTTAGGGTGTACTGATGAGCATTTATAGGGAGATGGGTGTTACGGTTAAAAATTTAAAGAGGCGGAATGCTACTGGCAACTTTGAGAAATGAATATTACTTTTATAAAGATACCCACCGATATATAATACAAAAATACAAAAAAAAGACCATGGCTAGTGTCTGTCCTTCCGATGAATATAATAACGCTACATCCTCCTCGCGGCCGCTAATGCTAATTTCCAGGGGATATAAAAGTTGAATTGGACGCCTCATCTTTGTGCCGTCAGCAAAACCAACCTCACAGGCTCTTAATCGATTGTCTCTGCCTGAATAGGTGCACTCAATTATAGCTATTTTCCAAAGTACCCGCGGTTTTGAAGGATCACCTACTAAAACGGCATCACCCACGTTAACTTCCTCGGAAAATACATCTTTAGAGTGATGGGTAGATCTTAAAAGGCGGAGATATTCGCTATTCCATCTTTTCCGTAGTATAGATATATGATGAGCTCTTACTTATCATAATGGATGACCTTGTTTTCAGTCCATCTTGACCTTTCGTAACATCTGTGCAAAATATCGATATCGATATCGATATCGAACCATATCCAGAAGATTTTTTGGATCCCCGACATCCTCGTGCTGCGTGAGAATTCTTTATAGCTCTTCAAGTGTAAGGAGTCTTGTCGAATTCCGCAATTGTTCCACCAATGTTACGGATTAAAATGCGCGCTAAAGCACCACAAAAGACGCACCACACGAAAAAGATTGTTAAATTGAATTCCAACATTAATTGATCGGATTAGCCTTCAATTTAAAAAAAAATACACCTACAAGATGGATTGAAAAAGCACTCTTTTCTGCATATGTTTGCCATTTTTTGTATCCTCCAGGTGCTATGTAAAGCAAAATACCCACATATTCCTATAGACAAAATCCTCTTTTCAAATGGCAGTTGTAATCCCACATCGGAATCAAATCAAATTACTCATTCACCGTCTGCCGGTTTGAAAGTTCTCCTTGTCAATTCAGACATTTAATATTTTGATCCTACATATTTATGCATGTGCTTTGATTTTGCGTTCCCTAAAGGCATATGCTACTCGTATGTTAGATTCGAGGCCTGAAATAAATGAGGGTACCAGTGATGTATGTATCTGTATCACAAGTGCGCTCTATTCCCCCATGAATGGTCACGTTTAGCTTTCATGTGAAATTCGTATACTCGTACTATGTATGTATGTACGTGTTTATGTGTCTTACCTACATAATTTTGATGCAGGTTGTTGCAGCAAGATGCCAAGAGAGAGGGAGAAAATTGTCACGTTTTTTATGAGGGTGTGAATTGAAGGCGCATTTTCATTCCAAATATTGCTCCTTAAATTTGTTTTATGTGCGAGTGGAATGGACAAGGATATTTTGGCAACAGCATTGTGTGATACGGAGAAAATTTATATTAGGTTTTCTATTTGATTGTTAGTGGAGCAGCTATATTTAGGCCAAAGTCTGGGTACGTCAAGTTACTCTAATGAAATGCAGCGTACGATAGCCTAGAAGAAGTCTAGGTCTGAATATGCAATTTATAAGTAATTGAAACGCGCAGAACCCATAAAAAATATACCCATACCACCAAAAAGTTCCAGGAACAACAACCGTGTCGCGCTCCCATTGTTCCGATTAGAGTTCTGTTTTTTCGTTAAGTTGGTAAATCTGTTGTAGGCATTCCCTCTACATCTTAGCATCATAGCTTGACGTTTGCAAAAGTTACGTAGCCAAGGGTACATCTACCTCTGTGTGTGTTGGCGATTTTTTACAATTTTAGAAATGAATTTAAATTTGCAACAACGAACTTGTATGCAATTTTGCGTAAAAAACCGATTTAATGGTGCGCGAACGTTGCAAATGTTGGAAAAGTGTTTCGGCAACTATTCTCTGAAGAAAACGGTCAAAAGTGGTCGTGAGTCAATCGAAGATGATGAACGCAGTGGTAGACCATCGACATCGAAAACCGACGAAAACATTGATGAAGTAAAAGAAATGTTGGTCAACCAAGGACCAACATTGCCTATGGATCCGTCCAAGACATTTTGGTTAATGATTTGGGTTTTCGTCGTGTAGCAGCAAAGTTGGTGCCAAAAGACCTCAATTTCATGCAAAAAAAGGAACCGTGTTGACGTCGCAAAAGAGATGTTTTGCGAGGCTGAATCCAATCCTACATTCATCACAAGGATCATTTCTGGAGACGAGACGTGGGTTTATGAGTACAAGTGAATGGCGTTCACCAAATGAGCCGAGACCAAAAAAACACTTAGTTTTCAGTCAAAAAAGAAGGCAATGATCACGGTTTTCATGGATTACAAAGGTGTAGTGCATCATGAATTTTTACCAGAAGGCCAGACAGTAAACAAAGAGTATTACGAGTATTTGGGCGTTACGAGACGTTTGCGTGAAGCAATTCGCCGAAAGAGACCAGAATTGTGAGCAGACAACTCGCGGATTTTGCACCATGATAACGCACCGTTGCACAGTGCCATCATTATTCGTAATTTTTTGAGGAAAATGCAACAAATATCATCCAACAGCCACCGAATTCACCTGATTTGGCTCCCTGTGACTTCTTTCTGTTCAATCGAGTTAAAAAACCACTACGGGGAACGCGTTTCAGTAGCCGAGAGGAAGTAATGGAAAAATTGCAGGAAGCACTGATGGACATACCGAAATCCGAATATAAAAAATGTTTCGAGGGTTGAATCAAGCGCTGGAATAATTGTGTTTCAGTCGATGGGGATTACTTTGAAGGGGACAATATAACATGCGCTGAAAAGTCCGTTTCTAAGAGAGGGCACCACTTGAACTAAATCCATACCATTTTCAGTTAGTACCAACCTTCAAAAGATACGTGTATAAAGTTGATACCTGTCGGACGATTAGTTCTCCAGATATAGCGTTGTGAGTGCAGCAACTTTTGTTATTGTGAAAAAAAAATGTATTCAAAGCAATTTCGAGTGTTGATTTGTCATTGCTTTTTGATGGGAAAAAATGCAGCCGATGCAAAGAAATGGCTTGATAAGTGTTACCCGGACTCTGCATCAGCCGAACGAACCATTCGCAAGTGGATTGAAAAATTTAAAAGTGGTCATACAAGCACCGAAGATGATGCACGCAGTGGACGTCCACAAGAGGCTGTTTCAGATGAAAACATCAAGAAATTCCACAAAATGATTACGAATGACCGTAAAGTGAAGTTGATCGAGATAGCTAAAGCTCTGAAGATATCAAAAGAGCGTGCTGGATATATCATACACGAATATTTGGACATGCGAAAGCTCTGTTCAAAGTGGGTGCCGCGTTTGCTCACAGTCGACCAAAAACAACAACGTTTTGATGATTCAGAGGAGTGTTTAAAGCTGTTCAACAGCAATAAAGCCGAATTTTTGCGTCGGTATGTGACAATGGATGAAACTTGGCTCCATCACTTCACACCAGAGTCAAGTCGGCAGTCAGCTGAGTGGCGAGCAGGCGACGAATCTCGTCCAAAACGACAAAAACAGTTGGCTGGTAAGGTTATGGCATCCGTATTTTGGGATGCACATGGAATAATTTTCATCGACTATCTCCAAAAGGGGCGGACTATCAACAGCGACTATTACATTGCGTTGTTGGAGCGTTTGAAGGACGAAATCGCAGAAAAACGGCCGCATTTGAAGAAAAAGAAAGTGCTGTTTCATCAAGACAATGCACCGTGTCACAAGTCGATGAAAACGATGGCAAAATTGAATGAATTCGACTACGAATTGCTTCCCCACCCACCGTATTATCCAGATTTGGCCACCAGCGACTATTTCCTGTTCGCAGACCTAAAAAGAATGCTCGCCGGAAAGAGATTTAAGACTGATGAAGAAGTAATCGCCGAAACAGAGGCCTATTTTGAGGCTAAACCGAAATCGTACTACAAAACTGGTATCGAAAGATTGAAAAATCGTTTCAATCAGTGTATCGCTCTCGAAGGCAACTATATTGATAAATAAAGTTGAATTTTGCAAAAAAACGGCACGACTTTTCAGCCCATGTGTTAGATTTAGACAAATAAACTTGTATTTTTAATTTGCTGAATAAATTCCGAGAAATGGTGGTATGCCATTTATTCATAGCGTAAAAAGATCAAAACATAGGAAAACTGACGTATATAAGTCACTAAATTTTTGTTAATTCTAAAAATGGCTTTCACGCTGACAGCGTTCATTGCTATTCAAACGGATATACAGTATATAAACCAAAATAACGTGTGAATAAATGCGTGGAGAAGAAAGGAAAAGTTATAACACTTAGAAGGCTTATGTAATTCAGAGACCCCACAAGTTTTGTCTTTCATTTTGAAGCAAGTTTGGTTCAGTGAGGTAATAACAACTGCTTTCAGGGAGAGTCAGGTCTCGGACATGACATGGGGCAAGTGGAAAACAAATTTTATGACCCATACAATTTAGCGAAGATGAGGAGACAAGATGACAATATGACCTTTTTGCTAAAAACAAAAGGATACAAATCTATCTATCAAGACAGGCATGAAGAATTCCTTGCCTATCATGATGAACTACCACTATTTAACCATTTCCATCCAGAAACCATTGAAATCAGTATCAAAACAAAACTAAAATACGAGGTGCACACATGTGCAGTTGCCATGGCAAAAATCCATGAATTGGGCTATGAATTGCTCCCTCATCCACCCTATTCTCCAGATTTGGCTCCGAGCGACTACTTCTTGTTCCCAAACCTGAAGAAATGGCTTGGTGGAAAAAGATTTGACTCCAATGATGAAGTCATCTCGTCATTTTGAGGACCTCGACAAATCATTTTTTTTGGAAGGGATAAAAAAATTGGAGAAGCGTTGGACAAAGTGTATAGAGCTCAACTGAGACTACGTTGAAAAATAAAATTATTTTTTTATCAAAAAATCGGTTTTAATAGAAAAGTCACGGACTTATTGACCCGCCCTCGTATAATAAGGAAATCACGTGATGGATGGTGGAGAGCGTTCTGCTCGTGACATAACGGGAGTTACAAAAGGCAACAATACTGTTGCTGGTGCCGTGGCAAAACCAGCGAAGAAGAACACCTCTTCAGAAGGAGGGGAGATATACCATCCGGAGCAGCGGATTTGTGAATTTTAAAATCTTTAAGAACTCTTGCTATTACACGAGAGCGAAAGTGGATTTGTCCCATTGAAGATTCGACGCACTCAAATGTAGACGGAGACACAGCACAATCTGGGAGTGTTGAGCAAAGTGTGCAGCAAGCAGATTGGCCTTGTCCAAAGAGTTGACAGCTGGAATGTCATTGTAAATGAGCGTTGTGATGGAGGATGAGGCAGAATAGGCAGAATTTCTAATATTTTTGACGAACGACCAAAAATTGTTACTACTTTTGGGACATTGTAGTATTTTTTGCCTCAGTTTTTGGTCGTATTGGAGTTTTAGACGGTTTAAGAAACGCGTTGCAGTCATTTCTGGCTCATTTGTACTTTTTTCGATTTTCCTCAGTTGGGCTGGTCTTGAAGGACCGGAAAAACATTTCTCTAAACCCTGACAGCCTCTTTACAGCTCGAGTCATACCATGCCTTTTCTTTTGGTCTGATACTCTTCATCCGATGAGGGATAAAGTTTCTCATTCCAAGAGAATGGTGCCTGTGATCATATCAGCAGCGGTATCCACGTCGTTATCGAGGAAACATAACGACCTGTTAAAATTCCTAAAGAAGTTGTTAAGACCGCTCCAGTTGGCTTTCTCGTATTGCCATACGGTTATTTTAGGAATCTTTTCTCTAATTAGCTGATATGACACAATGGTCCGACGAACCTAGAGGGAAGAGCACATCAACGGTGTACTTATCAGGGGGAGAAGTTAGAAACAAGTCCAGGGTGTTGGCAGTGTTCTTGTGGGCTCATTTACAAGCTGGGTTAAGTTATTTTCCGCAGCGAAGATCTCAACACACCGTCCTACGGGTGTTGTCTGTCCAGAATGTCAAAGCCTCCCAGAATTGTGTATATTGAAATCGCCAGTTTCAATATGAGGATACAGGGATACAATTCTTTGAATGGAGTCAGATAACGCATCAAACTCGTGAAGAGTCAAGTTGCTGTTCAGTTTGAGGCCTCTGTAAATAAAGCAGCAGTGGATAATTTGCTTACGGAGATGGAATTTTAACCACATGAAATTGAATTCCGGATTGGAACAGGGACTACATTGTGGTGGAGTTTGGTAAACTACATTACTACGCACATTAATGGCGAGACCGCGGTGAGAGAAGAATAATGGCACTAGTTCGTAGCCAGGTAGCTTCGGATCAGAGTGATGTGAGAGGTGTGGGCGGGGATCTACCTGTGTTTCACTAAGTGCCAAAACAGCCGGTCTGTATTTGCAGACGTGGACGTACGCAGAAAAGTGATTACTTTTTAGCCCGCGTAAATTGGCAATATCCACTCTGAATTCCCGAGTCATTATAACGAAAGATAAACGCGAACACCGACGTTGCTAAGTGCAGATGTATGTATGCGGGATTGGAACATGTGAAAAATCAATATTATAAGAACTAAACAACAAATCCTGGTCAGATATTCCTTCAAGAGCAAGTTGATCAAAAAGGAGAAATTTAGATGCATCAGAGACTATTAACATATCTAATAAACTATGATTGGCGTTTAGAGCATATCGAGTAGGATGAGAGTTTATAACAACAAGACCGTTGGATAGCATCAAGTCAAAAAGTTTGTGTGATATAGCATCATGTCTACCAAGATCAGTGTTAAAATCTCCACATGCCATGATATGTTCATATAACTGAGCGAAATTGGCTAACGCCGAGAAAAACGACTCTGTCGGAAAGCGTCTACTTGGGTTTTACATACAAGATACAATACATTTAACACAACCATCTGACACCTCTGACATTAAATATTCAATTTCGTTATGTTCGGATTTACCAATCACTTTACACCTGAATGTTGATTTGCAATAGATTGCTACCCCACCTCCAATTGTGTTTGGTATCAACAACTTATAACCAACCATATCGAAGATATGATCCTGGATTTCTGGCTCAATCATGTCGGAGATATAATCATGGATATCGGGCTTAAACCACGTTTCACTCACACAAATGAAAACAACATCTGAGCCCTTAACAACATATTTTAGGTGATCTAGCTTAGCAGTAATAAGACTACGTGCATTGAGATAACACACCAAGAAACCCGCACGAATCTTAGATAAGATCCGTATCATTGTGCACACAGTATTATTACCCACACCATTGACCATGGACGATGTTCTACTTGACATAATCAAACAAAAAATAAGCAACGGACGAGCAACTCAAAAGGAATCCAAGTTTTTGGAAATGAGCTAAACAGCAGAAGATGAACATATGTATTTTTATAATAAAAATAAGAAAATAAAAAAATTGAATTAGAATTAATATTGATTCTTTCATAGTTAATTACAATTTTGTTTTTCCCCCCGCAGCAGCAACATTCATATCCTCGGCTCTGTCGTTATAACTTCTGTTGGCATTGATTTTCACTAAATCATTCAGCTCTTCTATATGGTCAATCATTTTGCTCTTCCCATTAGCAGTTGATTTTACAAATACACTGCCGAACTTTGTGTAAACACCACACAGCTGATTTTCGCGCTTGAAGGTCATTGCACATTGTAAAATCACACGGCTTTTCCAGCATCACGAAGACAAAGCTGTTTGTTGTACGAGGGTTGTCTGAAAAGTTTCAATGATACAAGACATTTTTTCTCGAAATTTTTTTTTATTTTTCTACATAGTCTCTACACACTTCTCCCAGCGATGCTACCGTCTCTCTAACCCGTCCAAATAGTACTTGGCGTTTTTCTCTGCAAAATAATTGTTCACGAAGGTGATTGCCTCCTCATTTGACGAAAATCTCTGTGCTCCGAGCGCAGTTTTTAGATGAGGGAACAAAAAGAAGTCGCTTGGGGCTAGATCTGGTGAATAAGGTGGATGGTCAAGCAGTTTAAACCTTAATTCATGGATTTTCATCATGGCAACCGCTGAGGTGTGAGACGGCGAGTTGTCTTGGTGGAACAGGATTTTCTTTTTCTGCAAATGTGGCCGTTTTCCGAAATGTCTGCCTTCAGCTGGGCAAGTAATGATGCGTAGTACGCTCCTGTAATGGTTTTTCCTTTTTGAATATAATCGATTAAGATAACTCCTTTACTATCCCAAAAAGCAGTCGTCATCACCGGCTCGCCCTTTGCAGTCCACTGTTTTGACTGAATTTTTGTTTCGGGCGTATGGTGTATCCAAGTTTCATCTACAGTAATGTATCGGCGCCAAAAACTCGGATTTATTGCGCCTAAACTGCGCCAACAGAGCGTTGGAAATTTTCATTCGAACACGTTTTTGGTCTAACGTAAGCCAACGCGGCACCCAACGTGCGGACAGCTTTCTCATGCCCAAATCTTGATTTAATATGTAACAAACACGTTCTTTGGACATTTTCATAACCTCTACTTTAATTCGGCGGTCGTCTAACACCATTTGACGAACTTTAGCATTGTTATCGTCAGTGGTTTCAGTTTTTGAGCGTCCCGAACGTTCATCATCTCCCAAGCTCTTACGGCCACGTTTAAATTCAGCTGCCCAAAATTTCACTGTGGTAAATGATGGTGCAGAGTCGCCATAAACAAAGTCCAACTCATTTTTGATTTGCGTAGGCGTATTGCCTTTCAAAAACAAGAATTTAATAACTGCGCGTCCAAAATGACTGAAAGTTCGGTAAATAACTGTCAAATGATGCACAACTAGCATTCCCTAGCTTTTATTGACGAGTGCCGCTATCTTTACGTTGCGGATACTTTTCAGACAACCCTCGTACTGTTTTCGATAACCTGCAGCTGAGCCAAGAACGGCGTTTCTTTCCTGTGGGCTAATGAATTTAATTATTATAGGTGAGATGGTTTTGTTATTGTACGTTGCCGTGGACGAAAGATTTGTTTCAGTTTGGGAGGATCTCTTGAGATTCTCCTCTGATTGTTCGGGGATACCAAATAGAACAGCATCAGCAGCAATATTCATGGGCTCTAATATATCATGCTCTTTTCTTATTGTTAACGTGTTATCAGTAGCTTCCACTCTTTCAACACGTTGAACTATATCAGCTATAGTTTTATTTAGTGCATCAAATCGATTCGACGAGAACTGTTGAATGGTTTGAATTTTAGAGAGAAATTCATCGCGAATGATATTTATTTCCTTTGATATGTGGGCAGTTATCAAAAGACGATGTTTTTCCAGGCGGTCATCAAGCAATTCGAGCGTCAGATTAGCAGCACCGTATGTGGGTTTGGTCGTCATAGAGGAAATTGGTTGTGACGGTGTTGATGCCTTACATTGAAGAGCTTTAGCTCTGGTTCCAATTCCAGCTGAATGCGAGTGCGACATAATTAGTGGCGAGTAAACAAATGAGACTCAGCAACAGAAGAGAAGAGTGGCGAAGAGATAAGACGATGAAGCACCAAAAACCAAAAAAAAAAAAAATGTCGGTGGAGAATTTCTTCTTTTTGTAAATAATTTAACACTGCACACAATGAATGTAATAATAATTATGTTTCTTCGTAAGATACTACTGACTTTTATTGATCGTTAGCGCCCACTATTAAATTCAACTAGGGATCATATACCCGAAAAATAAAATACAATTGCTGACGGGGTAAAAACTACGACTTACTCATGCGAATACATTACATAAATTAAACTAATTTTTATTAGTTTTGTTTAAAAAAAAAATAATTTTTATTGAACTAACATCTCTTAGGTTCTAACTTAAACTGACTAACAATTCAAATAATACCTAGCTCGAAGTGTTCCCAGGTATGCTGCAGTTGCATGGTCAGCAGCGGATGTTTGTCGATGTCTCAGGTGTCGTATGGAATTTGCTGTTGCTCGTGGGAATGATAACACGAGTTGCTCGCATGGCTTAAGTCATGGCTTAAGTTTGTTGATCGTGTGAAAAATTGCACGCAAGCTTTGCATGACGAATCTATGTGGCGTTGATTGTTTGCATACTGAATCTTTGTGGCGTTAACTCCTCCGCCCTTAAAATCGAACGTCCTCGTGAGATGATATTGGCGACACGAGTTGAGGAATGTCTTTGATACCAATTGTGACGGATGCTGGGTTGTTGATGTTTGGAACTGCTTCGATCTTTGTAATATGGTTTTTACTATTTAATTTTTTACATGCGAATGTGATGACGGCCAGGATGATTATTACAAATATGATGTTCACCGAGAGGTTTAGTTTGTGTTTGGTTTGGAGTAATTCTATTTCTTCTGTACGGTTGAGATGAAGATCTTTAACCATTTCGATCGACAAAAATTCTTCTATTTTATTTGGTTCGTATGATGATTGCAGTATTGCCGGTAGGGGTTGATATTCTGTAATTTCCCTTGCCACGATTGTCCTTTCATTGATTTCAATAGTGGTGTTGAAATGTTTAATGATGAAAGTACCCTGGAGCCTTAAGGTTTCGTTGTTGATTAGGATTGACCCGTTGAATTGGTTTAACAGCAGGACACCAGTTGATATTTCCTCCACTTCTGGGATGTGTTCGTTGTTAGTGATTGTACAATTTGCTTTACGACTTCTTATTAAGTTTGGGATACACGACGAGTTGCTTATATTAACTAGATTATTATCATTACAAATGGATAAGCTGTTGTATGTTCTACATGTATTTGAAATGCCATAAATGTTACTCTTACATTCTAGGATTGACTTATAATCTATCTTGTTTATAATTTTCTTAATTTTAACCGGTTTCAATAATGAAACATTACAAATTTCTTGATTTACTGTTGGAAAACTTAATATATATATAAGGTTTTTAGCATTTGAAGCTATTTTAATTTCGGCGAACTCTAGCGCCTCATCTATATTTAGGTATGGGAAATTTTCAGTTTTTAATAACGTCTCTGTTATATTTATCTCTATTGTTGAAAGTATAAATGAATTAACTACATTTACCTTAGCCCAATGTATGGCGTATGCTACATTTATTAACTCTTCTTTTATAATGTCTAACTTATATTTAACTTTCATGATTACATCTGTATAATTTTCTTCTTTTTCCTTAACTATTTTTAGTATATTATTTGTTACTTTAGTTAGTTCGTTTATCTTATCTACTGACATTTTGTTTATAATAACTTGTCTGTTATTATTCTTTAATATATTATTTAATTTATCGACAATAATTTCGTGGTCGTGGTGGTCCGGGTTGCCCGCGATCCATTTCCACGCACTGCCTATGAAATCTAGCGATCTTTTGTATCTTTGATTAATTTTGAGTCTGGATATATAGGTCTTTATTTGTGAGATTTCGAAGGAAAGGATGGGATTCAAGGGATGGTTTTCTTGGATGGATGATGCTATTAATGCTTCCAAGTTCTTTACAGCTTTCTCATAGGCTTCTATCTCGATAACATGAACGATCTTGAATGATCCTGCTTGTACCTTTGCTCGACCTGTATTGATTTTGATTAATTTTGAGTTGGTGTAATCCAAAATTTGATGCTCTGCGTTGCACAGTTGTAGCAGTGCCCTGTTAAAAAGTTAACTTCTGATAAGACTTTTATGAATTGTTCTACCTGATTGTGTTTTTATTTTAGAGTTTAGATCTTGAGCTACTATTTCCTTTTTGTATCTCGGGTTTAATTTATTGCCTATTCTTTTATTGCTTTTGACGTAAATAACATCACCAATTGAGTAGGTTTTTAAGGGACTTTTACTTTTGTTATGGTACTCTAGGTCAGCTTGTTGTTTTGTCTGTAATTTATCTGCGTTTGCTTGTCTTACTCGTTCGAGTTCCTGAGGGTTATTTAGTAATTCTCTACCGAAGAATAAGTCTATTGGTTTTTTATTTGTTACTGAATGAAGTGATCTATTGTATTCGTAAATGCATTTATCTAATAGCTCTGGAAAGGAGGAATGAGTGTTGTCTGTTTTCAGGCAACGAATTAGCTCGGAAAGGGTCGAATGAAATCTTTCGACTTGCCCATTTACAGAGCTAGAATAGGGGGGTGCTTTATAAACAATTATATTGAACATATTTTCCAGCATGAAAGTAATGGAACTTGCGCTTAAGGCTTTCTCGTTATCCATAACTATAGTTTGTGGAACACCAAATGCTAAAATTAACCCTCGAAGGGGCTCTTTAATATCTTCTGCGGACCTTGACTTTACAATTTTAGCTAAGGCGTATTTTCAGAACTTGTCTATTGCGGTTAGGATGATTTGTTTGTTAGTGAAATATATATCGATGTGGATTATTTGACCGGGGTACTCTGGAATAGGGGTTGGCTGCAATTCTGGTTTGTTGGGATGTCTGTCGTATTTGTGTTCTTTACAAATCCTACAGACTTTGGTGAATTTTTCAATTTTTAGTTTCATGCGAGGGAAGAAATACTTTTGTAAAATTTGAACCTTATTTTCTCGAGCATTGCGGTGAGCTCGGTTATGCTCTTTTATTATTTCTGTTTCTTGTAAGTTGTCGTCAGTAAGATCAGTGACTAGTTTTCTAACAAAACGCGTTTTATAGTTCCTAAAATGTGTAGGATAGATTTCTTGTATTAATCCAAGAATTCGTTCCTCGGTTTTAATGGCGATGGGTTTAGATATTTTTTTAGAATGCTAACTAACTTTTCTTGATTATATTCCGGTTCTATTATATTATGTCTGTGAAATGTGGGGAAAACTATTTGGAATTCATAAGACGGGGTTTCTCCAGTGGAAAGGATAATTTGATTTTTAAACATATTGAGGGGGACATCAACAATTTGGATAAGGTCTTGACCTGAGCTCTGGTCGCTATGCTGTGTTGCTGTTAGGGAATTTATTTGATCTATTTGTCTGGTTCTAGGAGGCCTTGACAATGCGTCGGCAACTACGTTGGCTCGTCCAGGCTTGTATTCTATTTCGTAGTTGAATTCTTCTAGTATAGCCTTCCAACGTTTTAATTTGTTGTTCGTATTCCTGTTGCTCAGCGCGTACGTCAATGGTTGATGGTCAGTAAATATTTTGAGATTTTAATGACCAAATTATAGCCAGCATTTCCTTCTCATTAGCAGCGTAGTGTTCCTCCGCTTTGCTAAGAGTACGGGAAATAAAGGTAATCGGCTTATTATCTTGCGATAGTACGACTCCTATCGCGTAGTCTGACGCATCGGTTGTTAAATGAAACTCCTTATTGAAGTCGGGGTAGGTTAGAACGACATCTTCAGAAATAAGGGAATGTTTTAATTTGTTAAATGCCTCTTTTGCAGCTTCATTTAGATTTATGGATTTTTTACTTGACGCTGTTTTTGAAGTACGGCCATCTTCTCCTCTCAGAAGTGTTGTAAGTGGTTTTGCCAACTTGGAGTAATCCTTAATAAATCTGCGGTAGAATCCCGACAGACCAAGAAACGAACGCAAGTCCTTTAAAGTTCTTGGGTAAGGAAATTTGCTTATGGCTTCCACCTTAGATGGATTCGCCTTTATGCCAACTGAGGATACTATAAATCCTAAGAATTCTACTTCTGACTTCAAGAATTCACATTTGCCTAGCTGCACGCGTAGGTTAGCCTGCTGAAGAGTCTTGAAGATTTTGTCTAAGTTTTGGAAATGAGACGTTACGTCTTTGCTGAAGACTATGATATCATCGATATATACGTAGCAGATGTTCCCGATGTGCTCACGTAATATATCGTCTAAGGCTCTTTGAAAAATGGCTGGAGCATTTTTCAGACCGAAGGGTAGTCTCACAAACTCATACTTTCCGTTATTAACGGAGAATGATGTCTTTTCAATATCATCCTCGTGAAGAGGGATTTGGTGAAACCCGCTTTTGAGGTCGATCACCGAAAAGAATTTATTTTTTCCTAACTGAGCTAGTACCTCATTTGTATCAGGAATGGGGTAGCGGACAGAAATCGTTATGGAATTTAACTTCCTGTAGTCAATGACCATGCGAAATTTCTTTTCGCCGGAAGCGTCTGCCTTTTTTGGCACAATCCATACTGGAGCATTGTAGGGGGACCGTGAAGGTCGGATGATTCCATCATCTAGCAATTGATTAACTTGCTTATCTATTTCAGCCTTCAATGACATTGGGTAGGGATAGTGTTTGGAGTAGATGGGTTCTGTAGTATTCGTTCTAATTCTTCCTTTAACGCTTGTGGTAAAGGTTAATCTTTCGTCTGGTTGGCCGAAGAGGCTATAGTGATTTGTAATTAGGCAATTTAGATTGTCCTTTTGTTCGGGAGACATGTGATCCATTCTAATGCTGATATTATGGACTGACTCGGAGGTTTGTTGTTTTAATTCGACTCTGATGTTTTTGTCTACCAACATGTAATTTTCCTTTGCGAAAATGACAGCTGATAGTTCCTTGAGACTGTCATTTCCCAGGATTGCATGAAAAGATTTTAATGACGGAAGGAGGAAAAATTTGATACCGTTCTTCAAACAAAAGAGATTAATTAGAGTGTGTTGCGAAATTTCTATGTTTCCGCAAATGGAGTTGGCGAGGAAATTCTTTTGGTTAGGGATAGGTTTTTTTACAAGGTTTGGTTGCACGTAGTTCTTATTGGATCCGGTATCCACTAAGAATCTCAAAATTTTATTATCGCTCGTCTTACACTCGAAATAGGGTAGAGACGAGTTTGTTAACCTAAAAAATTAACATCTACGAAACTGGCTTGAGCAACTTCTTCGTTCGCAGCGTTTTCACAGGGGTATTCATTAAACTGTTGATCGGTCTCCATATGATCGATTATGGCTGAGGTCATGTTGTTATACTTGTCAATTTCGTCTTGTGGATCTGGTTGCTGTGGAACCTCTGAGGTTTCTACATTATAATTTCTCTGTAATTTATTTGGTACCGGGTGCTGTTGTGATGGCACATTTGTACGCTTCATTGCAGGTGGAAAGTTCTTCCCTTGTGGCCTATTGGCATAGTTTACGTTGTTTGTCCTGATGGTTGTTGTTTCCATTGGTTCGCCTCTTGGGGGCGGTCTTGGTGCCAAATTAGTGGGTACTTGCTGGATTTGGATAGGGTAGGGATTAGGTTGTTGTTGAGTTCGAGGAAAATAGGATTGAAATTGGGTTGGATAGTTACGTTCTCGGAATTGATTGTTCTGCGGCCGTAGTTGTTGCTGTGGGTATGTTTGGGGAAGATGTACTACTTGTGGATAAAATTGCTGACCTTTGCGAGGAGGGACTGGTGGACCCGATGTTGGTTTTCTATTAGTATTTGAATTATGGTTTGCGTAATGTGATCGGAATTGTTGGTTTTCCAACTTAAGACAGAGGTTAAGGGCAGTCGGTAAATCGGCTGGTTCCCTTATACCAAGGAGTCTTGGTAGATCTCCCTTGAGACCTCTTATGAAGGTATCGAGGGCCTTGTCTCTGTAAGTTGATGTAAGGTGATACAGAGCGTCGGGCGGTAAGTTCATACTTGAAACCTTATTTAGTATCAACGAAAGGTGATTGTAAACCGTTTGGTAGTAGGCCTCTATGGTGTTATTGCCTTGTACCAAAGTCGTCATTTGGTACTCAAGCGTTCTCAAATCACGACGGTCTGCATAATGGAGTGTCAGGCACTTCGCTATACAGCCCCAGTCAAGCGGAGTATTATACGATTCTAGAATCGCATCCGCGTTACCCGTAATTTTATTCCTGATTATGTTCAAAATACCGAAGTATTTTGGCGTTCCCTTGAGATGCTCATATATCCCTAAAATCCTGTCGACGCTTTTGCGCCAGGAACTGTACTCGCCAGGAGTTCCGGAAAACTCCCTTAGACTTCGTACCACATCTGGTATTTTATCTAACCCTGCCAAATCGTCTCTATATCTAGAATCAATTGTCTTAATTGATTAAGACTTTGCTAACGATACCTGTAATTAGAATTTCAAGCTCTGGAGAAGCGTTCACTACTTGGGGTGAATTGGAGGTTTGTGGGGTTTCCATGGGAGTGTTTGCGTTTAAAACAGAAGGGCGTAAAACGGGATTTGACATTTTGGAGAGAATTTTGGTTAAAGGTTCACTTGGAAAAATTTATTTAGATAGCTAGTAAAAAGTAAAATTTATAAGAAATTTTGCTATTTAGTATTCAAACGGATTTCAAAAAGGTTTCACTTGGATATTTATAAATCAGCTCTAGTATAATGTAATCTTAACATATATATTTTAACAAATTTATGTGTTACTATTAGATTTCTTTAATTTCAAAGATCTGTTTTGCTAAGTTTTGTATTTACTTCACTTTAAATTTTTAGTCAATAATTTTTTTTATTTTAAATTTTCAATAATATATGATTTGTTTTACTTAACACTCTAAACTTATATGATTTTCTATTAGTAATGTTTTGAAATGAATATCTTAAACTATCTTACATTAGGGTGATGATCTTGCGGAACATCTTTTCCCAACGCTGGCGAAGGGGCTACTTCCTTTTTACCGCTGGTTACTTAGGGACCTTTCTTCGCACTCCCTCGTTGGCAGCAGAATCTACGGATGCTGCTTTGCTTGGGGACCCAGGAATATTTTTTCTCACTATACACTGCACTGAATTAACTTTTTTCGCGACGAGCTATTGAGGTCGATCTATGCGAATTTAAGTGTTCTTCTACGCGACGAGCTTCTTGAGGTCGATTTAGGCGGAGAGTATAAGTACACGAACTACCTACTAAACGTACTTTATGCGGCATATAATTATAACCTGGGCCCCACGTTGGGCGCCAATTAAACTAATTTTTATTAGTTTTGTTTAAAAAAAAAAAAAATAATTTTTATTGAACTAACATCTCTTAGGTTCTAACTTAAACTGACTAACAATTCAAATAATACCTAGCTCGAAGTGTTCCCAGGTATGCTGCAGTTGCATGGTCAGCAGCGGATGTTTGTCGATGTCTCAGGTGTCGTATGGAATTTGCTGTTGCTCGTGGGAATGATAACACGAGTTGCTCGCATGGCTTAAGTCATGGCTTAAGTTTGTTGATCGTCTGAAAAATTGCACGCAAGCTTTGCATGACGAATCTATGTGGCGTTGATTGTTTGCATACTGAATCTTTGTGGCGTTAACTCATACATAGGTGGGCCATAATGTATGATTCTATCGGAAAATGCAATAGATTTTATCGTCACGATGTTTTTTTATGAACAATTGCACACTCTTAAAGACTTGAACAACACAAACAAGCCCTTGAAGGCTTCGGTCCCCTCGTTCGGCCGAGAATATCACTATCATGGCTGAAGATGCCGTAGAGGCTCGATCAACCAGATGACGTGCCATGCAATTGACCATTCCACGCACGTTTCTACGGCGCATTTTGGTGAAAGGCTTGAGGATGTTTCGTTGCAAAGTGCAGACAGGCCATCATCTGATGAGTGTTGAGAGTGAATCGCGTCTACCTTACGCTCACACCCTCCTGAATCTTAATAACGAAGTAAACGATTTTGCGTCAAAAATAATCATGTATGACGAGGCCCATTTCCACCTATGTGTGTGGATGCGTGAGCAAACGATATTTGCAGTTCTGTGGCTCTGAAAATCCGCGAGTAATCAACAAAGAGCCATTACATACACTCAAAGTCACTGCATGCTATGCTATTTACACTGGTCATTGGAACATATTTTTTTAAGAACAATGCAGAGCAAGTGGTTGCTGTGGATAATGTGGATAATGTGTGCTACAGGGCTATGAGTTTATGTGAACAAACCGCAAACTCTGGCAATCATCAAGAAGAATATCCGTCAAGAAAACCATGGAATTTTCCATAAAAAAAGCCCAAATGGTAATCAACAGCGACCACTTAAGCGATATCATTTGCAAAACATAATGGAAAAAAAATTGAATGCCCAAATAAAGTCTTCCTCAACAACAAATCCTGATTATAGGCCAATTGCGATTCTTTCTTTTCTTCAGCAAGGCACTTGACACTTGAATCAATTATTAGTGAGCAAATCATTGTTTATCTTGAGGAACATATTGTGATAACTAGCCACCAATCCGATTTCCGGAGAAAACACAATTGCATCACGGCACTAATGAAAGTCACTGAAGATATACGCACTGATATAGATGATGGTATGTCGTCTTTGGTAAACCACAAAATTTTTATAATTAAACTTGTAAGTCTGTTTACCTTTGAAAACTCACACTGTTTGCCGCTTGCATTTTTAATGTAGACTTTCACGCCTAATTAATAATTATTACAAAGATGCATTATGAGACGCGATGAGAAACGGATATATTCTCTGCTCGTGAAAAGCAGGAAGAGGCATTCGATTAAATGTTTGGCTCTGGTATCGATAACTAACGAAATAAAAGTTTGAAAAATAAACTTGCCAAACAGAATTATGTTTTTTCACGAAAAAAACGCATTTTCCTCAAAATCATTTATCCTGCATCGGCAAACAAGATTTACCAAAGATTAATTGTCCGATTGACCCAAGGTTTTGTGCAATATGTTCGTAGACGTATTGGCTAGTTATTGAACTGGGATTTTATTTAAGGACACAATAAATATTCCCCCCCCCCCCCCCTTCTAAAAAAGAACGCGCTTGCTTTAAATTTTTTAGTATTTTGCGTGTCGTTCGTATGATTTAAATTTTTTTTCAAAATATCTTAGTTCACTAACTAGATTATGATATTTTTAATCAAATGCCGTTTGGGTTTTTATTTCAGACTAATTGTGTTTACCGTTTGGCACGTCGACGCAAAAACACTCCTAAGGCAACAGGAATCACAAAAAAAAATATTTAGTTACTTTAGCCAAGTCTTTAATAAAAACAAATATTCCTATAAAAAATAAAGTTGCTTAGAAAAAAATTTATAAAACCTAATGCTTGTTTAATCCAAAAAATTAAAACAGCCTCTTAATTAAATGTCATTCAAAACTCTTCTCAGTATTCTTTATTGTTCTCAACTTCACTTTGTAGAGTAGTTCCAAATTTAAATTAGTATACAGGCCTAATTCATTTTAACATAATCGCAATGCAGACGCATTTGTTTAGGGAGCACCTAGTGTGCTGTTTAAAATAAAAACCAAAAATTAGTTTACTTCACTCAAGAAATTGACATTTTATAGCTTTGGTTTACTTTTCTCATATCCAGCTTATAGTTTAATTTAAATTCCTTAACATGTTCAATTCCACCATTACTCAAAAATTCTTTCAGATTTTTATTTACGATTTTCGAAACATTTAATGGCTAATGCCTTCTTTTCAATGTCACTATTGTAGAGCAGTAATTTTTAATTCATAAAACTACACTCCAACCGATTCACCCCAATTTATTTTCATTTCGCTTTTAATTTTCTAAACAAGATAAAAAAAAAATAAAAAAGTTTAATGAGACCTACAAGGCCACCACCAAGACCATACGCCAAAAAAAAGAAAAATATATAAAACATTTAAAATTCACTAAATACAGATAAAAGACTTAATCAATTTCTTCTCAGAAAATATCCCCTCCTCGCCTCAATAACAAATGAGTACATTACTAGCAACTAATCCGCTGCTCCCATTCTACAACCTTCTCATCATTACCCATCCCATTAAGTATACACAAAAACAAAGAACCACTTGCCGACTATATCATCCAGCAATTACCGCATTCATCTGAAATTATTGTAAATGCCGCTTCAGACATAATTTCCACTGAATAATCCACATTGAAAATGTATACCGCTTCTAGGGATGCAAATACTATAGTGGTTGATTCAAGAAACCACTTGACATACAGGGCTAACCAAGCAACACGTCAATCATGTCATCATCATTCACATGAACAATTAACATAATATACACCCTGTGCGCGACAACCGACCTAAACACATTACTCCCGCTGTTTGGAGTCGAGTCGGAGTCCCGCTGTAGGTCTGGCACGGAGAACAACATAGTGATTGGGAGGTAGTAGGTGAAAGTCTGTCGAACAGTTTATTTATTTATCTTCGAAGTTATGTAAAGCTAAAAGCAATGCCTTGCTTGCGAGCACGTACCCACCATTTATGGGATCATTGTTTCAACTTATTAAAGCAAACATCCATCGGCAAACATATATCTCTCTGTTTTCTGTCCTGGTAAAACTCCAAAAGACAAAGCCGTCAAACTTTGAGAAATCAGTAAATTTAAAGGCAATTTAAAGTTTATGCAACATCTTTTCATCAATATACTTAATCCTGCTTAAAACTTTATTATAAGGTGTGCTCTGGATTATTGCATGGAGATGTTTTCTCGGTTCTTAATTCACTTCTGGAAAAAATATGCGTAATCGAATTGATGGAGACATAGAATAACCTCAACTTCAAAGATGACCGATGCCATAAATCACTGATACAGGATTGCCTAGTTTCTGGATGCCATTTCGTTGACTGTTGTTACCGGGGATAGAGAATAAACAGCTGTTCGTTTAAATTCATTGCCCTATATCAAAGATTAAAGGCGACCTTTAAAAAAAGGTCCATCTTCTCCTTCACACTCAAATGTTTGAAACCACTTTCAAAAGAAACACTGAATACTTCGCTATCCTTTCTTTAAACGTTATTTTTTCCGCCCTCATCAATTTTCCTAAAAAAAAAAAAAGAAAATCTTCAAAAGAAACTCACTTTTATCTCAACCAAGCACAGGTTACAGATATCAATTGTTGCATCCGATAAAAAGAAAAGTTCATTAAGAACACTCGTAATCGTTCACTCAAGGCTACATTTATCATATTTCTTAAAAAAAAAAAAAAAAAAACCATTACTTTCTAAAAGAAGAGCAACCCTTTTCCGAATGAATTCTCTATTCCGATTTTATACAATACTCGTGCTTTAGTATATTAAATTTCAATGGCCACCCCTTCATGCTACAATTTTAATCAGTCCACCCATTGTCTTGCCCCATCAACTATATACGAGTACATGTATGCATCATAAATGTTTGCACAATAATAGTTAACACCAACTGCTAGATTCAGGAACAAAACCGTTAGCACACAAATACAGAGGGGCAGGATAAGTAAATACAAACATACAAACGATTACATCTAATGTTAGGAATGCAATGAAACATTACACTTTCTCCTAGAGTTTTTTTTTTCGACCCAATTGTCGACACTGTCCGTAAATAGTCTACTCCCTGAAAAGTGAAGCACATCTGTGTACTTTTTGAGTCCACTGTCGCCGATTCTCAAACAATCGTGCACGGTCGGTAAGGCACAACTTTTGCTCTGACCCAGTTCCATACCCAGCAGATGTATAGCAAAAGGTTGTTCGAAAACTCAACCAACTTTTAGTTGCTTTATTTGGCCATTGTGTCATAGAGGGTAGGTTAGCTAGGACGCGGGAAGTTGACAACGACAACGGTAACGTCGACGTTTGTTAATTAACCAACGAACTAGAATTTTCATTACCTATTAACAGAGAAAGCAATGCTAACAAAATGGAACTGACGTGAAAAGGAGGAAATGTGTGAGTGTGTGAGTTGTCGCCAACTCCATCACGGGCTTGTTTACATTTGGCCAGTAGAAATACATACGTAGTTACATTTATGGCGCCATCCACAATTATGTATTCATCAAAGGAGAGTTGAACATTTTTAGCACATAGGATGTTTGCATACCACGTTTGAATGTGATTGTGTTGATGAAGACCAACTGCAAACTAAATGGGCAATAAACCCTTGTGACTAGCTTTCATATCGAAAGTTTGCTAAGATGACTACTTACCCAACAAAAGCTTCGTTGCCGTCAATCTGCTTTTCTTGAAGCGGAAGAGCGTTCGCGAAACTCCTTTGCGAATGCATCCTCTGTCTAAAACACACCAAGTGGGTATTACGGTAGCGGGGAAGCTTCTTTTCATCACTACTATGGTGCATGGTGGTCGATTCTCCACAGTTCTAGAGTTTTTATGCAAGCATACCATATGCAGAGTTTTACATCTAGCTACAGCTTGCTCCGAAATACAACCATCCATGGATGCAATCGACGATAGGTGAAAAAGAAATGGGCAATCACAGGCAGCAATAAGTGCGAAGTTTTTTATGGAAGGAAATTATTTTGCTAACAAACGTTTTTTTTTTTAAGACAGAAACTGTGATTTTTGTCATATATTAAGGGATATGCAAGCAAAGTATGTTCTAAAAAGCCAGCAGCAGGAAGGCAACACCAGACTATTCACGCCATTGCAGTTAAAAGAAAGGATGAAAGGGTGTCGAGATCACAACCACGGCAGCTAGCCGATTTTTCGAACTATTGTTATGAGCTAAATAACATCCAGGTATCAACGGCACACAAAATCTTAACAAATATATATACAATATACTCGTATATCAACTGGGTACCGGAATGTTGTAAAGTTGATTCTGGAGCAGCGTGTATAATTATTTTCGACGTCGCGGTCGTTTGGAATTGTATCACTCACGATAAAAAAAAGTTGATGACATCGTCAATAGTTTTGCAAACCTGGTCAAGGCGAAAGCTTTAAGTTCTTGGGTCAGCTCTGGTGAATATATGTACGAGGGTTGTCTGAAAAGTTTCCGATCGCAACGTAAAGATAGCGGCACTCGTCAATAAAAGCTTGTGAATGCTAGTTGTGCATCATTTGACAGTTATTTACCGAAGTTTCAGTCATTTTGAAAGCGCAGTTTTTAGTTGACAGTCGTTTGAGTGAGTCGATGTGAGTGTTTTTTTGTGAAATGGAAAAAATTGAGCATCGAGCTGTTATTAAATTCTTGTTTTTGAATGGCAATACGCCTGCGCAAATCAAAAATGAGTTGGACTCTGTGTATGGAGACTCTGCACTATCATTTACCACAGTGAAATTTTGGGCAGCTGAATTTAAACGTGGCCGTAAGATGGGAGATGATGAACGTTCGGGACGTCCAAAAACTGCAACCACTGACGATAACATTCCTAAAGTTCACCAAATGGTGTTAGACGACCGCCGAATTAAAGTGTGAGAGATAGTAGAGGTTATGAAAATGTCCAAAGAACGTGTTTATTACATATTAAATCAAGATTTGGGAATGAGAAAGCTGTCAGCACGTTGGGTGCCGTGTTGGCTTACGTTAGACCAAAAACGTGAAAATTTCCAACCCTCTGTTGGCGCAGTTTAGGCGCAATAAATCCGAGTTTTGGCGCCGATTTATTACTGTAGATGAAAATTGGATACACCATACGCCCGAAACAAAAATTCAGTCAAAACAGTGGACTGCAAAGGGCGAGCCGGTTTTTTCGGCTGGGAAAGTGATGACGACTGCTTTTTGGGATAGTAAAGGAGTTATCTTAATCGATTATATTCAAAAAGGAAAAACAATTACAGGAGTATACTACTCATCATTACTTGCCAAGCTGAAGGCAGAAATTGCGGAAAAACGGCCACATTTGCAGAAAAAGAAAATCCTGTTTCACCAATACAACGCGCCGTCTCACACCTCAGCGGTTGCCATGGCGAAAATACATGAATTAAGGTTTAAACTGCTTGACCATCCGTCTTATTCACCAGATCAAGCCCCAAGCGACTTCTTTTTGTTCCTCATCTAAAAACTGCGTTCGGAGGACAGAGATTTTCGTCAAATAAGGAGACGATCACCTTCGTGAACAATTATTTTGCAGAGAAAAACGCCAAGTACTATTTGGACGGGTTAGAGAGATGGGAGCATAGCTGGGAGAAGTGTGTAGAGTTGCAAAGAGACTATGTAGAAAAATAAAAAAAAAATTTTGAGAAAAATGTCTTGTACCATTGTTCGGTCGGAAACTTTTCAGACAACCCTCGTACGAGTATAACATAAAAATAAAGAAATTAACTTTCCTGTTGTTGTTATTGCAGATGGTGAGAGTTGTTTGCTCGACAGCGATTGGTTTTCGGAGTTGGGAATCACCGAGCATGGAGTGTGCATGCTGGAGGTTGTATATGAGGTGCGGTGTATGATTAAAAAATTTAGTAACGTTTTTTCCGAAGGGCGGGAGGGCCACCTATCCCTCTCATAACATGGAAGCCAGCTGATTGAAAGGCTTGTCCAACAAAACATTCTTGGACCAGTAGATTTATCGCAGTGGGCGGCTTTCCTTGTTCCGGTGGCTAAAACTGACGGGTCTGTCAGAATCTGCGGTGACTATCGCAGCACAGTATCGCAGCAAAATATTTATTAAAGTAGAACTGCATCAAGCTTATATTGAGTACGCATGTTACCTTTGGAGTTTCAGCAACCCCCGGACTATTTCAAAAATTCATGGACGGTTTATTAATGGGACTCGATGATGCTAAGGCTTGATGATATTCTAAGTGCCGGTAAGGTTGAAGCAGGTCATTTAAATATTTTAAAAAAGGTTTTGGAAAAACTGTCGCAAGCTAAATTGGCTGTGAATAAGAAAAAATATCAAATGATGATCGAGGAATTTCTCCAAATAAAAATAATTTAAGAGCCATGCAATAAGCTCCAATCCCAACTAGCAAAGGGATGCTAATCATTTCTGGGAATGCTCAATTTCTACAATTCATTTTTACCACAAAAGGGTCGGTAGAGGAATCTTTGTATAGTGTAAGATTGTTAAGTAATTTTAAGCTAGCATTTAAGCATTTTTTGTTAGTATGTAAGAATTAATGATTTAGAAAATAAAATGCATTTAAAACTAAACTAAAACTAAGGGGAATCTTTGCACCGATGCTTCGCCATATTCGGTTGGTGCTGTGTCTTCCTGTCAGTACGTGACAGGAAGAGATGTAACCATTATCACAGATCATGAACCATTACTAGGTATATTTAATAAAAAAAAAAAACGGTTTCGCATGCTTCTTTGGTGTTTGCTTCTATCAGCATATTTCTATGAATTGAAATACCGACCTGGAGTCAAACATCTTAATGCTGACTGCCTCTGGCCAGTTCAGATGAAAACAAGATCAAGCGACCGTCTGAGATACTGACGTTAGAAGGCTGAAAAACCCCACCGATTCTGTCATGAGTGTTGAGAATGATGTTAGGTATAGGGCTGACCAGGGGAAGTTAAAAACATACGAATAGAAGCGCTGGGACCATACTTTCGAAGATATGTTACTGATATTAGCATCATGAAGGCATACGCGTGAAGCTATACATATGTATGTACGAGTATATGGTGGCCGAAAATGGATGAACAGACCGAAGAAAAAATTCAGCAACGTGAGCAATGTCAGGCAATTTCCACCCTAAGCGTCGCCACAGTAACATATATTCAACTATCCGAAGAGGCGTGTAGTAAGCTGCACGTCGATTTTGCGGATCCTGTTTGAAATTACGCTTTTTTGGTAATGGTAGATTCGATGTCCAAAAGACTGGAAGTCTAAGTGAAGAATAAACTTCGCGAAATTTTTGTCACACACGATAAACCAAGACGGGTTATTTCAGCGTTTATATCGTCCGAAATCCGGGACTGGCTTCGACCAGTATCTCTGACAAAGGAAATATTGTCGGACTGATGTAAGATGTGCTGCTGCTCGGATCTTCGCTGATAACGGAAAATTACGACTTCACTCCTCATTATAAGCTTAAGTCTCTCTTCCAAGTGGAGACGCAAACATGATGGCAATAAACTTTATTGTGGAGGGCCCGAAACACCTTAGTCTGAAGCGACAGGCATGCTGCGCTTAAGTTCACCACCTTCAAGCTAGCTTGCCAAGTTTGTTTGCCGATGTCGGAAATCTAAACTAATTGAATTACGTCTGCGTTTCAAGTCTCACTGGAACCGCGGGATAAAGGTCACCGCCATGCAAAACTCTGTGGAAGACTTTCTAGAACTTGAGTCCATGCAGGAGCTTTGGCGTCGTATGTTTGGGCTTCCATTGACATTTGGATAGCTTGTAATAATGCGGTGGACCACTGTCTTGTTGGAATAGCATTTTCTTATTGCTGCTATTGCGGCAAATGAAACTCGTCAATCATTCGGCAATGCACTGCTGCAGTCACTTTTTCTCGCTGGTTAAAAACATAAGGGCTAATTATCCTTCAGAAGCAATCGCACTTCACACTGCTGCTGCAGGCCGTGGCTCAAGTGGTGGTGAATTCGCTTTCCAATCGGAAGGTGCCGTGTTCAATCCCAACCGCACCCGAAAGACATTCTTTTTTTCAGGCACTTCACTTCATTTTGGTCCGGTGGACGGATATCTTGACTTTCAGCATACAGGTTTAGTTGTTCATTCTGCTTTACAGCGGAATTAGGGTTGCTCTCGCCATTTAACAGTTGGCTGGAGGATTTTTTTCCATATCTTTAAGTTTCGTTTTTCATCTCTGCACGCCTCTGATCTGCTCTTGAGGCTTTGACTGGTTGTTTGTACTTTATGGTAAAACTTCCAAACATTGTTCCTGGAGTAGCACGTCTCCAGGATCATGCGCTTTCCATAGTCGATGTTCTGTGTGACTTGATGTTGTTGCCATAGCACATGCCGCGGGATACGCGATTGGTAAAGACTATGGCAATTTGTAGCAATTGCAGTCATTTAACGCGAAAGCTCCTCACATTATTTCTTCATTTTTGTGGTGCCTGATATATGGTATCCATACACGTACTTTGACTGTAACGATGTAGGGGTCCGAGTCTATGTCTGCCGCTCGGAACGATCGGATATCTATTTTACTGGAGGAGTGTCGTGAATCTGACGGTCAGGTGAACACCATATCTCTTTGGGGACATTAAAGTGGGGAAACTGTGTTATAGTTATAGTGACGTTGCACCTTGCAGGAAAGGAGTTAGCATTAGTTTATTTTCAGATGCAGTGTCGTGCATGTTTACAGTTCAAATTACCTAAGGCTATTTAAACGTCATACTTCTGACGTTACTCATAAATTTCTTTGAGCACCATTCATTGGTAGCATCGTCTTTTCCCGATGTGTGGGCGTTAGTGTATAGCAGACTGATGTTAACGAACAGATCCTTGATCCACATTATTATGAGGCGTTTACTTAGGTGTCGAAAGCTTAACACTTTTAGCCTAAGTCTGCCACTTACAATAAATCCACTTACAATAAATCCACTTACAATAAATCCGCACCCCAATAGTCACTGTTGGCAATGGCCATCTCATCCTAATCGATTTCTTGTTAATTATATTTGTAACATAAACAAGAGAAGGAATAATAAATCAATTTTATCTTATCTCTTATCTTTTTTCTCCGTATCAATCGCCCTAATACGAGATTATGTCACATTGTTTCATCCTTCTTTTGCCCGAGCCATCCCACCGCACTTTTTGTATGGCGGTGATATCTGTTTTATAGCAGTTGAGGGCCTACGTCAGTTGTTTGGCTACATGCGGTCTATTCAAGGTTCAAACATTCTATGTGAATATTCAAATGTCGTTGTACTAAGACCGAATATCTGTATTGTTATTTGTAGCATCTTGCTGAAGTGTGTATATTTTAAATATACTCCTTGGTAGGCCATCGGAAAATTTGCAATTTTGATATCGCTAATAGGCAAATACATATTCGGTGGCTTGAATGGCATTAAAGTTGCACAGTATTTTGTGGCAGAAAATGTGATGATTGAGCTCCAAGCCTTGCTATACACAACAGTCTTTCGTATGGCATTAACAAACTTATCTTAGAGTTGGACAAATGTAACGAATATCAGTAGGTACGACCATTTTCAGATGAAGGAGTCGACAGGAGAAAAATTTCAGGCTGAGCCATTTTCAACGAAACTCGTCGGAAGATCAAACTCAGCACTAGCCTCATTCCACAATTTTAACTTAAAAATTTTCCTCTAGGCACACATGAAAGCCAACAAATCTTTGCCATTTTTCCTTTGCTACTTTTGGATGTTTTCTATTGTCGAATATGCATATTTTCCAAACTGGGTAGCTATATTTTATACTAAATTAAATATACATATAATTGGGAAAATTTATTTTGAAATATTTAAGGGTTTTATTCTCGAATCATACTTTCAGATGTCCTTATCATATTCATTGTTATCCTATTTTTTGTTTTAGAATTCGCCGTGAGATCATGTCTTCAGGATGGCCGGTGGGCTGGTAAGCCGAATGACACCGTCTACAATCCACACGGTTGGACAAACTATACGCCCTGCTTCAAGCCCGATGTGATAGATTTAATGCAGCAATTCTATTCAGGAGGAAATTCCGAAGTTGTTAAGGTACTTGGTAGGAGCCTCAGAGCGGTTATTAATGTGTTTTTTGTTTTGTATTCTTTTTCTGTGTCTCTGTTTGTTTCCAACTGGAATGCACACACACGTATTATAGATCAAATTTGCTGTAGCCGAAAGGACTCGAACATTGGAAATTGTCGGCCTCATACTGTCGTTGCTTGCATTGATTTTATCATTGATAATATTTTGCAATTTTCGCAGCCTACGAAATAATAGAACGAAAATCCATAAGAACCTTTTTGTTGCTATGGTAATACAAGTGATAATTAGACTGACATTATATTTGGATCAAGCCATCATTCGCGGAGGTAGAGCAACGGCAGGAAATTCTAGCGTAAACGGAATTGAGAACACGGTGAGTATTATAATTTTAAAAATGTGTAGTCTAACTGGGGTTTTCTTTTCAACTCATCATTTGATTAAGTAATCAACAGAGGAAATAAAACGTTCGCATTCTACGGAACACAAAATTATGACATCGAATCTAGGCGCAGGGCAAGAACCTAAGACGTTCTGTTACTAATCTTGCCCATAATTGAGGCGTTCAGAAATTGCTATTTTATTATCAGTTTGTAACATAAGTATTGCGCGATTTTTGAATGCCTTTTTAATGTTACTTAATTTGCACCAAATGCGAAAATTCAATCGTCAATTTAATATCCTTCATTAGACAACATCTCTCAGGTAACTACTTAACGCCGCACACTGGTTGATTTATGTTCGTTAGCTGGACTTTAATATTAAATGAAAGTTTTTTTAATTTTTGTAATGCAGGCTTTATTTATTTATGATTCTCATTAACATATCTAATGCTTCAGGTGGCAAAGATTTATTTTTTTTTTTTGGAAGATGACTTATATCACTTATAATAGGATCGGACGAAATTAGCAAATTCTGAAGAACATTCTCATTTGTTGCGACCTGTGACATCTTTCTTGAGAAGCTTTCACGGTATAGCTTGTAGTTTTTTTGGCGGGCTTCTAAAACGTCTTCCGACAGTTGGCCAATAGGAATATCGAAGTTCTCAATAACATGAGCACCATGAATAAGTATTCCATGGACGCTCACAGGCATTTTATACCAATTATATTTGCTGACAAATAGTTTGGCTGTGTCTAAGCAATACTTTCGGAATATGGTTGTGTTAATTTTCAATCCAGATGAACGATTAGCCAGTACTATGGCAAAACGTTGCACGAGCTCATAATCAATTCCTATTATACCGGCTGTTTTTGCTGGGACCTTAAAAAACCTACCCACAATGTTACCCCCCCCCCCTTGTTTCGGAAAATCGACTAATATTCCCAACTCATTGCTGAACTGGTTTTGAAGACTGACTTTTTTACCTTGAACCAGTTTTTTTTATTTATTTATTTGTTTATTTATACATCTACAAGTCACTTAAGTGCTAACAGATACTAGAAAATATAACATATATACATAAATTAAATTTAAAAAAGATATAAGGTTTTGACTACATTTTTAAATTGAGCTCTATTTAAACAAACGTCAAAGAGGTTACTGACTTCGTTGAAGGCTTTGACAGTTCGAGTAAGCGGTTCGTTAGTACCATAATTCGTTCTGTAGTGTTCAACAAAAAGAAGATGCCGTGTTCTCAATGACCGTATAGGGACATGAAGTCCTATTTTTGATAATAGAATAGGGCATCTTATATGATAACCGAGAAGGTCTCTAAAAAACATTATATCATTTATAGTACGTCTAGACTTTAGCGATTTTAAGCCAAGGAGTAAACATCTAGCTTTATAATTGGGGCAAAAGTTGCAATTCATTCTATAGAAAATGAATCTTGTGAAACGTTTTTGAACACGTTCAATTCGGTCGGAGTCAGAAGAGAGATTGGGATTCCAAATCACAACTGCGTATTCCAGATAAGGTCTAACAAGGGCGGAGTACAATGACAGGAAAGAAAATGGATCAGAAAAGCTTTTGCAATTTCTCTTAGTGAAACCTATTGCCGAATAAGCTTTGGATAAAGTACGATTCAAATGTACTTTAAAAGAAAAAGTAGTATCCAACATAACTCCCAAATCTTTGACTTCACTAATTCGGTAGAGGGGTATGAAAACAATCGAATATTCAAATTGAATTATAGAGGATGATTTGGAGAATGAAATTACACTTGCTTGTGTTTAACGTTAGCGCATTGATTTTGCACCATTCCGTGATGCTGTTTAAATCTAGTCGGAGTAAAGAGCAGTCCTCAATACTTTTAACAGCTCTAAATAATTTTAGATAGTCAGTAAACAATAAACACTGTCCATATTTAATATTTATCACGATATCACGAATGAAGATGATGAAGAGAAGCGGGCCCAAATGGCTCCCTTGTGGAACACCAGAGCTACATTTAATTTCTTTTGATACAAAGTTACCGATTTTAACCTGTTGGGTTCGACCGAGAAGAAAGGAAGACAACCAATGAAGCAATTGCAAATGAAATCCGAAAGATTCAAGTTTATAGATTAGCCTATCACGATTGACTGAGTCAAAAGCTTTGCTGAAATCTGTATATATGGTGTCAACTTGGTTCCCCTTCTCAATTTGTTTCTGAACATAGGACGAAAATAATGCAAGGTTTGTGGTACCAGAGACAAAACCATGCTGTTCATCCGGCAGATACTCTTTTATAAGGAATTCAATTTTAGTTTTAATAATGCTTTCAAATAACTTAGGGATTGTCGACAGCTTACAAATTCCTCTGTAATTCTCAACGTTGCCTTTGGTCCCAAGATGGGAACTAAAAAGGATTTCTTCCAAACTTCAAGAAATACACCTTCGGAGAGGGAACGGTTGAAAATTTGAAGCAGGGGGACGAAAAGCGAATCGACGCATTTATTGAGTAGGATGGCAGGAATACTGTCTGCACCACTGCATAAAGTAGGTTTTAATGATTGAAGAGCGATGGAAACATCGTCGTGGCTTAGAGTCAAAGATCCGATTTAGACGCAACTAATGGGAATGGTGCTAATTTTATCATGGCAGGTGTATACGGACTGAAAGAAATTTGCAAACAGTTCAAGAGTAGATTCAATATTTTCTGATTCACGATTTCTAAAATGCATTGAATTTGGAATCCCCGTAGACTTCCTTTTAGAATTGATAAAAAGCCAAAATGTTTTACTATCAGATTTAATATTATGTTCAACAGACATGATATAAGTTTTGAAGAGAAATTTGTTCAGAACATTAAAATCTTTACGAAGTTTACTATATGTTTCGTAATCTGACTGCGAATTAGTTTTTTTTAAATGTTTTAAAAGCTTTATTTTTTAGATTTTTTAGATTCTCTAAATATTTATTATGCCAACAAGGTTTATTCGAATTTCGGTAGGATGAGAGCAGAACAAATCTTGAGAAGCCGTCGGTCAGTATTTCAACGAAGCGTTCATACATATGCACTAAATTTAGATTGGACATTTCATCAATCCAGTTTACATTACTGAAAAAGTTATTAAGTTCACTGTAGTTTGCCTTCAAAAAATTTTGATATTTCAGGTTATGGTTAGCGTTGAGTTTCAAATAATGGCCTTCTCTCCTCTTGCCTGCCAACATTTGTTGTCAAGTTTGTACGACAAATACAACAGTGATTCCATGAATCGTATGTGTGCGTGAAGAGTTTGTAAACCATGTCCGAATGCGTTACTATCACAGTGTTTGTTTAAACATTTCTCCAAGTAATTCATATCCTTTGGAGATGTTTTGTATATGGAGCCAACTGCACCAACTTTATTTTTGATGATTGCGTTGCAAGTTTTACCGTCAACCATTGTCTTCAACAGCACGTGATATACCATATACTCATGGTTTTTCCGTTTATAATTAAACTAGTAGGTTGCAGCATATTTATTTCAGATTCCTGTCGATTGAACCCTGTTATAGTGGTATCTGAACTTTCCTTAGCAAATTCAAACCTTACTGGCCGGCAGTATCTTGGTGATGAAGTTCTTGAATTTATCCATAATTTTGTACATCCATTTTCCGATTTATTCTTGACTTCTAAAGGCACAATGCATGTTAATAATATGTCTGAATCACTTGCGGCAGGATTAACTAAAAAGTTTTACTTATAGCGGGAGTGTTCCCCACTACCGTCAAGTCCCCACTTCCAAGTATATTCAAAAGTATCGCCATTTTCACATCCAAAATCAAATACATTATTATTTTTTTTTTATTATTTATTATTAAATTAGCAATACAATACTACAAGACAATTCATCTTTGGGAAGTATGGATTTTAAATTTTGACAACTTTATATAATTTCTTTACAGTTCATAATTTGTAGAGTAAAAACAATAACATAACAGTTCAAATCGTATTAATTAAGTTGATAAGAATATGAACAGTTTTTCCTGAAAGGCGGTATAAGAATTGATTATCTGCAATCCATGCGGTAGATTGTTCCAGGCACGAATTGCAGATACAAGAAAGGATCGTTCACCAATACAATGTGTGAAAGAGGGAATTATTAGTTTTTTTACCTCCACTAGATTGGGCAAATCTTATCATTTCAAAGAGGTAACATGGAGATTTAGTATTAATAACTTTGAAGAGTTTTAAGATATTCCGAAAGTTAAAATATAGATCTAGCCTCAGATCAAAAATAGACGATGACAAGTAGGACACACTGCTCGACCGGGGAATATTATAAATAAAACGAACACAATCATTAAATGCAACATTAAGCCTATGTCTACAAACAGAATCTAAGTACGGATACACAGAACAATTAAACAAAAGGTGGGGCATTATTAGTGTTTTGATCAATCTTTTTTTGACAATGGGACTCAGATAGAACGCTGAATATCGCAATCTGCGGAGTCCGCAATAAACTTTCCGTAGAGAATCTTTAACTCCATCGCAGCATGTAAGGAAGGAGTTAAAATGAAACCCAAGATACTTTACAGAACTGATGGCATTGATGGAGTTGCCATCAAGAACTATAGGTGACAAATCATTAAGACGAAATTCGTGAAGTGAAAATACAATAGATACTGTCTTAATGGGGTCTAGCTTCAATTTATTGTCTTTAGACTAATTTGAAATCATATCAAGGTCTTCGTTCATCCTGCCAATACCATCTTCCATTAAGCCAATAGGACGCGAAAGGTATATAATTACGTCCTCGGCATACATGTGTATTTTGCAGTTTTCAACAATCTCTGGAATATCATTGATGAAAAGACAGAATAACGGAGGTCCTAGTACAGAGCCTTGGGGAACCCCCGCTCGGACAGCTTTAGGATTAGAGTGACCTAGTTCAGTGACGACCGTCTGTACTCTATTTCCCAGATATTCCCTACACAATTGAAGGGAAGAATTCGAAAAATTGAATTTGTTTTTCATTTTCGAAAGAAGGAGAGAATGGTCAATGCAGTCAAAGGTTTTGGAGAAATCTAGTAGGACTGAGACACAAATATCATTTCTATCTAAAGCAGATCTAATGTCAGAGGAAACCTTTAGGACAGCAGATTCGCAGCTATGCTGACTCCGAAAACCAGATTGCCATTTGGAGAGTAAATTATTTTCATGCAAAAAACTTTGCATCTGAGAAGATAGTATCTTTTCAAGGGCTTTTGACAGAGAACACAAAATACTAATAGGTCTGAAGTCAGCAGAGCACTGGGGATTTGACTTTTTAGAAATAGGAATGATATTTGCTCTTTTCCATATTAGCGGAAATTGAGAGCTATAGATACAGAAATTAAAAATATGATGAATATAACAAATAATGTGAGGGAGCATAAGCTTTAAAAACCGGGGGGAGATACCATCAGGTCCAAGGGCAATTGATTTAACTAAGTTAATGGCATTAAATCCATCAACTTCATCAACACATCGAAAACGAAAATTCGAGGACGACTCATTAGTACTCAGATCATAGTTACAATTATCTACAGGGGGTTTAGGAACATCCAGAGAGGAAAACTCACTGACTTCATTAACAAACACACAGACAATTTACTATCAGATACTACACCTAAGTTTTTCAGATTTTTCCACACTTGCTTAGAACCCAAGTTAGGTTCGAGCTTATATATAAAATAAGACTTCTTGGCATTGCGAATAAGGACAGTGACTTCATTTCATAAGGAAATATATTCATTCCTATTTTCAAGCGTCGAATAACGTTTAAATTTTTTATAAAGACGATCTCGTTCAGTAATTTTACATTGAATTGCTCTACTATACCACGAACACGGACGAGAATTAATACGTTTAGTTACAACAGGTACGAAATTGTCATATAAGAAATTGACTAGCTTGTTAAAAATTTCAACCTTTTCGTCAACATTGGTCCATAAGTCCAGTAAAATGAATGTCCTTAAAAGATCTAAAGGTGAAAATCGTATCACAGTTGGATCCGTCTACAGAGAAATTAAATGAACAAAAAATTAAATCATGAATAAATTCACTAGTCATACCTATTTGATCGAAACATAGAACATTTGAAGTATTGTTAGTTAAAAACATGTCAAGTAGTGAGGGGTTATGTAGAGATTTAAAACACGTAGGGTATCGAGAATTAATTGGAGATAACCCAACCTTATCACAGAAAAATTTAAATAGACTAGTTGTATTATTACACCACCCACCAGAACTTTGGTATAATTGCTTTGTAATTTTAGTAAAATTTCTTCAAGTTCTTCTACGTTTTCTTCTAAAAAACATTTAGGAGGCGAGTACACAGCAACCAGAAGCATTTTCTCATTCAAAGCTCTAACTCCTATACAACAAAATTGAATCACAGACCTAAAAGACGTATACACACATTTAGGCTTCAATGAAGTTTTGGCAAACAATTTGAAATTAGTTAGAATATGACTGTTAAGCCATGATTCAGAGACCATTAACACATCAATTTTAGAAGTACAGAACGTTTGATACAAGATCGTATACTTAGCTCGAATGCTTTCGACATTTAAGTAGCAAACCTTAATTCCCTGATTTGACCCACACATTGCATTGAGAACGGTCCTGATTTTATCAAGATGGTTTAAGTTCATTTAAAAAGATGAGGAATGCTATTAAAAAAAGAATTATACCGCCTTCAGAACGTATCAAGGGAAAACATGTCATAGGAAAATTTGCAATATAATTAACAACATAGTAACAAAAAATAGTTATTGGAAAGATACAAGCATAAATTAGTAATGGTATTGACAAAAAACAGAAAGAAGATAGTTGGCAACTCAGTCAGCTGATTAATGTTATGTAAGACTTCCAGCAGCATCTCCTGAAGAAGTACATCACGCTGTGCTTCTGAAAGACGCTGCACAGTAAAATCCAGTAAGGACTGTAGCTTGATTTCAGATAAGGTATCTGTAATCGTAATTGATGTAATAGGTGGATAACATCTTTTTTTTGCATACAGTGTAGAGTCATAATTAGGGTATATGGTATGTTCACATTTCTTTCTTTAGCATTTTTTTGAAGATTTTTATACTAATGTTTCGTTAATTTTAATTCAGTCATTAGAGCTAAGGCTTCTTCAGGTGTATACGGAATTGCTGATTTCGTTATTTGCGGTGCTTTAAGTTTCTTCTTCAGACTTTTGGGTGAGCTGCCAACAGCTTTTTTTACGATCTCGGCCATAGAACGTTTACCTTCTTTTCTTAGCTTCGCTTCCAGTTCTTCTGAAGGCTTATTCATGTTTTCTCTGGCCTTCCAAGTTGAGATTTTTGCTTATTTTCTTCTATTTCTATAGGCATTTGAAATTCCTTGAATGGCCAACTCTTTTCTGAACTTAAGAACACATGAAGCGTACGTTTCTTTACAACCCACTTTTGAAAAATTAGTGACACAAACTTTTTGGTGCAACTGAAATATTTTTCATGTTGGTCCTCATTTACGTCCAATATGGAAAGCTTTGAATAAATAAACTTTACCACTTCATCCGCACAATCAGAAACAGATGATTTGAAAAGTCCGTTCTCGCGAATAAATAAAACTATTTCATTTCTTGTAAGTGACAGCCTCTCTGTTGGAAGAGCATTGCTACCTTTATAAAGGAAAAAAATATATTTTATGGCGGTTTTTGGCATGTAATGCTTATTGGTAATTAAAGTCAGATATTGGAACTTAATAATAAAATTACTTTTGTGATCAGACTATGTCGGACTTTTTCTTAATCGTTCTTTATACAAAAAAAATTATTAATTTAGAAATCATTAAATTACTGCATATAGACACCACTTTCATTTTTTATGAATTACTTACAATACAATGAGGATCTTACGACATATTTGGTTTTTTGGTTATTTTTCTTTAGTCGGTAAAAACTTGTACTTACAGTGACAATGTAAATGTAAGTTAAAAAAAATATGTTCATTTTTGACTTTTGTCCAGCTACTGATGTATGAAATCGGCTACTGTGCGCCGTCACTAAAAAAATTTTTTGACTTTGACGAAAAAAAAATACCCCAAGGAACAAATGGAAATCTGAAGGTGCTAAATCTGGAGAATAAGCCGGATGCACCATTTGTTCCCAACCAAACTCCTGTAACTGTGGGTAGGCGGTCCTAGCTGTATGAAGGCGAGCGTGATCATGATGGAATAGAACACCCATTCGATTAACTAGACTTGGCCGTTTCTACTCTGAAGCCGACTTAAATCTGCCCAGCTGTTCACAGTAGGCTTCTGCGTTGATAGTCTGTTTACGAGACAACAGCTCAAAATGGATTATTCCCTCAGTATAATACCATATTGAGAGTAACACCTTGGGCGGGTGAAGTCCATTTCTGAGATATTGTGCTGGTCTGTGTTATATTGTAGACCAAGCCATTAGTGGTAATGCTTAATGTTATTGTAAAGAAACCATTTTTCACTTCCGGTAACCGCAATGAAAGTTTCGATTTTTTGCTGAAGATTATTTTGCGATAGGTGATGTGGTACCCATCTTCCCAACTTTATGATTTTTCCCATATTTGTTAGGTGACGATTGATGGTCATATGGCTTATGTTGAGTTCCCTTACGAGTTCCCTTACGAGTTTCCTTACCGTAACAGTGGGGTTTCTTTCGACAGTGGACTTCACCAGCTTATCGTCTAGCTCTTCTGGCCTACCCGAATGAGGTTCATACTTTAAGTCAAAATTACAATTTCCAAACTTTTGAAACCAACGCCGACACTTGGACTCGCTGGGAACACCCTCCCCATATACATTTTAGATTTCTCTAGTGGCGTCACTTGCATTCTGGTTTTTCTGGAAAAGAAACAATAAAATATGCTGGATATGCTCTTCCCTTCCGATATATATATTTCAAAATTCAGTTAAAAATGCTTACAATGATGTTAATATAACCAAATATTTTTATTTCGCTTAAGCAGCTACAAACAGCGCTCTGAATCGTTGACACATTGTTGTTTTTGGTCCACAGGTGGTACCCACTTCGAACAGAGCTTTCGCACACCCAAGTACTCGTGCAAAATAAGATGTGCACGGTCTATTGATATATTTACGTCAGCAATCTCAAGCACTTTCGCTTTACGGTTGTTCAAAACGATTTTGTAAATTTTTTTTATATTTTCCGGCGCTTCATTTGTGCCTGTACGACCGCGTTTGAATTCAACAAACCAGCTACAAATGGTTGCTTTCAGCAGAGCAGATTCCGTATAACATTTTTCAAGAGATGCTTGAGTTTTAACGGTATTTTTTCCCATCGAATAACAGTGTTTTATCAAAGTACGAAACTCGTTTCAAAGGTTTTGAAAATATCAAAAGGTGAGCCGACAAAACTTCAGTATCTCGATGACGAATGTCGAACGTTGTGAATGAAATAAGTAAAATCAGACTTTCTTTAAGTATTCCCGATTTATGCCTACTCCTACTTACCGGCAAAGTCTCTTACATCTAATGTGGCCACCTGGCAATTTCTTCGATTAGTGTTACCACTTTTTATATTTTCGCTTTTTTTTAGTTTTCTTTTGATCACCATCAAATATATACGATGGAGCATCACAATGTTTCTGTACGATTATGCATAATCGTAAGGTTTGTAGACCGTCCTTCAATAGACCGCATCAACTGCCATGGATTGTGTTCAAAATGTGCTTCTGTCGAGACCACTAAGTCTAGGTATGACTCACGTCTCTATCTGCGCCTTGGACGGGTTAATTTCCACTTTGTTTCCAAATGAGTGTAACCATGATAATCACCCAAGTACTCATCTATTTTGTGTACTCAGATCAACCTTCAACATTTCAAGTCTGCTACTGCATCCATATATAGGAGGCTTTCGGTGTTGAATACAAAACCCCACATGATATTCATACGGAACTATGAGTGCGAAATACACGCATCTGTGGTTTCGGATGTGTAAGAGGTTACACACCACTACATATATGACGAGCGATCGGAAGGACTGAGAGCTTGTCTTTATATGCCGAACTCAATCTCACTATTTAAACTTGTGCAATTTTGCAACCAAGATTTAGTTTCTTCAGGCCATAGATGAACTAACATTGACGGGAGATTTTCCACATATTGGAAAACCAAAACTCGTTTTCCACTGGTCGCCTCTACCGTGTGACCCTGTATATGAATACGTGTGAATTGTCACCAATGGCATTTTACTCAAAACCAGCTAATTTTACTTAAAAAACGTCATCCACATTACATTACCCACACATAGTGAACTTTACGGGGAAATCGCTCTCATCCAATAACTTTACTTTTAAATTGCTTTCATCTTAGCAAATTCTGGCAGTTTATAGAGATGCACAATGTGTTGGTAGTTCACTTACAGTGTGTCTGTGCGAGGGTTAAGGGTTTGCAAAAGTATTACTAGAGTTTGCCATCTATGTTAGTTCATCTATGCTGCAGGCATAAGCTACGTAACGAACCGAGAATGGCGGAAAACTCGTCGTTACATCTGCTTATTTTCCCTATGATTCGTTATTACCACTACCACCGAAAGCGATAGTCGAACTCATTTCATACTGTGATTTCAGGAAGATGGGACTTGTCATATGGTGCGATACTATTGCTCAGAATAGTTTTGGGGCTGTAGCAAATGCAACGTGAGAGGTAATCATCTCCAGGATTTAATACCACTCGTATCGTCTGACCTGGTTGTCAACAATGTTGGCTCCCAGCCAACTTTTATTACGAGGGTAAGCCAAAATCAACTTAAACTTATCCAGGTATGCTGAGAAGCTTGCTAGCTGGAGAGTACTATCGGAGATGTCCATGTCAGACCATAGGTACATCGAATTCAGAGTCGGGTCCGAGGTCTCGACCTTGTTGAACAGGAGGAATCTGCAGAAAACCAACTGAAGACGATTTAAGAAGGAGCTGGATAAGCCCAACAGTGCTTCCCCTAAGCTAAAGGTAAAACAAAAGCTAGGGGAAGCTGTTCAGGACCTGAACGGTGCAGTCACTAGGAATTTTGAAATGGCATGTCCAGCTAGCAAGCAATCTGCAGATCGCCCGTTCCTTGGTGGAACGCAGATCTGCAGCGTCCTCATAAAAAAAACAGAAAACTTCTAAACAAGTCACTTAAGAGTAATTTGGAGGAAGACTAAAATCTTTAGAGATCGAAGCAAAAAGAATAATATCTGTAAGCGGCTTGTGCGGATTTAGAAGAGTGCCTATTATGAAGACTTCTGCAAGAAGATCGAAACTATCGGTGAAACCAGTAGGCTGGTCAAAGTCCTCAAAAGGGAAGATCAACCAGGCTGGAATCACTCAGAAAATCTGATGGTACCTATACAAAGTGGAGGCTCTCCGTCTCAAATTTATAAACAAACACAAAAGAAGATGCGAAATTGAAACACCCAGCCATTATCCATGGATGGCACTTTCATCGTCGAAACCGATAAACTTTCTATTCTCGGTATGTGTGTCAATGACAACTTACGGTGGAATGACCACATATTCGGTGTCGTCAAAAATGCTGCGAAATGTCTAGGTTTCCTCAAGCGATATAAGAAATACTTTACTCCCTCTGATCTGGCCTCCATATATAAGGCATATATAAGCCCGAAATTGGAGTACAATGCCCACATCTGGTCGGGTGCGGCCAAAAACTCTCTGCACCTGCTAAATAGGATTCAAAACCGTGCTATAAAACTCATAGGTGATACTAATATCACTCAAACATTAGACACCCTCGAACGCCGACGTAATTTCTCGTGTCTCACTCTGTTTTATCGCTATTTCCACCACCAGTGCTCCCTTCAAACTTTTAACCGTAACACCCGTCTCGCTATGAATGCTCATCAGTATACCCTCAAGCCCACTTTCGAACGTACTTTAAAATATCGTGATCCGTTCCTAAGCCGTACAACTCGCTTATGGAATGCCCTGCCTAGCTCTTTATTTCCTAGCCATTATAACCTTCAAACATTTAAAACCAACGTTTACCGGTACCCCTCTTTCCATCCTCCCTGATTTTCCTTCTCCCGCGCTATGTGCAAACATTTTAAGGGTACCTAATTCCCTGGAACGTGCGCAAATCATAAGAAAAAAAAAGCTGCTAGTGAATAACACAACACGCCGCAGCTGATATATTTCATCTGTTATGGTGACGGATGAGGCCATTAAACATGCTCTTGCTTGTCTGATTTGACTCATATAATGCTTAAAGGCATCACCATACAATTCTTCAAAGAACCTAAGTATTTTGATGTCATCCTGGATAACAAAGGCGCTGTAGGCCTTCTGTCAGTGCAAAATCACTATCGACAAGACATGGGGCTCACCGAGAAGTCTTAGGGTTGGGTACCCTATTCCCAAAACCAAAATCCCCAAATTAAAATCCCCAAACCTAAATCCCCAATAGCAAAATCTCCAAGCCCAAAATCCCCAAATACAAATCCTTAAACACAGTTTGCCGGCCAAACATAATTTCTTAGATATACTCGAAATATGGGAAAACTGTGTTTAAGGTCTCTTTAAATTCATTAAAATTTAATGGATTTATGGATATTTATTTTCTGCCATTGAAGTAAATAGCCATATTACGATATTAGTATAACATAAATTTGTTTTCAAAGTTTAATAAACGCTTAATCTACTCGTACTTAACATGACAAAAGGCATAAACATGATATAAATTAGATATACTTGGATTAAGCGCTGGCATAAGTGGACAATATAGATTTAGATGAATAAACTTGTATTTCCAATTTTCTGAATACATTCCGCGAACTTTTTGATCAAGGGGGCATATTCTTGTTCAACGTAATCGGTGTCGTGAAATAACGTCCAGCGAATTCCGCGTAATTTCGCTTTGTAAAAGTGAAGTAATGCCGAATATGGTATTAGCGATCGGTTTTATTTTACTTTGTGAAAGTGAAATAATACCGACCATGGCTTGTGAAACAAAGCCGAATTGTTGAATATTGAAATATATGTTCAATTCAAGTTTGAAGAAGGTGGCTCGTTTCGCTCGCTAACAGGATTTCATCCTTTTTTCCGCAGGGTTTAGACGCTCAAGCGACTTCGTCGCCCCGCTAAGGGAATGTCAACAACTGTAGGCAGGTGCCTATAACTTCTTAGCAATTGTATTTTAGTTGTAATTGTAATTGGTCGATTTGACATAGTACCGGTCGATGACAGTTGATTTATATTAAAGTAATATTAAAAACAATGAAAAGTGAAATTAGGCCGATCCGGATTCCCCACTACTAAGTTTTTGTAATGTAGTTCTCACCACAACCGTTTCCTTCGAGAAATCTTTAACTAGTGCATACCATATACTAGGTGGGGTGAAAAGTAACCTCCCTGACCGCCAGAATGCGCTGCTACTGCAAAACAGGTTATGGTGCCTTTAAGTCCGTTCATATTTAGGCAGACATGCCAAATTTCAGTGCGATACTGTCTTTAGTTTTGTTTTGACAGCTGATTGTTGTTGACGTGTTTAGTATCATGTTGAGTATGGACAAAAACGATTTTCGTTCTCTCATAAAACATTATTTTTTGAGAGGCAAAACGGCGAAGGAAACAAAAGAAAAGTTGGATAAATATTATGGGGCTAATGCTCCGTCAGATTACACCGTCAAATACTGGTTTCGAGAGTTTCGTGGTGGCCACAACTCAACTACCGATCAAGTCCGCAGCGGCAGGCCCTCCGATGCGGTTACAGAGGACAATGTCAAAAAAATACATGAAACGGTGTTGGCAGACCGGAAAGTGAAGGTACGCCAGCTAGCAGATACCACAAAGATTAGTACTGAGTGCACACGCCATATTTTGGGCTATATTCTGCATATGAAAAAGTTATCCTGCCGCTGGGTGCCGCGAATGCTCACTCCTGACCAAAAACAAGAACGCGAGAGCACTTCGAAAGAGTATTTGGACTTGCTGATGCTTAATCGGCCGGACTTTTGGCGTCGATTGGTACCTGGATTTGGATCCCTCGGACTATTATCTCTTCCCAAATCTCAAAAGATGTCTCATCAATAAAAAATTCAGCTCACGCGAGGAAATCATCGACGCCACGGAAGAGTATTTTGCAGACCTTCCGGAAAATTACTTTTCGGACGAGATCCAGAAGTTGGAAAATCGCTGAAATAACTGTATCAAACTAAAAGAGGACTATATTGAATAATATAAAAAAACATTTAAAAAAATTTAAATTTTTTAATTCCCAAGGAGGTTACTTTTCACGCCACCTAGTAGCAATGAATTTTTTTGCCAACGACACTTTGGAGGCGGCGATGCCAGGCCTCGACAGAACATGGCGTTCGAGGAAAATTTGTCTTGATACTCGTACTGTTAGTAAAGTACTGCCTGTGTTTGGGGATTTTGGGCTTGGCGATTTTCGGCTTGGGGATTTTGGGTTTACGGATAATCGACTAAAGATTTTTTTAAAAGCTGGAGATTTTGGATTTGACGACTTTGCGCTTGGGTATTATGTGGGTATCCCGAAGACTTCTCTCTGCACGGCTATGATAAGGCCAATTATATCCTATGCGTCGGTTGTCTGGTGGACTAAGCTCTCTCGAAAATACCTGATTGCTGATTTCACCAGACTCCAAAGAACAATCTGTCTCAGCTGCATGGCGGCTTTCTCCTAGCATTGATGAATCTCCCCCCCCCCCCAACCCCACTTCATCTTCTCCAAAGAAAGCTCAGGTTACGAAACCGGTGAGCAGTGCCTCTGTGAATGTCCAGCTATGCTCGCACTGTACTGTAGGTACTCGTATTAGTTAGTTACAGTATGTGATGAGTGCTGATATTAAAATCGCTTTTTTTCTGGCAATCAATAGACTAATTATCTATCTGTGTCAATTTTATGTTACCGTAGTACGATTTCTAGCTTAAAACTTTTACCAGCCATAGCCTAGGATGGTAATCTTTGTCCCAATATATCAGCGATTTTTAATTATTGACAAACTGTGCTTAGTTTTGTTCTAGCTGCGAGTGTGCTTTGATATTCAAGTCATCTGCTTATCTCTTCAGACGGATTTGTGACTTCAGTGTTAGTTGTCGTTAGTTACTAACGTGAAAATGAAATGCCATAGAGATGTATTGGCACAACACTTGTTGTCTTTTTAAGTGCAATTTTCCCTTGTTTAGCAACATAAGCAGCCTTTACTATTTTTTAAATTGCAGCAGCAGTGGTGATGACGAATATGTTTATTTCCTAGCTGGACTAGTTTCCCGGAGATCATTCTTAAGTGTGTTAGATGGATGGAGCCTAATAAAAGCTTATACGAATCACTTATGTTATAGGAGCAAATATTTTATCATAAAATGAAATCCTCAGTGGTCGAAGTCAACGGCTCAACATTACCCTTAGTATTTGCATGTTCCCCTGTACATTCTGCCTTTTATATGTACTGCTGCATAAAATCTTAACATGTATCTAAGCGTAACCCATAAACTTTCAATGAAATTGCGAAGACACAAGGAATATCACTCCCAAATAAACGATGTTAAAATTTGACGTGGGAGTATATTCAGATTCGTCCATCATTTTAAATTTCTTCATAAGTGGTTGGCATATCACTTGAAGTCTGAAATTTACTGAATTCTCCCGATGCTGTGAAATAATTTTCAGACATTTCACTACATTGAAATTTTCAGAACATCACGCAAAAGCTCAGAGCCCCTGTCCTGAGAAGAAATACTTGGAATTCGATTTGTGGTTGGATTTATTATTTTATCTGTTACTCGTAACATTGTGTATATATCAGTTCTTTATTTTTCCTGAAATGTCGGTAAAGTATAAAATCCCTTTCCAAGCAGTATATCAATGGATCATTGTCATCTTGTATGAACAGAATTTCATTGTCATTTCAAAATATTACAATCAAAGTATTTTTTGGTTTCAGATATTGTTATACATTTTTTCATTTTCTGCAAAAGGTTATCCGTTTTGATTCATAATTCGGTCATGATGATTTACCACCGTAAATTATATTGAGTAGTAATTGATTAGTCACTTATTTTCCTTTTTTTAACTGGTTTAAAACGCATCAGCTTCCGATTAGACAAGGAACTCCACAACTTTCCTGGTAGTGTCCTCTAAGGTTACAGTATTTTTGATAAAGATAAACGGAGCCGCCAGTTTTGACGAACAGATTCTGAACAAAGCACAGAAAAAGGCACTTGATTTCACGGTTGTAAAATAGACAATGATAATTTATTTCATTCCAACTTAAAATGTAACATATAATACAAAACAAAAATTGTTGATGCAATCTAATATGCGAGACGCGCATTCAGCTAATTTTGGTGTGGGAAAATGAATTTTAATAAAAGTGGGTACGGCAACCTGAGATGCGTGACGCGCACTCATCAAAATTAAGTGTGAGAAATATAATGTACGAGTAATTTAGACATTCTGCCGGCACCATGGTTAGAAAGTTAAATTTGTGTAGAAGAAGTTGGTGCATCATTTGCTGGTTCTAGAATAAAGTCTTCTTTGGCCCCGTCTGGTTTTACTTCTGGTGTTCTTCGCCTAAGAGCTATTGCAATTTTCCAAACAATAGCCAATATCAGCAATGTTGTAACCGACAGACCAACCGCTGTTAAATGGTATGCTACATTCTTCCAATGTAACAGCTCGTCACTGCTAATTTCTTGGTTAAGGATATCCCATGAGTCTACTGATGATAAAACGAACTCTTTGATTTCCGTCCTGGAATTAAAAATCTCAGATTTCATATATAGTGAATAGTTTAAACTAAAGCTTATTGGTTTTATGAAAGTGGATTGGAAATCTATCGTTGGGTTTCTTTCCGTAAAGAGAATATTTTCCCTAGACTGGATAAAACCCGATTGGCCTAGTTGGATTATGCCAAGACCGTCTAAAGCGATGTCCTCCCGTTGGCCGTTATAAACAATTGCAGCTTCAATTGCCCTATTTGCTAGGAAGAGCCATGTGTTTTGAAGGTGTAGATGTTTCCGGGTGGTGTTAGGTATCCAAAGTTTTTTCATGTTACAAGTGTTTTTAGTATCCGCCGATATAAGTGGTCGATGTCACAAGTTTTACTGGCAGCAATCTGACTTATTACTCCGTGCTTACACAAGAATGTGAATCGTTTCAATGTGCTACGTCTGCTAAGTTCGTTGTCAGTTAATTCAAAGAAGTTCTGATTATTGTAGTCATTTTCCATAAAGTCCGCTGAAACTTCCGGTATTGCATAAGTATCATTGTTTATTCTTTTAGGTATTGGAGTTATTTTGACTAAGTCGTATGATGAGAGTTCTGTAATATGCAAGAATCCGCTAACGATTGCGTGAGTTCAATTAAGTTCTATTTGTTCAACAATTATTAAGTTCGGCGATAATTTAGTCATCACATTTTTAACTACTTCATGGAGGTGTCCTGGCGTTATAAATTCCAAAAAATTGCACAGCTCAGCTGTTGTGAATTTGACGTAGCGCAATTCCATTTCTCTAAAAAGGTCAATTGATATTTGGTATGCAGCAAGGATTTGCAGCCCAACTCTATTGGCATCAATTTTTTCAAACCAAGTATACATCTTCTTTATCTCTGAGATGACATGGCTTAGTTTGTGTGTGAGTATGTCAAATCTTCCATCTGCTTTCTTGTTCAGTTTATTTAAGGACGTTGTTGTCGACATCATTAAGACCTTTTGCTGTTGAATTTCTTGTTTCAATAAGCCTTGGTTGTGGTCTAAATTGTCTATGTTTGCGTAGACCTCGTCGTTTACTCCAAAAACCATTTCCAACAGCTTTCCGAATAATCCTCTCCTTGAACGTTTGTTATTTTGATCGATCATTATTCCAAGTATTTCCAGTTCACGTCCTTACGATGCCCCTTTCTCTTTGAGATGATGGAGAAAAGTGAGACAATGGATTTCCTCCCGAAATTCCGTTGAAATGTTACATGATCGTTCCATTGTTTTTAAGATGTCGTTTATGTTTCTATATTCATCCGCTATATTAAAGTTAGATATAACTTCCACCCTTAAAGTTCCTCGACTAAGTCTTACCTCTACTGCTTTTTCTACATATAAGCCTGGCTGTGGGTGTTTGATAGTATATTGAGAACTAGTTTTAGTCACGAAATGCATTGTCATTGTAGTTAAAAGTAAAAGCGGACAAATCTTTGAATAAATTGTATTTTTTCTTTTGGTCTGTGATCTATAATTCTGAGGTGTGTTACTCCTCTTCGAGGTTATGTCACACCCTTGTATTGCTTCGTTAGTTTTCGTATCGTTGTCAACAGGAAGTGGACAAAGTTTTCCCACAGGTCTTTTGCAGGTATCATTTCCTTTCGTTCGTTCATTACCCGTGTAATACCATCGTCACACGCAGGTGTTAAAGGCCATCTAGTTGGAGGGTAATTCTTATCTTTAACCAGTACAAGATCTACTACGTTAAAGGAATGAGTACTACTATGACATTTCGTTCGCTGCTGCATTTTCTGAATAAGGTTCCATCTTGTTAATCTATGTGTTTCTATTTGAAGTTTGTTTGGTTCTGGTGGAGTAACCAAAGCCTGGCCAACCAGAAAATGTGCAGTTGTTAATATTTCTATATCTGGGTCATCTGCTACTGGACAAACTGGTTGTGAATTTAAGCATGCCTCTATTTGAGTCAGCAGAGTGCTCATTTCTTCAAATGTAAGTGTAGTTTCTCCTATCGTTTTAAGTAATATTTAATCGACTTAACACCAGCTTCCCACAGTCCTCCAAAGTGAGTAGCTGCCGCTGGAATGAAATGCCAACAAACTCCCTCAAAGGGAGAACATAGAGCTGCAGGTGAAATTTCGTTTACTGCTTTTCGTAAGTCAGTGTCTAAAATTCTTTTCGCACCCACTAATGTGGTTCCGTTGTCACTGCACCAATCGGATGGAAGCCCTCTCCTTGAAGAAAATCTTCTAAATGCTGCTAAAAATGCTTCCTTCGTCAAATCAGATACCAATTCTATATGAATTGCTTTTGTACAAAAGCAGACAAAGATTGCAATAAATATCTTGTACGATTTGTAACAACTGCCTTTTGTTGTTCTTATCTGTATTGGACCCGCATAATCAATTCCTGTGTGTGTAAACGTACGACCTAATAAGTACTCGCGAAGCAGGTAGATCGGCCATGATTTGATTAAATGCTTTGAGTTTAAATCCGTAACATTTAACGCAGGTTTTGATCACATTTTTGATCTCATTCCTTCCATGCAATATCCAAAACTTACGTCGCGTATAAGCAAGTGTTGCCTCGTTTCCTCCATGCAAGGTTGAAATGTGTGATTCTGTTATAATTAGTTTAGTTACAAAATCGTTATTTGGCAATATATGAGCTGCTTCTGATTGTATGGAACGCTTGATCGTTCAATTCTCCCGCCTACTCGTGAAAGTTAAATTAAGCAATTTGGGAAGCATACTACTCGTAATATCATTTTTATAGTAATTAAGGATATTTTTGAAGGTCTTGTTAAGGGAACATATGAGTCTATTTGCTTGTCTTATGGATTGAACATTACCGCAGTATGTTAGAGGTTGCCTCTCTTTTAAGTCATTGTTAGAAATATTGAAGAATAATTAGGAAATTTCCATGAAGTCTTTCATTTCTTTTTTTTATTGCCTTCATTGCTTTTGTAACTTATTACCCACTGTATTCTGAGCTTGTTGCGCTAGGCTAGATTTTAAAACATATTCAAAACTCATACAATGAGAATCCTGCGTATTTAGTGCTGCTGAATTATCAGTGTTTATACTTAGAGTTTTTTTTTCGAGGTTTGGTTTTCAAACTGGCAACACTGTTTCTACAGATAGTCAATTTGACAGCTGAAAGTTGATTTGTGGTTTGTACATTTTGCCATTTTATGATGAATAGATTATCGCCAGAACAACGGCCTCAAATTGTGCAAACTTATTTTGAAAACCATGGTTCGGTTCGCCAAACTTATCGTGCGCGACGTCTAATTTACGGTCGACATAATCGTCCATCTAATCAAGTTATTCGAAACACGATGAATCGTTTTTGCACCACGTACACTCTAGAGTGGATAATACGCACCTTCAAAGACGACATACAGTGCGAACAGAAGAAGTTATTGCCGTTGTTGAGCGTTGTTTACGGAAAATTCTTGGCTTAAAAGATCCAGCAATAGGTCCACTGTTGATTTAATGGCAGGTCTCACTGGAAAGTGGAACCAAACCGTACATTAATCTGGCGAAAGCAAGATAGTTGCACTTGATATTTCCTAAGGCATTTGACAAAGTTTGGCAGCAGGCTCTTTTGTCAAAAATGCGTGCTTTTGGGATTGACGACTCTCTTCTTCAATGGATTAGAAATTACCGGAATGTTCAATTCAGGATGTCTTGAGTGGTTTCAAGTCTCATATACACAAAATAAATTCTGGTGTGCCCCAGGGCTTCGTTCTGTCTCCAACACTGTTTTTAATTTTTATTAATGATCTCTGGTCTGCTACTTCTAATCCAATATATTCCTTTGGTGATGACAGCACTCTCTGCTTCTCATATTCGTTCCCGGACTTACGCTCCTGCTCTTCGGCTGTATAACGGGAATGGCAGCGTATGCTATGATCATTAAATTCCGATATTAACAGCATAACTAATTGGGGAACTATCAAAAGAGTGGAATTTAATGTTTCCAAAACTCTATGCGGTCTACTGTCATTAAAGCGAAATTTAATGCTTCCAAAACTCAATGCGGTATACTGTCATTAAAGCGAAATTTAAATACCATTATCCATGAATGGTACTTACATCTTCGAAATCGAAAAATTTTCCATTCTCGGTATGTATGACTGTGACAACAGCAACTTTGGAATGAACACATGTTCGATGTCGTCAAATATGCTGCGAAGTGCCTAGGTTTCCACAAACGATGTAAAAAATATTTTACCCCCTCTGATCTGGCCTCAATATATACGGCATTACTCCGTCCAAAATTGGATTACAATGCCCACATCTGGTCAGGCGCTCCTAAAACATCTCTCCACCTGTTAGATAGGATTCGAAACCGTGCGAAAAAACTTATAGGTGATACTAATATCAATCAGTCAATTCACACCCTCGAACACCGGTGTAATCTCCCCTATCGCTATTTCCACCACCAGTGCTCCATTTAAATCACCAGAAACATTCCGCCCCTTCAAACCTTCAACTATAACACCCATCTCGCTATGAATGCTCATCAGTATACTCTCAAGCCAATTTTCGGACATACTCTAATATATCGTAATTCATTTCTGAACAGCACAATTCTCTTATGGAATGCCCTGACGAGCTCTTTATTTCACGGTCGTTATAACTTGGAAACATTTAAGATCAATGTACTCGTACTTCGGTACCACTCTTTTTTTCCTCCCTAAATTTCCTTCGCCGCACTGTATATAAGCATTTTAAAACTATTGTAGATTTACGGATCATAATCATCTCTCCTGTACCACGTCAATTCCCTCTTCAGTTGGAGGATTAAGTCGTTCTGGTCAACGAGAGTTTTAACGTTTATTGAACTTGGTGGAAAGTCAAACCTCATAAACAAAATATTGTATTAGTTAATATCGGAGCGGTTTTAAGCGTTTAGCCTTTTTAGAGTTGCGACTTGCTGAGCTTCTCAGATCAATTGAATCATTTTGCCTCCCCTGCGAACCAATTTCCGTAAAAACACGAGAAGTAGCATTGCAAGATGTTCAACTGCAGATATATTCTAATCCGGTTTTTATTGAAACAAGCATCTATCGGAAAATAGTGATTTTACGCAGCTTGATACTAGTCCTTGCTAGCTAATTCGAATGTATTATACTTTATATGCAGATTGCTTTACTGAATACAGCCAATGAGGATACAATTTCAAAGGAAATATCTGAAAGAACAGACATGTTTCGTTCCATATTTTGTGTACAATTAAATGTCGATCCTTGGATAAACTGGATTGTCCTTAATGTTTTGTTAGGCCCGAATATAAGAAAAAAATTCTCTGACTTTGATGGTAACACATCAAAATTATACCTTTCCTTGGCATAATAGTTATACATTTGCCGTGTGTGACGATAATGTATCGTCATGTTTTTATTAATAGAAAATAATAAAAATCGACTAAATGTGACATAACCTTTCTTTTGTGAATCAACAGCCATATGTGTGTGAAGCATCCTACGTCTTGCTGGAGTATGCCAGAACCGCAATGTTCATGTGGATGTTCATCGAAGGATTATATTTGCATAACGTAGTGACAGTAACCGTGTTTCAAGGACGATTTCCACATACAATCTATTCGATAATTGGCTGGGGTGTTCCGGTAATAATGACAACCCTATGGGCTGTTGTCACAGCGCATTTTAAGGCAAATGATACTTGCTGGTGGAATTATAATCTAACACCCTATTACTGGATACTTGAAGGACCCCGACTAACAGTGATATTGGTAACAAGCAAACATCCTCATAATCAATCCATCACATTAAAACGTCTTTATATCTCTTCTCTTCCCATTTCTTTTATATTTGCAGTTGAATTTTTTCTTTCTTCTCAATATTATCCGCGTACTAGTGGTTAAACTGCGACAAAGCCAAACAAGTGACGTGGAACAAGTCCGCAAGGCGGTACGAGCTGCTGCTGTGCTCCTACCCTTATTGGGTGTAACGAATATCCTGCAAATCATTCAGGCACCCATCAATCGGACAGCGTGGGAGTTCGCTTTGTGGTCATACATAACGCACTTTTTAACTTCCTTTCAGGGATTCTTTATTGCGATGATATACTGCTTTTTAAATGGAGAGGTGGGTTTCATTTCCAAATGTTAACATTCACTTTTAATTATGTCTCCTTTACAGGTCCGCGCTGCCTTATTGAAAAGTATTACGGTATACATGTCCTTACGTGGTCATCCCGATTGGGCACCACGACGTGGTTCAATGTTTTCTGCTGCTTACAACACAGCTCCTGACACCGAAGGCCAATTTCACGATTCAACGAGGTGAGTACACGATTCTATTGCCAATTGCATATCATGAAATTGAAATTATTGATTTTAGAATGGACTCACAACCACAACGCTGTAGCAACGGGGGAAACATTATTGGCCACAACAGCAATCACAAACAACATCAGCACTCGCCACAGTATGTTTCGCAGGCGCATGTCTTTCAAACGCGTCAAAGCGAACGGAATCGTAATGAACGAACCAACTGGATGATGGCGTTGTGTTTTCGTGGCCAAAAGGTACTTAGAGTACCGTCAGCAACAGCAGTTCCACCCGAGTCAGTTGTATTTGAGTTGTCAGAGCAGTAGTAGACCTCTTGTTACTATTTTGCTTAGAGATTTCTAGTCCGTACGCATTGGCAAGAGTTCCTATATTTTCTACCACTTTTTGGGATGTACATACATGTATATTTTGCTTTTTTTTTATCAAAAATAGAACGTATATTCATATATTTAGCTTTAGCAATAACACACACAACAGCAACAGCAAACATTCACAGCGTACTCTTTTTATTTCTACACAAACCATCTTAAAATCACAAGTATAAATCGCTTTTAATTAAAACAGTAACATATATCAATTTGCGTAGATACATTTATCAGTGATGTCATTTTTAGGTTCCTAATTACGGCTGTAAATATACTATTCTACTAAATCACTTTTTTTACAACTTTTTGCATGAATCTTAACGGCCAGTAACTTATCATTACGCAATTGTAGCTTGTAGCTAGTTTAACTCTTACGCATTTAGTTACCTAAAACTAAAATAAAATACATTACTCGTATTCCACTTGTATCGCACAAGTCGAGCTTTAAAGTAAAAACAGTGCATGACACCATAATAGCAGCAGACAAGATGTGAAGGAGAAAAATATTAAAATTACACGTATTTTAAATAGGTACTTGTTCTTGACTATCAAAACTCAAATCAAATAAAAAGGATATACGAGGGCTAATCCAAAATCAACCTCCGAAGTGAAAAATATTTTTTTAAAAAAAACCAAAAACGCTAATTTTTTGCTCAAAATAGTTTTATTAACATCTAAATTATTTTTCTACATAGTCTCCGTTTAAATCTATACATTTTTGGTAACGTGGGACGAGCTTTTGTATACACTTCTTAAAAAATGGCACCGCCAGTGAGTTAGGCATTGATTCACACCGTTCAGAAGTTCCTCATTACTTCCAAAATGTTGAGATGCAATGGATGATTTCAATTTTGCGAAAAGGTGATAATCACTTGGTGCCAAATCAGGAGTGTAGGGAGGGTGATCAAAAATATCCCAATAGAACTCCTCCACTAAAGTTTTTGTGCGTACAGCAGTGTGTGGTCGTGCATTGTCATGCAGAAGCACCACATCTTTGGTAAGCATTCCTCGTCTTTTGTTGTGGATTGCTCTTCTCAACTTACGTAGAGTTTCACAGTAAACCGCTGCATTTATTGTGTTTCCAGGTTCCATAAACTCAGTCAGCAATATGCCTTTACTGTCCCAAAAAACTGTGGCCATCATTTTTCGGTAGGAAAAAGTTTGTTTGAATTTTTTTGCTTGTTTGGGGAATGAGTGTGCATCCATTGCGTTGACTGTTCTTTGCTTTCTAAGTTTACATACTGGACCCAAGTCTCATCTCCAGTCACAATTTGCTGTAAAAATTCTTCACCTTCCATTTCTAAAGGTTCGAGAAATGCTTTCCCTGAATTGACACGTTGGGTCTTGTGGACAACTGTGAGCTGTTTTGGAACCCAACGGGCACAGAATTTGTGATAACCCAAGTTTTCAGATTATGTATAGAGTAGTTCGAGAAATTTCGGAAAATCTTGTCGCAAGATCTGAAATCGTAAAACGCCTGTTTTCTCGAACAAATTGGTCAACTTGATGAACCGCGTCTTGATTCATGATCGATTTGCGCCCTTGGTCTCCTTCATTATGCACATCTGTGCGTCCGTTTTTAAATTGTCTACACCAATCACGTACAGAACCATCATTCATCACTGTATTGCCATAAATAGCACATAACCGACGATGAATTTGAGCTGCGCCATTTCCTTCCGCTTGCAAAAAAACGAATTACACTTCATACCTCACAGGCGGCGGGAGATAAAATTGTATTCTCCATGTTAATACGGCAACTATTAGAAAAATACTGAACGAAAACGGTCGAAACTTGGCATATTATTAGAGAATAATGTACTGGTTGCGATATGCAGAAACACGTCACCGAAGTGCACGTATGTAATGAATTGTAACACATCGGAGGTTGATTTTGGAATAGCCCTCATATTCCAAGTGTAACAAAATGGTGCCCTCGTTGCGATTGATTAAATATTTATTTGGTTTCAAGGAGTATGGATGTCTATAAAAGACTTGTCAACGATCTTTTTTTTTTTAATTTAGGGCCCCTTTAATTTGATTAAAACAAAAGCCAAACAATTGGGTTCTACCTTACCTACAAGTACTCGGTTTTCAGATCTGGTGTACGCAACATTGCCGTTTTTACCTACCCCATCTACTTTTTTTTACCTTTTTACTTAATTACTTAATCCTTTATGTAACGCTTCTGAATACATTTAATAACGTACATTTCTACCACGTTTTTGCATTAAGTACTGCCCTCTGTGGGATTGCCACGTTTACGTACTTCAATAATATTCTACAGCTGCTGTAATTGAACCACATAGTAAATGTAGCAATAAAATTGCTGAAATATAAACAGCAAATTTCTCGAAAGCCGAAACAAGCGAAGCAGTAAAAAAAACCGGAGTATAGGCGACAATCAGAGATCTTGGATTGACATGGCTAGTGGTTATGTTTAATAAAATAATAAGTGGCGATCGAATGGCTAACAACAACTAACGATCGGTGAAACTAGTGTCGCATGCTATGAAAATATACAAGAAAGTTCTAATACACTACTTGATGTCTTCTTCGTTAGCGAAACAAGAAAAATTCTTCTTTATGATTAATTGTCAGCTCCTGCGTTCTCAAAACACGGTCTTATCTACCTTAAATTCGAGTTTACATACCAGGTTTCAGCCAATACATTTAATTTTAGAGATTTCAGCCATGTTGACTTCTTGATGTTGGAAAATGACGTGCGCAGCAATTATATTTCATGTCCTCACCTAATGACTGTGGTAAATGGTGGTGCAGAGTCCCTATATACAGAGTCCAACTCATTTTTGATTTGCGTAGGCGTATTGCCTTTCAAAAGCTCGTTACTCAGTTTTTTCCATTTTCACAAAAAACACTCACATCGACTGTCAACTAAAAACTGCGCGTCCAAAATGACTGAAACTTCGGTAAGTAACTGTCAAAAGATGCACAACTAGCATTCAGTAGCTTTTATTGACGAGTGCCGCTATCTTTACTTTTCAGACAACGCAGTCGTGATTGCGGATGTATTAATGTTGTTAAAGGCACCTTCTATATCCATGTAATTATGCAGCTCCCAGAGCAGGTTGTTTTTTATAATCAGACTGTGAATTTTAGTCGCCGCTGCTGTAGTCCTGCTAAGGTTGCTATTGGCCATGGATAGAGGACTACCTGGAAAGTGGTGTCACTCGTTGGTTTTATGTGGTGGAACTCATAGAGTAGAATAATTTTAAAAGTGTTCCTCTGTATTTTGGCCAATCAGTTTTCCGATAATTCCGAAATGCTAGTTAGCGAATTGAGTATATCTGTGATCTGAAAAAAGTGTTCAGATGATACCATCCAGTCCGTTACCATTTGAGTGATGGTGTCAGAGACAACATCTAGCGCTTCTTGTCGGTTGATAGTTATGAAGCGGTAGTCATTGCAAATATTCCAAACAATGATGTTAGTACTTATAATGTAATCAGTGATATTAAACTAACCAAACCGAAATAAATTTGTGCGACTCAGCGCCGTAGAATATTTTCGATTAATTTCTAAACAAGTAACGTTTGGCACTTGTAAAGCTATGTGGGATTGCCTTTATATTTTCAGGATCTGAAATTAAAAGCCTTCTTGTAAAAGCCTGCATCTAGCTTGATTATAGTTATAATTACTTTAAACACTACAACAACATTGTGTGGACTTGCCTTTTTCTTTTTTAATTTTTTTTTAAACGTATCGAAATAAAATTAGAAACAATAATTAAGTTATTTTATTTTTAGAAAACAAAAAGGTAGAACTCATTTTGGAACAAAACATTGCTATTGAGCTGTTTTAAAGTAATCTCGTAGCACGGATATACAAACATGCCTACACTTTGATGCTGACCGCTATAGCGAATAGTGGTAATTATTGGTGACCTTTTTAATTGTCTACATTGTCAAGAACATGACAAGGATATATTGCAATATCTACAGGTATTCTAGTAAACAGAAATATCTTAAATTTAAAAAAAAATCCGCACGACCGAATAGATTTTACCGGATAGGATACCATTATTACAACTATTGTAATATGCAGCACTTCTTTCCTCGTTGATAGTATAGTCATATACGAGTCGCTTTGCCCTGATGATATCTTGCTCGTAATGTTGTCATCAAAATAACTTTGATGTGGTAAGGTAAATATCTCTTAAAGATCTCATTTAATTTTAAGCAAAATAAGAGCAGTTTTCAATCTGAAAACCGGCACGAATAAATTAAAAACTGGAGCCAACCATGACATATCAGAAAGCTGCTACCATCTCAGTTTCCTATCAAAATCCTGGAAAACTCTGTAGGACTCAGTGGATGTGTACTATCCTGACTGTAGATGTCACTGATAATACAATCATAGAAATTATCTGCTCTTGATCAAAATGTATCCAGAAAATTTTAAATACAAGTTTATTCATCTAAATCTATATTGTCCCCTTCAAAGTAATCCCCATCGACTGCAACATACTAATGCCAGCGCTTGATCCAATCTTTGAAACACATCAGTGCTTCCTGCGATTTTTCCATTACTTACTATCGGCTGCTGAAACGCGTTCCCCGTAGTAGTTTTTTAACTCGATTGAACAGAAAGAAGTCACAGGGAGCCAAATCAGGTGAATTCGGTGGTTGTTTGTTGCATTTTTCGTCAAAAAATTACGAATTATGATGGCACTGTGCGACCGCGACGGTGCGTTATCATGGTGCAAAATCCACGAGTTTTCTGCCCATAATTCTGGTCTCTTTCGGCGAATTGCTTCACGCAAACGTCTCATAACGCCCAAATACTCGTAATACTTTTGTTTTCTGTCTGGCCTTCTGGAAAAAATTTATGATACACTACACCGTTGTAATCCATGAAAACCGTGAGCATTGTCTTCTTTTTTGACTGAAAACGACGTGGTTTTTTGGTCTCGGCTCATTTGGTGAACGCCATTCACTTGCCTGATGTCTGGATTGAGTGTCGTTCTCATAAACCCACGTCTCGTCTCCAGTAATGATCCTTTTGATGAATGTGTGGTCGGATTCAGCCTCGCAAATCATATCTTTTGCGACGTCTACACGGTCTCTTTTTTGCATGAAATTGAGGTCTTTTGGCACCAACTTTGCTGCTACACGACGGAGACCCAAATCATTAACCAAAATATCTTGGACGGATCCATAAACAATATTCAAGTCCTCCGCTATCTCTCTGATAGTTATTGACCAACATTTGTTTTACTTCATCAATGTTTTCGTCGGTTTTCGATGTCGATGGTCTGCCACTGCGTTCATCATCTTCGATTGACTCATGACCACTTTTGAACCGATCGTGCTCGTAAACGACCGTTTTCTTTAGAGAATCGTTGCCGAAACACTTTTCCAACATTTCCAACGTTCACGCACCATTAAATCCATTTTTTACGCAAAATTTAATACAATTTCGTTGTTGCAAATTTAAATCCATTTCTAATATTGTAAAAAATCTCCAACACACACAGAGATAGATGTACTCTTGGCTACGTAACTTTTGGAAATGTCAAGCTATGACGCTATGATTTAGAGAAAATATCAACACCGGATTTACCAACTTAACAAAAAAAACAGAACTCAAATCGGAACAATGGGAGCGCCACACGATGGTGTCCTCCGGGAACTTTTGGATCAAGGTGGTATTTCTTAAGACATATTTAGCCAGCCAAGTTAAAATGAATTGCACTTTCTATTTTTGTATACGTGGACTTCATTTCACTCAATTGTGCTTTCACAAGCCCACGCGTCTTGTCCACATCTAGAGTTCTACCTAGTTTAGGCTAATTAGTTTATCAAAGACAACAAGCCCCCATTATTCGATTGTAGTCCTTCCAAAACACAACATTTTTTTTTTTTTAGCAACACCAAGAAATTTTTTAACTAGTTGAATGGAAATCGAAGGCATTAGTATAATAGTAAGTTAAGAAGGCATAGTAAGTTTTCATGAAAAAGATAACGATTTATTAAAAACGTAGTATTGATTTTAGTGTATGTCTCTAAAGTTTTAATGTTTGAGCTTGTAAATTTAGTACAGCTAAAGTAATCGTTGGATTTAAGGCCATTTTTATTTCTGTATCATTTTTCTGTTAAAGAGATAATTGGGCTATTAAAGATCTTTCGTAGTTTGAAGGGAGATTTTAGAAGTAATTGTATTAAGCTCTAAAACGTCCTAGTAGAGACAAGTACTCGTACCTCTAAGGATATCGACTAATTGTGAAAACTTTATTAGCATTTTCGACATTGATATTTTCGGACATTAGAATGTATTAGAGGCGATCCAAAGCCCCAGTTTTCTTTTCTTAGGTAACGGTATTTTTGAGTACATTTGTACATAACTACAATACATCCATACTGCTATCTATCTACAAATTCAGGAAATTCGGAGAAACGTCCTCATCTGCGTATAGGTGTATTTACTCATACGAGGGTTGTCTGAAAAGTTTCCGACCGAACAATGATACAAGACATTTTTTCTAAATTTTTTTTTTATTTTTCTACCTAGTCTTCTTGTAACTCCACACACTTCTCCCAGCGATGCTCCCATCTCTCTAACCCGTCCAAATAGTACTTGGCGTTCTTCTCTGTAAAATAATCGTTCACGAAGGTGATTGCTTCCTCATTTGACAAAAATCAATACTCGATACTCAATTTTTTCCGTTTTCGCAAAAAACACTCACATCGATTCACTCAAACGACTGTCAACTAAAAACCGCGCATCCAAAATGACTGAAACTTCGGTAGGTAACTATCAAAAGATGCACAACTAGCATTCACTAGCTTTTATTGACGAGTGCCGCTATCTTTACGTCGGAAACTTTTCAGACAACCCTGTAGCTTCAATAGATCCATATTGCTATCTATTTCTTGCCTACAAATTCAGGAAATTCTGAAAAACGTCCTCTTCTGCTTCTAGGTGTTTTTACTCATATCATGCTTAACTCAAAATTTTGCAGTAAAATTTGACGAAAATTACACTTTTTTGCTATTACCAACAGCTTTAGCAACATACATACGTAAAAGTTTTTTTTTTGTAATTTTGCCTTACTTTTTTTCAGCTAAATTCACTTACAATTTTTACTACAAAAATTACAATATATTGCTATATTTAATTTAATTTTGTATCAATTGTTTCTCTCTTTTTTCTCTTTTCTTTTTTGAATTTTTTTTTTTACAATTACAGAACAAATGTGTGATGTCAAACAAAAAAATGCCTCAAAAAATATTTATGACAACAAAATCAAATGCATTAGCATAGTCAATATTTTAATTTTTAGTATAATAACATAAAATATACCAAAAAAAAATTAAAACAAAAAAAAACATTTTTTTACACTACTTATATTCGTAATAAAGCAAATTGAATGAAGCTCCTAACGAAATAAGCACACATAACAGAGTTATGCATAAAAATAAATACTTATTATATATTTACATAGTACGTTATATGATGGAGTACTGATATCTGAATGAACACAAAAATTAAAATGTATCTGATATATTTGGGATTATATTTACAACTTAACAGAGAGTGGATGAATGTATTTACAACGAAAACCGCTTAAGTTTCAAACATTTTATTAAAAAAAAACAAAAAATATATACGAGTATTTGAAAATTAAAAAAAAAATACACATAATTACAAAATAAGTGATAGGAAAAGGACTAAACCGTGAAACAAATGATAATGAATAATACAGGGATAACGATTTTACTAAATTTAAGATGACGCAGTCTGTTTCTCAAAAGTTTTGTCCTGATATAAAAAAAAATGCTGAGCCGGTTTCAATTTACAATATTTAATAATTTATTTCCATATGACTTAAAGCGTGAAGGTGAAATAGGTTCTGGTACGATCAATCAAATTTAGTTTTACTCGTATCTTTCAATATAGTCTGCTGTACAGTCGATATAATTTTGCAGTAGTATTCCCATTTGACTTTCGTTTTGTGTACATTACTTACGAGTATGTCTTTATAGCGTATTTGATATCTTTTCGCTGATTTTGCAATTCATATCTTTTCAGTTGTCATTTTTTAGTCATAGGACCTTGCAAAGCAAGCAAAAATTTGTATCTTGTCATAGGTTTTGCAGCGCTCTTTTTTTTAAACAGTTATGTACATATATGACGTTTACGCATGGTAAATTTAACATATTATAAAAATATGCCATTGGCAATCGCCTGGTTTTTCTATGGCAGTTAGTAGCGTGGCACATTTGGTCTAATGTATCAACAGCGCCTTTCGTTTGGTTATAATTAAGGATTATTTCTGGCTTTTTGGATGGTTCACAGACAATTCCTTCATCATGAAGAGATGGAACAAGGGTTACAATTTTGTTCATTTTAGCTAAATAAGATACTGCTGTAAGATTACTGTGATATATAGAAATAATGCGGAACCAATATTTCTGGATTTAAATTTTGCATCAGTGAAAGGTGCAGGAAGTTCTCGTTCATTTTTTTTATTGCTCCTATTGCCGTTATATTGTATTTTGCTAAAAGTGGTTGAATAAGTGGAATACCAGTGAACCAGTTATCAAATGTCACACACCTGTTTGGTCTACGTATCTTTATTTCGCATAACAATTACAAGGTTTCGCTACCACATATTTTACAGTTCAGAGATATGATACAAATGTATTTTATCTTTCATCTGTAATATTGTTATGAATATATAATTTGAAATTAAATGGCCGTTAATTATCTCTACGAAGGGAAAGCGGAAAAAAGCCCTTCAATATAAAAAAAAAAACAAAAGAAAAAAAAATATAAATAAAAAATATATGTACTCGTATATACAGGGTGAGTTTTTTAACTTGAGACATCCAAATTACTCGAAAAATACGCGATATCGCGAAAAATGTTTCAGACAAAAGTCACAAGGTTCTGAAGGGGATATAAGATGGTGATCACGAGTTTGACCTTGAGACCCATTTTCAAGGTCAAACGAAGGTCACTTTTGATTTTTCAAATGATAATTCTTGATTTTCATTGCTCAGTCGTATTGCTCGTAGGCTTGTCATTTGTTTTTACATACTGCGTTTAGCATAACCCAGAAACAACGACGTGGACGTAGCAGTATTTTGTTTCCTTCGGGGTGATTAATTAGACTGGGTCCCCTTGCCTCCCACTGTTGAATCATTGAATTCTTCCCATTTCGACGTTTATTTCCCGAGACTATTTCAACAAATGCTCGAAAATGTGAATATTCACTTCAGTACACTTGTCTATCCGCGCTCTAAATGAACCAACAGAACTAAGAAGTATTTCTGGCGTAATCTTCCGGCAAGCTTCAGTTATTCGTCTTTTCATGTCCTCACGTGTTGTTGGGTTTTTTCTGTAAACCTAATTTTTTAAGTAGCCCCACAAGAAGAAGTCAGGGGACGTAAGATCAGGTGATCTAGCAGGCCATTGCCTCGGACCCCCTCGTCCGATCCATCGTTGATGGTAAGCATTGTTTAATATGCCCAGGGCTACTTGGGAATAATGGGCTGGCAAACCATCATGTTGAAACCACATTGTTTGTTACAACTCCAATGGCAGTTCTTATAGTAATACTGGAAGATTATCCCGCAAGAAGTTTGCATACTTTTCGCCATTCAAGTTGCCTTCAATAAAATATGGACCTATTAATTTATCCCCAATAATTCCCGCCCAAACATTATCATTCCAAGGGTGCTGGCGTTCAACTTGTCGCAACTAAAAAGGGTTTTCGGTAGCCCAGGAATGCATATTATGTCGATTGACCGTACCGTGATTGGTGAAAGTCGACTCATCAGAGAATAACACCTTGGCGAAGAAAAGGGGGTCTCGTTCAATTTGCTGAAGTGCCCATTGGCAAAAGGAAACCCGGTTGCGAAAATCCTCAATAGAAAGTTCTTGATGCATTAAAACATGATAAGGATGGTATTTATGCCGATGTAATATCTTACAGACAGTCGTTTGAGAAATTCCTGATTCATGACTTATTTGGCGAGTGCTAATGTGAGGATCGTGTGCAACGGCAGGTAACACTGCTATTTCATTGTCCTCAACAGCCACCCTATCTGACCGATTCCTTTTCTTTGGTTGCACACTTCCTTCACCAGTGAATTGTTGGATGACCTGATAAAAGGAAGCGCGCGATTGTAAAGAGCAACAGCACCATCGATATTCCTTCCACTTTCTCCATAAATCAATATCATTTCGATTTTCTCTTGAATTGAAATAGCCTGCATTATTAATCTGGAAAACGTTACTAATAATGATCAGTTCCTCAAAACAAATATCGAACTCCTAAATGAAGTGACATACAGTTCCGTTCAAGTAGAAAAAAAGGCCAGAGTGCACATATACACTCTCAGATAAGTTTAGGACAATTTGTCTCTATCTGAAATTTCTTTGAGTTTTAACTTCACTCGAGGCAATAATGACTTCCTCAAAACAAATCTCGACCTTCTAACACCCTAACAACGTTGGAAACCGATTAATGATTTAAGCGTGCCAGTGCAGTGGTATCTAGCACTGAATGAATAAGACCTTTGATACAAAGTCGTGTGCCCCATTGAGGAATACGGCTGAACAATGAAAATCAAGAATTATCATTTGAAAAATCAAAAGTGACCTTCGTTTGACCTTGAAAATGGGTCTCAAGGTCAAACTCGTGGTCACCATCTTATATCCCCTTCAGAACCTTGTGACTTTTGACTGAAACATTTTTCGCGATATCGCGTATTTTTCGAGTAATTTGGATGTCTCAAGTTAAAAAACTCACCCTGTATATAAACAAATAAATAAATAAATAAATAAATAAAAAAGTAACTAATACATGAAAAAATAGTTAAATAAATATAACAGTTAAACAAATAACAAAAAGAATAAATAGAGAATAGGTAAATAAATTAAATTAAGAGTATCAAGTTGGAAAGTTATTATCATTCAGGTTATAAACTAAAGGATTATCAACAAAAACACATCGAACAAGAAAACGTTGATTAAATTTTCGTATTCTATCAAGGACTAATTCAACATTCGCCTTTTGATTAATATCGCGCGTTGAGTGATACCAAGGTAAATTAAGCATCATTTTCAAAAGTTTATTTTGAAAAACCTGCAGTTTCTTAAGATGGCTTTTCGCGCAATTGGCAGCCATAAAGCAGTATTGCTTGAAAAATAACTTTAAGTATCGTTATTTTATTGGCATTTGACAGTCTTGACTTTCGGTTTATGAAGGGGTATAACATCTTGGTCGCAACAGAAATTTTGCTTAAGGTATTTGTTATTAAATGTTAGTTTTGAATCCAAGTGAATTCCTAAGCACCTAACTGAGGGTTCCCAACTTACGTGTATACTAGCCCCATCCACAAGTAATTGTCCACTAGGTAGAAAACAGGCTTTTCTTTTCCTAGTAAAAAAGATTGCTTGTAGCTTCTGCTCGTTTAGTTGTATTTTCCAATTATTAAAGTAAATTTCAAATATTCTCAACCCATAGTCGAGATTCCTCTCGATGTTGAGAGCGAATTCGTGAGAAGAGAATATCGCTATATCATCTGCGAAAGCCGCAACTACACAGTTGGGTACAGATGGTACGTCAGATGTAAACAGATTATACAAAACAGGTCCCAGAACTGAGCCTTGAGGAACACCAGAATAAAAGTGGACAATGCTGGAAACATCTTTATTAATTTGCACGCTAAAACCACGGTTGGACAAGAAACTACGGACAATTCTACAAAGATTTGGTTGCAAATTGAAATTTATCATTTTGTATATAAGCCCGTCGTGCCAGACAGAATCAAAAGCTTTTTCGACGTCTAATAATATCATGCCCGTTGATTTGCCTATTGCACGAGACGATTTAACATGATTGCAGATCCTTAGCACTTAATGGGTCGTGCTGTGATTGCGCCTGAACCCAAATTGTGTATCGGGAAGTAAGTTGTTGTCTTCAATATGCTTAGAGATTTTTTTCTGTTATAACCTTTTCATATAATTTACTTAGACCACTTAATAAACTAATTGGTCTGTAACTAGTAACCATATGAGGAGGCTTTCCAGCTTTGTGAATTGGAACAATCTTAGCGATTTTCCATACATTTGGGAAGTATTCAATTTTAATACAGGCGTTAAGGACAAACGTTAAACGCTCAAGGACAGATTTAGGCATTTGCTTAATATATATGTTTTTAATTTGGTCGAATCCTTCAGCTTTACGATTGCTTAGTTCTTTGACCAAAAATTTGGTATCTTCTAAGGTTATATACAGGTTTGAGGATGGAGGATCATTGTTACCACTCAAACGATTTTGAATGCATTGGTTCACTAAATTAATTGTTTCGGCGTCACCTAAATTGGAAGATATTTCGTGATTTTTGCGAAAGCTTAGAGCAAGTGCGTTAGCCTTGTCAAGATCCGTACAGAACGTAGTATCGCAATCCTTAAGAAAGGGAAGCTGTCTGTTTTTGTTTTTAACCACTTTAACAATATTTCAAAAAGGTTTTGAACTAAAATCTAAAGATCGTAATTTGGTGTTCCACTTTTTGTTGTTGTAATCAAAAATAAATTTTGAAATAAGATTATTGAGATGGAAAACTTTATGTTTGTAGAACGGCTGGCGGTATCTTTGCCAAGGTCTTCGAGAAGCATTTCTAATTTGAATGAGTTCCAGGATGTATGGGGGAAGCTTGATTGCCGAGATTGTTTTCGGGACTTTACGAACACATAATTCAATAGTGTCTAGTGCATGTTTGCTAAAATCTGAGACAGTGGAATCAACATCGGCAACAGAGATAACACTGTCTAGATTAGAAGGAATTTGGAAGTTAGTACTGAACGGAAACGTTTCCAATTCGCATTTTTGAGATCTAGCACACATGCACGTATCTATCTAATTCTTCTACAAAGTATTCAGCTAAGTTTTTATTGCTTGGAGTCGATCATTTTCCTAAGTAAGGAATTGCATTCACTAAATACTGCCATATTTATCTGGTTCGATAGGGATGTAAATCCTAAATGGACACCGTGAACGGAATCCAACCAATTGCTCATCTATGGTCAAGTATGCGCTAGGTTTATAATTTTTTTTGCAGTTCTCTATGAACAAATCCCATATTTCAGAAATGTAAGCTAGTTTGGTTTGTTTCAATTGGTAATGAAGTTAAAGCGGCGCTCGGTCATAGTGGCTCTAAATCTATCTCCGCTGAGTGTCCCATCAAACAGATATTCTCTGTTCAGGTGATTCCTCTTTACTGCTGCCGCTAAAATTATCAACCCCAAAAATGCGTCAAGTTCTTTTTCTTCAAACTCTGTGATACAAGATTCTTGCCTTTTTATTTCCTCGTTTCTGTGATTAAGAATTTTTCTCATTATTTCTAAGACAAAAAAATGGTTGAAACATTCAGTTGGTTCATAAGCATCTCTAGCTTATTGCGTAGGACCAGGAGAAATATGAATAATATTTTTTTTCGGTGCTTTTCCACTTGATTTTGTAGCAGTAGTATTCCATAAAAATCCGTTTTTTCCCTCAATAGTGCTATTGTCAAAAAATATAATGTTATTATATCGCTGGTATGATTCTCGTTATCAGGTGTATATGTGGGATCATTTAATTCACAATCATCCGAATGCTTTCAATTTCAAATCGATCATCTTCAATATCAAAATCTTGCTCCTTTTATAATTGGTTCAAAAATTCCACTAAATTCTGGTCGCTAATCTTCGTGTCCATTACTAATAAAATATGAATTACAAAAATAATAAACTTAGTTGCAAAAGTAAATAAAATAAGAAAATTTCTGTTGAGAACTGGATTCTTACCTTTATCAAATAACAAACGAAATAAATGATATTTAGCACTGCTTCATAGAAAATACAAACACCTGTGTACCTGTGGTAGTACAACTACGGAAAAATTACGAGCAACTTTTTATAAAAAAATAAAAATAAAAAACCTTTAGATTGTATACAAATACACTGTCCTAGTCAAAGGGTAAACGCATACTGACGAGTGCATAGCTCAATCCTCACACCATTTACTGTTATTGCCTGACCAGCCGAATTTTCAAAGAACATCACAATGCCACCAGCCCAACGGCCGCAACAAATAGTGACACGTGATGCAGCAATCACTCGTGGATTTTTTAAATTTCGACAATTTTGACGATTTTGCCATCAAGGAGATATGAGGTTCACTGAAGATGATTTTGTTTGAAAAATCTGCATCCACTTGTTGTTATTCCATAATCCACTCATGGTTGGTAGACTTTAGTTCTTGCGTCAATTAGACTTTGTATGCATGAAGATGCAAATCTTTCTTGAGAATATGCGGAAGAGAGCTTCCCGAAATGTTCAATTCTTGATTTTCCTGGACTCTCAGCAAGACTGTCACAAACTGCTTCCATCTTTTATATTGAACGATTGAACGAAGATCAGTATTCCCGAATCTCCTCACAGTTGATGAAGTTAAATCATTGTTCCAACCATATTTCGTACGAAAATTGCAAGGTGTAGCTGCCAAACCTTTATTATTTTTAAATTATTGCTCAACAATAAAAACGCGTAAAGCGCTCCATTTTTAATAAACCTAATCTGTCAGCAGTCACGCCGTCTTTTTTTTTCGTTGACAAATGGCGCAAAACTCAAATCGTGGGTGAATTTTAGGACACCTTTTATGTTCTACGGTATTTTTAGCCGGTTTAGTTTCTAGCCATACGTGCATCTCAAAGCATGCGGCTCCTAATCATCAGTTGCAACTGCAAATGCAAAAACGCTTGCATTATTACCATTGTCTTGCAAGTTCTGTGAATTTTTTAGGCATACGAGTATGTTACGCAGAGTGATAGCCTAACAGAGTTAAAAGAGTTTTTGTTTTCTAAGGTTGTTTTTCTACATAATGAAAGCTATACCAGTAACTTTCTGTACTGCCGAATTTTGCCACAAATTTATATATCACCACCGTATGGTTGAAATGAAAAAAAAAGTCAATCTTAAAAAATGGAATAATGTTAATATTGATGTTACGGGTACAAACAATTGAAATGGCCTCAATTATTTTTGTGAAACAGACTGTTGGTATAACTTTTAGTATGCTGTTTTAATTATTAACTTGATATGCATATATCTATTTATTTTTAAGATGTCGCCGTCAATTAATAAATAAGAAATTTCATAGTTAAATATTTTTACATATTAGGCATACTTTTTAATATAATTTTATATGTACATTACTAATTTGGAGACTCTTATAAATGTGTTAAACTACAGAATAAATGTAAAACAAAACACGAAACTATTTTATGTAACTTTGCTAGCTTTAAATATATAATATCATCTTTAAGTTTTACTAAAACAAATTCTTAAAAGAATAAATTATAAAATTGTGTTTTTTTTTTTAGACGTGCCTATAAATTACTTGATTGTGTGTTTATTGTAACTTGTTGCGACATATACAATGTCACAATTTTACTGCTAAGTTTTTGTACAGAGCCTTGAGTATTTAGTATAGATGAATGATAATACAAAGTTTAAGCAAAATGAAAAAGAGTCAACTAAAAATAAATTATTTTAACAAACAAAAAAGAAACCACGGATTTTTAATTTCGTTTTTCCAAACTTTCCGCGTGCGTTATCTTCTAGAAACAACAAGCAAGAATATAGAATAAGATACAAGAAGAATTCGCCTACAGCGTTCAATATGGTTACGTCATGTAGGAGGCATAAACACAAGCGTTTTGGCCCGAATGACCTATGAGTCCCTTTATGAAACAATGCACTTGAAATACGACTTAAACCAACCCAATATGCATAACTCAGGGCAGCTAGCTAAATATCAGGTTGGCTGTAATAGTCCGGGAGGCAGGGGTCTTTTTACCTAATCATTTCAAGCCTGCTGATTTCGATAGCAGTGCCAGATACCATAGGAAGAATGACCAAAGCGACCGTCAGCGGTGGGGTTGGCTGTAGGAGGCGGATCAACTAGTCGAAAAAAATCGTTTTCAAAATTATTTTAAGCCAGTTGATTTTTTTTCCCATAAATTATTAACCCTCCGACGAGTGAGAAAAAATTAGTCAGCTACCCCGTAGAAGGGGAGTTCCGCGTCAGCTGCGCGTGTCCACTTATAATAAAAATAAATGAATAAAATAATTTCAAGCCGAATAAAATTTTGCGAATAGACTTCTGACACATTAAGGAATATGAAATTAATCATCAGCTGCATTTAGAGTGGGGGAAAGACCGTCAGCTGGAGCAATAATTTATGATAACGCTCGTGTACCAAAACAAAGAAAAATTATTTTAAGCCGAATGAAATTTTGCGAAACAATTTCTGGCATATTAAACAATATAAAAATAGCAATCAGCTGAATTTATAGTAGGGGAAAGACCGTCAGCTGACGTAATAACGTTTGATAACTAAAGCAAGTAAAGTGCGGATGTCAATGTATTAAATGAGGCTACATTTAATAAATTTTATAAAAAGTCGTTCATAAGCGGAATTATTAATAAATATATACAATGCAATTTTAATTATTCAAAACAAAAGTGCAATTTTTCGAAGTGGTTTTGAGCATTTTCATCATAATCTTCCTCATCCCTATCATCTGAATTATCTATGGTGATATTGCATGCTTCATTTTCCTCTGTTTCATTGTCACCTATAAAAAAAATTAATAAATTAACCAAATTATGCAGGCCCAAATATTTGTCTTTGGAAATTTATAGAATAAGTTCATTCATACCTTCAGGGTTTATGTCGAGACTAGTGATGCTTGTGATAGATGGTGGCAATTGATCGCCCTCGAACCATTTAAAAGACAACTTGTCATCGGTTTCTTCCCATCCATAATCATTTCAGTTTTTCAGTTTAAATGCATTTTTATTTTCTTAATTAATTTACTCTTACATGCTAGACAAAAAAATGCTTAAAAATTAGCTTAAATAACTTACAAATAATCTTAGACTAACTTAATGGCCCCATGCGGGCACTCTAAGTTAAACCTAACACTTAACTAAGTCTTTCGACGTATATTACTGTTTATATTTAATTTTATACTTACATGTTAAAACTAAAACTACGAAAATAGATTTTAAGCAAAAACTTAGTATATGGACATTTTTATAGTATTATAAAAACCTAAAACTAAAAACTTATAGACTACTTAAAAATATATCTTAAGCTACTTAACCTACTTACATCTAATACGTACACATATATATATATATACACACATAATGCGTATATACTTAATATATACACATATGTACATATATATATATATATATATATATACATATATAAATATATATGTTTAATTTTTTTTTTGTTATTTTTTATTTTTATTTATGTTTTTTTTTTTTTTTTTATATATATATTTTTTTTTATTTTTTTTTCTTAAAAGCTAACTTATACCTACTTAAAACTACGTAAGACGGCCATGGCTAAAAAAAAAATTAGGCTGGCCCACTTTGCTTCACATGAAGCTACCTATTACTTGAGGAATTCGACGACGAACCCTCCCCTCCTTCAAATAGCCACCAAAATTGTTGGTGCTGCTGAGCAACATCCCTCATGTCGCGACTCCCTACCGCTCTACTGAACCGGAGACGCTCCGCACTGCGATGTGCGACGTCTCTGTCGTAGTTGAGTTTGTTAAAATACAGATATTGATCTAGCCAGATCCCAAGGTATCTGACTACATTTCGACAAGCAAGTGGCTGTCCATGTTGTCCGACGATAGAGAACTTCCGCCAATTCTTTCTGGTATCCCTAGAGGCCCCAGACAAAGGCGTCCTAAACAGAATAATTTCCGACTTCTGAAAGTTGATTTTCAACTTCCAGTCGTCGCAATATTGTTTAATTTTGTCGAAGTCACGTTGCAAAAGCGTATTAATGACCTCAATCTTTGGACCAGATCTGTACGCAATTAAGTCGTCTGCGTACGCTATGGCATGGTGAAGTGAACCTATCAGATCACTTGTGTAAATGTTGAATAGGATCGGCGAATTTACCGCACCTTGTTGCAGACCGTTTTTAATGTTAAATCTTCCAGCAGAAGTCACATCGCCATTTTTCACGATGAACTGTCTACTGGAGAGCATATCAAAGAGAATATACAGCAGTGGTTTACTAATGCCCAACCTGTCCAGCTTGAAGAAGAGTCCCTCTAACCATACGGTGTCGAAGGCCTTTTCCAAGTCAATCAGGCAGGCACCAGTGCACTGTTTTTTGCCTTTGTTCCATTGGATATCAGAAACCAGTTTAGACGCAGCATGAATGATATCATGCCCCGCCTTGAAACCGAATTGATTATCCGGAACTATATGTTTGTCCTCAACCCACTTAGTCAGGACTCTATTGATCACCTTCTCGAAAACCTTACTGATGTTTGGAAGAAGACTGATCGAGCGGAGATTCGCCGGATTGGAAGTATCTTTATTCCTTTTGGGAATGGGATGTACCACCGCATCCATAATCATTTGGCGACAACTCGGTTGGCATTGGAAGATATGCATGACTCCACAGATCGCCAATAAATGCGGTGCGACGGAAATGTTGAAGTAATTCTGATTTACTAGGCGGGAACATAGAGCCATCAACGCCGTTTCCAAACTGCAATGGAGTATCACCATCGTAGTTTCCATATGCTTCTGCAGGAGCGGCATTAATGTCATTAACGCCTTTCATTGCATATACTTAATCTGCAAACATAATCTTCCAGCGTTGCAAAAATTTCATATCAAAGTTACAATTTGACAAATCTTGAAGGTCGCTCAATGCTTGTATGTACATATGTTGGAGAATTGCTTAGAATTTGAAACGGTTTTTTTTTCCTTTACGATAGAATGCTGTAAGGGCATGGAATGCTGGCAATGAAGAACACAGATCTGGGCCCAATGATTCGTAAAGCTTGGTGACATCAATGAATCTTTGATTATCTCCAGTGCCCACGTGCATCGAAATTTTTAAATTATTTTGTATAAATTTCATATTTCCCAGCATAATAATCAAAATATCTGTGTCCGAGCATCATATAGTAACGTGATCATCAGATGTTAAATGACAAGCGTGAAAAATTATTTTTGTGTCAGCTTCTTCGTGACCCGGGCAGAACAAGTGCGACTCCTCTGTTTTTCGTACTTTACCCTGATAGACTTTATATTTGTAGCATAATAGATGATTAACATGATTTGTTTTATTCCCAATATATGACGCCATGTGATCGTTTGCCCAGTCGTCGATAATAAAATCAATTAAAGCATCTTTGAAATAGATATTTTTTAAAGCATCAGCGAAATTCGCTGGACGTATTTGATCGGGTCCATTAATCCTGAAGCAGTCTCCCCTGATCCTGCCTCTTAAAGAGTGTTCTGTATCTTTAACTGAGGGAAAAAGGTATCTATCTAAGGCAATTATGACAGTGTCCGCACGATTTGAAGTAAATACTTGCATCAGCTTCGAGATAAATTTTCAAATGTAGATGGCACGTCTCTTATTGAGTGCATAATAAAAAAGTCATCATAAATAATTACATCGCATTGTTCTGGTGGATTACTAGTGATCTCCTTTTCTAACATTTTTAATAACACTGATTTACCTGTCTTACAAATCACTCCATCTATATGGCAAAAAGCCCGTGGGACTGGTGTTAAAGGATAAGTTAACACTTTGCCGATATTTAATGTTTGTTCTAAAGAGAGCGACAACAATTGACCAAATAGATCACGCTGCATTTGTACTGCTATCATTTTTCCACAGAGCGCTATTTTTCGTTTCGGCAAAACAGTCGCGAAATTAAGAATCTTGTTTTTCGTTATAACCCTTTCAAATCTCTCTCAGATTCAACAAAAGGTCTGGAACTGCTTGCCCTGTCGAAATATTATATAACAAATTTTTATCATATCTCTTGAAAACGGATTCATGTTTTGCATGATGTGAGTAATGATGCTTTGAAGCTGAAAAGGATGTTTTTTTTATTCGACTTTGTTCAAGATCAGCTGTAATGTCTTGAACAGATCGCAATCCTGTTTCTTCCATGATATGGGCTATAATTTATGAGGGAATCCTATGGCTCTTGAACCAGCGCTGATGAGCCGATATTGAATTAGTCGTTTGGCTTATTCCTGTTAACTTGTTTGCAGCATCAGCATTGATCGTTTGCTCGAGTGTGAGATCTATAGGCTGCCGAGAAAATGGTTTGTCAGTTCTTTTGACTCCAAATGATCCATCTTCAAATTATAATTATAATCCTGGATGCGTTTCCTGTGCTTTTACCAATTTGTCATGATACAGAACAATAAAGCGCGAATAATTTTGTTGGTTAAACGTAAAGAATATATTTCCTATCTTAGGCAAGATGAATTTGAACAGCTCTATATTACAAGTGCATATACTTCTACATAACATCAAGTAATGATTTATTATTGCAGATTCATATACACCCTGAATGATTCGAACTGCAATCAACTTCAGACTGCTATAATTTCCAAACGGCTCACGAGAGTGAGCTCAAATTTTGACATATGACAGATAATTTTATTATTTACAAGCGTTTTAAACGATTTGTGTCTCAGTTGTGTTGAAAAATTTTTATCCGCGATGGAATTCAAACGTGATAGTGTGATTGCTTTATATTTGGCTGGAAAACCACAAGTAGTTATCGTTACAGCCCTCCAGCACTTCAACTTGAATAAGTCAATTGTGTCTCGAACCATAGCTCGTTACCGTGATACTGGCAGCGTTGCAAAACGCCATGGAGGTGGTCATAAAAAAACAGCAACATCGGCAGAAATGGTTCGGAAAGTGAAGGCTCGAATTGAGCGAAATCCGCGTCGAAGTGGAAGAAAAATGGCTCGTGAGCTCAAGATATCGTTGGAACGGATGCAACGCATTCTGGAAAAAGAGCTTAGGCTCAAGCCATTGAAGTTCCAAAAAGCACATGATCTTACACCGCAACAGAAAAAAGTTAGAGTCGAAAGAGCGAAGGAGTTGCTACGCTTGCACGAAAGTGCTAAGTTGCCGAATTTGGTTTTTTCCGATGAGTCGCCATTTGTTATCGTGTAATATGTCAACAAACAAAATGACCGAGTTTACTTGCCAGAGAGGTCCTTCGAAAATTTACACCTTCGGACGACCACCAGAAAGCAGGCAGCACCGATGGCGATGGTTTGGGTTGCCATAACTGCCAATGGTCGCTCTCCGCTTGTATTTTTGGACTGTAGCGTCAAAATTAATGCGATCGTATACCGTGAAACTGTCTTAGAGGCAGTATTGGATCCTTGGGTAAACAATCATTTCGGTCTGAGACCGTGGACATTTCAACAGGACTCGGCAACGTCTCACAAAGCGCGCGTCAACCAAGATTGGTTAAAAAACAATGTTCCACACTTCATTTCTTCGACACAATGGATTGCAAATTCTCGGGATGCAAATCCATTGGATTTCTCTGTCTGGGGTATTTAGAAGGCGAAGGTTGGCACTAAAAGATACCAAAGTTTGGACCACCTCAAGCAAGCACTTTGCCGGGAATGGCCCAAACACCGCAGAAACACTTGCGTGCAGCGTGCGATGCTTTCTTCCGCCGTCTCAAGGCCATTATTCGCGCCAAAGGTAGGCATATTGAAAACTACTGATACAATTTGAAAATTGACGTATTTTCCAACATTTTTTGCCTTGGCACAATAAAATTTATTAAAAAATAAAAAAATTATAGCATTTTAAAAAGTTGGAGTTCGAGTCATTCACCCTGTATATCATATAAAATACAAGTAATATAAAAAACTTACCTCGATGATGACGGAATTGATGTACCTTCAATAGATTTTCTATATTTCGATGGCAGTGCAGTAAATAAACGATAACACTTGGAATGATATTTTTGAAAATTATTCAGCCCTGACGGTATTTTTGCATCATTCCCAGATAATTTATTTGCTTTTCGAATTTCCAAAATATTTTTACACTTTTGCAGAGTATCAAGAGTGAAAATTATTAATTTTTCACTTTTCTTACTGCAGAATACACAAAAAGTTTGCACCTCAGCCATTTTCGCAACGAAAAAATGTACGCATCCACGCGGTATGAATGCTGCATTCAAACTGGCAAAGGGGTGCAAGGGCACATTAGAAGCAGCTGTCCTGTTTGGAATTTGGGCAGAGGCCTGGGTATAATAGCTCTAAGCCGAAATATTTCTCTATACCTGAGACATCAACAAAATTTTCAAAACAGTCTGGAATTTAGAAGTATTATTCCTATATTCTTGATGAAATCAATTTTGGGCAAATGTTACTTAGCCCATTTAACACATTAATGACATTCGCACTTTACTTGCTTCAGTTATCAAACGTTATTACGTCAGCTGACGGTCTTTCCCCTACTATAAATTCAGCTGATTGCTATTTTTATATTGTTTAATATGCCAGAAATTGTTTCGCAAAATTTCGTTCGGCTTAAAATAATTTTTCTTTGTTTTGGTACATGAGCATTATCATAAATTATTGCTCCAGCTGACGGTCTTTCCCCCACTCTAAATGCAGCTGATGATTAATTTCATATTCCTTAATGTGTCAGAAGTCTATTCGCAAAATTTTATTCGGCTTGAAATTATTTTATTTATTTATTTTTATTATAAGTGGACATGCGCAGCTGACGCGGAACTCCCCTTCTAAGGGGTAGCTGACTAATTTTTTCTCACTCGTCGGAGGGTTAATAATTTATGAAAAAAAAATCAACTGGCTTGAACTGATTTTGAAAACGACTTTTTTCGACTAGTTGATCCGCCTCCCACAGCCACCTATGGCTATAACTTTTTCCCATCTTTCTGGCAATTTGTGGAACCCATCCCAAAAGAACTGCGCCGGCTTGGCAGCCAAGAATGAATCAAGCCAATTTTTGATATTGTTCTCTGATGTGAACCGTATTTCAGTGAGGGCGTTCTGCATCGACCGGTACAAATGGTAGTCAGAAGGAGCAAGGTCTGGGCTATAAGGCGGGTGGGGTAAGACTCCCCATCCACTGTTTTCCAAATAGTTCTTAACCGGAATAGCAACGTGGGGCCGAGCGTTGTCATGATGGAAAATTATTGCCTCGTGTCTGGTCGCATATTCCAGGCGTTTTTCGGCCACTGCTCTCTTCAAACGGATTAATTGTGTTCGGTAACGTTGTCCATTGATGATTTCACCCGGTTTTAGCAGCTCATAATACAGCACACCCATTTGATCCCACCAAATACAGAGCATTACCATTGCGCCATGGATATTCGGCTTTGCCGTTGATTTGTCTGGTTGGCCGGGTTTCACATATGATTTTTTGCGCTTGGGGTTGTCGTAATGGATCCATTTTTCATCACCAGTAACAATCCAATGCAAAAATGACTTCCTTTTCTGGCATTCCAGCAGCATTTCGGACATGCAAAACCGCCTTTCGACGTCTCTCAGAGTGAGTTCATGTGGAACCCAATTTCTTTGCTTTTGAATATATCATACCCAAAGATTCTGCGAGCTCTTCTTGTGTTTGGCAACAATCTTCATAGAGTGGTGCTTCCAGTTCTTCATCTTCAAACCTTTTTGGCTGCCCAGGACGTTCATCGTCTTCCAAGCCAAAATCACCACTTTTAAATCGTGCAAACCACTTTTGGCACGTTCGCTCAGCTAGCGCATGTTCACCATAAACTTCCACGAAAATACGATCACTTTCGGCAGCAGTTTTCTTCATATTAAAGTAATGAAGGAGAGCTCCCTACAAAAACACTTTTTCAGGCACAAAGTTCGACATATTTGAGTGAAAAAAAATTATTGTTGTTTACGCTTCAAATGAATGACATATACTGAAATGACGTACAATGACAGTAGCTTTCCCACGCATGTTTCAATGGAATAATAACAACGGAATAATAGAAGTTACGACATCTCTTAGCAAACCGCACGAATTAAGTTATAGACCTAATACAATAATATTTACATATCTGGGTGAAAACTCTGACAGCGCAGAAAAAAATGGTTCACATGGAAATCTCCGCTTAGGGTTATAACAACAACAAACCAAACATTTAACATTGAACCTCAGCAATAATGTATTCAACATCAGTGTCGACAAATTTTGCTAACACTTCACATTTTCAAGACGACTTGCAATAAATTGCCACTCCTCCGCCCGTTGTAGAGGTTATTCTGTCGTTGCGATATAATTCGTAACTCTCAATATCATACACAAAGTTTTCAAACTTAGGTTTAAACCAAGTTTCGTTAACACAGATCACGTCTATGCTTGAATTTGTAAACAAATAGCGTAATTAGTCTCGCTTACACTGGTTAAGACTTCGAGCGTTTATATGACATACATTGAAACCATTCTTGTATCTCGACAGAACATTTAAGAGACACAAAGTTAATCTAGCATTCACACCGTGGTTATGATTAAAAATACTGTTGTTGTTAACCATTCTCAATTAACCAACCGCAAACAGCACCACAATCTATTAAACACATTTCCACATCCTCATCCAGCAAACAAAAAGAACAGATAGCAAGCATTAGAAGAAGGAAGGGCAGATAAATAGAAGAGAACATTTATAAATACTCGTACCTACTACCTTGACCAAGTTCCCGGAATGTATTCGGAAAATTGGAAACACAGGTTTATTATCTAAATCTATATTGTCCCCTTCAGAGTAATCCCCATAGACTGCAACACACTTATGCCAGCGCTTGATCCAATCCTCGAAAAAAATTTTATATTCGGTTTTCGGTATGTCCATCAATGCTTCCTGCGATTTTTCCATTACTTCCTCTCGGCTGCTGAAACGCGTTCCCCGTACTGATTTTTTAACTCGATTGAACAGCAAGAAGTCACAGGGAGCCAAATCAGGTGAATTCGGTGGCTGTGCGACGCGACGCACAGTGGGGCAAAACGACCTCAAAACTGGAAACAATCCCTGTGCTGGATTTAGACAAGTGAAACTTTTTGAAATCATTAGATACCACCTATTAATGGTAAATAAACTCATTTTCACTTTCAATTTTTTTATGTTTTACGTTTTAATGAGGAGTTAAAGTATTTATTTAAGAACACATACTCGTATATCGAAAAATTTTATTTACAATTGTTTTACATTTTTTTCGAACTTATATAAAGACGTAATAAAGAATATATATGTATAGTGCATAATATTGTTTTTCAATGTTTTTACAGCGAAATTAAAAGATTGATTCATCTTATGAAGAATCATCGTCGCTCTCAAATTTGCCATTAGATTCATCACCTTCACCAGCACATATAATTAAATTAAAAACATCTTTGGGAAATGGTTTCGTTTTTTTTTTTGAAGTTTTCTCAGACTGGTAATTAGTGGATCAGGTGTAATCAACATCAAATTAAAAACATCTTAATTAGTTCTCTCCCGGGAACATTTCCTGGAGTAGCTTTCGCGATATTTCTTAAAATCTTTATTTCCCGCCTCCTGAGCTTCTTCAGATAACTGTCCGATAGGAAGAAGAGTAGTGGATATTACATCTGATCCATGGATTTAGAGCTTGTGCACAGTGGGAGGAATAAAAAACCACGGATAGATGCTTACAAAGTGTTTGGCGGTATTAATTGTGAATTTTTTAAAGTTTTCAATGTTTATTTCATATCCGCTTGAAATTGCCACTAAAATTGTATGAAATTCATCCATTAATACTATGTCAACACCCAAAATTTCGGAGACGAGGTTTGTACATATTATTAAAAAATCTCCGCGCAGTGTTGCCATCATTTGTGTTGCCAAACCCTGGTTTTGGTTGATCAACATTAAGCCCCATTCGATTTTTGAATTCATTTTATATTCGAGCTTTGCTTTCTCCCACTGATTTTTTGGCTTGCCACTTTTTGATTAGCAGTTTATATCCAACATGTAACAGACATTCAAACACTCTAATCCAGCAATGTAATATGTAGTAAAATAAACTCTAAAGTATCGAGTTTATGAGGTTTTGACAACATCTTTTCTATATCATTGAATTCTTTAGAACTTGCACCACAGATAAAGCAACGCTGAGTGGAGGTATTATTGGCTAATGCGTTACATACTTTCGCATCCACCATAGTGAATAACAGCTTGTGAGTAACGCTAACAGTTTTGCCACCAACGTCCACTACCGAAGGGTTTAATTTCTGTATTTGTTCATCAACATGCATCTTTTCGGAAATTGATAGTTCTGCCGATTCTTTTACGAAACATATTTTTAAAGGACGACAATATCTCGTTGATGAAGGCCGCGGGTTTTACCACAAAATTTGTCTTTTATCCAAATTGTCAATAAACAGTTGCAATGGTACCATAGAAATAATAAAAACACTGGAATCACTTCCATTCCAACATATTTTTGTTTATATGAATTATGGCCTGAACTTCCGTCGAAGCCCCACTTTGATAACAACTCTAATTTGTTCAGTTGATCGGTGTTTAATTTCGTGATTAAACATTTTTGAGATTTTATCAAGCGTTCAGTAGTGTGCTTCATAAGTGCCTGAAGAGAAACTTCAGCGGAAAATGAAAATACTTTGATACCTTCTGGATAACAGTCTTTTTCGGCATTTTGAATGACTTTATATGAAGGAAACCTTTCATTACTTCTAATGAAATTATACTGATGTCTCGTTAATTTTGCATCTACGAGTGCCGAAAGGGCTTCTTCTCCTAACACTTTACTTTTTGTTTTGTTTCCTGTGCTTCATAAGCCTTTTTGTATTTAGTTGCACTTTTAGGTGAACGCAATACGTGTCCTAGCAGTTTAGAGGCCGGTACATGACATGCGGCTCTCAGGCTTACCTTCGCAGCAAACCCTAATTCCATAGAGGAAAAATCTTTTCGTATATCAGCCGTTTTAGATCGTTTTGATCTATCACTACATTCTTCAAAGTTCCCTTTTGGACGTCCTCTTTTGTATGGGGTTGTATTGTATTGCCTGAAACCAATTGATGTTTGCAACCACTTTGCGCTAATTTTCTTGAATCATGCTACTTTGAGATCTAATCTGAACCATTTTTCTTTGAATCTTGAAACAAACTGGGAAAGTGTGTTATTTAATGCGACCATCTTATCCGGAGGACAATTAGTGCATTCCTACAAGTCCAATTTCAAGAATTCTATTTTCTCCTCGAATGTTGCCCATCCAGAATCGTTCATAATGTCGAATAACTTCATCCGAGATAAAAATAAATCACTTGAGTTCGAACCTAGGGCAAAATGTGAACATTTAATAAATTCATAAAAAACTAACCCAAAGGCACAAGTATGCGCAGCTGATCTCTTTTGAATCTATTAGCCAACAAGTTCAACTATGTAGAAATGCAAATATCTCGATGTGAAACGATGTGGAAACCTACCTTAAGCTTAGGTTTTTGAAAAGACATAAAAAATGTTAGTTTCTGGAAAATACTTCCATTTCTATTTAATACAATTAAAAACAGGCACATACATGGTTTATTGCTGATTAAAATATTAAACTACACATCTGGAGCTTTCGATTCCATGTCTTGGCAATGTTCTATCTTAATTTTTACAGTATTTTGAAACCAACACTTTTTTTCACTTTTACACATCACTTTCGCAATCGTAATAAAACTGTGACTTCAAATGCTTACCAAAGAGTGGGAGAGCATGCAAATGACTTAAATGTGTGATTATTCGATGCACTGACATGTTATCTAACGGGAAACATGCAAACATTATCATTTTTTGAATTGTTTCCAGTTTTGTGGCCGTTTTGCCCTACTGTGCGTTATCATGGTGCAAAATCCACGAGTTTTCTGCCCACAATTCTGGTCTCTTTCGGCGAATTGCTTCACGCAAACATCTCATAACGCCAAAATAATACTCTTAGCTTACTGTCTGGCCTTCTGGCAAAAATTCATGATGGGCTACACCGTTGTAATCCATGAAAACCGTGAGCATTGCCTTCTTTTTTGACTGAAAACGACGTGGTTTTTTTGGTCTCGGTTCATTTGGTGAACGCAATTCACTTGCCTGATGTCTGGATTGCGTGTTGTACTCATAAACACACGGCTCGTCTCCAGTAATGATCCTTTTGATGAATGTGGGATCGGATTCAGCCTAGCAAATCATCTCTTTTGCGGCGTCAACACGGTCTCTTTTTTGCATGAAATTGAGGTCTTTTGGCACCAACTTTGCTGCTACACGACGGAAACCCAAATCATTAACCAAAATGTCTTGGACGGATCCATAGGCAATGTACAAGTCCTCCGCTATCTCTCTGATGGTTAATTTGCGGTTATTGACCAACATTTCTTTTACTTCATCAATGTTTTCGTCGGTTTTGGATGTCGATGGTCTGCCACTGCGTTCATCATCTTCGATTGACTCACGACCACTTTTGAACCGCTCCTGCCACTGGTAAAGAATCGTTGCCGAAACACTTTTCCAACATTCGCGCACCATTAAATTCGTTTTTTACGCAAAATTTAATATAAGTTCGTTGTTGCAAATTTAAATCCATTTCTAAATTTCAACGCACACAGAGATACGCTTAGATGTACTCTTGGCTACGTAACTTTTGCAAATGTCAAGCTATGACGCTAAGATTTAGAGCGAATATCAACAACTGATTTACCAACTTAACAAAAAAAAAACAGAACTCAAATCGGAACAATGGGAGCGGCACACGGTGGTGTCCCCCGGGAAATTTTTGATCAAGGTGGTATACAAAAATGTTAAAAGTTAATAAATTTATTGAATAAAGAAGTATGTAATAATAAAGAATAATTCAGCCTTAAAATTCAAGAAATTAATGAAAATAATAATTATGCATTTAAACAAAAAAGCAGAAATAATTGAAAACTAAATTCTGACTATGTCGATGTCGATTTCTTCTTCATCCTGTGTGTCGAGCTTTCGATGGAGTTTTCTTACGAACAAAGAGCCAAATTTCGTGAACACAGCAAACCGTTGTCGTTTTCTCACTCTCTGTGCATATTATATCTTTAGATATAATAGAACAAGAGTTCTGTTACCAAGCCTAATTACAAATCTTACAATCTCCTATACATTTCTTTTATCAAAAGTTACTGGACACAAACCAAGGGCTAAAGTTCCAAAACAATCTGAAGTGTGTACACCGAATAGGTGTTAAAAGAAATGTGTAAATTCAGCTTAAAACTTTTGACTTAAGTCCTATGACATTTTTCCAATTCACTTCAAGTAAGTTATGCATTCAACTCTTTCTTGTTCGGCGGAAAGGAAAGATGAACCGAGCTGTCACACATTTTTCTTCTTAGCTTTATCAAAACCTTTCGAGCTTAACCGGTCAGGATTAATTTGAAAAACCATTGGTGAATACTACAAATTGTCATTATTAAGCGTGTGAAATTCCAATACGACCAAAAACTGAGGCAAAAAATACGGCAATGTCCCAAAGGCAGTAACAGTTTTTGGTCGTTCGTCAAAAACATTAGAAATTCTCCCTCATCCTCCATCCCAGCGCTCATTTACAATGACATTACAGCTGTCAGATCGTTGGACAAGGCCAATCTGCTTGCTGCACACTTTGCGGCTAGCTCAACTCTGTCAGATTGTGCTTTGTCCCCGCCTACACTTGAGTGCGTCGAATCTACAATGGGACGAATCCACTTCACACTCGTGTAGTAGCAAAAGTACTTAAAGATCTCAACATGTATAAATCCGCTGGTCCAGATGGTACGAGTATATTTTATTTTTTATTTTATTTATTTATTTAAACTTGCTAACACAATAAGAGTTCGCTTATAAATCTGTGAAAGATAAACATTATTGCGCTTAAGCTTTAATTTAGAATTTACATTTTAACTCTAGTGAAACTATTTATTAAAAGTATAAGTAAGTTAAATTTAATATTAATGAAACTTTGTCAATTTAATAGTTTTAATTCAAAAAGTAGAATTTTGATTGAAATTGCCTGAGAAGGGGAAAGGGTTGGGTGAACCTAGTTGCTCTGATTTTCAAGGAAATGTTGAAGTTCGTGTTTAAATCGTCGCGCGTCGTCTAGCTCTCGTATAGTACGTGGGAGTGTGTTCCAAAGACGTATAGTACCTATATAAAACTGTCTCTCAGATGTTAAACATGAAAATCGCGGAAGTAGTAAACAGGCAGATCTGCTAGACACCGGAAACTTGATTTTTTCGTATAGATATGTCGGCTGCCTGCTTTTAATAATGCTGAAGAGAAATAAAAGCGCACGAAATTTTATATTGGGTCTATAACTTAATTGGTGCGGTTTGCTAAGAGATGTCGTAACTTATATTATTCCATTGTTATTATTCCATTGGAACATGCGTTGGAAAGCTACTGTCATTGTACGTCATTTCAGTATATGTCATTCATTTGGAGCGTAAACAACAATAATTTTTTTTCACTCTAATATGTTGAACTTTGTGCCTGAAAAAGTGTTTTTGCGGGGAGTCCTTCTTCATTAAGAAAACTGCTGCCGAAAGTTATCGTATTTTGGTGGAAGTTTATGGTGAACATGCGCTAGCTGAGCGAACGTGCCAGAAGTGGTTAGCACGATTTAAAAGTGGTGATTTTGGCTTGGAAGACGAAGAACGTCCTGGGCAGCCAAAAACGTTTAAAGATGAAGAACCGGAAGCATTACTCTATGAAGATTGTTGCCAACCACAAGAAGAGCTCGCAGAATCTTTGGGTGTCACTCAAGCAGCCATTTCAAAACGTTTAAAAGCAAGGAAATTGGGTTCCACATGAACTCAAGCTGAGAGACGTCGAAAGGCGGTTTTGCATGTCCGAAATACTGCTGGAAAGCCACAAAAGGAAAGGAAAGTCATTTTTGCATCGGATTGTTACTGGTGATGAAAAATAGATCCATTACGACAACTTCAAGCGCAAAAAATCATATGTGAAACCAGGCCAACCATCCAAATCAACGGCAAAGCCAAATATCAATGGCGCGAAGGTAATGCTCTGTATTTGGTGGGATCAGATGGGTGTGCTGTATTATGAGCTGCTGAAACCGAGTGAAACCATCAATGGACAGCGCTACCGAACACAATTAATAAGTTTGGTAGAGAGCAGTGACCGAGACACGCCCGGAATATGCGACCAGACACGAGGCAATAATTTTTCATCATGACAACGCTCGACCCCACGTTGCTATTCTGGTTAAGAACTATTTGGAAAACAGTGGATGGGAAGTCTTACCCCACCCGCCTTATAGCCCAGACCTTGCCCCTTCCGACTACCATTTGTTCCGGTCGATGCAGAACGCCCTCACTGAAATACGGTTCACATCAGAGCAGAAGATCAAAAATTGGCTTGATTCATTCTTGGCTGCCAAGCCGGCGAGGTTCTTTTGGGATGGGATCCACAAATTGCCAGAAAGATGGGAAAAAGTCATAGCTCCAGATGGGCAATACTTTGAATAATACTAAATAAACGTTCAAATTTGGAAAAAAAAACCGCACGAAATAAATTATATACCCAATATAATTTTGAAATGACATCTTTACCAAGTTTTTGGCTAGCTGTGAAACGTGGTCATATCTTTTCAGACAATATACTCGTACATATCGAATGGTGGTGTTAAATGCTACTTGTAGTTTTCTTTTGCTCTCGGCGTTCAAGAAAAATTTCGCATCCATAAACCAGCAGAGGAATAACTACGGCTTTGACAAGTAGCAGTCTGGTTTTAGTTGGTGTACACTTTTGGGCAGTCCATAGTGTTCGAAGAATGCCGTATGTTTTTCCCACTATAGAATTTATATGGTTGTTCCACGTTAGTGTTCTATTGAAGACAATGCCTAGATTTTTCGAAGAGTCAACGAATTCAATTTTTGAGCCGTTTAGCATTAAATGTGGGAAATAGGAAAGATCAAGAATAGTTTTAGAGATAATTAAACATTTACATTTTCCTGGATTTAGTACTAAAGTACTTTTTGACGACCAATTTGAAATTCGTTGAAGCTCTTCATTTAAATCACTAGCGCAATTCTCAATGAGGCCTAAGGGACAGCTTTGATAAATTTGAACGTCATCAGCGTAAATGTGTTTCGATGAATTCAATATTACAGAAGCTATATCATTAATATAGACTGAAAATAAGAGAGGCCCTAAGATCGATCCTTGGGGAACACCTTTAGTTAAGGGAAGAGAATCAGATAGGACACCATCTATTGACACAGCCTGTTTTCTTAGGGAAAGACGAGATTAATTTAATTGAAGGAGGAGAAATGGAAAAGTAGTGCCTTAATTTATTGATCAGAATAGAGTGATCTACCATGTCAAAAGCCTTAGAAAAATCCAGTAGTAATAAGAACGTAACATTGTCATTATCCAGTCTATCTCTTATGTCTTCACCTACATTGACCAAAGCTGTAGTATAACTATGCTTTGTACGGAAACCTGACTGAAACGGAAGCAGCAAATTATTGTTCATAAGAAACTTATTAAGTTGTTTATGCATAATCCGTTCACATATTTTTGAGAGAAAAGGCAGGATTGATATTGGCCTGAATTCATCGCCTATAGAGTTTTTAGGAATAGGAATTATTTTTGCTAATTTCCATTGGTAAGGAAAAATGCCAGTCATAAAAACTGTATTAATGACGTGCGTAATAAATGGTAGCAATGATGGTAAAATTGCTTTAACAAAAATCGGATGAATCTCATCAACTCCTATAGCATTTGATTTAACAGACAGGAAACTTTCTACTATGTCCGTATCATCCAACCTTTTGAAAGCAAAAGATGTTGCAGTTGGTAGAACAGTACCATCAAACACACAATTATCAACAGAGGCACTTGAATTTAGATTTGATAAGAACTTGCGATTTAGGTCATACGATCGATATTAGTGGGACAACTTAACTTTTGTTTACCGACTCCTAGTTCACGAATATTGTTCCATATTTTACGACCGTCGGATGTAGAACTGAAGCGGTTGGAATAAAATTGCATCTTAGCAGTTCTTATTTCACGGATAACACTATTACGCAAGTTTTTATAGATTTGATGAAGCTCCTCCACCCGAAAACGTTTCCACCGTCGATACGCCTGATCATGTTGCAACATCAACTCTCGAATTTCATTCGTGAACCACACTTTTGTTCTGTCTCTTACAATCCCTCTTCTGATTGGAATGTATGTATCAAAAAGAAGGTTGGTGTTTTTATTGATGAAATCGATTTGTTCATCTGGTGAGGGCATACAATAAATGAGGTTCCATGGAATAGAATTAACATGCTGTTCAAGAGAAGGCCTATCAAAATTTTTAAAATTCCTATACATATAATTTGATGTGTCTACGCAATCACCAATATCAAAATCGTATGTAAGAAACAATAAGTCGTATTTAGAAAAGGCTGGTGCAGCAACTTGCTCGTAAAGTAATACCTTGTCGGTATTATTTACAAAAAACACATCTAATAGGGTGCTGGAGAAGCTGGTGAAATGAGTAGGAACATCATTATTTACCGGTTGTAGATCAAATGATTGCAGGTTTTCGATTAAGAGACTTTCACACAACAAGTTACTATTAAAATCACCGCAAATGATTATATTGGTTGAGCATGTCGCCACCTCTTCAACTACTTCATAAATGGGTGTCAAGTCAATATTTCGATTTGGCCTATACACAACACCTAAGCAAATACTTCTTTCGCCGCGTATAATTTGAGCAAAAAAAATATTGAACAAGGGACCCATTTGTCGAGCGACATTTCTGTTTACAAAACACACCATTTTTAACATAAATCGCCACTCCGCCACCAATACGATCAGATCTATTAGCTCGAAAAAGTTTGCATCCGCTCAAAGCATACCTTCACACCTTCAACAAACCAAGTTTCCGTCACGCAGATGGCATCAACGTTTGAATCTACAAAAATATCTCTAAATTCGTCTAATTTAGGATTTAAGCTTTGTGCATTTAAATGACAAACCTTAAAACCTTCTCTATGATTACAAAATACTCTTATCTCTCCTTCTTTTGAAGAGGTGTTCTTCCACGCTGGCAAAACCACTACCTAAGCTTTTTCATCAATCCTAATCTTTAGGACTCTTTCCGAGCAGATGGAAAACAGCATTTGTCCAGTCCGCCCCTAAAAAAAACGAATCTTCTTCTCTCTCCTCCTACAGACCCATTGCACTTACGTCCCCTCTCTCCAAGGTCATGGAAACGCTGATAAACCGCCAGCTCATGAAATATCTCGAAACACGAAAACTTCTTAATGACCGGCAATATGGTTTTCGTAGCAACAGTCCACTGATGATCTAATGATGTGTCTTACCGAAAAGTGGAACCAAAGCGTACATCAATCTGGCGAAAGCAAGATAATTGAACTTGATATTTCTAAGACATTTGACAGAGTTTGGCATCAGGCTCTTTTGTCGAAAATGGCTGCTTTTGGGATCGATGACTCTCTTCTTCAATGGATTAGAAATTACCTTTCGGAACGTTCAATTTAAGTTGTCTTGGACGGTTTCAAGTCTGATATAAATGCTAGGTGTGCCCCAGGACTCCCTTCTGTCCCCGACACTGTTTTTAATTTTCATTAATGATCTCTTGTCTGCTACTTTTAATCCAATATATGGCTTTGCTGATGACAGTACTCTCTGCTTTTCATATTCTTTCCCGGACTCACGCCCCTGCTCTCGGCTGTAGAACGGGAACGGCAGCGTATGTTAAGCTCATTAAATTCCGATATTAACAGCATAACCAATTGGGGAACTATGAACCGAGTGGAATTTAATGCTTCTAAAACTCAATGCTATCTGCTGTCATTAAAGCGAAATTCAAATACCCAGCCGTTATCCATGAATGGCACTTGCATCGCTATTTCTACCACCAATGCTCCATTGAAATCGCAAGTAGCATTACGCCCATTCAAACTTTCAACCGTAACACCCGTCTCGCTATGAATGCTAATCAGTATACCCTCAAGCCCATTTTCGGACGTACTCTAAAATATCGTGATTCTTTCCTAAGCCGTACAACTCGCTTATGGAATGCCCTGCAGATCTCTGTGTTTCCTGGTTGTTATAACTTACAAACATTTAAAAACAATGTACATCGGTACCTGTCTTTTCTTCCTACCTAAATTTCCTTCGACCGCGCTGTGTCCGAACATTTTAAGGGTACAAAAAGCGCGCGCTGATTATAAAAAAAAAGAAGTTCTTGGCGTGACTCATCGGTCGCACGCATTTAAGCTAATTTAAAAAATAAATTGGGGCTCATCTACCGAAAAACTCTGTAGCTAGAAATCCTCGTTAACAACACCGTGTTAATCTAACAAATTGTCAAAAATATTAAAATCTGATAATGTTTCTATCATTGGTCAATGACCAATATCACCACAATGGTATAATAAAGAGCTGCGATCTTTTCGTAATAAAAGAAATAAGCTCTGGCATATTTACTTGAAATCGCGTTCCGATCTACGACCACCAACTTAACGGAATTCATATCAAGCACTTTATGTGCACTGGAATCTGGAAATGAAGTTGATGTGATTGCTACCGATTTCAGCAAAGCCTTTGATAGAAATTCTCTTGCTATGATCCTTCTAAAATTAAGGCTCTTTGTTTCCAAATAAGCTTTATAACATGGGTTCAATCATATTTAAATTAAAGACATTACTATGTTGTACTTAGGGCAGCCACCTTGGCCCCTTACTATTTAATCTGGGCATTAATGATGTTGATCGCATCATTAAAAATTCATACATATCTGTTTACGCAGACGATATGAAAATCTTTAGATATACTATATATCTTCTTCCTCAGACAGCCTACAACTGCAGGAAGATCTTGACATATTTTGTACTTGGTGTCAGAAGAATTTTCTTGAGCTTAACGTCAATAAGTGTCAGGCTAATACGATGTGTTCTCCGTGGTCTGCCGTGGAACGACCCTTTAATCTTACCTCCCTATCAGGACCGCCTCAAACTTCTAAATATGAATTCGTTAGAAGAACGTAGGAATAGTGCTGACATTCTTTTCATTCGTCGACTGCTCTCAGGTTCCATCGACTGTGCATCCATTTTGAACTCCATTTCCTTCAATACCAACCCCCGCAATCTACGTTGTCCTCGACTTTTCTATCTACCGGTCCACCGCACCTCTTATGGCTCCAACGAACCAATCTCCCGAATGCTCCGAAAGGTCAACTCAAACCTCTCCCTTTTTGATTTCCACCTGAGCACTCAAGATCTCCTCCATCACTTCCTTGGTCCCTAGCTCTTAAGCCTTTCTGTTAGTTTTTAAGTTAGATTAAGCTCGTATTAAGCCAATAAATGGAGGCCTCAGCCCCCACCAAAATTAAAATCTTTAACCTGCCTGTTCCCTTAGTGAATGAGTTGCGTGATTTAGGTGTTATCTGTGATAAAGAACTCAATTTCCGTTCTCACATTGATAATATAATAAAAAAAAAAAGCAACTCTGCCCTTAGCTTCATCAAGCGCTGGTCTAAGAGTTTTCCAATCCTTAAGTTATCAAATCTCTTTACATAACCTTTGTTAGGCATTTTCTTGAATATGCAAGCCAAGTTTGGTCACCCTACTACAGAACACACATCCTCCAGATCCTCCGGATAGAAGCTGTTCAACGCAGGTTTTTACGATATGCTTTACGTGGTCTTCCCTGGGATGATAGCCAAAACTTAGCACCTTATACTGACCGGCTGAAACTTATAAATTTACAACCCCTTTTTAAACGTCGAAATGTTGCCGACATTCCCTTTATTCATCAAATTTTAGTTGGTAATATCGATTGTCCTTCTTTACTTCAACTTTCTTTTAATACGAACCCTGGCAATCTTATGACTGTGCCACTTTTACGGCTCAATCTTCACAGAATGAATTATGGACACCTGGAGCCAATGTTTAGAATGCTTCGTGAAGTTAACGATATTCTGCCTCTCTTCGACTACCATCTCACCAAACTCTCTCTTAAGAACGCTCTTATTTCCACTTCACGTCCTAACTTTTTTTAACCGCTCCCACCCTTTAGTTTTTATATTTAGTTTTAAGTGAAAATTGTCAGCTTTAAGAACCAGCTTGAAATAAGCATTAATAAATCTGTCCGGGGTTGACCCGGGCCACAAATATGAATAAAAAAAACAACAGATCCAAATTATGTTCAAATTTTACTTTTTTCACTTTCCGTTTTAACACATACGATATTTTTTCAGGTTTCATTTTAACGCTAATTATTGTTTAGTATCTCTTAAAAGTTATCAGTTATGTTGCGCTTTTCTTACAGCACTGATCGATTTTTGTTTTGTTTTTTAACTTACAAATACAAATTTATAAATAAAAGCAAAGTTAAAAATATTTTACAATGTTAATGTTGGTGTGTATAAGTCTTAAAGTTTTTGTTTTTTTTTTATTATTGTCTTATTTAACAGAAACATTTAAAAATATTTATTTTTTATTTAAAATTAAGAATAATAAAATTATAACCAAGCATTGCTTTATCAGGAAGAAATGTTTATTTTAATTATAGTAAAATAGTACATGATTCTTAACTAAGATTATACATTATGTAATAAAAAAAAACAAGTCTAAAGCCAGTCATGGGGAGAGGGAGAACCTAATTTTTACCGCCACATTATACATTATCTATTTAAATATTTCTTATTCGCATTTAATAGTTCGTTTTTAATTTTGATTTCCTCATTATGGATCTTTAAGTTAAGATTATAGGACGGAGAAGTGAGTTGTTTATGAATACATTTAAACAAAATCAAAATTATTTTCATTTTATTAATTTTGTGACTAAGAAATTAATTTAAGATGAACAAAGATGAACATGTGGACTTAGAGAACAACAAGCTGGATTTTAATAAAGTATCAGAAGCTTCGCGTTGTTTAAAAGTAATTCCGAATTCTGGTTTCCCAGTTTTATCGAATTATCTCTCACGTTTATGTGGTTAAATACAGGCGGATAACCTTCAACGACGGTGCAATGTCTAGAGATACCTGCATGTACTAAGGCTACATGAGATAGAAATACCTCTGTAGGAAATAGGAGAATAGGTCTACTGCTAACATAGAACTAACCATCACCGTTTCTTGTAGTGAAGCCAAGAGCGTGCACTAAGAACAATGTCCTGCTAATGTTCCTATACATAAAATTAAGCCGTTTCAAGTGCTAAACGTGTTGGTTTTCCCAGTATTAAAGAAAAAGTCTCACGTATTTGAATACGAATATGTCACTATAATAGCGCCTTTAATTGAATTCTTAAAAAACTTCCGTCTCAACCAAACTTCGGATGTGTATTTTGTATTTCAAATTCCAATGCAAGGATGATAGGAACATATATACACCCTGAATGACTCGAACTGCAACCAACTTCAGACTGCTATAATTTCCAAACCGTTCATGACAGTGAGCTCAAATTTTGACACATGACAGAGAATTTTATTATTTACAAGCCTTTTAAACGATTTGCGTCTCAGTTGTGTTGAAAAATTTTTATCCGCGATTGAATTCAAACGTGATAGTGTGATTGCTTTATATTTGGCTGGAAAACCACAAGTAGCTATAGTTAGAGCCCTCCAGCACCTCAACGTGAATAAATCATTTGTGTTTCGAACCATAGCTCGTTACCGTGATACTGGCAGCATTGCAAAACGCCATGGAGGTGGTCATAAAAAAACAGCCACATCGGCAGAAATGGTTCGAAAAGTGAAGGCTCGAATTGAGCGAAATCCGCGTCGAAGTGGAAGAAAAATGGCTCGTGAGCTCAACATATCGTTGGAACGGATGCAACACATACTGAAAAATGAGCTTGGGCTCAAGCCACTGAAGTTCCAAAAAGCACACGATCTTACACCGCAACAGAAAAAAGTTAGAGTCGAAAAAGCGAAGGAGTTGCTACGCTTGCACGAAAGTGGTGAGTTGCCGAATTTGGTTTTTTCCGATGAGTCGCCATTTGTTGTCGAGCAATATGTCAACAAACAAAATGACCGAGTTTACTTGCCAGAGAGGTCCTTCGAAAATTTACACCTTCGGACGGCCACCAGAAAGCAGGCAGCACCGATGGTGATGATTTGGGCCGCTATAACCGCGTATGGTCGCTCTCCGCTCGTATTTTTGGACCGTGGCGTCAAAATTAATGCGATCGTATACCGTAAAACTATCTTAGAGGCAGTATTGAAGCCTTGGGCAAACAATCATTTCGTTCGGAGACCGTGGACATTTCAACAAGACTCGACACCGTCTCACAAAGCGCGCGTCAACCAAGATTGGTTCCACAATTCATTTCTTCGACACAATGGATTGCAAATTCTCCGGATGCAAATCCATTGGATTTCTCTGCCTGGGATATTTTGAAGGCGAAGGTTGGCACTAAAAGATACCAAAGTTTGGACCACCTCAAACAAGCACTTCGCCGGGAATGGGCCAAAATACCGCAGAGCCACTTGCGTGCAGCGTGCGATGCTTTCTTCGGCCGTCTCAAGGCCATTATTCGCGCCAAAGGTGGACATATTGAAAACTACTGATACAATTTGAAAATTGATGTATTTTCCAACATTTTTTGCTTTGGCACAATAAAATTTGTTGAAAAATAAAAAAATTATAGCATTTTAAAAAGTAGGAGTTCGAGTCATTTACCCTGTATACACGAAGACGGCCCCCAATTCCAAAGCAAAGAAAAATGCTGCAAAAAAACTTCAATTGCAACCACAGACGAAAATAGAATGTTGTAAGAAGTAATACTTTTAGAGTAGAAAGGAAAACAGAAACTAGATTCAAATAAGAAGTTTCTTACACATATTCAGAAAATTTTTACCCAACACGTTAAAGGAGAGGGTGCATGCTCGTATATCATGCGAAGAAATTCAGAACCATCTCTAGATCCAACAGAAGTGACGGATTCAGCCTCAAATAGAGACTTTTAAACTAGCTGTGTGAAGCAGAGAAAATTAACCGGAATGACATCGTTGGAAGTTACTCAGAACAAAGTAAATCATATCTTGTAAATTCATCCTATTGGAGGAACCAACGAAAATGAAAACCACCCAAGAAAAACGCTACCTTCCTGATGCTTCATTACATTCGTCTGCTATAAAGTCGAAAACATAGGTGCAGCATAATTTCAAATCCAAACGTAGACAGATCCCTTCAAAGTGTCATGTCATGCTGATGTAAAACAGTATTTTCATATGTCCCTTTTCCAATTTTGTAAACTCATCAACCATGACTAATATTGAAACGGAACGTCACAGTCGAAAGATATAATTTCAATATAATAAGGGGCTTTGTCTATCCTGGCTCTGCTATATATTCTGCCAACAACACTTCAGCAGAAATGAAACGAAGACTTGCTCTTGCCAATCGCTGTATCTTTGGGCTAAGAGGGCAATTGAGTAGCAAGGCCCTATCCCGAAAAACTAGGGAGACTGTATAAGACCTTAATTATTCCAGTCCTAATTTATGGCGCTGAGGCATTGACTCTATTGAAAGCAGATGCGGAAGCGTTTACGTTGACGGGCTTTGGAGGAAAAGATTCAACGACGAGCTATAAGATATGTACAGCGCATCAGTCAGAAAACTGCGCATCAGTCGCTTGAGATGACTAGGACATATAGAGCGAATGGACACCAATACTTTGAATCTAAACCGATGCAGTAGAGGGAGACCTCACCTTAGGTGGCGCACATAAGTAGCAGGGGATCTAAACCGACTTGTTATGCGCAACTGGAGGCAGTTAGCTAAAGACCGGGCTAACTGGAGAGGCTTGTAAGTTGAGATTTACCCCGAACTATAGAAATCACCTAAATAAATAAGTAAGTAAGTAATAAGTAAGTAAATCCCGCCTTCTGGAAACGAAAATACAAAATTTGTTAAAAGACAAGGCAGTGCGATTCCGATTGCTCCATTGTTGGGAAACGGAATAGTAATTCTAGGCGATTAAAACTACTTAACGCAGCTCCAACAAAATTTGATCATGTCTTCTTAGTCATTTTACAGCTCTTATATTAAAAACCAAAATATGTCATTTCAAAACTGAAAGAGAACCTCAAAACTACAGCCCACAAGTTCATGAAATTTCAAGTCGAAAACATCGGTACCTCAGATAGCTAATGGAGTAAAAATTGATGCTAAGTGCAACGATAGAGAGTTAAGATCAACTTCTCGCCTTAGTAACGCACATCTGACGCGTATTTGAAGAGACTCGAAGAAGCTGCAGCTTTCGGAGACAAAGCATAGCCTACATACACTGCATTATAGTAGTGGTATAACGTACGTTTTCTCCAACGATAATCATAACGAAACAGACGACCACATCCGACACAAAATTTAACGAAGTTAGAGATATTTTTCCTGCCTGTAGACCAAAGCGACTATGAATTAAACAAGCCTATGTGCATTTTGTACCCCTGATATCCAGGACATCTTATCTTTATAACACCAGCAGTTCAAGTATCCTTTCGACGTGTTACAAAGATTTCACCTTTGAACTAATTTTACGACGCACGGTAGAAATGGTTTCCTTCTTCATTCGGTACTCCCATTGAACATATATGTAGTGCACTAACTAGACTACTAGTTAATAGCTGAAGTGTCTACATTGCAAAGAGTAAGTAATGTTATTTAGGATTGCTGTGCGTCTTTTTTATTGCTGCTATTCACACACTCATAGGAACAAGGCAATGCTTTGGATTTCAAATACACTGCAACTAACGCTTTGTTTTGCGTAATAGAAAAAATAATGTTCCCCCTGTTCAAATATCACACACACACGCACTTAATATAGAATTAATTATTATTTGTTTACATGCTATATAAATAAAAATTACAATTAACCATCACACGCCAACAGTACCAGAACCCTGTCATCCTTTTTTTTTCTTCTTGCCTTACACAGTTTTTTTTCAAACTTCAATACTGTTTAAACTACCCGATGACATATTTTCCGTATGACTACCCAATCGGTTTCTCTTCATAATTCCACCGCCACCAGGTCCACCTCGATTGGGCATTGGAGAACGCTGAACACGCGGACTACTTGGCACGATAGGAATGCCAACACCGCCGTTATTATTGTTCGAATTTCCTGAAGTTCGTCGATTTCGCCTAAGCGAGGGTATCCGGGTTGGCAAGCCATCAATGTTCATCGCGGAATCATGGGGTGCTACTCCACCACTACCCGGTGGAGAGTAGTGAAGGTTACGTGCGCTGCGCTCCAGAGTTCGGCGATGGGCCTCCATAGATTGAGTTAGTGGTGGCGGTGGTGGTTGATAATGCAACGTTGGCGGATGATGATTATTGTTTTGATGTGGTGGCACAGGAGGTGGATGTTGTTGATGCTGTAACTGATGCTGATGATGATGCATTTGCTTTTGCAATAGTGTTGGCGATTGCGGCGGTGGAGGAGTTTGATGATGGTAAGGTGGATTGGACATTGTTGTCGTGGCTGGCTGATGCGACTGAAAGTAATATATTATATATATACTCGTATAATTTCATTGACATGATTAAATGACAAAATTTAATCCAAGCTACCTTATCACCATCCTGTGCAAGAGGGTTTGGAGTGATATTCATTCGCGGTAAAACACCATTCATGCGATGATTGCTTTTGTGATGTTGTGGGCCAATTACAGAGGGTGTCACAAAATCAGCTTGAATGTGATCCAATTGAGGTTTGTCTTCATCTGTCAACGGAGCCATCAATCGAATATAACTCTATGCAATTCAAATTTCGTTTATTTACCTTCTGGTTGTGAATTTTTCCGTCGTCTCATACATAAGCATGCCGCTACTGTAGCTAAAAGTAGTAGAATACCCCCACCAGCAGCTCCTGCTACGACCGGATATATTGAGTTATCTTCCTCATTTGCCTTAGTCGCTGGAATAACTGACGGTGTGATTGGTGATGGTATAGTTGGAGTTTCTGCAAGTGCAAAACACACTTTTAAAAGATGTTTTTTTAAAAAAACAATTAAACTAATCGACTCACTTTTTGTTTTTCCTTGTAAAATTGTGCTGAAATCCGAAGCCGCTGATGCTGTGAATGATTGCAATTTAAATTCATAAGCTGTTCCCGGTTCAAGCATATCTATTTTGAACTTTCTTGTGTCCATGCCATCCACAGTCGCCTTCAGATACTCTCCAGCAGTTGAAGCTGGTCTGTAGTATGCATAAAAGCCATCCACCATATTGGATTGGTTAAATGCTAATGTCCAGTGTAACAGTATTACTGTTTCGGAGATCGCTTCCACTTCCGTCAACACTGGTGCCGGTAAATGACTCTTAGATGGTCCGAGCGCTGAGCCGCGTTGAAGTAAGAATTTCCCAGAACTGTTTCCCTCTTTATTGTCGTTGTTCGAATATACGGCAATAATACGAAATCTATAAAATCGATCCGCTTTCAGACCGGATACCGATGATGTAAAATTCTTTACTCCGTCATGGTTGCGATCCCGTTTTCCGTATGGGATATCCTCGTTAGTAGTCTGCCAATTCTCACGAGGTACTGTCTTAGAAATATCTCCAAGCATGCGGTACTGTACTTTAAAGAATTGTATCTGCAGACCATCATTTCGGGGCACATTCCATCGTAGCATCACTGAGTCGTCTGATAAACGGGTCACATTTGGACGACTAGGCGGAATCATGTTAGCTGCGAAATATAAGCAAATACAATACAAAGTTAGTTTAGGAATAAATTCTAAATTGAAAATAATGTCAAAAAAGGGCAGAAAGAAGCAAAAAGAAGTAGACTGGGCTGCTGATCAGAATTTCGACGAAAATCGGGCCATTCTTCACATAGAACACTCGGAGGAGTGCCCTATCTACAAGGAAAAAGCAATAGAGTTAGGTGTCTTCTTGCAGTCTCAATTTCCTGAAAAAATAATCCAACTCATTCGGAATAAAAATGGAAACCTCACCCCTAGACCGGGTTCATTTGAAGTTTCATTTTCAAAAACCGCCCGAACCTCAATCCACAATTTGTGGTCTGGAATTGATAAAGGTCCACCGAGAAGAGAAAAGATTCCTAATAATTTCGAGACGCTCCTCCCCGAGGTAACAAGAATTTTAAAGAAGATTTACTTAAAGTCTGCAAGGCCTGAGAACGAGACATACGATCAAAACAATGCGACAGTATAGATCAATGGATACAACTTTTTTTGTTGCGTAACGAAAAAATAAAAAACAAAAGCAAATACCTGAAAATTAACTCGTATTTACAATTGCTATCTTGATTCAGGTGGTATAGATTCATATAAACATAGGATGGCATGAACATGTTTCAATTTTAGCTTTATGACTCAACTTTTCACTTAAAATAGATTGCAATGCGTTAGTTTAAAATTCCTTTGCCGAAAGTGCATTTCGAGTGAACATGTACTAGATGGAGTGAAAAGCGACCTCCTTGACCGTCAGAATGCGCTGCTACTGCAAAAAAGGTTATGGTGCCTTGAAGTCCGTTCATATTTAGGCAGACATGCCAAATTTCAATGCGATAATGTCTTTAGTTTTGTTTTGACAGCTGATTGTCGTTGACGTGTTTGGCATCATGTTGAGTATGGACGAAGACGATTTTCGTTCTCTCATAAAACATTATTTTTTGAGAGGCAAAACGGCGAAGGAAACAAAAGAAAAGTCGGATAAATATTATGGGGCTAATGCTCCGTCAGATTACACCGTCAAATATTGGTTTCGAGAGTTTCGTGGTGGCCGCAACTCCACTACCGATCACGTCCGCAGCGGCAGGCCGTCCGATGCGGTTACAGAGGACAATGTCAAAAAAATACATGAAATGGTGTTGGCTGACCGGAAAGTGTAGGTGCGCGAGCTAGCAGATACCACAAAGATTAGTACTGAGCGCACACGCCATATTTTTGGCAATATTCTGAATATGGAAAAGTTATATTAAACACGAAGGCGAGAGCACTTCGAAAGAGTGTTTGGTCTTGCTGATGCGGAATCGGGCGGACTTTTGGCGTCGATTGGTAACTGGATTTGGATCCCTCGGATCTCAAACCTCAAAAGATGGCTCATCAATAAAAAATTCAGCTCACGCGAGGAAATCATCGACGCTACGGAGGAGTATTTTGCAGACCTTCCGGAAAATTACTTTTCGGACGGGATCAAGAAGTTGGAAATTAATTCCCAAGGAGGTCACTTTTCACTCCATCTAGTACGGTAGTAGGCGGAACACAAAGTACTGTTCAGTTTTTCTTTGGTTCAATTAAAGTGTCAGCTATTTGTGCTGGTAACGAAAGATGGACGTTCGTTGTCACACGACCTTTGTTCACAAAAAAGGACCTTCTCTCTATCAAATTTGGGACAGAATGGCATCGGGCGCTACCTTCGGAAATTTTAATAGCATTTGATAACCCTGTGGTAATCACCCTACCAAGCAAAGTTGGATGCAATGCGTTTATTGAAAATTTAACATAAATTCAATTTTATCTCTACAGGTCACCAAGGAGGAGACTACACATTGTGGAACCTACAACGGGGAAAAAAATGTCGCCTGAGAGCGCGAAAGTTTGCTGAGGAAGTTTAGGATATACCGCCTATCTAGAAGTCGTACTGTTGACCAATGAACAATATGAGAATCAAGAAATGTACCAACTGGTCTTTTAGCCTTAAGATAGCGAAAGCTAGCGAATTAGAAAGGGAAATGGAAATCCTAGGTTTAAATTGCTCATTGGAATACCAATAAGTGAAAATCATTCCATGGCCCAGTATAAAACCGAAGATAATACGAAAATTGTAACACCTATTAATCGGTATAGGTTATGGCGTAAAAGATATTCCATAAAGCAGCTAGAAGACACTCAATGGGGTTTCATGGCAATGCAACCGTGAATATATTAGTTTCAACGTGACACAAGATATCACGAGGTGTTTTCGAACTAAAGTGTAAAACCGATCCACCCTCATCAACACTTCAGTCGTATCAAAAATGAAGGTAAATGTGGTTGAAACGTTACGAAAAGACAAAAAACTTTCTGCCTCAACGCTGTATTTTACAAAAAAAACTATGCGTTCGATCTAAGTATGAATTTTTAGCAAATTAAACTGGCCTGCTACAATGTACTCGTATTGCACCCATTGAGGCATGGAGGTTTTTCTGACGTGCTGCACCTCGGCACAAGCGATTTCGATTGAATTGAATACATGTCGAGCAAAGCTGTAGATGCACTCAGCCATTCTAGATAACAGCTCTACGGTTGCAAGTGGTCCTCGATTAATTAGACAACCAATCCTTGACCTTCGAATTGAATTTCAAGTAAGGAGTACAATAAGCGGGTAGGCAAATCACCACCTCCACAGAGTGCCTGGTGTATGGTTATCTAATAGTGAACCAACGTATGCTGGCTCTGACCGTATACTCGTGTGTGGAGCTGAACACTCAAAACATTGCAACCTCAGCCGGGTAAACTACAGCCCGTCAGACGAGGCATCTCTTGCTGACCTGATAGACAAGGTCTAACAAGAGGTCCTCAGAAGGAGGACGTGCAATGAAGGAATTCGTCTCGATGGAGTCACCGTTGACATCCACAGCCAGACTATTGGAAGCTTTATTGGAGAAACTCCGATATATTCGGAGGTCAGGTCAATAAGGAACTTTCAAGAGGCAGGGTCTTGAAAAAAAAAACAAGTGGTGGCGGAGGACCCCATGGTGGGCCAACTGCAACGCTAGCATTCGCGAAGCAGCTAGCAGCTCGATGTAAGCACCTACTTGTCCTAGGGGTAGGATATTACCATGTCCAGGAGATCGATGTCTCAAAAGACTGCATATGTTAAGATGCGTATTCGTCTCGGCAAATTGCATAATAATAATTGACATTGGCATCAAATCAACATCCCAAAATATCAACATAATGCACAATGCAAGTGCACTTGTGACAAAGCTGAAGATTCTCTCAAGGAGGAGTTCTATGCCCTCCTGGACGGAGCTTACGAACCCTGCCAGGAGTATGATGTCAAAATCGTACTCGGGGACATCGGGGCTTTAATGTCAAAATCGATAAGGAAAACATATTCGGACGGAAAGCACAGCCTCCAGGACACAACTGATAACAGCTTTGATTTTGCAACAACTCATAGTACCATAGTACGGTGATATGTAGCACTAGATTTCTACAGCACTATCCGGATGTTTTCAGGAAAGCTAATGGCAAATATCAGCTGACAGCTGGCAGGTAGCTTTAAGCCGAGGATGCTGACTCTCCGAAACAGTGAAAAAAACTTAGTTACCAAAGTGCAGCGAACAGTATATGTATTTAAATAGCACTTCCAACACCTACTTATTGGACATCAGCAAGAGAAAGTGATGGGAAAAGAAGAGAACCCGCTTCTAGTCAATGAATAAGGTATCCTTCAGTATAGAAGAAGTTGGCTCAGCAATCAAAAAGCTGAAGAATAATAAAGCCGCCGTTTCTGATGATATAACAGCGGAGCATTTTATACATAGAGGTGATGTTTTGGTAGGAATGGTTGGATAAAAAGATGCCCGATGACTGGACTATCAGATCATCCCCATATTAAAGAAAGGTAATACTTTTCATGTAAGAATTACGAGGCATATGCCTGATTAATACCGTATCACGACGATCGACCAAATATTCCCACTAAGTCAAATCCAAAAAAAGTCGAGACTTAACATACCATCTCTTTATCGAGTGATAGCGCTCATCGGGATCGGGGCGAAACTGATCAAGCTGTGCCGTGTGATAAGGCAAGGAGATGCACCATCATGTATTTTCTTCATCCGAGTGCTGGAGCAGATTGTGCGCAGGGGCAGGTGTTTATACGGAAGGGACAGCAAATCAAAATCAACAAATATGCCTAGCTGTTCCCAGTGCGACGTCATAGAGGCGGTTGCGGCGTCTATACACCGGATAGCACAAAACGTCACTTCGGACAATACTGACTTCGAGATGTTTGAGTAGGTTGAGACGAACAATACTTAGTAGAGATTCGGCAAGGTCTTACGCTAGGAAACTGCTGCCACTTCGTTTCGGCGAAACAAATGAGCTCAAAACTCCTAACTCGGAAAACAAAATAGAAAATTAGCTTCAAAATTTTGATTCTGCCAATCTGCTACATGGAGCCGAGTGCTGGAAAGCAGAGCAAGACTGAACGCTTTGGAAAATTCTTTGTCGAATATTTAGTCCCATAGTCATATGCGAGCAGGGGACCTGCGCAGTGATTGATTGGAAAACTGCTGACTGTCCTATAATTTGCGTTAGACCAGCAGCGCAACAATAAAGTCCGTAGCGAAGTGCTTGCCTTACCTCCCAGTTGTGGTTCCCGGTTACCCTTACTCATGCAGGCTAAAATGGCAAGGACATGTTCGGCCACTATTATAATATTGGCCTACGCCATCATAGGGTTTACAACCCTATGTGGAAGAGATTAAAAAGATGTGGCGAACTAGCTAATAGCATCGGATAAAACGACGCTTGCAAACGTTCAAATGAATGAATGAATGCACGTGGAATGTTCGGACCCAAGCAATTACTAGAGGTCCTCGACTGCTATCACCCAGATATCGCCGTCATCCAGGAAGTGGATGATTATCCAGATGCGGTGGCCTTAGGCAAGAAATCTCAGGCACGTTAGAAAGCGTCTTATAAATATTCGCATCAAGGCTAAATTCGCTAACCTAACATGTGCCCATGCCACTACGGAAGTCAAGGACGAAGCCACCAAAGAATGTTTAGTATGAGCAATATCCTATGTATGACATCCCTCCAGTATTCTGGACGTCCCAAACTTCCGGGCAGTCCACATTGACTCGGATAACCGCTTTGTTCCAGTCAAGGTACGAATCGGGATTTCCCAAGCGGCACAACAAAGAAGAACTACTGTGAGAAGATATATATAACGTAGAAAAACTGCAATCGAAAGAGACAAATCTCAAATCTATCAACCACTCCTATGCCGCCAGCATTAAATATCGAAGACCAGTGGCAAAGCACTGCTTGCTCGATCCACAAAAAAAGACACCACCTCAACTGCACCAACTATAGAGGCATAAATCTCCTCAACATCGCATACAAAATTTTATTCTGGCATTTTGGGTGAACGTCTAAAACCCTTCGTCAACAATCTTATCCGCAGGGACAACTCAGTAGATGATTTGCAGGGCGCAACTGGAGACAGTTAGCTAAAGGTCGGTTAGTTGAGGCCCAGGTTCACTGTAGCGCCACCTAAGTAAGTAAGTATGCGAGGAAGGAGAATCGAAAGATACAGCTGCGAACTCTTTGAGCTGTATTGAGATATCTATCTGGCTCGGCCACAGGATCTTCGAATCAATATCACATGTTCGAAACGACGAGAAAAACCGAACCTCTGCCTTAACGACCAGACTAGCGAAGATGCCACAGCGCTTGGGCTGGACATTTTGAAACCGCGTGCCCAGGATCGAAGGGAACTGAAGGCTACATCAGGCTGAAATGTTCACACAATAAAAATAACTCATACATTTGAACTCTTAAAGCATTGCATTGTAGGTCATTTGTGATTTCAATTCGTATTTCCAACAATTTACCAAGCAACCGCCATAATTTCGAATCTCACTGGCGCCGCCTATTATTGAATCAAACAAACACTTTGCCACTACCCAATTCACCAACCTTAACAAATTCACCACAGTTCGCTCTTTCACTCTGAAGAGTGTTCTCTTAACTCAATTTCGGACAACTTCAAAATGAAATATCAAAATCGGCAGCGGCGCACCACTCAACTCAAACATACCCACGCTGACGAGTTTCAGTCGCTCATTGATAATCGGAGTGAGTGGAAACGTCGTTACTTGCGCTCCGTTCCGAGTCGAGTGTTCAATCTAACAGTTCGCGCGTGTATTGGTGTACACTGTGACTACACAATTGTCAAGTCTCAAGTGTTCATTCAAGTGACAGTTCGCTCCCCCCCTGCGAGTGTTTATACTTTTACATACGCACACCACCGAAAATCTATATGTAACACCAAAATACCGAGAAATAAATAAAATTAGCTCGGGCGTCGGACTTGGCAGCAATTTTTCCCAATTTAATCGGAAACTACTCAAAACAGTGCACTTTGAGTGAATCTGTGCGAAAATATGTCGACTGGGGGCAGCAGTAATGTCTTGAAGGCTGCCGCCAATCCTGTGTCTGTGGCCGCAACAACGGCGGTGACAAGTGCAAACAGCAGTGGTGCCAGTGCAAATGGCACAGCCAGCGCCACACTTTCGCTAACTCCTCGATTCACCAACGAGGAAAAGGAGATCCTTTACAGTCTGTTCCATACCCATGAGGATGTCATCGATATCAAGCACCGCAAGAAGCAAAAGGGCAAGTACTCCATGCGGGAAGCTTGGCAGCACATCCTCGACGGCTTTAATGGGCACCAGAGTGTCACGACGAAGCGGAGCCTCAAGCAAATTCAAAAATTTTGGTTAAATGCCAGGTAAATCAGCATCCAGGGGGGCGAACAACGAATATAAACTCGATTTGTATCTTCGTTTTTTTTTTTTTTTCATATATTTGACTGTGGCTGTCGGGTCGGCACCCGTGCTGAGTGGTGGTAGAGTGAGTGTGTTTTTCTAGGGGAAAGGCATTTTGTGCAGCATCTTCATTCGGTCTACGTATTCTGGTGCAAGTTGATTGTGAGCACCACTCGAAAATTTTAAGTGAAATGAAAATGGCGGTAAGCCTTTTGAGTTATGTGTAATGAGCATGAGTGGGACGGAACGAGTGATGTGGATAGGTAACATTGACAGCGTTAATGACGAGCCCGCCGCGCCATCTGGTTGTCATTGATACTTTTCGAGTATTACAGTGGGGTCGAAGAAAAGTTAGATAGCAATTTTGTCACTTTTCTTTGTTGTCGTTTGGTAGAGTGAAAGTGTAACGCTGGAGTTGGATTCGTACTCTCAAAAACTCTATTTCTTTGTGGGAGAGTATAATAGTTGCATTGAATATTGTAGTCGTTTTAGATATCGTAATCCGTCTAAAGTTGAATGTAAGAAAGGCATTGTTTAACATGAATTAACCTTAAAAATCTCACATTGTCCATGCTGATCTTCAATAAGTTTTGTGCAGGTATATCATATTATCTGATTGATTAAAATTTATGGTGATAAATCTTCTTTAGAAAAGCCCCGTATTTCAGCGCTGATCTTTTGCAATGGAGGTTTCTCGATGTGATGGGCTTCTGATTCGATAAGTCCCCTAAATCTGCAGAACTGCTTTTCAAAACAATGGCCTCTTAACGATCTTTTCAACATACGGAAACTTGTAAATTGCACAATTAATTTAAATATTCCTAGACTTGAACTGGTTCAAGTAAAATATTTGCTTTTATCGATATTTCAAACAATTTATGAACTGTACTACAACAATAAGTAGGTTTAAATGCTGCTTTTCATTGACAACATAATGGTACACCAACTTTTCGGCAAATAGTCAAGGGACCTCCGTTTATTTATGCCAAATGTTCCATTAATTGTTATTCAGTTAAAATAAAGTCTGAGGAGTACACGAAGAGGGTCTTACCAGCGCTTGATGTCGTGAATATAAAAACCGTAGCTTGATTCGGAGCGTTTTTGTGCAAAACTTAGCCAAAACACTATCCAAGATGTTTACACGTAAGAAACAAAATGCGAACAAGTATTGTGGGTATCGACGGTTAACGCTTCAGCAGTTTCCAGTCACTACTTCTGTTTTAACCAATCTAATTATTCTGTAGTTTCGTTAATAAGACTACTTAAACATCTACTTGGGCCACTGACCATATCAATCCAACCCTGATTGTAAACATGTGACTGGGATTTTTTTTCGCATTTAACTACTTTCTCCACGTTTCCTGACTCCAAGACGTCCTCCCTTATCTAACAATCCTTACATAAAATTACTTGTAGACTGACCTTAAACTGCGATAAAATTGTTAGAATTCGAAAATTACAATGCGTGGGAACGACCAAGCATCGGACTCAAGCTACGTTTTTACCAATTTAGCATAAATAATTTTTAATCTCTTTTTAATTTTTAAGTAAAATAGTTTTTCTTCTCATTCTAGGCTACGAAAACAGTATCCCACATCGTTATCGCCTGGAGGAACAGGGAAAACAACCATCCGTCGAACATCAAGCACTGCTAGTGTTTCTGGATCAACAGGACATGATGCTGTCATAACAGTGCCAGCGCCGATCAAATGTGAGCCTGAGTATGCTTTAGCAGGCAGTGATACCCCCGATACCACTCATAATGCTACAGATGAATACGAAGAAATTGAATTACATGGGACCACAGTGGCTGATCCACTTACGGTCGACTCCATGGACGATTCAACAGAAGCTCAACAAAACCATCAGCAAATTCAACAACAAATCAATCAACAGCAAGTCCAACACCAGCACCAACAGCAGCAACAATCGACGATTCAAGCTCAACAGATTAGCGTCGATCAAATTAGTGCTGAAAAGCTCACTCTCAACGACTTGTTGCATTTCAAAAATACTCGCCCTCGAGACGAAATTATTTTACAAATCAAACATCCTGACGGAGGATCTATAACTCTTCCTTCTCCAACACGAATAACCATACCCCATCATCAGCAGACCACCTACAATCAAATAATCGGTGAGATAAAAACTCAACCACAAACGCAGCACATCCAGCTCCAACAATATCAGACGCAACAAATTCAACAGCAGTCACCACAGCAGGTGCAAACACAACAGCAAATTCAGCAACAGTACAATGCTTCCAATTCATCATATTGTACTTACACTACACAACACTTGCCGCAAGTGTCGACGCCTTCGAATGTTGCGCAGGCCAACAATTCAGGAAGCACGACCAGCTACATGGTCACCGAATCGTCTTTCGAAGAACGAATCAACTATTTTAAGTTAAAAGAGGCTGAACTACGATATAAAGAAGTCCAGCTTCAGCTAGAACAAAAACGTATCGATCTGTCCAGAATGCAAGAGGAGCTTAAGCACCAGAAGGAGATGCATAGGCTTCAGGTAGATGAGATGAGAATTAAGATTAGAATTTTAAGTGAAGAAGAAAAGCGATTACGAAATAAAGAAAGTTAATTAACACTTTTACAAAAATTGTGGTTTGCTTTTCTTTTTTTTTACAGTTCAGTCTTGCTCTTCATCTATACAGCTCCTTCAAAAATCGTTCAAAATGAAACAAAGTCCATTTGTGTGCCTTACAATTAAGCAGTATCATTTAGTCATGGCCACTACGATGACGAGATGTGACCGTTTTACAAATAAGAGACTTTGTCCCTAATCCAGCCAAACATGTCGTTGTCATAACCGACTTCAAGCATTTAATAGCTACTTAGGTAGCAGTACAAATGCAGATATTCCTATTAGATATCACACTCTACTGCAGTCAAAATAGGACCTCTGCAAGTGCCAAATATTGATTGAATTCACTGCAACAGTTTGGAAGCCGGAAAGAGATACTCGTTCGAGTTGTTCTGATACCAAACAAAAAACTAAACTTAACTCGGTAACGGCCTGTGCAAAACATATTTTGTCCAGTAACCGTTGCACCTTTTAGGCATGGACGACACTAGATTCTCAAAAATTTCTTTTGGAATGTTCTCCCATTCATTCTTTAGTGACGTCATAAGTGCGTTTTTGGATGTGTGCGTCTTTTTAAAATGTCCCACAAGTTCTCGATAGGGTTTAGATCGGGCGATTGAGAGGGCCATTCCAACACATCAACATTTTTCTGCGCAAACCACTCCTTAACCAACTTTGATGAATGTTTTGGGTCATTATCATGTTGATAAACCCAACGCAGTGACATCTCTATTCCTATACTGAAAACGATCCAGACAATCATCCCCACACAATAATTGAGCCGTCTCCATACTTCACGGATGGACGACAATGACGTGGCTGAAGACGTGTGCATTTCTTTTGTCAACATGAATTCTTCCATCGGAAGCAATCAAGTTGAACTTACTATCGCCGCTAAAGAGTAGAGTTTTCCACTTCTTTGCTGACTAATTCAAATGGTTTTTTGGTAATAACAGTCTAAGAAACGATTAACGTTAGCAAAGTAGTCAAAGATTCACTAGGAGAATAAGATGGTACCTTTTTTTTGTCTATGCTTAGCAGTAAGTAGAAGCATTTTCGCTGGCCGGAAAGAACGAAAACCATCTTCCCTTAAACGCCTGCGTACGGCTCTTGCTTCAATTGTAAGATTGAGCTCACTAACGTTCTTTCTTGAAGGCAAGAAAGGATCGTTAAGAATCAATTTCTTAATATGCCGATCGGTTCGGAGTGTAGTTTTCCTGGGACGTCCTCCACAGTGAATGGTTTCGACCGGTTTTCCATTCCGAAACTTTTTTATAATGTCACACACTGTCGATGATGGCATTTTATACTTTTTCGGTATGGATTTTTGTTTTAGCCCTGCCCTGAAATTCGCTACCACCTGATTTTTAACCACACCACTGTATTTATTTTTGGCCATTTTATTAGTGAACAAATTAGAGACACCTGACCTTTTAACTTTTGTTAAGTCTATAACTCGATTCAAATTACAGCCAAAACCATTATCAGCAAGTTAAAGAGTCCAGAAATACGGTAGTCTTGAAAATCCGGTATGTTTTGCACATGCAGGGCATTGAGTTGAGCTACAGTTTTTGATAAAACTCTAAAAATAATGATATAATAATTTTTTCTATTTGTAAATTTATTCAATAGGTTTTCTTCAATTGCCAAACAAATGTACCTACTGTATTCCTGTCCCCTAGAATTCTTCAATGAAAAATGTTGAAGAAAAATCCGGTATGTTTTGCACAACACTGTATTTATGGTATATTGAGAAGTCGAGATCAGGTTGGATCTATGCTCTGACGAAGATTGATGTCAATCAGTCCGCCCAAGATTGTCGGTATGATTGCTGACAGCCTTATATTAGATCATTCGCATACACATTCAATCTTCTTCTTGCTTTAGGTATGAAAATCACATTGACCTTCATCGGTCATCGGTAACCTAGTCTAGACACCCATTCAGAATGATTTCTAACCTCATAGTAAAGCTATGTCGGAGTTTTTTTTTTTAATTTAAGCAAGAAAGGTGCCATCTGCTCCCGATGGGTTGTCTCCGTTTCGTTTCTTTACTGGAATTCGTCCAGAAGTTGGATGTTACGACTTCTCGAGACATCGGGTGACTACTCTATGTTTTCACAAAAGAGACCCCAGGAATTTCTTTTAGCCTTTTTCAATTCAATTTTGATTTTCTTTTAGGAGCTCTAACAGCCAAGAGTGCCCAGAAATCAGCAAAGGGGACATTGATATAACAATAAGGATTTCATTCAAGCCGAAACATTGCAGAAACTCCATTCAAACTGAATTGCATAATAAATTGTTTTCGCCGTTCTTGGTCAACTGAGGCTTAATCTCTTCCACTCACTGTCACGTTCGCCTTGTCATTTTGTGTGCAGTGACCTATGATTTTTTTGGCTTAAATGGTAATGAAATTTTATATTTTTGCGGTAAAACAAAATCAAAAGTCTTACAAGTCCATCGCTCGGATTTAAGAAGCGGCTGGAGTGCCCCTAAAGTAGATAAGAGGCATCCCAATAAAAAATGTTGCTGTTGTGCTTCAACAGCCAAATCACTATAACAACTCGGTGGTATGACAGCCTGCCATTATTAAAAATTAATCGCTATTTCTGCCAGTTGTTTGTAGTCTCCTTAGACAAAAAAAAATTTGACAAATTCAAAATAAATTGTCGCTCTGCCAATTTGTTGAAATCTGTGTCTTTTATTTAATTTTGACTAAGAAGATTGTAAAATGACATTAGAAACGTATAAAATTTGGAAAAATATATAATTAGCTTTTCATGTTGATCGATTTTTTCTTCCCAAAACCCAAAGTCCATTCGTACGTGACCTTGGTAGCTTTCGTACGTGAATGACACTCTATCACGGATGAGAGAATTTCAAATTACGACACTTGAAGTATCGAGCTTCGATATGCCCGAATACAAAATGTGTATTTCTCAGTGACGAGTAGCTCGATCACGTGTTCGGTAATTTGCCCCCAGGTTCTCAACAAATTTAAATCACAATTTATACCAGGAACTAGATTCAGAGAACTTTCGAGCCATAGGTGAGGCTTAGATCATCCACAAATACAAAAAGTATACCTCTTAAATTGAAATTAAACAGCGAATTGATGTGAATACAAAATTAGTAGCTCCCAAAACTGAGCTTTGGGGTCGTCAAGATCAAGATACATTATCACTTCTGATGCCATCTAAGGTAAGACTTAATCCAGTGGAACACGGAGCTTCGAAAACCTGCGTTGCATTGTAAGTTTCATTCAACAAAATATAATGGTTCACCATATCGAAGGATTTATTTATTCCAAGAAATAAGCCAGCTATGTCCAGGTTAGCGAATATTTTGGAACAAAAACGTAGGAAAGCATCTTTAGTCAATTAATTCTTTCAGAATCAAAATTGCGCAGAACTAATAAAGTTTGTTGTACTGAGAAATCCCTCAACTCTATTTTTTACAAGGTTTTTCGAAAATTATGCTTATTTCTGGAAGAAGCGAAATGGGTCTACAGTTGAATGTATCACCAACTAAGGCCTTTTTGGAAAGAGGTACGATATCTGCACATTCAAGGCCCTAATATTACTCCCATTTGAATGTACCACCTTGATCAAAAAGTTCCCGGGTGACACCACCGTGTGGCGCTCCCAATGCTCCGATTTGAGTTCTGTTTTTTTTTGTTAAGTTGGTAAATATCTTGTTGATATTCCCTCTAAATCTTAGCGCCATAGCTTGACATTTGCAAAAGTTACGTAGCGAAGAGTACATCTATCTCTGTGTGTGTTGGCGATTTTTTAGAATTTTAGAAATGCATTTAAATTTGCAACAACGAACTTGTATTAAATTTTGCGTAAAAAACGGATTTAATGGTGCGCGAACGTTGGAAATGTTGGAAAAGCGTTTCGGCAACGATTCTCTAAAGAAGGCGGTCGTTTACCAGTGGCACGAGCGCAAGCGGTTCAAAAGTGATCGTGAGTCAATCGAAGATGATGAACGCAGACCATCGACATCGAAAACCGACGAAAACATTGATAAAGTCAAAGAAATGTTGGTCAATAACCGCAAATTAACCATCAGAGAGATAGCGGAGGACTTGAATATTGCCTATGGATCCGTCCAAGACATTTTGGTTAATGATTTGGGCTTCCGTCATGTAGCAGCAAAGTTGGTGCCAAAAGACCTCAATTTCATGCAAAAAAGAGATGATTTACGAGGCTTAATCCGATCCCACATTCATCAAAAGGATCATTACTGGAGACGAGACGTGGGTTTAGGAGAATGACACTCAATCCAGACATCAGGCAAGTGAATGGCGTTCACCAAATGAGCCGAGACCAAAAAACCACGTCGTTTTCAGTCAAAAAAGAAGGCAATGCTCACGGTTTTCATGGATTACAACGGTGTAGTGCATCATGAATTTTTGCCAGAAGGCCAGACAGCAAACAAAGTGTATTATTTGGGCGTTATGAGACGTTTGCGTGAAGCAATTCGCCGAAAGAGACCAGAATTGTGGGCAGAAAACTCGTGAATTTTGCACCAAGATAACGCACCGCCGCGGTCGCACAGTGTCATCATTATTTGTAATTTTTTGACGAAAAATGGAACAAATACCATCCAACAGCCACCGGCTTCTCCTGATTTGACTCCCTGTGACTTCTTCAATCGAGTTAAAAAAATCACTACGGGGAACGCGTTTCAGCAGCCGAGAGGAAGTAATGGAAAAATCGGAAGAAGCACTGATGTACATACCGAAAACCGAATATAAAAAATGTTTCGAGGATTGGATCAGGCGCTGGCATAAGTGTGTTGCAGTCGATGGGGATTACTTTGAAGGGGACAGCATAGATTTAGATGAATAAACTTGTATTTTTAATTTTCTGAATAAATTCCTGATCAAGGTGGTATAGCCAGTGTAGAGGTATGTCCTTCACATGGACTATTTTTCATGTTTTACGCGCTAAATGCACTTTATGCTGATGGATGATTTTTTAATCAGTCACGTAATCGGGTATACATAAGGATATTTCGGTACTTACCCATTTTATGTTTTCGTTTGTCCTTGTTCTTGTTGCTATTATGTTCATTGCTTGGTTTTGTCGGGAAATGTCCAAGAGGTGCAGTACCCGGTTCTCCTTGAATTTGCCTTGGATTCACTTGAAGCAAATTGCTCTCACTTATCTAGTTGAGAAAACAAGAAAACATACGAGTATAAATAAAATAGTCTCATTGAGTAGTGATTCAGAAAAATTCATTCAACTCACCTCTCCTACTTCGTTCTGGGCAAAACATTGTACAATACCAGCGTGCCGTTTTTTGATGCGTTTGATGACCAGCCGTCTACCCTCGTGATATGTCTCATTATCTAATGAAGTATTCTCACCATTGATCAGCCAATAAATATCTGGAATTGGATTTCCAGTTGCCGAGCATTCTAGTTCTAAAGAATCTCCTTCGTTTGTTAATGTCGCTGCTGGACCACGCAAAATCTCCGGTCGTTCCAATACTCGCAATTTTATGATCTGCACCAGTGCAGGTGAAATTCCATTATCGAGTCGACAAACATATGTTCCCTTATCCTCTGGTGCGACATTTGTGATTTGCAGCCCATACGGAAGTGTTCTCGTACGATTGTTGTATATATTCAATACATCTGGGCTGCTCCATACCGACTCCGGTGGTGGACTTCCCACACCTGGGCATTCTAGTATTACATTGTCTCCAGGGTTTGCTGTCACACTATTAACCGGCTGAATGAGGAAATACGGTGGCGTTCTTTCCGTATAATCGATGCGGATGTCGATGCGTTGCGGCAATTGGACTCTCGCTCCAGTTATGGCATTCATTGCAGAGCAAGTATAGTTGCCAGAATCCTTGGCCGATACAGAACTTAAAATGAGAGCTCCTGAAGAGGGAAGAATGTCGGTTTGGGGAACTTTTATACCGTTTCGATAAAAACTCCAAACAGCCGGTGGATTTGAAGTGACAGCACCACAACGAATGAGAAGGCAGTTCTTTGGAGCGACGCTCCATCGCACATCGTTTCGTGTATTTCCACTGGTGTTCTCTACCACAATCGAGGCCAGTGTCAGGCGGGCCATTACCGAAGCGATAGCTGCTGATCCAAACCATGCGACACACTGGTAATCGCCTAGAGTGTCAGGGCTCACATACACGCGAAGCTTTGAGACACGATCTTCATTGGAAACATTGTGACCTTCAGCTTTACTCAAGTACTGAAACCTATCTGTGGCGTGCGAGTTTATATGACGAAAACGCCATTTAAGACGTTCCGGAACTAAATTCAATTCACACTCAAAAAGAACTTCGTCGCCATTAGGGGCGACAATAGATTCTGGCGATCGAACCATGTGTACTCCAAGTGAAGTTGGCTGCTGCGACGTCATCATGCTCGAACTGTTGGTTTGAGGAGTCATTTGCAGGATTAAAAACAATATGATGACAGTTAAGTGGCATAGTGGTGTCCTCAACATGGTGGCGGATTCCTACAAAGAAAAAGGAAAATTTAAAATTCATGTCCTAAGACCTTCGAGTACACTAAATACTTTGTAGACGTGTACATGAGACATATTTTACAAATTCTTTGATAAGACGATAAAAAAAATCACGCTTTGGGCAATTCGCATATAGTATAACTATTGCTAAGAGAATAAATATTTCTACTGTTTCATCGAATGAAAAAGAATAACAACAGTTGTGGTAAGAAGGGCGGTCAATTTGCAAACTATCAAGATGCGAGCAACTGGGGGAAGACCGAAAAAATCAGAAAACTTTCGCGGATCTATGTACTCGTCTATAAGAAAATAGATATTTTGGAAAGCCATCTTAGAAGTTTAATTGTGACGGTCCTACCACTTTAAGACACAAAGTTGGAGGCTGTTTTGTGAATGAAATTTGATGTTTAGCTTAGATGAAAAGGGAGGAATTAAAATCAATCAGGTAACCTCACAAGGAGAAGACGTTAATAAGTCCTAAGAAATATGAGTGGGTATTTGTTATAAATCTTGCTGATCTGGATAATGGAACTCGACATTGTTTCCTCGTCATGTCATTGGAATTGATAGTAATTGTGATAGAAAATGATTGTGATGTTCGCACTTTCCTTGCTCGCAGGAAGGTCCAATACACCCTCTTAAAATAGACTCCACATAAATCTTTTTAAATGGCTAGTACGAGTATATATCGAAATATGAAGTTAGCGCATTGTGCATTCCCTCAGTAACTTACCACACACTGGTGCCATACAATTACGACAGGCGCCAAAACAGGAACATCAACAAAGACAAAAGCATTACGATTTCGCCAATCAACGGACCCCAGATTTCTTTATAATTTTTTTTTTATTTTCAAACAATACTCGTACTAGTACAGGGCAATAAAACGTTAATACGAACACGTTCAACCTCATGGATATCGTTCCTTTTTTTTCTATCGGCCAACAACATCGAAAGTGCGCACTGTGTAATTCGATACCATGAATGTTGCGCATGCGCAAAATCTGAGTGTATTTCTGGCATGGAGATGAAGGTTATCGCTGGAGATGGTATGTACTTGAAGTTTTATTTTTTGTTTTTTCGCTGTCCAGAACAGGCAGTAAAAATTAATTCTCCAACGTTGTCCATCCATCCGTCCAACCAAATCTATAGTAAGGAATTTAAAGTTTGCTTTGTGCAGTTCTTCTGCCATCTCGTTGAATGTCAGCGTGCTTTTATTTGTTTTGTTTGAACAAAACAAGAAATCCAATTTTAATCGAATCAAATGGGCTTGCGAATGTACGTACATAGGTCTGTCTGCGGGCCAGCAAAATGTTTTGTTTTGCCTTTCTTAATTGCTATTGTCGACATGGAGTGCACAAGACAGCTCTGTAAACGTGTATTGAACGGCCGCTAGGATCAACTTAGATGATTCATCTTAAATAGATATGAGGTCCTGTAAACGGATATTATAAAAATTGCATAGTATTTTCATGAATTTTCAATTAATTTCAATTCAAACTGAGGCGCACAGCTCATTAAAAACACACAGAAAGCGGAAGGAATGAGCAACAATCGGACACTCCACATTGGTTTAGGTTCTCCTTTCATTGGTTCGTGAAGTACGGAAGACTCTTTGGACTGGAGCATTGATATCAAAGACCCGCCCAAGCAAACGGGACCAAAAATCGCTCGAAGAATTTTGCTCCCAAAATGACTAAGGATATCTTCATCCTCCTTCACTAACGCCTATGTTTCTGCGCCATAGAGCGCATTTCTTGCAAAAACCTCATCGTTAAGTTTGCCTTCTAAAGAAATAGCGATTGGCAAGTGTAACTCTTCATTTGATTTTTGATGAAGTGTCAACATCAGAGTTAACAGCAGAGACGGGGGTATCAAAACCCCACCTTACTACTACCTATACACTTCAAAGTTATGTTTTCCTTTGGGAAACATTCTATCTGATTTATCGATGTTGTGCATCTCTTCTTTCCGACAGCTACTCGTAAGCCACTTTATTTTCAATATTTTCAAGCGCATCACTGAAGCTCAATAAGTTCTGCCAACGATGTAAGTAATTGCACAAATTGCAGTTGCCTTGCAAGTTTCTCATATCTTTCTGAAGTATGAAGTTGAAGAGGTCATCTAACAGCGCATCGCCTCGTCTTAACCCTTTTTTCATATTAAAGATCTCAGTGGTATTGCTTTCAATCTTAACAGTTCTCCACTGTCATTTTGCAGGCAGGGATCCACAAGTAGACATGGCAAAGACCTAATGAGTATCGATGTGGCGAACTAATCGCATAATATAAAACACGAGATTTTGTATGCGATAATAAGGAGACTGATGACACCAGCGAAGGTTATCATATCCCCTTTCTAGCCGATCCGGCAAGATCCTTCTTTGGAAATGTCCCAGGTGTCTCCTAAGTCATCTTTAACTGTAGGAAGGCAGTTTTGCGCCTAATTAGGGTCATCCTCGCCGTTTGAAAAGTCTGCAGAAGTGCTTTTCCTATCCTTAACACCGACAGTGACCCTACTTTTAAAGTTTATTGCTAATCTCTACAGTAGTCGGCTTGGGTCTTGCTGCTTGTGTTCCTGTAGTAGCACCATTCAGTTTCGTCGATCGCAGGCTTCTCATGCACTTTTCTTCCTCCAAAGAAACGAACTTTTCGCTTCTCTTCTTGCTTTATTGCTCGATTGAATCATTCATTGCTCTCAAAATTACGTATGCCACCACTTGGAAGAAAGATACAAGTTTGCCTTGTATTCTAAGATTTCCATCCTTCACAAGACGAAGGATTTGAAGCTCTTGACGAATGAGCAATTATCCTACTTTACGATGGGTTAGTGATGAATCTTTTCAGAGCTGGCGAGAGCATATACACCCTGAATGACTCGAACTGCAACCAACTTCAGACTGCTATAATTTCCAAACCGTTCATGACAGTGAGCTCAAATTTTGACACATGACAGATAATTTTATTATTTACAAGCCTTTTAAACGATTTGCGTCATAGTTGTGTTCAAAAATTTTTATCCGCGATGGAATTCAAACGTGATAGTGTGATTGCTTTATATTTGGCTGGAAAACCACAAGTAGCTATCGTTAGAGCCCTCCAGCACCTCAACGTGAATAAATCATTTGTGTCTCGAACCATAGCTCGTTACCGTGGTACTGGCAGCGTTGCAAAACGCCATGGAGGTGGTCATAAAAAAACAGCAATATCGGCAGAAAGGGTTCGGAAAGTGAAGGCTCGAATTGAGCGAAATACGCGTCGAAGTGGAAGAAAAATGGCTCGTGAGCTAAACATATCGTTGGAACGGATGCAATACATACTGAAAAATGAGCTTGGGCTCAAGCCATTGAAGTTTCAAAAAGCAAACGATCTTACATCACAACAGAAAAAATTTAGAGTCGAAAGAGCGAAGGAGTTGCTACGCTTTCACGAAAGTGGTGAGTTGTCGAATTTGGTTTTTTCCGCTGAGTCGCCATTTGTTATCGAGCAATATGTCAACAAACAAAATGACCGAGTTTACCTGCCAGAGAAGTCCTTCGAAAATGTACACCTTCGGATGGCCACCAGAAAGCAGGCAGCACCGATGGTGATGGTTTGGGCCGCCATAACCGCCGATGGTCGCTCTCCGCTCGTGTTTTTGGACCGTAGCTTCAAAATTAATTCGATCGTGTACCGTGAAACTGTCATAGAGGCAGTATTGAAGCCTTGGGCAAACAATCATTTCGGTCGGAGACCGTGGACATTTCAACAAGACTCGGCAACGTCTCACAAAGCACGCGTCAACCAAGATTGTTTAAAAAACAATGTTCAACATTTCATTTCTTCGACACAATGGATTGCAAATTCTCCGAATGCAAATCCGTTGGATTTCCCTGTCTGGGGTATTTTGAAGGCGAAGGTTGTCACTAAAAAACACCAAAGTTTGAACCACTTCAAACAAGCACTTCGCCGGGAATGGGCCAAAATACCGATGATTTCTTCGGCGGTCTCAAGGCCATTATTCGCGCCAAAGGTGGACATATTGAAAATTACTGATACAATTTGAAAATTGATGTATTTTCCAACATTTTTTGCTTTGGCACAATAAAATTTATCAAAAAATAAAAAAATTATAGCATTTTAAAAAGTTGAAGTTCGAGTCACTCACCCTGTATTTATTAGCAAAACTGGATACAAACTGTACCTCTCATCGGTTCCAGATGGTATAAAGCCATCAAAGCTTAATTGCATTGGCAGTGGTGGCTGTTTCCTAGCCGGTAATGCTCTAGCTACCTGAGAAATACTCTCGACTCAGGATGGGTGCTCGTATGGCTCGTGTTCTCGTATCTGGTCTGGCTGATTGGCCTCTTTGAATGACTTTGACCAGTCTGCTGGATTCACTAACTGTTTCAATCCTTTGAAAGACTTTATATGAGGCAGTGACCTGTTTAAAAGTTTTGTGGCTTCTACCATAGAAAACCAAATGTTTTCCTTGACAGTACATGTCAGTTCAAATGTGAAGACCACGCTCAGGCTCTAAGCAGCTTCCTCTATATTTGGCTTGTTTTCAGGTTAAATGGAGTTTTGATGTATTCGCTGAATTTCTAAAACGTGTTCGGCTATAAGTGTGCCTATTAAATCGATTGCTATCTTCTTTCGCGAAATAATGTTGGCTGAGGGCCGACAAAAGAAGTTGAGCAATATCAGTCCCATCATCCTGGAATCGCAATATTTAATGGGTTTGGCTACTGTCTTCGGTGGCATTTATTCTGAATCATAGAGAATGCGGGAGCAACACTGTTAAACGTACTGTGTGAGGTATTTATGATAATTAATGACGATTGACAACTTTCTACAAGCAGACAAGCCTGGTCTTGTCTGGAATATAAAGGCACATGTACATACATATGCATTTATGTATATAATTTTTGTATGACCTAAATGGGGATTACATTTTGACGATCATTTATCATTTCCTATATGAAGCTTTCGAAATACGAATTTTTCTCAAAATGTTGGTGTCCGTTTATAGAATTTAGAATTTAGAATTGTAAAAATGTCCACCCACACTTTACTGCACTAATCGAACAAGATCATTAATTCTCAAAAAAAAAATCCTATCTCAGCCAAAGTGCTTAAAAATGTACATCCAGTAATATTCGAACTTGCATTCGTAATAGTCTTACATGTGCTCGTATAAGTATAATTTGAGTGGGTTCTTCGCAAACCTATGCTTGAAGAATCAAAACCAGATATGCGGCAGGAAACAGAGACAGCAGAATCCAGAAAAAACCGATTGTATCTCTAAACCACATTCCAGGCAATCGATTGGGATGAAACAAAGTTATCATTCGGGAGCCTCTCCAAGCCCACTGAGCAAGACCTGTCATTTTCCCTGAACACTTCTCGATGTTTCTAAGCTGTACAGTGCACTATTTTCTTAAAATTAAGGCACAAGTGTGTATCTGGAATTCATGACTCAAGAATTTATCTTCTTCCAACGAGTGCATTGTTATGGATTTTTTTTTTTTTTGGGTTTAGAAAAGAAAGAAGTAGTGGTACGGAGTACCTGTGCAATTGTTTCGTATCTTTTATATTTTACTTATACGAGGGTAATAGTACGCAGGTAGTTCCTGCATTCCAATGTAAGAATAAGAAGACGAAAGGAATAAAGAAAGGAAAGAGGAATAAAATAAAGAAAAAGAAAAAAAAACGAGTATGCCTTTGGGTAGCTGAAGAATGCTGCACAATGCACGTTCAAGTGGATGATGATGATGATGATGGTGGTGATGATGGTGATGATGGTGATGATGATGGTGATGATGATGCAGCATTCCTGCATCAGAATCACCGCCACGCAGGCCGCAGACGTTTTGTCAAGCCATCGAAGATGCTATGCTGCAAAAGGACGCCAACGGATTCAAGGAAAAATAAAAAAATACTGATGTACCATAATAAAATCGAAGCAAAGTATGGTAAAAACGCGATGAAATACGAATTAAAACAGAAGAATTGTAATAAATGTGGATGAATACGTATTGAAGAAAAAAGCGAAAACCGATTTTTTTTTTTATCAAAAACCGTTGCAGGTGATTTGAGAGGAATAATGTCTCAAGCCTGCTTTTTCATGAACAGCGAATTTTTGTTTACCAAATTAAAACATATTAAGAAAGCCATAAGAAAGGCAAAAGCAACTCCTGGGATGAAAAAGCAAACCAAATTGAAGGACTTCAAGTACCTTACATTTTTATTTTAATGAAAAAGAAGGGAAAATTATTACACATCTGTGGCATCACAAACAAAAAAATAATAATAAATTTTGTTGGGGGTTCTACATATGTAATTTTACGAGTACCATTCCCGGTGATGACCAACATTAATTCGTGAAAAGCATGATCGTTACAGCGAGGTTAAAACTTGATGTGAAAACCAATGCAAGACTGTGGACTAAATTATCAATGATAGTCTTGGTTTTAGTCTTTAACTTGTTCAATTCTACTCACGCATCAAAAAACATGCGTGCAAGATGAATTTTTCTAAGTCATTTGCGATTTGTCCACAACAATCCCTGAGGTTTGTTCTTCACCTGAAATGTTCTATGTTATGTATATGTATGCAGGGTGAATGACTCGAACTCCAATTTTTTAAAATACTATAATTTTTTTATTTTTTGATAAATTTTCAAATTGTATAAGTAGTTTTCAATATGTTCGCCTTTGGCGCGAATAATGGCCTTGAGACGGCCGAAGAAAGCATCGCACGCTGCACGCAAGTGGCTCTGCGGTATTTTGGCCCATTCCTGGCGAAGTGCTGGTTTGAGGTGGTCCAAACTTTAGTATTTTTTAGTGCCTTCAAAATACCCCAGACAGAGAAATCCAACGGATTTGCATCTGGAGAATTTGCAATCCATTGTGTAGAAGAAATGAAATGTGGAACATTGTTTTTTAACCAATCTTGTTTGACACACGCTTTGTGAGACGGTGCCGAGTCTTGTTGAAATGTCCACGGTCTCCGACCGAAATGATTATTTGCCCAAGGCTTCAATATACGATCGCATTAATTTTGACGAAACGGTCCAAAAATACGAGCGGAGAGCGACCGTCGGCAGTTATGGCCGCCCAAATCATCACCATCGGTGCTGCCGGCTTTCTGGTGGCCATCCGAAGGTGTACATTTTCGAAAGACCTCTCTGGCAAGTAATCTCGGTCATTTTGTTTGTTGACATATTGCTCGATAACAAATGACGACTCATCGGAAAAAACCAAATTCGGCAACTCACCACTTACGCGCAAGCGTAGCAACTCCTTCGCTCTTTCGACTCGAACTGTTTTGTGTTGCGGTGTAAGATTGTGTGCTTTTTGGAACTTCAATGGCTTGAGCCCAAGCTAATTTTTCAGTATGTATTGCATCCGTTCCAACGATATGTTGAGCTCACGAGGCATTTTTCTTCCACTTCGAAGCGGATTTTGCTCACTTTCCGAACCATTTCTGCCGATGTTGTTGTTGTTTTTATGACCACCTCCATGGTGTTTTGCAACGCTGCCAGTATCACGGTAACGAGCTATGGTTCGAGACACAAATGATTTATTCACGTTGAGGTGCTGAAGGGCTCTAACGATAGCTACTTGTGGTTTTCCAGCCAAATATAAAGCAATCACACTATCACGTTTGAATTCCATCGCAGATAAAAATTTTTGAACACAACTATGACGCAAATCGTTTAAAAGGCTTGTAAATAATATTGGGTCTACAAGTAAGTTTGAAGCGTTTGTCAGAGATGGCACCACCAGTGGATCCCGGGCAGAAATGTCAGACCCCATGTGTTTTATTTCTAGGTTTTGTATCTGTCAATAACTTTGCAGCGTTAAATTTGAGCAGTTCTATAGGTGTCGTACATTTTATCGAGCAAAATCATGGCAAGTTTCCAGCCAAATAAACGTCATTTGCGGGAAGCGCTGCTTTTATGCTTTAATATGAAGAAAAGTGCGGCTGAGGCCTATCGTTTGCTTTCGGAAACTTATGGGGCGGAATGTATTGGTGAATTGACGTGCCGCGAGTGGTTCAAACGGTTCAAAAGTGGTGATTTTGGAGTTGAAGACAAAGATCGCCCCGGAAAGCCGAAAAGTTTTGTAGACGAGGAATTGGACGCTTTACTGGATGAGGATCCATGTCAGATTCAAGAAGAACTTGCTGCATCATTGGGCGTCACGCAACAAGCCGTTTCCCTGCGCCTAAAGGCATTGAGATTCATTCAAAAGGTTGGAAACTGGGTGCCGTACGAATTGAAGCCAAGAGACGTCGAACGGCGATTTTGCATGTCCGAAATGTTACTGCAGCGGTATAAAAACAAATCATTTTTGCATCGTATTGTCATTGGTGATGAGAAATGGATTTATTATGATAATCCTAAACGCAGAAAATCGTATACAAAGCCCGGCGAGCCCGCCCAATCGACGCCGAAACGAAATATTCACGTGAATAAGGTCATGCTCTGCATATGGTGGGATCAAAAGGGTGTCGTATACTACGAACTGCTTCCGAGTCGTGAAACCATCAAAGGACCATTATATCGAACCCAACTAATTCGTTTGAAGCGGGCATTAAAAGAAAAACGGCCAGAATATGAGACCAGGCATGAGTCCGTCATTTTTCATCACAACAACGCTCGGCCACATGTTTCGGTTTCGGTGAAAAACTATTTGGCTCGATACGTTCTTGGGCTCGAAAGACGAGAAATGTTTTTGGTCCGGAATTCATAAATTGCCAGAAAGATGGGGCAAAGTTGTAGCTTCCGATGGACGATACTTTGAATAAAGCATTGTAACTATGTTTTCATAATAAAACTTCAAATTTTGGAAAAAAAACGCTGGAAACTTACTTGTAGACCCAATAAAATTATCTGTCATGTGTCAAAATTTGAGCTGTCATGAACGGTTTGGAAATTATAGCAGTCTGAAGTTGGTTTGAGTTCGAGTCATTCAGGGTGTAGTATGGATACATAGGTATTGTCCTTTATTCTAAATGCCGTTATATATCGGAAGTGTACAGCCATTTATATTAAGCATCTCTGGCCATATTTAAATTTAAACAACGTATTGCATTGCGCAGTTAAAATTTGTTTTACACTGTCATTTACAAAAATTATCTTAATCCTAATAACAAAAGAAAAAATAGATTATGAAAGCAAGAGGAAAAATGAAAAAAGAATAGAATAGGAAAGAAGAGGAAAGATGAAGATGAATAAATATAGTTTTAAGTAATAAGAGCTAATTTTAATAGGCATACCACATTCAAAAAGTTCCCGGAATAACCACCGTGTGGCGCTCCCATTGTTCCGATTTGAGTTCTGTTTTGTTGGTAAATCTGTTGTTGACATTCTCTCTAAATCTTACCACCATAGCTTGACATTTGCAAAAGTTACGTAGCCGAGAGTACATCTATCTCTGTGTGTGTTGGCGATTTTTTACAATTTTAGAAATGGATTTAAATTTGCAACAACGAACTTGTATTCAATTTTGCGTAAAAAACGGATTTATTGGTGTGCGAACGTTGGAAATATTGGATAAGTGTTTTGGCAACGATTCTCTAAAAAAAAAAAAAAACGGTCGTTTACCAGTGACACGAGCGCGAGCGGGTCAAAAGTGGTCGTGAGTCAATCGAAGATGATGAACACAGTGGCAGACCATCGACATAGAAAACCACAAATTAACCATCAGAGAGATAGCGGAGGACTTGAACATTACCTATGGATCCGTCCAAGACATTTTAGTTAATGATTTGGGTTTCCCTCGTGTAGCAGCAAAGTTGGTGCCAAAACACCTCAATTTCATGCAAAAAAGAGATGATTTGCGAGGCTGAATCCGATCCCACATTCATCAAAAGGATCATTAATGGAGACGAGATGTGGGTTTATGAGTACGACACGCAATCCAGACATCAGGCAAGTGAATTGCGTTCACCAAATGAGCCGAGACCAAAAAAAACACGTCGTCCAGTCAAAAAAGCAGGCAATGCTCACGGTTTTCATGGATTACAACGGTGTAGTGCATCATGAATTTTCGCCAGAAGGCCAGACAGTAAACAAAGAGTATTATTTGGGCGTTATGAGACGTTTGCGTGAAGCAATTCTCCGAAAGAGACCAGAATTGTGGACAGAAAACTCGTGGATTTTGCACCATGATAACGCACCATCGCACAGTTCCATCATTATTCGTAATTTTTTGACGAAAAATGCAACAAATACCATCCAACAGCCACCGAATTCACCTGATTTGGCTCCTTGTGAATTCTTTCTCTTCAGTCGAGTTAAAAAACCACTACGGAGTAATGGAAAAATCGCGGGAAGCACTGATGGACATACCGAAAACCGAAAAATGCAACAAATACCATCCAACAGCCACCGAATTCACCTGATTTGGCTCCTTGTGAATTCTTTCTCTTCAGTCGAGTTAAAAAACCACTACGGAGTAATGGAAAAATCGCGGGAAGCACTGATGGACATACCGAAAACCGAATATAAAAAATGTTGGTATAAGTGTGTTGCAGTCGATGAGGATTACTTTGAAGGGGACAATATAGATTTAGATGAATAAACTTGTATTTTTAACTTTTTGATCAAGGTGATATGTCGTAGAACGAAATTCACACCTATCTAACTTACACGCACAGAATGAAATGTCATGTAGTAATTTGTCCACCTAAGTCAAAAGAAAATATGGCAGACGAAATGTCTGAAATTTTGACTGACATATTGAGTCTCGTGGAGACGCAATAAACGTTTCCTTGCCCGGATACTCGTAAGCCAAATAAATTAGTATTGATTATGCCTTGCTTTCAAAGAACGCTTATGAGGAGGATCAACGGTTGAAGCTGTGGTAGATACGAGTATTCAGTGCACGGATCAATGATGATTCTCAGGGGGTTAATATGGTCAACGCAACAGCAATCATATTGTAGTAACATGCTCGACTTTGGGAACTTCTCCAGAACGGCCGGCAGGATGTTTTTCTTTCTTAAAAAAAAAGAACTTAACACTCACGTGGGCATTACTACACTTAAAATGCCTGAGCACGTGTTAAGTTTTTAGAAAAATGGGACAGAGAGAGAAAGAAATATTTTTGGGCTCAGTGGTTCCGCTCCATGGGTGGCATCCAACATTTAATTTGGAGACTAAATTAATCATGTACAGCAGGGCCTCGATAATCCGAACACTCGCCAATCCGAACGACCCCCCTGAGTCCGGGAACGAGAGCGAAAATTTGAAGAATTGATTTAACTTGAGTCTACTATCACTCGCAGTGCCACATACACACCACGCAATACTAAGTCTGTTCCCTTAGGCCCGATGCACATTAGCTGCAACTTATGTGCACCAGGCCTTACTTTTTCCAGTAATTTTAAGTTAACGCGCATAGTAACCAGATGTACCGGAGAACGATATCGCTTCACATCAACAATCCCAATTATACGCAGATACAAACATTTGGATCATAAATCGTGGAAAATGACATCTCAATCCAGTACCATTACAACCTTTAGCTGTCAATCATCATCGTCAACAACAAAGGCGGGTCGTAAATTTTTGGTTGCGCAGGTGGTCAAAAGGATGACCATAGGCTAACTGCGTAGACGTAACTGTGTATCTACAGAGTGGACAGTTGCAAAGAGATTACTATAAATAGGGAGGATCTTAAATCATAAGTCATCAGTTATCAATTGTCCTTAAAAGTGAAGTCAGTAAAAACTGTCTTATGTATTTATTGAATCGGGCTCACATTTTTAATAGTCGGTTGTTGCGCAGTTTTGTTTTATTTAACACTGTTGCGTGGTGTTTCTTCGACCATTTCGTGAGCTTCAACATCGAGGACAATATCACAAAAGTTCGAGATTTTTGACAAGATTAAGCAAGGTATCTCGTTATCAGTTCTTGCAATACAGTATAACGTTGGAAAATCCACTATCTTCGACATTAAAAGCAAGGAGAGAAAAATAAAATCATTTGTAATAAACACAGAAAAGGGTCCAGGCACCAGAAAAACCTTAAAAACTCTTGAAAATTCCCAGCTTGAAGATGCTTTATTTACGTGGTTTTTAGAGCAGCGAAGAAAGGACGTCCCTTTGTCAGCTGAAGTAGCTGGAAAAGGCCGAATTTTTCCAAGAAAGACTTGAAAAAGGAAAGTTTGTTGCCAGTAGAGGATGGTTAAATAATTTTAAGAAAAGGCATGGTATACGCCAACTAAAACTAACCGGTAAGAAATTGTCGAACAATGAAGCAGCTGTGAAGCCATTCCAGGAAAAATTTATGGACGTTTGTAGGGAAAAAGATCTGATTGCAGATCAAATCTGCATATAATGCTGACGAATCAGGTTTGTACTGGAAAATGATACCAGACAAAGGGCCGGCCCCAGGTTCCAAAGTATCGAAGGATAAGATCACATTTATGTCATGCGCATACGCAACCGGAACGCACAAACTGCCTTTGCTGATTGTTGGCAAAGCACAACGACCATGTGCATTTGCAACAGCCAAAAAGTTACCAGTCCATTGCACAGGTCAAAGAAATGCTTGGGTTACAAGACCAAAATTTTTAGGGTGGCTAAAAGGGCATTTCATTCCCGAAGTAAAGAAATTTTTATTGAAAAAAAAAACCTACCGCTAAAAGCACTTTTACTTTTTGATAATGCACCAGTGCATCCACTTGAAGAAAATCTGCAATCGATCGACGAAAATTTCACTGTTTTGTACACGACTCCTAATTGCACAGCTCTTATTCAACCTATGGACCAAAATGTGATTCAAAACATTAAAGCGACATACAAGAAAAAACTCCCATTGCAAATTTTTGGCCAGCAAGAAGTTGATCCAAACTGCTTAAAAAGACCACAATGAAAGATGCAGTGTTTTCATTGGCTCAAAGTTGGCAGCAATTGTCTTAAAATTTGATTACAAAGTCTTGGAAGCCCCTGTGGCCTTTGTTATTCGAATCAGAGGAAATGTCTAGCCAAGATGTTGATAATTTTGATCATGGAGATGATCTCCCATTAAGCATTTTTCATAACAGAGGCTTTTCAGAAGTAGACATTAATAATTTCTTGTTAACCAATGATGACATTGACTGCCAGGAGGCGTTAACTGATGAAGACATAGTAAAACAAGTCATGAATCAGCAGGACATCGAAAGCGAAGAAGAATTGGAGTCATCGGAAGGATGTTGCAAGGATTCCATATACTCAAGCTCTGTCTGCCTTAAATACTTGCTTAGAATCGGCGGATGAAGTCGATATTTCGATTCCAGAAGAAAAGCAATCACACTATCACGTTTGAATTCCATCGCGGATAAAAATTTTTCAACACAACTGAGACGCAAATCGTTTAAAAGGCTTGTAAAAAATAAAATTATCTGTCATGTGTCAAAATTTGAGCTCACTATCATGAACGGTTTGGAAATTATAGCAGTCTGAAGTTGGTTGCAGTTCGAGTGTATAATCCGAACGATTCGCTAGTCCGAACAGGGTATACATTTTGGGTGTTCGGATTATCGAGCCTCTGCTGTAACTGGACTTTTTGTTATATTCTAGGCAAGCACTCATCTTACGCAAATTTAGTTGCCTGAAAAAAAGATTGTCTTTCGGGCGCGGCTGGTATTGAACCCTGAACCGTCCGATTTGGAAACCAATACACTAACTTGCCACCCGGCCGGCAGGATGTAAACTTTTCCCACGAGCATTCATTCCATGAGACTATTTTCATCAAAAGATTACAATTCTTAGTTTTAACCGCTATCGACTTTACTGTGCTTATTGCGTCCCAATCTTCGCTATACTTCGTTCATGTTTTTCCGGTATAGTAAGTGAGCTCAATTTTCTCTACTGCTGCTGTTGCCGCAATTAAGAGACTTTCGCTGCCTGCCTTCCTTGTTAGTTGCTGTTAGTTTTCCTTCGTTTGCGAGATGTTCCCTTCATTTTTAAAGCAATAAGATGTTGTTTTTTCGGTGCTATGTCACCATAGATCTCCACCGCGTGGAAAAAATTGACAAGACATTCGTCTTTGAACGGGGCCTCTTTTTCATTACATATCTGAGCTCTTGGTTCCTTCTGCTTTTCTTTAGTCTCAGTCGCAAGATTTATTGGGACACACCTAGAGTTATCATGAAGTTTATAACTCTTCGAATTAGGCTCAGAGCGTCCCTTCACAATCAACTACTTTGAATTTGTACTTTCAAGGGTCTCCAGAGCAAAAGAATGACAATGTTACCTACTTAGAGGGCGAGTTTGGTGCCATTCAACGTTACCTCACTCCCTTCCAAAAGAGTTTTTACTGAAGAAAAAAACGTACATTCCGGTGGGTGATATCTAGAAGTCCAAGATAGACGTCGCCTGTAGCTCTTTTAATCGTGAAGTATCCACAAAAGCTTGCGATTTTAAACGTTAACATTGTTTTCCGGACCACGTCATCGCAAACATTAATATTGAATCAAAATACTCGATCGATTGCACGGAAAATTTAATCTACAAAGTTTCAACTTATGCGTCATCAAACTGAGTTCTTGTAATTAAAGTTTTAAATTGTTTAATCCGCATCTAGGTGCAGGATACAAATAAGTAAAGTATAATTCTTACACTCCCCTTAATCCCAACTTATTACTTTGTGTCGACTAAAACAGGTATTCCAATAAAACCACCGACACCCATCATCAATCTTTTTAACGAGCCCAAAAAACATGACTGCGGCTAAGACTTCAAGAATAATTAAATTAATTTTCATTGCAAGTCCTTTTGGCTCTCTGTCTCTCTGATCTACGATGTGCATCTCTGCAGGCGTTCACTGTCCAAACCCATCAACATCGAAAAACTTACATTAATCTCAACGATTTAAGGAATGAAAAGGATCTCTTAGTAGATACACATGTACGTTGTACGTACATATGCACTGGTTAGAGTATCTACGAGTAATTTCATTAGAAATATGTACTTACTGTCAGACCGGTTTGGGCACACAATGGCTCTCGGTCTCGCGAAGATCATTAAACGTTCAGTTTGTATGACAGGATCGCCAGTGATTTAGTCTAAGAAGATCCGCATCCGCACCTTGTTTCGAATAAATTTCGTCTCCTTATGCTGAGGACGTGTAACCAGCCACAGCCGGTTCATCAATCTTGAGATTTTATCTCCTTCAAGACGTATACACCACTACCAGCGTGTCCTTCTGCAATTTTGTGTCGACATAAGTTTAGCTACTGCTCTTTAGATTCTTCCAAAGTGCAAGTAGAGATCTTGAAGTTATTTTCAATTATGCGCTTTTCTAATCAATTTTCAGAATGGAGTCGCGAAAGTTATTCATAGTCCTACATACACTTACTGGTGGTATAATGCACTCCATTTGGATGACTGATTGATGGCCTGAAAAGCGGAAGCGCTTTTACCGAAGCCAGAACGTATGTACAATATGTTCATACAACGAGTAGTGTTGAATATATAGTACGCACAATAAAAAAAAAAATAATAATTTAATCATTTTACATTTTACACGTCGTATTAAAGGCTATCTGCTGTCGCGTTGCTTCTCTCACGTAGGGGTCTCACGACATGCATTACCACTGCGAACTAGTGATTTTCAGTTCAGGCGCAGGTGATAACTATGCTAATTTATAGGTGTGATCTAGAGTATCGATGTGATAATTGATAGATACTTCTGCACGGCAGTAGTTCATTGGATAGGGTTGTTGTGATTTTTTTGTGATTAAAACGAGTTCAGCGGCCCTGGGAGGTCTTTCACTTTACAGGTCATTTATTTATATGATTCCCGTGCCGGTGCTGCTGAGAATTCTTTAAAAATGAAGTATCTAATTTATGTTGTTTATTTCTGTTTATACATTTTATGATACTCGTAAGTATAATGATTAAATTGCGATCTGAAAAATGTGTGTAGAATTGATCAATTATGAGTAAACAGTGTATTGTACATGCTCTGTAATTTAAACGGTCGTTTATTATGTAACAACCTTCTTTAAGCGGTAAGGTGCTTTCATTTTGACAGATTCGTCAGTTCGAACTAATTGCAATTTGTCTGTAACTGTTTTAAGTGGGAACGGCATGTCTCAAGTATTGGGTTGTACCAAGTTCTCGAGTGAACATCTGTGCCAGAACGTTAAATTTTGTAAGAATTTTAGTGTTCGTTACATTACCGTTATTTTTTTCTAGGAGTTCAAATTCGAACCCTCTTCCTTTACGAATTTAAAATGGGATATAATGCGACATTGGCAATGAAAAACATTAATGACGCATTTGAGGATGTAGCGGGAAACGAACGAACTATAAGACGTTGGTTTGGAAAGTTCCGTTCGGGAGATTTCAGCCTTGAAAATGAAACATGTGGGAAGCTAGAAACGTTAGTTGGCGACGATGTTCTCAGAGCAACGGTGGAAGATTGCACAAAGCGTGGGAGTATCCCGAATGACAATAAGTCGACACCTTTCTCTGAAATCTGCGCACCGCTTACATTAAGAAACCAAACTGAACCGTTTTTGCACCGAATGGTCACCTCTGATGAAAAGTGGATACTGTATGATAATCGTAAAAGATCTGGGCAGTAGTTTGATGCAGATGAAAAACTAAAACACACCTCCAAGCCCGATCTTCACCCAAGATGACAATTTGGTGGACATTGAATAGACCAATCCACTTTTCATTTCTTCAACCAGGAAAAACGATAAACGCTATCAAATATTGTGAGGAAATCGACATATTACATGCCAAATTGGCTGACAAGCACCCTGCGTTGGTCAATAGGCACGGTCCGATCGTTTTCCATGACAATGCTAGACCCCTCGCAAGTAACGGTGCAAAAACTGTTGCGATTGGGATTTGAAATTCTTCCGCATCCACCGTACTCTCTTGATATTTCCCCAACGTATTACCATCTTTTCCGCAATCTGGATTCATTTTGCCGGCAGAAGGTCTTCCGGAACCGAGCAGAGGTCATAAAAGTCTATGAAGATTTCATTGCCTCGAAAAGTCAGCATTTTTACGAAAAAGGAATATTTGACGTTGGAAGAATGTCATAGATCCCAACGGATCCTATTTTGATTGAATAAAAATTTACGGAAAAATAATATTGGCGCAAAATTATAGTCACCGTGTATTAGGTAGGTTTAGTAACTAACTAACTAACTAACATCAAATACAAAACTTTGTATTTAATTATAAACACTTTTTAACCTACCTACAACTAGTATTGACCTTAGAACGTATCCCCGATGAGTTTTAGTCAAACAAACCTAAAAAATTACAATTTGGGATATCAAACACAGTTTAAGGGGTACACTTTTACAAAATTGAAATGAATTTGACAGAAATGACAAAGGAAATAGCGAACAAGTTTTTCGAATCTTGAATTTTAAATTTGAATTTGGATAGCAGTTTATCAATAATGGAAGCAGAAAATGTGTTTAATTAAAAAAAAGTGAATTTTCTTTTGTGACAAAACGAGATCCAACACAGAATTGGGATCAGAGTGAAAAGAAAATGCTCTGGCAGTTGGTGGAGCAGCATATCGTAGTAGTGGAGGACAAGGGAAATGATCTGAAAATGATTTCGCGAAAAAAGGCGGCTTGGGAATCAATCGCAGCAGGGATGACTTCAGTTGGGTATCACAGGAGCACTGACTAAATAAGGCAACAATGGATAAGGATGAAGGTTTCGGCAAAAAAAGCCAATACTGTTGCTAAAAAAGAAGTTAGAGCAACTGGGAACAATATCAATGTTCCATAAACAGATTCCTCTGATCTTTTAGTTCAGGGTATGATATCTGACCAGTTGCTTGAAGATACCATATACATTGATAGCAACAGTATGTTGCCGAGTAATGCTTCTACTGATACCCACCCGAGCAGCCCCACCGCCAACTGGACTCTTGCCACATCTGCAGTCCCTTTCTTTGCAGAATTAGGCACAACTGCCAAAGCTCCCGAACCATCCATAACCACCCCTGTTGCTCCATCTTCATCGAGGAACCCTAGGGAACCTTGCGATCCTGGAAAATTGTTGCTTTGCCTCATTATATTCTGCCACAGCCAAAGGAAACTTAATGAAATGGGCCAGTAGGGAAGCGATTTTTTTTTAAATGCTCTTAATTATTTGTCCTACTGTTGCCTGTGACATTACATGCAAGGCTCCTAAAGTTGTACATAATTTAATAATGCTCTTTCAAATTTAATTGCCTCTTACTTACCAATATCACTTTGATGGATATTTCTACCAAAAAAATGAAGAGTTACAAGCACTTGTAACGATGCAGGAATAGGAAGACCACGATTTGTTACCGGCTCTTGAATATTCAGATTTTCGACCAAAAACTTGACAGCTAGCTTGTCGAATCTATACCGAGAAAAAAACTCGTCATCATCCAACTTATCGAAAGGATTTGACCGGTTTTTATATATTTTAGGCTTACTAAAAAGCTCAAAATCTTCGAAAATATCGAAATCTACAAACAAATTTTCTTGAGACATTTCACTGAAATGACATTTCAAAGCCCACACAAAGAGATAAAATTGACTTTATGTGTTATTAAGTTTAGCGCGAGGTTATAACGATAAAGTGGTTTTTATCTCGACTATAATTATCACAGCACTAGGATTAACTTTGTTACGTACTAAAATTACTTTAAAGCGGACTTTTTCTAACTATAATTTTGCGCCATTGGCTTTTAAATTCTTACTATAAAATCGAACATTTCATGTGGTACAGCCCAATAGATAAGGCGTTGAACTACTGATGACGTTGGTAAGTTTATTCCACTAGAACAAATCGCCAGTTCAGTTTTTTTTCAGTTTGTATGCATTTTTATTGTACGAGGGCGGATCAATAATTCTGTGCATTTTTGAATTTCTGACCTCTTTACTGAAACAGCAACACTGCTCCTGTCAACAGGCATTTGTCAGTTGACTCCTGTCAAAATTTAAACTTGCTGCGTCAGTTAGTTTGTGTTTGACAGCTATTTTTATCAGACTACTCACTAATTTGAGGAGAAAATGGAAAAAAGTGAATTTCGTGTGCCTATTAAGCATTATTTCTTGCGAAAAAAAACCATTACCGAGGCTAAGCTTGATAAATACTATGGGGACTCTGCACCATCGATTTCAATGGTAACAAAGTGGTTTACTGAATTTCGTTGTGGCCGTACAAGCACTGAAGATGCCGAACGTCCTGGACGCCCAGTTGAGGTCTCTACACCCGAAACAATCGAAAAAATTCACGATATGGTGTTGGCCGACCGAAGATTGAAAGTGCGAGAGATTGTGGAAGCCGTAGGGATCTCGCATGGCTCAGTGGTTTCAATTTTGAATAATCACTTGGGCATGAGAAAGCTTTTCGCAAGATGGGTGCCGCGTTTGCTCACAGTCGACCACAAACGCAATCGTGTAACAACTTCACAGGAAGGTTTGGCGTTGTTTAATCGCAATATGGAGGAGTTTTTGCGCCGTTTTGTAACCATGGACGAAACATGGATCCATCACAACACACCAGAGAACAAACAACAGTCAAAACAGTGGGTTTCTAAGGGTGAATCGGCGACAAAGAAGGCCAAGGTGGGTTTGTCAGCCAATAAAGTTATGGCGACTGTTTTTTGGGATGCACGCGGGATAATCCACATTGACTACCTTCAAAAGGGAAGAACAATCAATGGGGAATATTATGCCAACTTATTGGACCGATTCAATGACGATTTGAAAAAAAAACGACCTCATTTGGCCAAGAAAAAAGTTCTTTTCCACCAAGACAATGCAAGGGTGCACACATGTGCAGTTGCCATGGCAAAAATCCATGAATTGGGCTATGAATTGCTCCCTCATCCACCCTATTCTCCAGATTTGGCTCCGAGCGACTACTTCTTGTTCCCAAACCTGAAGAAATGGCTTGGTGGAAAAAGATTTGACTCCAATGATGAAGTCATCTCGTCATTTTGAGGACCTCGACAAATCATTTTTTTTGGAAGGGATAAAAAAATTGGAGAAGCGTTGGACAAAGTGTATAGAGCTCAAGGGAGACTACCTTGAAAAATAAAATTATTTTTTTATCAAAAAATCTGTTTTAATCCAAAAGTCACGGACTTATTGACCCGCCCTCGTGTCACTTAACTTACTCTTACTTGCTAGACAAAAAAATGCTTAAAAATTAGCTTAATTAACAAAATTATCTTATTCTAACTTGCTGGCCCCATGCGGGCACTCTAAGTTAAACCTAGCACTTAAATTATGTCTTTCGACGTATCTTGCTATTATACTATACTATTTATTTTCTATATAATTAGAACTAAGAAAACATTTTTTGCAAAAAAAAAACTTAGTAACATGACTTTTTTGTATATTTTATTATAAAACTTAAAACTAAAATCCTACAAAGAACATAAAAATAAATCTTAATCTACTTAAACTACTTACATCTAGTACATACATATACATACATAATATATATATACTTAATATATAAATACATGTATATATATATATGTATGTTCTTTTTTTTTAATTTTTTATTTTTATTAATTTTTTTTTTGTTTTTTACATATTTTTTTTTTCTTAAATCTAACTTACTCCTACTTACAACTATTTAAAACCTTGTAAGCCGGCCGTGGCTAAATAGAACAAATCGTCGACTACACCAAGTTTTCATGGTATTCAATCGTTCCAGCATTTGAAAATATATTCGTTGTGTGAAGTTTACCAAATCAGCTCAAAATGAATGATTGAACCTTAACCGAGTGATACTCGTACGACAGTTCTTGCGGTTATTTCATGCCAATCTACAACGTAGCACAACCAACTGTTGTAATTAAAACATTCTGTATTATTTTTTAAGTATGGAAAGGCTTATCAATCGTATCAAGAAAATATACGAGTATATGTATTCTATGTATATATAATCGTATTTTTGAATTTCTGAAGTACGAGGATTGTCTGAAAAGTTTCCGACCGAACAATGATACAAGACATTTTGTCTGAATTTTTTTATTTTTTTTTTTGTACATAGTCTCTTTGTAACTCTACATCTCTATAACCCGTCCAAATAGTACTTGGCGTTTTTCTCTGCAAAATAATTGTTCACGAAGGTGATTGCCTCCTCATTTGACGAAAATCTCTGTCCTCCGAGCGCAGCTTTTAGATGAGGGAACAAAATGAAGTCGCTTGGGGCTAAATCTGGTGAATAAGGCGGATGGTGCAGCAGTTCAAACCGTAATTCATGGATTTTCGCCATGGCATCCGCTGAGTTGTGAGACGGCGCCTTGTCTTGGTGAAACAGGACTTTCTTTTTCTGCAAATGTGGCCGTTTTTCGCAATTTCTGCCTTCAGCTTGTCAAGTAATGGTGCGTAGTATGCTCCTGTAATGGTTTTTCCTTTTTGAAGATAAGCGATTAAGATAACTCCTTTACTATCCCAAAAAACAGTCGCCATCACTTTACCAGCCGAAAAAACAGTTTTTGCTTTTTTTGGAGCCGGCTCGCCCTTTGCAGTCCACTGTTTTGACTAAATTTTTGTTTCGGGCGTATAACGGTGTATCCGAGTTTCATCTACAGTAATTAATCGGCGCCAAAATTCGGATTTATTGCGCCTAAACTGCGCTAACAGAGCGTTGGAAATGTTCATTCAACACGTTTTTGGTCTAACGTAAGCAAACGCGGTCGTCTAACACCATTTGGTGAACTTTAGCAATGTTATCGTCAGTGGTTGCAGTTTTTGGACGTCCCGAACGTTCATCATCTCCCAAGCTCTTACGGCCACGTTTAAATTCAGCTGCCCAAAATTTCAATGTGGTAAATGATGGTGCAGAGTCCCCATACACAGAGTCCAACTCATTTTTGATTTGCGTAGGCGTATTGCCTTTCAAAAACAAGAATTTAATAACAGCAGCTCGATACTCAATTTTTTCCATTTTCACAAAAAACACTCAAACGACTGTCACCTAAAAACTACTCGTCCAAAATGACTGAAACTTCGGTAAGTAACTGTCAAAATGTCAATGCACAACTAGCATTCACTAGCTTTTATTGACAAGTGCCGCTATCTTTACGTTGCTTTTCAGACAACCCTCGTATATGAGCTACGCCTCTGACGAGCAATTTGGAAAATGTATTAAAATATTTACGACTCAACTTATGTTAGGTAAGGTTTGCAGAGTGATGGTTAGGTAATGGGGCAAAAGGCACCATAGTATCTCATCGCCCTTAAATCTGCGAATACCCATTGTGATGGATGTGAATTGGATTGCTTTCCTTTTCTTTCCTTTCGCTTCGTTTTCCGATAGACGAGAAGACCCCGAGAAGATCACTGTTCCTACCCGTATCTTCCATTCATCCGTGAAAGTGGATACCGAATCGTTTACCATTTGCTTCTTGTCCAATGTCTCTTTGCTTGGGAAAATACAGCCGAAAAGTATTTTAAAGTCAAAATGGGGTATCATATGGTCCGTATTGAAGCATAAACCCAGTTCATTTGAAAGGAAAGTGAAAATGGCCCTTCGGGTTTCACTTCCATCCATCAAGTTGACCCATTCCCAAAGAACTTTTCGCTGCCGATTCCTGCCGGTATAGACCAACTAGAGTTTTCAGTCCTGCCGTTGGTGTCGTTCTAATGGCATGAGTTGTGCCAATTCATGCAATCCTCTGCACTTTTGTCATTAACTTATGGTCGCTAGTTTTATTTGTAGATTGCCACCATACTAAGCTACCGTAAGGTAAGCTGGGTCTGACGATAAAGGTATATATCCATTGGATAGTCTTCCTTATCCCACATACGTTATACGACTACATGTGTTGAAAGCGATCATTGCTTTCTTTGTACGTTCTTCAACATTCAGCTTCCAGTAGTAAGTTCAGTTTTATATGCAATTTGGAATTTAATGATCGCTGCATAAGTCTCTTGACATTAAAGACTATAATATTGGACAAGTCTGCACATAACATCCGTCAAAATGTACTGATTACAATCACAACATTCTGTGGTTCTAAGATTGCAAGGTAATTCTTGCATCTAACAGAATATGTCTATTTAGAAACTAGCAGGACTTTATATTTTAATTATAGAACCTGGAATTTTTACAAGTACCAATATATGATTGGTACTCGTAACTTGCACGCACCGTATAATCAGATCTAACTTCTTACTTACTAGAAGGCAAGGTTACATGTTTATTAACTGGAAGTCTATTTCCTACCAGATGGTTTATAAGTTCAATTGATCATGTACATTATTATTTTAAACGCCACTATATGGAGTCAGTAGGAGCTACTATTGTACATATATAAATTTGTAAAGTGTATTTTAGTATGAGTAGAAGTTCGTGATCCTCAAGCACAACTACGACGACATATTGTCAGGCCATGGTGGCATTCAAAAGAGCTATCATCGGATTGCTCAGACGTATTTTCACACAAAAATGAAAACACAATTATAAGGTCTGTCAGTCTGTTAAAATTCATAAGACGTTACTCAGTCTTGGGATATGATCTGGGTCGAACTAATTGAATCGTGAACCGTGGAATGCTTCTCACAGTTTCTCTTGTTTCTCCACCATAGTCGAGGAGACAAATTTTCGGAGTACCAAAGAGGATTTTAAGTAATAATGGCATTCAATTCAACGCGAAAGAATTCAGAAATCTTACGCGGTAATACAATATTATGATGAATTGCACGGTCTTTTACGACCCAACCGGACTAAAGGTTATTTCTTACCAAACTCTGAAGACCGAGCTCAGGACCTACATATCGGACAACTAGTGAGCTGTGCAATTAGGGCTTCTACTCAGGAGATAATAAAATCTACACCTTACTTTTGTTGAGAGATGTCGGTTAATGACAATAGTGAGGCAATCCCCTCCGGAAGATTCATTGCTGAATGCGGAATGTGCACGGCACTATAATTTAAGGAGAACACAAGTAAATTTTGTTTCCGAAAGGCTTTGTGCTAAGAAGAAACTTTGTTCTCTCCGTTCTGTTGTTATTTCCATAAGGTGTCCTAAAATAGAGAAGAACTGTGGCAAGGATTTGATTTTCGCACATTTGATGATAAATAGTCCAAATAATAAATGGCTGGCCCGAAAGGTACACGAGATTCAATTACCTAATGGAAGAACTTGGAAATTATAAATATGTAAGGTGTAGTTTATCGACATCTAAAAAAATAGGAGGAAGACGAGTAGTTAAACTTTTTAACATCCGCTTGTCTTACAGCTCTGAAGAAATTGACGAATTAATACTGATAACAATTCTGAATTTGTTTTCATCTAATTTCGGCGAGACGCTTAGGTAACTGACATGTTGTTTTTGCCATACATATGTATGATCCTGATTTGAATCCTAAATGGATCAACAGGCTATAAGATTGAGCGTATCTACTGGCATAAAACAAATGTTTCTGTATTAAATCGGAGGAGAGATTACAGTGAAAAGTCAAATTAAGCGCGCTTGCTTAGATGAAATCACTGTAGTGTGAACAGAAGTGGTCGGACCCAAGATTTCCCGTGGTATTGAGAAATGGGTTCAAGGCTCATATCCCCATAACGTTTTTTCACTCCTGCTTATATACTTTTTTTATATTTGAATTTAAGTTTAAACAATTTTTAATAAAAACAAATTGTGGATAGCTTTTTTGTTTTTGTTATTCCAGTTTGCGATCCTTGAGGATCCTTGTTTTTTTTTTGTCCCTTCTATTAAAACGTGAACTTTTATACGTTACAGTGTCCGGTGTAATGGATCAATTTAAATTTTCAAATTATCCCAACCATCGGCAACGCTTATATCCAATTCGGCGAAGGCCAAACTAACGATAGCAATTGATAAAGCCAATCGAGTTTATTCGCAAACTATGAAAACGATTTCTTCTAACAGAAAAATGCCATCTCCTACTGAAAACTAGATTCATAACTTTTAAATACTACCTTAGCGGAATTAACGGAAGGGTTTTCAGACTCTCAAACAAAACAAAGCTAAAGAAAGTTTTTAATGAAGCGAAAGATTTAATTACTCAAAAAACTGTATGATTCCTTTTATGCGAAGCAAATGGCTGATTCTGCTTGCACATTCTTTTAGAAAAGGTCGCAGATAAATTTTTTTTGAATGTCTGCCCTACCATTTCGCCTTTTACCTCAGAAATTCTCCATAGAGAGAAGTCGCATGAAGGCAGAGTGCATAATGTAGCCAACGGAAATTTCGTTGTCGCATTCACGTTGTGAAAGTGAAATAAGGCCAAACAAATGCACTGATCCAAGGTAAAATAAGCCCAAATCATCAACATGTAAGTATATTTGTCAATAAAAAAAAACTTGTGTCAAGATTAGATTTTTTTTACCGTATTTAATTTCTTCACTTACCTTCATTTCAAGCCCTTTCCAACGCTGCCAAACATGCTATATTTTCTGCAACATATTACTGAATATAATGCAAAGGGTTTATTTCCCTAGAAGTGTCATTCATCCACTGTGAACACTGAGGGTCACATTTGGGCAAACAAAAGTTTTGACGTTACAATTACATCCGCCTATCACCCTTTGGTATTTTGATTCACAAGTGTATTGGATAGGCGCCTGCTTGACAGTTGTTGACATACCATTAGCGGAGCGACAAAGTCGTGTGAGCAGCTTAAACCTGCGGAAAGGAAGTGGAAATCTCTTTTGTCCGCGAAGTGGGCCACGCAAGTATTGCATTTATAATACATACGAGGGGCGTTCAATATATTCTCGGTATCGATATGAAGGAAAATGCGAATTCAATTTAAATTGCTTTTATTTTTCAATATGATCTCCCCTAACATCAATGCATTTGTTACATCTTGAGATAAGCTTTTTTAAACCCTCAAAATAATAAATTTCCTCTTTCTCTGCAAAATACCGACTTGAGTTCTTCATCATCCGAAAATCTTTTTCCACGAAGACATTTTTTCAAATCCGGAAACAGGAAATAATCACTAGGGGCAAGGTCTGGACCATAGGGTGGGTGTTGGATTTCTTCGAAACCACAATCTCGCGCAGCAGCCTTGGAAACTCGCGCCGTGTGAACAGGAGCGTTGTCATGAAGAAGCAACACACCCGCTGCGAGTTTACCCCGTCTTTTCTTTTTAATTTCCTCCCGCAAATTATGCAAAGTGGAAGCGTAGGATGTGGCGTTGATGGTTTTACCTTTTTTTTTGTACTCAATGAGCAAGATTCCCTTTGAGTCCCAAAAAACTGTGGCCATGAGCTTTCGGGCAGACGGAGTGACTTTGAACTTCTTCGGGGGGTCTGTTCCTTTTTTATGCCACTGCATGGACTCTTGTTTGCTTTCAGGGTCATAGTGGTGGACCCATGTTTCGTCCCCAGTAACAATTCGATCCATAACACCGTCCGCGTTCTCACTACACATCTCCAAAAGCTCTCTACAGCATGCGATGCTCACTTTTTATCTTCGTGGCACCCACCTTGCACTGACCTTTGAAAGGTTAAGATGGTCATGAAGAATGGTGTGAATGGTACCAATTGAAAGCTTGGTGATCTCTGCCATCATTTTCACCTTTATTCGGGCATCCTCAAGAACAAGTTTTTCGACTTCTTTGATGCTTTCTGCCGTACAAGCAGTAGCCGGGGCGCCGGAGCGGGGGTCGTCCTCAATGCTCTCTCTGCCTCTCTTGAACTCACTTGACCACTTTTGCACAGTTGATAATGAAGGTGCGGAACCCTGGTAAACAGCCACCATCTCTTCATGAATAGTTTTTTGACTTTTTCCTTGCTTAGTGAGAAATTTACTTACAGCGCGATGCTCAATTTTCACCATCATCGCCTCAGTTGCCATTATGATTCTGTTTAACTAGAGATAAAACGCGAATTAATAATCACATTTATATGAAATTTTACATGAATGCACTAAAATAATAGTGTTACTTGATAAATAAGTCAATTTATATATGCAACCACAGCTTCACCCCGATACCGAGAATATCTTGAACGCCCCTCGTAGATACTCTCCTGGCAATTGTTGATATACCCTAAGCCATTGAGTCAAATAGGTTCACTTTACTCTTTTCACACTTCTTAGGATGGCAATTAATTTATATCGGCTAAACAAAATTATACACGATGAAAAGTGAAATAATGTAATACTCGGCGATTAGGATGATGATGACTTTGTGGACTATAAGGCTGATCCAGACTGGATACCAATCAAACCAAATGATTGATATTGGGTGCCGGTGGATCAAGTGGTAGTGTAATAGTTTCCAAATCGGACAGTTCGGGGCTCAATACCAGCCGTGACCGAAAGACTTATTTTCAGGCAACTAAAATCTCGCGAGATGAATGGTTGCCTAAATACAACATCAAGTCAATTTACACTAATAATTTAGTCTCCCCAATAAATGTTGGATGGCACCCATGGAGCGAAATAACCACTTGATTTAAAAATCTTTCTTTCTTTCTCTGTCCCCTTTTTCCTAAAAACTTAACATGTACTCAGGCATATTAGCATTTAACGTGGGCACACCCAACTACCCGACGCTTGAAGACTTACTTAACACCACCCAAAGCAGATGATACTCCAAAGAACCTGCCCAGCACCAGCAAAGAACAACCAAAAGAGCCTGAATCCGTGGAGAAGAAAAATCTCTTCAAAGCCATGGTCGAGCGCTAGCTAGATAAAACAATTCATTACAAGTCGGGTAAACTTAAACAAGTCATAGGAGAGTCGCATTTCTACATGACCATTGGCATAGAAACTGGGTTTCTACAAGATCTTATGTCGTTAAACACAAATCGAGAAGAGCGGAGTGGTAACATGATTAACAGGGCGTATCTACTGTGTCACTACCATTATAACATCAAAAACAACTTCTCCTAACACTACAACAACGCCTTGGTACAACTCATCACCTATTATTCAATATTTTATTCGGGAGCATGAATACATTTACATTCAATTTATAATAGACTATTTGTTGAAACTTTTGATCTAGATACTTTTTAGAAAAGTTCGCTTGAATGAATAACACTCATCGATTGCCAGTATTTTCTCTTGCGATGTGCAAATGTTTCGGCTAAAATTTACTTCTGATTGATCTTATAATTCTTGACTGCAGTAGTTTTAATATACGGTTGGGCCGTGACAAAAAGCTAACCATACATACAATGGCGATCACTAGGATGAGGCCATACATTTCGCAATCGATTATCACTCTTTATACCTGTTTGAAATTTTGTACCCGCAAACTTTTACTACCTGTGAACAGGTACATATTTTCTCAACAGGAAGTCATAAAATTAAAGGGTAAATAAGAAACGACCGGTGGAATTTCTCAAGATAAAAGAAGGAACTACTTGAAAAGCGTATAAAAAGATGCGCCACTAGGATGTATCCATTGCGAATATTTCGTTTCAGGAGTTCACATCAGCGATTTTTTTCAAAGTTTTGTTAAGAATATTTAAAAAAGCGTTGAAAAGAACTGTTTTAGTTATTTAGTTTAAAAAAAAAATGGGTTCCGGAAAGACTTTGACAACGACAGAAAGAGGAAAAATAGATGCTTTCAATGAGTTAGGACTCTAAGGCCGAGAAATTGCAAGGAGGCTTAAAAGAAGTAAGACTGTTGTAAATAGTTATCAAAATCAAAAGGGACGCACGGCAGAAGCAACAACATTGCGAGAAAAGCGGTTAATTCTACGTCGTGCTTCAAATTCTACTCTACCAGCGACTAAAATAAGGACCAACAGCGGAGTATCAGCCAGTATAGCAACGGTCCGAAGGATAATACGAAAAAGTGGTACTATACAGAGAAAAAAAACTTAAAAAGAAATCTGTTTTGAGGCAAGAACACAAAGAGCATCGAATGAATTTTGCAGGAGAATATGTCGCTTGGAGCACTGAATGGAAACGCGTTGTCTTTTCGGATGAGAAAAAGTTTAACCTTGACGGCCCCGATGGGTACAACTTTTATTACCATGATCTAAGAAAGGAGGAGCTTATTTTGGCAAGACACCACAGTCGTACATTAGGTGTAATGGTGTGGGGAGCTATTACCAACTATAGCACAATCGAGTTGGAGTTGTTGTGCACAACAGTGAACGTAAACAACTACAAATATTTCCTGGAATGGTCATTCCTGTTGTGTTTTAAGCAATAAAACTCGTGATTCCGTTCTGATAATTAGGACGTCTATGTATATTCAGACAAAGATGAACAAAGAGTGACAATGAGTTTTTTTAAAACCACATGGTGATGACTGATGACAGATGATGCTGATGACAGTTGACAAGTTAGCTCTGTTGGTTTACTCATCCACAACATCTCCCGTCTTGATTGATTATATATAGGTGTACCTTCCTTCAACTACAAGACGCTCAGGTGGAATCTGGTTTCGAACTCACTTCGAGTGCCTTGGTCTGCCTGTTCTGTATAGCTAGGTTGAGCTGTATTAGCCTGCTGTTCTTGACCTTCAGGATTCTCGCATGAATCTGACGACTCCCTTGAACTTTGATCGAATACATTTGGAGTATACGATAAGCTTTAATTTCCGATTCTGTGCTCCTTGTCAGCAGACTTGGTGGGACTTCCCTGAAAATGGAAGGGGAAGTTTAAATCACTTTTTTCTTGTACATGATGCCTAGCTCGTAATTGGTTTAGATGTCGCCTCCAGATCTTATTGCCTACTTGGACGGCATACATCACAGAACCAATTTTTGTGAGTATAATCCCTGGTACCGAGGAATGTTGGGTGTTATTGAAATTCCTTGCATAGATTGGATCAACCGGTTGAAACTGCTTCTGCCTTGCTCCATGTTTACGGTTGAACTGGTTTTCCATCTTCTGATTCTTGTGAAGAGCTTCAAAGGCTGGTGGTCTAAGCAAGTCGAGTGATATTTTAATTTTACGCCCCAACATGGCTTCAGCGGGTGTTATATTGTCGGGAAGCTGGGCGTTTGGTGTGGAGCGATAGCTTTGAAGCAAAGTCTGTAGTGCGTTAGATGTTATATCCATTCCACGCTTGAAGATGTCGACGAACTTCTCCGCCTGTCCATTTGACTGTGGGTGAAAAGGTGCAGTTCTTATATGTTTGATACCGCCTGTGGTACAAAACTCGGCGAAACTTCAAGAAGCGAACTGAGTGCCATTGTCCGACACTGTTACGTCTGGGAGCCCAAATCTTGCGTAGCACACTTATAGTAGCCGATACTGTCGTTGACGGCACAAAAAATCTCCGGCCATTTTGAGAACGAGTTCACTAATATTAAAACCATCCGACTCTGAAATGGCCCAGCGTAATCAAGATGAATTCGCGACCATGGTTTGGTTGCTACTGGCCAAAATGCTAGTGGTGCTTTCATAGGAGCGGGCGCTGCTATTCCACATGATGCACACTCTCTGACAACTTCCTGTATGTGTTCGTCTATCTGTGGCCAATACACATAGATGCGTGCTAACGCTTTCATGCGGACTATTCCTGGGTGCCCCGTATGCAACTGCTTGAGAATTCTTCTCTGCAATGATATTGGAATTACAATTTTATTTGTAAAATGCAACCTTGAACTTCGCTTAGTGCCTCTCAACGGAAATAGAACCTCTTCAGATTAATGTTCTTTAAATTTTCCGGCCACGATGTTTGAATAAACTTCCGAACTTGACTCAAAATAGGTTCAATAGCGGTCTCTCTTTGTACCAACCGAAACTTCACTGGTAGATGCTGGAAGGAATCTGACAAAACTCTGTTGACTCCAGCTTGGACGTGAATGGCGGCTATGACGAATTCCTCTTCCTTGTCAACTGCTTGACGGGTTATCAGCCGCGACAACGGCGTATCCAAACTTTATGGTATTGACGTACTCAATTTTGAAGTCATAAGTAAGTAGCACTAGACTCCAACTTTGTAAACGATGCGCTGTGAAGACAGGTATTCCCTTCTTAAAATCAAATATAGCCTACAGTGGTTGGTGATCTGTTTGCGTAAATCGTCTACCATATATCCATCTGTGAAATTGTTTTACGCAGAACACTAAAGCTTCTTTTTCCGATTGACTATAATTTTGTTTAGTCCTAGAAGCATGTGCAACTGGCTTTGTGGAACCGTCTGGAAACCTATGTAACAAAACGCCACCAATACCATCTTTAGATGCATCCCCTGCAACAAATATTTCCTTTTCCGGATCAAAATGTACTAGGAGCAGTTCAGACTGGAGTGCTGCCTTAGCCTTCTGAAAAGCAGCGCGGCATTCCATTGTCCAGACGAATTTTTCTTCCTTTCTCATCAATTTGTCTAACGGAGCACGTATTTTCCTAATTTTCGCTATAAACTGAGAATAAAAATTAACGTGTAACGTCCTTGGGTTCCGGTATGTTTGCAATAGCTGCGACTCTATTTCCATCAGGTTTTCGACCATGTTCGTCTATTACGAATCCAAGAAAACGTACACTGGACTGAAAGAAACAACATTTTTCATAATTCAGTTTAAATCCCCATTCTTGAATGCGCTGCAAGACCATCTCAAAATTATGTGCGTGCTCCTCTATAGATTTTGCCGCTACTTTAATACCATCAATGTAGGGCACTACGCCAGCTACGAGTAATCCCGATAACATGGTGCTCGTAATTTTTTGAAATATGCCAGGTCCAGTTTTAAAACCAAGTGACAATCGCAAGTACTGAAATAGTCCTTGATGTGTGTTGATTGCCAACAAGGGTCGTGACTTTTCATTTACTTTCACCTGCAAGTATGCGTCTGAGAGATCAATTGTCGAAAAGTATTTACCTCTGTTAAGTGTTACGAATATATTCTCGGGCAAGGGTGCTGGAAATTGATTTGGCTCCAGTGCATCATTGAACCCTGTTCAGAAGTCTGCATAAATTCGTACCCCTCCTTTTTGCTTTTCGAACTGCAACAATCGGTGCAGCCCATTGTGCGAAATCTACCTTCTTTATTACACCCTTATTCTCAAGGCGACTGAGTTCCTCGTCTATTAGCGGAAGCGAAGCAAATGACACTGAGTGTTTTGGCCTAAAGCACGGAATAGCACCTTGCTTGAGATCGGGGTACTTTGACTTTATTGCAGCCACCACGCACTGAATAACTTCTGTTGATTATCTTACCGATTCCTGTCCGCTGCTTTGTAACATATATGATTGCAAATAGAGTTCAAAGGAACATCAAAAAGATGTAAAGCCTCAATCCAGTCTATTCCCTGTATGTTAAGCTGTGGTATACAGGTTGTGTAGCACACTCCTTCGAATTTGTTGCCCCTAAATGACACATGGCACTGCAACTCCCCAGTCAAAACGGGAGGCTGTCCACTAGCGTTCCTAGCAGAGTGCGTTGTTGAATTGACATGCGGGCTTCCAAGCAACTTCACTGTTCCTTCGGACAATATGTATCGCTGTATCGACGCTGTATCGAACTGCAGCTGAACAGGAGAACAGGATGTCCATTTATGTACACGCCTATAAATTTACGCCGTTCAGCATTATCCACTTTCGACACTAAAAAGATACTTTTTGCTTCATGATTCGTTTTAGAATTACTAAAAAACTTTTTTTTCAAATGCCCTTTCCCCTTGCGGTGTGCTTTCGCATTACTGCAACAATCGCTGCAATTATGTGCCTTGTCGACATAATGCATACCGCCATAGAACCAGCACGGGCTCTTTGGACCTTTGGAACTCTTAGGTTTGCTCGACTGCCGTACAACTCTTACTCCATCGTTCTCTGAACGACCTTCTACAAGGGCAACACCATGTTTAAGCACAATTATGCGCTCGCATTCGCTAGCCAAATCTGTGAGGGTCAGTTTTGGATCATGTTCATCCGCCTCAAGCTTCGCCAGCAACCGCGTTCTTATGTCTAAATCACTCGAACTTGTAAGAGCACAAACAAACATAACGCATTTGGAGCGAAAAGTAACCTCCTTGACCGCCAGAATGCGCTGCTACTGCAAAAAAGGTTATGGTGCCTTGAAGTCCGTTCATATTTAGGCATACGTGCAAAATTTCAGTGCGATACTGTCTTTAGTTTTGTTGTGACAGCTGATTGTTGTTGACGTGTTTGGCATCATGTTGAGTATGGACAAAAACGATTTTCGTTCTTTCATAAAACATTATTTTTTGAGAGGCAAAACGGCGAAGGAAACAAAAGAAAAGTTGGATAAATATTACGGGGCTAATGCTCCGTCAGATTACACCGTCAAATATTGGTTTCGAGAGTTTCGTGGTGGCCGCAACTCCACTACCGATCAAGTCCGCAGCGGCAGGCCCTCAGATGCGGTTACAGAGGACAATGTCAAAAAAATACATGAAATGGTGTTGACTGACCGGAGAAAGTGAAGATGAGCGAGCTAGCAGATATCACAAAGATTAGCACTGAGCGCACACGCCATATTTTGGGCAATATTCTGCATTCCACGAATGCTCACTCCTGACCAAAAACGCGAACGGGAGAGCACTTCGAAAGAGTGTTTGGACTTGCTGATGCGGAATCGGGCGGACTTTTGGCGTCGATTGATAACTGGATTTGGATCCCTCGGACTATTATCTCTTCCCAAACCTCAAAAGATGGCTCATCAATAAAAAATTCAGCTCACGCGAGGAAATCATCGATGCCACGGAGGAGTATTTTGCAGACCTTCCGGAAAATTACTTTTCGGACGGGATCAAGAAGTTGGAAAATCGCTGGAATAAGTGTATCAAACTAAAAGGGGACTATATTGAATAAAATAAAAAAAAAAAAAACATTTAAAAAAAAATTTTTTCATTCCCAAGGAGGTTACTTTTCACTCCATCTAGTAGATCAGGTGTAATTGAAGTTAGTTTGAAGTCTTCGCACTTTTTATTAACCTTGCTCGCATATGTTTGGAAGCCGTCGCCAGTTCTCTTTTCTATTTCACTAAAGTTCAACTCCCGCGTTTTTTTTTTGGGAGGATTAGATTGGCATATCGGTTGTACGTAGTTTCGTCCAATTTCCTTAACAGCAGGATGATTGCTTGGACGCATCATCCAACTCCTCACCTTCCACGTTGAAGACATCTTCATGGCGGCTGTACCATTCAGAAAATGCAAATCCATTCTCTGGATCATAGGTGAATGTGCTTAATCCATTTGCTAGTGTCTCCATAATCCTCTCTGCTGATGATTTTATCGTGGTAGATTACGAAATGTGGCTGCTGTTGAGAGGACCATCTAGAAATGATTTCAACAGTTCTTGTTGCTGTTGCAAAATCTCCTGCGGTTTTTAGAAAAACAGCAAACTGTTCTTTGTCCATCGTACACGGGGTGATCTTCTTTTGCAAAAAATAACGTATACCTCGTCGCCACAATATGTTGTGTTTTAATCAATAAAACTCGTGACTCGTTCTGACAATTAGCTCGTCTATATTCAGACAAAGAAGAACAAAGAGTGACAACGAGTTTTTTAAAACCACATGGTGATGGCTGATAACAGATTATGCTGATAACAGTTGGCAAGTTAGCTCTGTTGGTTTATTCATCCACAACAATTTCCAAAATTGAAAACCATTTTTGGACCCATGCCTTGGATATTACAACAAGACAATGCCCCCATCCACACTTCCAGGGTTGTTAGAAGTTGGATTCAATCAGAAGACGTGGAACTTTTGCCATGGCCGCCCTATTCACTGGACTTAAACATAATCGAAAATGTTTGGGCATGGTTATCTCGTAAAGTGTATGCAGGCGGCAGACAATTTGAAGACAAGGACACTTTAATCGAAGCTATTCGTGATGCCTGGGCCCAAATTTCTCTTGATTATATTCTATGATTCTATTCCAAACCGTCTTATAGAGGTCATATCGAAAAATTGGGGGCATATTCATTATTAATGTATTGGGTCTACAAGTAAGTTTCCAGCGTTTTTTTCCAAAATTTGAAGTTTTATTATGAAAACATAGTTACAATGCTTTATTCAAAGTATCGTCCATCGGAAGCTACAACTTTCCCCCATCTTTCTGGCAATTTATGAATTCCGGACCAAAAAAATTTCTCGTCTTTCGAGCCCAAGAACGTATCGAGCCAATTTTTGATTTCCTCTACTGAGCTGAAGCGTATTCCGGTAAGAGCGTTCTGCATCGAACGAAACAAGTGGTAGTCAGATGGTGCCAAGTCTGGACTGTAAGGCGGGTGAGGCAGAATTTCCCATCCACTATTTACCAAATAGTTTTTCACCGAAACTGGAACATGTGGCCGAGAGTTGTCGTGATGAAAAATGACGGACTCATGCCTGGTCTCATATTCTGGCCGTTTTTCTTTTAATGCCCGCTTCAAACGAATTATTTGGGTTCGATATAATGGTCCTTTGATGGTTTCACCACTCGGAAGCAGTTCGTAGTATACGACACCCTTTTGATCCCACCGTATGCAGAGCATGACCTTATTCACGTGAATATTTCGTTTCGGCGTCGATTGGGCGGGCTCGCCGGGCTTTGTATACGATTTTCTGCGTTTAGGATTATCATAATAAGTCCATTTCTTATCACCAGTGATAATACGATGCAAAAATGATTTATTTTTATACCGCTGCAGTAACATTTCAGACATGCAAAATCGCCGTTCGACGCCTCTTGGCTTCAATTCGTACGGCACCCAGTTTCCAACCTTTTGAATGAATCCCAGCGCTTTTAGGCGCAGAGAAACGGCTTGTTGCGTGACGCCCAATAATGCAGCAAGTTCTTCTTGAATCTGACACGGATCCTCATCCAGTAAAGCGTCCAATTCCTAGTCTTCAAAACTTTTCGGCTTTCCGGGGCGATCTTTGTCTTCAACTCCAAAATCAATACTTTTGAACCGTTTGAACCACTCGCGGCACGTCGATTCACCAATACATTCCGCCCCATAAGTTTCCGAAAGCAAACGATAGGCCTCAGCTGCACTTTTCTTCATACTAAAGAATAAAAGCAGCGCATCCCGCAAATGACGTTTATTTGGCTGGAAACTTGCCATGATTTTGCTCGATAAAATGTACGACACCTATAGAACTGCTCAAATATAACGCTGCAAAGTTGTTGACAGATACAAAACCTACAAATAAAACACATGGGGTCTGACATTTCTGCCCGGGATTAGTGGCACATCTTTTTATACGGTTTTGAAGAAGTTCACTGTTTGATCTTGGGAAATTCCAACGGTCGTTTTGCCCTTTAATTTTATGATTTCCTGTTGAGAAAATATGTACCTGTTCACAGGTAGTAAAAGTTTGCGGGTACAAAATTTCAAACAGGTATAAAGAGTGAAAATCGATTGCAAAATGTATGGCCTCATCCTAGTGATCGCCAGTGTATAGTACATATCCAACCAAACAAAAGTACTGAAAGATGACATTATAAAATCAAAGGAACTCAAGTGATTTATCAAGAGTTCGCTTCTAATTGAACTAATTGTGAAAAAAAAAAAACATTAATACAGCAAATATTAAACAATATTAAACTCTATGTAATTAAATTTTGAAATACATACATGTTAGCAACAATTGATTGTTTTAAATCGTTTGTTTTTCTGCCGCCAGGTATTTTGTATTAATCAACGCTCCAACGTTTCCTTGCTAAAACAATCACTGCTGAATGATGCAAATTATAAAAAAAATGAGAAGCCCATCAGACAGCATCAGAAAAGGTGAATGCTTTCACAGTCGAAGAAATATGCTTCAATTAAAAACCTATTACCGTCCTCAGCGGTCATCACTTTAGCTTCGACTTCGGATGTTCTGGCCACAAATGATGTCACGTACCCCTGATGGCGTGAATAATTTTCTCACATACTCGTATGCTATCTACATCCACATGGCGTACTCGTGAACTTGTATGCTTGTAGCCAAAGCACAAATCAAATTAATTTCGACACATAATATTACCCGGAATGACATTAAGGTCCATTAGAATAATTGAGCTCCATCCGAATGATGGGCAAAAATCTAAATTTTCTTGAATGTTCAATCTGGTACATTGCTGCCTAAAGATATATCAGTCAAATCTTGATATCATGACTCATTTTCAACCAGCAACTCAAAGACCAATAGCAGAATCGAATGATTGAAATCTTTTCGACGCTACTGTGAACTTAAAAATATTTGCACCTGATTCACCACAGCATGAGTCTGGGACCCACCTAATTTTCGACTCAATTTATGGAAAATGATATAGAACGGCACGCCATTCAGGTAGAAAAAGAAATTTCGCATTGGAATGAAATCTACGAGTATCTAAACGTGCTTCCTTGATGTTACTCATCATGCTTAAAAAAGGTTTGTTCTCTCTGTCTACGAGTATTTGGCGGGCTTGGTCTACTTTTTTTGTTTCTTAATATCAAGACTGAAATTCTTCTCAAAAATCTGTGCGTGATGTTAGTGTTTATATACTCGTCCATGTACATGTTTTATAATTTTATGGGAAATGCCAAAAGCATTCGTATTCGTATTGTGACTTGCTCACAATATCTATTCATCAATTAAGGGCCGGAAGCATGGCGTGTAATTTACCCTTTCTCATGATTGCTAAAGCAACGTATCTATGGTTTTACACGTCAGCAGACACATGTTCATCCATAAGATTGTGAGCTTTTGATAAATCGTAGGTAATCTAATGGTGACTTAAGGCTCAACCTTCATGAGAAGAAAGTTGCTTGAACTATTTTTTTGTAATGCGTTAATTGTCTATTTCATTATCGAAATTAGCACGGCTTTGGTTTATAATGATAATCGTATTGCTAGAATTCGTCTTTCTACTTAAAACCTACTTAAGATGTTTCTTCTTGAATGATATTATGAAGGAGAAATTGATTCGCGGCATTCGAAAGTCATCGCATGAGCTTTCTGTTGATTAACTGATTCAATTTTTAATAAGGGGCATCATAATTTGAGATTTGCTCTGTGAGTTCCAAGTGGAAATAATAATGGCAAAAGATTTTCTACAATATTTTGAATTGAGAAAAACGTGGTATCCACTTCTGATATCCGCATCTCCTCGGACAGCCACGTTGTTGTCGAATCCTTTGAATCGGACACTATAAACTCTAAAGTAGTCCTAGACTTTACTCGCTTAGGAAAATTCACTTTTTTTGGGTGTTGGATTATAGGAATATACCAGGATCCACTCGCCAAATATAAAATTACTCGTTCACTAAATATTCTATCAAGAAAAGGTACCTTAGGTATACCGATTCAGCATTAAACTATTAGAGAAGGGGTGAAGAAAACTGAGAACGGAAACCGATATCTGGCCTGTCTTTATCTACTATAATTTGTCTGCGGCAAAAAGAGTAAAATTTAATAGCGGCCAAAAAAACTATCTAAATTCGGAAGACAGTAAAAAAAAAAAAACTAAGGAAGTAAACAGATTTTGTTTAACATTAAAGGAGCAATGAATTTTTATCGGTTTTTCGTTTGCGACGAGTACTGTCATACCCGTATGTGTATTCATGACCTTGAATAAGTATATATGATATACTTAAACTATCCGCTGGAAATATACTCGTAATAATAATAATTTTTTTAAAAAAAATATTTCTTGGACAATATTTTCTCCAAACCAAAACTGCGGGCAGAGTTGGAAAAGAAGTACAGCTTAAAAGTAACATATCCTACTATGTTACATATATCCACATTGTTGGATCTACTGCAATCAGCAATTATTAATTTTTTAAGGAGATCTCTAAACCTCTAAAAGGAGCCAAAACCGCTGTTTTTTTTTAAAAGGCCTTAATATTAGAGGTGGGACGTTTTCGGTTTTTGTGTTAACGAAACAGTTATTTAAAGCAATACACCCTGAATGACTCGAACGGCAACCAACTTCAGACTGCTATAATTTCAAAACCGTTCATGACAGTGAGCTCAAATTTTGACACATGACAGATAATTTTATTATTTACAAGCCTTTTAAACGATTTGCGTCATAGTTGTGTTGAAAAATTTTTGTCCGCGATGGAATTCAAACGTGATAGTGTGATTGCTTTATATTTGGCTGGAAAACCACAACTAGCTATCCTTAGAGCCCTCCAGCACCTCAACGTGAATAAATCATTTGTGTCTCGAACAGCTCGTTACCGTGATACTGGCAGCGTTGCAAAACGCCATGGAGGTGGTCACAAAAAAACAGCAACATCGGCATAAATGGTTCGGAATTGAGCGAAATCCTCGTCGAAGTGGAAGAAAAATGGCTCGTGACCTCAACATATCGTTGGAACGGATGCAACACATACTGAAAAATGAGCTTGGGCTCAAGCCATTGAATTTCCAAAAAGCACATGATCTTACACTACAACAGAAAAAAGTTAGAATCGAAAGAGCGAAGGAGTTGCTACGCTTGCCCGAAAAGTGGTGAGTTGCCGAATTTGGTTTTTTCCGATGAGTCGCCATTTGTTATCGAGCAATATGTCAACAAACAAAATGACCGAGTTTACTTGCCAGTGATGTCCTTCGAAAATTTACACCTTCGGATGGCCACCAGAAAGCAGGCAGCACCGATGGTGATGGTTTGGGCGACCATAACCGCCGATGGTCGCTCTCCGCTCGTATTTTTGGACGGTGGCGTCAAAATTAATACGATCGTATACCGTGAAACTGTCTTAGAGGCAGTTTTGAAGCCTTGGGCAAACAATCATTTCGGTCGGAGACCGTGGACATTTCAACAGGACTCGGCACGGTCTCACAAAGCGCGCGTCAACCAAGATTGGTTAAAAAACAATGTTCCACACTTCATTTCTTCGACACAATGGATTGCAAATTCTCCGGATGCAAATCCATTGGATTTCTCTGTCTGGGGTATTTTGAAGGCGAAGGTTGGCACTAAAAGATACCAAAGTTTGGACCACCTCAAACAAGCACTTCGCCGGGAATGGGCTAAAATACCGTAGAGCTACTTGCGTGCAGTGTGCAATGCTTTCTTCGGCCGTCTCAAGGCCATTATTCGCGCCAAAGGTGGACATATTGAAAACTTTTGATACAATTTGAAAATTGATGTATTTTCCAACATTTTTTGCTTTGGCACAATAAAATTTATCAACAAAAAAAAAATTATAGCATTTTAAAAAGTTGGAGTTAGAGTCATTCACCCTGTATAACTAATTAACTAAGTAATAAGAAGCACTAACAAGAAATTATAATCATGTACTGCGAGAAATGAAACCGTTGTTTTCAATGTAAAATAAACCCAACTTTTCCTTGTTGATTCCACTCCTGGCTGACAGTAACTACATTCACGAAACGAACGATAAAGCGTTTTCATATCTTTTAGTGCAAACGAACAAAAAAACGGAAAAAACGCAGAAAATGTTAAAAACGAAAAAAATTACTTCGCCGATCGTTCTATCGCAACGTGTTCTTTTCGAAAAATTGAAAAAACTCACGATGAGACAGTCTGAATGTGAACGTTGACAAGATATAAGAAAGAGACAGCTAGTGTTCGATTTTCATTTTAATTAAAAAGGCGCAATAATGCGCATTGTTTTGAATCTTTGAATGTGAAAAGAATTTGTGATAAGAAATTGTGGAAAGATTTGTGATAAAAAAATGGATAAACTAAACAGTATACAAGTCGAAAAATTAATAGAAGCAATAAAAGAACAACCAGTTTTGTACAATAAAAGCAGTAAGTTTTACAAACATAACACTTTAAAGGACAAAATTTGGAGGGAAATATCCGTAGTTGTTGCAGCCGATGGTAAGACCATGTTAAGTTTTTTTTACTTTGATTTTATTTAAAATAACATATTACTTTTTCAGAAAACGATTGCAAAACTGCATGGAAATCATTAAGGGACCAATTTGTCAAAGCATTAAAAGAGACAAAGGGGAAGTCTGGACAGGAGATGTTTGAGAAGAAAACGTTTAAATATTTCGACCAGCTTTTCTTCTTAAAAGATACTCTCGAACCAAGAAAGTAAGTGAAAAAATACTTTTTTATATATATGTAACATATATTAATCCTTCTCTACAACTTTCATTCCAATAGAACCAGTTGTAACTTCGACACATCCATTGATATACCTAACAATGAAATATCGGCACTTTTGAGTGCCTCTTGCGAAGAGCGGTGAAGACCGGTGTGGAAGAATCCCACTGCCAGCGCAAGTCCTTCACCGGTATCATCCAAAAGAACTTGACGATTACGTCAAGGATTTTTTAGCCGGTGTGTTAACGGAAATAAAAGTTGATTCAACCCTAAGGAGTGATAACGAATAATTTTTTATTAGTCTAGCCAACATCGTAAATAAAGCTAACTTAAACGCAAAACAAACTCGTGAAATCCAAAAACAGTTATTCAATTTTGTTATAACTAACATAGATGCAATCGATAGAATTGAAGCAAACCGATAAAAATTTCAAAAATATCATCTTGTTTTCGTTTTACTGAAAATGATTTAGGTAATTGACAAGCGTTTGTCTTAAATAGTAAGCATCCCGACTTGAGTTATGAGAACGTGAAGGTGGCAGTCCGTCCAAATCTTTCTAACCTGATTCGTTCCTCCATTCTCCAGGAATAACTTCGTTGTCTACAATTCGGTCAGCATAGTTAGAAGGACAGTAACTTGAACATTTTATAAATATTAATATGTTATGGAGAAGAACCGTGGCCTTGACAATTTTGTCGATGTTTGAAGGAAGAGCACGAATGTCGGTCTTTAAAATTCTCCATCTCGAAGACAAAATACCAAATGCATTCTCAATCGTTACTCGCACGTGAGAGAGACGTTTATTGAAGTTTTCTTCTTCTGGTTGCAATTTTCCTACAGAAAACGAACAAAATTACTATTGTAATGTTTTCTTCTGTATGTTATGTATGTATTTACCATGAAAAGGTCTCATAAGGTTTTGCCTCAAAGGAAAGGCATTATCTCCCACAAAATAGTAAGTGAACCTTATATCCGAAGACGGTAAAGTGGACAAAGAAGTTTGCCAAAAGAACTTTCAGCTAAAATGCCTCCATCACTGTGGCTTCCGTATGCTCCTATATCTACCATGGTAAAGGAATAACGTGCATCACAAACTGCCAGAAAAACAGTGCTGTGTCTTCCTTTAAAGTTGCAAAATATTGAACCGGCATTGGGTGGGCGGATAATGTTTACATGTTTCCCACCAATGCAGTTTGAAAGTTCCCAACGATTTTCAAATTCTTTCGCGATGTTCCCCCATTCAGTTAAGCCGCCAAACACCCGATCTAATAGACTTTTTTATCGGAAAAGGAATAAATGCTAGTTACGTCAAAGATGAAGAGGGCTTCGATCTTTCCTCCGATCATTCTCCAGTTATCCTCTCACTGTGTGAATCCTTGGTTAAGAAACAAAGACCACCCAGATTAACTAACAGCAAAACTCACTGGGAAGATTTCCGAATAGACGTTGTAGACAATACTGAGTTGAAAATAGCACTTAGAACGCCGTATCAACTTGAAAAAGAAGTTGAACGTTTTGTTGAAGTCATCCAGCAAGCGGCCTGGATGAACACTCCCCGCGAATCGAACCAAGTTCCCAAAGTCGGCATAAGATACCCACCGGAAATCAGAGAAATGATAAGGAAGAAACGAAGGGAGCGGAAAGCGGGCACCACAAGATAAAACGTCCTTCAATAGGCTCTGCAACTTGTTGAAAAAATCGATCAAGGACTTCAATAATCAACGTATTAATAACTACCTTGAAAGACTCACAGCGACAAAGGATACCAACTACTCCATATGGAGAGCAGTTAAAAGTGTTGGAAAGCCCCAAATACACGTGGAGCCAATAAGAAGAAACCAGGATGACTGGGCGAAAGAAGATAAGGAAAAAACTAATGTTTTCGCCGACCATCTTGCAGAAACGTTTAAACCATTCGACGGGGAAGTGCTTCCAGAGAATGTCAATACGCTAGACGTGACGACAAACTTTCCAGTAGAAAAGGCAACACTTAGGGAACTTAGACAAGTTATAGACACGCTTAAGCCCAATAAAGCCCCGGGATATGAATTAATAACGGGAGAGATACTTAAAGCGTTGCCGAAAAAAGGTTTGCTAAAGCTGCTTTATCTTATAAATGTCAGCATTAGATTAGAGCATGTACCGCACCAGTAGAAAGTAGCCGAAGTGATTATGGTTCCGAAACCCGGTAAACCGCTGACTGAAGTCAAGTCATATAGACCAATCTCGCTTCTCCCAATTACATCGAAGGTCTTCGAGCGAATCCTTCTTAATCGTCTTAAACCAATTACCGACACAAATTCCCTTTTGCCTGATCATCAATTTGGCTTTAGTTGACCAAGTGCATCGAATAACCCATGTAATTGAACGAGCAATCGAGTGTAAGTTAGTCTGTTCAAGTGCATTCCTTGACGTTTCGCAAGCCTTTGATAAGGTATGGCACGAAGGCCTAAAATATAAACTTCGACAAGCCCTACCCCAACAATTGTCTTGTATTTTAGGTTCATACCTGGAAGACCGACTCTTCCGTGTGAGACACGGAAACGAATATTCCACTTTCAAGACAATAAAGGCGGGGGTGCCGCAAGGAAGTGTACTTGGCCCTCTGCTATATTTGCTTTTTACCCGCGATATACTGCAAATGGACGACACTGTCCTAGCCACATTTGCTGATGATACTGCCATTTTGGCAACGTCTAAAACAGTCGAAGAAGCAACTGCCAAGTTGCAACGTGTCCTTACACGGATTAACAATTGGACAAAGACTTGGCGAATCGCGCTTAATGAAAACAAGTCTTTCCACGTGAACTTCACTCTCAAGAAAATTGAGAATCCACCGGTGTTTATCAACGCAGTACAAATTCCTTACGCGAACGAGACCAAATATATCTGTATGACACTCGACGTTAAACTAAAATGGAGAGCACACGTCAAGAAAAAACGTGAAGAGCTTAGCTTAGAGAACAAACTGCTATTATACAAGCAAGTGCTAAGACCGATCTGGACATATGGTGCAAAACTTTGGGGCTGTACTAAAAATAGTAACATTAATGTATTACAGACATTCCAAAACAAAGTTCTTCGAGGTATTGTTAATGCGCCGTGGTACATTAGAAACGATGATTTCCACAGAGACTTAGGAGTCGAAAACGTTCAGAACGTAATTAAAATGTTTACGCGAAAACATAATAATCGATTACAAGGTCATACGAATATTTCTGTTCAACAGATCCCCGACGAGACAAATTTATTGCGCCGTCTCAAAAGGACTAAGCCTCTCGATCTAGCGCGGTGATTAGCAGCGCGAAATTTTTCTAAAGTACACAGGAATTTTCAATGGAAAATCGCCTGCAGGATATCTTATAAAAACAAAATAAAATGCGATAGAAGAACTGCTTGTTGAGTGTGAACTCAGTCGTGGTTTGCAGAAGGGAGGTGTTTTTTAGTGAGTAAGAATCTCACACAACTATAGGCTCCGGGCCTATAGTGTCTATGAAGGACCTTCCCACGAAAAAAAAAAAAAGTGGTGCTAAATAAATTTGGTTTAGCTCATCCCACAGGGTCTGACAAGTTTCATATACGACGTTGGCAAAGGTGCTAAGATTTATTTTGAAGCTAAAGGCGAAATCTTCTCGAGAACAACCATGTGCTAGATACATACAAAATAGCAAACAGTTCATATCGCATTCCACATTAACAATGCAATTAATATTTATGTATATGCTCACATTAACGTTATAAACTGGCGACATTCCGGGGAGATTGGTTCACGTATGGAAAACTTATTGAGGCGAAAACGAATCAAATTAAGCAATATATCGAATGTTTTAGGACTCATCCGCACAGCCTTTTCAAATATTTCGCAGCCTACATATTTTAATCTATGAAAAGTTGTCTCGAAGAATCCAAGCTTGCTTCTTAGTTGGTAACTTGGTCTGACCCACCGCCTTCTGATATTCTTTTCTGATTTGTAATATTTATAAGCCGAAAGACCAATCACTGTTAACAAAATTATTCTTTTTAATTTCTTTTTATCGATCACAAATTAAAAAAGCGAATAATCAATAAAAATTATAAAATGCCGGTAAACAAACAATGGTTGACAGCAACAGAGTGACAGCCATCTGATATGGTAGTCAGAAAGAACAAGAAATATTGCCGTTGTTGTTGTTTCACTTTAACACATAGATTATACGCGGTCGCTGTCAAAATATCGAATTCATTGTGTGATTTTATGACGACAACGATTTCTCGGGCTAGACTCGTCTCGCTCTCACGCTGCATTGTGAATCGGGGAATCGGCTTATTAAAATTTTCTTTGTAAAGTAATTTAATTATCCTAATCATTAGTTTTTAGTAGAGCTTCAGATCATTCACGTGAATAAAGTGAAAAACGTGTTCACGTTATCACGTGATTTAATATTCACGTGAATGAAAATTTCACGTAAAATGACGTGAATCGCGGGAATAACGTACACAAGTAATTGCATGAAATGAACAATACAATATGAAGAAATATATATATAAGGCCATCAGAAATAAATCCAAAGAAAAAAAAAAACAAACGTTTATATTTTTATTACAAAGTATTACGATTTTGATAAAGAAAAATTAGCATATGAACATTATCTGGAAGCAAAGAAGTTCTTTTATTTGTAACAATGTTTCCGACTGTAGAAAAACAACGTTCTGAGCTGACAGAAGTTGCTGGTATGCACAAATATTGTTTTGATAAGAATGCAATAGCGGGATATTTTACTGTTTTGTGTTTCCACCATTCAAAAGGGTTAAACGTAAACCTTAGCTGAGGCTCTTCTTAGTATGATTGGAGCTGCTTTTCAAAATTTTCTGGATTGACTCTAATTTCTTGGTAAAGAAATTCCAACTCCTTTTCTGTACCGTCATTGTTTTCTGTTTGGCTAGAATCTTGAAGCTGTGCTTGAGGAAAATTTTCTTCAAGAAGTTGTTTCAACTTATCTTTTATTGCACCTCGAACAGAATAGCATTCATGCTGCAGATCTTTGTAGCGTGGAACTAGTAGAGAATCAATTTGTCTTGATGATATGGTTTCAGGTATTTCACTGATCTGTAGCTCTAACCGTTTACGTAACTCGGAAGAAAATAAATTTTTGATTTGTTTTATCATTTCGGAATCAGCATCGGATTCTTCCATATGCATTTCTAGTAGCTTATGCGCAAGTGGTCAAATCATGAATGTTGGTGAGTCCTCCCTGCTTAACACGCTGTTGAGAATTTCCATCGGGTTGAGTACGTCTGCAAGTTGTTTCATCAATGTCCACTCCTGTTCGGATATTCCCAATTTTATGGCCGATGCAAATGAAGTAACAGTTCGATCTGCTAATACGTTGGTGATTGGGCTTCGGTTTTGTATCAGTCGCCGCAGCATAAAGTAAATGGAATTCCATCTTGTGTTGTTCGCTTGTAATAAAGATTGAATTGGCAAAGACAATTGCCTCTGCTAATCTTCTAAAGCATATTTAGCTACACTAGATTGCTTAAAATGTCCAACAAGTTTGCTTGCTTTTTCGATAATTGCTTGAGTATGTTCCGACGAGATCGACTTTTTTATTGCTATTTGAAGACTGTGAATGGCACACGTCAAATTTTGTTTCTCTTGTGTTTCCTCCAAATTTCCAACTGCCCTCACGATGTTAGCAGCATTATCGGTGACAACAGCCATTACTTTTTTATCTATACCCCATTTACTTAACGTATTTTTCATATTTTGAAGGAGATTTTCAGCAGTGTGACGTACATCTACTTCATTTGCGTTAAGAGTGTACGAATGTTGAATCCAATCTTCATCTATCATGTAGGAGTCCTGTACCGCGGAGTTCCAACAATCAGATGTGCATGATGCTTTACAAGCTTTTTCTAATTTCTCCTTAATTAGGTTTTCTTTTTGCTGTCTCAAGGCCTGAAGCCCCTTTTTAATTTCTTCTTCTTTCAAAGGCTTATAATTTGGGTCAACAACAGCCATAAATTGACGGAAACTCTCGCTGGAACAAAAAGATATTGGCATTTGATTCACTGCTATCATATTTGACAGTGCCTGGTGGATTTCTTCCATTCTTTCGGGGAAACACTGCGATCTATTCGAAAGCCTTGGAAATTTGTTTCTGTGTGCAGTAGATGTTGACGGTTGGGTTGCCGCTACAGGACTGTTTGATTCGTACGTTCCATCATTTTCAGCATTGTCAATCAAGCTGAAATTAAATGTCATAATTTGTACACCTTTTAATATGGTTTATTAAAAATTTAAATTCAAAACAAAAAAAGATATAACATACCTGCTATTGGCAGAAGTAAGATTATTAACTCCATGAATAATTCATAAATGTCGCAATATTGATCCTGTCGTACCGCCGCGACAAGAGAGTGAATTACTATTAACTTCACTACACAATTCGTATATTGCTTTTTCACCTTCCTTTCGAGCATATTGCCATACCTAGCTAGGTTTCATATTTTTAATTACATACACAACTTATATTTTAAACTTTAATCATTAAAAATATCGAACAAGACCTTTCTGCAATCCGAAACAGATCAAATTCAAAAAAAACAATGTGTCAATGCAGTATAATTACTCTTAATTACTAAACAGTTCCCGAAGAAGGGATGACTACAAATATCCAGAGTTTCCAAATGCTAGGTTATTCATAAAAGAGTAAGTAGGTAGAGACATTTGTAATTTGTTTTGCTTTGCTTTCAATCAGGGAAAACCAAAAATTTTCAATTCTCATTGAAAAATTCTTCGAAAACAGGAAAAAAGACACTATTCACGTAATTTACGTGTTCACGTTAATCACATACTTCACGTGTTAGCGTATTCACGCAATTCACATGAAATTTATGTTCACGTGAAGGTGTATTTCACGTGAATCATGTGAACCCGCTTTCACGTGAAATCGTAGGCTCTAGTTTTTAGTTAAAAACGTTAATTTATAATTTTTAGTGAAAACTTGCAGTGTGCGTAGACTTACATATGTTCATCACTGTAGTATTGTAGTATCTATATCTCATATGCAAGTACATTCACACTTATTAGCACCGGGGTGAAAACTTGGCCACTTTGTTTATTTTCAAATTAATAACCGTACAAAATTTAATTACGATCATCAAATCCTATCACAAATTAGACAAAATTTTAACGATCATTCTGTTATTCACACCAATCACATACAAACACACGAATGGTCGTATAGGTACACTTTATGTAAACATATAGACATAGATATATCTACATACATACTCACATCTACCTACGTAGATGAGATACATACCTATACATACATACTATCGGCGCGATATTTCTTTTTCGCACTGCGGGTATTGCGTGTTTAGGCAATTAGTCCATCGAATTTCGAATGTCAATAAAATTGGTAAAAGAAAACGTAATTTTGTGGTGGCTTTGCGTTTTCCTTTAATTTTCCATGAACACCAAATTTTTCTGGATAACAGAAATCTTTTGATGCAGGTACGAGCAAAAGCCATTTTGACAACGATTAAGTTGATGATCGTATACGCACTGTATATATCCATACACCAGATCGAACAACGATCAACGCGATCTTGTATCAAATTTCACATACATACTCGTACATCCATATGTAACTAATTTTGCGAGTATCTATCCATGTCGGTTTTCTACGAGTTCCGCCATTCTCATGTTCAGTCGTATCCAACCTTGATGCTCTTAAGATTTTTTTCTGCTAAATATTTCAAATGCTTCTTTTCTGTCTAGTTTTATAATTTGATTGCGGCTTTCGAATTGCAGATTAAGAAAAAGATTTGATTGACATAAATTGATATTCTTTAAGATTGAAACGATTATTATGCTGTGGGTAAGAGGTATCTATCAGGTATTGATGCCAAAAGTGTATTAATTAAGTGGACAAGATACACAGGAACTGGTAAGATGAACGCTCTAATAAACGCTTTTTCTACCACAATGTCCGTTCTTTTTTTACAAATGTTTGAAGGTTTCCATCGTTTATCTTTTCAATTGATTTCTTTGAATTATGTCAGGGCATCAGGTTTAATTCGTGATATTGTACATATGTATAATTTTGAAGTCAATTTTTATATACATATGTATTGTAGATGTCGTGACTTCTCTGCCTGATGGAACTCCTTAAAAAAAATATAAAAACACGACCAGGCCTGCGTATGAAAAACGAGGTACAGCCGCACACCTTAGATTTTCCAATTTAGGCTAGTGACCAATAGAAAAAAGCATATGGGCTACATCATCGTTATTTTGGGAAATAAAACCGTCCGGACTCGACTTGCCAAACTTATAAGCACGAGTGCTGACCAGTGGACATAAAACGAGCACTATAGGCAGCGGATGATTTCCGCTTTAATGGAATTCATAAAATCAACGGTGAGGTAAAATCCCGGAACAAACCAAATAAAATCTTATCCGAGCTACTCCGACATATTTGAAGCTCAGGCCCTTAAGGATTTCCGAGAGCAAGTCAGGGTCTTTGAAAAGAGGTGGATGAGCCCCGAATGGACCAACGGCAGCGCTCACATACCCGAACGAGTTACTGGATCCGGTCTAACCGACCCCTCGTGCTAGGTGAATCTACAATATAATGAAACTGGCCCTCCAGGTTGGGGGCTGCGCCGCCTGGGTAACTGCCCGTCATGGAAAAAAAGAAAACTAAATTACGAAACAAGGACAACGAACTTCGGATCTACATGTGAAATGTTAGGCCCGTTAATAGCCCACATGCAGCTGAACAACTAGCGGAGGTTCTGGACTGCAGCAAAGCAGATGTTACCGCCATCCAAGAAATGCGATGGGATTGAGGATGAAAAACTGCGACATTTACTACCGCGATTGTTATCGACAGCAAAAGCAGGGCCTATTTGGATGCGGATTCGTTAATAGAGGCAGACTTAGGCAAGAAGTCTTGAGTTTCCGGAATGTTAACGAGCGCTTCGTAACAATCCGTATTAAGGCTAAATTTGCCAACATCAGCTTTATATGCGCGCACGCCACCACAGAAGAAAAAGATGACGACACCAAAGATAGCTTCTACGAGCTCTTGGACAAGACTTACGCGCAGTGCCCTAGCTTTGACATTAAAATTCACCTCGACGGCTTTAATGCAAAGGCTAGAAAGAGAGGGCCTCTTTGGTAGTACCGTCGAAAAGTATAACCTGCACGACATCATCTCCGCTAACGGATTCAGGCTAACCGAATTTGAGGCGTCGAAAAACATTCTCGTAGCTAGCACGCGGTTTCATAAGGGGACTTGGAGAATTCCTGATCAAACAACCGTCAATCAGATTGACCATATTGCGATCGACGCAAGGCAATCCCCTGGTTCGACGACAAGTCCCGCCAAGCACATGCAACTAAACAAGATGCACACAAAGCGGCGCTGCATAGAACGACTAGAGCTGTTTCACTCACACCAGTCGAAATGGCCTGTTTATCCGTCTCAATCACAGCGTCACTGTCTGTCCCGCTCACACTCGGTACTCATTTTAACTTATTAAAAAGAATTAACTATGAATCGGGTTTCTTTAACAAAATATTTTCCTTGTCATCAATTAAGCGTTAGCCTAGTAATTGTCATACCATTTTGGAATCCAGACTAAATACGACATCTTTTAAAGTTACTTGCCAAAATGGCACAGTACATTTTTTTGTCAGTACAGTCAGTTCAACTTGGGTGATTAATGATTTTCAGATACATGGATGGACAAAAAAGCTATATTTTAGGTAAAACCGATATATGGTAGTTATGTTTCAATTTTGGACTGTAATTTACAGAACAGTGATAATAAAAAAATTGAAAAAAAGCAAAGATTTGCGGTCACAGTACTTGAAAGATCGTCACAGGGTGTCAAATTTCTCGATTTTTTTTGAAAGCCAATAATTTCAAAAGTATTGGGCATATAACTAGCATATAGTATTCGGGCAGTTTTTTATTCAAAATTTGAACGTTTATTTACGAAAAACATGTACAACAGTATTATTCAAAGTATTGTCCATCTGAAGCTATGACTTTTTTCCATCTTTCTGGCATTTTGTGGATCCCATCCCAAAAGAACTGCGCCGGCTTGGCAGCCAAGAATGAATCAAGCCAATTTTTGATATTCTGCTCTGATGTGAACCGTATTTCAATGAGGGCGTTCTGCATCGACCGGAACAAATGGTAGTCAGAAGGGGCAAGGTCTGGGCTATAAGGCGGGTGGGGTAAGACTTCCCATCCACTGTTTTCCAAATAGTTCTTAACCGGAATAGCAACTTGGGGCCGAGCGTTGTCATGATGGAAAATTATTGTCTCGTGTCTGGTCGCATATTCCGGGCGTTTTTCGGCCACTGCTCTCTTCAAACGGATTAATTGCGTTCGGTAGCGTTGTCCATTGATGGTTTCACCCGGTTTTAGCAGCTCATAATACAGCACACCCATCTGATCCCACCAAATACAGAGCATTACCTTCGCGCCATGGATATTCGGCTTTGTCGTTGATTTGGCTGGTTGGCCGGATTTCATATATGATTTTTTGCGCTTGGGGTTGTCGTAATATATCCATTTTTCATCACCAGTAACAATCCGATGCAAAAATGATTTCCTTTTGTGGCGTTCCAACAGCATTTCGGACATGCAAAACCGCCTTTCGACGTCTCTCGGCTTGAGTTCATGTGGAACCCAATTTCCTTGCTTTTGAATATATCCAGCTGCTTTTAAACGTTTTGAAATGGCTGCTTGAGTGACACCCAAAGATTCTGCGAGCTCTTCTTGTGTTTCTCAACAATCTTCATAGAGTAATGCTTCCAGTTCTTCATCTTCAAACTTTTTTGGCTGCTCAGGACGTTCATCGTCTTCCAAGCCAAAATCACCACTTTTAAATCGTTCAAACCACTTTTGGCACGTTCGCTCAGCTAGCGCATGTTCACCATAAACTTCCACCTCCACCAAAATACGATGACTTTCGGCAGCAGTTTTCTTCATATTAAAGCAATAAAGAAGAACTCCCCGCAAAAACACTTTTTCAGGCACAAAGTTCGACATATTTGAGTGAAAAAAAATTATTGTTGTTTACGCTTCAAATGAATGACATATACTGAAATGACGTACAACAACAGTAGCTTTCCAAGGTAAGTTCCAATGGAATAATACAAGTTACGCCATCTCTTAACAAACCGCACGAATTAAGTTATAGACCAAATACATGACTTAGAGTTTTATAATTTTGTGATAACCGTCACCACTGGACCTATCACCCGTTCCCGGCTTGACGTTGATTTTTGGGACACCCTATATATGTATGTTCTATTATATACCAAATTTGGTATTTCAAAAAAACAGCCCTTCTCACCTTATTACTCACATGACATCCATTCTATTAATATGTCTTTGATTAAGGGGTTAGGCCACTCTAGGATTTTCAAACAATCGATTTTCAATGGTCCCTTAGGACCTCAAAAATAATATCCCAAAGGATTAAGGCCGGGAAATATCTCGAGGTACCGTTTTTCAAACAGTAAAATCTTTTTCAAACAAGGCTGTCAGATAGGCAGCGAGCCTATTATGAATTTTTTACACGTTTATCTCAAAACTGCATTTTTCCAGTTGGCCGCACCCATAACTTGAACAATTTTCAACCAACTCACGTCAAATTTTAAAAGTTCTTTTTTTTTATATGGCATAGTTCATTTGTTATTAACAAATTAACGTTTGATTTTGGAAGTGCGCCATTCGGCCAAAAATCAATAAATCGAAAAAATCCTACGTACTTCTCTGGTTGTACTGTTGTTATATACAATAAAAAAAAATTTAGTAACTCATCATAATTCAAAATTAACAGGAGCTTTTGGTACGGCCGTAGACCCTTCCAAATAAGAGAGGTCATCTGAGAAACGCTGCACAGCTGCCATTTTTGAATAAATTATTCTATAAAAATTATGTTTTACAGTCAATCATATGTACAATAACTTCTACCTCGATTTATTTTGTATTTTTCCTGAAAAATCACAAAAAGCCTATTTTTACAGCCTCTAGAGTGGCCTAACCCCTTAAACTACAATAAAAAAAAAGATCAGAGCCAGTCTATTTTTTTGATACCGAAAATTCCTTTTGGAAAATGCTTAAAAAAAAAACCAAAAAAAAACTTGTCGCCACTTATCGCTGGCCCAGCAGGTTCATAACCGGACAAACAAGTTGGTCAAGAATGTACATATACTCGTATCCATGAGTACTCGTACGTTTTGAACGATTTCAAATCATATTAATGTTCCTTGTCTCTTGAATGCGCTGCTGCTTCGCATTGCTTTCATGTCTGTCCACTTTTCAGAGACTTAATTTTGATTTAGGTTGCTCCTTCAACAGGATAACCTATTAAAATTCAGTTTCGCTTGACATACTTTAATCGTTTAGATATGAAAAAGGGAAAGACAAAAAAATTGTAACGTTTAAGATATACGAGGTTGTTCATAAAAAGAACATCATCCCTTTAATGGCGCTATAATTTGATTCGGGTGTCCGTTCTCAGTTTAAATCGCTCATCGATATAAAATAGAATGGCAGCGAGGCCAGACGCCGCTGTGTACAAATTTACCATCCAGAGAAATATATTTTTTCAAATTTGTGACATTGGTGAGATCCCAAAGATACGCGCATTCCTATTCTTCCATTGCGCATCTGTTTCGGAAAGGAAGTTAAAAAGTTAAACGAAAAATAAGAAAAACAACATAATACGAGTATAAATAAATAAATACGAGCATGAATCACAACAATTTGCTATTCCGATGGCGTGCAACAGATGGAGATCCTTTTTTTATTTTTAAATGGTGTGGCTCCGAGCAAAGGGTCCAGCAGAAATCTGCAGGAATCATCAAGCCCAGCACCTGATGCGTTAATGTGAAAACTGTGCATTGACCTTAAATCATCTTCATCAGCATTAAGAGCTCCAATCATCAGCTTCAGAATACCTCTAAATTCACCAAGACCGAATGAGGAATTCGCTCGGCAACGGACACAGTCAAAGCGATGAATGAATGCATAAAACGGGAGGATGTTGCTTGTTGGATGTTGTTAATGGATGGCTGCATACACTCCGAGTTTTGGACATGAGCAATTTAAAGGACAGCAAGGCAAAACATGCAATTGGCATAATAGCACTTAAGATACAAATGTATGAGTTTGTGTATATTTGCGGTTTCCTGCTACCGATGGGTGGTTATACAATAAATTGAAATTATTGATCTTGAGACATCGCCGTTAAAGGAGTTAAATGCTACAGACGTTTTGTTGAATAAAGCGTGAGAGATGCGAGCAATTAAATTAGTTTTACAGATTCAAGGGCTATTTTCGAGTGTCGTTTATTTAAACTGCAATCAGCGCTTTCCTGTGAGACTTTTACAAATCAAATTAAATAAGATGCCCAAGTTTAAAGTGGTTGCTTGAATTAATTTAAATCTTCCTGACGGCAGAGTAGCATGCGGTAAAAACGGTTTCCGTTATTGTTTTTTTTAAGACTCGATTTTTCTTGCCCAATTTTTTTTTTTGTAAAATATGAGTATAATATTCAAAATAGATACCATCAATCCCATCAACACTTCTAGTTAAATTTTACTCAAACAGATAAGTTGAAAGACGAGTCTGTGGGATCAAGTCATAACGTTCAGGTTCGTAGAACTTTCAACAATGATTGTGGTACAAATTTCGGAACAGAGGTATAGCAAATGACAATGCAATTACTTACTTACTTACTTACTTAGGTGACGTTACAGTCCGGGATGGAACTGGGCCTCAGCCATTAAGCCTTTCCAGCTAGTATAAACTCTCGCCAACGGCCTCCAGTGGCGCAGTTGGTTGAGGACCTTTCCACTTTTTTAGTCCCTCGGGGCTAAAATCGAACTCTTTGGGCCGAAGGTGTGGGGTTCATTCGTTTAATATCGTCCAGCCATCCCAAACATTCGATCTATATAACCCTGGCTAAGCCGATGTCGTTGTACAGCCTTTTTGTTTTGCCTTCGTTTACCATTTTGGTTGCTTCCGACTCAATAGTCACGAAAGCTTCATTGCCAGGATGTTGTATTCATCCTATCAATTCGATGTTGATTAGACGCAAGTAATCGTGCGAACTTAAAAAAGATCGTGCCTCTTTTGTTGTTTAGTGAGTTTTGCACATTTCTTTCTAGGGCAAAGTTTAAAAAACCTATCGTCGTCTTTTCTAAAACCTAGCTTAACATTAAAGTTATCGGGTAATTCATTATCGCTCTTGATGGAGTCATCGTGCACAACTTGACCAATTTGGCAGTGATGTCAAAACAAGACATGTCGTTGTATAGCTCGTCCCTACTTACGCTGTCATATGCGCCTTTGACCTCGACAAATAGATAGTGAACTACGATCTGAAATTCCAGGGTATTTTCCAAGATCTGCCGTAGTGTGAATATTTGATCGATGGTGGGCTTTCCTGACCAACCAGATTGTTCATGAATAGGAAACTTATTCCTCTATAGTTTTCGCCATCAAAAGGGTCTCCTTTTTGGATGGGACAAATGATGCAGACATTCCATGCTTCGGGCATGTTTTCCTCTGACCATATTTTGCAGATGAGAGTGCATGTTCAAAATCAGATCATCTCAAACTACTGTAAAGAGGGCTGTCTGCGCCAGCAGCTTCATTACACTTTAGACAATGCACTTATGCTCGTAAAACAATGTGATGGACCTTCTGTATTACACTCGAGGAAATTCTCCTACGAATATTTTGACCGCGGTTCGTATATAAGAAAACAGAGAGCCGCACGCGTTCAACATTTTCGTTCGTAATGGAAGTGGATGAACGCCCCTTTCTTCGATCGTCTTGCAATAGCTGGCGAGCATTTTAAAGTGCGAATACTACTTAGAGTTTTACAACCAGAATCCTAATCAAGTGATCATAGGGGGTTATTAACCCATGCACAGTATCCAGGAAACACATTTCGGACCACAATGCCAAACCAGCACATCTATCAGCGTGTATTTTTCTCGAAAGCAATTAAAAAATAAGGTTTAAAGTAAACTGAGTAATACTTTTATATTTTATCAGTAATCCGTACGATTCATCAATATTTTGAAACGCTAATTCTAAAAATTTTTATCCCACACTCCATTCTGTGCACAAACTTGTAAGCGTCCACTTGCAATGAAAAAAAAACTCAATCGAATCGACCTCAAATATCAAACACATAACCACTTATTCAACCACAATTACCACTACCCAATTCTTTAGTGCATCTGCTACCGAATCCTTACCTCTATCATGGTCACCACCATCTTAAACGAGATCCGAAGACGAAGACGACGGAACACCGGGTAATGATACCTTCAACTGGCAAGGCACAACATTATCATTAGTTATTCTTTTGCCATGAATTCCTCTTCAAAATGCACCCAATTGCAACTGGATGCTGCCGCTGCTGCGATTGCTGTTTCTTAGCGACTGGTTGCTTCTGCAACCAATGTGAATACTACTGCTCCAGGAGATACGTATCTTTTGATATAAAAGCACAATCAATCTTATGAAGTCCACATTCCTAACCTATACTCTCGTATATGCCAATAACTTTTCTTGTTCGGGTGAACACAGGTATTCTTGCATCGGGCATTCAACAGAAACCGGGTGCTAAGAACTTTTCAATTTTTCACTTTATCCAATATGCATCTTTTGCCATATCAAGAAAAAAAAAATAAAAAAAACCGTACAGGTCCTAGGTGGCACTCTTGCGGAATATGGTGAACGATTTGATTTTCTGCACTTTTGTGTTGAAGGTTTCATTCTATTCCCTTTTGGAAATTGTTTCGGAGCACCTTTCAAGAGTGCACCTTTTCACTTCCCTCTTTTCTTCTATCTTTGATGATAGTGGTGCTGGCGGATCAATACCTTGAGGCTAGCTGACTCTTCTCGCACCTTTTCGCATCTTTTTGCACAATGCATCGCCGACTATACATATAAGATTTCGAAAAAAAAAAAATTACTATAATTGAAATTCCATCGCTGGAAGAGGTGTGGATCTTTTTTTACAAGTATCATCCAAGAGATGTTTGTGTTCTTCAAAAGAGGGCGGTCTATATGGTTATTACTCGTTCGTATTTGTTTTCAGTATCGTCACGAGTATGTACAGAGGAAGTCTAAGAAACCTATTACAATCGATTCAGTCGACACAAAATTTATTTCCTAGAATGAAAAAGGAATTTGAGATACAACCAACGATTCAGATACATACAAATAGAGATTCACGATGTAAATGAAGGAAATCCATAATTTTTTCCACGATGGAATTGATTGAACCATGGATGGAACAAATTTTAGATTGAAATATAAAAGTCTTGCAAGAGGTTGGAGGTGGAACTTACCAATATTTTAACTAAGCGAACAATAAAGCCTAGACCTTTGTCTCTTGAGAAACGTTGTTAAATCCTATAGGCAAATCGAAGATCTGACAAGCATTGCTTTATCTGAAAGATAATAAAAAGAAATATGTATTTGGAATATGGTATGTACGAGTATAAGAGGAAAAGAAGAGTTTTATTTTGACTTTAAGCCGTTAAATTATTTTGAGATCAGTAATTATTAGAAAGCCTTACAGTCTTACAATTGCATTGAATATCACCGTTATTTATTTAATTTATAAGAACTAATATCTCTTCTGAAAAATCTTAAGTGGAATTGAAAGTGAATAATCAACAGTCGATGAATACTGGTGACAAGGAGGTTAGTTAGTAGTTTTAAATGCATTTTATTTCTTAAATCATTAATTCTTACATACTAACAAAAAATGCTTAAATGCTAGCTTAAAATTACTTAACAATCTTATACTAACTTACTGGCCCCACACAGGCACTCTAAGCTACTCTAAATTCTTATATCTATGTCTTTCGACTTTATTTACATTTTATTGAAATATTTGTATACTTAAAGCTAAGAAAAAAATTGCTAACAAAAACTTAGCATATGGACTTAATTTTTTATAAAACTTAATATCTAACTTAAAATATACCTTAGTCTACCTAACCTACATACACAATACCGGGTGACAAGGAGGTATCAATAACATGTTCCCCATAATGTGTAAGCATTTTGAGAACGCGCTACATATCAAAATAGCAAAGTCTATGCTTGAATTTTTATTTGCAGTAAAACTACTTAAAATAAATACGCACAAAATAGAGGAGTTGCTAAGATCCTTATAACAGATCTATGAGAAACAGCATAAGCTATTTCCTAAGAGAGGAAATTGCAAAACATTGGTGTTTCTTGACCTTGATCGTACAACAAAATGTAAATAACATAATATTTTTCAAAGGAAAATGCAATAATGCAACTATCTTAAGCTTGAATTCCAAATCAACCATGGGGAATTTTTATTCAAATTTGGCGCAGTCAAGCAGATCTCAGTTCTATAGTGTAAATATACCACCTTGATCAAAAAGTTCCCGCACCACACCACCGCGTGGCGCTCACCATTGTTCCGAGTTTTTTGTTTTTTTTTTGTTAAGTTGGTAAATCTGTTGTTGACATTCCCTCTAAATCTTAGCGTCATAGCTTGACACTTGCAAAAGTTACGTAGCCAAGAGTACATCTATCTCTGTGTGTGTTGGTGATTTTTTACCATTTTAGAAATGGATTTAAATTTGCAACAACGAACTTGTATTCAATTTTGCGTAAAAAAACGGATTTACTGGTGCGCGAACGTTGGAAATGTTGGAAAACTGTTTCGGCAACGATTCTCTAAAGAAAACGGTCGTTTACCAGTGGCACGAGCGGTTCAAAAGTGGTCGTGAGTCAATGGAAGATGATGAACGCAGAGGCAGACCATCGACATCGAAAACCGATGAAAACATTGATGAAGTAAAAGAAATGTTGGTCAATAACCGCAAATTAACCATCAGAGAGATAGCGGAGGACTTGAACATTGCCTATGGATCCGTCCAAGGCATTGTGGTTAATGATTTGTGTTTCCGTCGTGTAGCAGCAAAGTTGGTGCCAAAAGGCCGCAATTTCATGCAAAAAACAGACCGTGTTGACGTCGCAAATGAAATGATTTGCGAGGCTGAATCCGATTCCACATTCATCAAAAGGATTATTACTGGAGACGAGACGTGGGTTTATGAGTACGACACGCAGTCCAGACATCACGCAAGTGAATGGCGTTCACCAAATGAGCCGAGACCAAAAAACCACGTCGTCTTCAGACAAAAAAGAAGGCAATGCTCACGGTTTTCATGGATTACAACGGTGTAGTGCATCATAAATTTTTGCCAGAAGGCCAGTAAACAAAGAGTATTATTTGGGCGTTATGAGACGTTTGCGTGAAGCAATTCGCCGAAAGAGACCAGAATTGTGGGCAGAAAACTCGTGCATTTTGCACCATCATTATTCGTAATTTTGTGAAGAAAAATGCAACAAATATCATCCAACAGCCACCGAATTCACCTGATTTGGCTCCCTGTGACTTCTTTCTGTTCAATCGAATTAAAAAACCACTACGGGGAAGGCGTTTCAGCAGCCGAGAGGAAGTAATGGAAAAATCGCAGGAAGCACTGATGGGCATACCGAAAACCGAATATAAAAAATGCTTCGAGGATTGGATCAAGCGCTGGCATAAGTGTGTTGTAGTCGATGGGGATTAAGTTGAAGAGGACAATATAGATTTAGATGAATAAACTGTATTTTTAATTTTCTGAATAAATTCCGGGAACTTTTTGATGATGTGGTATTTACAAATATATAGGAAATAATTTTCTGTTGAGTTTTGGTCGGACCCTTCCGGCCCTTTGTTTTTAAACTCAACCTAAATCCTAAATAGTGTGCCGGAAATAGATCTTCAAAAAACATTAAAATTAAATAGTTTTATAAAAAAAAAGATTAAAAAAACAGACAAAACGAAGGAGAAACCATTGTCTAGAGTTTAGATACACTCAAACCTAAAAGAAAAAATAAACTGACTCACAAGCAAAACTACTGATCCAAAGGAAATAATTTTTTCGATTACCAGAGCTCCAAAAATTTGTTAATCCAGAAAATTTAAAAATTTTGCATTCGAAAATTTAGTTGTGCAAGAACTTTGCCTAACTGGGCCACAGTATGCCATTTGGAGACGATAAAAAATTGTAGGTCACTATATCTATGTACAAAAATTATTAGACGAAAAGCACTGTGAGTCCAGTCTATGCTACACGGACCACAAACTTATTTGTTAAGATGGCATTGCGACAGAAAAAGGTTATAAGATCAATAGAACTAAATACATATCTATAACAATGAAAATCATGTATGTTACAATCCTTAGCGAGAATTTACTGTAGAAATTACCAATTTAAAATTTGCGAAAAAATGGCTCCAGTAACTTGAGATCTCTTCACCCAAATTTCAACCTTACCAGAGTAACCTCCCACAGATTTTATAAACATTGAATTAGTCTCACTGTTGAATTAATGTACCAAACTAAGGTAGCCATCTAGATTGACAAAATAACTATAAAAATTGCAATTTTCAATTCTCCTTGTCCACTTTTTATTGCCTCTACTAATGGTAAACACAAGTGAAAATATGTACAGAACTACATTTCCACCAACGTGGAAAATAAGTTATTAGAGTTTTAATGTATACACTTACGAGCACGTAGATTATAAATTGTAGTAAATCATTTTAAGATCTGTACAATTAATGGAACCGAAGGTTATAAAAATGGACCTGAGAACATCATAAAAATATTGCTGTGGGAAAATGGAAATGACAAAGTTTATTGCATCCGGATTGATTGTACTGAATTCAATGGAGGGAAAAATCCAGACCCGCGTAGCGGAAGATGTACAGCAAACGTAAGTACATTCTCCGAAAGACAAAACTCTGAAACCAAAACAAAACCAAGTAATACGTAAAGTACGAGTATACTCTACCTTGAGCAGCATTCCTGTATGGGTTCGAATGCATCATCTGGAAGCTTACAGCTATTTGTGAAGTGCTGTCAGTGTTTGTAAGTGAGTGTTCGAATGGACTATTTGTCAGAATAAACCATCAGGAATTTGTGATTGTGATTTTTTCCTTAATCGTATGGAATAAACCGATATACACTTCATTGTTCCACCTTAATTATAACCTTTATATACATACATGTGAACTGCAGGATTTTGAAAGATTCTGACTCGTATACGAGGGTTGTCTGAAAAGTTTGATACAAGAAATTTTTTCTCAAATTTTTTGTTTATTTTTCTACATAGTCTCCTTGTAACTCTACACACTTCTCCCAGCGATGCTCCCATCTCTCTAACCCGTCCAAATCATGAATTTTCGCCATGGCAACCGCTGAGGTGTGAGACGGCGCGTTGTCTTGGTGAAACAAGATTTTCTTTTTCTGCAAATGTGGTCGTTTTTCCGCAATTTCTGCCTTCAGCTTGGCAAGTAATGATGCGTAGTATGCTCCTATAATGGTTTTTCCTTTTTGAAGATAATCGATTAAGATAACTCCTTTACTATCCCAAAAAACAGTCGCCATCACTTTCGAAAAAATAGTTTTTGCTTTTTTTGGAGCCGGCTCGCCCTTTGTAGTCCACTGTTTTGACTGAATTTTTGTTTCGGGCGTATAACGGTGTATCCAAGTTTCATCCACAGGCGCCAAAACTTGGATTTATTGCTCCTAAACTGCGCCAACAGAGCGTTGGAAATGTTCATTCGAACACATTTTTGGTCTAATGTAAGCAAATGCGGCACGCAACGCGCGGACAGCTTTCTCATGCCTAAATCTTGATTTAATATGTAACAAACACGTTCTTTGGACATTTTCATAACCTCTACTATCTCTCTCACTTTAATTCGGCGGTCGTCTAACACCATTTGGTGAATTTTAGCAATGTTATCGTCAGTGGTTGCAGTTTTTGGACGTCGCGAACGTTCATCATCTCCCAAGCTCTTACGGCCACGTTTAAATTCAGCTGCCCAAAATTTCACTGTGGTAAATGATGGTGCAGAGTCCCCATACACAGAGTCCAACTCATTTTTGATTTGCGTAGGGGTATTGACTTTCAAAAACAGGATTTTAATGCTCGATACTCAATTTTTTCCATTTTCACAAAAAACACTCACATCGACTCACTCAAACAACTGTCAACTAAAAACTGCTCCTCCAAAACGACTGAAACTTCGGTAAGTAACTGTCAAAAGATGCACAACTAGCATTCACTAGCTTTTATTGAAGAGTGCCGCTATCTTTACGTTGCGGTCGGACAACCCTCGTATATGCACAATTTTATTTTTTTTTTTAAATTAACGTCTATAGTGAAATGCGGGCCTTACTACGTTTAGTCTTTGTTAATTTTAGCTATTCCTTAAAACTTAATAAATGTCTAAATTAGAATACTTCTGACATCTGTCCACAAATTGAAATGCTAACATACCGTTGATGACGCACCAAAGAAGTGGTCACTTGATCATCTCCATTTCTACAAAGTTACTCGTATAGCCTACAAATTCTTACAGAATGACTGTAATGCAACCGTCGAGCAAATTGCAAGGTAGAATAGTTCTCACAGTCAGCAAAGCACTTCATGAGGCTCTGGTCGGTTTGGCATTGAATTACCAGCGTACTCTTGTCAAATGGTCATTTTATTGTTAGAGTCACGGATACTGAGGTGCAGCAAGTTTGTCATGGAGAGCGTTATAAAGGTGGAAGTTATGAGGAAAATGTCAGCGATACAAATCGGAGCATAGAAGAGTGTAGCTACTCGTATGCATGGATGGATGCACAGACGTATGGATCATTTTCCTGCCATTAAATGAGGAAACATAAACTTTGTGTAGTTTTTCCCTCTGGTGGTATCTTACGACAATTATGTGTGATCCATTGCCTTATCCCTAGACGGTATTGCTCTGAGGTATTGTTGCTAAAATACCGTGACAATGTTTAGAAGAATTGCTAAGTGGGTGGAAATTTGTTACGTGCGTCGTCTGTGGAATGGGAAATAAACCAAGAAGGGGAATGGACAATAAATAGTAAAGTGATTTTCTGTTGGGCTTTGTATTAAATTAACTGCGGAAGGTAAGTACGAGTAATTATAAGATCTGGCACAAAGGTGTAGACATTTAAAGAATTTCAAACACTCGACCAAAAAGGATGCAATTTATTATGTCAACCCTCGGCATTGGAGGAATTGGAGGAATTGGAGAACATAAAAATATGTAGATGCAAAATGATCGCAAGTCTTGTCTGCTTTGAAACTCAAGTGGAAAATTTTAATGTTATTAACAATTGTGTACGAACCCAGCCTGCGCCCGCCCCCCAAGGTTCCTTGACAGCAATAAATTAAACAAATTAAAGTGTATATAGATAGATAGATAGATAGATAGATATAGATAATTTTATTTCATATAGTAATCAGAGTATAATTCAAACACAATTCATTAAAAAATGTTAAAACTAGTTTAACGCACAAAACTTATGTATGTATGTATTAAGTAAGTATCGCTTACACGGTAAGATAATAAAATCTTTTAAAGTGTGAAAGTCTCAAATTTTTTTAAAAGTTTTAGATACAAATATGCGCAAGTATGTGTATGTATAACAATAATAATAGTAAGTAAATTTACAATTTATATATAAAAAAAAGAAGAAAAAAACAGAAAGAGACGGTTGATATTACAACAAATTAAACATTTTAACTTCTAATTGTTTCATTGGCCAGATATTTTAAGAGAGATGACTTAAATTTATTAGTGCTTCTAATTTTCCTAATATTTATGGGCAAGGAATTCCACAGCCGTACAGAATTTACGAAAAATTGGCGTTCAGAGGTCAAGCAGGCATAGCTCGTTTGAAAAAGCATACATGATCTACCTGACTGAAGGAAGCGTAGCTTATTGAATAGGCATGCCGGTTGTTTAGTTTGAATTATATCATGCAAGAGAATAAGGGTTCTATATTTGAGCACGTTATCAAATGTACATCCGCTGATTTGTTTTGAGTAAAAGGAAATATGGTCATACCGTTTCAGGTCAAATACAAAGCGGGCAATATTATTACATACGACATTGAGCTTTCTTCTGGAGTCGTAGTCAGGGCAGCAAAAGATCTCAGAACAATAGAACAGAATCGGCATTAGTAGGGTTTTCACTAACAAAAGCTTTGTCCGTGTAGGGATAAAGCTCCACCGTAAACCTTACCTATAATGGCGTTTATCTGGATAGACCAGGTAAGTGTCCGGTTAAAAATCAGACCAAGGTTGTTGGCGGAGTCAACGTACTTTATTGGACTTTGAGGTAGATGGATTGATGGAAAGTGAGTAACATCCAATTTTCTTTTATGGATCACAAGTGCTTTTGTCTTTTGCGTATTAAGATGCAGTTCGTTGTTAGCCGAGCAAACAAGTATACGCTGGAGATCTTCAGTTACCTGTGCAGTGGCTTCATGAATTAAATTCATTGGAAAGGTTGGGCAGTTCATTTACATAGAGCGAGAAAAGCAATAGTCCAAGAATACAGCCTTGCGGTACTCCCCTCTTTACTGACAAAGGACTTGAACATCGGTTAGCCGCTACAACCCGTTACTGTCTCCCTTCTAAATAGGAAAATATAAGTTTTGTGTAGGGCAATGAAAAATTAAACTCTTCCCTAAGCTTTGAGCAAAGAATAGTGCGGTTAACCGTGTCGAATGCTTTCGAAAAGTCAAGTAATGTAAGGATTGTAACACGGTTTTCATCAACAGCTTCTCTAATTTCATCGACGACCATTAACAACGCAGTCTTGCAACTTCGTTTTTGACGGAAACCAGATTGGTTCTCGCAAAGCAGTTTTTTAGTCAAAAGATAGTTTTGTATCTGAATTAGAATGCATTTTTCAAAAACTTTTGAAAATGAGTAAATCAAGCAAATTTTTGATATTCTGCTCTGATGTGAACCGTATTTCAGTGAGGGCGTTCTGCATCGACCGGAACAAATGGTAGTCAGAAGGGGTAAGGTCTATAAGGCGGGTGGTGTAAGACTTCCCATCCACTGTTTTCCACATAGTTCTTAACCGGAATAGCAACGTGGGGCAGAGCGTTGTCATGATGGAAAATTATTGCCTCGTGTCTGGTCGCATATTCCGGGGGTTTTTCGGCCACTGCTCTCTTCAAACGGATTAATTGTGTTCGGTAGCGTTGTGTGTCCATTTATGGTTTCACCCGGTTTTAGCAGCTCATAATATAGCACACCCATCTGATCCCACCAAATACAGAGCATTACCTTCGGGCCATGGATATTCGGCCATATGATTTTTTGCGCTTGCGGTTGTCGTAATGGATCCATTTTTCATCACCAGTAACAATCCGATGCAAAAATGACTTCCTTTTGTGGCGTTCCAGCAGCATTTCGGACATGCAAAACCGCCTTTCGACGTCTCTCGGCTTGAGTTCATGTGGAACCCCATTTCCTTGCTTTTGAATATATCCAGCTGCTTTTAAACGTTTTGAAATCGTTGCTTGAGTGACACCCAAAGATTCTGCGAGCTCTTCTTGTGTTTGGCAACAATCTTCAAAGAGTAATGCTTCCAGTTCTTCATCTTCAAACTTTTTTAGCTGCCCAGGACGTTCATCGTCTCCCAAGCCAAAATCACCACTTTTAAATCGTGCAAACCATTTTTGGCACGTTCGCTCAGCTAGCGCATGTTCACCATAAACTTCCACCTCCACCAAAATACGATGACATTCGGCAGCAGTTTTCTTCATATTAAAGCAATGAAGAACTCCCCGCAAAAAAAAACTTTTCAGGCACAAAGTTCGACATATTTGAGTGGGAAAAAATTATTGTTGTTTACGCTTCAAATGAATGACATATACTGAGATGACGTACAATGACAGTAGCTTTCAACGCATGTCCCAATGGAATAATACAAGTTACGCCATCTCTTAGCAAACCGCACGAATTTATAGAACCAATAATTTGCGCGCGCTCAAGGGACTATTTTTTTTAGTACCCTTAAAATGTTTTACACAACGCGGACGAAGGAAAATCAGGGAGGATGGAAAGAGAGGTACCGGTGAACGTTGGCTTTAAATGTTTGAAGGTTATAATGACTAGGAAATGAGCTAGGCGGGGCATTCCATAAGCGAGTTGTACGAATGACTCACGATATTTTAGAGTCTAAGTCCGAAAGTGGGCTTGAGGGTATACTGATGAGCATTCATAGCGAGACGGGTGTTACGGTTAAAGGTTTGAAGGGGCGGAATGATACTGGCGATATCTATGGAGCACTGGTGGTGGAAATAGCTATAAAACAGAGTGAGACAAGAGACAGTACGTCGGTGTTCGAGGGTGTCAATTGATTGACTGATATAAGTATCACCAATGAGTTTTATCGCACGGTTTTGAATCCTATCTAGCAGGTGCAGAGATGTTTGAGGAGCCTTATGTATTGTGGCCAGATCAAAGGGGGTAAAATATTTCTTACATCGCTTGAGGAAACATAGACATTTCGCAGCATTTTTGACGATATCGAATATGTGGTCATTCCGACGTAAGTTGTCACTGACACATATACCGAGTATGGAAAGTTTATCGGTTTCGACGATGCAAGTGCCATTCATGGATAACGGCTGGGTATTTGAATTTCGCTTTAATGATAGCAGACAACATAGAGTTTTAGAAGCATTAAATTCAACTCGGTTCATAGTTCCCCAATTGGTTATGCTGTTAATATCGGAATTTAATGAGCTTAACATACGCTGCCGTTCCCGTTCTACAGCCGAAGAGCAGGGACGTGAGTCCGGGAACGAATATGAAAAGCAGAGAGTACTGGCGACAGCAAAGGAGTATATTGGATTAGAGGTAGCAGACAAGAGATCATTGATGAAAATTAAAAGAAGTGTCGGAGACAGAACGGAGCCCTGAGGCACACCATAATTTTTTTTATGAATATCAGACTTGAAACCGTGCAAAACAACTTGAATTTAGCGTTCCGAAAGGTAATTTCTAATCCATTGAAGAAGAGAGCCATCGATCCCAAAAAAGCACGCATTTTCGACAACAGAGCCTGATGTCAAACTCTGTCAAATATCAAGTACAACTATCTTGCTTTCGCCAGATTGATGCACGCTTTGGTTCCACTTTTCAGTGAGACATGCCATCAAATCACCACTGTTGCTACGAAAATCGTACTGCCGGTCATTAAGACGTTTTCGTGTTTCGAAATATTTCATGAGCTGACGGTTTGTCAGCGTTTCCATGACCTTGGAAAGAAGGGACGTAAATGCAATGGGTCTGTAGGAAGAGAGAGAGGAAGATTCGCCTTTTTTAGGGAAGGGCTGGACAAATGCTGTTTTCCATCTGCTCGGAAAGAGTCCTAAAGAGTAGGATTGATGAAAAAGCTTACGCAGTGGTTTTGCTAGCGTGGAAGAAGACCTCTTCAGAAGAAGAGGAGATATACCATTTGGACCAGCGGATTTATGTATGTTAAGATCTTTAAGTACATTTGTTCACTACACAAGTGCGAAAGTGGATTCGTCCCATTGAAGATGCGACGCACTCTTGAGGGGAGAGTACATCAACGCAGTACTTATCAGGATGAGAAGTTGAAAACTGGTCCAGGGTGTTGGCGGTATGACTTTCAACGTCTGGTATTCGTGTGGGCTCATTTACAAGCTGGGTTAAGTTATTTTCCGCAGCGAAGATCTCAACACACCGTCATTCGGGTGTTGTCTGTCCAGAATGTCGAAGCCACCCAGAATTGTGTATATTAAAATCGCCCGTACTAACGATTTCAGTATGAGGATACAGGGATTCAATTCTTTGAATGGAGTCAGACCGCGCTAAGAAAAGAATAATGGCACAGATAGCTTCAGATCAGAGTGATCTGAGACGTGTTGGCGGGGATCTACCTGTGTTTCACTAAGTGCCAAAACAGCTGGTCTGTATTTGCAGACCTGGACGTACACAGAAAAGTGATTACTTTTTAGCCCGCGTGTATTGGCAATATCCACTCTGAATTCCCGAGTTGTTATAACAAAACACAAACACAAAAAACACAAACACCGACGTTGCTAAGCGCAGATGTGAAGTACAAATCCAGAGTTGGTTTACCGAATCAAATTGTTGTAGGGGCATACCCTTACAACAATACGAAACAGCACACCAACAAAATTCATACCCACAGCCCGCTATCCATCGGTTGTTACATACGCTCAGTCACCTATGTGGGAAATAAATTAGCGGAGCGAAATTTAAGCACGTCTGAACTAATTGACTGTCGGAAGATACGTCTTACTTTTACAGATCATCCATTTTCGTAATTAAATTGAATAACAAAAATGCGTTGTTGCGTGGTAAACGACTCCATGACTAAAAATGCCAAAGATTATATGACAAATGTCAAAAAGAGTAGCCAGATTGCTGAATTAAATGACAGTAGTTGACAGCCAACATCCACACCATCTGTTGGTTCACCCTTTACAAACGTCTTTCACCTACTTTAAGGAACTGCCTACCACACAGTTTCTATCATCTGAATAATGGCGAAATACCCTCAAAGACATAAAGTGACAGATGATGTATTAGTCTGGAAATATACAGTGTGTCCCAGATTTGTACGGTCAAACGATCAAGGATGATAGATTTTGGTGAGACAAGTAACAACTTTTTGTTAACCTATTTTGAACTTAAAGAATGTATGAAATCGTTAAATTGTTTTACTAATTATACTAACCGTGGGGAACAAATCCATGAAACATGAAAAAATTCGTAAAAACAAGCCAACAATAACCATCCTAACGTGTTAGATATGTACCACTTTTTTGTGGAGCTTGTGATTCCTGTTTTACTTAAAGCAAAATTCATTCAACTTAATGCAAAATTGGTAATGATAAAGCCAAATACAGGGTGCGTTTTATGTTCCAGGCTGATTTTATTTGGTCGATCGGTCAATTTATAACCAAAAAAATATATTTAAAAAATATTGCGTGATTTTTTTGTTTAGTTAATTATGTTCCAAGCAAGTCTGCCATTCAGTGTGTAATGAATAATTTAATAAAAATTTGCGTACATAAGGAGATAGCAAACGCTTGCCTGAAAATATTGATTAATATTCATTACACGCTGAATTGTTGACTTGATTGGCACATGATTAACACCAACAAAAAATCTTGCGATTTTCTTCGTGTATTCACACTTTAAAAATTATTTGAACAAAATGTTTCCATGGCTTCAACACGTTGTTATAGGGTACGATGCACTGTAGTAAATTGATATCAGCCATTCGGACGGACTGTCAAATATAAGATTACAAATGACAGTCGAACCAAAAAGACCACTAAACAAAGTCGACCTAAAACATAAAATGTTGCCTGTATGTAGAGCATCCAACATAGCCTATCATCCGTAGAAGTTTGACCGTACGAAATTTGCAAAATTGCACTCAGCGGGATTTTAGACCAGACTAGGCATAGCATATCGTGAACACAGACATAAGAAATACTCTAGTCACTCCAAAATGACCTGGGTTCAGGAGAAACTTGAAGTTAAAGACGCTCTACGTACCAGATCCGCATAACTACCGAAAATGTCATCTAATACGAATCTCACGGCGTCAGAATATTTTGAAGTCAAAACACTAGAACGCAAACTAATCTTTCAAGATGACAGACTGTATTTGGGATAAACTCCAAGAGCACCGTGGAGTTATTCCACTATGAATGCCCGACTTATGCTGCTATAAGATCTGTAGAGCCAGGTGGTGACAGCTAGTCCCTGAGACTTATAAGATACAGAATCTAGCTGTGACTTATCTGAGAAGTTTTCTAATTCTAGCTGATAAGCCAACTCTCTGATTTATCGATACATTTTGGCCTTCCCAACTTTATATCTTCTGTACTCTACCAGATATTTCCAGACAATCATGATCCAAAAGACTTGAAGAACAGTCAAATAAAAACACCATTAGTCGTTCCACCAAAGAAGGACACAAAGGAAAAGAATTATTAGGTGGCGCAAAAGTTATCACCCTAAAGAAAGATGCTATAATTTTTGCAAATGGCGGCAAATGTCAGTTCTACTTTGATATTTGTGAAGTAAACAAATACAAAATACACGCCAACAAGACATGAATCGCTATACTCTTAAAGAACTTATATCGCTATACTCTTAAATTTCATCAGCGGGGTTGGCGCAGCGTGAATTTCGGCGCAGATTTACCGGTCATCCGACACCAACTGGGCAATCTCGACTAGAAGAGTATGGGACAACACGAGATACTGTCAGGTCTGGTCGGCCCCGGAGCAACCTTTCTGCTGACAATATCGCAGCTGTGGTTGAAGATGTCGCAGAGGACCCCGGAGTATCGACCAGACAACGTGTCACGCAAATAGACGTCAATCGGCGGTCTTTACAGAGAATTTTGGTGAAAGACTGTAAGATGTCCCCTTACAAAGTGCAAACAGTGCATCAGCTGTTAGCTGTTGACCGCCATGCGCGTGCAACTTACGCTCAAGCCTAATCTCTCGTCTTAGCGATTTGTTTGATTTAACCGTTCCAGACTTCCATTTGTCAGGTTTTTTGAAGTCACGAGTCTTTTCAACAAGCCTCAGAATCTTGAAGCCCTCAAAGAGAATATCCGTCAAAAATGCGAGGACATATCGCCGGAAGTCCTAGGAAGAATGACGGAGAATTCCATAAATAGAGCCCGAATGGTCATCAATTCTGGCGGTGGTCATTTGGCTGATATCATTTTCTCGACTTAATGGAAAAAAATTCAAGACATCGAATAAACATAATCCAAAAGCAGAACCAAAGTTTTTCATTTATAAAAACAAAAATTACAGCCAAAGACCATCGGGTGGCAACTTTTGCGCTACCTTGTACATCGATTGCACTGCAAATGAAGAGAGAACACACCCATAGCGAAGCATATACCCTTGTGTTCTCCTACATTATTTCACATTTCAAATATGTAGCAGGGTGCAGCATCCTCATGTCCACCTTGGGATTGGAATTTTCGACTCAAGCATAACCGCAAAGGTATAATTGTACTAATAGCGAATAAAATGGTGAGAACTTACGAAAACTTACGCCTTTTCCTTGGTTTTGGGAACTCTAATTAAGGACCTGGATAAGGGAAAGTCAAAATAAATACTCCATCCTAGTGTTATCCCATCAGAAGGAGAGACACAACCAGTAATTTTTATCGATTTAATCGCAAATTCCGCTCGTCTGTATTCATGTGTACGGATGCGAATACGAATATCTCTCAAAAGCTTTGCTTTAATAACTGCATTCCACCTCATTTTTGTTTTCATTCTTTATGGTTCCAGTCGCGCGGCGAAGTTATGATCCATTGTTGCATTAAATGCACTCGTTTCGTCATCCTCCTCATTATACTCGTATGCGGCTTTGGCTACGTGTAATCCGAGATTCGTACAAAAGATGAATCCGTAGGACGTTGATAATTATACCTTATCGTACAATAATACGGGCTTGAATGCACATACAGCACAAAAAAAGAGACCAGTGCACAAACTGCTACGAAGGTCCGCATGCATTTTGATCTCGATGATGATCGATGAAAATGATTATGAGAATGGACGCAGATCGGCAAACAATGAGGAGGATTGAAACCTAAGTAGGATGCTCCGAAGTAACTGAAATGAGTTCCGAATTCGATTTTCTTTTTTTCTTTCAACATCTTCACTGAACGTAGAAAATGAATACGAAGTTTGGCAGAATATCGTTCTAGAAAAATAATTTACAAAAAAAACATCGTTTACCTTTTTTTAATGTTAATGACAACATCACTCATATCGGGTGTACTATATATTCAACCCTCCTATCCAGTTTTGAATGCATTCATTTGCTGAATAAGACCAAATTGCTCTCATGAAAAACATTTAAAATGTGCACACTAAGTCTGCGCAATCGATTTGAAACTGCCATCATTTAGCAGGAATTCGAATGCATAGTTTAAAGTCATAACAATCAAATAAATCGTTTAAAATCATTTACGTGAGTGGATATCTATTACAACGAACATACACACTTATCAATCGCATCTTCTTACTTAAGTAGTTACGTCCATACTTCCTTAGCTGATGTTAAACGGGGTCAAGCCTTATCCTGATCTCTTAAAACGGTGATACTAGTCGCACATTTGGATGAAGAAGATGCGACTTCGTGATGATATTGAACTATTGACAATTGCTTGGAGAGTTTGCGAATTGCGTCAATGAATCCTTAAATAAAAGTCATCATATTTTGGTCATGTTTATGGGTTTTAGTAAAGTATTTGAATACACTAAACCATGCAAAGTTACTGGAAGCGCTTGAACGGATTGGTATACGAGGAGTGATGGCGGACTGGCTAAGGGATTACCAGCTCAACAGGGCCTTTTGTGTAAAAATCAAGGACGTTTACAGTGAAAAGAAGCATGTACAATATGGAGTTCATCAAGGGTCGATACTAGATCCAATTCTTTTCATTTTGTACACAAACGAACTCTTCGCACTTTTGAACATAGCATTCCATTTGCTTACGCAGATGACACCGCGATAGTTTTGCACCACAGGTCTCTGGAGACGGCAACAAGACTAATGCAGGCAGAGTTTAATAATGCAGTCAAATGGTGTCACGACAATGGCTTAGTAATCAACGCGGCAAAAACAAAGATGATGCATATCCGAAGTCCAAATCATAAAGCTACGCAGGAGCGAGTATTTTTTCAAAATGATGCCTGCCCTAAATAAAGCAAACGCTTAATTGACGTCGTAGAAAGCTTTAAATACCTAGGAGTCATCATTGATAGCCATTTAATCTGGGACAAGCAAATTAACAAGATACGCACTGATTTAAGGAAGGCTTCATTTGCATTGGCGCATCTAAGAAATCATGCAACACCACAAATTTTGGAGCTGGTATACTACGCCTTGATAGAATCCAAATTAAGGTATAGAATACTGGCCTGGGGTAACGCCTCCAAAACACATATCGAGAAGCTACAAAAACTCCAAAATTCTTCGTTGAGGCTAATAAACTGCGGAACTGTTCCTGACGAAAGAAAATTTAAGGCACTTGAGGTGCGAAATATCTTCAAGATGACTTTGGTATTGGAATACTATAGTGACATCCGCTTTCAAAGGCCGATCGAACATGAAATCAACACCAGAAGACGTGCTACTAGTATTTTACAAGTGCCCTGTAACTACAATAACTACGGTAAAAGGCAGCTCAAATATAGCGTTCCCACAGTATTAAATGTGTTGCAGAAAAACGTGCGTTAAAATACGTCTTTGACTTTACTCACACGTATATGTTTCTAGCCAAACTATTTAATTGCCGACCGCGCATTATTTGCATTTCCTCAGTATATTCCCATACTTCGGTGGAATATATCATTACAAAATGGGTGCGGCTTTTAGAAAGCTTTTCGAAAGTATTTTCTTAGTAACTCACCCAAAAGAGTCGCAAATGAGTACTCGTATTAAGTCGGCAGCAAAATATTTAAAAACATCAGAGGCATTTATGAGAAAGTGGATAAAGAGGTATGAAATAGAGTGACTAAAGCAAGCACATCCATTAAGGACAATAAGGAAGTTGTGAATTGTTTCGGAGAAGCCCCACAATAAGTTTGAACAATGCAAAAGAAAAATTGTCCAGAAAAGAAATTAAAGTGTCCATCAACCTAAACCGCTAATGACCCAAAAACATATTGAAAAGAGCAAGAGCAGCTGAGCAACGTATAATTTAGACCGGGATTGGAGCAACATCATAGTTATACCTATAGATAAGTCCTCTTTTTTTGTTTATAGTTATTGGAAGAAAGATAATAGTTTCTGCAACGCACCGTAAAATATCCAGCAAAAGTTCGTGTTTATGGATACTTCTCGGAAAGTTAATACTATAGTATTCACACAAAACCTCGATGCAGACTTCGTGGTAAAATTATACCAAAAGGGTTTGCCAAAGACTGCCGAATCTTTGTATGGGCCATACAATTACGACTGGATTTTGCAAGAGGATAGCGATCCAAAACATCGGAGTCACCTCTGCATGCAATGCAAAGAGGAAAATGGTATAGAAACGTTAGATTGGCCGTCCCAAAGACCTGATGCGAATCAAATAGAAATTGTGTGGTCTTTAATGAAGCAGAGATTTAAGGGAAAAGTAATAATAAAGGAAAAAAAACATCTTCCGCACGTCGCACTGTGGGGCAGAATGTACCCAAAGCCGGCATAAAACTGAAAATTGAATTGCGACGTAAAGTTCTTACGCTATTATTTTCGTATGCATACCTGCGGCCTAGTATCAGCCAGATCAGAAAATCCGTTATCTTTAATAAATCTCACAAAATATACACCAGTTGCAGGCATTAGTTCGAAGTGATAACAATTGTGTTCTTTCAGCTTTGTTTTTTAACGATTTTTCTTAATTTTTTTTCGCTGCTTTTTATTCCACAAACAATTTTTTTGTTATGGAATCTTCAACATCAGGTATTAAGCAAGCTTCAAACAAATATTATTTTTAAAATAGTGCTATCCGATGAAATTTTTCATTATAATTTATATGACACTGCGAAAAGGCAATTTTTTTTTCCTTTACTATCAAAGATCGATTGAATTGATTATGTTCCGGGTCAGTCCTGAAGTTTTTTTTTTTTTACTGAATCCTGAAGAGTAGAATTTGTGCACTTAGGAATCGTTAAAATTGTCGTACTTGCCCTCTTCTTTATAGTATATTTTTTAATGTGTGACTATGTGTTTAAATAAATGTCCTCTTGTTCCTTTCCTGTACTTATATTAATTTTTTCTGATTTAGGAACAAGTTCTAATACACTATTTGTTACCAGACAAGAGCTTGTGAATATTCTTAGAAGTTCTGGATATTTAAACATGGCAGAGTAGTTGAACTTTCTAACAGAACAACTAAAATATCGAACAAAATATTTTGATAATAAGGACCTGCTAAAACGAATATCACATTTTAAATCTGAATACAAGTCGCGATGGTTTAAAGCTAGTAGAACTAGTGATAGGTTTTTAAAGCAAAATAAAACGTGTCTGGAAACATCTATTTCATTTTTAAGTGCATTTGAAAATAAACGCGGTCGTCCAGTTACTTCTTTTAAGTCATCTTCTGCGCGAATGAAACGTCAAAAGATAAAACACATTCGAGAATCTGAACCTGTTTCTGTTTTAAGTTTTGCTACACAAATGAGTCTTCGGCTTTCAGTGCAATCTCAAGCATCAAAATTGTTGCAGGAAATAACCTCCAAAACTCCAAACCGTGCAGAAAAATATATAAAGGCTTACGAAAGATCAAACGAATCACAAATTACTGTAATGACAGGTGAAGATGCTCTTGCTGTAGTAGTAGAAGCAAAATTATCTAGAAATCATTACAATGTAATTAGGGCGAGTGCCCCGGAAAAATTCCCGTCCTATAAAGTTGTTCAAAATGCAAAAAAAGAATGCTACCCATCACAGGAACATATGAAAGTAAGTAGCATTTCAGGTGAAGTAACTTTATAAGTTCTGCTTGATCTCACTGTGCAGCGGCTACTTCAAACACAGAAAACTGTTCTGGATTTATTAGAAAATGCAGAATTAAAAAGCCTTACTCTTTACACGAAGTGGGGTTTTGAGGGCAGCTCGGGGCATAGCTCCTATAAGCAAGCCTTTCATGGGCTTCAAGCTTCTGATTCGGCAGTTTTTATCACTTGTCTTGTTCCACTCCGTCTCAATTACGGAGCTAAGATTTTATGGCAGAACCCGCGTCCAGCTTCTACGAGATACTGTCGACCCTTAAAAATTGAATATGTTAAAGAGACAGGAGATATTTCAAGAGCAGAAAAAAAACAGAGTAAATGCCGAGATTAAAGAGTTAGTAAGCACTAAAACAATGTTGGATGACAGATTATTTGTAGTGATCCACAACTTAATTTTTACAATGGTTGATGGCAAAATATGCAATGCGCTAACAGATACTTCATCGACGCAAAAATGCTACTTATGCGGCGCTGTTTCTCATAACTTTAATCAGATTGAAGAAATGATTAAATTACCTGTAAAAACAGAACATTTAGAGTTCGGGCTTTCCGTTTTACATGGGTGGATACGTTTCTTCGAGTGCCTTTTTCATTTTTCATATATAGTAAATTACCAATTAAAAAGTGGCAAGCTAGAGGAAACGATAAAATAATTGTTGCAGAAAATAAAGCGCGGATTCAGAGGGAATTTAGAGAAAAATGCGGGCTGATCATTGATACACCTAAGCCGGGATTCGGCAATTCAAATGATGGCAACACGGCCAGACGATTTTTTCAATCCGCGGAGCTTTCAGCTGAAATAACAAAATTAGACATTGAATTGCACACAATTATGATAGTTGTGTCAAGTGGCCACGAAATTGATGTCAACCGGTTCAGAACTTTTTCTTACGAAATAGCCAGATACTCTGTATCTAAGTACCCCTGGTACAACATGTCACCCATATTGCATAAATATTTCATTCACGGTCCTGTAATAGTCTCCTTTGCTTTGCTGCCTATCGGACAGTTGAGTGAGGAAGCGCAAGAAGCAAGAAACAAGGATTTTAAAAACTATAGGGAACATTACTCGTGTAAGTGCAGTCGCGAAAAAACTAATCTTGATGTCTTCAACTGTTTCTTGTTAAGTTCAGATCCATATATTGCAAGTAAACAGAAGCTGCCCGTAAAAAAAACTTCAACATCTTCCTGGAGAATAAATTTAATTAAAATCTCCCACTAAAGCGATGGTTAGTTTTTTTCTTATTCTGGCGAAAAATTTTTTATTTTTACCTATTGGGGCACTATGATGAAAATTGTATACTTTAAAGATTCTGGTTGTACGCCTGTGAATTGATGCCAGCTTTAAGGTCCATCTGCCCCACTGTGCGTCGTGACACAAATTTGGAGAGACCTAAGTTTAGATTATGTGCAAAAATTAAGTTGCACTAGACGATGCCAAGCAATTATAAATAATATTGATGACTGTACTCCGGACTAACATAATTGCGCAATTCGTTTTTATATATACTTTAATAAAAAAATATGGTTACGAGTGATAAAATTCTGGCATTTTTCATTGTTTTTTTTAGACGCACGTTTTTGTTTAACACACTGTACATATATCGTACATATATATCACGCCAGCTATTTCGAAACAATATACGGAAAGGTTATAAGTCTTCACTTTACTATCTTGACTTTATTTTGGTTTAATTGACCAAACTTTTAGCCTCCAGACCTTTAGTTTCAAACGCCATTTACTACTCCATCACACGGTTGCTTCGGAATTTATTGTATTGAAACGCTCTTGGCTTAAACCTCTGCAAATTCTTTAATCTAGTCACATTAGATTTCTGGAAATATTGTTGGATACTGAATCGGTTCAGTGATTTCTTGCCACAGGAGTTGTCCATTTCAGACCGATTCTTCATTGTTTGAGCGTTGAAGATATATTTGTTTGGAAGTCACTTAACAATTACTGCACGAGCAGCAAGGCTAGGTATCTCCGTTGATCTAAGTCCGTCTCCAGACGTTCAGCCTATAAAACAGTTTTACTTACGGACTGGACTATCTTTTCCCATCTTGCTGTTACACTAAAGTAGCATTGCGCTTATATTTCGGGAAATTCCCTCTGGTGACCTGTTTGTATTGTATTCCTTTTTGGTTGGTATTAACGAGTAATGATAACGATTATCGGGATAGCCCGAAGGTGTTAATTTAAGCATTCCTCTGTATTGGCTTTTTCATAAATTTTGAGAGAATACTAGATGGAGTGAAAAGTGACCTCCTTGGGAATTAAAAATTTTTTTTTTAAATGGTTTTTTTATTTTATTCAATATAGTCCCCTTTTAGTTTGATACACTTATTCCAGCGATTTTCAAACTTCTTGATCTCGTCCGAAAAGTAATTTTCCTGAAGGTCTGCAAAATACTCCTCCGTTGCGTCGATGATTTTCTCGCGTGAGCTAAATTTTTTATTGATGAGCCATCTTTTGAGGTTTGGGAAGAGATAATAGTCCGAGGGATCCAATCCAGTTACCAATCCGCCAAAAGTCCTCCCGATTCCGCAACAGCAAGTCCAAACACTCTTTCAAAATGCTCTCGCGTTCGTGTTTTTGGTCATGTGCGGCACCCAGCGGCAGAATAACTTTTTCATATGCAGAATATTGCGCAAAATATGGTGTGTGCGCTCAGTACTAATCTTTGTGGTATCTGCTAGCTCGCGCACTTTCACTTTCCGGTCAGCCAACACCATTTCATGTATTTTTTTTACATTGTCCTCTGTAACCGCATCGGAGGGCGTGCCGCTGCGGACTTGATCGGTAGTGGAGTTTCGGCCACCATGAAACTCTCGAAACCAATATTTGCCGGTGTAATCTGACGGAGCATTAACCCCGTAATATTTATCAAAATTTTCTTTTGTTTCCTTCTCCGTTTTGCCTCTCAAAAAATAATGTTTTATGAGAGAATGAAAATCGTTTTTGTCCATACTCAACATGATGCCAAACACGTCAACAACAATCAGCTGTCAACAAAACAAACCTAAAGACAGTATCGCACTGAAATTTGGCATGTCTGCCTAAATATAAACGGACTTCAAGGCACCATAACCTTTTTTGCAGTAGCAGCGCATTCTGGCGGTCAAGGAGGTCACTTTTCACTCCATCTTGGATAAGGCATTTATCCGCCCAAAAGTGGAGTACAATGCCCACATCTGGTCAGGTGCTCCTAAAACTTCTCTGCACCTGGTGATACTAATATCAGGCAATCAATTGGCACCCTCGAACACCGACGTAATGTCTCCTGTCTCACTTTGTTTTATCGCTATTCCCACCACCAGTGCTCCATTGAAATCCCCAGTAGCATTCCACCCATTCAAACTTTCAACCGTAACACCCGTCTCGCTGTGAATACTCTTCAGTATACTCTCAAGCCCATTTTTGGGCATACTCTAAAATATCGATATTCTTTCTTAAGCCGTACAACTCGCTTATGGAATGCCCTGCCGATCTCTGTGTTTCCTGGTCGTTATAACTTGCAAACATTTAAAAACAATATACATCGGTACCTGTCCTTTCTTCCTCCCTAAATTTCTTTCGCCCGCGCAGTGTACGAACATTTTAAGGGTACAAAAACCCCTTGAGCGCACGCCGATTATAACACAAAAAAAAAAAACACCAACCCCAGCTACTAAAAAATTACAATAAGGGGATAGGCGAAGTGGATCTTCACGACAATGCAGCGCAGAATTACTACATTGGAATCAGATCTAAAAAGAGGTATTGGCCATTATGGATCTCAATTTTGAATTCTGCTGTTGTTAACGCATGGAAACTCTACTGCTTCATTCGTCGCTATTTGAAAAGAAATATTCTTCATCAAAAAGACTTTCGGGTGGCGAATTATTATTCTTGTTAATGACAGGGGATGAAAAGGAATCTGAGGGCGTTGAAGAAAACGAGGGGAGAGACGTCAATGATTCGTCAATATTATTAAACGACCGTCATCCAGTAAATCTTCCGCGATTCAGAGGACAGCATCTCATAATTAAAATTGAGAACAACGAGAAATGGAAATGTAAATTGTGTCATAAGCCCAATTCATATTTGTGCACGAGATGCAACATCGCACTTCATACTCATTGTTTTGAGTTCTATCACTTAAAACAAAAAATACAATGAATATTTTGTTGTCATTTTTATAAAACATTTGTTTTATACTGAATAAAATATAAAAGGTGGCTTACTTTTTAAAATGCTATAATTTTTTTATTTTTTGATAAACTTTATTGTGCCAAAGCAAAAAATGTTGGAAAATACATCAATTTTCCAATTGTATCAGTAGTTTTCAATATGTCCACCTTTGGCGCGAATAATGGCCTGAAGACGGCCGAAGAAAGCATCGCACGCTGCACGCAAGTGGCTCTGCGGTATTTTAGCCCATTCCCGGCGAAGTGCTTGTTTGAGGTGGTCCGAACTTTGGTATTTTTTAGTGCCAACCTTCGCCTTCAAAATACCCCAGACAGAGAAATCCAACGGATTTGCATTCGGAGAATTTGCAATCCATTGTGTCGAAGAAATGAAGTGTGGAACATTGTTTTTTAACCAATCTTGGTTGACGCGCGCTTTGTGAGACGTTGCCGAGTCTTGTTGAAATGTCCGCGGTCTCCGACCGAAATGATTGTTTGCCCAAGGCTTCAATACTGCCTCTAAGACAGTTTCAAGGTATACGATCGCATTAATTTTGACGCCACGCTACGGTTCAAAAATACGAGCGGAGAGCGACCATTGGCGGTTATGGCGGCCCAAATCATCACCATCGGTGCTGCCTGCTTTCTGGTGGCCATCTGAACGTGTAAATTCTCAAAGTACCTCTCTGGCAAGTAAACTCGGTCATTTTGTTTGTCGACATATTGCTCGATAACAAATGGCGACTCATCGGAAAAAAACAAATTCGGCAACTCACCACTTTTCGGGCAAGCGTAGCAACTCCTTCGCTCTTTCGATTCTAACTTTTTTCTGTTGTAGTGTAAGATCATGTGCTTTTTGAAACTTCAATGGCTTGAGCCCAAGCTCATTTTTCAGTATGTGTTGCATCCGTTCCAACGATATGTTGAGGTCACGAGCCATTTTTCTTCCACTTCGACGAGGATTTCGCTCAATTCCGAACCATTTATGCCGATGTTGCTGTTTTTTTGTGACCACCTCCATGGCGTTTTGCAACGCTGCCAGTATCACGGTAACGAGCTATTCGAGACACAAATGATTTATTCACGTTGAGGTGCTGGAGGGCTCTAACGATAGCTACTTGTGGTTTTCCAGCCAAATATAAAGCAATCACACTATCACGTTTGAATTCCATCGCGGATAAAAATTTTTGAACACAACTCAGACGCAAATCGTTGTAAATAATAAAATTATCTGTTATGTGTCAAAATTTGAGTTCACTGTCATGAACGGTTTGGAAATTATAGCAGTCTGAAATTGGTTGCAGTTCGAGTCATTCAGGGTGTAGCATTATAATAACTAAGTTTTTTTTTTAAATAGCATAGAGCCCAGCGTTCCATTAATCGAACACCTCAGATCTCGAAAACTAAAATTCGCAGAATTTTTTTGACCAAAAATTTAATTTCAGTGGCCCAATTTAACCCTACTATGCGAATTTCATCGAGATACTCGAAAAACAAAAATCCTTGGGACGATATGGGTTAAACTTGTCAATACAAGACTGTTAAAGGAGTATTTTAGTTTTTCAAAAAACCAACCCCACATGGTACTGATTATGAGGTTTTATGAACAGACCTACCATCAAGTTCTTCAATATCTGGATTGAATCAGATGAATCTTTCATGTTCTGCGCTTAATTTCTATGAATCAGTTCATAAAATAATCGTTAGCTCATAAGATATTCAAAACGTTTCACGTTAACGCTTTCTGTTTTCCCTACCAACGTCGTATAAATCAGTCAAAAACTACTTTTTTTCTCATTTTAATTTACAATAGTCTCTGAATCAAATAGATTTGCATTTTGCAATTCCTGATACGAACAATTATTGACTTGTTTCACTCATCATCTGTCCTGTCTTCGATCGAGCAAACAGAACAGATCTCACTACTTGGCATCTGCTGATAAATTGATTCGGTTAATAGATTTAAATATTCCGTTTAAATAAATTCTTCCCCCAAGAGCGGCAGCTGGCAGGAACGAATACGACCAACGCCGATTGCTTTTCTGTCTACTTTAGTTGTAGTTTTTGTATTTTTTTTTTTTTGGAATAAATTTTTTTCTATAAGATCTGATAAAAAAAATTTTGCAATGCAAATGGGATTTTAAAATTTGTTGTTATTGTCGTCTGCAGGCGATTCTGTTTGAAGTTTTTTTATTACGACTTGTTTGGAATTTATTTCGCTCATTATTTTAGTATCAAGTCGCGGAGAGGTGGTAACATGTCAAAGTCCAAAATTAATTGATATAAAATATTGTCCGGCAGTTCCACTTAAAAGGCGACGCGAGAGAATTAATAAAAACAAATATTTAAATTCAAGCCGGTTTTATATTCTTGTACCTACTTTTTATTCCCTAAGATTTGAATCTCTTTTGTTTATAAATTGTCAAATCTACTAAAATGAAATTTGTTAAAACGTGATTCGATATGATGAACGGACGAGGTGTTGGTCATAGTTTGGTTAAGGATAATTGACGGCTCAGCTAGAGTCTTATACCAGGTAACATAGAGTATAGAATTTTCGAAATGTTCGACATTTTTGTAAGCATGTCCATTTTGTTTACTGATCCATTGAAATGCATATTAATTAATTATGAAATCCGCGTAGATGCATTTTTTATGATTTCTGTTTTCTGTCGGCACAGACTTCGTGATATATATGTCCTTAAAATGCCAGTAGGAAATCATTAGGGTTTCTTAATGAGGGGGAGCAGAAGACCCGCTGTCTTCTTAGATACGTGCTGAAGCACTCGCTTGGTCTACCTGCAACACGCATAAGAAGCCCAAAATTTCCAAAGTTACCACTAGTTGCAAGATGCAAGACGAACATTGCCATGAGGATTACGTATGTCGCCGATTAGCAAATAGATGTCAGTTTACATAACAAGTAACAACGGTTCCGGAATGGTTCTGGAGATTCAATCATTTTGGTCGAAATCAGTGATGAGTGGAGGAAAAGCAGACTTCGTAGGTTCGTATATTTATCGTATAATGATCTGGATAGGAACCGCAAAATAAGCCATCATCGTTCATTTAAAATGCAAAGGGAACTGAAAACTCAAACCTGTGCAAATTCACGGAACTTCAATTTTTAAGCAAAATAACTGTAACATCCTTCGTTTATGTACATGAGATGCTCCTATTATTAACAGACCATTTGCAGACGTAAGATTAGCTGAGATCGGACATCATTGCCGCCTAAAAAATGCGATTGGATACAGTTACGAAGCAACAACAAGCCTCGGCTACGGACGAAGCTACTACTAACAACAAATAAGGATAACGAACTTCGGATCTGTACGTGGAATTTTAAGTCCCTTAATAGGCCACGTGCAGCCAAAAAAACTGACGGAGGCCCTGGGTTGTTGCAAAGCACTTAATACTTACCGCCATCCATGAAATGCCGGACAAACAGAGGATGAAAAATTGCGACATTGTTATCGACAACGGCAAAAGCAGCGGCTATTTGAATGCGGATTTGATGTTAGAGGCACTCTAAGGCTTCATTCTTGAGTTTCCGGCATGTAAACGAAAGCCTCGTAACAACCGTATTAAAGCTAAATCTGCCAGCATTAGCCTTATATACGTGCATGACACCCACAGAGAAGAAAGATGACTACAATAAAGATAGCATCTAGGAGCTCTTGGAGAAGACTTAGGCGATTTTAATGCAAACTGTCAGAATTCAGGCTAACGGTCTTTGCGGCGGGGCGAAATATTGTCGTAGCTAGCACAGAGCACCCGCATCTCAATATTCATAAAGAGACTTGGAGAACTCCTGATCAATCAACCGTCAACCAGATTGGCCACATTGCGATTGGCGCAAAGCATTCCTGTGGTGTTATGGATGTCCGAACGTTCCGAGCTTTTCAATGCGGTTGGCGACGACTTGGTAAGGACCATACACCACAGCATTGTTTGTCCGATTCTCAAGAAAGGAGACCCTTTGAACAGCGCCAACTACAAAGACATCAGTCTCCTTAACATCGCCTACAAGTTCCCACAAGATCCTATCATGGACCTGGTTGGTTCATATCAATGCGGGTTCAAGCCAGGAAAGACCACCGTGGACCAAATATTCACATTACGCCAGATCTTGAAAAAAACCCATGAGCTCCAAATTGAAATACATTTTATCAGCAATTTTAAGGCCGCGTATGACTACCGCTGATGAGACGAGCTATACAGAGCAATGTCTAGTTTTGGCATCACTGCCAAACTCTTCCATTTGTGCAGGATGACGATGGAGAATGCACGCTGCTCCATGAAGGCCGGTAAAGATCTCACCGAGACCTTTGTTGTCATTGACCGCATTTCCACTTAAGCGGTTTCGTCAATAAGCAAAATCTTCGTTTCTGGGGCACTGAAAATCCGCGTGTGATGCACGAAGAACCATTACAACCACTCACAACCACTGTGTGATGCGGTGTTCACGCGGGAGGAGTGATTGGCCCGTATTTTTTTGAGGACGCCATCGGCAATACGGTCACTGTTACTGGCGAACGCTACAGGGCCATGATAAACGACTTCTTACTGCCGAAATTGTATGAGCGGGGCTTAGTGAACAATGCATATTGTGAAAGAATCGTTTCCTGGTCACGTAATCTACCGTTTTGGCGATTTGGCATGGCCAGCAAGATCGCCCGATTTAACCATCCCAGACTTCTTTCTTTGGGGCTACTTGAAGTCGTGGGTTTATGCCAACAAGCCTCAGACAATCGCACCCCTTAAGGAGAACATTCGACAGGAATGCGAACTGTTATCAGTGGAAATCTTGCGGAAAGTCATGGAAAATGCGATAAAACTGACACAAATGTGTATAACACTCACGGCAGCCACTTGGCGGATATCATCTGTTCCACTTAACAGAAACAATTTTAAAGGTCCAAGTAAAGATTTCCTTCACTCAAAATCATTGTTTTTTATTTAGTAAAAAAGTAATTCAAAAACAAAATTGGATGATTAGTTTTGCGCCACCTTATATATGTTGTCAGAAAGGACACCCAACACCGACGTCCCCCTCGACAGATATAACTTTGGGGTAGTTAAAGACTGTGTCTGCTTAGACTTCGCTATCAATTCAAATAACGACACCAGCGCTGAAATCAAACGAAGAATAACTCTTGCCAATCGCTGCTTCTTTGGGCTAAGAAAGCAATTAATCCTCTCTCGAACAACAGTCACTTCTGTTGTATAAGATCTTAATAATCCCAGTTCTGTTGTGTGGCGCAGAGACATGGATTTTATCCAAAATGAATGAGGATACTCTTGGCTGCTTGGAGAAGAAAACTCTTCGGAGAAGGAGATACAACGACGAACTGCACCGGAGGTACAGCGACATCGATTTAGCCAGAACAGTGAAGGTCCAACGAATCAGGTGGCTGGGTCATGTAGGGCGGATGGACACTAATACTGCGTTCCGAAAAGTATGACGTACGCAAGTGGAAGGGGACCTCAATTAACATAGCGTGGGAAACCGGAGGCAGATATCTAAAGATCGAGCTGGCTAGCGCCACCTTAAGTAAGTAAGTAAGTAAGAGAATAGCTGTTGTGCTGTAAAGAAATACAGGTAAGAGGTTGCCTGCTTGATCTTCATTTTCTTAGTTCATTCCATTCTGCTTAGGCCTTACTTTAATTTGATTATTGTAATGTAATTTCAAATTCAGCAGACTCCTCATGTTTATTCAGAACTGAAATCTATGTGCCAATACCACATGTTTTAAAATCACTACTCCATGAATGCTTTTGACACCAGCAGATCTCTTTAATGTCAAATAATAAATTTAAGTACTAGATAAACTCATACAACGACCTCCAATTCGCTTAACAGTATTTATATTTCTATTCCATTTGATTGCTTGTAAGGGGTAAAAAAAATCACCAAATATGGTAAAAAAAGAAAACTCGTCTGTCGTTGATCGTCTATCGTACCCAATGGACAAGAAATATAAAAATAAATCTAATCAATCTGACATGGCTTGTAATGACAAGGTGGCCTAAGATGACTCACCACCGCTACCACTGATTCTGGATTTTGTGTCCATAACAGTGTAGTGCCAGCGAGTACACTTTGCACTCACAGATACTATAGGTACTCGTACTCTCATGCATCTAAATGCATTTTCTCGCGGAAACTCCATTGATTTCAAAATGCCGCATTATGCAGACAGATTTATGGTGTGCAATTATCCACTCACTTTGACGGAGATCTTAATTAAGTCTGCATATACGCACATAAAACTCAATATAAAAAGATTACGGTACAGATCTTGTTGCTTGAGGTGTCTTGATAACTGAATAATGACACTGGGAGCTGTGTTAATAACTTTTACAAAAATAAAAGGTTTAAGAGTGACATATCCCCTCAGACTATGAACGTAATTAACGTAGATTGTCATCAAAACTTTAAATCCTGATCAGTTTTAGTAATTTCAAGCTTTAGACAAGCTCAGGTTAAATTTTGCAGATTGTATTGACCAGGTCTTTAAAGCAACCCCATTAAAAGTCAAAAGTTCCAGTTTATCCTAAATAAGAAACTTCAATCTGCCATAGGCACATAAAGATATAAAGCCAAAATCGCATCCTTCTCAAACGAGTCAACTAAAACTATGCGCGCCCTTTCGAATGGGTTAACACACGGCTGCCGAAGAATGAGGAACTTCGCTTAAGAGAAGGATCTCTGATTCCTTCCACTGTAAGTCGGCAGGCGAGGGACATGGATTCTTAAAATGTACAATCTTGATCTGTCAAGATTTAAAGAAGTTGCTCTTGCCTCAGAGGAGAATTAGCAGCAATGATGTTGCTTGATGTTGCAATTTATTCCAGAAAGTGATGTTTCCTACAGTCATAGAGCATTTGACACATGCAAAAGAACGAACCGACTTTTTTTTACGCCCTAATATTGCATGTTGTAATTCCACAATTCTGTCACTTCCTCTAGCTTCTCTAAAATGTTCATACGTAAATGTGTGTAGATAAAATGATCCAAAAAAAGAAATCAAATTAAAGATTAAGATATTTACAAATAGACCCAAACACACCACCTTGAACCTTTAGGGATATTATTTCGACCCTGCAATAACAGAAAAAAATGCTCCTCATTTAAGATTCATTTAATTTAAGCGACTTAGTTGCCGCTGTAGAGGAAATTCCACCTGAAAGAGGTACACAAAATTGTGGAATCACATCAGAGTTTTATTTCCCGGTTCCAGGAAGTTCATTCAGAGAATGGAGTAGCCCTGTATGAAATCCACTTTCAAGAAAAGTGTTGTGAAAATTGTTAACTTCATCCAGATCGCACTTTTAATTCAAGCCAAGCCCCACATTCTCTCTTCAATGGTTAGGACAGGAATAGCAAGTGGAGCGAAAGGTTCACTTTCAACCTGAAAACAATATATCGGGACCAAATTAAAAGCTCACATTCTCTAATGGAGCTCAAATCAGCAGCCCTTAGGAAGAATAAAAAAGGTTTGCGGTTAACCCATTCAGATAGTTCGAATATTGATAAACAAAGTATTTTCTAGAACACCACGATACAATGTAACCAGCAGCATTCCATTACACATATGTAAGTCACAACGTAACCACTCATAAATGACCCAACAAGAAGTAGGTTCTTACAGGTGATACCAATTAACGAACGAACATGAGTGCAACATGTACTCTAGGCATTATAAAGGGTAGGTATGTCGAGGACATGCACTTACACAGGAGTGGAATATGCCGCGTCGGCCCTGTCAACCAAAGGAAGAAATATGGAACATGAAGATGCACCTAGGTCGTCACTAGACTCTACACATCGAAGTGTAAGTAAACTCATTTGTCAAACATTCCTTGCACCCTCTGGGGATTTACCGTAATAAGAGTTTTACATATGTTTGGAACTGTACAGAGATTATAGAACAAAGGTTGTAGGCACAAACTCGGGGCTGGCAAATAGCCAGGACTGTGAAAAGCAGGATCAACTTATTTTGACATCCTGTCATCCTCTTAATTTTGGAATTTTATAATACATTTTCTCTGCTAATTAACAGTGGAACTGTGAAACACCTCAACACGTGCTAGTATCTTCCAAACTAGAATCCTCGCCAAAAGGCTGCAAGCTATTGTAATATACATAGATTCTAACCGCGTTTCATCTTAGATTAGCTAGAATCCTCCTCATAGGGTAAACCTTTTCGCATCGAGAAGTGCTACGCAACGACTGAACATAATAAAACCTGGAGTTGCGCGATTTCGGAACTAGCTTACTCATAATTTCGTATGATGACCAGTACTTCATAAGAAATAAAAAGAAGAATGACAACTCTTGTCAGCCTCAGTTTCTTCAGACTGGACGACTGTGTATCAATCTTGGATGCCACCATCATGGATTTAAGGAAGCTATCCTAAGTCATTTCAAGAGGAAAATTCTTCGGAAGGTAATAGGTCCATTTTATGTTGCTGGCTTCAGGGGGTTTCATGGAAATACTCAATCCTGCATCTCGAAGATTTGAAGAGTCTTCGATTCAGAGGATCAACGGAGTAAAGGAACACCTAAGTGGACAGCCCAACCTGAGGTTAACCCAGGGTCGCTGAGAAGCATTTTGGTTAAAGATAGGGTTGCCAACCGTACTATAATATACAAATATTATTGTACTGTATTCAGGTCTGCATACTATGTATACATTGTTAAAGAAATAAAATAGTAAGTAAAAATACTTATACTATATATCAGTGGATTACTGGATGGCTCAGTCTCTTTTTTTTTTGCAACATTATTCTAGTCTCGGTGTTGCAAAATGTGCACCATATAACATAACATTTTCTATCGGAAAAAATGTCCTTTTCGATTATCCTCTTGTCGGTTCGATTGCATCCTCTTTGTTGATTGTTTTGGTTTATTTTTATTCAATAAAATTGTCGACTGATTTGTATGAATATTTGAGCGATGTATGGTGTTTTATAACTAATTGGAGATTAAACAATATGGTGAGACAAAACTGCATAAGCTTAAGGGGGTATTCTGGTCTAGAATTTTGAAAAAATCGATTTTTTTTTTTTCCTATTTCCAAAGTATATACTTTTAGGAATATATCCTCCAAAGGAAATCTTAAGATTCCAATTATTGTATTTACGGAGTTTTAGCTGCTTAAGTGACGCGGCAACTAGACCTGTCCTGCCGGTCAACCATCTGGAATCGACATTTCACAGCAAACTTTTTAAACTTTCTACCACACCAAATAAAAACAAATGAATATCGAATGATGTACGAGGGGCGTTCAATATATTCTCGGTATCGATATGAAGGAAAATGCGAATTCAATTTAAATTGTTTTTGTTTTTCAATATGATCTCCCCTAACATCAATGCATTTGTTACATCTTGAGATAAGCTTTTTTAAACCCCCAAAATAATAAATTTCCTCTTTCTCTGCAAAATACCGACTTGAGTTCTTCATCATCCGAAAATCTTTTTCCACGAAGACATTTTTTCAAATCCGGAAACAGGAAATAATCACTAGGGGCAAGGTCTGGACTATAAGGTGGGTGTTGGATTTCTTCGAAACCACAATCTCGCGCAGCAGCCTTGGAAACTCGCGCCGTGTGAACAGGAGCGTTGTCATGAAGAAGCAACACACCCGCTGCGAGTTTACCCCGTCTTTTCTTTTTAATTTCCTCCCGCAAATTATGCAAAGTGGAAGCGTAGGATGTGGCGTTGATGGTTTCACCTTTTTTTTTGTACTCAATGAGCAAGATTCCCTTTGAGTCGCAAAAAACTGTGGCCATGAGCTTTCGAGCAGACGGAGTGACTTTGAACTTCTTCGGGGGGTCTGTTCCTTTTTTATGCCACGGCATGGACTCTTGTTTGCTTTCAGGGTCATAGTGGTGGACCCATGTTTCGTCCTCAGTAACAATTCGATCCATAACACCATCCGCGTTCTCACTACACATCTCCAAAAGCTCTCTACAGCATGCGATTCTCACTTTTTATCTGAGGCGATGTGAGCATTCGTGGCACCCACCTTGCACTGACCTTTGAAAGGTTAAGATGGTCATGAAGAATGGTGTGAATGGTACCAATTGAAAGCTTGGTGATCTCTGCCATCATTTTCACCTTTATTCGGGCATCCTCAAGAACAAGTTTTTCGACTTCTTTGATGCTTTCTCCCGTACAAGCAGTAGCCGGGGCGCCGGAGCGGGGGTCGTCTTCAATGCTCTCTCTGCCTCTCTTGAACTCACTTGACCACTTTTGCACAGTTGATAATGAAGGTGCGGAACCCTGGTAAACAGCCACCATCTCTTCATGAATAGTTTTTTGGCTTTTTCCTTGCTTAGTGAGAAATTTAATTACAGCGCGATGCTCAATTTTCACCATCATCGCCTCAGTTGCCATTATGATTCTGTTTAACTAGAGATAAAACGCGAATTAATAATCACATTTATATGAAATTTTACATGAATGCACTAAAATAATAGTGTTACTTGATAAATAAGGCAATTTATATATGCAACCACAGCTTCAACCCGATACCGAGAATATCTTGAACGCCCCTCGTATATAGGAGTATGTATTGAAATTCATAACTTTAACATAGTAACACTTGAACATTTAAAAAAAAAAAAACAGAAAATCAAAAATGTAGCCAAATTTTGCTGTGCAAAACCTAAGCAACTTTTTCAGTATTTGGTGTAATATCCCTTATTTTGAATAACTCCGGCGCAACGACGAGGTATAGAAGCAATTAGCTTTGAAATTGTAGCCTGGGATATATTTTCTCACTCACTTTTCAAAGCATTGTACACCTCTATCTTGTTGGAAAAACGTTGTCCAGCGACCCGGCTTTTAAGAATACGAAACAGATTTTCGATGGGATCCAAGTCGGGTGATTGGGCCGCCCAATCAAGAGCTTGAATCCCACTATCCTTTATCCACTCTTTTACCAACTTCGATGTGTGTTTCGGATCGTTAACCTGTTGAAACACCCAAAGAAGTGGCATTTCTCACTGTGCATATGGTAGCATTACTGATACTACAACCGATTTGTACTTGAATCGGTCCATAATTCTTTCGATTTCGTGGAATGGACCTACACCTCCTGCCGAACAACTCATCCATACCATCAAACTACCACCACCATGCTTAACAGCGAGTGTGCAGAATCTAGGATTAGGTCGTTGGCCTTTACACCGTCTGACATGACAAATCCCATCAGAATTAAATAAATTAAACTTAGACTCATCGCTGAAAAGAACTGTTTTCCATTTTTCAGGGGTCCAGTGTTGATATTTTCTTGCAAAATTAAGCTCAATATGAAAAAAGTTAAGTTTGAAATATGTTTAAATGATTTAATTGCACAACCTGTTCTTTGAATGTCTTTTTGTGACGGTTTTTTGCACGGCCTACAACTTCGAAGATTAATAGCACGGCACGTCTACGCACCGTCTTAGCATCAATATTGAAATTTAGTAATTTTACGACTTCATTCGAACTTATGAACGGTTGTTTTTCAATTACACCACAAATGTTTCTATCTGTTCGAGCTGTTATCTTACGCGGCCTACCACCGAAATTTAAATTTTCAACGACTCCCGTTGCATGATATGTTTTTATTAGACGTGAAATAATGGATTTACTAATTTTATATTTTTTAGCTAATGTTGCCTGAGAGTCTCCAGACTTAAATTCTTCAATAATCTTTAGTTTAAAACAGGTGGAGTATATTTGTCGCGACATTATTAAATTTCATCAATTACGCATCTAAGTTAATAGAAAATTGATCAAGATCAAAACAATGAGACAAGATCAAAGACAAAGAGCCGTTTTACGTGTGACCTGACTGGAAAAGTACTGTTACCTTTTTCCTTTTTACATTGGATTACAAAGCTGCTTAGGTTTTGCACCACTAAATTTGGCTGTTTTTTTTTTTATTTTCGTGTTTTTTTTAATTCTGAAGTACTATTATTTTATCAAAAAGTTATAAATTTCAAAATATACTCTTATATACATCATTCGATATTCATTTCTTTTTATTTGGTGTGGCAGGAAGTTTAAAAATTTACTGTGAAATGTCAATTCCAGATGGTTGCTTAGGTTTTGCACAATACTGTAAATGTCTGGAATAACTTAACAAATGGTTTGATTATGATGAAAGAAATTGGTTATGCAAAATTCAAAAATTAAATTTAAAACATGAGGTTTTATGTGATGACTGTGAAGCAATACTAGAAGTTCTAAATTTGAAATTAGAAAAAGAGAATATCAAAATGGACGAACTTTACTTTGAAATAACAATATTAAACGAAATCTGCGCAAAAGTAAAAGATTGCAATGAGTTTACCGACAGAACCAAGGGTCAAAAATGGCAGAATATTTTAAAAAATACCGAAAATAATTTACCAAATATATTATTCTCGCCACTTCGGCGGGATCTACATTGATACACTGGCGATCACTAGGATGAGGCCATACATTTTGCAATCGATTATCACTCTTTATACCAGTTTGAAATTTTGTACCCGCAAACTTTTACTACCTGGAACAAGTACATATTTTCTCAACAGGAAGTCATAAAATTAAAGGGCAAATAAGAAACGACTGTTGCAATTTCTCATGATCAAACAATGAACTTCTTGAAAAGCGTATAAAAAGATGCGCCACTAGGATGAGGACACATGCAAAATCTTCGAAAGAAAGGAAAAAATGAATAAAATGTTTACATTTTATGGTTTTAAAACATTTAATTATTATGTTTTTCTACATTAATAATGAGTATACCCGCCATTTTTCGATATGACCTCTATAAGACGGTTTGGAATAGAATCATACAGTTTTTTTTTTAAATAATCAAGAGAAATTAGGGCCAAGGCATCACGAATAGCTTGTCCTTGTCTTCAAATTGACTTCGATTATGTTTAAGTCCGGTGAATAGGGCGGCCATGGCAAAAGTTCCACGTCTTCTGATTGAACAGTGGAAGTATGGATGGGGGAATTTTCTTGTTGTAATATCCAAGGCAGGGGTCCGAAAATGTTTTTCACTTTTGGAAATGACCACTCCAGCAAACATTTGTAGTTGTTTCTGTTCAACGCTGTGAACAAAAACTCCAACTCGATTGTGCCGTAATAGCTCCCCACACCATTACACCTGATATACGGCTGTGGTGTCTTGCCAACATAAGCTCCTCTTTTTTTAGATCATTGAAATAAAAGTTGTAACCATCGGGGCCGTCAAGGTTAAACTTTTTTTCATCCGAAAAGACAAAGCGTTTCCATTCACTGCTCCAAGCGACATGTTCTTATGCACAATTCATTCGATGCTCCTTGTGTTCTTGCCTCAAAACAGGTTTTTTTCTCTGTATAATTCCACTTTTTCGTACTATCCTTCGGACCGTTGCTATGCTGGCTGATACTCCGCTGTTGACCCTTATTTTAGTCGCTGGTAGAGTAGAATTTGACGCCCACCGTAGAATTAACCGCTTTTCTCGCAATGTTGTTGCTTCTGCCGTGCGTCCTTTTTGATTTTTGTAGATCCGCAAGATAACTATTTACAACAGTCTTACTTCTTTTAAGCCTCCTTGCAATTTCTCGGCCTGAGAGTCCTAACTCAATGAAAGCATCTATTTTTCCTCTTACTGTCGCTGTCAAAGTCTTTCCGGAACCCATTTTTTTTTTAAATAAATAAAAACAGTTCTTTTTAACGCTATTTTAAATATTCTTAACAAAACTTTGAAAAAAAATCGCTGATGTGAACTCCTAGAACGCAATATTCGCAATGGCCTCATCCTAGTGGCGCATTTTTTTATACGCTTTTCAAGAAGTTCATTGTTTGGTCTTGAGAAATTCCAACGGTCTTTTCTTATTTGCCCTTTAATTTTATGACTTCCTGTTGAGAAAATATTTACCTGTTCGCAGGTAGTAAAAGTTTGCGGGTACAAAATTTCAATTTCATTGTATAAAGAGTGATAATCGATTGCGAAATGTATGGCCTCATCCTAGTGATCGCCAGTGTACTTTTAGTTTAGATAAAAAATTGTTAGAAGATGAAAGAAGTGCAAAAAATATAGATGTTATAAAAATAAATAAGTAACAAACATACCTTTGTCTTTTTTTTTACTCTTTCCAGAAAATACTATCATATATTTTTTTAAATATTGGTACTACTGTCTATGTATTTTTGTAGCTTATTCTAAAAAATACTATAATCAACCGAAAAAATGTTGGCAACAATAGTTAAAGACTAAATTCATCTTGAAAAACGAATAAGGCATAAAAAGATCAATATCCTACTCAGGTCCCAACTAATGAGGTAAAGCCTCTGACAGCTACATTCTAGATGTTCCTGTTGAAAACTTTTGAAAAAAACAATGACAAACTCGACATGTACTATACATAGGTTAGGTTAGGTTAGGTAAGAGTGGCTGTTGGAAATACCAACCCACTTAGGCCTATTGGCCCATTGTGATGCCACGTGGATCTATGATCTTCTTACTACTGGAACCAGTTTGAGCTTTTAATAAAGCGTAGGAGACTGTTAACGTCTATTTTTTCTAGATCGTTTAGGTCGTTGTAGAAGAAAGCTCCTAGGTGAAGCTTCCTTCTCTGAGAGAGAGCTGGGCATGTGCAGAGTAGGTGGGGGATTGTCTCCTCCTCTTCCTCGTCCATGCAGCTTCTACAAAAATCGTTAGTAAAAGCGCCAAGCCTTCTTGCGTGCTTGCCTATGAGGCAGTGTCCGGTAATGACACCTATTATGGCGCTGAGATGTTTCCTTTCTAAGAGGATCAGACACTTAGATCGACTCAGATCCAGCTTTGGCCAGATCTGTTTTGTCGCTAGACATGTTTGTCCAGCAGTCCACCTAAGGTCCGTTCTTTTATTGGCATCTAGCTTTAGTGTTAGTTTGCACGTAGCGATTGGTATACCTATACTACCTTTGTCTGGTAGGATAGGTAGAGTGGTTCCAATTTTGGCGAGTTCATCGGCTCTGCAGTTCCCTGGAATGTCTCTGTGGCCCGGCACCCAACAGAGGTGAATGTTGAACTGCTCTGCCATCTCCATGAGAGATGATCGGCATTCAAGGGCAGTTTTAGAACACAATGAGACCGAGTCCAGGGACTTGATGGCGGCCTGACTATCCGAAAATATGCGGATATCCTTTGCAGATATCACGTTTTTCTTCAGCCAGGACAGAGCTTCTTTAATCGCCAAAATTTCCGCCTGGAACACGCTACAGTGATTTGGAAGGCGGAAAGAGAGGCTTAGGTTAAGCTTATCTGAGAAAACACCGCCGCCAACTCCGCTGTCGGTTTTAGATCCATCTGTGTAGAGATGGATTGACTTGTCCTCCATGAAAGCATCCTCCTCCCAGAATGATCTAGAGGGGAAGCTTACATGGAAGTTTTTGTCAAACCAAAGTTCAGGTATGGTGTAATCGGTGTTCTCTGTGAGGATTCCTAATGTATTAAGAATGTTGGCGTGGCCAAATGAATTATTTGTCCACTGTTTAGTCGCTTTAAGGCGAATAGCTGCAGTCGCAGCTACTTGCTTGCTAAAAATGTCGAGGGGTGTCAAGTGAAGCAGAATATCTAATGCCGCAGAGGGGGTAGACCGCAAGGCTCCGCTTGTGCATAGACATGCTGTTCTTTGGACTCTGCTTAATTTAATGCAGTTGACTGCATTTTCCAAGGCCGTCCACCAGACAACCACCCCGTAAGTGAGTATCGGTCTTATGACCGAGATGTATAGCCAGTGGGTTATGCGAGGTTGAAGGCCCCATTTGTTCCCAATGGCTTTCTTGCAGGAGAATAAAGCTATTGTAGCTTTATTGACTCTTTCTTGAATGTTAGGTTTCCAGTTTAGTTTCCTGTCAAAAATGAGACCCAGATATTTTGCTGTATCGGAGAAAGCTAAACTGGTACCGTTTATTGAAGGAGGGTCTATGATTGGAATTTTATATTTCCTAGAAAAGAGGACAAGATCAGTTTTATGGGGGTTTATTCCCAATCCACAGCGATCTGCCCAGCAGGTTAATCTGTTAAGATTTACTTGGAGGAGTTCTTTAATGGTATTTAAATGTTTTCCTGAGACGGCTATGGCAACGTCATCCGCATAGGCAATCACTCTGCTACCACCCTCTTCCAGGTATATCAGTAGTTCGTTAACCACTAAGTTCCAAAGAAGGGGGGAGAGGACACCGCCTTGCGGCGAACCCCTACTGACATATCTTTTAGCAGAAGTCTCACCCAGTTTGGAGTTGATTATCCTGCTTGTTAGCATTAGATTAATCAGCTCCCCAAGTGAGTCGTCTACCTGCAGAGTTGACAACGCAGTCGTGATTGCGGATGTGTTGACGTTGTTAAAGGCGCCCTCTATGTCCAGGAAAGCAACCATTGTGTACTCCTTATATTGTAGGGATCGTTCGATGTGGCTAGTCAGAGAGTGCAAAGCCGTTTCCACCGACTTTCCTTTACAGTAGGCATGTTGAGCCGTAGACAGAAGTCTTGGATCAACTTTAGCTCGAATATGGATATCAATCAGTCGTTCTAAAGTTTTCAGAAGGAATGACGATAGACTTATGGGTCTGAGGTCCTTTGGGACCACATGAGAACATTTTCCAGCTTTGGGAATGAATACTACATTGACTTCTCTCCATAACAGTGGAATGTGGATAAGTTCTACACAGCTCCTCATAATATTTTCCAACACTGGTAGAATAATATCTGAGGATCTCTGTAGCTCGGCAGGTATAATACCGTCCGGACCAGCAGACTTGTATGGTTTGAAGCTATGTAGCGCCCAGAGCAGTTTGTCTCTCGTAATCAGACTATGAATTTTGGTCACGGTTGCAGTAGGCTTGTTTGGGCTGCTACTGGCCGCGAGTTGGGAGCTACCTGGAAAGTGGGTGTCCAGAAGCAGGTTGAGTGATTCATCACTTGAGGTTGTCCAAGAGCCATCGGTTTTTTTCAAACAGCTGGGCATCATAGGATTTGTGGAGAGGATTTTTCTTAGCCGCGAAGCCTCAGAGGTTTCTGTAATTTTGTCACAGAATGACCTCCAGGATTGTCGCTTTGCCTTCCTCAGTTCTTTTTTGTATAATTTGAGGGATTCTTTATATGAGTCCCAGTCGGTCACTTTTCTTGTGCTTTTTGCTGCGTTGAAAAGTTTTCTGCATGTGTTTCTGAGCAGTCCTAGTGCCGATGTCCACCAGTGTGGCTTTTTCTTGCCTCTTGGTTGAATAAGAGGGCAGGAAGCGGCCATAGCCTTATTGAGAGTCAGAGTAAATTCCCTGACTTTCATGTCGAGCTCATTGGTGTCACGCGGGGGACTTGATAGTTTGGAGGATATCGTTTCCGATAGGATTCCTCTATATTTTGTCCAATCAGTTTTCCGGTAGTTCCGGAAAGTTGGTTGGCGAGGGGGAGCATCACTCAGACTGAATTGGATGTACCTATGGTCCGAAAAGGAGTGTTCAGACGATACCATCCAGTTTATTAGCCTTTGGGTGATGCTGTCGGAGACAAGAGTAATATCTAAAACTTCTTGTCGGTTTTTTGTTATGAAAGTGGGCTCATTGCCAATATTGCAAATTAAGAGGTTAGTACTTAAAATATAGTCTAAAAGTGACTCACCTCTATCATTGATGTCGGTACTGCCCCATACCGTATGATGTGCGTTGGCATCGCATCCGATTATGAGGCCAGTTTTTTGCCTTCCCGCTTCCAGTACCACCCTTTCTAGGTTATCACCAGGGAGAGGGCCCACTTGGTCGTGGCCAAGGTAAGCCGATGCCAGCCAGTATGAGCCTTTGGCAGTTTCTAATCTGGCAACGGTTAGGTCGGGGTCACTGAGGTTGGGAAGTAGAAATACATTAAGGCTACGTTTCACTAATATACAAGTTCTAATCTTACCTTTGTCTCTTGTATAGAGCGGAACGTATGAGGGTGTCCTAAGTCCACGAACCACGCCTTCTGCAGTCCATGGTTCCTGGATTAGAATAATGTCTTCTGCGCTTTTGGAAAGACGCAGAATGAGTGTGGCCGAAGCCTTTTTTGAGTGGTGGAGATTAATCTGGAGAAACCGTAACATTGCTACAGTCTTCCAGAGTCGCCTCCACCACGGTGTTGTTGAGGTCCTCCGATTCTGAAGATGTGCCCAAGAGTTCATCTTCAATCTCTGATCGTGTAGAACCTCTATTTGCTTCGCCATCGGTTTCCATTTCCGACAATGTGTCAGAATCGGAGACCGACGGCTTTGTAGTCACCTCGGACAGATTGGAGTCATCGCTATCCAATTCTGGAAAGGATATCGATGCTCCAAGATCCACGGTTGTGATGTCAGGTGTTAAAGGAGGAGGAGGTTGCTTATCAGCATCCAACTCATCCTTTTTGTACACCCTTAAATGAATGGACTCGAATCCAAACCGAATCATGCCTTTCGTCTGCGCCAGAGGATTAAGGGATTCCTTATTGATCACAATTAACGCGCATCTATAAGAACCCCTTAGTTCCTCCAGTTTCGCGACTTTCCAGTCATGAGTCGGAAGAGTCGGGTTGCTGAGCCGGATGATTTCCAGGATATTTTCTGGAGAGGAGGGTTCGGCTGGAATCCAGGTACGAGTTCGAGGTCTACTAGGAATGTCTTCCTTAGATACGACCTCGAGTTTTGCACCTGGCCAAACCTCTCCTAAACCATCGATGGCCTTGGTGAAGAGATCGAGAGATCTCTGGTCGGAGCAAGCGATGAGCTTGACATGGCCTTGGTGCCAGCCAGCGTCGCTTGTGATAGGAGGTGGTCCTGGGTTCTCCCGCATGATGGCCAAGAAGTTGCTGGAGAGCTTCAACTTGACCAATTGCCACCGTTCCGGTGTAATGGAACCGTCGGTATCGCTTCTATCGATCACCGCGATCACCAATGCGTTCTTTAGGACTTCGTTATAAGACTTCAGAGATCTGCTGTTGGATGGCACAGGGGTTGTGGAACTGAACTGAATTTTGGGCCTCTTGGAAACCGATACGGTTTCCTCCAACGATCTCTGACGCTTAGAGGAGTCTTTTGACATTTTGTGAGCAATGGAAGCAGTGGGAAATCCATCTTTTAGGATGTTTTTAGCCCACTCAACCTTGCTCTTTATTTCCGCACTTCTCTCCACCTCCGGAATGGATCCGAAGGTTTTGATAATGCGTGAAGCATTTCGGCGTCTTATGTATAGCGCCTTAGATGGAGCTTGCCGATGCGGCTGAGCTCCAGATTCCTCTTTGGAGGGAGGAGTTTTGGTAGCAGCAACAAGTCCGTGGCCTGCCACAAACTTGCTGCTGCTGGGGGCGGGGGAAGTGATAGGACCATGGCTTGCCACAGTCTTAACACTCCCCAAAGGAGTTTTGGTAGCAGCGACAAGTCCGTGGCCTGCCACAAACTTGCTGCTGCTAGGAGCGGACGAAGTGATAGGACCGTGGCTTGCCACAGTCTTAACACTCCCTGAAGGAGTTTTGGTAGCCGCGACAAGTCCGTGGCCTGCCACAAACTTGCTGCTGCTAGGGGTGGAGGAGGTGATAGGACCATGGCCTGCCACAGTCTTAACACTTCCTGAATTCTTTTTATTTGGCTTGTTCCTTTTGCCTTTAGAGGATGGCGCACCATGGCCTGCCACAGTTTTGCCTCCTCTCGGCAATGCAGGAGCCTTGCCGGTAGTCGGTGTAGTCACCGTTCCACCGCCCGGTAATTGAGGAGTACCGGCCTCGGTTTTTGTTGTCAGGTTGTTGTCCATAATAGTCCCACGAGTAGCGGAGAAAGGGATGTCCATCTGTACAGAGATCCGCCATATACAGATAAGGCTAGCTAATCCGGAGGTCGCCAGGTATCCGGATACTCCGTTTGCGACTGAGCTATTTTTGGAGATACTGGGCCCTCAGCCAGGTTGATCTTCGGCACGGGTCGTATAACACCTTGATCCAGCCCAGGGGAATGATGGAGTGCTTTGGGAGTTGGGGAGGGGGGGGGGGAGCATCCTTTGTACTATACATACAATATTCAAACTCTACTTCCTACATACCATACATAATTGGATGTACCAAGAGTTTGGCTCAAATATCGGGGAACTCATGTCTCATGCCACATTTACAACGCGAGCTGTTTTCACAAAACACGTTGGCCGTTTTGCCGTTTCGAAGTTTTAAAATGAAAACTATTTTTGAAGAAGAACATGAACAAAGAACAAGGACAAAGAATTGTTTACTCATAACTCCTTATTCTCTGTCCAATTCTTCCTACTATTGTTATATATTTGTTAGCAATTTCTGCGACATGTCTTCTACGTTTTCACTTATGTTAATTTGGGGATTGCATTTGTAAACAAAGGATGTCAATGATTAATTATTGATATCCTTATTGAATTGAATTGAATAAAGTTGAATGGTTTTCTATGACATTTCGCTGTTTTCGATGGGAAAACATTTCTTTTTAATGTTTTTTTCGTGAAAATCACACGTTTCCTTGAAAACGCGTGCGTTATAAATGTGGTATCGCATATATTCGAACTCTGTCACTTACACCTACATCTACGCATAAATGTATGTTAATTGTCATATATTTGTTTATTATTTCGATATTCCTCCTTCGATATTTCCATTTCCTGTCATAAATAAATATTTCACACTAAAAAGCCAAAAAGTGAAAAGATTGTTGTCTAAAGGCTTTCTATTGTAGTGGTCAGTCACACAATTTTTTTTTTAATTTGCCAAATCACTCCTCTATATCGTTGACACTTCCGACACAAATCTGTCGATGCATCTATCACTCCACTAATTACAATCGCTTTCCTATTTGCTTAAGGAAAATCGATTACAATCCAAACCAAACTAAAGGCCGCCGGATTTCAATCATAAAAAAAAAATTAGAACCGCCGAAGAACCCGACATTTATCGAAATACAAATCATACATTCAAGAAATGTACAAATTTCAAAGACAAACTACCGCATGGCCATCGGAAGTGGTAACATAATATAGGGTACTATAAAAAGACCGAGCCTACGGTGATCGGTCGGCCGGAGTGGTTTTCCGAACATCTAATTCATTTTTATGACATTTCTTGTTTTAGACGATAGCTGTTGAACTGTTATGTTTTGGGTTGTCGTTGTCATATGACCAGACCGACAAAATGAAAAATGTCGCAACTGAAAACTATTTTTCTTTCCTTCGTTATATGTCTCATCTTCTCTTTGAATAATATAATGATGGACAGATTAACCGGTAAGCACCGGATCGTGACGTCCCCAAAAGCGATTAAAACTATTTCCAGTCCATTCGTTCGTCGGAATCTGGAACAGCGCAGTCTTATTTAACAAAGAAAATGCAAATATAGCACGTGACAGAATTAGAGCGGTTTTTCGACTCAGCTGGATTTTGAATTTTATATGCAAATTGACGTGCGACTTAAGGGTTTATGCTTGTTGTTACGATGGACTACAGAGTCATTTTACGAAGATCACCAGTGCCTTGTACCGTACAAATTGGAATGAATTAGTTGCTTTGGTGGTCTGAAAGAAGGGAGTAAAACTCATTGATGGACTTGGTATTTAAACTCCAGATTTAATTCGATTCTACATCGTACCGATATAATTGCTTATAGAATAGCAATCAATCAACAAACCTCACTAGTTTGTCCACTCCACAGCTAACTGCAAACAGCTGCACAATCCAAGCTGATTGAAATACCTTTTTATTTGGGCGCTTTACCCAAAATGAAACCTTCCTCTACTGTGCTAATCTTACGGGTTGGAATCGAAGACCCAATAGGAAGAATCGTCGATATTCAGCTAAGGATATCAACAATTTCTTAGGATAGAATCCATTCTGCAATGATATAGGGTAAAATTGACACAATATGTTCGATATTGGAATTTACTACACAACATCAAAGAAACAGCTATTGCTAAGGGGTATTCATCCCTTGATTTCATATGAGTTATCAGTAGATTTTTTTTTTTTATATATAATCTGCGAGCGCTCAAGAGGTTTTTGTACCCTTAAAATGTTCGTCCACAGGGCGGGCGAAGGAAGTTTAGGGAGGAAGAAAAGACAGGTACCGATGTACATTGTTTTTAACTGGTAGCAAGTTATAACGACCAAGAAACACAGAGATCGGCAGGGCATTCCATAAGCGAGTTGTACGGCCTAGGAAAGAATCACGATATTTTAGAGTACGTCCGAAAATGGGCTTGAGGGTATACTGATGAGCATTCATAGTGAGACGGGTGTTACGGTTGAAAGTTTGAATGGGCGAATGGCGGTTTCAATGGAGCACTGGTGGTGGAAATAGCGATAAAACAAAGTGAGACAGGAGACATTACGTCGGTGTTCGAGGGTGTCAATTGATTGACTGATATTAGGTATCACCAATGAGTTTTATCGCACGGTTTTGAATCCTATCTAGGAGGTGCAGAGATGTTTTAGGAGCACCTGACCAGATGTGGGCAGTGCACTCCAGTTTTGGGCCGACAAATGCCTTATATATTGTGGCCAGATCAGAGGGGGTAAAATATTTCTTACATCGCTTGTGGAAACCTAGATATTTTGCAGAATTTTTAACGACACCGAATATGAGGTCATTCCAACGTAAGTTGTTGCTGACACACATACCGAGAATGGAAGGTTTATCGGTTTCGACGATGCAAGTGCCAAAGTCATCGATCCCAAGAGCACGCATTTTCGACAAAAGAGCCTGATGCCAAACTCTGTCGAATGCCTAAGAAATTTCAAGTGCAACTATCTTGCTTTCGCCAGATTGATGTACGCTTTGGTTCCACTTTTCGGTGAGACATGCCATCAAATCACCAGTGGACCTGTTGCTACGAAAACCATATTGCCGGTCATTGAGAAGTTTTCGCGTTTCGAGATATTTCATGAGCTGACGGATTATCAGCGTTTCCATGACCTTGGTTAGAAGGGACATAAGTGCAATGGGTCTGTAGGAGGAGAGAGAAGAAGATTCGCCTTTTTTAGGGACGGGCTGGACAAATGCTGTTTTCCATCTGCTCGGAAAGAGTCCTACAGAGTAGGATTGATGAAAAAGCTTACGCAGTGGTTTCGCCAGCGCGGAAGAACACCTCTTCCGAAGAAGGGGAGATATACCATCTGGACCAGCGGATTTATGCATGTTGAGATCTTTAAGTACTCTTGCTACTACACGAGTGCGAAAATGGATTTGGCCCATTGTAGATTCGACGCACTCAAGTGTAGGCGGGGACAAAGCACAATCTGGGAGTGTTGAGCTAGCCGCAAAGTTTGCAGCAAGCAGATTGGGCTTGTCCAAAGAGCGTTGGGATAGAGGATGAGGCACAATTTCTGCCTTTGTGACTTTGCAGTATTTTTTCCCTCAGTTTTTCGTCGTATTGGAATTTCACACACTTGAGAAAGACGTTGCAGTCATTTCTGGCTCGTTTAAACTGTTTTCGGTTTTCCTCTGTCGGGTTGGTCTTGTAGGACCGTACAAATAATTCTCCAACCCTGACAGCCTTACAGCTCGAGTCGTACCATACCTTTTCTTTTGGTTTGATACTCTTCATCCGATGAGGGGTAAAGCATCTCATTCCAAAGAGAATAGTTTCTGTGATCATGTCAGCAGCGGCATCCACATCAAAGAAACATAACGAACAGTCAAAATTCCTAAAGAAGTTGTTGAGTCCGCTCCAATTGGCTTTCTCGTATTGCCACACGGTTCTATTAGGAATCTTAGTTCTTTAGCCACTTAGTACCTCAAAGTTGCTGTAAAGTTTTACCCAATTCGTCAACTACTGGCATCTCTATTTGCTCACTTCCTGTTCATGGTATTACCTTCCATTGTCATCAATTTCAGGCTTTTACTCGCGATTGTTTATCAGTTTTGTTAATATCATAAGCGTGTCCGACCAACTCCACAGGATCTTAAAATATTTAGCTCTGTGTGTTGGCTTCGGAAAACTAGACATGGCTCTGCATAGTTCATGTGAAAAGCGGCTTTAAAATCAAAAAAGACCTTGAAAAAGTTAAGTTTTCTTCCGAATCCAAAGGAAGCCTGAAACCTAGAGGGTGGTCGTAGTTCAGAAAGTCTACTTTATTGTGGATCGTATAGATGATGCTAAAATTTCGTTCATTAAAACTTAAAAATAAGTCCCCTTGGGTTAAATCAGCAAAAACAATTTTAAGTAACGTCATGTTCAGGACAAATGTAAGTCTTTGTCGAGAAGCTCGTAGAAAGTTTCTTTGGTAGCGTCATCCATTTGATCTATAGGGACTGAGTGCATATTAAACTGATATACCGTATTTAGCACTGACGACAGTTGTCATTAGATATTTAGTAACTTAAATTTCTTATTCCGTATTTTAAAATAGAAATTTTGACTTGAGTCATACGTCGTATTCGTATTTGTTGAAAGAAATTGACGAAAACCGGATATTGGCCACTATACTACTGATTAGAGCGAAGTAAACATGCCAGTTTTTTTACTTTTGAAATGGTAGCCTTCTTATCTGGATACAATTTCCGTTGCGGGGTAAGTTCGATTCCATATCATAGTAACCTGCCAATTGATCGACGATGCAGAAACTGGGATTTGGACGTGTCAAAATTCATCGAGTCGATATCAAAATGAACCCTTGCAACTTCTTGCAGTTGCTAAAGATAAGAAGGTCCAAAATAAATAACTTTAGGTTCTACGAATGTGGCAATAATCCCAAACCGCATACTGGTGATAGCATTTTTGTTAACAAACACAGTAAAAGTAAAACACATGGCTTGGATTGATATTGATCAATAATAATAACGCACTCAGTCTAGGATTGTGACGCCAGCTGCAGAGAAATTTGAGCTTAAAGCCTAGTATCGTACACGGAAACAGAAGTGCAACATACTATAAAGTGAGATGTGGTGATTATACTCATAACAACGTAAAAAATATGATACAACTACAAATTAGAACGTTTTCGAGAAAGCTCTACGGAGACTTTCATTTCTTTTTATAGAGATTCTGAGAAATGTATTTAGGTGAAAATCGATAATCTCCCTACTGTTTATATTCTCCACTCATGTCATGATCTAACAGGGACAAATTTTAGCGCCATAGTTCATTGCTATTAAATACCAACAGTGATAAACAAATAATTAGCAGAAAAAATAAATAAATACATAACTACAGATAAGTACCTTGTCATTCCCATTACCACATTCGGTAACTACCATATTTTCCTGGAATTCGATTGGAGATGCAAAAGTTCACTGATTAACTTTTAATAAGTAATTCAAGTATTTCCACTAACGGCACGTAAAAACAAATATTTACCTGTTGCTAATCTTTGGTCCACTTAAGACACTATGAATGTGTGTGGGTGCACTTAACTGTCCCTGGGTAATATAAGCAAATTGACGCAGTACGTTTCGTGGCATACCTACGCAGAGAAATCCAATTTTTTTCGATCGGCTTAACTTAAAGACAGGTTTCATCACAATGCGTTTTATGACGCATGGAGAGTAATCCGCTGTAATGGGAATCTTTGAAAACGACCTAACAGACCAAGAAAACCATAATCATACAATATTTGCGTAGGGTAAGAAATTACGTATTTTAATGTTAAATTTGCAGATAGGTACTGAAGTGAAATACTATACTAGGTGGGATGAAAAGTAACCTCCTTGACCGCCAGAATTGAAGTCCGTGCCAAATTTCAGTGCGATACTGTCTTTAGTTTTGTTTTGACAGCTGATTGTCGTTTGGCATCATGATGAGTATGGACAAAGGCGATTTTCGTTCTCTCATAAAAATTATTTTTTCAGAGGCAAAACGGCGAAGGAAAAAAAAGAAAAGTTGGATAAAAATTATGGGGCTAATGCTCCATCAGATTACACCGTCAAATATTGGTTTCGAGAGTTTCGTGGTGGCCGCAACTCCACTACCGATCAAGTCCGCAGCGGCAGGCCCTCCGATGCGGTTACAGAGGACAATATCAAAAAAATGCAGGAAATGGTGTTGGCTGACCGGAAAGTGAAGGTGCGCGGGCTAGCAGATACCACAGCAGATACTGAGCGCACACGCCATATTTTGGGCAATATTCTGCATATTAAAAAATTTATCCTGCCGCTGGGTGCCGCGCATGCTCACTCCTGACCAAGAACACGAACGCGAGAGCACTTCGAAAGAGTGTTTGGACTTGCTGATGCGGAATCGGGCGGACTTTTGGCGTCGAGTGGTAACTGTTGATGAAGCTTGGATCCACTATTACACACCAGAGAACAGAATGAGTGCCGGGCAATGGACTGAAGCCGGCACGAGTGCTCCGAAGCGGCTGAGGGAGGCTCGATGGGTCGGAAAGGTTATGGCGTCGGTTTTCTGGGATTGTCATGGCATACTCTTCGTGGACTACCTCGAAAAAGGGAAAACCATCAACAGCGAGTATTACTGTGCATTATTGGAGCGATTGAAGTCCGAAATCACTGCAAAATGGCCTCACATGAAGCGAAAAAAAATTTTGTTATTGCAAGACAATGCGCCGGCGCACAAGATCATCACAACCACGGCTAAAACCATTAAAATAAAAATCCCTCGGACTATTATCTCTTCCCAAACCTCAAAAGATGGCTCAACAATAAAAAATTCAGCTCACGCGAAGAAATCATCGACGCTACGGAGGAGTATTTTGCAGACCTTCCGGAAGATTACTTTTCGTTGGAAAATCGCTGGAATAAGTGTATCAAACTAAAAGGGGACTACTATACGAGTATGTGCAGGAATTTTTTCTTCAATTAGAGCGCTTGTCAATGATTTTACCACGTTGGCTCCTAAGCCAAGTTCAGGACTGTTATTACTATTTTTTTCGGTGTAAATTTGAAATTGGTAAACATATCCAGTAGCACTAGCAGCTCTTAAACAAACTTTGAAGCCGCGTTTTATGGGTTTTAGCGGCAAATACTGTTTCAAAGATGAAATTCCTTTGAATTTGATCATTGCCTCATCAATGCTTTGGGAAGTCGTGGATTTGGCTTCTCTTGAACAGGCGTTATTCATCAAATCTATTAATGGGCGCACTTTATATATATAATTTATCATACTGGTGATCATTCCTTCTAGGCATTTTTGAGTTATCAGCCAAATGGAAGCTTTCCATGATTTTCTTGAACCTTTTACAGGTCATGACACGTGTTATTTCATCGACTCGAAAAAAGGGATCGCTAGACCAATACAGATTCCAAGAAGGAATATTATGTAATCCCATGAGTATAATTATAATTTGATATCTGTCACCGCCACTGGTTCCCAGTTTTTTGATTTTTGCTGTACAGCGTATGGATTTGTCTGTTGTTCTATTGTTTGTAGTATTTCGTCAGAAAAAAATCCAGTGAAGTATGCTAAAGGACTTGTGCGACTATGAAAATATACAGACGGCCGTAATAAAACATCTGAAAAACGTTCTGGATTAGGCGTCTCCTTAGACCACTTTATCTTCCTCCATTCATCTTCATCTTGATCGGAATCCGATTCAGAAGTCCCAATTTCTGTTGGCATATTTCGACGACTTCGGATTATTAGCGTATCTTTATCATCGATGCTATTAGCTTTTGATACGACAGGCTCAGGCACATTTAGTATTCGATTTGTAAACTCATAAGAGCACGACGGCATGGGATCAATAATATCAGACGTCTGGGTATCTAACGCTACGGATTCAGATACACCAGAAGATAAAAAACAATGTTCCTGAGTCTTCAATTGTTTGCTGACAACAGTCCTTATCATCTTCATATTCGTCTTCCGAATCCTCAGGATTTTCCAAGCCGAATAGAGATTCCAATTCTTTTTCTATATCTTCGTCCCGTACATATTTAGTCTGTAACAAGGCAGCGGATAATTTATTACCACCAACATAGGGTAGACATAGGGTAGTTGCATAAATATTGCCATCAAATATTTTCTACTTTTCATGGTTCTTTTTTGAATTATTAACAAAATACCGCAATTTTCCGCAATATAGAATATAAACAAAAGTAATTGAAAAACAATCTTACCATTTTGCTCGTTCATTCAAAAGATGTTACTGGATAAAGCTAGAATACTATACTCAACCTCGTTGCGCTGTTTCAACCAATAAATGTCAAACTACGCCCCAAAAAAATCCATTTTGGCGGTTTAATTCGTGGTGCACGTAAATCTGTGTTGCCACTTACAAAAAAATATCTGCGGTTATGTTACAGAAAAACTAAATCTAGTTAAAAGAAGTTGGTGGCAAAATTATTGCCACTGCCTTAAAAAGGGTTACCACTTGCGTTGAACATCATCAGCAATATAAAAAGATATACGTGTTAAAAGACAATTATGTTAGTTATACCATCAGACGTGCACGGATTCTTGTTGTCAAGAGGCATTACACATTTATGGATTTCCATTGGTGTGAAAGTTTGAAAAACAATAATGTTTTTTTTTTCACAGGTATCTTCAAATAAGTCTGCATACATATTATGACACTATTGCACTTGCATTGGGAAGAATAGGATTTCGATTCCATTGCGAAAGTAACAAAAAATTATTAAATTGGTTGGCAGTTCCAACTTCGTCTGATATTTCCCTACCGTTCAAATAAGTTTTAAGAAATTTCTCTCCTGTACTTTCTTTGTTAACCACTCGTTTCGTTAACCAATCGCCACTTAATTTTTAAATTCCTTTTGCAATTTTAAAATTTATAAGCGTAGTATTTATCACGACTTGAATCAACCTGAATCAAAGTACTTAATTTAAGATTTTTTCATGTTTTGATTGTTAGAATGCCGATTACATGTCTTTCTTAAAGAGTTTTTTTTTTTGCTTATTTTCCCAAGCACACATTTGTCTATCCATGGCGATTATTTTCCTCGTAGACCGACTCCCAGGATTCAAACATTAAGCAACTGACTAGTTTATTGTAATCAGTTTTGCGGTTTTTTCTTAAAAGCAACATATTTATTAAATCTGCTTGATAGAAAATCAATCAATACAAGTTGTTGTCTTTTCCATGATTCGTATCGGTTCCAAAATAAGAGTTTTCATACCAAATGATGGCATGGAAACCAAATATTTATGTGAATCATTGCTATTTTTTACTATATCTATGTACATACTCGTACATATATTAATATTTCCTACAACCAATAAGTTCTTTGTCTTTACATCCCTAAATAAGTTACTTAGAGCTTCTACAAAACCGTTTTATTTATTGTTTTCATGCAGTCAATATCCATATAAAATGGTAAAATTACGAGGGTTGTCTGAAAAGTTTCCGCAACGTAAAGATAGCGGCACTCGTCAATAAAGGCTAGTGAATGCTAGTTGTACATCTTTTGACAATTACTTACTGAAATTTCAGTCATTTTGGACGCGCAGATTTTAGTTGACAATCATTTGAGTGAGTCGATGTGAGTGTTTTTTGTGAAAATGGAAAAAATTGAGTATCGAGCTGTTATTAAATTCTTATTTTTGAAAGGCAATACGCCTACGCAAATCAAAAATGAGTTGGACTCTGGTATGAGGACTCTGCACCATCATTTACCACTGTGAAATTTTGGGCAGCTGAATTTAAACGTGGCCGTAAGAGCTTGGGAGATGATGAACATTTGGGACGTCTAAAAACTGCAACCACAGACGATAACATTGCTAAAGTTCACCAAATGGTGTTAGACAACCGCCGAATTAAAGTGAGAGAGATAGTAGAGGTTATGAAAATGTCCAAAGAAGGTGTTTGTTACATATTAAGTCAAGATTTAGGCATGTCCGCGCGTTGCGTGCCGCGTTTGCTTACGTTAGACCAAAAACGTGTTCGAATGAACATTTCCAACGCTCTGTTGGCGCAGTTTAGGCGCAATAAATCCGAGTTTTGGCGCCGATTAATTACTGTAGATGAAACTTGGATTATACGCCCTAATAAAAGGGCGAGCCGGTTCCAAAAAAAAAGCAAAAACTGTTTTTTCGGTTGGGAAAGTGATGGCGACTGTTTTTTGGGATTATCTTCAAAAAGAAAAAACCATTACAGGAGCATACTACGCATCATTACTTGCCAAGCTGAAGGCAGAAATTGCGGGAAAACGGCCACATTTGCAGAAAGAAAATCCTGTTTCACCAAGACAACGGGCCGTCTCACACCTCAGCGGTTGCCATGGCGAAAATCCACTTGAACTGCATGACCATCCACCTTATTCACCAGATCTAGCCCCAAGCGACTTCTTTTTGTTCCCTCATCTAAAAACTGCGCTCGGAGGACAGAGATTTTCGTCAAATGAGGAGGCAATCAACTTCGTAAACAATTATTTTGCAGAGAAAAACGCCAAGTACTATTTGGACGGGTTAGAGAGATGAGAGCATCGCTGGGAGAAGTGTGTAGAGTTACAAGGAGACTATATAGAAAAATAAAAAAAAAATTTTGAGAAAAAATTTCTTGTATCATATCAATCATTTAAACTCAAATTCTTGGTAAAAAATAAAAAAAAAAAATTTTTTTAACAATATTACTTAAAATTGTGAAATAATGTGCCAAATTGGTTTTTTGTATTCAATGCGCATATTAATTCTGAATCGAACACAAAAAAAACGTATGGCTTTATGTCCTCTAGTTTTTGAGCAAACTGAAATTGAAATTACTACTTTCGTTTTGTTTTTTGGCATTTATGTACGTAGTCTTCCTTTGAATAAATTAACGAGTATTATTTAAACATCTCGCAGACGCCTATATCAATATTTTTCTTAATTAAGAGTAAACGGGTGACCCGCTTCGCGGGATTAAGGGATTTCAACTCTCTTTCCGCAGGTGGCAGGTCCCGCTCACGCAACTTCGTTGCTCCGCTCGGGGTATGTGCTTTTCGTCAGGCACGCGCCTATGTCATCAACACTCTTCATCCACAGTACTCATCACAAAATTACAAAGTTCCTATTAATAACAAAGTTTCACTAATTCGCATTATAGAAAATTCAAATGTTCTAATGTTGCAGTAAATTATTTACTTTGCGAAATATCTATGTTTGTGAATAAGCAATGACGGCTAAGCATCCTCTAATCCATCCTAAACTAAATAACTTCTCAGTGTTTTGTTCGTTCGGAGATTTGATGTCGACCAACGAAAGAAGCATTGAATTTTTAGAAGAATCTGGTTTAATTCCCACTAAAACATCCATTCCCCCACTGTGTTGCAACTTACCTATGAAGGTAGAAAAGTGTAGAAATGTAAAGTTCGGTTGGATGTGGCGATGCTCAAAGAAAAGCTCTAAAAAAAAAGGTGACAAAAATTGTAGAAATACAATCAACCCATCTATCGGTACATTTTTCCATGGACTTCAATATCGGCTAGAGATTCGCAATAATTATCGCTTTTGTTATCAAAATGCCTGTAAGCATGGTTTTTCAGGTAAATTAATTCAGCCTTAAGCTACAACCTAAGGATTTTTTAAAAATATGTATGTTATTATTTTAAAATTAGCATATAATCGCTTGGCGCCATCGCGACAATAAAAGTGAGCGTAGTAAATCTACAATAATAGATTACTATAACTATTGTCGTGAAATAGCCGAAATAATAGCATCTCACGTCGATGTTAACATTGGCGGCAAAGGAAAAACTGTACAAATCGACGAGACCTTTCTTACAAAAAGGAAATACCACAGAGGCCGTGTAACCGAACAAATGAAAATCGTAGTGTTGGGGTTATTTTGTAAAGAAGATAAGGTCGGACGCTTCTTTAAAGTGAACTCTAAAAGTAAAGAAGATTTGTCGCCTTATATACACAAATACGTTAACTCCAACAGCAGTCGTATTTGTACCGACAGCGCACGCCAATACATAGGTACTGAGAAAATGTTCCCTACTTCTACGACTCATGAAATTACAAACCAGAGCAAAGGCGAATATGTTGACAAGACCGATGCGACCAATACTATAAATGATCTTGAGAATCAGAACAAGCTTCTGAAAAAGTCAATTTTATGCCGCAATACAACGCAGCACCTTCACCAATATATGGCACTTTTCTTTTACCGGAAATACTGCCATGAAAAAAATTATAAGGACGACATGGGCTCCCAAATCACGGAATTTTTAATTTACGTAAAAAAGTGTACCCAGGTTTTGTCAAAGGTAAAGAAAGTGTGGGTTTGCAACTGAATTACTTCGACCCTCCGACCATTCACAATGAACACTTAGAAGGTATTTTACTACCAAAACCACCTCGGCTCTTCACCATCATCGACGAACTCAACGAACTCAACGAACTCGACATTGACACCAGTACGGACGATGACTTCATTGACGAAACTTACATACCTTTTTAATATTACTCGTACATTGAACATTTAATTGACTACTTTTAACTAACACCTAACTTACTCCCAAACTGACTGACTGGGACGTGGAATGCAATGCAAATCTACCTCCTCGTGGTGCATTCTGGGTCACGCTAAATGATTTGCTGTACTTTACTTACAAAGATGACCCTATCATTAATATTAATCCTCAAAGTGAGATCACCGTAGATACAAAAAAAAAACGTCTTATAAAAAATAGTTTTAGTAATTTTAAATTTTCTCAAAAAACTAGAAGATATAAAGCCATGCGGTTTTTTGTGTTCGATTCAGAATTGATATGCGCACTAATACAACAAACCAATTGGGCACATCATCTCACAATATTGAATAATATTGATTTAAAAAAAAATATTTTTTTCATTTTTTACCAAAAATTTAAGTTTGAATGCGAATTATTCAAAAACTATTCACACGAATAATTTGATGTAAATTTTATATTAAAGAGAAAATTTTAGGCTTTAAAATCCTGTATAGTACTTTATTGTAAGTGTTGTTGTTTTTTAATAATTTCTTTCCCATTTTAAGTCATTTTTTTCTAAAATTGCCCCTAACTCTTAAATGGGGCGAGATAGACCCCCCCACTCCCATAATAAGAAAATGCTAGATTTTAACCCCTCTACAAAATACTGTTATCAATTCTTGGCGCCAAAGTTATCGTACTCTCCCCTCGCGGCGGCTTTGTTTTGACGCTTACTCATCTTTCTTCGAAAGGCTGAAAGTTTCCATTAAAAGGACCTTACAAGTAGTACAATGGACTAGTTCTTGTCTAAGTGCTCTGTTTCGAAAAAAAAAAAGATTTGTATCCAGGAAGGCTATAGTTCAGCAGTTCGTAGTTCTGCAACTAGATCTCCATAAGAACAATAAAAATGTTAGATTAAAGGAGTTTAAAAACGAATGTTTTGGTGGATAAGTACTGTAGACATGGAGAAAAAAGCATAATCTTTTGCGTAAGTTGAGTTTTTTTGTGTCATTTCTTCTTTATAATTTATTAAGGTCATCAAAGCACATCGTTTAAGAGCAACATCTCCCACATTCTTACGGAAAATTATTATGCTGTATATGGGTATACAATAATCTATTTAAATTTCTTTTCTGTCTTAATTTGTCTTGATGCATTAAATAATGCTCTCAGTTGAGAGGTTAGGTTATCGTTTTTCATCCACCAGCTTTGCTGTTAGTTGTTGTTTCTTCATTCCCTTTCTTCACATCGCGCAAACCACTCCACACAAGGTAACCTCATGGGTCACTTGGAAATACGAAAGAAGATAAAAGGCACCTTTCCCAAATCTCAAACGCTAGACCCTTAGCTTTTCAAACAGGAAAGGGTCTACTTCCCTATAAGGGAGGATTGCAACACAGACTATAAACGACTATAAACGTATACTGATGATTTTGAAAGCGGGTCAAGGCGTACGAACACGAGTGGGAGGACCTCGAACACATCTCTCATAGCACTAAGTAAGGAAACCACTACATTTCAGGCAGAATTAACGACCTTATTGGAAGCTGTATGACTATGTATATATACATATGGGTATATACCTGTACACTCGAATAGTAAATCGGTATTCAAAGCACTAAATAGCTTCTCGTACTCTGCAAAGGCCCTCGGAGAGTATCATAAGGCACTTAACAAACTCGTCACCCTGAACAAAATCTCACTAGTGTGGGTACCAGGGCCTGAGGGTAACTATGGGAATAAAAAGACGGACCACCAGGCAAAGAAATGGCCAGGAAGCCCATGTAATGTACCCTCTGCCCACGTAGTGGTTTTAGTCATAACGACTTAAAACAGGAAATAAAACACTGGCCGAGATTATGCAAAGTCAAACACAGGAATAATCTAAATTGTTTTTACCATTCAAAGACGTTCTTAAATTATCATATAATGTCGAATTAACCCTTTTTCTTAATAGGAAACAAATAAGAGTACTGTACGGAGCATCAACTCCTTTCACTTTCTAGTAATAAACAGCTTTACAGATTGGGAGTCAAATCCACTAGCATATGCAGATTTTGCTGTAAAGCTGAGGAGTCTATGGAACACTTAATCACCAACTGTCCGCGTAGACAGTTGAATTGGATCTCGCAGAAAGGCCTGAAATATTAAACAACTAATAGAAGCAACAGGGACAGTAGAACTATCTGTCACAGTGCAGAATAGCTTTTGCCATATCCTTGTATTCCCATACCATACCATACCATACCATACCATGGATGCATTATGTACTTGGAAAATAAGCAATTCTGTTACAAGGATAACGCAATACTTTGGGTTTATTAAATGGCAACCAAATGCAAAGGAGCAAAAGGCTATGAATTGCTGGCACCTTTACGGTGGCACGAGACTGTTCAGGCAGGCAGATAAGAAGACAACCCTAATCAACACATAAGAAGGAGAATAGAAAGGGGATCTCAAAATCTAGGAATGAGCTGGCGGAAACTTAAATTAAGTGCAATGCTCCGAACACAATGGTGCGCAGCTATTTTTAGCTTCATATGCCCAACGAGAGGTCAGGAGAATAAAGAAGGATAATTTGGGATTATGTTTATTACTAGTACATTCTGAGTAGCTACGTTGTACATGCATTAAAATTATTTAACATTTTTGAATGCCTGTTTAACGTTAATTAATTTGCACCAAACACGAAAATTTAGTCGTCAATGTACTCGTAATTTCCTTCTTTAGACAACATTTCTGCCCACCTCTCAGACAACTTTCTAATTCCGTCACTAAAAAAATTGTTTGGCTTTGGCGAAAAAAATATCCCAAGAGCCCCTTGGGCATCATCCCGAAGTCTAAAATTATTTCGATCAAGGAAGTATTCCAGCTTTCGGAACAAGTGGAAATCTGAAGGTGCTAAATCTGGAGAATAAGACGGGTGCACCATTTTTCCTAACCGAACTCCTGTAACTCTGTGCAGGTGGTCTTACAAGTAGCTGTATGCGAGGGAACGTTATCGTGATATATTCCATCATTCCTTCGATTAACAAGACCTGGTCATTTCTGCTCTAGTACCGACTTTAATCTGCACAGATTTGACAGTAGACTTCTGCAGTGATAGTCTGGTTACGAGGCAACAACTGAAAATGGATTATTCCCTCAGCATCCCACCATATAGGCAGTAACACCTTGAGTGACTGAATTCCATTTCTAGGGTGTTCTACTGGTCTGTCTTCTGGACCATTGGTGGTGACATTTAATGTTATTGTAAAGAACCCATTTTTTATCTCCAGTAGCTATCTGGTTCAAAAACGGCTTTTGATTATGGCGCTACAGTGGGATTTCTTTTGACGGTGGACTTCAGGAACTCTTACCCGAACGAGGTTCATCCTTTAGGTCAAAATTATAATTTCTAAACCTTGCAAACCAACGCCGACACTTGGACTCGCTGACAACACTCTCTCCATACGTATTTTGGATTCTCTAGTGACTTCACTTCTATTCTGGTTTTTCCGGAACAAAAACAATAAAATGTGATAAATGTGATAAATGTGCTTTTTCGATACATCCATTTCAAAATTCAGTAAAGAATGTTTACAGTGATGTTAACACAACGAAATGAGCTAAATATCCCAAATACTAATACAAATACCTTCGGCGAAATACTCATCCTTCTGCTCGAGGTAGAAACCAATAGTGTTCTGATAACAGCCGATTTACTCTGCTCAATTTTTAATAACGCCTCGATCTTTGTTCCAAGCATGTCTTACTTGTTGTAATACCTATGTTTTAGAAATGTAACCAGACACCTTCATTCACGTACTACCCGCATTAGATACAGGCTCGTACTCGTACATGAAGAGTAAAAAACCAAAAAACTCTTTTCATTTTCTTCTCCATCTTCTCCTTATAACGTGGGTGGTCTGTCACTTGGGCTATTTAAGAGCAGTTTAATTGCAAGACACTTTCTGTAGCGGATCGCGCCCGTTCGCATGTTTTATTGAGTCCTCCAAAAAGTACTCAGACTCATATTCAAATGAGAATGCAAATAAGCACGCTTCGTTACACCACCACCTAGAGCCGGGCGCCCGGTTAAAATGACACGCACTCAACCAAAAGCGTGTCGATGTAAATCGAAAATGATTGAGTGAGTGCCTTGCTGGGTTGTGAAAACTCAAATCAAGTTTACAATTCATTTATGCTCGTTTGGTGATTGTATCTTTCTTCCAAGATGACACAAGATTAACTAAACGTCCAAATTATCGGAAATTATCGATATTTCGATGTTAGCCGATTGTGTGTACAACAGAGATATGTATTGTACATTCTGTGTACCTACGATTATCGGGCGTCGTTGACATTTCACTCAACACACTTGTGTGTCTCTCCGTGCTCGTGTGCCTATGAGGTAATCGGAAATTGAAAATTTACTTCGTGATTCTCTCACCAACGGATATTACAAAATAAATAATACATATGGTACTTGCATGTTTGTGCATCCGTCAGATAAACATACTTTTCGACTTTTGTTGCCTGATGATGATGATCATGTCCCCTACTTTAACGAGTATGTACATTGTACATCCCCTTCATCCAGAAATCAGTTCTTAAAAAGTTGAAACTGACATTTCCACACCGCTAAATACAAAATTGAAAGCACGTGCTTGTGGGATGCAAACGCAGATACTTGTAGGTCTTCATATGTTGATCAGGTCTACGAGTTGGTATGTCTGCGTCCTTCCATAATGTACGCGCATGCCAAAAACCGCAGGGATCAACTATAGGGTTAACAATTTGTATAAAAAAAAACACGCACAACTTGCAAATATTAATTGGCAGTAATTTGTGTTTATGTGGCGTCAAAAATTGCTACCCAAGCCATGACGAGGAGAACAGAAGAAAGGGTTTCTACCGATTTTCGTCTTGGCCTTGGTTTGGTTATTGATCAGATATTGATTTTCATATCGATGTAAACTTTTTGTGGCTTCCCAAAATCAATCGATGGACGGAGCAGTCTGTTTATTTAAAGACTTTTTTCCCACTTTAATCGCTGTCCTGTTAATTTTGAATAATGCATAGTTGTGGTTTTTGAAAGCAGTTTGGATGGTAATAGTGCCCAAGGAAAGGCATAAGGGATGTTGCTAGATGTAAATACCAGGAGAAAATACAGCCACTTCCATCTGGCAATATATTCCTGAGCATCCAAAGAGAGAAAAAAATATTTATCCAGATATTTATCCAGATATTTTTTTCTAATCAGCTACTATACGGGTACATCAAATTGACTTGGACCAAATAGGATGGTTCAGTGACCGTTCACAACCACAGTATAAGTAATAAAAAGATCGGTCATAAGTTGGAAATCTTTTTTGTTGGCTAAGAAGTCCTTCATAATGTTGTTCTGACAAAAGTTCGTAAGAAATGGTTTTCTTACTGCCTTCGATATCAATGCCATTCAGAACATGCTCGTTAAATACAACCAGGTTACCACTCGAGAAAAGAAAGCGTTTATCAGAGTTTACTTAAGGCCCTACACACACAAAAAAATATGAACAAATTTCTTTAGTAGAAAGTTATTTAACATAGGGTTCTCCATTAAGAAGTGAACTTTTTTTTTAAATGTGAACGCACCCTTAATGTTGTTTTGTGAACTGTCATTATTATTCTGCTTGTCAATAGTAGACACATTTAGTCATGGTTCAGTACTCGAAAGCAAATTTATTACCAAATCTTCAGCGATGACGCTCAATTCTGGCTAAATGGCCTGCCAACAAGCAGAATATATGCCATTGGACGGTTACAAACCAACATGTGTTTTATGAGTCGCCATTACATGTACAAAAATTTACGGTTTGGTGTACCTTTCGTGATGGCGGCGTCATTGGGCCGTATTTTCATATTGGTGATTGGTGATATTGGCGCTACGTTTCAGTTAATGGAAATCGCTTTTGGGACGCGGTGGAACGTTATTTTTGGCCGCAATTGGGTGCCCTCAACATTGGTGAAATGTGCTTTCCACAGGACGGCGCCACTTGCCACACAGCTACAAAGTAGATGCTCTTATATACTAGAATGTACAGTGAAAATACTATTAATAAAGTACAATACTCGTATATACGAGGGCGGGTCAATAAGTCCGTCCTTTTTGAATTTCTGACCTCTTTACTGAAACAGCAACACTGCTCCTGTCAACAGGCATCTGTCAGTTGACTCCTGTCAAAATTTAAACTTGCTGTGTCAGTTAGTTTGTGTTTGACAGCTATTTTTATCAGACTACTCACTAATTTGAGGAGAAAATGGAAAAAAGTGAATTTCGTGTGCTTATTAAGCATTATTTCTTGCGAAAAAAAACCATTACCGAGACCAAGGCTAAGCTTGATAAATACTATGGGGACTCTGCACCATCGATTTCAATGCTAAAAAAGTGGTTTACTGAATTTCGTTGTGGCCGTACAAGCACTGAAGATGCCGAACCTCCTGGACGCCCAGTTGAGGTCTCTACACCCGAAACAATCGAAAAAATTCACGATATGGTGTTGGCCGACCGAAGATTGAAAGTGCGAGAGATTGTGGAAGCCGTAGGGATCTCGCATGGCTCAGTGGTTTCAATTTTGACTGATCACTTGGGCATGAGAAAGCTTTCCGCAAGATGGGTGCCGCGTTTGCTCACAGTCGACCACAAACGCAATCGTGTAACAACTTCACAGGAAGGTTTGGCGTTGTTTAATCGCAATATGGAGGAGTTTTTGCGCCGTTTTGTAACCGTGGACGAAACATGGATCCATCACAACACACTAGAGAACAAACAACAGTCAAAACAGTGGGTTTCTAAGGGTGAATCGGCGCCAAAGAAGGCCAAGGTGGGTTTGTCAGCCAATAAAGTTATGGCGACTGTTTTTTGGGATGCACGCGGGATAATCCACATTGACTACCTTCAAAAGGGAAGAACAATCAATGGGGAATATTATGCCAACTTATTGGACCGATTCAATGACGATTTGAAAAAAAAACGACCTCATTTGGCCAAGAAAAAAGTTCTTTTCCACCAAGACAATGCAAGGGTGCACACATGTGCAGTTGCCATGGCAAAAATCCATGAATTGGGCTATGAATTGCTCCCTCATCCACCCTATTCTCCAGATTTGGCTCCGAGCGACTACTTCTTGTTCCCAAACCTGAAGAAATGGCTTGGTGGAAAAAGATTTGACTCCAATGATGAAGTCATCTCGCAAACAAAGGTCTATTTTGAGGACCTCGACAAATCATTTTTTTTGGAAGGGATAAAAAAATTGGAGAAGCGTTGGACAAAGTGTATAGAGCTCAAGGGAGACTGCGTTGAAAAATAAAATTATTTTTTTATCAAAAAATCTGTGTTTTAAGTCACGGACTTATTGACCCGCCCTCGTACAATAGATAAATTATTTATTAAGTTATTATGAGGGTAGATCAATAAACCCGTGACTACCCCCGTAGCGAAATGGGGAAATGGGAAAAAGTGAATTTCATGTGCAAACTTCAATCGCAATTCGGACCAAACATGAATCTACCACAGCATACCGGAAACCAAGCAGCAGCCGAAACACCGGCTTTCTCCGAGCAAATCAGCGCCGATAATTGACAAGCTCAGTCTATCGGCCAACAAGGTCAGGGCGACGGAGTTTTAGGAAGGACGCAGCAAAATCCACATCGACTACTTTCAACTGGGAAAAACTATCAACCCCAAATATTACACCAAACCGGACCGGTTTAACTACGATTTAAAATGAAAAACGAGCATTTAGCCACGAAGAAAAGTGCTTTTGCATCAAGACAATGCTCGGGTACACACGTGCATAGCCGCCTTGGCGAAATTCCACAAATTGAGCTGAGAATCGATCCCTATGACTATTTCCTGCTTCCAAACCCAAAGAGATGACTTGGCGGAAACAGATTTGGCTCCAATGATGAAATCATTTCTTAATTGGAGAAACGTGACTACGTTGAGAAATAAAAAAGTGTTAAGTCACTGACTCATTGATCAACTGTCTTAATTATTTATTTTTCGCAAAATGACATATTTCGACGCGTTTCGCAAGAACCACGAACACGTTACGCGATGTAACTTTGTTCATTTTGCGAACTTTAGATTCGATTTTCCCAGAATAATTGTTGCAAGCCTGAACATATCAAGCAAAAAACCAAATAAGGTAAGTCCACAAAAATGGGTCATGGACCAATGGTTATTTCTCACTATGCTGCAAGTTTTCAATTGGTTTCCACAGCTTAGAAATCGTGCTTCAGCCAAATAGCATTTGTTGACCTAATTGTCTACAACATTGAAGCATTCTCTAAAGTGACCAGATAGTGATGATAGTTCTCCCAATTGTTATGTTTCAGCAACTGCCAAAGTTACCAATGACATCCAGCTGCCAAAATATTCAGTAGAGTTTGCCATTTCATCATACATCGTTTTACGCTTGCCGAACTGCGACAATTATTAAAAAATATTTTCAAAATTCCGGCTCAGTTGTAAATATAGTATGCAACGTTAACCTCGTCCTGAGGTCGGTCGTTATCATGGCTTCAGTGTGCATTAAATTCATCGCACCGTGGAAAAGTTTGAGCGTGAGTACATTCTTTTGGATGTTAACCCATCAACCCGACAGAAAAGTCGATTCGTCGTCGATCGGTTGAATTGGGCAGCGCTAGAGAGTCAACCCGGCTTATTCTGCGGTTGGATTTGGGCCTACATCCGTATAGTATAGTATAGAAGCCCATTTTTTGCTCAGCGGGTATATCAACAATCAATAAAAATTGCCATTATTGGAGCGAACACAATCCGCAAGTGTTTGGCCAAGCATCAATGCATCCACAGAGATTGGCTCTTTGGTGCGGTTTATGGCATGGCGGGTATCATCGGACCTTTCGAAATGAGAAAGGAGACACCGTTACCGTCAATGGTCTCACGTATAGAGCGATGTTAACCGATTTTCTGTGGTCAGAGCTCGACAACATCGATATATCCGAGCTTTCGTTCCAACAAGACGGCGCTACATGCCATACAAGGGACGTAAGGCTAGAATGAGAAATTTGGCGCCATTTGGGTCATCGCACGGCGAGCGTTCATCAATTGGCCGCCGCGATTATTTTCTCTGAAGCTACGTTAAGTCGTCTACGCTAGCAAGCCAACCACTTTGGACGAGCTCAAAGCCAACATTTCAATTTTTTTTCTATCGTTCTTAACTGGTCACCCTTTATTATATCTCAAACTATTTATTGTAATTCTGAACAGAGCAATCATCGATCCGCCTTAACATTTAAACCAACGATTTTGCCTTTCGTTTTTGTGAAAAATGGATTTGGAAGATTGATGGCTTTCAAGTCGCTAGACCACTAAATGAAGATCGTGTGGCCCATGTACGTTTGAAATTATACATTCAGGCTTTCAGTCGTGGTGACATCATATGCTACCATTTGGTTTTATATTGCATATTTCTTAAAAAAAAATTACTCATCGCCAGTTTTTCGCAAAAAAAATTTTGTTCAAATTAAACTACAAGAATTAATAAGCTGTTTGGGCGATAGTCAGGAGCGGATAAAGGCCTAGTCTCCCGCAATCTCTGTCCTGTTCCCGTTTTTTGTGTTATTTTTGTGCACAGTGAGTGGGAACCGACGAGAGATGCGATTCATTTCTGAAGATTCAACTCTTTGAGGTTTGCCATTTCCCGCAGAATGGGTGATGATGTCAAAGAAATAAAATACCTTTTCTGCGTTTTTAGTGTCGGCCGGGTTTTGAACCCAGACTCTTCTCTGCAGAAGTCGGAAAGCTTACTCACTGCGCTCCACCGTCTCTACCTGTCATAAGTTGTCTTCTTACTATGAAATGGACGTACATATTTATCTACATAAGTAAAAGTTTTACTCGGGTTAAAAAAATTTATGCTTACCAAAAAATAAAAAAACACGCTGTAGACATCTATAATAATGTCTATATCTGGAAGTGTTGCAAGGGTGGCATCCGTTTATCTAAGAATGATACAGACCTCGATTCCAGATTCTTTACGTATACTTGCTAGAATTCAGCCCGCATTGACTTCAGTAGCCTGCAATTCAGCCTATAGCTGAAAAATATCTGCACTTCTGCTCGTGTAAATCTTAAGGGGTTTCCACCTATACTAAGGGTTACTATTTAGTGCGGCTTTAACGTGTAGCCGGTAATTAACTCACAATTATCAAGGTCAAGGTAATGCGTAATTTTTAGGAACTATCCTGAGCCGATGACTTGTCGACAGACTGAAAATAATCAACCCCGATAATGACTTCCCGTGGAATTACCGGGATGATGGGAACCGTTATGGCAGAATCCTACCACTTATAATATACCAGAACTGTCTGCTAACCAAACGGGTTCCATGATGATAGCTAGAGGGAACGATATTGTAACGTCAATTAGCCAAAAGCAATCCAGATGACTCCTATTTAGTTCCGCATGAAAAGTTGTCAATGTCCTAGATATTTGCCAAAAATGAGTTCAAATTTGGGGTATAAACCTCTTTTAATGGAACATTATATTTAAGGTAGAAATATCCAAAGTGCCGGTTGGAATATGTTTTCATCCACGTACATGATGATCTAGATCTCGAAAATCAGCCTTATGGAGGTACAAAGAGCTGCACTGAAAGTAAAGTTTTTTGAATTGCGGAGGAAGCATTACGTTCAAAATTGATTCCGCTAAATATGTTTATGCATTGATCATAGCTTCAGGTATAAAAGGATGAAAGTAAAACATATGGTACTTTATACCAACTAAACAAAATATCAGAAAGCCGCACACCATTTTGAAAACCTTTTTGGCATGCCAAATGAAATATTTTCAGGATTAATAAAGTAAAATTCAACGGCGACTTAAGAGTCGATGAGCGACAGGTTCTAAACAGCAACCTAAATTACGATTAGACGATAGGAAACACTTGTTATCGAAAGATGACATAACGCACCAGCCTGATGATAATCTTGCACAAAGATCTCGGATTATTCCCTAACAAAGACCAATTAACTCAGCAATTGAAGGCAAACGACCATCCGCTTCGTTATCGCTTCTTAGTTTGGGCCCTCCAGTAGTTCGAATTGAACCTCGAGTTTGGTCGAAAAATCATTTCTTCTTACTAGGCGCATTTCCATCTCGGCCACTATGTTAACAAACAAAATTGCAGCAACTGGGGATCGGAAAACCCGCACGTGATTGTCGAGAAGTCAATTTGGTGCGGATTTTGGAGTGGTGGTATCATTGGCCCATTTTATTTCGAAAATGCTGCTGGAAATGTCATTTCGGTCAACAGTGAGCACTACAGAACCACGATTACCGAATATTTATGGGCTGCAATTGAAGACATGGACTTGGACGGTCTTTGGTTTCAGTACGATGGCGCGCTGTGCAACGCAGCCCATCAAACAATCGATTTCTTCCGCACTAAGTTCGGTAATTGGATATCAATTAGCTGCCTCGGAGCTGTGATGTAACCCCGTTAGCGTTAGATTATTTTTTGCAAGATACCCTTACAGATCGATGTTATGCGGACAATCCGACTCCAGCCCTTAAAGCGAACATCGTCCGAGTCGTTAATGAGATAGAGCCAGAAGCAGTCACTAAGATCTTAGAAAATTTCGTTGACAGGATGCGGTACTACGAAGCCAGCCGAGGCAGCCACATGAATGTGTTGTGTTTACAAGAGGGAGTTTCAAACACAAGAATCCGGTTTGCCTTCCAGTACCGATATGTCGTCCGTGAAAGTTTCCATCTGTGCCCACCATGCTTATACTCGACGTTTTAAGCACATTCCTTTTCCGCTGTCAGCCATCTGCCACTTGCTTTTGTATTCTCTCAGCGGACACGTCGTCTTAACACCACTCATCGCATTCCAGTCGATATATATTTGTCTTGTTATTGTTAATTAATAATACTTTAATAAATTTGCGAATTACTTAAACCCACATCAGTATTAATTGGCGACGAGGATGGAGGAACTAATTAAAGAGCAGCAAGAGTGATTTGCAAAAATGATGAAACAGAATGCAGAAAACATGCAGCAATTGATTATGAGTCTCACCGGTGCAGTGCCCACCAGCAACTCAAGCATCCCCAACAGCATTCCTAGGTTCGAAGCCTTCGATCCAGCCAAGGCAAATTGGGAGAACTATTGCTTTCAACTCCAGCAGCATTTTCAAGCGCATGCTATCACAGATGAAAATTTAAAGAGATCATGTGGGGATCGCCTTCTTAATCTACTAAAAAATTTATGTGAGACATTGGATGTAAGAACTTGTACATTTGCTAAGCTAACCTCGTGTTTAACCCTACATTTGCAATCTAATCAACATATACTCGCGTCGAGATGTAAATTTCTCCGTCACAAAATTTCACCAGGGTAAAACTATAGCGACTGCATCGCGGATCTCAGAGGAATCGCAAAAAACTGTGCATTCCTTTGTAAAAAAGAAGGATGTAACCAATCATATGGCGACTACATGATCCGAGATATGATTGCGTTCTATACCCCACATGAACAAGTCCGACTGGCAGCGACTCAAGAAAAAGATCCGACGCTAGAGAAATTGCAGCAGATTATAGCAGGATTTGAGACATCCCAACTGGCTTCATCAATTTTAAAAGACAGCGACAAAAGCTCAGCAGCCGTATCAGAAGTAAACGCAATTTACCAACAGACAAGTAAGTCCAATCAAATTTTTTTAAATCGCAAGTCTTGTCCTGATTGCCACGTGAGCCATGATAGAAGTAAATGTAGACATCAGGATTCCGTTTGTGATAAATGCCACCGTAGGGGACACATACAAAGCATGTGTATGGCAAATCAGAGGAAATTAGAAACCTCACAGTCAGCTTCACGCTCTCGACTCCACAAAAGACAGTCCTTCAGGAACCGTAGGTACGCTCGTCATGACTCTTCGCAGTCGCAGGTGCGCAAATGAAACTGCTCATTCCATTTGTCAGCTAGACCATGCAGAGATTTGTACGCTTTCAGGCACAATCGAGAACTCGACAGTTAACGAAAAATTGATGGTATCGCTAGCGATAAATAACTCGCAGTTAAATTTTCAATTAGACACATGTGCATCTTGCTCATTAGTAGGAATGCAAGGCTATAGAGATTTAGGTCAACCTATCTGTCAGCTTACAGATAAGAAACTTCGAGCTTATGGAAATTTTGAGGTACCGGTCAAAGGCATTGTTTATGTTTACGTGACATGGAAGGAAAACACACTCGTTTTGCCGTTACTAGTCGTCGAGGATGAGCAGGGTCTAAATAATATGGGCCTAGATTTGCTAAAGGCATTTAAGTTTTCCCTATATAGTACAGTTCATCGGGAGAGCGCGTTTTGCAATTGGACCATGCGGATAGACAGGAGCTTGCTGTTAAGGCACAACTACTTTGTGAGTCCTACAAATCAGTTTTTAGTCCTGGCCTAGGACGCAGTACTCAATTCGAAGCACATCTGAAACTAAAAGCCGGTTCTCATCCTAAATACATGCCTTTTCGTCCAGTGCCTTACGCTCAGAAGTCTATCGTCAAAGAAGAAATAGACCGAATGGTTCAACTTGATATACTGCGCCCCGTTCAGACGAGCCAATGAGCAACTCCTATTGTAGTAGTAGGTAAATCGAATGGCTCGATTCGAATATGTAGTGATTGCAAGGTCACGGTTAACCCTCAACTGGATCGATCGATCGCCATCCGATGCCTAAGGAAGAACTTTTTCATTCGTATTCAACGCGGAGAACATTTTACAAAAAGAGACATGTCTGCAGCCTATCTACAGATCCCTTTTCCCTGAAAAGAAAAATTATGCGTGAAACAAGGCTTGTTCATTATCGAGAGGATTTACCTATATCCTTGGCTACAGAGGCGTCGTCGCACGGCATTGACGCCGTCATATCACACATGTACCCGGATGGATCAGAAAGACCTATCGCCTTCGCCTCAAAGACGTTGACAGATTCTCAAAAAAACTATAGCCATATTGAAAAGGAGGCACTCTCGATAATCTACGGCGTGAAGAAATTCCACCAATACCTCTACGGTCGTCAGTTTGAGATCATCACTGACCATCAGGCGCTCGTGACGATTTTTAACCCGAGTAAGAAGCTGCCTCAGATGACAATTCAACGTCTACAGCGATGGGCAATCACGCTAATGGGCTATACGTATTCTATACGTTTTCGACCAACGAAGCAGCACAGCAACGCTGATTGTCTTTCGCGTTTATCAGTCGGACCGGACTATAGACAGTATGTATGACTCAGTTGTTAAAGATTTCCCTATAAACGCCTCGGCCGTCGCTGATAAATCAAAAAAAAACCAATTATAAGCCGAGTAGCATGCTACATCTAAAATGGGCGGCCAGGACATTTGCCAAGTAGTGAAAACAATTTAATTCCTTTTTTCAGACGCAGGTTAAGCTTATGTATATGTGCTAACGTTGTTTTATTGCAGACTGATAACATCAGCGTAGTCGTTTCACAGAACCTTCAGACACGAGTGCTTTCCCTATTACACGAAGGTCACTGGGGGGAGACAAGGATGAAGCAAATGGCCCGTCGGTATTGTTGGTGGCCTGAGATCGATGACGCCATCCATCAAACTGTCTCTCAGTGTGGGGCTTGTCAGATGAACGACATGCTCCAAAGCAATTTACAAGTGGGCCACGCACAGAAGAATCCTGGGAACGCATTCATGTAGACTTCGGGGGTCCGTTTGAGAAACACATGTGGATGATAGTTGTCAAATCCTTTTCTCTGTCCGACAACGGAACTCAATTCACGTCAGCTGAATTTCGAGATTTTTGTAGCCGTTTTTCTACTCAACACATCACTTCTGCTCCTTTTAATCCGGAGTCCAATGGAGCCGTTGAACGAATGGTGCGAACGTTCAAAACAGCGATTGCAAAGATTCTCTGTGACACCACCTGTTGCGAGGATGCAACGGATATTTTTGGCAACATATCGGTCATTACCAGGTACCGATGGTAAATCACCTGCAGAGAAGCTCCATGGACGTTGCCATCGAACTGTTCTATCTGCAGTGTGCCCCGATCCAAATGCTCACAGCAAAGCAAAATCATCTAAATTTGCCAGAGGTCAAACTGTTGTCGTCCGACAATACGTATGCAAAGTTAAATGGGTTAAAGCACTCATCTTGGATTTGTTGGGAAGGAGGATGTATGAGTTCAAAACAGAACATGGGATTATTCGACGTCGTCATCAAAACCAAATTCGAAAAAGAGAAGTTTTCGAAAATCAACAACCCATTTCAGGATTTCAGACAAGTAAACAATTCACTTTGACTAATCCCATTTCTTATTCCAATCCAGACGATTCACAACCAAATAAGACGAATCATCAAGCTGAAAATAATCCATCGCTTGAAGCACCACTTTCATCATCACCAAAGATTGGAGAGGATTCAGTTATTACGACGAATTCACCATCTGCACCTGTGAATGCATCAGGTTGCATAATCTCGGCTGAAGCTGAAGAAGCCGATCGTGCAAGTCGACCTTTAAGTTCCAACATTCCTACAACCTGTTACAGGTCCGGTTCAATACACATCCTAGTTCATCAAATACCAGACGGCCCGAACGCTTAATGAAGAAAAAACTAATCGGGATGAATTCCAAATAAGTGCGGAGGAAACTGTTGTGTTTACAAGAGGGAGTTTCAAATACAAGAATCCGATTTGCCATCCAGTACCTAGATGTCGTCCGTGGAAGTTTCCGTCTGTGTCCACCATGATTATACTTGACGTTTTAAGCACTTTCGTGTTTCTTACAATTTATAAAAAACATTAAACAAATTATATATTCAAACGTAAGCAAACTGTAGTACTTTTTGTTTATTTTTTATAAATTAATAGATATAGTCTTAAATGGTGAAAATTTTAAATAAATTAAAAATTAGTTACAATATAAAAATTGGAAATTGTTCATTTTTGCACTTTGTTGCTAAAAACTCCAATAACAAATTTGTCATCCTTCCGCAAATTATGGTGCATAGCATGCAGCTGAGTAATATAGTTTATGAGTGTTAGGAAGTATCGCAATAAGGACGGTAAGTAAATCGGAACAATTTTTTTAATAAAAAGCGGTGAATCATCTCGAGAAATTCCCAGAATACTAAGAGTATTTCAAAAACTTATATGATAAATATAAAAAAAATTCAAGCGGAATTAAGACTCCAGTCGAAAACGTTTACTTACGGAATTGAGAAGTTGCAGCTCCTGAACGCCAAAATACTCAGCTCAAAACATTGAAAAGCCCATAAGTGAGAGGACAGGAAAGAAAAGCCAAAAAAAAAACTATTTTTTTCTGCAAAAAATGAGAAAGCCATACAAATTTGACCTTGGCCAATGTAAAAAGTGGTCTAGTCCGATGAAACCAAGGTCAATCGGATTGATTAGTATGGATGGCAGATCACATTGTTGGTCATGTCCTGGGAAGCTGCTTCAACAACATCTAGCTCAGCGGATTGTAAAGCATGGGACATGCTCTGTGATGGTGTGGTGATGCTGCTGGACCATTAGTAAAAATCGAAGGTATTATGAACAAAGGGAAATACCTAGACATTCTAGGTTGCAATCTGCCATTATATGGTATGTGACCCTAAACACACCTTGAAAATCAGGGGTCCCAAAAAAATTAAATGGCCGGCACAAAGTCCCGATTTGAATCAAATTGCGAATTTATGGTCAATTGTGAAGAGACGATTTGGGCTGTACAGAAATCATCCACCCAACGTTAGTGGAACAGAAACGAAAGGTGTTGTGGAATAAATACTAAAACTTAAAACTTTTTTTCAGTATTGCCTTATTTTTTTATATGAAATAAATGGCAAAATTAACAAATCAATTTTATTTGAATTATTCAAAAATAAAATGCAGTCATTTTTTATTTTATTTGAGTTCATTTCTCCACTTTGCTCCTCACTGTACACCCGATAATCAAACAGACTGGATTCCCTAGTAAGAAAGAACTAGCTCAATATCCTGCCAGACTAAAGTGACTCAAACACAGAAAATGGGGTTTATGGACATAAGTTTGCATGATTAAAATTTACGACAGCTTCTGGCTTCCGGGCATTCGAAAAAGCCAACAATACTCGTATCTTACGATCAGTAAGATTTTTAAAGAATAAAATACAGACTAGTGAAAAAATGAGAAAGACAGAAGTTACAGAATTCTCAAAGAATGGGAGGAGCCGCAGTTCCTTAGCAGGGGCACTTCAAAAAGTCGTACCACTCGTACAGCACTCTTCCTAAGCAAATATTGCTACGGAATCAAAACAGTGATATTGATTCCCTTAATGTGACATACAAAAATCTGAACAGTAATTGTGTCTACTGATTTGTAATCCAAACAGATTCACTCTATGGGAACATATCCGACATTCAAGTTCAAAAATGATTTATCTTTCCATATACGCGTACAATTTTAAAAATCCAAAATATTTCCATCTTTTCCTTTTGTAATAATTTCGGATGTCGAAATGTCAGAAAAGAGAATTCATTTCTTATGACAAATGTCTCCGCAGGCTCATCTGAAACTATTTTCATGTTAATAACTCAAGTGTCACTTGGATAGGAGACACTTTTCAAAATCCCAGCGACAGCAAGGCGAATGTCAGAATCTATCCATAATTTTTCTTTTTGAGTTTTTACAAGATTTCCCTTTGACTTGGTAGATTCAGATAGCAACCGGAATCTTAATCGTAAACGGAATTAAAATGAAGGTGTTTTTAGTATTTCAAAACAAGAAACGCCCTGTCGATGATCTAAAAATAATTTGCACCACAAAAAAGCTCAGAAAAAAAAAATAACTCCACAGATAAAACTAATTTTCCACATGGGAGACATAAATGCTTTTCTAATTTACTTACCAACTTCAAGAAACGCGCCCTGAGGTGTTCAAAAACCGCACAATTTCGTTCCCTACAGCAGCGACCAATTTAAAAAAAAAAGCTGCATGCAAATGAAATAATTACGAGTAGAGATACGTACATACTCGTACGTTAAAAAATAAATAAATAAATAAAAGAAAATCGACAGAAAAGCGTACTCAACTTGTGTAAATCTATTTTCGAGAACCCTAATGGAAACGAAATGGAAGATCTTTTGACATGTCGCCAAGTCGAACACAACTTTCGACTAGTTAGACATTTAGAATGGCCAATTTCAGTACAACGTTACACATGCATGGGTCTATGGGTATTGCAAGCAAGTAGGCACGCGAAAGTCAAAATGGATGTTGTGGATACTTACTTGGCTCTCGAAAGCATGTCATTGCGCGGCCTGCATCACGAAGCTGTCAAATTAAAAAAAAAAAATTACAAAAACATAACTCAAGTCGATCGCAGGGAAGATTACTTGTTTCTGGGTGCAATTTGCGATGCGATATGTGAGTTTATTGACATCTTCTTTGAGTGAATCGTTTTAGGAATACTGAACTGCAAATGGCCCAATAAATTGATAGTCGCCAATTGAGGGTGAGCCAGAGTGTGACAATTTTGCTGAATCGGAGGCGTTGCGGTGGGCTTCAATTGGGAGCAGTGCGATCGGGGCATGTGATTCATGGGCATTCACGAGGTAAATTTTGAGTGAATCATCTCACAAAATTAGAAACTGTTACAGTCCCATTGATTTTTTTTTTGTTTTTTTTTTTTTGCAATTTAAATTGACAGTTTTTGGCAACATTTGGTCACTTTGAATTTGAACTTGTCGACAAAGACGGGACGAGTTATAACCGTGTCTCTTAAGCCTTTCTAAGAAGGGACTGGTTTTTTTTTTAGAAACTGTCAGCAAAATAAAAATTTATATGACCATTTGAGGGGCCCACCACTAAATTTTTCGGTTCATAACTGTGTGATAGTTCGAAATGTAGGTGACAGATAATTGATTGGTACGACTTGTTAATAGATGATTGCTTTTCCCAATAGGCCCTCCGAAGAACCAGTTGAGAAAGAACGTTCTTGTATGAAAAATTTTAGCCAGTATACATATACCACCTTGATCAGAAAATTAAAAATAAAAGTTTATTCAACTAAATATAAATTGTCCCCTTCAAAGTAATCCCCATCGACTGCAACACACTTATGCCAGCGCTTGATCCAAGCCATGAAACATTTTTCATATTCGGTTTTCGGTTTGTCCATCAGTGCTTCCTGCGATTTTTCCATTACTTCCTCTCGGCTGCTGAAACGCGTTCCCCGTAATGCTTTTTTTAACTCGATTTAACAGAAAAAAGTCACAGGGTGCCAAATCAGGTGAATTCAGTAGCTGTTGGATGGTATTTGTTGCATTTTTCGTCAAAAAATTACGAATAATGATGGCACTGTGCGACGGTGCGTTATCATAGTGCAAAATCCACGAGTTTTCTGCCCACAATTCTGGTCTCTTTCGGCGAATTGCTTCACGAAAACGTCTCATAACGCCCACGTAATACTCTTTGTTTAGTGTCTGGCCTTCTGGCAAAAATTCATGATGCAAGGGTGTACCCTTGTAATCCATGAAAACCGAGAGCATTGCCTTCTTTTTTGACTGAAAACGACATGGTTTTTTTGGTCTTGGCTCATTTGGTGAACGCCATTCACTTGCCTGATGTTTGGATTGCGTGTCGTACTCATAAACCCACGTCTCGTCTCCAGTAATGATCCTTTTGACGAATGTGGGGTCGGATTCGGCCTCGCAAATCATCTCTTTTGGGACGTCAACACGGTCTCTTTTTTGCATGAAATTGAGGTCTTTTGGCACCAACTTTGCTGCTACACGACGGAAACCCAAACCATTAACCAAAATGTCTTGGACGGATCCATAGGCAATGTTCAAGTCCTCCACTATCTCTCTGATGGTTAATTTGCGGTTATTGACCAACATTTCGTTAACTTCGTCAATGTTTTCGTCGGTTTTCGATGTCAATGGTCTGCGTTCATCATCTTCGACTGACTCACGATCACGAGCTTGCGCTCGTGCCACTGGTAAACGACCGCTTTCTTTAGAGAATCGTTGCCGAAACACTTTTCCAACATTTCCAACGTTCGCGCACCATTAAATCCGTTTTTTACGCAAAATTTAATACAAGTTCGTTGTTGCAAATTTAAATAGATTTCTAAAATTGTAATAAATCGCCAACCCACATAGAGATAGATGTACTCGGCTACGTAATTTTTGCAAATGTCAAACTATGACGCTAAGATGTAGAGGGAATGTCAACAACAGATTTACCAACTTAAAAAAAAAAAAAACAGAACTCAAACCGGAACAATGGGAACGCCACACGGTGGTTATTCCGGGAGGGTGGTGGTATAAGTATATGCAATTCAACTACGATTTGTATAGACATAGCTGTGTACTCAAGCTCAGTTAAAACAAATGTAGACGACTATGTACGTCGAATCTACGATCTCTTTAACAGATAGTAAGCAGCCGAACATTTAAAATAGATTGCTCACAAAACCGATATCATGGTATGGATGAATGGAAATGTAGCTACTATGGTATTTGGAGAAAAGAATCGGCAGGAAGAAAAAATAGGCAAGATGTCTTGAGCACCATCGTATAAGAGAAGTCTGATTATTCGACAAACTTAGTTGAACAAGCTTATTCACTTAGCCTGAAGTTTTCAACCGTCATTCTTTGACTTTTATATTCCTCGTGCATCCTCCAACGCTGCAAGTTGAGTAATAAAGCCGGAGGGACAACTGTGGTATCCGAATGACGTTTTTCGGCTAAATATATAAATTGATCGCACTTCAATACGATAACCCTATCCATTTTACTTTCTTTTTGTCTTAGTCCTGCATATCGCGTTACAGTCTAATATACTTCTTGAATACTTTTAAATCTTAGTGATGTCCATATCTAAGAACTCCTTCGAATGCTCTCTCCTAATTGAAACGTATAGTAAGCGCCGAAAACCGATGAGATACTTAGTCCAGTACAGCTAGAGTGACATTCGCTTTTAAAAGAGATGACCGACATACTCGTAATAGTGAAAAAGCAAGATTAATGTAAGTGTTAAATGCAAGTATGTAGAAGGGAACTTTAACTTTTGTGGCCAACATCGTAAGGAACAAAAGGCCATATTAGCTCCAAACATTACAGCATTTGGATATGCAATATGTATATTATATGTACATATATTATATTTAAAGAAAAATACTTCCAAGAAAACACGCTCGTTTTCTTGGCATCATGTATCTGACAACATCGCCGTACGTTTCATTGAAATCACCTAATGATGACATTAAACTAACAAAACGACTATTCACTCTAAAGACGGCGCGGCGCAGAGATTCGTCATCAATGCCACTATGATTATTATATTGTATTAACATGCCTAAAGAATTGTATTTCATCTCCATCAAACCGAAGCAGGCGAGCAAGAATTAGGTTTAAACCCGTAACGATGCAGTCGTGGTACTTCAAATTTAAATTAACCAAGGTGAGTAAAAACCTGTAACAAATAAACTAATAAAAGTGTACGATCTTCCATAATTTCAGACGATGTCATCTTCGGAAGACTTTTATGAAAATTAAAGCCAACTATGGTAAATCAAATGTGCTCAAACACATTTAGTTCAACCGCCGGTTCCAGACCTTATATGGAGGCTGATTTTAGATTTCAGAATGAACTACAAGATTAATTGAACCTATCTGCTTTCCGGAACTTGAAGAGGAAGCTGGTGGTAAAGTTTTATGCAAATGTCATCTTCAACTTCATTTAAGAAGAGTACAGCGATTGTTGCTTCTTGCCGATTTTTGATGTGGAAACCAAAACTGAGCAACAATGAAATTCATGGCCAAAAAATGTTGGAAATGTTGAAAAAGTGTTACGGCAACGAGGCACTAAATAATACCGTGGTTTGTAATTGGCATACACTCTTCATAAGTGGTCGTGAAGCCGTCGACGATGACGATCGTACTGGTACACTATCGACATCAATAATTGAGGAATGTAGATAAAATCAAAGACCTACTGATCGTAAACCGAAAAGCGTAAGCGAAGCGTAAGAGAGTAAGCGAAGATGACCACCATCTCGATTGGATCCGTTTGCGACATTTCAACCAATGCCCAATCAATTGAGCTTGAGAGTTGTTGCTGCAAAGCTGGTGCCGAAAGACTAGAATTTCTTTCAAAAAGAAGCAGCATGTGGATATTGGAAAAAACATGCTTTCTCAGACCCAACATCAAACCCAACATCAAGCGAGAATATAGCGCCCTCCAAGTAAGCCAAGCCTAAAGAAAATTGTTTTCATGAATTTCTGCTTGAAGGCCAACCAAGATTAACCTTTTAAATTCGTTTTGCATAAATCCTGAGTCGAACGTGGCTTCAGCTAAGGGTTTGAAAAATAAATAGGATCAAATAAGGAACCAGCGCTACTATAACAGAACAGTCCCAACAATTTTTTATTTATCTACTCGTATTGTGTATAAAATTCCAAATTTGTTCCTTCCTTGTCAATCGAAACTCTGGACTATGTATAAATCTAATTTGGGTCATCTAAATTCAGAATCTAAAGTAAGTTGTTACAGGGTTTTTTTTTAAACACCGCCCTCTCTGTGAACTAGTCCTATGGACACAATTTTTGTGTTCACACGTGTAACCACCGTCCATGAAGTTGTGGTATTTGATCCATTTTATAGGCATTTGTGATGATCCACATTCATGAGCATCCCACCTTCATCCGCCAAGACAGAAATCTGATATCACCTTACAGCGAAAACAGCACCATTTAGCTATTACACAACGCAGAATTTAAACACGTAGTCGAAGTCGCAGTCGTTGTTGTATTTGTGGACCTCACTAAAAATGGCGACTACGGCAAAAATATCAATTAAATAACTTGGCGCAGCTATAATGCACCAGCAACAACATCAGTACCAGGCAGCAATAGTAGCAACAACAACAAGAACTGGCAAATGCCCACTCTCAGCTGTTTAGACGCCCGCACCAATATCGCCGGTCGCCGAGTCGTCCCATAAACAGAATTTTGCCTGCAGCATACAATATGCACTCGTGTACGTGTACCAGGCACTGCATGTGCCTCAGCAGCAACAGCAGCGACAGATCTTGAAGTATCTAAAAGTGTTTGCTGCTCTGTTTTCTAGCATCTCGCATCTAGTCCAAGACTATGTGTGTGGTGACGATTTGGCACGAATATGTTTCAGATACAATTTTATGCTGCCTCCGCACCTCGACTTATCGCTGTCAGCAGTATGAGTATGACTACGAATACGAGTACGAGTACCACTCAAATCGTATCTACCGCGACTGAAGTAGGCCACATCTGCTCAACTGGAAAATGTGTATATTCGTGTCGACGATGTTGTCGTCTACGCGCGATTTGTTGTTGCTCGAGTGAAAATTTGCATCCGGGATGGCTGAAAGAATTAAGATGTTTCCACTTGCATGAGATGTACGAGTATATACAGTAAAATGCTCATAGTTTGGATATGAATTCTTGAGTATTATAATCTTCTGCACCACACAACAAACAGGGCGCGAACGGTTTGACAACTCATTATGTATCCGTAGGTGAAATGTTCCTGGAAGAATGCATATAACCATTTTAGCTACAGTGCATTGTGCTTAGCATTAGCCACAATCGCATTCATTAGTTGTGGATTTGGACACGTACTAAAAAGCATTTGTTGGAGGAGAACAGTTGGAAGGAAGTGGGCATTATGCACTTGTTAATGTGCAGTAACAAAAACAAATACAAAATCAACATCAACATCACGTTTCAGGCGAACCATTGGATTGGAAAAATGCAGTTCTGTGAGTTGGTCCAATGGCATTCCATTCCATGACGCATGAGCGTCCCTAAGATTGGGTTTTTTCTTAAGTTGTAATTCGATACTCTACATCATCCGTTTCGGCAACGGTGCAGATTGTTGCAAAAAAAAGTCTGTTCTACCAAAGGCAGCGAAAATGAACCCACTTTGCTCTAACCGACTCGTTCCAAGAAATTTGGTCTGAGCGGGTTTTTGCGATTCTACATATGTGTAATCTTCCTACCACAGAAAACAGAATTGCGTTCCAATGGCCTTTGATGAATAATTTGCAATTGTGATCAGTAGCTGTTGTTCGATTAAAAAAGTAATCGCAGTGCATCCCATACATAGCTTTACTAGGAATTGACAGCAAGTCTTTGACATTTGTTCAGCACGTCAAATATCTTTTAATCAACCAGGGGCTAAAGCAATGCTTGAAAACCGAAGAATTACATCCATATCTCTGTAACAGTTTCTGCGGCAAAGGGTTGGCCATAAGGTGGTGTGCTGTCGCTGCGTTTATGGTCTGTGATGCTAAATGGGTTACTCAACGTACTCACCAACCTCGAATACAAAATCATTGGACATATAATACTAATGATCTATCTTGTAATCATAACAACTTTTATACAGTACATCTCTCAATGGTATGTTGCAGAGGGTATATTGATAAAACCAAATAAGACTGGCTTAGTGGGGCTTACTAGGAGAGGAAAACCCAATCTAGACTCAGTCACTCTCAATGACACAAATATGGGTCCCTCTGCTAGTGTCAAAAATAATAAACTGGAACCCCCATAAAAAAAAAACAATTAAAAAGACTGAGCAGCCAATAACTTAATTAAATGTCGTCGCACATATTTGTACAATAAATCCTGGAGTGATATTTTGTGCAACAAGATTAGACTCAGGTGGAAGCAAGGTCACAGGGGCATTGAGCGTAATAAATCGGCTAATGAGTTGACAATAACAGGTTCTACGTATCAAGAAGAAGATGCCACTCATACTTGCCGAACTCATATGCGGTATTCCGTACTCTAAACTCATGAGCTAACATACTGGAGTCATATTCTAGATACAAGACAGCTTAAAACACAATCTGAGCTTTTAACAAAATCTTCAAAAACATCCTTAATTAGAACAGAAAAAATATCAGAGATTTCACTTACACATAATGAACCTATAAGCCGATTTTACTTTAGGGATTGTAATGTAGGAGGAACTTCCCCATAAATACTCTGACCACTGAGATAAAGTCATCAAAGCTTCGACTAGTTCTCAAAGAACATTCGACTTCGGATGCGGATCTTCTAGCACTTTATTTGTACTCGTATGTAAGATCCAGAAACTAATCTTTTGACTATTCCGTATTCCGAGAAATGCGTTGAGGTTGATCTCGTTTTAAACCAAAATTATGAGTACTTAACTATATAATTTTCTGATTATTTTCCAAAATACGAGCACATAGAAGGAATTTGCGTATAAATGTGGTCAACTTTCTTGTGCACTTCTGAATTTATATTTTTTTTTTTTGGAAATATTTCTTTGTGATCCAGGATATGAATTTGAACCCTGTTGTAACAATAAATATGCATCCGGTGGCGTTGGCGCTTTTATAAAGGGTGCTGTAATTTATCGGTATAATCGGCGTAGTGTTGATGTTTTAAAAATCAAATTACATGATAAATAACTAATATTTATTTATATATATAGATTCAATGAGCCACCTATTTCAGTTAATGTGTTTTACGAGGAATTAGAAAATCTCTTACCAAGATATATCACCTTGATCAAAAAGTTCCCCGGGGGACACCACCGTGTGGCGCTCCCATTGTTCCGATTTGAATTCTGTTTTTTTTATTAAGTTGGTAAATCTGTTGTTGACATTTCCTCTAAATCTTAGCGTCATAGCTTGACACTTGCAAAAGTTACGTAGCCAAGAGTACATCTATCTCTGTGTGTGTTGACGATTTTTTACAATTTTAGAAATGCATTTAAATTTGCAAGAACGAACTTGTATTCAATTTTGCGTACAGAACGGATTTATTGGTGCGCGGACGTTGGAAATGTTGGAAAAATGTTTCGGCAATGATTCTCTAAAGAAAAAGGTCGTTTACCAGTAGCACGAGCGCGAGTGGTTCAAAAGTGGTCGTGAGTCAATCGAAGATGATGAACGCAGTGACAGACCATCGACATCGAAAACCGACGAAAACATTGATGAAGTGAAAGAAATGTTGGTCAATAACCGCAAATTAACCATCAGAGAGATATCGGAGGGCTTGAACGTTGCCTATGGATCCGTACAAGACATTTTGGTTAATGATTTGGGTTTCCGCCGTGTAGCAGCAAAGTTGGTGCCAAAAGACCTCAATTTGACCGTGTTGACGTCGCAAAAGAGATGATTTGCGAGGCTGAATCCGATCCCGCATTCATCAAAAGGATCACCACTAGAGACGAGACGACACGCAATCCAGACATCAGGCAAGCCTGGCGTTCACCAAATGAGCCGAGACCAAAAAAACCACGTTGTTTTCAGTCAAAAAAGAAGGCAATGCTAACTGTTTTCATGGATTACAACGGTGTAGTGCATCATGAATTTTTTCCAGAAGGCCAGACAGTAAACAAAGAGTATTACGAGAATTTAGGCATTATGAGACGTTTGCGTGAAGCAATTCGCCGAAAGAGACCAGAATTGTGGGCAGAAAACTCGTGGATTTTGCACCATGAAAATGCACCGTCGCACAGTGCATTCATTATTCGTAATTTTTTGACGAAAAATGCAACAAATAGCATCCAAAAGCCACCGAATTCACCTGATTTGGCTCCCTGTGACTTCTTTCTGTTCAATCGAGTTAAAAAACCACTACGGGGAACGCGTTTCAGCAGCCGAGAGGAAGTAATGGAAAAATCGCAGGAAGCACTTATGGACATACCGAAAACCGAATATAAACAATGTTTCGAGGATTGGATCAAGCGCTGGCATAAGTATGTTGCAGTCGATGGGGATTACTTTGAAGGGGAAAATATAGATTTAGATGAATAAACTTGTATTTCAAATTTTCTGAATATATTCAGGGAACTCCGGGATCAAGGTAGTATCTTATCTGATGACATAATACTCATACTATCGGGTGATACCAACGTAGATATTTTGCAAAATTTTATTCCAGTTGACAACAATTTGTTTTTGCTATCATCATATGGCTTGATGTCATACATTAAAAAACCAACACGATTCTGTGACCCTTCTAGTACCTGCATTGACCATACCATGGTGCGCCCATTTCAATCCCAAAGATGCCTGCTCAGCAATTCTTTTCTCGATATGCAGCTAACCGACCATTGCATGACATGTTTTATATTTTTAGTGCACGTTTAAAAGACTTGCCCTCAGGTACTTCTATCATCAAAACTGATATTGTTGCACTTAGTAATCTACTTCGTTTTGATTGTGGAGAAAAGGTGCTTAATGAAAGTGATCCTTCTTTATAAGAAAAAAGCTACAAACCCGAATAAAGACAATATCACTATTGCTTACAAACAACTATGTAAAGATATTTCGAGGTTTTTTATGCAAATACAATTTCTACTAAAACAAGATGAGTGATGCTAAAAGAGAATGGAAATTATCCCAAGGATTTAGCAGATAAATTCAGATTTTTATCTGCGATCTAATTTGTTCATCCTATAACATTATAGGATGTCTGCATTATATAAAATTATTGTCTCTCTCAAAAGTTCTAGTTCTAAAAAAAACTGGATGCTTTTGAAATACAATGGCGAGCAAAAATGAGTAAATGATTCAAGAAAATGAAATAAAAGACAATAATTGTATGTTGTTTCATTATGAACTTAATCAAATTATTTGTAATAGTAAAACTACAATAAAAATTCACTATTCAATAAAGAAAATAAGTTAAAAATACTGCAGAGGTAACGGTATAAAAATTAAAAAGTAGCAGAGACTCGCATTTATTCAATTTTGCACGTTCCTTTGATTTTCTTTTTGCACTATTTTCTGCCACTTTTTAATATTTGGTCCATAATCCCTTATCTTTTATAATACTCCTCATCCTTTTTGGCTTACTTTCCACCAATGTTTCAATTTGCTCATGGGAAATATTTGGTCACTGCTCTTGTACTCGCTCCCATAAGTCATTCAAAGGTCATAAGTCATTTGGAGGGTTATTGTATTACGCCAGCCGTCTTTTCAGTATGGCCCATCGATTTTCTATCAGGCTGACCAGTGACCACTTAATAGTCTGAAATACTTGCTCTCCAAGCCAGTTTTGGGCAATCCGTGCGTTGTGTTTGGAGTTACCGTCTTGTTGATAAATGATCTCTTTAATCGGATAAGCACATTCCTCCACGCATTCTTGCAAGTTGGCACGCCAAATATCAAGGTACTGGTGCTTTTCATTATAACTTCGATCCTCAACAGCGGACCCGTATTCCACCAGGTGAAGCATCCCCACACCATTGAGCTCCATGGTTTCTTTAACCTGGTACTTTTCGAATCTCTCATTCGTTCTATACCAATAATACTCCTTACCATCTGACTGAAATCTGTTAATTTTTGTCTCATCTAACCAAGTAACTCGCTTCCAATCTTCAACATTCCAGTTTTTATCTTCCTGACAGAACTTTAGACGTGCCTTTACATTTCTTTTTATACAGAGCTGTTTTTTTTTCTGTTTAACTGCTGCTACTAAACGAATCTTTTGCAAAGCTTTTCCGGCTGTCCACTCGCTGACATTCTTTTTTAGCAAGTTTGTTGCTACCTTTGGTGTTTTGCATTCTCTCCACATTAGAAAACGTTCCATCGAGCGCGCGTCACAATCAGTTAAAATTGTTGGCCGGCCTGGACAATGGTTTTTTGACTGCACATTTCTTCTCTTTTTTACCATTGGCAGACCAACTCCGTTTTGCGATCTGCCTTGAAGTATTTTATAGTACAATATTTTCTACTTCAGTTGCAATTTTCCGCATTTTAACTAATTCTTTCAATACAAAACACTTTTCCTTAAATATATTAACTTAAATATCAATATAACAAAAAAGTGTAAAAAAAAAACAAAAGCTCGAAACATTTATCGTGAATTTAAACAAAATGTAAACAAAATAAACAAGTCTCTGCTACTTTTTAATTTTTATACAGTTATCTCTGAGCTATTTTTAACTTATTTTTTATTGAACAGTAAATTATAATTGTAGATTTAAGAATAAAAATAATTTGATAAAGTTCGTAATGAAACAACATACAATTATTGTCTTTTATTTCATTTTCTTGAAACATACGTGTATATCCATTTTTGCTCGCCACTGTAGCTTTGTCAAAATTGTAGCTTTGAATATTTGTAATATTTCATGTCACATTTATAACAAAATCAATTTAGCGGTGTTTTTCCAGAAGATTCAAATCAAGCAGAAAAAACATCAATTAATAATTATAAACCTATCATACTTATTTATTTACTGTCGGTATTTTCAAAGATTTTTGGAAAAGCTGTTAAGAATAGAATGATGACTTTTTTTTAGAAAAACATAATTTTTTTTAGTGAGTTTTAATTTGGTTTCCGTTCCGGTTTTTCAACTGAAGGAGCCCTTTTGAACTTCTGCTCGAATGTATATGTATAAATAAGTTTACTGCTGCTCTTTTTATTGACATACCCTCGATCATAAAATACAAAACTATGTATGGTATATAAATACGATTTTAAGGGCATAATGCACAAATGATTATGTTCATATTTATCTGATAGAAGGCAAAGGGTGAAAGTTAATGTACAACAGTTCGACCAGTTTTATTTTTATAAGAGTTCGTCAAGGCACAGTACCTGGTTCAATACTATTATTAGTTTTCATTAATTTGCTTTTCATACAAAAATATCGTAGCAATGTTAATGCATTCGTTGACGATATGCTTTTGACAATGACTCTGTTTTAAGTCTTTATGCTGATATACAGTGATGTGCAAAAGAATAGGGACAGCCATGAACATTTATGAAAAAACCGAACAACTAAAAACCTCTTGATTGTTATGATTTGTTTTAATTTTCTATTGATTGTTTTGAATTTTAAGATTATAAAAGCGAACAACATGACGCAAAATTTGTGCACAAGGATAAAAAAAAAATTTTGCTATTTCTCTTATTTAGCCTGTGAAAAAAAAATGGGGACAGCCATCAATTCTTGCTGGAAATATCAATGACTGATAGCTAAAACGAAGAAAATTGATGTTGGAGTATAATAAATGCAATAGCTACTTCAGTATTTCGTTGGATAGCCTTTGTTTTTGATAACAGCCTAACAGCTAGTTTTTGGCAAGTACTAGATGGAATGGCTTGCCACGCAGTCTTCACATGTGCCCAAAAATCATTGTTATTAGACGCTTTCACATCCCTCAATACTACTTTGACCTCTTGCCAAAGGTTTTCAATCGGATTTAAGTCTGGTGATTGAGAAGGCCAGCTTGAAACATTGAGACCGTTCTGCGAGAACCACTCTATTGCATGTTTTGATGAGTGTTTAGGATTATTATCCTTCTGAAACATCCATCGAAGTGGCATGTTGTCTTCCGCATAAGGTAGCATAGTGGAATTTGAAATGTCCATGTAAGACACTGCTGTCATAGTGGTTTCAATTCTGTGAATGGGGCCGACACCTTGATAGGAGAAGCAACCCCATACCATAATGCAGCCCCGCCATGTTTCACTGTCTTGAATGTATATTTATCACTATGTGCCGTATTGGGTGGTCTCCGCACTAGTGAACTATAGCGATCTGAGTTAAATAAATTAACTTTAGTCTGTTCACACCAAAGCATACTGCGCTATTGCAATTCTGGCCAGCTCCAATGTTCCTCTCTAAAAAGTAACCCTTTTGCAACATCCTTCTTCGACAGCAGCGGTACTTTTCTCGCGCTTCTTGCTTTTAAATTGTTTTCAATAAGCATCCTGTGTATAGTAGAGGTGTCGACATACAGGTTAAACTCTTTTTCCAATGCGCTGGACGAAGCAAAAGCTTCCTTCTTCGTATATCGCAATATCCTTTTTTTCGAGCATTTTAGGCTACCTTCCACGAGTTTCTGACTTAGATTGCCACTTGATTGCATTTTCGACCATTCTCTTCGAACACTTAAGAATCTTAGCAATTTTCGGGTAAGAAAAACCGCTATTTTGGAAGTCCTTTATTTGACTCCTCTTCTCAGTGCTACAATGCTGTGCTCGACCCATTCTTACCCACTCTTTTCTATTATATTAAATTCAGAAGTTGTAGTTTATGAATAAACAAACTTTAATCTTACCTTTTAGGTTTAAAAAAATTAAGATAAAGCAATCAATTTTTAATTAACACAATAGATAACTAAATGTACTTATTCTTTTGCACAGTCGAAACCAACTACTCTCTGCATACTAATGACACAAATCGGAATGTACGCAGAGCATTCGGGTGAAGGGAACTGTGTTTTGTTTTGTCAACAGTGAATCTCAAAATCCCGTTAGTTTTCTTTGTTTCACTCAAGGCTCACAGAAATTAGGCGCTTTGGAAACATTGACGCAGATGTGTCCCTATTAATTTTCACATCACTGTAAATCATGATCTGATCACTGGTTCGAAATTCATAAAATTTTTATAAGTGACAAAGCAAAAATTATGTTTTTTAATGTGTGTGGTAGAAGTAGATTTTGGACAATTCTTTTTGCACTGTGCAAAGGATAATAAGTATCTCGGAAGTAGACTTTTAGACATTTTTTGATTTGTGTGTTTGAATTTTGAAATTGAGAATGTTAAGACTTTCAAATATATTGGTGTTGAGCTTTTCACGGAAGATGAGTTGGCTGTCCGTACTGATGCACTTAAAAGATATCTCATGCCTGCGACTAAGCAAATGCATTTTTTAGAATCTTATTGTTCACGGGATGTTCTTAAATATATTTACTAAGATTTAGTTCATTCTTGGCTTGAGTATGACACTGTTTGCTAGGGCGGTACACAGGCCTTAAACTTCTTAATTTTTTTATTTTTACAAAGCCGAGACTCTTTAACAGCCTTCCTTATGGCATACAAAACATAAAAAGTATATTCATTTTACTTAAAAGTGTGTAACAACAACAAAAAAATCCTTGATTATAATGATTTTTATAATCTACTTTGAAGAACTACTTAATTATTAATTTACCAATTTAACTTTTTTTTATTGCTTTCAATGCTCCCTTAGGATCCCAAAAATGATATCCCAAAAGATTGTGGCAGGAAAATATCTCAAAGTATAGTACAAAGCCGCCAGGTAGGCAGCGAGCTTGACCTAAGATTTTAAACGCGTTTATCGCAAAACTGTATTTTTCAAGTTGGCCGCACCCATAATTTGAACAATTTTGAACCAATTCACTTCCAATTTTAACTAGATCTTTAAGAATATATTATCTAAATAAGTACGTAAGGTTTTTTTTTTATATCGGATAGTTCATTTGTTATTAATAATTTTCTGGCGATTTTTGTGTGGATTTGCAGGTTCAATTTTTGAAGTGCGCCATTCGGCCAAAAATCACTATATCAAAAAAAAATCCTACGTACTACTCTAGCTGTTGTTCAGTAAAAAACCAAATCTCTGACCCATCATAATTCAAAATTTACAGGGGCTTTTGGTACGGCCGTAGACCCTTTCAAAAAAGAGAGGTGATGTGAGATACTCTGCTCAACCGCCATTTTTAAATAAATTATTTTACAAAAATTATGTTTTACAGTCTTCTGTAAACTCGATTTATTTTATATTTTTTCCTCAACAAAAAAATCACAAAAAAACCTATTTTTACGGCATCTTGTGTGGCCTAACCCCTTTTTATTTATGGTATATTATAACATATAATAGAAAAAGAGTAAAGATCTTATTGTGACCCCATTACAATCAAAAATTCCTAAATTGTATGAAATTGTTTTGTTCGCTGTTTTCGCTTTAGAACCCCAGAAACTATAGATGGCAAATATTTGTCAATTTAAATTGAGATTATTTAAGTTTTTTTATTACAATGTTTAATTTATTTTGAATTGTTAAGAATTAATAAGGTGTTAAATTAAATTGAAAATTTTAATTGGTAACTTGGAGATTTTTTAGTTATGTAGACCGGCTTCCGGCACAAAAGAGTGCTTCAATGCCTTAACTACTGCTGTTGGTTAAAGCAGAAAAAGCTCCAGCTAATGTTCCTGCTTACTTGTTGGAATGGTCTATGAGAGAGAAAATGCCACTATATGGACATGATCAGACCTACAAGCACAATATCCTAATTTAGCGGAACCGTATCAGAAAAGAAGTGCAACGTGACATGTTTAGAGAAAGTTCAAAATAAATCAGGCATCTGTGTAACACCAGAGCTCCGAACACCGAACACCCAAGGCTCCAAAGACACCCGACTATCAATTACATATAAGAGAAACTTCTAGCAAAAACCAACCGACATTGAGAATAAAATAGTCGTTGTAGCTTACTGACAGAGGATAAAAATAGTTACTCTTTATCGACTCCAATAAACAACACTAGAAATCCCACCAGTACTGAGTGGGAATATTGTAGCATTTTTGAGGTTACCGCAACAGAAATGTACGCAGATTGATTGATGATGGTCCATAGCAACAGCCTAGCGCATAATAAATTGAAGCCCTGCATGATTCTGAAAATATTAAAAATCGATCAATTAATGCTTTGGAAACGTAATTTTAAGATTTTGTGATTCCGCAAAACTCTAAACTAGCTTGGTGAACAATAAGCATTATCGCTGTCTTTCGGTTTAAAAACACAGAGATACTTACGCCATTCATAAAATTTTGTTATGTGCGTGTTCAAGTATATTTGTAATGCTAAAAGTGTGAAATATTCATTTTAAAATGACAAGAAGTGAATTAACTAATTACACACGTCAAGGCGAATTTTGAGTCTGGGTTTAAATTATCTGATTCTTTTTTCTCCCGTCCTACTAGTTAAAAAAGGCTTACAGAAAAAAGTTTGCTTATGTGGCAGTCAGAATAAAAAAAGTTCCTTTTTTTATCCCTTTACTGTACAAAGTGGACATTAAAATATGACACTATCACAGAGTTAGAATTTGTGTGAATAAGCAATGGAACGCTATACTCCTGAAGAACGCGGAATAATTGTCACGATGTTTTTGATGAACAGTTAGCGATTTTGTGATTTTAGCACAACGTGTTTTAGTCGCCCGGCTTTCACTGGTCGTTCAATGCGGCATTAAGATACTGGAACTACACGGGGCCGCGGCTGAAGATGTCGTAGAAGCTCCGTCGACATCGACCAGACGCCGTGCCATGCAATTGACAATTGCACGTATGTCTCTGCGGCGCATTTTGGTTAAAGTCGTGAAAATTGTTCCTTATAAAGTGCAGACAGTCTATCAGCTGATGGGTGCTGACCGTGAATAGCGTCTAACCCGCGCCCATGCCCTCCTGAATCTCAACAATGAAGTGGACGATTTTACGTCAAAAATAATAATGAGTGACGAGGATGCCAATTTCCACCAATCTGGATACGAATCAAAGTCACTGCTGTTTACGCCGGAGGAGTCATTGGATCATTAAGAATGGCGCGGATCAAACAGTGACTATGGATGATGAGCGCCAAACAGCCGTGATCAATGAATTTTTCATTCTTCTATCAGATGAATGGGGACTGGAGGACAAGTGGTTCCACCAGGACTGAGCAACAGTCATACTGCACGAGCCACAACCGACGATCTAAAGCAAGGTCAAACATTATGGCCCACCTTGTGCTAAAGAATTAAAATAAATTTTCGCATAGAATTTGAATTTTTTTACTAACTAAAACGAATGCTATACTACGAGCAAAAAAATATATAAAAAATACAAAAAAAATGCTTAAAAATTAATACTACATATATGTAACATATGTACCACTCTTGTGGTATACAATCTCGCATCATTCTCTCATTATATTGACCCTGATAGCGACGTTCAAAATTCATCAAACCAAATTCTTCCGAATAGGCGCCCATATTATCCGAGAAATTCCGTGGAACACTCCTTTAAGGCTGTCCCATGTTCACATTTCATGAGTATCGAGTAGGTGTAAAAATTCGTGGTTGGCTATTATTTCCTTTATTTGTGGTCTGACGAATATACCGGCGTTTACCTTGGCTTCTGACTACTTAGGAAAGATTTTTTTTTTGATATTGAAAAGTTTCGTCTTGGCGAAGAACTTTTATGAATTGTTTCATATGGGGCATCAATATCATGTCGAGTTTAGGCTCAAAAAAAAAAAAAAGCAACAACAGGCCATGAGTGCTGATGGTAATGCGAATTGCCTGCCCTACTGTCCCATAACTTTCGTAACTTTCTTTGAGCATCACGGAATGAGCCAAAGGTATAGATGAAAATTTATTTCCATTGCAGAGAAGGACAGCTTTTAAACATTTTCTGGAACTGTCTATGAAAGGACACCAGTCAGAATGAACGCATGGAATTCCGATTTCTTCAAACAAGCCCTTCACATCATTACAATAGCAACGTCTTCGGATCGTTCTTTGATTACTTATTCTAACATTTGTTTCAAGCTAATTCCACTGTTTCAACCTAGAAGCTAGGTTTACTGCCCAAAGCAGGTTCAGATCTCTAAGTCGTTTATGAAGCTACCATTACACAAAATACGTTATATCGCTGCAAGTTGCATTCGCATACTAATTAATGAAACACGTGGGTAAAATTATACATCTTCTCCAGATGAGTTTATTTATTTATCGGCATAGACAATTAGAAAATAATCATTGAAATAAGAACTCCAAAAGAGTTATCAACCTCCATACCAAGCAAAAAAAATCGCATTCTGAAATATCGGGAATCATAACCAAAAGTTGGTCGATTGGACGCTTTAAAAATGAAGAACGTGTGGAAAACAGGAAAAGAATTAGTCGGACAAATAAGAATGGGAGACAGATAGAATATAAAGCGTATGTTGAAAAAAATATGCTTTCATTAGCAGCTCAAAAGTAAGAAGCTGGCCTTTGCTCACGTATCTTTTGCAGAAAAACATTAATAAGCTTAGTACAGCAGCAAAAGTGAACTGAGTTTGCGAAGCGCTACCTAAATAACCCTCTAAAGTTCTGGAACAATGTAATATTTAGCGATAGGATTAAATTCAATATTTTTCCTTCGGACGGTCATTTTAAGGGTGCGGCGGAGAAAGCATCCTCAAAGAAAATTGGGACGAGCTTGAAAGACGACTAAGAGCTCATGAAATAAGGACAAACTTGCAACTGCGGGAGGACCTTCAGTTCTAGTGGGATAAAAGAGTAATATCGTATCATCTTTTTAATCTCCAAAACTGAAAAAAAGATGGGATTTTATTATTATTATTTTATTTTTTAAATCCCATATTCCATTTACTCGTAACTCAAAGGTTTTAGTACAATAATGCTATAATACTGATGGTAATATATACAAATTTAGAATTATAGTTAAATTATTAACAATAATAGCGAGTTACTAAAAGTGTTTTCCTATTATAGAGGCAATCATTGAAATATAAAATTAAGTAGATACATTCTATAATTTAAGAAAAATTAGTGTCGAATGTATCGAGCTATAAACTTTTAATAAAACGACCGATTATATGAGAGTAATGGGGTGGTAGTACGCAAATTATAATTTATTAATTAACAATTGCAGCACAACTAATTAATACTTATAAATAAAAAGTAACAGAATAAACAATCAAAAAAAAAAAACAACCATTCAATTTATGACTCTTGTTAAGTGATTTTTTAATTCCTCTATAGAATGAATAGGATTTCCTAGTATTCCGACGTTCAAAAGGTAGTAGATTAAATAACCTAGGTGCTACTGATTTGTAAAAATTAAAAAATTTGTGAGTGCTGTATGTTGGAATGATAACCAAATTCCTGTCATTACTGCGAAGTGCATAGGCAGTTGAATTTTGATTCCTTAGATAACCACTTCTTATAAAAAATATTTTTAACACTTTATAAAAGTATTAGATGCTTCAGTGGAAGGATTTTTGAATTGCAGAAAAGTAAGATGCTATGCTCGCATCGTCTTTTTTTCCAAATAATTCTTAGAATTTGTTTTTGGCTAATAATCAGAGGTTGTATCTTATTGTCATAAGTACCGCCCCAGCAAGCCAATCCATACTGCAACTTTGATTGCACTAAGCCATAGTAGAACGTTTCTAACAGATTGCTAGCGCAAAAAACTCTTAGATGATATAGTATATAAGTAGTTGTTAGAAGATACTTTTTTAGTGAAGAAGTATGTAAACCCCAGTTTATTTTATTGTCAAAGTGTAAGCCCAGGTACATAAAATCAGCAACCCTTTCAATCACAAAGCACTTGGATGAGCAACTAGGATCATCGCTATTGTTATTTGACCAAGTATTTATAGGACAAATATCAGTATTCACACACACATTAGTACAATCTGTACTGTGGAAGATCAAATCTGGCGAATGTAGATCCAATGCAGGTAAGTTGAAAAACATAATCTTCGTTTTATCGCTTATTGCTAACTTGTGCATACCAAACCAATGCCTTAAGACTTCTAAGTCATGGTTTACATCAGCAACCAAGTCTAAAATGGAATTATTGGAGTATGTACAAGCTATATCGTCTGCAAAACCAGTTTGTGTGCCCTTCAAATTTTGACTAAATATAGAATTAATAAATATTAGGAATAAGATGGGGCCAAGAACGGATCCCTGTGGGAGACCAACCTGAATATCGAGGCATTCGCTAAAATGGTCTCCTATCTTAACCATTTGCCTCCTACCATTGAGATATGATCCAAACCAATTCAGCATAAACCCTCTAAAGCCTGCCTTTTCTAACTTTATTAGTAAGAGCTCGTGGTCTACAGGGTCAAATGCCTTGGTAATTTTTTTGCTATCCAAACTGTTTAGTTTAAGAGCGCGTCCTCCGTTGATTTACCCGCTCTAAAGCCATATTGATTTAAGCTAAAAAAATAATTTTTCTCCAGGAAGGTGATAATTCTACTTTTTACTACTTTCTCAAATTTTTTTGAAAAAACAGAGAGAAGAGAGATTGGTCGGAAATTTGTGAGTTTTGATCTATCTCCCTTTTAGAAAATTGGTATAACCTCAGCAACTTCAAGGTTGTCAGGAAAGATTCCGTGGAATATACTTTCGTTATAAATGTGAGCTAAAACGTCAACAATATTTAACGCAATCTTCTTAAGAAATGCATTCGAATAGAGTAGATGAATTTAATTTATTCAGCAACATAATAGTTTTAAACAACTCAAGAGATGAAATAGATTCAAGGAAAAAACTAGTTTCATGCCTTTTTTCTATATCAAAACATCTTTGTGGGCAAGTTGGGATTATTTTTAAAACCGGCATCCGCCAAGGTGTTGGTGGCAACACTCGTAAATAATACAATAAAAGCATTAGCTACGAGGGCGGGTCAATAAGTCCATGACTTTTGGATTAAAACACAGATTTTTTGATAAAAAAATAATTCTATTTTTCAACGTAGTCTCCCTTGAGCTCTATACACTTTGTCCAACGCTTCTCCAATTTTTTTATCCCTTCCAAAAAAAATGATTTGTCGAGGTCCTCAAAATAGGCCTTTGTTTGCGAGATGACTTCATCATTGGAGTCAAATCTTTTTCCACCAAGCCATTTCTTCAGGTTTGGGAACAAGAAGTAGTCGCTCGGAGCCAAATCTGGAGAATAGGGTGGATGAGGGAGCAATTCATAGCCCAATTCATGGATTTTTGCCATGGCAACTGCACATGTGTGCACCCTTGCATTGTCTTGGTGGAAAAGAACTTTTTTCTTGGCCAAATGAGGTCGTTTTTTTTTCAAATCGTCATTGAATCGGTCCAATAAGTTGGCATAATATTCCCCATTGATTGTTCTTCCCTTTTGAAGGTAGTCAATGTGGATTATCCCGCGTGCATCCCAAAAAACAGTCGCCATAACTTTATTGGCTGACAAACCCACCTTGGCCTTCTTTGGCGCCGATTCACCCTTAGAAACCCACTGTTTTGACTGTTGTTTGTTCTCTGGTGTGTTGTGATGGATCCATGTTTCGTCCATGGTTACAAAACGGCGCAAAAACTTCTCCATATTGCGATTAAACAACGCCAAACCTTCCTGTGAAGTTGTTACACGATTGCGTTTGTGGTCGACTGTGAGCAAACGCGGCACCCATCTTGCGGAAAGCTTTCTCATGCCCAAGTGATCATTCAAAATTGAAAACACTGAGCCATGCGAGATCCCTACGGCTTCCACAATCTCTCGCACTTTCAATCTTCGGTCGGCCAACACCATATCGTGAATTTTTTCGATTGTTTCGGGTGTAGAGACCTCAACTGGGCGTCCAGGACGTTCGGCATCTTCAGTGCTTGTACGGCCACAACGAAATTCAGTAAACCACTTTTTTACCATTGAAATCGATGGTGCAGAGTCCCCATAGTATTTATCAAGCTTAGCCTTGGTCTCGGTAATGGTTTTTTTTCGCAAGAAATAATGCTTAATAAGCACACGAAATTCACTTTTTTCCATTTTCTCCTCAAATTAGTGAGTAGTCTGATAAAAATAGCTGTCAAACACAAACTAACTGACGCAGCAAATTTAAATTTTGACAGGAGTCAACTGACAGATGCCTGTTGACAGGAGCAGTGTTGCTGTTTCAGTAAAGAGGTCAGAAATTCAAAAAGTCAAGTATTTCAGAAAAATTTTCAATGACTGTATCATTAAATCTTATACTAGATAGTGCACCTGAAGATGCGTTTTTATTGAATAGTTGATTTATTAAGACCCATTCTTGTTTAAAATTTCCATTAGCCTATGAAATTTATTGACATAGTACTTTTCTTTAAATCAAAGAGTTTCGATTTTAACTTCATTGGAAATCTTTGCATAAGCTTCTCTAACGTGTATGTCATTAGGACGTTTTCAATATTTTAAACGGAGTTTGTTTTTGATTTTAATTTCTTTTATGTAAGTAGTTCGACATCCATGGCTTTAATCTCTTGGGATTGGTCCTATTACTCCCTAAGGGAAATAAGCTCAAGTCAACATGACCTTTCAAAACAGATAGATATAAATCAAAGGCTATAATTAGATTCACCGTAAATACCACCTTGATCAAAAAGTACCCGGGGGACACCACCGTGTGGCGCTCCCATTGTATTCCATAGACTCCTCAGCTTTACAGCAAAACCTGCATATGCTAGTGGATTTGATTCCCAATCTGTAAAGCTGTTTATTATTAGAAAGTGAAAGGAGTTGATGCTCCGTACTTATTTGTTTCCTGTAAAGAAGAAGGGCTAGACATTATATGATAATTTAAAAACTTCTTTGAATGGCAAAAACAATTTAGATTATTCCTGTATTTGACTTTGCATAATCTCGGCCAGTGTTTTATTTCCTGTTTTAAGTCGTTGTGACTAAAACCACTGCGTGGGCAGGATACATTAAATATGCTTCCTGGGCATTTCTTTGTCTGGTTGTCCGCCTTTTTATTTCCATAGTTACCCTCAGGCCTTGGTACCCACACAAGTGAGATTTTGTTCAGGGTGACGAATTTGTTGAGTGCCTTATGACACTGTCCGAGGGCCTTTGCAGAGTACGAAAACCTATTTAGTGCTTTGAATACCGATTTACTACTGTCAGGTATACTATATGCTCATATGTGTACGTATACCACCTTGATCAAAAAGTTCCCGCACCACACCACCGTGTGACGCTTCCATTGTTCCGATTTGGGTTCTGTTTTTTTTATTAAGTTTGTAAATCTGTTGTTGACATTCCATCTAATCTTAGCGTCATAGCTTGAAATTTGCAAAAGTTACGTAGCCAAGAGTACATCTAATTCTGTTGGGTATTTTTTACAATTTTAAAAATGGATTTGAATTTGCAACAATGAACTTGTATTAAATTTTGCGTAAAAAACGGACTTAATGGTGTGCGAACGTTGGAAACTTTGGAAAAGTGTTTCGGAAACGATTCTCTACAGAAAACGGTCGTTTACCGGTGGCACGAGCGCGAGCGGTTCAAAAAAGCTCGTGGGTCAATCGAAGATGATGAACGCAGTGGCAGACCATCGACATCGAAAACCGACGAAAACATTGATGCTGTAAAAGAAATGTTGGTCAATAACCACAAATTAACCATCAGAGACATAGCGGAAGACTTGAACATTGCCTATGGATCCGTCCAAGACATTTTGGTTAATGATTTGGGTTTCCGTCATGTAGCACCAAAGTTGTTGCCAAAAGACCTCAATTTCAAGCAAAAAAGAGACCGTGTTGACGTCCCAAAAGAGATGATTTGCGAGGCTGAATCCGATCCCACATTCATCAAAAGGATCATTACTGTCGTTTTCAGTCAAAAAAGAAGACAATGCTCACGGTTTTCATGGATTACAACGGTGTAGTGCATCATGAATTTTTGCCAGAAGGCCAGACAGTAAACAAAGAGTCCTCGTATTATTTGGGCGTTATGAGACGTTTGCGTGAAGCAATTCGCCGAAAGAGACCAGAATTGTGTGCAGAAAACTCGTGGATTTTGCACCAAGATAACGCACCGTCGCACAGTGCCATCATTATTCGTAGTTTTTTGACGAAAAATGCAACATATACCAACCAACAGCTACCGAATTCACCTGATTTGGCTCCCTGTGACTTCTTTCTGTTCAATCGAGTTAAAAAACCACTACGGGGAACGCGTTTCAGCAGCCGAGAGGAAGTAATGGAAAAATCGCAGGAAGTACTGATGGACATACCGAAAACCGAATATAAAAAATGTTTCGAGGATTGGATCAAGCGCTGGCATAAGTGTGTTGCAGTCGATAGGGATTACTCTGAAGGGGACAATACAGGGTGAAGGACTCGAACTCCAACTTTTTAAAATGCTATAATTTTTTTATTATTTGATAAATTTTATTGTGCCAAAGCTAAAAATGTTGGAAAATACATAAATTTTCAAATTGTATCAGTAGTTTTCAATATGTCCACCTTTGGCGCGAATAATGACTTTGAGACGGCCGAAGAAAGCATCGCACGCTGCACGCAAGCGGCTCTGCGGTATTTTGGCCCATTTCCGGCGAAGTGCTTGTTTAAGGTGGTACAAACTTTAGTATTTTTTAGTGCCAACTTTCGCCTTCAAACCCCAGACAGAGAAATCTAACGGATTTGCATCCGGGGAATTTGCAATCCATTGTGTCGAAGAAATGAAGTGTGGAACATTGTTTTTTAACCAATCTTGGTTGAAGCGCGCTTTGTGCCGAGTCTTGTTGAAATTTCCACGGTCTCCGACCGAAATGATTGTTTTGCCCAAGGCTTCAATACTGCCTCTAAGACAGTTTCACGGTATACGATCGCATTAATTTTGACGCCACGCTACGGTCCAAAAATACGAGCGGAGAGCGACCATCGGCGGTTATGGCGGCCCAAACCATCACCATCGGTGCGCTGCCTGCTTTCTGGTGGCCCTCCGAAGGTGTAAATTTTCGAAGGACCTCTCTGGCAAGTAAACTGGGTTATTTTGTTTGTTGACATATTGCTCAATAACAAATGGCGACTCATCGGAAAAAACCAAATTCGGCAACTTACCACTTTCGTGCAAACGTAGCAACTCCTTGGCTCTTTTGACTCTAACTTTTTTTCTGTTGCGGTGTAAGAGCGTGTGCTTTTTGGAACTTCAATGGCTTGAGTCCAAGCTCAGTTTTCAGTATGTGTTGCATCCGTTCCAACGATATGTTGAGCTCACGAGCCATTTTTCTTCCACTTCCATTCGAGCCTTCACTTTCCGAACCATTTCTGCCGATGTTGCTGTTGTTTTTATGACCACCTCAATGGCGTTTTGCAACGCTGCCAGTATCACGGTAACGAGGTTCGAGACACAATTGATTTATTCACGTTGAGGCGCTGGAGGGCTCTAACGATAGCTACTTGTAGTTTTCCAGCCAAATATAAAGCAATCACACTATCACGTTTGAATTCCATCGCGGATAAAAATTTTTCAACACAACTGAGATGCAAATCGTTTAAAAGGCTGGTAAATAATAAAATTATCTGTCATGTGTCATAATTTGAGCTCACTGTCATGAACGGTTTGGAAATTATAGCAGTCTGAAGTTGGTTTCAGTTCGAAACATTGAGGGTGTATATCAGAACTTTCAAGATTTAATCCACAGCACTCAGGATTCAAGTTCTCAAAGATAAAAACAGCTACACCACCTGCAGCATAAGAGTTATTACACTTTGTATAAAACTTATAACCAGGTATAATATAGAAATCCTCTCCATGATCATAGATCCATATTTCAGTAACAAAAATTAGTTTAGGCTTATGAATAAATGATTCCAAATGCAGCAAGAGAAAATCAACGTTTTTTCGCAAACTGCGAATATTTTGGTGAACGATATACGAGTACATAGAAATCATTTTTGAAGTCATTAGAATGAAAAACACTTTTGTACAATTCTTTATCAAATTTACAGAAGGAACTTACAAAGAAACTATTAGGAGGATCTTCACTACAAGAAACAATTATAACACATGTTATAAAAATTGTGGCTCAAGCCTCTCATCTATAATATGATTGGAAGCTGTATAGACGAACCAGATTTCTTCGAAAACAAGCTTAAGATAGCAGATGTTTTCCTGGACTCCACATCTCCACTGATACGGCACTGTGTTCTGACATTTCAAAGATCATGGGTTCTACCTATATTTATGTAACATATATGTATCAAAGAAATAATAAATGAGTGAAACTACGATCCCTCACAATGATATGTAATGTATTAGATGTTAAGTTTTTTCGTCATCCAAGATAAACTTATTTCCCTAAATTTTTTTCCCTTTGCCACTTACTACAGATCTTACCATTCATGGCAACATCAAGATTGGAGTAGTCAAGCATATAAGCTCAACTACAATATATTCAATCAGCAAGCTTTATCCACTAAGTGACAAGCACTATCCTAAAGTGAATATTGACACACATTGGTAATCTTTAAAAATATATCTATCAATACCAGGTGGTGACCCTTTTATCATACTTTCCCAAGAAGCACTTGTCAACCCAAAAACGTCGTCTTGTTATCTGGACTTGTAATCTAAATGTTGTACACCTCAGGTTCGCCTACAACGCAAGACTGCCCCCTCAAAATAATTCTGTCTCTCCAACAGAAGTTACCCTACTAACCAGCCCACGCTATTGTCCCGACGCTCATAGAATTTCTTCAAATTAATTCAAATCGTGCGCCATTCTTTGCGACTTCCGTGTGTGGGCTGAGATTGAGCACGAAGATGCTCTGAGCTATTTCACTTCTCCAGATAAAATTTGAATTTCTAATTTTGCTTCTCGCTAACATTTAATGGTTTTCGGAACAAGGCGCACACTCCTCGAGTAACGTTACTCATTTAGGGTTACTAAGGGCCACAGTCTGAATGAAATGATCAAATTGAAATGAGAAAAAACTGAATCACGTCAAACGCACCAAATTGACAGTCCAACAGACCAACAGTCCGACGACAGCAACAACAAATTCCACCCACCCATACAGTCTGTGTCACATGGAGGAGCGTGTTTATTTTTAAAATAAGTGGGCACAAGTGTATATTTGAAATATAGTGCAGTGTGCTGCCTCCATCTCCAGTATGTCAACTTTAGTGGGCAGATTGATGGAGCATGTTATTAGATTTAACCGAAAAGGTGTGATATGTTTTTTCTTCTATTTCTTATTTTAGTTATACATATTTGCGTTTGAGGTAGTCAGAAGCCCGTATACAGTTGTCAGACTGCGGGTCTGCTTAGACATAGTAGGAGCTGATGCACTTCACATCTGCTGGAGGTAAAAATACCGAGGAAAAGGTAGGCTTAGTGTAGACTTTTGAAAAAATTCAAATAAGATGAATACGATTATGCAAATCTACCGCTTGATGGAAAATAAATTAAGTACTGCATAACATCGAATTACTTTCTAAAGTAATGTGACTAAAACCACACTTTAGAGACTTGTAATGGTAAACATGCATTACTATGAGCTCAGATTCTCTTTTAGCTGCTTTATCATGACGGGAGGGGTTTAAAGTCAAAGATCCTAGAATTCTATTTATATTTCATCGAATTATCGCCTGGAAACCCGAACCATATATGTATGCTCGTTTAACCCCCTGCGGCGACCTAGAACTTTCAATTCGAATAACTTCGGCGGTTTTCCTGGAGAAGCTCAGCTTAAACTTTAACAAAATATATGGACGGTTGTTAAGTGTACTGCTTCTGACGGTCAAGTGAACCAATAAATACAATTTGAAAAAGAAAAAGACATGCTGTACAAGCGGATTTAGAAGAAATCACCCTAACCGAAACCGATCGATCTATCGTAGCCAGGGGTGGCTTCGTTTCTACTGCAGATCACTTCAGGTACTGGGAAGTAGTTCAGGCTTAAATAACACTCGAAGGTCCTCTACCCTGAGCATCGAACCTGTCGAATCCTAGAGGCCTTCCAACGTCACATCTCTGAGTTCTAGCAAAGTCCTAACAGGTGAAATAACCATCGCGGTGATCGGTAAAAGGGACGCCGACGGATTAATCTCACCAGAACGGTGGCAGTTGGTCAATTTAAAGCTTTCAGGCATCTTCTTGGCCATCATGAGGGGAAACTCCGCACCACCTTAAATCACAAGCGATGCTAGCTGGTACGAAGCCCACGCTAAACTTATCGCTTGAGCCGATCAAAAATCACTCTATCTTTATTCAAAAGCCGTATGTGGATTAGGAAATATCTGGCCGGGTGCAATTCTCGAGGTTGTGGCTAAGGAGGAAAACCTTTGCGGATCTAGAATCCGCACCTGAATCCCAGCTGAACCCTCCTCCCAGAGATGATTAGGCTCAGTAGCCCGACCCTTTCAACTCATGACTGGAAAGTCGCGAAACTGGAAGAACTAAGGGGCCCTGAGCGTTAATTGTCCCTTAATCCTATGGGACAGACTAAAGGTATGTTTCGGTTCGGATTCGAGCCTATAACCCTAAGGGTTTACAAAAGGGATCAGCTGGATGGTGGTGAGCAACCTCCTCCTCCTTTAATTGAAACAGGAAATACAGCCTCAGATCTTAGAGCATCGATATCCTTTGCTGATGGCAACAGCAAACAAGCAGACGGTCTGCACCTCATCCTGTCGGAAATGACAACCGGCGACGAGTCAAAAAGTGTTCTTTTACGATCACAGGATGAAGATGAGCTTTTGGAGATATTGTTAGAATAGGTGGAGGGGCTTCTCTGGTTGATTGCCGGCAGAGCAGTTCAGCATCCACTGAACTGACCAACTCGCCAAAATTGGAGCCACTCTACCTATCGTATCGGAACAAGGTATTTTTGGTTACCAATCAGTACATGCAAACTAATACATACTAAAACTTGATGCTAATAGAAGAACAAACCTTAGGCGGACGCTTGGGACAAATCTAGCCAAAGCTGGATCTGAATCGCTCAAAGTGTTTGATCTTTCAAAATAGGAAACATCTCAGCGCTATTACTGAACACTGTCTTATAGGCAAGCATGCAAGAAGGCTTGGCCTTTTTACAAACGACTTCTGCAGAAGCTGCATGGACGATGAGGAGGAGAAGACAATCCTGCTTCTACTCTGTACATGCCCAGCTCGCTTCCAAAGCGATCTAAACAATATAGACGTTAACAGTCTCCTCGTCAGAAGCTCTAATTGGTTCCAATCGAAGGGGGATCGCAGATCCACGTGACATCACATCGACATCGAAAACCGACGAAAACATTGATGAAGTAAAAGAAATGTTGGTCAATAACCGCAAATTAACCATCAGAGAGATAGCGGAGGACTTGAACATTGCCTATGGATCCGTCCAAGACATTTTGGTTAATGATTTGGGTTTCCGTCGTGTAGCAGTAAAGTTGGTGCCAGAAAGACCTCAATTTCATGCAAAAAAGAGACCGTGTTGACATCGCAAAAGAGATAATTTGCGAGGCTGAATCCGATCCCACATTCATCAAAAGGATCATTACTCAAGACGAGACGTGGGTTTATGAGTACGACACTCAATCCAGACATCAGGCAAGTGAACGGCGTTCACCAAATGAGCCGAGACCAAAGAAACCACGTCGTTTTCAGTCAAAATAGAAGGCAATGCCCACGGTTTTCATGGATTACAACGGTGTAGTGCATCATGAATTTTTGCCAGAAGGCCAGACAGTAAACAAAGAGTATTATTTGGGCGTTATGAGACCTTTGCGTGAAGAAATTCGCCGAAAGAGACCAGAATTGTGGGCAGAAAACTCGTGGATTTTGCACCATGATAACGCACCGTCGCACAGTGCCATCATTATTCGTAATTTGTTGGCGAAAAATGCAACAAATACCATCCAACAGCCACCGAATTCACCTAATTTGGCTCCCTTTCTGTTCAATCGAGTTAAAAAACCACTACGGGGAACGCGTTTCAGCAACCGAGAGGAAGTAATGGAAAAATCGCAGAAAGCACTGATGGACATACCGAAAACCGAATGTAAAAAATGTTTCGAGGATTGGATCAAGCGCTGGCATAAGTGTGTTGCAGTCGATGGGGATCACTTTGGAGAGGACAATATAAATTTAGATGAATAAACTTGTACTTTTAATTTTCTGAATAAATTCCGGGAACTTTTTGGTGGTATGTTAAGAAAAAGAAGAATTTGTTGTTTTTAACCTTGGGTGAGCACTTTTTTAACAAACTGAAAATAAGAAGAAATATATTTTCATTTTGTTCTAAACATGAAGAAATTTATTAAAAAGAAGAAATAATTTTTTTTTTGTTGTAGGATCCCTCCGTATACATTTTTCCAACCACTCGACCCAGATCCAACTCATCTTGAAAAGAAACATCCCCAAACCATAACAGAACCGCCTTCTTGCCTGACGGTAGGAATCCCACAGTCTGAATTCATCGCTCCATAAAACTCTATGGAAATCTCGATCCGCCCAGTCTTAGTGCTTTTTGACTGATCCTAACCTTTTCTGTTTGTTTTGTGATCGCAGCAGGGGTTTTAGAACAGCAATTCGCCCAAGTAGTCCAGCATGTCTTAATCTTCCTCTCACCATTGTCAAGGACAGCGGTTTATTAGGTTTTTGATTTACTTCGGCGAGTACCTAATTTGGGTGCTGTTTTTTGTCCACTTCGTTTGCTTGTTGTGACTATTAGCTAATACTCCTATTAAGTTGTAGCTCTAAGCTGATCGTGATTTATTCTCAAGACTTCCGGTGGGAGCGTGTAAAATGGTATGTTGAACGCAGAACTTTGATACCTGCAACTGCGAAGCACATTGCCGCTGCGATTCGCCTTTCTGTTTAGAAGGCCCGCACGGTTATATGTACTCGTATGTATTTTATGTATGAAGTCAAACGGCTTAAGGTTAATCATATATTCAATTCTAGCTTCCTGTATTGAATGTTAGTAAGACTTTGTATAAAAAAAAATAAAACCGAAATCTGGTAAGCTAGAAAACTTTGTCTGAAAAATTTAATGTTCGTTAAATGCGGAGGGTCGTGTTTCAGACTGATAATATTGGCTAAAATATTTGCAGATATAACATTACTATTGAAAAATTGAAGAAAAGGTTTGGGGTACAAGTATCAACGCAATTTTAAGCAACCGCGAATAACGATAAAATTTGAAGATTGAGAGAGTTTACAACATCCGATCTCTCTGTGAATGAATAAAAAAAACTAGGGAGTCCAATCATATTCCCATAACATGAACACTTGTGTACACAAGTAATTCTGTCTATAGATATGTATTAAATCCCATTAAATGTAACTCACCACAAAAGGCTGCCGGTGATTTCTTCTTTTCATTCACTTCCTCAATTCACCTGAAACAAAACGAAACGCCATCAGAATTTTTTTTACCAAGTCAAATTGGTTTCATTCATAAAAAAAAGTTATACAAATGTATGTACCTCTACATACGATGTCTGAAAAGTAAAAACGAAAACAAACCTAAACCCCTTCCCAAACACTACCCTGATTATTATTCATAGCACAACGCACTGGTATTCCTCTGAGCTGTTTTAGTTTTTTCTTTGAATTTTGTATTTTCCATTAAAGGAGAAGCAACATAAATTTATGAAATGAAAAACGCTGACGAAATTCTCATCAAACTGCTCCATTTAGATGGCAAGACTAGACACTATGGACGAGTGCGGGTCTGGGTTCTGGAATCAACAAGTTATCATAAATCTTTCGTTCCTCATTCAAAAAATACGACTGACTTTCACGATGGAATTCGTAGTGTATACTGAGGTTAAGCTGGGTACATTAAATGATGATTGTAAGACTATATACGAGAATTTTACATATTGCATAGTAAATACAATACTTTGAAGGTCATACTAGATCTTTACGAAAAATTGACTACCTCGTCGTTGTTAGATGCGGGGTTAAATATGTAGACATAAAAAGTGGACCAAGTGGGATATTTTAAAAAATAGTATTCCAATCATACACATTTGGCTTTGGTATCTGACAGAAAAGCAGAAAATTTACAGAAGGAAACCTACGGTCTAATTTTTGTTTTTGACTTTATTTCACTTTGTGAAAGTTAAGCGTTAAAATTTAGCCTTATTTCACTTCCGTCTGCATCGATCAAAATGGTATATTTTATAACATCAGGTTGGAACATATGCAAGTATTGGAGGATTTTTGAATGCCTGTTTAATGTTAATTAATTTGCACCAAATGCGAAAATTTATTCGTCAATGTACAATAATTAACCCATATTATCCCAAACACCTTTAATTTTGTTCGATTTGAGAAAAACTCTTACCAAGTCATATTTATGACACTATGAACATACAGCGTGTCCCAATTTAGGTTTTCGTCCTGATAGATGAAGATTCTTGAAGTTATGGCAAACAAAAAATTTTATTTCTGGGGGGGGGGGTGTCTATTTTCACCCACCTCCAAGTTATAGGTCGTTAAAATGAGGAACCTCTGATTTCAAGGTAAAACTTCTTAAAAGGCCGTAGCTTTCTAACGGATTCAGCTTAAGAAACCGTTGTGCAAGTTTTTGAAGAAGAATTTCAGTGTGCATAAAATACTAAAATTTCGTCGAGTTCGATGAACGCCAACCAAAATTATGGCATTTTAAAGCGAACATTTTGAAAAATCGTTGGACCAATTTCATCAGAGAAATGCGTTTATCTCGAAATTTTCAACTTTTAGGTTGACTTTTTTTATCAAAACTTTTGTCTTCTCTTCATTATCTACGATTTTTATGTACGACTTTTCCACCTACGAATAATGGAAGTTATTGTAAACCACTAATTTATTCAGGCAAATGGGTCTCAAAATAAATAGTGTGTTCAAATAAAAAAAAAATTTACTAAAAGCTGTCAGTTAACAAGTAAAACAAAGTTGGAGAATTAAGCCAACGGTAAATTTTCCGCTATTTTGTTGATTTTTTTTGTTTAATTCGGTGACAGCTTTTGAAATTTGCCGATGTTACTTTATTTACTGATGAAGATTGAACGAGTAAAGTGTTTAGTAAATGTTTAAGAAAAAATGTTTTCGATTCGCGAATACGCCGATATAATTTTCGCATACGGTTTCTGTAATGGGGATGCATGGTTAGCTACATTAAAATACCTATGACGATATCCTAGACGGAGGGATCCCTTCTAGGCCAACTTTTATCAATGCTTTTCACCGCCTTTCAACCGTACGGCTCAGCATAATATGTGTTAAGAAGAGAAAGATTGTTTAACATAACAGCAGCAGAAGAGCAAGAAAGAACTTTAAATGCTGTAAGAATGCAGCCATCTATTAGCATCAGAAGGCTTGCAGCACAATTGCAAACTCCAAGAACTACAATCCATAGAGTTCCTCAAGCCATCGCATTTACCCCTTTCATTATACGCCCGTACAGGAACTTTTGCCAGGGGACTTCTAAAAAAGGATTAAATTTTGCCAATGACTGTTTACGAGAATGGGCATTACCAACCAACGAAATTCCCACTACTGGGCAGTATCCTCACTTAACACGAGCAACGTCTTCTCAAAGGTAAAAATTCAGTTGAAATGGAGATATTTTTCTTCACTGTATACCATTTTACAGAAGGATTAACGTGAATGTCCGGGCCGGCATATTGGGTAGTACCTTAATCGGGCCATTCATACTTCCACCTACTTGCTCAAAGGCAACGAATGATTTTCCAACACAATGCACAATGGAGCTCCTTGCCATTGTAGCAATAATGTAACTTCGTTTTTACATCAAAAATTTAATGGGGGGTGAATTGGCCGATTTGGTCCTTTTTCTTGGCCACCTAGATCTCCTGACCTAACGCCAATGGAGTTTTTTTTTCTAGGGAGCTATAAAAGAAAGGGTTTAGTTGATTGAGACTTCAAGTCGGGAAGAGCTCCAAGAGAGAATAAATACAATGGCAGAGGAGCTAAAAGGCATTTTACCAAACATTAATTTGCAGTCTGAAATCATCAAACGCGCTAGAACGTGCATCAAAAGGCACGGGTAACATTTCGAAAATTTACTATAAAAGCGTTTTGAAATCTTAAAGCATAGCGGCCCTTTTTAGGACCACAAAAACTATTTACAGGGATATTAAATTTATTTTGTGACCCATTTGCCTGAATAAAATAGTGGTTTGTACCTAATAACTTCCGTTGTTCGTAGGTGGAAAAGTCATATATAAAAATCGTAAATACTGAAGAGAAGACAAAAGTTTTCATAAAAAAAGTTAACCTAAAAGTTGGAAATTTAAAAAATTTTAATCCAACCGATCAACTCCCCCCATATTTTTTTATAATTTGCGCGCTCAAGGAATTTAAGTACCCTTAAAACGTTTGCGCACAGCGCGGGCGAAGGAAAATCAGGGAGGATAGAAGGAGAGGTACCGGTGAGCGTTGATTTTAAATGTTAGAAGGTTATAAAGACTAGGAAATGAAGAGCACGGCAGGGCATTCCATAAGCGAGTTGTACGGCTTAGGAACGAATCACGATATTTTAGAGTACTTCCGAAAGTGGGCTTGAGGATATACTGATGAGCGTTCATAGCGAGACGGGTATTACGGTTAAAGGTTTGAAAGGGGCGGAATGCTACTGGCGATTTCTACGGAGCACTGTTGGTGGAAATAGCGATAAAACAGAGTGAGACACGAGACATTACGTCGGTGTTCGAGAGTGTCCATTGTATGAGTGATAATAGTATCTATCACCAATGAGTTTTATACGACGGTTTTGAATCCTATCTAGCAGGTGCAGAGATGTTATGGGGGCACCCGACCAGATGTGGGCATTGTACTCCAATTTCGGGCGGATATATGCCTCAATATATAGAGGACAGATCAGTGGGGGTGAAATATTTCTTACATCGCTTGAGAAAACCTAGACATATCGCAGCGTTTTTGACGACACCAAATATGCGATCATTCCAACGTAAGTTTTTATTGACGCACATACCGAGAATGGAAAGTTTATCGACAATGCAAGTGACATTCATGGATAATGGCAGCGTGTTTAAATTTCGCTTTAACGACAGCAGACAGCATTGTGTTTTGGAAGCATTAAATTCTACTCTGTTAGTGGTTCTCCAGTTAGTTATGCTGTTAATATCAGAATTTAATGAGCTTAACATATGCCATTTCCGTTCTAGCGCCGAAGAGCAGGGACGTGAGTCCGGGAATGAATATGAAAAGCAGAGAGTACTGTCGTCAACAAAGGAGTATATTGGATTAGAGGTAGCAGACAAGAGATCGTTGATGAAAATTAAAAAGAGTGTCGGAGACAGAAAGGAGTCCTGGGGCACACCAGCATTTATTTTGTGAATATCAGATTTGACACCATCCAAGACAGCTTGAATTGACCGTTCGGAAAGGTAATTTCTAATCCATTGACGAAGAGAGTCGTCGATCCCAAAAGCACGCATTTTCGACAAAAGAGCCTGATGCTAAACTCTGTCAAATGCCTTAGAAATATCAAGTGCAACTATCTTGCTTTCGCCAGATTGATCTACGCCTTGGTTCCACTTTTCGGTGAACCATGCCATCAGATCACCAGTGAACCTGTTGCTACGAAAACCATACTGCCGGTCATTAGAAGTTTTCGTGTTTCGAGGTATTTCATGAGCTGACGGTTTATCAGCGTTTCCATGACCGTGAAAAGAACGGACGTAAGTGCAATGGACCTGTAGGAGGAAAGAGAGGAAGATTCGCCTTTTTTAGGGACGGGCTGGACAAATACTGTTTTCCATCTGCTCGGAAAGAGTTCTAAAGAGTAGGATTGATGCAAAAGCTTACGCAATGGTTTTGCCAGCGAGGAAGAATACCTCTTCAGAAGGAGGGGAGATATACTATCTGGACCAGCGGATTTGTGAATGTTATTATTTTTAAGAAGTCTTGCTTCTACACGAGTGCCAAATTTTATTTGTCCCATTGAAGATTCAACGCACTCAAGTGTAGGCGGAGACAAAGCACAATCTGGGTGTGTTGAGGTGACCGCAAAATGTGCAGCAAACAGATTGGCCTTGTCGAAAGAGCCGGTAGCTGGAATATCATTATAAATGAGCGTTGGGATGGAGGATGAGGCAGGATTTCTAATATTTTTGACGAACGACCAAAAATTGTTACTACCTTTGGGACATGTAGTATTTTTTGCCTCAGTTTTTGGTCGTATTCGAATTTTTTTTCGGTTTTCCTCTGTAGGGCAGAAAAAACATTTCTCTAACCCTAAAAGCCTCTTTCGAGTTGCACCATGCCTTTTCTTTTGGTTTGATACTCTTCATCCGATGAGGGATAAAGGAAGTTATTCCAGAGAGAATAGTGTGTGGTCATATCAGCAGCGGCATCCACGTCGTTATAGAGCAAACATAACGGCCAGTTAAAATTCCTAAAGAAGGTGCTAAGTCCGCTCCAATTGATTTTCTCGTATTGCTATACGATTCTTTCAGGAGTCTTTTTTCTAACTGTATGTTCTATGCACGAGAAATTAGCTTGTTTTGGCACAAGCCTAGGGGGAAAGCACAAGTATGACTATCAACGTCTGGTATTCGCGTGGGCTCATTTACAAGCTACGTTAGGTTGTTTTCCGCAGCAAAGATCTCAACACACCGTCCTTCGGGTGTTGACTATCCAGAATGTCGAAGCCAACCAGAATTGTGTATATTGAAATTGCCCATAATCACGATTTCGGTATGAGGACACAGGGATACAATTCTTGGAATGGAGTCAGACAGCGCATCAAACTCGTTAAAAGTCAAATTGCTGTCCAGTTTTGGGCTACTGTAAATAAAGTAGTAGTGGATAATTTGCTTACGGAGATGCATTTTAACCACAGGAAATTGAATTCCGGATCACTACGCACGTAGGCATGATGGAATAGAACACCCTTTCAATTGGCCAGATCTGGACGTTTCTGCTCTAGTGCCGACTTTAATCTGCACAGCTGTTGACAATAGACTTCTGTGGTGATAGGCTGGTTATGAGGCAACAGCTCAAAATGAATTTTTCCCTCAGTATTCCGCCGTACAGACAGTAACACCTTAAGCGGGTGAAGTCCATCTCTGGGATCTGATTTTGGTCAGTCTTCTGTACTAAGTCATTGGTGGCGGCATTTAATGTTATTGCAAAGAACCCGTTTTTCAACTCCGCTAAAAATCCGCTTCAAAAACGGCTCTTGATTGTGATCCTTCGCTATTATTATTATTTTGCGAAAGTGGTATTTTCCCAACTTTATGACTTTTCCCATATTTGTTAAGTGTCGATGGATGGTCATATTTTTTTTAAATCTTTTATTTCACAAAAACGTAAAGCTACACTATTTAGATTGTAAATACAGATAATTCAAAATAAAAATAAATAAAAAATGGATCATTGACTAGAGATTCTATCAAAAGACGAATAAGTTGAAGTGTTCTGTGACATTATGAGCTTATGAATTTCTAGAGCAGTAAAATTTTTAACACAAAGCTTTTTGGGTTGTATTGCTCCTGTAAGATAGTCTTATGGCAAAACGAGTTGTTAACATTCGGAAAATCTGGATGATATCGAGACGAAATCGTCAAATACACTAGCAACATCACAAGGTTCAGATACAGTCATATTATTAATCAAAATAGTGATATCAACGCTTGGTTGATTTTTATTTAAAATTTTACTGATTGACTGCCGTTTTTTTTTTTTTAAGAGTTTCCACTACTTTTAACTAATCTGTTCCTATAATAAGCATCCCCATATATGTAGTGGAATGTCAATTTTTACCTCATGACGCAACTTAAGATGATATGCTTTTAGCCTGGTATTATTAGGATGTTTAATTGTGCGTGAATAGAGCAGTCTTTTTTTTTTTTTCTTTTTAATAAGTAAGTTGTCATCCGCGGCTTTTTATATTTTTATCTCTGATATTCACACTTCTACTGGAGTTAAATAGATGGAATTGAAACTTATTAAGAAACTTATCAAAGGTGCACATTTAAGTAAAAGTCAAAATTCAAAAGATAAAGCTGATCTTAAGTCATAATAATCAATTTTTATATATTTATTAGCATCACTCTGCCCTTCGATACCTTGAAATCAATTTGAATACTCAATAAGCAGTGATCAGTAATGTAAAGGTCATATACTGCCGTTTGGTAATTTATATCATTGTTATGATGAAGCCTAATGAAAATATGATCTAGCGAGGAGCTGGCATGCGTTGGCTGAGCTACTAGCATATATAAACCAAATGAGGCTAAAACTGACACGAAGTCCTCAGCTTCAGGTACATCAGCTAATAGATTAACGTCACGTTAAAGCCACCCAACAGTATTAGGTGTTTGCTAGTTTGACCTTTCAAAAATCCTTAAAATTCTTGTAAGAAAGCCTTAGTTGTACATTTATTCTATCTATAAATGTATACAGAGGAAATGTTATTTTGTATTCTTCGTTAAGAAACGTAATAAAATACCCTTTGCGCCCTTTACGACCATGATAAATTTTGTTGTTTTCTGTAAGTAAAATGTCCATTCGCGTCTTTTCTAATATTGTATCATCTATGTACATACGAGGGTTGTCTGAACCGTAACGTAAAGATAGCGGCACTTGTCAATAAAAGCTAGTGAATGCTAGTTGTGCATCTTTTGACAGTTACCTACCGAAGTTTCAGTCACTTTGGGCGTGCAGTTTTTAGTTGACAGTCGTTTAAGTGAGTCGATGTTAGTGTTTTTTGTGAAAATGGAAAAAATTGAGTATCGAGCTGGTTTCAATTCTTGTTTTCGAAAGGCAATACTCCTACGCAAATCAAAAATGAGTTAGACTCTGTGTATGGGGATTCTGCACCAACATTTAGCACAGTGAAATTTCGGGCAGCTGAATTTAAACGTGGCCGTAAGAGCTTGGGAGATGATGAACGTTCGAGACGTCCAAAAACTGCAACAACTGACGATAACATTGCTACAGTTCACCAAATGGTGTTAGACGACCGCCGAATTAAAGTGAGAGGGATAGTAGAGGTTATGAAAATGCCCAAAGAGCGTGTTAGATATATATTAAATCAAGATTTAGTAATGAGAAAGCTGTCCACGCGTTGCATGCCGCATTTGCTTACGTTAGACCAAAAACGTGTTCGAATTAACATTTCCAACGCTCTGTTGGCGCAGTTTAGGCGCAATAAATCCGAGTTTTGGCGCCGACTAATTAATGTAGATGAAACTTGGATACACCATTATACGCCCGAAACAAAAATTCAATCAAAACAGTGGACTGCAAAGGGCGAGCCGGCTCCAAAAAAAAACAAAAACTGTTTTTTCGGCTGGGAAAGTGATGGCGACTGTTTTTTTGGGATAGTAAATAAGCTATCTTAATCGACTATCCTCAGAAAGGAAGAACCATTACATGAGCATACTACACATCATTGCTTGCCAAGTTGAAGGCAGAAATTGCGGAAAAACGGCCACATTTGCAGAAAAAGAAAATCCTGTTTCACCAAGACAACGTGCCGTCTCACACCTCAGCGGTTGCCATGGCGAAAATCCATGAATTACGGTTTGAACTGCTTGACCATCCGCCTTATTCACCAGATCTTCTTTTTGTTCGCCAAGTACTATTTGGACGGGTTAGAAAGATGGGAGCATCACTAGGAGAAATGTGTAGAGTTACAAGAAGACTATGTAGAAAAATAAAAATTTGAGAAAAAATATCTTGTATCATTGTTCAGAAACTTTTCAGACAACGGCAGTCCATTCTTTGGCGTTTTAAGGCTTGTCATCTGTTTATCGATTGCGAAAAATCATTTTCTAAATGGTAATACAAAGCCTCACTGACCACCGCGCGTGCTAGCTACCGCTTTATTCGCTCCTTTTTCACATCGTTCATATGTTAACTGAAGATGCACTTTACGAGTATCAATTTTACTATGTTTAATTACCTATTTAATCCACTAATGAAGGTTTGGCTTCTAACTTTTGCCACAGATTCATCACTCCACCATCAAGATTCCTTTAGTATCTAGGGCCGGTATTTCGAAATAACGAGCAGTTTTTGCTATAATTCTTCATTTGTCCTCAAAATTTTGAGAAATATGATACTTACGGAACTTAATTGCTGAGCTTGATCTATGGCATTTTGGAATCATTATCTTATTTAAGTTATGAATGTTTACTTGTATTTCCACAACTGATCCTATAGTATCATAGTTTCGGTTAATTATGCTTGGTTTCGTTACGAACAACTCTGTCAGCTAATTTTGACGATGATTTACTTAGTATTTTACATCGTAATACATATTTGGCCTTTCAAGTCACCTATCACTATTTGTAAGTGAACGTAGAAACACTAAGTCTTAGAATGATAATATATGCAAAATTAAAGAAGCTGTACTTACGCACTTTCCATCTTTTTGAGGAACTTTGATTCTTACGGAATTTCGTATTGGAAATAACATTACGTTAAAAGTTAGCATACAGACTAGCAAATGCTTCTCCTCTAGTAAACCACCCGAGCTCATTCAAGGCATTCAATAGATCTTTGTTGTCCTTCTTGGTGAACCCCATAAAATCTTTCAATTTTAACAGTGACATAGCAAAATCTTACTTTTAATGTTCGCAATAAAATAAACAAAATACGTTTTAGCCTTCCACGCCACCACCAACTTTAGATACAAATTTGTACATCTTAAGTTGACCCCTGATGGCTGGTCTCTTTTGTATATGCATGTACGTATGAGTATGTCCAAGCTAAGGGGCAGATTCATCTGAGGTCATTAAAACTCTGCTTAAGTACCACACTCTCAACTCGAATGTTATAATTTGCTGAAACATAAAAATATTGAAATAATAATCTGCGGCGCTCAAATGAGCAGTACTCGGTGGGCAATTAACGCAAAATTCAGAAAGAAAAAGATGAGTTAATGGCCATCTTCGAGATGATGATGATAATGATGTCGATTACATTGACACTGACTTTGTAATGTCAGATGAGCGGAATACCTAATTGCTTCACTTTTATAAATAAAAGTATCTTTTATTTGCTGAGTTACGACTAACTTCTTTCGTAAGATGGGCTAGGTAGAAGGCAGATCTAGAATACAAAAATTGTGAAATCCAGTTGAAACTGGAACACATAGCAACTTAAATGTTAAATTGGAAAAGGAAACACTCTTAAGTATGTCGAGTATAAATGACATTCCTTTTTTTATAAGCATGTCATTCATTTGGGCAAGGTTCTTTAATTCATAGAGAAAATGGATGACGAATGCTGCCACAATTGGAGGTGATCCTGCAAAATTTGTTTCAAATCAACGTTGCACAAAAACAAAATCTATATTTTGGTATTTGACATGATTCATAGTCTGAACCTGTATAGTCGCTCGATCTAACCTCATACGACCAGTCAATGTTGGCAAGACAAAATAATGAATAATAATGAGGAAAGAAACTTCCGCTATAATCAGTTGACTGCAAAGTAGAAATATAACCTTTAAACATCAGTTATCTATGATTTAATTTAAAAAAAAACAATATCAAGAAAAGATTTTAAAGCCTTCTTTATAAATCGAGATTCATTCACCACCAAATCAAGCGAAAGAGCAACAGCATCTAAACGCTACCATACTCGCATGACTCTTGTTTGAACACGAAACATGCAGCAATTATTTTTTCGAAATTTGTGAAGTGCTACAGATATGAAATTGATTCCTAAGAAGATAATACCTTTTCAATACAGTCATTTAAAGCAGCTAAATAATGACAACTCAATACTGAATCGCAAAGGCAAAAAATTCAAAAACAAATACTTATATCAGCAAAATTCGAAGCCAAAGAAGAAGTATGGGAAAATGTACATATCTAGGCACTTAAAAACGTGTAGAAATAAGGTCAACCTGGCCAGCACCACCTCATCTCATTCAAACAGCATGTACTTGGACAATTAAAACTCACTACAAACTGGTTAGTTAGGGTTTCAGTGGACCAGGAAAAAAAAAAGCCTCGGGCCAATGAAATACTCCGAATGTCTTGAAGATTATGGCACGAAATGGCTACAGCTTAACTTGATGTATACGAGTACATATACATATATACAACAGCTGCTTGAAACAACAAAAGAAGAAACTTTGTTAGCAATATTCTGGGTCAGGCCAGAAGACAATACGCGGCCAGAAAAACGGTCGAGATCTTGACTTAAAAACCAATAATTTTTCCCATGATGTCAATGCCACCACCGCATATGAGCAGTCATATGAATTTTTGATATGAGTTCTCTCGAGTATGATGTTGAAGTTAAAGTATGACCTTGTCGAAAATCTATTTGACAATAAAAGTCTTAATGCAATATCTAGATTGTCAAGCTGCATAGGCAAGCGAGGTTGGAAGAGATGCCAAATCTGGACAAGATACTAAAAGGCTCGCCACTATGAACACTGTCATACTTAGCCTTAAACTCGATAAAAAGAACATTCGTATCGATTTCAAGTCCCAAGGTCTACCGAAAAAATAAATTTGAGACGCAAGAGTCCGTTGTTAAACAAGCCCCAATCTCTGTGTTGTTCGTCTTATCATGTTTTTGTGTGGAGAGACGATTCTACGATTTTTTTTTCGACTCCGAACGGCGGGAAAAAGAGATTTTTCAGAGATAAAATATCTTAGTTTCGAAGGTTTGCCACTATCTGCTAGAAAGATAGTGACGTCAAAAAATAACTCTTTCTTCTCCCCTGTGATTCAATCACTGACGTCGATGTAGGAATCTATGAACTTTATCACTTTGCCACGCCCCTATTATGATGGATTAGCTGTCCACAAAAACACACACTGATAAGAGCGTATCAGATTGTTTCCAATAGGTTTTAGACATCCGTAAAGTGCGGTACAACATCTCTGTAGTTGTCGTATCTTCATTTTAAAGATTTATAGAATCTCGATTCATGGTTTTGAAGATGTTTCTAAAAGCAGATCTATGTTCAACTAATTGTTCAAGTACAATCTGCATGATATTTATGTATTCGATGCAGGAGGATACGGTTCGAATGTCCTCCAGTTCATTGTCAAGATTTAAATAATCTTATTTACTCGAAATAATATTATCGTTGTAATTATTGCTGAATTCCAATCTGGAATTCAATTTCATGCGGTTAAAATTCCATCTCCGTAAGCAAATTATCCACTCCTGCTTTATTTACAGAAGCCCCAAACTGGACAGCAACTCGACCTTTCACGAGTTTGATGCGCTGTCTGACTCCATTCAAAGAATTGTATCCCTGTATCCTCATACTGAAATCGTGATTACGGGCGATTTCAATATACACAATTCTGGTTGGCTTCGACATTCTGGACAGACAACACCCTAAGGACGGTGTGTTGAGATCTTCGCTGCGGAAAATAACTTAAGCCAGCTTTTAAATGAGCCCACACGCATACCAGACGTTGATAGTCATACCGCCAACACCCTTGACTTGTTTTTAACTTCTCACCCTGACAAGTACTGCGTTGATGTGCTCGCCCCTCTAGGCTCGACGGATCATTGTGTCATATCAGCTAATTTCTCGTACACCGGCCACACAGTTAGAGAAAAGATTCCTAAAAGAACCGTATGGCAATACGAGAAAGCCAACTGGAGCGGTTTTAACAGCTTCTTAGGAATTTAACTGGTCGTTATATTTCCTCGATAACAACGTGAATGCCGCTGCTGACATGATCGCAGATACCATTCTCTTTGGAATGAGAAACTTTATCCCTCATCGGATGAAGAGTATCAAACCAAAAGAAAAAGCATGGTACGATTCGAGCTGTAAAGAGGCTGTCAGGGTTAGAGAAAGGTTTGTTCGGTCCAGCCCAACGGAGGAAAATCGAAAAAAGTTCAAACGAGCCAGAAATGACTGCAACGCCTTTCTTAAATCTGTAAAATTCCAATACGACAAAAACTGAGGCAAAAAATACTACAATGTCCCAAAGGTAGTAAACAATTTTGGTCGTTCGTCAAAAATATTCGAAATTCTGCCTCATCCTTCATCCCAACGCTCATTTACAATGACATTCCCGCTGTCAGCTCTTTCGACAAGGCCAATCTGCTTGCTGCACACCTTGCGGCTAGATCAACACTCCCAGATTGTGCTTTGTCCCCGCCTACACTTGAGTGCGTCGCATCTTCAATGGGACGAATCCACTTTCGCACTCGTGTAGTAGCAAGAGTTCTAAAGATCTAAACATTCACAAATCCTCCTTCTGAAGAGGTGTTCTTCCACGCTGGCAAAACCACTGCGTAAACTCTTAAGACTCTTTCCGAGCAGATGGAAAACAGCATTTGTCCAGCCCGTCCCTAAAAAAGGCGAATCTTCCTTTCTCTCTTCCTACAGACCCATTGCACCTACGTCCCTTCTTTCCAAGGTCATGGAAACGCTGACAAACCGTCAGCTCATGAAATATCTCGAAACACGAAAACTTCTTAATGACAGGCAGTACGGTTTTTGCATCAACAGGTCCACTGGTGATCTGATGGCATGTCTCACCGAAAAGTGGAACCAAAGCGTACATCAATCTGGCGAAAGTAAGATAGTTGCACTTGATATTTCTAAGACATTTGACAGAGTTTGGCATCAGGCTCTTCTTCAATGGATTAGAAATTACCTTTCGGAACGTTCAATTCAACGGCAGTGTAAGTTAAGCTCATTAAATCCCGATATTAATAGCATAACCAATTGGGGAACTCTCAACCGAGTGGAATTTAATGCTTCCAAAACCCAATGCTGTCTGCTGTCGTTAAAGCGAAATTTAAATACCCAGCCATTATCCATGTATGGCACTTGCATCGGCGAAACCGATAAACTTTCCATTCTCTATATGTGTGTCAATGACAACTTACGTTGGAATGATCACATATTCGGTGACGTCAAAAACGCTGCGAAATATCCAGGTTTTCTCAAGCGATGTAAGAAATACTTTACCCCCTCTGATCTGGCCACAATATACAATATAAGGCATTTATCCGCCCGAAATTGGAGTACAACGCCCACATCTGGTCGGGTGCGCCCAAAACATCTCTGTACCTGCTAGATAGGATCCAAAACCATGCGATAAAGCTCATAGGTGATACTAATACCACTCAAACAACGGACACCCTCGAACACCGACGTAATGTCTCGTGTCTCACTCCGTTTTATCGCTATTTCCACCACCAGTGCTGCATAGAAATCGCCAGTAGCATTCCGCCCCTTCAAACTTTTAACCGTAACATCCGTCACGCTATGAATGCTCATCAGTATACCCTCAAGCCCACTTTCGGACGTACTCTAAAATATCGTGATTCGTTCCTAAGCCGTACAACTCGCTTATGGAATGCCCTGCCTAGCTCTTTATTTCCTAGTCATTATAATCTTCAAACATTTAAAACCAACGTTCACCGGTACCTCTCTTTCCATCCTCCCTGATTTTCCTTCGCCTCCCTTGAGCGCGCGCAAATTATAAAAAAAACAAAGTCAATATGATAATTCATAACACCCTCCACTTGCCACATTTTTTGGTAGTTTCACAACGGTTTCTCTCTGTCAAGAGATCTTCTTTTCCCATAGTGGTGGTAAGATGAGAGTTGTAGGGTGTATTACCTTGGCGGATAATACATATGTACATTGATGTAGTTACTCACTGTACTCATTACAAGACAATGCACTTCTAACGCAAGTCGTTCTATAGTTCAACCTGCTACAATACTAATTTTGAGTACTGCGCCTTCATCATCCCGTAACAAGGTTTCTTTTTCTAAGCCGACCGATGAGTTTACCCGGACGCGGAAACATTTTTCACAGTCTTCCAACGCTTACAAAGTCGACTCTGCTAGTTGTTTCGACTTTGGTTATAAGGTGACCCCAAATCAGTTAGCCCACTTGGGGCACCTATCGGAATTAGACCTGGGTATCTTTGGCCAATTGCTGTTGACGAATGTAGTACGAAACTCGGGTGGCAGCTACAAGAACATGGTAACTCTTAATTTCCATGTCAACACAACGTCAGTAACAGACAATTTGGATATCGTTGGACATCCCTTTATTTTCGATCTAGTTCGACGTCCTATACTAACCCGGAGAAATGCACCTTTTAATTGGTAGTATTGTGCTAAACAGTGTGTCTGCACCGAGTGCCAGCGAATGTTGCAAAAGTCACGAAAAAAAAACCACTCGACCTTGACATTTTCGAATGTTCCGAGGACATGTGATGCGATCACATTTTAAAGTCCGCTGATATCGTTTCCTTCTTTTGCATCGAAATCGTCCCTCACGTTCACTCTGCACATATTCAGAGAGCAGGATAAAAAGCAGGATAATGCTTTTGGAGTAAGAAATAGACTTACAATTTGACACTCTTGTTGTGAAAGGTTTCTAAATTCATTCCGACACTTCGTATCTCACATTTCCATACTCCTTCTGACACCGTGGTATGTTATAACATCTTTGTAGACTTCCTCATGTATTAAAAACACGTACAAATCCCTTAAACTTAATGTTGTCAGAACTGCTCATCGATGCCAACTCGCTATATGTTGCTGATGAAACATCTGTTGGTATAGGTGAATTTTGAAAAGACCGACTGTAGCATTCTAGAAATTGAACCATGCTTTGGATTTTTTTTTTTAATTCTTGTTGACCGAGGTATTCAAGGCTACCATCATGTCGAGCCAGAGTTGAAAGTCTTGAAAAAGGAAGCAAAAAAAAATTGTATTTAAGCGCGGTATTTGGTGCCAAACTAACTAGCTAGACATATGTACATACCATATACTCGTATAATTTTGTTTTTACGATGAAGGCAACTAAGATTTCAAAGGCCATAAGTTCTAGATGAACAACAATAGAGCGACAGTATTGTTTTGAAAAAATAAACAAAAACAGAAATGTACAGTTCCTTTATACTTAGCACAGTCTGCACTTGCCAAGTGCGATCTCATGCTTCCGAGTTCTTAAACATAATTAGCGCAGCATCTTTTCCTCATTTAGAAAAGTCGCTAACACAAAAATCACGTTCGTGCCCTAAAACTTTAACAATGTCCCCAGGTATTTTGCACCAACTCTTTGTCTACGCATATTTTCATATACTCGTATGTTTAACTACATAAAACATCGTCTCGTTCTTAATTATCTTAACCATTTTGAACGTCCCCTATAATTAGACCAAAATTAACAGGTAAAGCCTGCAAATGCAAGAATACGCACTTCCAGGAGAAAACAAAATCACAAAATCTGTGTATGTGTGTATGGATATGTATTAGTAGAATGCAGAAAACAGGTAGATACGTTATACGCGAATACAATCATTAATTTCACTTGCATGCATGCTTAAATCTTTCCAGCTTCGTGCCGAGCCTTCATGATGACTGCTATCCATATCATGATTCACCGGGCTTCAAGTGGCAAACTTTGGAATTTTTGAAATTCCCTCTAGCTCCAGTTCTCTCTTGGCCAACTGACAACTGCTCGAATCGTTAATCATCCATTCGCTGCATTGCCTTAAGATTGGCATTGCCGCAAAGTGGGCTGAGGCACAATCGTATCCTGGCGAACAAAAACAAAAAACCAAAGAAAACAGAAAAACAACAAGAAATTGTCCCTTTCGGCCAGATCTGAGCACAGCTTGATAGTACGAGTACATATCTGGTCAAAGGAGTTCATTAGAGTGTCTGATCTTTATTTATTGAAATTGGCTTGGGGTTCACTTTCGAGATACATTTGCATACACTTTCCAGCCTCAACGTCAGTACGTTGGATGAACGAGTCTCTTTTGCTTTTTGTGAAAAATGCGATAAATATGGATTTGTGAGATGATGTGGTGTGGGACGGAACTGATCTTTTCTGCCATAACAAAATCCGAAACAGCAAAAACCTGAAATCAAAATCGCTTGTTTTTAATTTCATTTAGAATCACAATTAGGCGGCATTTCGACTGAGTAGTTTTTTTTCGGCGTGAAATTTACATAAACGCTTTTACCGGCCGGCTCTTAATACCGCCCACTAAGCTTTTAATATAGTCAACAATTTAGTGGAAGAGTTTTTTAATCTGTTTTGGCTGTTGCCTAATGGCGCCACTATTTTGACGCCATAATTATGTCAATTTTATTTATCAGTCTTACCGGCTTTTCTGCATTCCAATTCAAATTGAAATCTGACATTTTCGTTAGCCTTTTCGGTAAACTTGTAGTATGTTGTAGTTTATTAATTAAATGATGCCGTAATGGGATTATTTGTTGAAAAAGGCCAAGCCCATATCTAAGTTATGTAACAACCTGATGTGCGTATTTATCAGTACCCGTTCCCAATTAAGCCGTAAAATCTGGTCTCATAACGACTATTTAGAACTAGAAAGGCTTGAACATGATACACACCCAAACATTGGCTTCTGAAGTTCAAAGGTTCACGTCCTTTGGACTAAGCTCAGAGTAATCAGTAAACTTTTAGCCAAAGCCTCTGCTGCTGAGAATAACATAGAAGTATAAAGTCTGATATTTAAATCACTGAACGGGACCTAGTAGTCTGTAATTTTACTGCAACTACATATGTAACAATTGGTTTTTAAAATGGTAAGATTATTACTTGGACATGTAATTCGTTATCCGTAGCATGGAAGAGGAAATGTATGCGCTCGATCAGAAACTTATGGCTACGACTACGACATTAATGGGAGCGGCGAGGCTAAGGAGCTAGAGTAAGACTATAGAATCGCTGGGACAAACTTTAGTAAAGATATACAATATTAAACAGGACCCAATAGGTCATTGGCCTCGTGGAAGAGAGGTTGAGCGCCGTGATGCAAGACGAATAAAATATTTTGGCTGGCAACAAGTTTGATACTAGACGAGACTGGCTGCTGTCACATGCTCGAGCTGAGGCGGGTGTACAAAGCACAGGCACAATGGGAGGTCTTAGACCTTCGTTTAAAGAAAGATCAGACAGAGTACTTCAAGAATGCCACAGCAACAAGGCTCACAAAAAGCAGCTGATATTGCATTTCCAACGAATACAAATTTCAATTGCGTTCGCCAATTCCTGAGTCTTGCGGAATTTTTCCGCAAATTTGTTGAAAACTATGTTCTCTAGGTAATTTCATAATAGACTTCACAAAGGTGGGCTATCATTTCGGGTGAACGGAAAAGCTAAGAGTTCCAGATGCTTAAGTAGATGCTTTTGATTACCATCGTCCGTCTGGCAAGAACACTTTTGTAACGAGACAAGTAAGATAATTTCCTGCATCCGCTGGTCTTCTATATCTGCAGTACGGAGAACGTTCTCTCCCTTATAGCTCGAAAATCTTGATAAAGGAAAAGCATCCGAAAGAACTAGGTATGTCCCCGCTTGAGGGATTGGTCTTATTGGTGTAGGTTTAACCTAGTTTGGAGTTACATTCTGGACTCCAAGCAGTATCAGATAATGCCCACTTAAAGTCTAGTGCTCCAGCTAATTGAATTCCAGGAATATTAGCACTGATTCAAAAAATAAGATGAATACACAAAATTCAATATCACCTTGGTCACGATAGCATTTTATAATAGCTTGTACGGTACGAGTATATATATATCTCGGGCGCAAGAGCGCGAACACTACCTAATTACATTTCTAATACACTCCAGAGAGTGCTCTCTACTTTTGATATTTGTTCTGAGGCGGCCAGCTAAGTTTAAATGAGGGTTAAGTTACAGTAGGTTAGGCGAGAGTGGCTGTTGGGAAAACAAACCCGCTTTAATGATTGGAAAGTCGTGGAACCGGGCGAACTAAGGGCCCCTTATAGATGCGTGTTGATTGTGATCAATAATGTCCCATTGTGGTGCCACCTGGATCTATGTATGATCCTCCTATACGAATTTGAACTTCTGACAAAGCGTAGGAGACGTCTATATTGTTTAGATTGGTTAAGTCATTGTAGAAGAAGTAGAAGTCATTGCACAGAATAGGTGGAGGATTGTCTCCTTCTGTTTATGCAGCTTTTGCAGAAGTCGTTTATGAAAACGCCAAGCATGCTTATCTATAAGACAGTGATGACACCTATGATAGCGCACAGATGCATCCTTTTTAGATAGATCAAACTCTTAGAGCGACGCAGATCCAATTTTGGCCAGATTTTACAAAGATTGGCCAGATTTTACAAAGAATAAACTTTAATCAATTATTTCTTTTCCATTTTGTTCGATGACCTTCTGGCAACTTTCCGTGATTTCAAGTCGTCATCATTGGTGAAAATTCTATCATTCAAAGAGTTTTGCAAACTTCGAAACAAACGAAAATCTGATGGTGCAAATACGGGGCTGTGTGTTAGGTTCGATCATTTTTCAGTTACCAAAGTTACGAAACCTGTGTGCTGTCTATCGTTGTCATGGTGGAACACAATTACCATTTGCAAATTTTGACCGCTTTTCTTCGATTGCATCCCCTAGTTACATTCGTGGTTAACAGTAATCATTTAAATTGATCGTTTGGTTCTTTATATACACGACACCTTTATAATCCCACCAAATTGACAACACAACTTTCTCTTGCTGCAGTTCAGGTCTTGGTGTAGTTTGTGCTTGTGCTGCTTAGACGATGATCGTTTTTGATTGATGTTGTTGCAGACGAACCATTTTTCATCACCGGTGATGATTCGTTTCAAAAAAGGATCAGTTCATTAAGATGCATATCACAAATGCTGATTTTTTGTGAAACTCTTTCCATTCATGTGAAACCCAAATATCAAGCCTTTTTATGAGTCCAAGACGTTGAGAATTATTTTAAATCGGTCATATGGACATCGAGCACATAGGGAGTTCTATTAGATTCACGTAGCATACGAGACAACGGTTCATTAAAGCCGTATGACGTTCGGTGGTTATTTGCACGAAAAAAAGAAACAAACTTTAAATTGGGTGGGTTGGTATTAAAGAAAAATCTAATCTAAGCCTATGGGAGCCTGTGCAGAACTAATCTGCGCTGGACAATTTCGATACGTAGAATTCAAGCATGCTTTTCATAGTAAATTCAGCAAATGATGGAATCAATGTGGATGCGGAAATTGAGTTCAGTACCACAGATAACGCTCAGGTCCGGCATTCAAGTGGCAGAAGCAACAGCTTAGGTTGATATATAGTAAATTCAGGCAGGAACTGTTGAATGCTTCCGAGAGTATGAGATGGCTTGGTATTTTTCTTTGTTGAGCTCGAATAAGTTTTTATGGCATCATATTAAGAGAGGCAACTCTTGGTATTGCTACTGATGTTGTTTATGCTGCATTGATGCTGATTTATGGTGTTGTTAATTGAATAGGTATTCATTGGTTGCAGCTATTTCTTGCCCTTGGTGGTTTTTTCGGCGACCTTGGTGACCTTGCCACCGGAGGCATCCTTAATGACACCGACAGCAACGATTTGCCTCATATCACGGACAGTGAAATGTTCCAATGGAGGGAATTCGGAGAATGACTCGACGCACGATGGTTTGCTTGGCACCAAGTTAACAATGCCGGCGTCACCAGACTTGATAGCCTTTGGAATGCTTTTTGTGCCCTTGCCAGAATGACAATCAACATTTTCTTTGATTTCAGCAAATTTGCAAGCAATATGAGCAGTGTGACAGTCCAATATTGGTGTATAACCGTTCGAGATCTGACCAGGGTGATTCAATACGATGACTTGAGCCAGGAAATCGGCAGCTCCCTTGGGTGGGTTGTTCTTTGAGTCGCCGGCAACGTAGCCACGACGCAATTCCTTAACGGAAACGTTCTTAATATTGAAACCAACATTGTCTCCGGGTACGGCTTCGGTCAAGGCTTCGTGATACATTTCAACTGGTACTGTTCCAATACCGCCGATTTTGTACACATCCTGGAGTGGTAGATGGAGAGGTTTGTCGGTTGGGAGGATGGCATCCATAGCTTCAATCAAAGTTTTGCCTTCACCGTTAGCTTCTTTGCGTTCGATCTTCCATCCCTTGAACCATGGCATCTTGGTTGATGGTTCCAACATGTTATCACCATGACAGTAAGAAATTGGTACAAATGCAACAGCAGCTGGATTGTAAGCAATCTTCTTAATGTAGGAGGAGACTTCCTTTTTGATTTCCGCGCAACGTGCCTCACTGCATCCTCGAACGAATCCATCTTATTAACACCGACAATCAATTGCTGAACACCCAAAGTGAAGGCGAGTAGGGCGTGCTCACGGGTCTAACCGTTCTTTGAGATACCAGCTTCGAATTCACCAGTACCAGCGGCAACAATCAATGCAGCACAATCGGCTTGTAATGTACCAGTGATCATGTTCTTGATGAAATCACGATGTCCGGGAGCATCAATAATGGTCACATAGTACTTAGAAGTTTCGAATTTCCACAAGGCAATATCAATTGTGATACCACGTTCACGTTCAGCTTTCAATTTGCCCAGTACCCAGGCGTACTTGAAGGAACCCTTACCCATTTCTTGGGCTTCCTTCTCGAATTTCTCAATGGTACGCTTATCAATGCCACCGCACTTGTAGACCAAATGACCAGTCGATTTACCAGAATCGATGTGTCCAATGACGACGATGTTAATATGAACCTTCTCCTTGCCCATTTTTTAGTGGACTACTTAATTTCAATTGAGTAAAATAAACTGAACCGAAAATCACAAGCTTATGCTATTCCGGCAACAGACCCGAACAAAGTCAGCAGTAATCAGACCCACTTCCTTCCCTTGCTCTAGGGCACACGATGTACTGGAAACGAGCTCAATAATGTTGGTAGTGGTCTATCTGCCATGTTGGTTCGGTGTAAAGATAAATCTGCAATGAAAGAACATTACGTCATAAATGATGCTCTCAATGATCTTGGAAATGTAGGATAACTTACCAATGGGTGGGTGGTTTAAGATATCGTGTTTGAATAATTTTTTTATCGATAGGGATTATATACGAGCTTTTCCGAAGGCGAGGAGAGACGCCCTTGGAGATCGAAAGTCTGAAGATATTTACGAAGGGTTGACTAAGATTATTGGCACGTTTTTTCAGAACGATTGCGGGCAAACAATCGGGACCAGGAGAAAAATCATCCTTAATTTTGTTAACCTTATCTAGTAGCCGTGCTGGCGTTATTTCAATAGATATTAGAGAAGTCTGAGAGTAGTTACTCCAGTAACCGAAGTATTCGGAATTCGGGCATTCAATTTGGGTGGAAAAGGTTCACTAGAGAAATTAGCGAAATAATTGGCCTTGGTTGTAGGAAGCCACGATTACATATTGCAAAATTTGAGACAAGACGAATAGCTAACGAATTCTTCTCTTTTCAGATTAATAAAGAATTGTTTGAGGTCAAAAATGAGGGTAGATTGCATTTGGCTGTGATATCTGTTATGGCGAATATCAGAAAGGTGGGAGCAGTGGTAGTGAGTTTGTAGGTAATTTCAATAGCAAAATTCAGAAACGAATTTACATAATTTCCACGTGCCATAACTTGCTCGTATTTCTCTTGTTGCGAAGTGCACATAGCTCTACGAGTATGTTCTGCCAAGGAGGAGTTGATGAGGAGATTTCCATGACAGAATTAACAGAGTTTTTTTTACCGAATATACAACTAAGGTCTACACTATTAAGAAGATTGTTGAGTTTAATGTGATTTGTTTTACAGAAGAAGAAGTTGGAGGAGTTTCTGAGGGAGTAAAAGGATTATTGATGTCATATGAGAAAATAACAAGTCGTTGAGGATGCATACGATCTATACTGAAGAGAAAAAATTCACACTCACGAGCAATATAATTTATAGCATCAGATATAAAGTCAGGTCTAGTTGTCTACCCACGTTATTAGAAATACCATACCAGTCAGTAAGGAAGATTTCCTTATCCGAAACAGCATTTGCGGCAACGAGATAAGATTCATCGTCCGACTGAATCAATAGGAGATGAGGAAGATTAAAATCGTCAAGAACTATGAGATCACCACAGGGGTCAAAAGTATCAAAAGGGGAGTCAACCACATTAGTCGCATTAGCTGGTAACCATGTGCTAGTTGTGAGAGCCGAGTGTACCAACAGATAACATATAATCTGAGCTTTGAGGCAGTAACTTCAATACCAATAAATACGAATTCAGCTGCTACTGACTTTTTAACGAGTTGAGGGTCAAAACGATCGCGAATTGCCAGAAGGACCCCTCGACCTATAGAAGAGTCATCATTTTCACGGCCTTCATCCCGAAACACTCTAAGTTCAGGTGCAAACAGTTCTGAATCTTGTATATCACATATTAGATTCGTTTCGGTCAAAGCAAAAATGTCATATGGAAGCCTTTGGGAATTGAGATAGACAGAAGTTGTTTTTGTGAGCACCCCCTTACTTTTCGGTAATAAAGTGATAAGCGTTTGGGTGCGCTATTGGTGAGTGGGTTAGGGATTATGGAAGATAAGTTTAGAAGTAGCATGGTAGGCATATAACGAGAGGTCGTTAGCAACATCTGTGGAAGAGATGTTGATGTTTTTATGAAACCATTTGGCGAAAGTTTTTTCCAATTCCAATTGGGAATTTACCCAATTCATGGATGGTTTTTATCGGCAGGCACAGGCAAACATATTTTTCCACGTAAGTATCTCTTGGCAGTGGATGGCAGTGGCTCGTATGGCAGTGGACTGGCTTCCAAATCGGAAGGTTCGGTGTTCGAATCCCAGCCTCGCCCGAAAAACATATTCATTTTTTCAGTTAGCGAAAATCAAGTAAGATGAGTAGTTGGCTAGAAATCGACATCAAGCCAACTTCCACTAAGAATTTAGTCTCCCCATTAAATGTTGGATGCCACCGCTGCACAGTGGTTCAGCCGTAGGTCATAGGGCCGTAATAGCGATGTTGCAAATATGATTTTATTTTACCGTTAGAGAAAACATAAAAAACCCTTCTAATCACAGGTATAAAAAACATTGCAATTATAAACACGGCACAGTTAATTCTGTGCACCTGAAGTGGTAACATATGATTAGTGCTCATTAGTTTATTTGTTCACATAAATTGGTGTGGTTTTTCCGAGAAATTTATTGTTTGTGATATAATTGTGCAATGGATATTCAAATTGAAGGTATGTACGATATTTTAAATGTAATTATGTTTTCCTTAACAATGCGACTATTCATAACTAGCTCCGTCAAAACATACCCTCCACGTTTTTTTGTTTTTAACCATTTTCCATATTCAACTAAGCTTTTACTTGTGAAGGCACGAATCGCCATAAATGAGTCATATAACAATATAATCTCTTAGTTTTCTAGTTTTAATAACCGCAAAGTCTAGGTGCTCCTAGGTGCTCTGAGGGTTGTTACAGGTCATGGAGGAGACTAGAAAATTTTTTTTTAATTCTTTGTATTTTTCTTTTGTAGGTACAACCATTACGTGTTCTTTTACCCGAATGCTTGTTCTCAATACGTCAATAGCTTCAAAAAATAAAGAAAATGAAGCAGGAAGGTTTCGGGAAGTGTTTGGATGCCTTGCGAATTCTTTACCGGATGCTGAAAATATCCAGACTGATTGCTTGAGAAATCTCCTTTTGAATCTCTGTAAACAGTTTGCCGCATATTGGAAGCAATTTAGGAGATCAAAAGCTAAGCTAGTGGCCAAATATGAAAGCTGGTTAAATGAGACCGAAGTTTGCATACTTAAAGTATCTGATGGAGAAGTATGTGGAAGCTGTTCAATCTACAAGTGGAACGCGATACAGGAAGGAGTTTGGAAACTGCAGCAAGAGGTCCAAACCTCGCAGATTAGCAGTTTTATCACAGATTTGCGATTCCGCTGTAACTACTTTACTTAGTAGTTCAAATCAATCAAAAAGTTCTTTGGAATTTAGCACGGATGAAGCTGTTTCATTTATTAATGAAGCTAAGCTTACTAAAAACCAATATTTATTATTAAGAGAAGTGATTCATTCTAAAATACCAAAAAACGCTGCTATCCCACTGATATTCGTGTGACGAAATCTTCTGCTGAAATCAATTTGCAAGCATTGTTAGACCATACATCAAGTCGCATTGTTGAATCTCAAAAAGCTGTGTTTGAAAGTCTTCACGGACCTAAGGATGACTTAGTTTTAATGGGGTTTTGATGGCAGCACAGGCCATAGTGAATATAAGCAGAAATTTTCAGATTCAACTATCGAAGATTCGAGTTTATTTGTCACATCTTATGTACCTCTTCAACTTTTTTATAAACCAAATATCTGTTCAATTCATTTTCAATTTACAAAAGAAACAAAGGAAGTTACATTGCAGGAAGAAGTTTATTTCAAAAGCCAAATTAACCAGTTAGTCCCCACTTCAGTGCTTATTAATGGTCACGAAATTGAAATCACCCATTCCTTACAATTGACGATGGTAGATGGTAAAGTTTGTTCTGCACTTACCGACTTATCTACGAGTAGGTGTTACATTTGTGGTGCAACACCAAAAGAGATGAACGATTTAAATATATGCTTAAAAGAGGTCCCTGATACTAGTAAATTTGAGTGTGACTTATCTCCTCTGCATTCATATATTAGATTTTTCGAGTATTTTATTCACGTTTCTTATCGAATTAATATTAAAAAGTGGCAAGCGCGTTCTGCAGAAGATAAAGCTAGTCTTGCTCAGAGAAAAGAGCTAGTTCAAAGGCAGTTTAGGGAAAAATTAGGTTTAATTGTAGACAAACCTCGAAGTGGAGGAAGTGGCACATCCAATTATGGAAACACAGCACGTACATTTTTCCATAACTCTGATATTTCATCTGAAATAACAGGTATTAGAAAAGATCTTATTGAAAGATGTAGTCACCTTCTGCACAGCCTTTCTTTCTGGTTATAAAATAAATTCAGAAAAATTTAAGAGTTATGCTTTTGATACTGCCAAGATGGGTGTGGAGGAATACCCTTGGTACTCGTATAACTTACCTTCATCAATACATGCAGTATTGATTCACGGAGCAGAAATGATAGATAGTTCTTTATTATCTATTGGTGAATTATCTGAGGAGTCCGCTGAGTCTTGTAAAAAATTAGTCAAACTATTCGGACGCGATACTACTAGGAAACATTCCCGAGATGGGATCTCTTGCACAGGCTTCTTCTTAATTCAGATAAACTTATTTCTAGTTTAAGAAAGTTGCAGTATAAAATAAAGTCTGCGTTAGTAAAAGAATTGTTGGATTTATTAAGTTTTTGAGCTTTATTGTAACTTTATTATATTATATTACTTGACATTTTTAATACTATGTAAATAGCACTTGTTTCATGTAAAATATAGTACTACGTTTTGATAAGAGAAACAAAACTAATTTTATTGTTATCATAACCCGATTTTTTTTGTGAGATTATGTTGAATATTTTATGCATGAATATACTCTGTTAAAAAAAATAGCTTTTTTGTCTTGTTCTAACCCTCTAGTAATCATAACAACCATTTTCCAGGCCAAAATGATATGATTTCATTGTAAATCTGCCCAAAAAAAACCCTATGACCGCCCTTCTTTGGAACCTGAACCACTGTGCGATGGAGCGAAATAAAAACTGAGCCCAAAAACTTTCTTTATATCTCTATCTCATTTTCCAAAAAACTTAACACATGCTGAGGCATTATAAGTAAGTGTATTCTTCCATCCAGTCTAGTGCGTACATATAAGTTGTCGAACTTCCAACAACTTCCAGTTGTCGAACAATAACGTTCTCACACAATTTGGACTTGGTCGTTCAAGAAGGATACGATATTCTAGTTCCGGATTTCCATTTATTCGGTTAGTGACGACAACTTTCACACAAATTTATGAAAAAATGGGTGAGTAGAATTGGAAAAGTTGGAAAATGAAAACGATTTAAAGGTTTGGTTTATTAGATGTAAAGCGTCTGGTTCAAGACATTATCTCGTTAAAATATATAATCAAGCCAAGGATAAATGGATGATACGGTTTTTTGAGAAGGCCTTAAGATATAGTGTTCCTCCTTTTAACGAAATACTATATACGATATATGTATAGCACTTCCTTTTATTATACTTATATACTGAGTCACCAATGTTGTTTGAGTGATTGTGTTTATCTGACATCTAGACAGCATCACGTCTTGTGAGAACAAAACTGATTCAAATACAAAAGACCAGATAAACATCGAGATTCCGTTTAATGTATCAAGTCATTCTGAAACTTTTAATTAGCGGTACTATTAAATAGATAAATCAACGGCAATTGTATTCTTTTGTGTGTTTTTTTTTCAAACGACAAATGGCGATTGTCTTTTTTCGGATTCTCAGCCGATATTTAGTCATTCAAATACGAAATTCCCATACTCGTTTCCAACCGTAAACAGCTTGTCACAATTCACACCCTCATTTCGGGAGGACAATTAGAGTCGGCAAATACGAGTAATTAAATAATTTTCCGTAGTCATGTTGACATTTCCTACAGCCGGATATTGTCTTAATCTGCTGCTTCAGGTGGAACAAGGCAAACGTTTTAAAATATTTCAAACAATTAAGACACTATCTCTGTCCGTCACACCTTTAGAATTTTCCAATTCTATTTGCCAAAAAACGTATCTTTTCGAGATCAGCTCATTAGCGCATATACGAGTACCTGTATCGGTATGTGCAAATACATGTATGACACATAGGTATATGGTACACTCCTCGTCCCAGTATCCGTCCCAAAGAATGTCTCAGACAAAAAGTAACATAGGCTACCCTACTTCATTTATGTATGTTAGTGCGTGGAGAAGTTTTCCGTCTTCGTGATTTAATTTGAGATTATGTCATATGTAAGTGGTCTTGAAGAGCGTTACATTTTACATTACTCATACCCTCTTCTACGCCCTGCAGTTCGTGTTTATGGATAAAATAAAGTATCTCCAGAGGCTGTACTTTATGTACTCGTAGCTTATAGGAATGCAAAGATACAGAGACCATTGTGATGCTAATTGAATTAAAGGTGGATCCGGAACATGGAATACCGTGTAGAAAGAGATACAAAAAGACAAGCTGAAAAAACGTGACGCAGAGATCAACGGAAAGAACCACCAACACTACCACCATCAGTACCTCGGTTACTAGCACTTGCAACAACAGCAGAAATTGTAATGCAATGCGGTACAGTTAAGGAAGAAATAAAAAAAGAAAAAGCAGACACTTAAAAGATTGATTGCTTTTTACTGGTTTTCGTAGGAATTTGTTGTTGTTGCTGTGAAATTTGGGTGGTCCTTTTGAGTATAAGAAGAAAAACACAACAACAACATCAACAGTAATAACTTGTAGATCGGCTGAAAGGCTCGTGAAACTAGGTGATGGACGGTTATACATTTACAGTGGAATTAAAGTCTAAAGAATTCCTCTAGATGTACCAGCTTACTGCTGAACTTGTGAAGTTATGTTCCAGATATGTCGTCAACAAAATGTTGTGAGTGAATGTGAATCTCTAATTAAAGTATCTGATGGAGCCAATGTAATATTGAGACCGTGGAAGCTTTAAAATGATAAATAATCTGGTGGTCGTAATCCTGTTCAGAGATAGTTTACTGCGTTCGTTCTTAAAAGAACTATCTTCAACAAATACAATTCACACAAAAAAAAATAAATAAATCGCATTAATTAAGAATCTAAAACGACGTTCTTCTTCTTATTTTGTAAATCGTTGAAATGTGTAATGCTAATGCTAAATATTACTCCCACGTATCTGCATTGGCACTGTGCCACTTGTGGACTGATGAACCATCCGCCCGCTCTTTTTTGGACCATCTCGTTACTGAGGCCAAGAAGTTGCTTTTTTGCATTTCACTGAATCTATGTGTTATTTTTCTTACTTTTTCTTTGAACCTTGTTTGAAACATAAACCTATATTGCTTTTTGGACCGGAATTTCCGGCAAACCTTTGTTAACATGGCAAGACTAACCGGTTTGTTAAGTCTGTGGTTTACCCGCTTTTGGCTCCTTAATGTGAAGCCTTATTATTACTTCTTGTTAGATTACGTTTTATCACACTTGCTGTCACTTCTCCTTTATACATCCGACCAATGACTGTTGCGTAAAACCACCTAAATCACGTAAAGATGTATCAGAAAATTCTGTTAACCCTTTTTAAGGTGGTGGCAATATATTTGCTACCCATCTTTGTCACTCAATGCATCCAATCTATTGTATCAATTTTTGAAATCTTTTTTGTGCTTTAACTGACATCTATTTTCTATAAGAATAACCTTATGAAATTCATTTATCGTATAGTGAAACATTTTTACACCGTACACGGTCATTAAAAACAGCTGTTTTGTGTTTTTTTTTTTAAATGTTGTTCAAATTGGTGAATGTACTAATCTGGTGAACAGTTTACTGTACAAAAGATTTAAATACATATTTTTGAAGAGAATATACCTAAAAAAAAGTAAAAAATTAATACAGGGTAGGTACTAGGCCTCTCGATTTAAAGCGTGTATGTAATTACACGTGTATTCGCGTCACGTGTACACGGTTAGTAAGAAACTTTTACAGGTGAACATTTAAATACACGTTTTCTTTTTTAATATGCGTGTAAATAAAATAACAAATGTAATTACAACACGACGTTTTTTCGATTATTGGATGTTACGAGTACTTGCCGAAACAGTTATTTCTGTTCAAGCCATAGTTTATTTTTTTATGTTTTATTGATATTAAAGCTTAATAATTAAACCGGTTTATGAATTGATGACGAAGAGCTTCTTATCAGTTTTAGTTGAGTGTTGATCTCGAAAGGCTGATAAGTATATCTTTTGCTAATTCAAATTGTTAAAGTGATAAAATGAAACCAAAGAGTTGGATATGGCAGTATGCACATCGAGAAGGTGATATAGCCTTCTGTGATTTGTGCAGTGAGGACAGGAACAATTCTTTCTCCTGTCGTGGTGGTACGACAGGGTCATTAGGACGGCATTTGCAAGGAATTCATGCAATTCAAACAAACATAAATAGAGAAAATCCGGTTTCTACTCAAATCAAGTGAATAAAAATAGATTAATACTTTAACGTAAAAAATACTTTTTGTGATTCAAATTACAGCATGATTGATAGAGATTCGTCAAGAACTGAAACCAACGATGATAGCAGTCCTGGACCGTCCTCTTTTAAAAAACGCAGAATACACAAAAGGAAAGCCCAAGAAGTTAGCAATGCCCGACCATGTTCGCTGGATAGGATGGAAGAGATCCACCAGGCCCTAGCTAAAATGATTGCGTTAAACCAAATTCCAATTTCTTTCTGTTCAAGCCCGGGTTTTCTCCAATTCATGACTGTTGTTGAACCGAACTATAAACCGTTGAGAGAAGAGGCAATAAAAAAAACGACTGCAATCACTTAAACAGGAAGTTGAAACAGTAATAAAGGACAAAATTGGTAGCGTTAATGAAGTTTCTTGCACGTCCGATTGTTGGACGCCTGCCGCGCAAGAATCATATATGACAATGACGGCACATTTCATAGATGACGATTGGCTTTTACTTGAGACAAGTGAAATTGATACAAGTCACAATGCAGAAAATCTCATGAACAAGATGGAAGGCATTTTTCTCGATTGGGGACTTAATGAAAAAGTCACAGCAGTAGTCACAGACAACGCAGCAAATGTGGTTAAAGCTGTGGAATCTATGAGGCAAGTAGAGCAGAATATCGGTTTTACATGCGCAGTACACAGTCTTCAGTTGGCAGTAAGGACATACATGTCTTCTGAAAATATAAAAAAAAATAATTGAGAAAGCCAGTAAACTAGTTTGCCATTTTAAACATTCCAACGTTGCGAAATATGCTTTGCAAGAAAAGCAGAAACAATTGGGTATACTAGCACAATCCCTTTTACAATCATGCAACACTCGGTGGAACTCAATCTTTTTTATGCTTCAGCGTCTAACACAAAACCGGAGTCCAGTGATAAATGTATTGACAGATCGTACAGTCACTTCCTCAGCTATCGCTACAAAGTTGGAAATTTTAGAACAAGAATGGGCATTGATGGAAGAATTTCGAAAAATTTTGCGGCCTATTGAAGGGCTTACAAAGATTCTCAGCAATGAAAATTCGTCTACATCTATGGTGCGACCTCTTATGCTAAAAATGCTGGAGCAACATATGAATTTTTCCGCAGGCGACTCAGACATGATTACATCGTTCAAAATCAGTTTACGTAATGATATACGAAATAGATTTGATTTAAATCAGAGTAACACAACTGATGTTTCTGCAAGGCAATTAGCATCTTTTCTTGACCCACGATATAAAGACCTAGAGCATGAGAGTGTTGATGAAAAGATGTCTATAAGAAATAAAGTCAAGCAGCTCATGCCTGCATATTTACCTTCCGAGAATAATTCGGAAACAGAAATTGGGTCCACTATGAATTTTACAAGTGACTTAGAGTTTCTTTATAACACACATGGAACTAAGCGAAAGACTATCCAACATCAACTGGACACTTATTTAGCTGAACCTCAATTGAAGTTTGAGCTAGATCTATATGAATGGTAGAAAAATAGACATGATAAATTTCCGGCTATCGCAATTTTAGCGAGAAAGTATTTGTCTATACCAGCTACATCTGTTAGCTCAGAACGCTGTTTTTCCACGGCTGGAAATATTGTCACATCTAAAAGATCTTCATTGCTCCCTGATAATGTAGATTTGTTGGTATTTCTTTATCAAAATAGAAAGTGTTTCTAAATTTTACTTAAGAAGGAATTTAATTTTTTGTTTGATTTATAAAATAAAATAATTTGTCACAAACTACCAAATAAAATTAACTTTGTGTTTTACTTCTAAATAATCAAAATTGGTATTAAAAGAATTTCATAAAAATTAAAAATGTAACTACATACATATACACGTGTATATTTATTTATATACATATATATACACGTGTACTCATAAATACACGTGCTATACCAAACAAACGTGTTTACACACGTGAAGATATTTGCCACTATATTTGCCACTGCCCTTTCAGAGTAGCAAAATTTTTGCTGCTGCCTTGTTGCAGATATTTGTTTTTTTACATAGATGTCTAAGGCAAAACTAAATGATGACGAAATTGAGAAATTGTTTTATGAAATTCATGGCGAGGATTCCGAAAGAATGTCGAGAATCGGAATGATGTAGCTGATCCGACAGAAAACGTTGAAGATGTAGATGATCCCATGTCACAAATAAAAAATTGTGAAGATAGTCGGCTTACAAATTCTGATGATATTATGATATCTGATTTGCCATGCTGCAGCTCTAGTTCCGACCAAAGTGCAGACGAAAACGAGCATCCGCTTTGGAATAAAAGTGCTGCAATGAGACGTTTTTGTCATGTGAAAGTTTTGATTCGATTGCCAAGCTCAAGTCGAAGTCGGCCAATTTACTTTTTCAAGCAAATGTTCACAGACAGTACACTTGAACTTATTGTCGATCAAACAAATTTGTATGCTCAACAAAGCAAAAGCAAAAATTGGAAGAACATTGATATACTCGTAATAGAACTGGAGGCATTTTTAGGAATAATAATTTTGATGGGTCCATTGATTTATACTGGTCAACAAACCCGTTCTTTTTTAATGAAGTTATTGCATAAGTCATGCCATGCACAAGATTTAAAAAAATCTTGCAGAATTTTCACTTGGCTGACAATTCAATCAGATCCAAATATGGAGAAGCTAACTTTGATCGTCTATTCTAAATAAGGCCGCTGCTGACAACTTTGATTTACCGTTTTCAAAGCTCTGCTATGGCAACTAAGTCCCAATCAATTGATGAGCGCATGGTTCTTTCAAAGGCCGATCCAGTCTCATGCACTACGAGTATATGCCACTCAAGCCAATTAAAAGAGGCTTCAAAGTGTAGGCTAGGTGTGACTCGCAAACTGGATACTTATACCAGTTCGATGTTTACACTGACAAAAAAAAACAGACAATACCCCTGAACTAGGATTATGAGCTTCAGTTGTACAACAGTTTTGACACTCACTGAAAGGCACTAATGTTCACTTAGCTTTTGACAATTTCTTTTCATCTTTTCAGTTGCTTCAAGACCTATACGAAAACAAAATTTATGCAACTGCAACGGTGAGGTGAAATCAAAAGGACTCCCAAAAATCGCAGCACAAAAAACAAAATGATGAAAGGGGAATGTAAATGGAGGAAGCGGCAAAATGTAGCAGTGGATGCAGTGGATGGATACGAAACAGGTAAATCTGTTATCAACTGCATTTGATCCGAAAACGAAGCTTGTGGTAACACGAATGCAGAAAGATGGATCCATAGTCCGTTGGCAGTTCAACAATATACCAAACGCATTGGTGGCGTCGACCTTTTCGACCAAAAGCGCGCCACCTATATCATAGGACGCCGAAGCAAACGTTGGTGGTTACGCATTTTTTTATTTTTTTGTCGATGCGGCTATGACAAATGCTCATATTTTGCATTCTTCTATAGTCCGGGTGAGGACACAAGAAATATCCCACTTTTATTTTACGGTTTTACTTGGCCAAGAGCTACGAGTATATCAAGAATATTTTCTCAAAGTTTGAAGTCAACCAGAGTAAAATTCTGGGAGAGAGTGAGTCTTTGGAAATTGTTTTCAGGCGCGATCAGACAAGTGCCGGTCGGCTTTTCTCGGGTCGAGGTACCTTTATATGTGAGGCTTGGAAAAAACAACGGCAGAGTTTGAAGAGTGGTATGAGGATCGTTTAGAAAAAAAAAAAACGAATGCAGCTGCAATCACCAATATAATGTAATATGAAAGTTTCATCAAAACTTTATTTTTTAAGTGGGTAGACGCGATTTCTCAAAAACTAATCCGCCGATCTTTTTGAAATTTTGCAAACTTCTTCTAGATAGGATTGATTATTACATAGATTATAACTTATTTTACCAGGCAGCATGTGGTGCAGACTTTACAGAAAATGTTACTTTTTTTTACATATAACTCATAACTTCAAATAAAATTTTTTTTTTAAAGCCTTCGTTCAATAACGATCTATACTACTCAGCTACTAACATGAGTTATCGTCATCACAGCGAGGATAAATTTTTCTAAAGGGTTTTCAAAAACCAGGCTCTAACGACAGAATTCTCGAACCGACAGGAAGTGCTAGAAAATGCCACATTGGTGGACATCAGAACTGGGACTGCTCAGAAACATTTGCAGAAAACTTTTCAACTTAGCAAAAAGCACCTGAAAAGTGACTGACTGGGACTCATACAAAGAATCCCTCAAATTATACAAAAAAGAACTGAGGAAGGCAAAGCGACAATCCTGTAGGTCCTTCTGTGACAAAATCACGGAAACCTCTGAGGCATCACGGCTAAGAAAAATCCTCTCTACAAATCCTATGATGCCTAACTGTTTGAAAAAAACCGATGGCTCTCAGACAACCTCAAGTGATGAATCACTAACCTGCTACTGGACACCCACTTTCCAGGTAGCTTTCAATTCGCGGTCAGTAGCAACCCAAACAGGCCTACTGCAACGGGGACCAAAATCCATCGTCTGATCACAAGAGACAAACTTCACTGGGCGCTGCATAGCTTCAAACCATACAAGTCTGCTAGTCCGGACGGTATAATACCTGCCGAGCTACAGAGGTCCTCAGATATTATTCTGTCTGCGCTAGAAAATATTATGAGAAGCTGTGTAGAACTTATCCATATTCCATTCCATGGAGAGAAGTCAATGTATTTTTCATTCCCAAAGCCGGAAAATGTTCTCATGTTGCCCCAAAGGACTTCAGACCTACGAGTATAAGTCTATCATCTTTCCTTCTAAAAACTCTAGAACGACTGATTGATATCCATATACGAGCTAAAATTGATCCTAGACTTCTCCTAACGGCTCAAAATACCTACTATAAAGGAAAGTCGGTGGAAACGGCTCTGCATTCACTGACTAGCCACATCGAACGATCCCTACAATATAAAGAGTAAACAATGGTGGCTTTCCTAGATATAGAGGGTGCCTTCAACAACGTCAACACATCCGCAATCACGACTGCGCTGTCAACTCTGCAGGTAGACGACTCACTTGGGGAACTGGTCAGTCTTTTGCTAAAAAGCAGGATAATCAACTCCAAACTGGGTGAGACTTCTGCTAAAAGATGTGTCAGCAGAGGTACGCCGCAAGGCGGTGTCCTCTCTCCCCTTCTCTGCCGATATACCTGGAAGCGGGTGGTAGCAGGGTGATTGCCTATGCAGACGACGTTGCTATTGCCGTCTCAGGTAAGCATCTTAATACCATTAAAGAACTCCTTCAAGTAAATCTCAATAGGTTAGCCCGTTGGGCACATCGCTGTGGATTGGGAATAGACCCCCTAAAAACTAATCTTGTCCTCTTTTCCAGGAAATACAAAATTCCAACTATAGACCCTCCTTCAATAAACGGTGCCAGTTTAGTGTTTTCCGATACAACAAAATATCTGGGTCTCATTTTTGACAGAAAACTGAACTGGAAACCTAACATTCAAGAAAGAATCAATTAAGCTACAATAGCTTTACTCTCTTGCAAAAAAGCCATTGGGAATAAATGGGGCTTTCAACCCCGGATAACCCACTGGCTGTACATCTCGGTCATAAGACCGATACTTACTTACGGGGTGGTAGTCTGGCGGACGGCCTTAGAAAGTGCGGTTAACTGCATTAAACTAAGCAGAGTCCAGAGAACAGCATGTCCATGCATAAGCGGAGCATTGCGGTCTACCCCCTCTGCGGCATTAGACATTCTGCTTCATTTGACACCCCTCGATATTTTCAGCAGGCAAATAGCTGCCACTGCCATTTGGCCACGACAATATTCTTAATGCATTAGGAATCCTCACAGAGAATATCGATTACACCACACCTGAACTTTGGTTTGACAACAACTTCCATGTAAGCTTCCCCTCTAGGTCCTTCTGGAAGGAAGATGCTTTCATGGAGGACAAGTCAATCCATCTCTAGACATATAGCGGAGATGGTGGCGGCATTTTCTCAGACACGCTAAATCTAAGCCTCTCTTTCCGTCCTCCAAATCACTGTAGCGTATTCCAGGCGGAAATTTGGCGACTAAAGAAGTTCTGTCCTGGCTGAAGAAAAACGTGATATCTGCAAAGGATATCCGCATCTTTTCAGATAGTCAAGCCGCTATCAAATCCCTGGACTCCGTCTCACTAAATTCTAAAACCGCCCTTGAATGCCGATCATCTCTTATGGAGATGGCAGAGCAGTTCAACCTTCACCTTTGTTGGGTGCCGGGCCACAGAGACATTCCAGGAAACTGTAGAGCCGATGAACTCGCCAAAATTGGAACCACTCTATCTATTCTACCGGAAAAGGGTAGCATAGGTATATCAATCGCTGCGGTGCAAACTAACATTAAAGCTAAATGCCGATAAAAGAACAGACCTTAGGTGGACTGTTGGACCAACATGTCTAGCGACCAAACAGATCTGGCCAAAACTGGATCTGTATCGCTCTAAGTGTCTGATCCTTCTAAATAAGGAACATCCCAGCGCCATCATAGGTGTCATCACTGGACACTGCTTCATAGGCAAGCACGCAAAAAGGCTTGGCGCCTTTACAAATGATTTCTGCAGAAGCTGCATGGACGAGGAGGAGGAGGAGACAATCCTCCACCTACTCTGTACATGTCCAGCTCTCTCCCAGAGAAGAAAACTTCACTTAGGAGCTTTGTTCTACAACGACCTAAACGATCTGAAACATATAGACGTAAACAGTCTCCTACGCTTCGTCAGAAGCTCAAACTGGTTCCATCAGTAAGAGGATCATAGATCCACGTGGCATCACAATGGGCCAATAGGTCTAAGTGGGTTGGGATATCCAACAGCCACTCTTACCTACCTTACCTACCTACCTAAATATACATAAAAATCGTGGCAAAGAAAGGTACACTTTCGAGAAGAACTATGTTTCTCCGATTATAACAATCCTCAACGAAAGCCTCACAAGAGCAAAAGATACAAAGTGGAACTGTTGACATACAAATCCTGTCCAAGAGAATACCCGTATCGTCTTTAAGGATAGGAATGGCCTAGCCAATACAGTAAACACCATTAATTCCAGGGAAGCAGCTGATCAAATCCAAAATGGGTAAGAGTTCACTTTTTCAGTATCCAGAGGGCTGCATTTGTTCCTACTATGAGGTTTCCTTCTCCATTTTTCAAAATTTCTGTTCGGGCTTTAGAACTTTGGCAGGTTCATTTTATTTTTTTCTAAGACTTCCGAACTTCCTTCTTCTGGTAGCACCACTTAAGGCTTCGATCGAAGAGCTTAACAGTCAAGTGGGTATGACTACACTTATGATGCCAAAGCATGTGTTAAGTTTTTCGGAAAATGGGACAGAAAGAGAAAGTTCTTTTTCTAGATTTTCCTATCGGCATCCGTCATTAAATCAGAGATTTCTTTGTTGTGGCGGGTTGAAACAGTACATCAGCGCATCACAGGCTGCCTCTGATTGTTCATTGGCAGCGATGCTACTTCTTCTCCAATACTTCTACTTCTTCATTCGATGCTGGTGGCATCGGACTCCTAGAAAAGTTAAGGAAAACTCGATCGGAAATGCACAGGTGGTCTCAATGGTTCGGTGGATTTAGCAATCCAGACCTAGCCGCAAAAGTGCAAATTTTCGTTGCAATCAACAGAGACAGCAACATTGAGTCAGATGTCAATAGCAATACAAATCAAAACCGCGAGTCATTCATTTTCTCTACTCTGAGATCCCGTTCCGGGTTGGATATGTGTTCATTCAATACAATTCTTCTACTACACACTATATCTGTTATCGATTAAGGATGTTCGCCTAAGTTGATTGATCTCCAAATCAAAAGAAAATGCCTTAATCTTATGAACTAGAAAAATGTTTTCTATAGTCATTGCAACAGTTCGCAGAAATTGGAAGAACAATGCCCTGGCCCATGATGGCTTACGTTCTCTTCCTTTAATTCCCTGATTTCGGATTGCTCCGAGTTTAAATGATGTCGACTTGTACCTTGTATCCCACAATGACCTGGCCAACATATGATATTGGAATCCAGGTCTCAATTCAATTTGAATAGGATCAAGAGATTTTTCTTCGCTTGTTGTCTTCAAAACGTCTAATTAATATTCTCTCGAAAATACTCGTACTGTCCTATGGTTCTTTGGGCATGTGTCACACGGCTTAAGCGGAAGGAATTTGTGTGTGCTCGACTTGATCTTTTGACGCTTTTAACCGGCAACTAAAAAATACCCGAACATCCCAAAACGTACACAACTGACTGGTGGACAAGTCACAAATTTTAATGACGAGTCACAATTTTTCTCGGGATTTCATCTCCTTGCTTCGTTTGTTTGTTCCGTGCCATTCGTTTTGTTCTTTATTCCTCAGATTTTCTCTTTTTTTCTTTTTGAGGGATTTTCATGATTTATTCGCGGATTGGGCAACAGGAATATTTCATCGAGAGTTGAAAACGTTTCATCCTCTGAGGACTGGATCTTTTGTACCCATTTGTTGATTCTTTGAAATTCCATAGAATTTGGTGTCAAATTTTTTTTTCAAATTTTTAACTGATGAACATTGTCACGTTGGTTGTTAAACAGGAATATCTAGTCATGGGGGAGTTGCAAGATAAAGTACTTCCCTTCAGATGATGGAAGGGCTTTTGACAAGGAATTTTCTTTGGAATTTCGAAAACTCGAACAGAAAACGGACTATAGTAAATACGTGCTCCAGTTGTGACAAACGATATATCATTCGTGGAATATCATTGCCCTGTCAAATGAACAATCAAAAGAAATTAGGATACAGGAGGGATAGTGTTAAATGTATAGAAGATGAAGGGGAATGAGGGGTACTGCCAGAACGAATAAAACGACTTGTTTAGTGTTTTGCTCACATTGTGCACCCGATCTGTAAGAACCAAGATCACCAAAACACTACGTTAGGTACTTGATACGTTTTTGGGTAAGTCCTGTTCCTAGGAATCAAGATCTGATTGAGAATGTATGCATTAAAGTACAATGGAGCAGCTACACGGGACATTTCAATTATGTACATACGAGTATGTCGTCTTTCTGCACTAGAGTTTCAATTAACATTTTGAGAAACTGATAAACGTACTGCAATATATGGCAGAACTTTCTTAGGATAAAAAGCGTACAATGCTATCGCAATGCAAACTTAGTAGCCACAGGCGTATGTAAATACATATTTTAAATCTGATACCGACCTGACATTATCAGTTCAATGCAACCCACTACGAAGTGGTTATGCCAAGACCTGGGATCTCATTTTGCTCCTGATGGACTTCGTTTATGTGAGGTTGTAGATGTTTATATCTAACACCGCTCAGGTATCAGCTCAGCAAATCTACTTATGCTATCTTATGATCTCATCCAGAGCATCATTTTCTATTAAGCGAACTGGTAGGGCTAATACTATGTTTATACGAGGTCTGTTAAAAAATTATTCGACTACAATTTTTTTTTTGGCAAAACAAATAAAGCTTGGAGGGCTGGACTTAGTGACCATTAGTACGCATATCTAGTAGGCATGCTAAATTTTTTCACAACTGCAGCAGGACTCAGTGGGAGAGAATCGCAGAAAAAGTTGAGCAACGTGATTGCATCAAATTTTGTTCAAAGTGGAAACTAACTGATGATGGGCCTTGGATTTGTGAGTACGACCCAGAAATCAAGTTTCAGTCATTACAATGGAGGCATGCAACATCCCCGGGGCCCTAAAAAGCAAGGCAAATCCACAGCAATGTAAAAACCATGCTGACCGTATTTTTTGACTCCAGCGGCGTGATTCTTCATGAGTATTTCCCACATGGCATTACTAAAGCCAAGAAGTACTACCGAGAGGTGCGCCGGACCTGGCAGCTGGCAACTTCATCATGATAACGCAGCGGGAGAACTTTTAAGGGGATTAGTGTAATATAATCGTATCTCAATAAATGTCGATTTTATGAGTAAAAGTGGGATAATTTCCAAATTCGTGCTCTTTCGAAAAACGCTTATTACCTCGAATGTATAGAGTCACTTGTCTGTGAATACATGTGATTTTCAAAAACTGCAACATCATGTGTTTAGATGGTGCCCGCCCGGGAAACTCGCTTGCTAGAGTGCACCTGTAAAAGGGACATAAACCTAGGTCTGAAATACCCTAGAGGTCTATCCTATGTACAGAGTTGAGAAAACTTTATACTACAAAGAATACGGCCTAGCTACATTTTAAGATATAAAAGTGCCGAACTGACCATCGACAAGTGCACTGTGAAATAAAAAACAACAACAACAACGCGCGATCGCAATGTAACCCAAATCCACAATACGGGCATCACAACCTTCCTGCCCCTGGTCAAAATGTTGCTTGCACTCGTTCACAGCCGTTGCTGTATTACATTGTCATACAGCGCGTGCAGTGATTGAGTGTATGTAACAACCGATGGATAGCGGGCTGTGGGTATGATTTTTGTTGGTGTGCTGTTTCGTATTGTTGTAAGAGCATAACAACTACAACAATTTGATTGGGTAAACCAACTCTGAATTTGTACTTCACATCTGCGTTTCGTTATAATGACTCGGGAATTCAGAGTGGATATTTCCAATATACGCGGGCTAAAAACTGATCACTTTTCTGCGTACGTCCACATCTGCAAATACAGACCAGCTGTTTTGGCACTTAGTGAAACACATTGATCTCCGTCCACACCTCTCAGATCACTCTGATCTGATGATAGCTGGCTACGAACTAGTGCCATTATTCTTCTCTCATCGCGGTCTCACCATTTACGTACGTTGTGATGTGGCTTACCAAACTCCACCACAATGTAGTCCCTGTTCCAATCCGGAATTCAATTTCATGTGGTTAAAATTCCATCTCCGTAAGCAAATTATCCACTACTGCTTTATTTACAGAAGCCCCAATTCGACTTTTAATGAGTTTGATGCGCTCTGTGACTCCATACAAAGAATTGTATCCCTGTATCCTCATACTGAAATGGTTATTACGGGCGATTTCAATATACGTACGCAATTCTGGTTGGCTTCGACATACTAGACAGACAGCACCCGAATGACGGTGTGTTGAGATTTTCGCTGCGGAAAATAATTTAACCCAGCTTGTAAATGAGCCCACACGAATACCAGACGTTGACAGTCATACCGCCAACACCCTGCACTTGTTTTTAACTTCTCACACTGACAAGTACTGCGTTGATATACTCTCCTATCTAGGCTCGTCGGACCATTGTGTCATATCAGCTAATTTCTCGTACACCGACCACACAGTTAGAGAAAAGATTCCTAAAAGAACCGTATGGCAATACGAGAAAGCAAACTGGAGCGGTCTTAACAGCTTCTTAGGAATTTTAACTGGTCGTTATGTTTCCTCGATAACAACGTGGTTGCCGCTCTTGACATGATCACAGATACCATACCAATCTCTTTGGAATCAGAAACTTTATCCCTCATCGGATTAAGAGTATCAAACCAAACGAAAAGGCCCGGTACGACTTGAGTTGTATAGAGGCTGTCAGGGTTAGAGAAAGAAAGGTTCGGTCCTTCAAGATCAGCCCAACTGAGGAAAATCAAAAAAAGTTCAAACGAGCCAGAAATGACTGCAACGCCTTTCTTAAACGTGTAAAATTCCAATACGATAATGAATCATTATCCATCCCAACGCTCATTTACAATGACATTCCAGCTGTCAGCTCTTTGGACAAGGCCAATCTGCTCGCTGCACACTTTGCGGCCAGCTCAACTCTACCAAATTGGCTTTGTCCCCGCCTACACTTGAGTCCGTCGAATCTTCAATGGGACAAATGAACTTTCGCACTCGTGTAGTAGCAAGAGTACTTAAAGATCTCAATATGCATAAATCCGCTGGTCCAGATGGTATATCTCCCCTTCTTCTGAAGAGGTGTTCTTCCGCGCTGGCAAAGCCACTGCGTAAGCTTTTTCATAAATCCTACTCTTTAGGACTCTTTCCGAGCAGATGGAAAACAGCATTTGTCCAGCCCGTCCCTAAAACAGGCGTATCTTCTTCTCTCTCCTCCTACAGACCCATTGCACTTACGTCCCTTCTTTCCAAGGTCATGGAAACGCTGATCAACCGTCAGCTCATGAAATATCTCGAAATACGAAAACTTCTCAATGACCGGCAATATGGTTTTCGTAGCAACAGGTCCACTGGTGATCTGATGGCATGTCTCACCGAAAAGTGGAACCAAAGCGTACATCAATCTGGCGAAAGCAAGATGGTTGCACTTGATATTTCTAAGGCATTTGACAGAGTTTAGCATCAGGCTCTTTTGTCGAAAATGCGTGCTCTTGGGATCGATGACTTTCTTCTTCAATGGATTAGAAATTACCTTTCGGAACGTTCAATTCAAGTTGTCTTGGATGGGTTCAAATCTGATATTCACAAAATAAATGCTGCCCCAGGGCTCCGCTCTGTCTCCGACACTCTTTTTAATTTTCATCAACGATCTCTTGTCTGCTACCTCTAATCCAATATACTCCTTTGCTGACGACAGTACTCTATGCTTTTCATATTCATTCCCGGACTCACGTCCCTGCTCTTTGGCTGTAGAACGGAAACGCCAGCGTATGTTAAGCTCATTAAATTCTGATATTACCAGCATAACTAATTGGGAAACCACTAACAGAGTAGAATTTAATGCTTCCAAAACACAATGCTGTCTGCTGTCGTTAAAGCGAAATCTAAACACACAGCCATTATCCATGGATGGCACCTGCATCGTCGAAACCGATAAACTCTCCAGTCTCGGTATGTGTGTCAATGACAACTTACGTTAGAATGACCACCTATTCGGTGTCGTCAAAAATCCTGCGAAATGTCTAGGTTTCCTCAAGCGATGGAAGAATTACTTCTCTGCACTTGCTAGATAGGATCCAAAACCGTGCGATAAACTAATATCACTCAAACAATGGACACCCTCGAACACCGACGTAATATCTCGTGTCTCACTCTGTTTTATCGCTATTTCCATCACCAGTGGTCCGTAGAAATCGCCAGTAGCATTCCGCCCCTTCAAACTTTTAACCGTAACACCCGTCTCGCTATGAATGCTCATCAGTATACCCTCAAGCCCACTTTCGGACGTACTCTAAAATATCGTGATTCGTTCTTAAGCCGTACAGCACGCTTATGGAATGCCCTGCCTAGCTCTTTATTTCCTAGTCATTATAACCTTAAAACATTTAAAACCAACGTTCACCGGTACCTCTCTTTCCATCCTCCCTGATTTTCCTTCGCCCGCGCTGTGTGCAAACATTTTAAGGGTACTAAAAAAATAATCCCTTGAGCGCGCGCAAATTATAAAAAAAAAAAAAACAAAAAAAAGGTTGTGCTCTAGATACTTATAGGTCTATAGTTTTTTAAATTTTCCTTATCTATTATCTTTTTGTCGAGCAAACAGATACTCGTAATGTATTCCTTTTATTGTGTTGATATTTCTTCCAGTTCGAAAATTTTATTAAATTAATTGGTAAGGCTTACAGTTAACTCACTTGTATTCGTCTATTGCTTTTTCAATTTCGCTGGGCAGGAAGTTTGGAGTTACCTCTTCGTCACGGCTTATGTTTGGTCATTCACGTAGAATCTCTGTCTTAGAGTAGATGCGTATGGCTTTTCCAAGAATTCGGTAGCTGTTTCATTTATTGATTTGCTTTTCCGTATTATTTTGTTACTTTTCGTTAACTTCATTATCCATTCTTTACCGAAAGTAAATATTGTATCTTGTTTGCATTTTTAATAGACCCGTTTTCCTCGATTATTTGTTTGACTGTTCGATCATTGTAATTTTTTATGTTCTTTCTAGCATCTTGTTTACATAGTTTCTTCAGTTACTCTTCGTATTTCGTTTAATTTTTAAAAGACAACAGCCCGGGTAGTTTTGATATTCATACGCGTATAAGGATAGCCCAACTCAGAACCTAATACAGTTCAAATAACGTGTAATGGCACGCTGTGAACTAACTTGCCTATTGAAAGAAATTAAATACACCAACATCAAAAAACATCACGGGACCGAAAAGGTATGAAATACCAGACAGTAAAGGCTACGTCGACGAGTGGTAGTCTTGAAGTTGGAAAGAATAAGTTAATAACGAGTGCATCCAATCATCCGAATAATATCTACACGTATTTGCACACGCAAACTGAACGCCAAATTAGAAATAAAAATACAGCCTGCATACGAGCATGTATATAGTTCTAACATCAACTGAATCTATTGGCATCAAGGCAAAATTAGTATTTTTAAGTAGCTTCTATCGGTTTGACTTGCCTATTTCGTGAGGCAACGAAACTATTGTATTTATTTAAAGCATGACATAGTCTGCCAATCGCCTAACTTTTCTTAATAAGCTCGGGGTAAAATATGCAAATTGCCCTTCTTGATGGTGCCATAAAAAATGAAGCAAACGAAATAGACTGAAATCGCAGACATGAAATGATATGAAGATTTTCTATCACGCACACGCCGTATCACATGTGTCTCCTTCAATTGTTTTGCTATGCCAGCTTGCCACTTTTTCCGTTTATGTGTCTGTCTGTCCGTCTGTTTATCTACATGGCCCCTAAAAAGTAAAAACCATGCGCCAACTTCCATCAAATGGACGGGTGGGCTGTATGCGCGCGCGCACACCAGACACCATTAAATTCGCTGCTCGTTCTTCGACGACGATGACGATGACGATGACGATGACGACGACCAACGACAACGAGTGTTCTGCTGCCTCACCATACATAGTATATTAGCTGGCTCTTGATGTTCTTTTGGTGGTGCCTGCCTGCCTGATGGCTTGACTTTAAATTGAATAAGAAACGTATGCCGCCATGATTATCTTCTCGGTAACAGTAGAAGAAAAAACTTCGGGCAATTTCGTACGCAGTCTGGCAGTGGCAATGGTTGCCAATTGCTGCTCTGTGGTGCTCTGGTCGTGCAGTAAATACGAGTAACTGCCCCAAAGCAAACGCTTGGAAACAAGGCATGGCCCAGAAGCTTGGCGTGTAGTCCCGATGCAATGAGCTTCTGTGTATGTTCGTACAATCGGCGACATCGGTTTGCTATTGCGCAAAGGACAATAACGATCAAGTTGGGGGAATAATCGGTGACAGTCGCGGTGTTGATGGCGACGTCAGTGAACAGAAACGTGTACGAGATTCCCCCTCGCCGGCAAATTATATTATCTGTGCTCCAATGCGCGCGTGACGATTCCTGCGTCAATTGGCAATTGTTGTGCTGTTTGTGGAATGTTGCGCATAGATCGACAAAGTACTCTCAGACAAGAATGATACGGTACTATAGAGGGCAAAAGGTTTTCCTAGTCACAACTTCTGATTTGTTCTCTACATGCACCTCCTACGACAGAATGTACGAAATTTTGATTATAAATGTGTATCATAACCCTGCCAATAATTAGCAGGAGCAGCACAGATCCTTCAAAGGTTGTTTACAAAGTATACATGTTTCTAAGTCGGTTTTAAAGTACAAAGTGGTGTATCTCATAAATGAATGGGTGGAAGATACTACAGATTAATGTCATGATTCATTAACAACCGATCTTTGTCTACGAAATGCTATTTAGAAGATATTGCGGCAAGCGAAACACATGTATACAGCTTTGAATGGAAAATACGAGTAGACAGGTATATGCAAAGCATAACTGCCAAACAAGCACACAATAGAGGTTTCTGACCTGAATGATACAACTTTCAACAACTGAGTGGGAGTCATAATACGAGTAGGACGCAACTCGCTAAGATATCAAATTTTCTGCCAATTAAAGAATAGAATACCTACTATGGATTTTTACTAGACGAATGAGATCGCAAGTAATAGAATCTTCTGTATTTGAAACAAAATCAATGGACATATCCGAGCGTAGGATGGACGTTCTTAGATGTATAGATTTCAGGTATCATTTATCGTCTGATCAAATTAACGCAAATGTAAATGCCAAATCGCATCTTGTTAAAGATCCTCAATAGTCCAGCGTTTCGTTTGGAAGTATTACATATTACAAGATCCCTCCCCTTGATATTCATATCATGGCTGCGCTCTCAAAACCATCTTCCGTTTAAAACGAAGTGGTCTTTGGTACAACACCCACTGGAGCTTTGATAAGCATGTGCACCGAATGTCTTATGACTCGAGTCTTATAGACATCCCCCCTGATGCAATAAACCAGAACTTCTGCTACGAAACCGACTTTCCTTATGACCAAGACTGATTTCGGCCAGAATCTAAGCCAGAAAAGTAATGTAGTAGAGTCGGGATGCGGCGGTGGTTTTTTTCTGGAGGACAATAACGTTGATTTCACTCCTCGTTAGGAAAACTTGCGTCTGTCTTCCAAGGGGATCGGTTGTAGAGCAGAAGGGGCCCCTGCCCAATTACTAAGGCTTCCCCCATCAATGACGTTGTCTAATAAAAAGCGTGGGCAGAGCATATTACTGGTCTTATCGTAAACATCTTCAGATGACGCCACCGAAGGTTGCTACGATTTGACCAGTTACAAGTTGACGGCCAGACCACCAGTAGTCCCTACCACGACTTAAATCACGGGACCATGGGAGTCAGGAGCCTCCCGGATTTCGGTCCGGGCCTGACTTGTTGAGGTAGGCCTCCTTGTGGGAGCGTCATGGTGGCTGTGGTTTAAACCCAAATCGCGGGAAGGGTCTTCCTGTTGGTTTGACCCATTGTAGAGTTGCAAATAAGTACTGGGTGCTGTGACCCTAAGAACAGTAAGAGGTTTTAGGTCGGCCTCGACTCATATCAAGGGTGGAATTTGTGCCTCCAACACAGTTCCGAATTGGTATCAAAGGATTGACGGAGAGCGATGGCAAGGCGTATCATGGCTCCCGTGGATGTATGGGCATCCCGTAAACATAAGTCTACATGACAGGTGGTTTACGTTAAAAACCAGAGACTATTTAGAGCAGAAGCATTTGCATCTGTAGCGAGAGCCAAGCTCTGCTTAGATCCTTTCTAAGCCATCTTACGACTTCCAAGCTAGTACGAGAACGTAAGACTTCACTGAACGCAGTCGGAAGGCTAAATTCACTTAGTCTTGTCTGACCCCCAGCTCACAATGGGAACATAGGAAATGGAATCGCCGAGGAACTTGCTAGGCTATGTTTAGAAAAGGGTTTTCAGAAACCGAACCTACGTTAGGTCTGCCTACGTCCTCGGAAAGGCTTCCATTTACAGTTGGATTCAAAATGGCACGTCTCTCCAGGCTCGCGACAGATTAAACGTATTCTTTCCCACTTTACTAAGAAGTCAGTGGCCTTCCTGGTGTTCCTCAATAGGAAAGACTGCAGGCCGTTTGCTGGCGTCGTGACGGGGCACTACACTTGAATATGCTGAGCATAGGTGATACGGTTGCTGTGAAAGTGATGACGACACCGCGGAGCACTACCTCTGTGAATGTCCGGCTTACGCTCGCATCAGGCTGTTGGTACTCAGCTGACCGGCGGCGTTGACATAGCGGGCATTGACACTGTGAGCACTTTATCACTGAAGTGCTTACTCATCTTCGAAAGACTGAGAAAATTCATTTAAAGCAACTTACAAGGAGTACAATGGAATAGTTTTTTGCCTGAATGCTTTATTCTCTAATTATCCCAAGACAGTAAGTTTCTGTTCTAAGTTGTCATATCATCATCATGTTCTAAAGTCATACATATCAAATATTAGTCTTTATCCTGATTCCGAAGTTATCGACTTTCCTTCGATTAATCACAAATCACATAAGAGGTATATAAATTATACATACCTGTAGTATGCCACTCTTAACATAGCGTCGCCGCCTTACCTGTTGCTTCTTCAATACGGATTTAATCCATCGATAACAATCGACGAAGCAACAATCAAAATCAAATCTATAGTCAAAGTTTCGATAAAACTGCAATTTTCCCTAAAGTCGAATGGTAAATGATTTCAAGTAAAGAAGTTGACAATGGGGCCCCTCTTTTTCTTTCCTTTTTTTCCCCCTGCTGTTCTGTTGTATGGTGCAACGTAGGGTCCGTTCTTCTGTTTATTTTTTGTCATTTAACATTCAAAGAAAGATATTCGCGAGAGGTTATCGGCTTATCCTTGAAATATTTTGTTTGGGACTATGTTCAAACATTTCGTGTTCCGACAATGTTCTTGTTGGTTCCTTTTTGTCTCGGCCGGTACTATGTCGATAGTGGCCGTCTTTGTGTACTAAATGTGTTTTTTTTCTTAAATTTTTTTTGGGTGAGAAATTTATGGGTTAGTGTTGCAGCTGCATTTGAGAAATCTGAACGATAGTGTTTTGGTAAAAAATATGTGAATTTGGATTTTTTGGGTGTGACATTAAGAAGCCTGAGAACATTTGCTCACATGAAGATACGTGCATTTGTATGAATATGGTCGCACAAGCGATGGGAAACACATACATACATATGTACATACATATATGTAGGTATCTTGAGGTATCGCGTATAGTGTGAAATTTTTGACAACACTTTCAGAAAGATGCAGTAATTATGGGGTTATGGGGTTTACAAAAGGTTAGACATACTTCTCAGTCTCACCATCAGTACTCATCGGTTCTAGTAAAAGAGAGTTGTGAAAAGACATAAAAGTTGTTCTTGATTCAGAGAATATGTTTTGTGAAAACTAATCCACAATGCACATTTTTAGACTTCTTCAGAAAACTTTATGTCGAAACAAGAGCCTGGGCTGTGGTACTGATGTTCCATGTCGCAATTATTTTCCACCTACACTAGCATGGCATATACTTATTAACTTGGTACAGTGTTGTGCAAAACATACCGGATGTTCCCTGAAAATTTTTCATTGAAGAATTCTAGGGCACAGGAATACCTTAGGAACACTTGTTTGGCAATTTAAGAAAATCTATTGAATAAGTTTACAAATAGAACAAAAACAAGGGATTGCTATCATTATTTTTAGAGTTTTGCCAAAAACTGTAGCTCAACTCAATGCCATGGCTGTGCAAAACATACCGAATTTTCAAAAGTGCTTTATTTTCTTACTCTTTAACTTGCTGGTAGTGGTTTTGGCTGTCATTTTAAGTGAGTTATAGACTTAACAAAACTTAAAAGGTCAGGTGTCTCCAATTTATTCATTAATAAAATGGCTACAAATAAATACAATGGTGTGGTTAAAAATCAGGTGGTAGCGGATTTCAGGGCAGGGCTAAAACAAAAATCCATAGCCAAAAAGTATATAATGCCATCATCGACAGTGTGTGACATTATAAAAAAGTTTGGGAATGGAAAACCGGTCGAAACCATTCACTGTGGAGGACGGCCCAGAAAAACTACACTCCGAACCGATCGGCAAATTAAGAAAATGATTATTAACGATCCTTTCTCGCCTTCAAGAAAGATTGCTAGTAAGCTCAATCTTTCAATTGAAGCAAGCACCATACGCAGGCGTTTAAAAGAAGATGGTTTTCGTTCTCTCCGGCCAGCGAAAAAGCCTCTACTTACTACTAACCATAGACTAAAAAGTTACCATTTTATTCCTATAGTAAATCTTTGACTACTTTGCCAACGCCAACCGTTTCCTAGACTGGAATTCGCAAGAAACCATTTGAATTGGTCAGCAACAAAGTGGAAAACTGTACTCTTTAGCGACGAGAGTAAGTTGAACTTGATTGCTTCCGATGGAAATATTAATTTTAGACGTCTTCAGCCACGCCATTTTGGTAAACCCGTGAAGCACGAAGGAGGCTCAATTATGGTGTAGTGATATTTTTCTAGTACGGAATGTGGACCAGTACATGAGAATGGTATTATAGATCGTTTCCAGTATAGGGATGTACCGGAATCCGTAATCCTACCATACGCTGAGGAGGAGATGCCACTGCGTTGGATTTATCAACATGATAATGACTCAAAACATTCATCAAAGTTGGTTAAAGAGCGGTTTGCGCAGAAAAATATTGATGTGTTGGAATGGCCCTCTCAAACGTCCTCTCAAACGCCCGATCTAAACCCTATCGAGAATTTGTGGGCCATTTTAAAAAGACGGGTAGGGCCAAAGATGCACATATCCAAAAACGTACTTATGACGTCACTAAAGAATGAATGGGAGAACATTCCAAAAGGAATTTTTGAGAATCTAGTGGCGTCCATGCCTAAAATATGCAAGGAGGTCTTAAAAAACAACAGTTACTGGACAAAATATTAAGTATAACGAAAATCCGGTATGTTTTGCACAGGCCGTTACCGAGTTAAGTTAATTTTTTTTTTTTTTTTTGTGTAACAAAAATCATATCGCAAAACCTTTTTTTTCTTTTATTTGTACACTTATACGATAAGATTTCTTAAATTGACAACAGATTTTACTTAGGTTCTTTGCGTTCCCTAAAATTCTAAAATTCACCAAAGAAAAATGTTCGATAAAAACCCGGTATGTTTTGCACAACACTGTATGTACGTCAGCAATGAAGTTAAGCATGACCACACTTTTGGCAACAGAAAACATAAACAAAATTAAAGATGATTTTGCTTCCGGCTACTAAAGAAATGTGTTCATATTTGGGCCTAACCTCTTTCACTTGTGTGTTTTAACTAGAACTTTTCATTTCATCTGGAAAGAATCTTATATCAGCCTATCCATAATAAAGGAAGTAAAGCCGAAGTTTATAACTATAGGCCTATAGTAAAACTCTCTTGCAATCCCAAACTATTCGAGAGCATAGCCATACATAGTCAAGAATTACTTCAGTTCTGTAGACCAATTATCTGCACAGATCAGCACGATGTGGTGCAAAGTGAATCAACCACCACTAATCTAATTGAGCTAATAGGTATTAAATCGTATTTATGTAGAAATCCGACGGTGCATAATCATTTTCAGATCCTCAATGTCCGACAGTAGGTACGAGTATCTAATGTGAAAATTATTCGTGAATTTTAAGGTAGTTTTAGAAAAATATATTTTCGCCTTTATTCACGATCCCCGACACTAGAAGTTGTATGCTTTACTTGCCAGTTTCCGTGCAGCACAATTCGGAATGCCTAATGGTCATCAACATTTTGATGGAATGGTATGACAACAACACAGTTTACGGAATGAAAAACTTATTTCCGATGAATTCAAAACATCAATGGGTGTGAAGCAAGGTTGCGTAAGAGAGGGCACCACTTGAATTAAATCCATACCATTTTCAGTTAGTGCCAACCTTCAAAAGATACGTGTATAAATTTGACAGCTGTCGGACGATTAGTTCTCGAGATATAGCGTTGTGAGGGAAGCAACTTTTGTTATTGTGAAAAAAAATGGATTCAAAGCAATTTCGTGTGTTGATTTATCATTGCTTTTTGATGGGAAAAAATGCAGCCGATGCAAAGAAATGGCTTGATAAGTGTTACCCGGACTCTGCACCAGCCGAACGAACCATTCGCAAGTGGATTGAAAAATTTAAAAGTGGTCATACAAGCACCGAGTGGACGCACGCAGTGGACGTCCAAAAGAGGCTGTTTCAGATGAAAACATCAAAAAAGTCCACAAAATGATTACGAATGACCGTAAAGTGAAGTTGATCGAGATAGCTCAGGCTCTGAAGATATCAAAAGAGAATGTTGGATATATCATACACGAATATTTGGACATGCGAAAGCTCTGTTCAAAGTGGGTGCCGCGTTTGCTCACAGTCGACCAAAAACAACAACGTGTTGATGATTCAGAGGAGTGTTTAAAGCTGTTCAACCGCAATAAAGTCGAATTTTTGCGTCGGTATGTGACAATGGATGAAACTTGGCTCCATCACTTCACACCAGAGTCAAGTCGGCAGTCAGCTGAGTGTCGAACAGGAGACGAACCTCGTCCAAAACGACCAAAAACTCAACAGTCGGCTGGCAAGGTTATGGCATCCGTATTTTGGGATGCACATGGAATATTATTATTATTATTATCAAGGGAACGATACAAATTAATTTGTAGAGTCCGGGATTTAACGCCGGGGTACTATGCCCATGTGGCGCATTTTTGTCAACAGCACGCGGAGTACTGAGTTCCCATGTGGTAGACCATCGACATCGAAAACCGACGAAAACATTGATGAAGTAAAAGAAATGTTGGTCAACCAAGGACCAACATTGCCTATGGATCCGTCCAAGACATTTTGGTTAATGATTTGGGTTTTCGTCGTGTAGCAGCAAAGTTGGTGCCAAAAGACCTCAATTTCATACAAAAAAGAGACCGTGTTGACGTCGCAAAAGATATGATTTGCGAGGCTGAATCCAATCACAAATTCATCAAAAGGATCATTACTGGAGACGAGACGTGAGTTTATAAGTACGACACGCAATCCAGACATCAGGCAAGTGAATGGCGTTCACCAAATGAGCCGAGACCAAAAAAACACTTCGTTTTCAGTCAAAAAAGAAGGCAATGATCACGGTTTTCATGGATTACAACGGTGTAGTGCATCATGAATTTTTACCAGAAGGCCAGACAGTAAACAGAGAGTATTACGAGTATTTGGGCGTAACGAGACGTTTGCGTGAAGCAATTCGCCGAAAGAGACCAGAATTGTGAGCAGACAACTCGCGGATTTTGCACCATGACAACGCACCGTCGCACAGTGCCATCATTATTCGTAATTTTTTGAGGAAAATGCAACAAATATCATCCAACAGCCACCGAATTCACCTGATTTGGCTCCCTGTGACTCCTTTCTGTTCAATCGAGTTAAAAAACCACTACGGGGAACGCGTTTCAGTAGCCGAGAGGAAGTAATGGAAAAATTGCAGGAAGCACTGATGGACATACCGAAATCCGAATATAAAAAATGTTTCGAGGATTGAATCAAGCGCTGGCATAATTGTGTTGCAGTCGATGGGGATTACTTTGTAGGGGACAATATAGCAGGTCCTGAAAAGTCCGTTTCTAAGAGAGGGCACCACTTGAACTAAATCCATACCATTTTCAGTTAGTACCAACCTTCAAAAGATACGTGTATAAAGTTGATACCCGTCGGACGATTAGTTCTCCAGATATAGCGTTGTGAGTGAAGCAGCTTTTGTTATTGTGAAAAAAAATGGATTCAAAGCAATTTCGTGTGTTGATTTATCATTGCTTTTTGATGGGAAAAAATACAGCCGATGCAAAGAAATGGCTTGATAAGTGTTACCCGGACTCTGCATCAGCCGAACGAACCATTCGCAAGCGGATTGAAAAATTTAAAAGTGGTCATACAAGCACCGAAGATGATGCACGCAGTGGACGTCCAAAAGAGGCTGTTTCAGATGAAAACATCAAGAAATTCCACAAAATGATTACGAATGACCGTAAAGTGAAGTTGATCGAGATAGCTGAAGCTCTGAAAATATCAAAAGAGCGTGCTGGATATATCATACACGAATATTTGGACATGCGAAAGCTCTGTTCAAAGTGGGTGCCGTGTTTGCTCACAGTCGACCAAAAACAACAACGTGTTGATGATTCAGAGGAGTGTTTAAAGCTGTTCAACCGCAATAAAGCCGAATTTTTGCGTCGGTATGTGACAATGGATGAAACTTGGCTCCATCACTTCACACCAGAGTCAAGTCGGCAGGCGACAAACCTTGTCCAAAACGACCAAAAACTCAACAGTTGGTTGGCAAGGTTATGGCAACCGTATTTTGGGATACACATGGAATAATTTTCATCGACTATCTCCAAAAGGGGCAGACTATCAACAGCGACTATTACATTGCGTTTTTGGAGCGTTTGGAGGACGAAATCGCAGAAAAACGGCCGCATTTGAAGAAAAAGAATGTGCTGTTTCATCAAGACAATGCACCGTGTCACAAGTCGATGAAAACGATGGCAAAATTGAATGAATTCGGCTACGAATTGCTTCCCCACCCACCGTATTCTCCAGATTTGGCCCCCAGCGACTATTTCCTGTTCGCAGACCTCAAAGAAATGCTCGCTGGAAAGAGATTTAAGACCGATGAAGAAGTAATCGCCGAAACAGAGGCCTATTTTGAGGCTAAACCGAAATCGTACTACAAAACTTTTATCGAAAGATTGAAAAATCGTTTCAATCAGTGTATCGCCCTCGAAGGCAACTATATTGATAAATAAAGTTGAATTTTGCAAAAAAAATTGCGTTTTACTATAAAACGGCACGGACTTTTCAGCCCATGTGTTATTTATCCCCTACATCTGTGATATAACCGATTTCCTGAGGGGGGAGTTGAACTGTGCCAAACAAATGTAATTAGCTTATGTATTCATCGTACATACTCGTAGACATCTTTTTCATATCAGTTTCAATCCACGGGCTACAGTTGATGATAAGCAAGGTGAGTACTGCAAGCTATGGAACCTGTGGTTTAATCTTGACAAGTTGAAGATGATGATATTTAGAAGTGGAAGCCGTATTCGCGCCACAAAAAATTTATTTCTCAAGGTTAATGGGCTGGAAAATTTAGCGATTACAAGTATTTTAAAGTTCTAAAAACTGCAAATCTTAGTATGAAAAAATCATCTTAAGATATCAAAAGCAAAACGTGAGATCTCTTTAGTTCTTAATCGTTGCATTGCTAACAAAACCATGTTACACAGCAACATCGACCCTTCTATTCCCTTAAGGGAAGTGGAATAGTTTCTTCGATATTTCCTAAAACGAATTTCTCGACTACCATATAACTTAGTACGCCTAACTACATGCTGCATTTAAAAACAGGACCTCCTCCTCTATCTCTGGATACTTCACGACTGCACTTCAAGTAGATATCTAAAGTAACAGAAATAGAACAAAACAGGTCGCCTAAACTGGTGCTCAAGTTTATCACTTCAAGATGGAGTCACCTTAGTCAAAATTGGAAACATTTAGTGGTTGAATGTGGTTTCAAATTCAGATTAACTATTACATCCTTATGATCTAAGTTTAAATGAATGAATGAAGCACTCAAGCACTCCTTACATGGTGGTTTTACTGAAATTTCTCAATCCTTTAAAGAAGGATACCCAGGACATAGGTGCCAAATGTATACAACAGAGGTAGTGCCCCTCGGTATCATCATTACTTTTACAGCAAAAGATGCAGAAATTGGTGACGTCATGACGCAAATATTGTAAACAGCCTGCAGTTTTCTACTGAGGGACAGCAGTTAGAGACGTCGGGAAGCATTATTTCCTAAAATTTCCTGGAGAGCCAAGTCGTCCGCAATTATACTCATATGAAAGCCAATAAAAGACTTAACTTGGGTCCTCTCATATGAGCCATGCCTAACAAGTTCAACGGCAATTTCATTTCCCGTAATGCCTATGTAAACTAAGACGAACTAGCTTGGAAGTCGTGAGAAGATTCAATAAGGCCCTAAGCAAAGTTTGGCTACTTAATATACTTTGGTGTAACTCTACTGGATGGGAGAGATAGTTGAGCATTTTGAATTGCCCACCCAGAGATTGATACGAAGACGAATATCCGATGTTTTTCCTGCAACCTCGGAGTACTATTAGTACATACTCGTATAAAATGTTTTCACACAGCGCAGGTGAAGGAACATTAGGGAGGAAAGAAAAAGAGATACCGGTGTATTGTACTTTGATTTTAAATGTCTGAATGTTACAAAGAGCTCGACAAGGCATTCCATAAGCGAGTTGTACGGCTTACGAAGGAATCATATCTTAGAGAACGTCCGAAAATCGGCTTGAGAGTATACTGATGAGCATTCATAGCGAGATGAGTATTACGGCTAAAGGTTTGAAGGGACGGAATGCTGTGGTACTTAGGTTCGTTAACTTCGGTGGAGGACTGATAGTGAAAATAGCGGTAGAACCAGGTGAGATAGGAGACATTACGTCAGTGTTTTAGGGAGTAGATTCACTGTGTAATATTGGCGTCACCTATGAGTTTTATCGCGAAGTTTTGGATCCTATCTAGCCAGTGCACGCAGTTCTTAGAGGCACCTGACCAGATGTGGGCACTGTATTGTACTCCAATTTTGGGCGGATATATGTTTATATAAGGGCCATATCAGTGGGGGTGAAATATTTTTTACATTGTTTCGGGAAACCTAGACATTTCGCAGGATTTTATAGCGAACATATTCGATGTCATTCCAACATAAGTTGTCATTGACACACATACCGAGAATGAAAAGTTTTTCGGTTTCGACGATGCCTTGAAGCCTTAAATTTCACTCTGTTGTTGGTTTCCAATTTAGTAATACTGTTTATATCGTATTTTCGATAAAAGAGCCGGATCTCAAACTCTGCCAAATGTCCTAGAAATATCAAGTACAGCCATATTGCTTTCGCCAGATTGATGTGCGCTTTGCTTTCACTTTTCGGTGAGATAAGCTATCAAATCACTAGTGGATCTGTTGCCGGTCATTGAGAAGACGATTTATCAGCGTTTGCATGTCCTTGGAAAGAATGGACGTAAGTGTACTGCAAGCAGATTGACCTTGTCTAAAGAGCTGACAACTTTATTCTTATTATAAATGAGCGTTGGGATGGAGGATGAGGCAGAATTTCTAATGTTTTTTTACGAACGACCAAACGCTTTTACTATTGTACCTTTGGGACATTGTAGTATTTTTTGCCTCAGTTTTTGGTCGTATTAAAATTTCACACTGTTAAGAAAGGCGTTGGCTCGTTTAAACTTTTTTCGATTTTACTCCTTCGGGTTGGTCTTATAGGATCGAAAAAATATTTCTCTAACCCTGACAAGCCTCTTTACAGCTCGAGTCGTACCAAGCCTTTTCTTTTGGTTTGATACTCCTCATCCGATGAGGGATAAAGGATCTCATTCCAAAGATAAATAACGACCAGTTAAAATTCCTAAGGAAGCTGTGAAGTCTGCTCCCATCGGCTTTCTCGTATTCCCTTGTACTCGTATAGGTGCTTACTAGGGCGAGGAGTTAAAAACAAGTCCAGGGTGCTAGCGGTATGACTATCAACGTCTGATATTCACCTTGGCTCGTTTACAAACTGGTTCAAGTTGTTTTCCGCAGCAAAGATCTCAACACACCGTCCTTCGGGTGTTGTCTGTCCAGAATGTCAAAGCCACCCAGCATAAATAAAATAGGATAATTGGTTATTTATTTTCAATATGATTAATTACCAAAGGCTTCGTTATTTATATAGTCAGTGAGAAGCATTCAACAATGTGGAGACTCAAGTCAATTCTTCTGGCAAAAGAGACTTCTGGGTGCAAGATTCTTTCCTGACTGGATGACGTGGCAGTAATATTGGTTGAAAAATATCTGAAGACACTTTCGAATTTACTCCAAGTTTTCCTACTTACTCTGCTATTGTCTTTACGTTCGCCCAGCCAATATGACAGAAAAATTTTCTTCATCGTCTGGCCTTATTTCAAATGTAACACTCTGCATCTAGCAAGTAGCACCAGATACTCAGAATCAGAATAGCAGGCTTATCCGGAAAGTAAATATCTAGACCTGAGGATGCAAGGAATTCTTGGACAAAAGAGTCTTAGCCCACATTCTGTACACTTCGATTAACAGACCGATATTCACGTATGGTGTAATGGTATGATGACCCATTTTCCGTACAGAAAATGAGAAGGGTTTGTCAAACTGGCACAAAGGAATTGCATCTCTAAAGTTATCCATGTATACATGCCATTAGACTAAGGTTGTAAATTAATTTTTTCCTGTCGCAGCTTCGATGACAAGGAGAAAGAGAACACCTTATACTATTCTCATATTCTCGATCATATTATTTAGAAAAGCTTGCCAAGTAAACATTTTTTTTTTCTACAACCAATCATACGAACGTATTTAAAAATATTAATTTATCACCAAGGGTGGGTGGTTGTCTTCGTAGGGAGGGCTTATCGTCGCTAACAGTGGCATTACATCACCAGCCTAAGACCGGTACAATTAAACTTGCTAAACCAACTCACGACTATATGAGTAGAAATGCTTGCCGGTCATAATGTTACTGACATTGGACCAACATCGAAGAAACCGTTTTTCGAAAGGCAACTCATCTTGGATTACCAATGAAATTCAAATATCGTCATTACTATTTCCGGTTGATATTGTCACCACCGACAAACACTTTTACCACTTAACGTAATGATATGCCTCGACTAACTCGAAATAATCTACAAATTTGCAATTCGAAACAACATTACGGGATGTCATGTTAAAGTGTAAAAATCGATGTATCTATCGACGCTTTTACCATAAGCAACAAGTTTTTGCACATCGCGATCTACTCCGAATTCAAATCAATCTCAATGCGAATAAGACTAGACTTGTATTTCTGCCATTACCATTCATCTACTCGTGCTCGTAGAGCGTCAAAACACAGCTGCCTTAGCAAATTGTCTATTCAAATCAAGATACACTGCATTTTCGATTGCTCAAAACTTATCCGGATCCAATTTTAATGCATCAACGACGAAAGATTATAATTTGCGTGTCAACATTTAGCTCTTTGCGATTTGACTTATGGCAAAAAAAATACCGCACCAACTACGTACGTAGTTGTTTGTTGTTAAACATGTTGCCACCTCAGCCTATAATTTATTGGTCAAAATTGTTAGATGTTGTTCGACAAAGGAAATTGCAACAATACAATACGTCATCAAGTTAATTTAAGTTGTGTGTCACCCACCTAGGCAGGGTAGGTGTACGTATACATCTGTACATTGAGACTATTTTTATGAATCTTTCCTCGGGCATAGTGTTGCACGGTGAAAATAGATTTTTGTTCTATTTTTCTTTTGCTTCCTCTGACATGTCTCTTTGGGAGTATTTTTTTTTTTTTTTTTTGTGCGATGGCTTATCGAAAAATGTACAAGATCAGAGGAAAATCAGCCGAGAAAATCTTTTCTTCACATCAATTTTTCTGGGCATAAAAGTGGAGATATTTGTAGATATCTTTTGTAGATATCAGCGGAATAACGCATAGCGATTTCGAGTTTTATTTATTTTCAGAAGTTTCATTTTTTTGTTGTTTAAGTTTTAATTTATGTGGCAGCATATTTTATTTACGTTATCTATTTAATTAATTTAACAACAATTAATATTGGCATATGTATCCAATGTCTGTAGTTTGTTAGATATAATATTTACATAGTTTTGTTACATTACATACTTCGAAGTTTTTAAAATTTTATGCTTCGGAAGCTTGAAAATTTAATTAAGATGTTTAACGTTTTTTAAAATGAATGACATTTTTTAAGTTGGCTGGTAACCAGATAAAAAGTGTTGGAACCACCTAGGTGAATTGTATTCGCTCGTAGTTGTTGTTGATTGCCGGAGTTTCGAGTAGTTGTTGGACTCGCCTTCTTGTATTCTGATTGTTACGTAACATATAAGTTGTTCAAATTTGTTGTTATCGTAATACTCGATTGCTCGATCACTAGAACTTTGAAATTAGTGTTGTTATTATTTATGATTTATACTAAGCGGCGTTGAATATTCAAGATAGTGTCGAGATGACTTTTGGAGACGTTTCACCAAATTCAGATTCCATATCGCATCCGGGACTCAGCTAACGAATAATAAGCATTTCTCTAGACTTCGATCGGGGTATATTTCTTGGTGTGTGTTATCGCAAGGATTGCACTCTTCAATTTTAGACGAAGTCGATAAATGTAATCATCTATGATGATTCCCAGGTGTTTATTTTTTTTAACAGCCTCAATGACTTCGCATCTTCTTGTTGCTGGACAACCTTCAGTCCTCTGGTACACGTCCAATACATGTACCATGTTAAGGTCTTCCTGTATTATGGTTTTATGTAGCTGTATTAACGTTTTTATGCTTCACCATAATGGCGATACCGACTACATATGCAAATGCCTTAGCTGTGCGGAGGCTATTCAGCTCGAAATATAACGAATCTGTACGTAAGTCTTGCCTTGGACCTTTTGTTGGGAAAGGTGCTTAAAGTAGGATATCAGAGTTCATAAGTTATTCAATAGGCAATGAGAATGAACCTAAAAAACCTTGTGATGTCTACATTAGCCGAATCATGATCGTACGGCAAATAAAAAAAAAATTAAAGACAACCAATGAAGTACTGTTAACAAAAGTTGGAGTTACAACTAAAAACTAAAAACTTTACAGCAAAAAACTAGGCTGCACTGCACTATATATTTACTATCCATCAACATTTTTTATAAACTATCGTACATTGAAAATGATACTCACACAGGAGCAGGTATAAGCTGTAATTCTTTCCGGAATGGCAATTTTACACCAAAAGTGCTCACCGAACCTACGGATAAGTAAGTGGCTTTTAATTATTTGCAAAATAGTTTCCGGTGTAAGAGAAATTGCAGGCAGGAGCTTCTAAAGACATCGAATAACTACAATTTAATTGAATAGCATAAACCATACCAAATTCCATATTAATCCGGCATGCTTTTATAAAGCCAAGCTTGAAAGCTGGTGGATGAATTTTGTTCAGCCGGACTTGACCCTTCAAACTTATAAGCGCGAGTGTTTCATCCAACCGCGTTTGACTTTCCAATCTTGCGGGATGAAAGAGCAACACTATAATGTTCCCTCGGAAACGACAAAACTTCGATAGGACTTATTGCAAATAAATTCGCGTGGCTCAACAGTCAGCACATCAGATTACTTATACGAGGGCGGGTCAATAAGTCTTTTTGAATTTCTGACCTCTTTACTGAAACACCAACACTGCTCCTGTCAACAGGCATCTGTCAGTTGACTCCTGTCAAAATTTAAACCTGCTGCGTCAGTTAGTTTGTGTTTGACAGCTATTTTTATCAGACTACTCACTAATTTGAGGAGAAAATGGAAAAAAGTGAATTTCGTGCGCTTATTAAGCATTATTTCTTGCGAAAAAAAACCATTACCGAGACCAATGCTAAGCTTGATAAATACTATGGGGACTCTGCACCATCGATTTCAATGGTAAAAAAGTGGTTTACTGAATTTCGTTGTGGCCGTACAAGCACTGAAGATGCCGAACGTCCTGGACGCCCAGTTGAGGTCTCTACACCCGAAACAATCGAAAAAATTCACGATATGGTGTTGGCCGACCGAAGATTGAAAGTGCGAGAGATTGTGGAAGCCGTAGGGATCTCGCATGGCTCAGTGGTTTCAATTTTGAATGATCACTTGGGCATGAGAAAGCTTTCCGCAAGATGGGTGCCGCGTTTGCTCACAGTCGACCACAAACGCAATCGTGTAACAACTTCACAGGAAGGTTTGGCGTTGTTTAATCGCAATATGGAGGAGTTTTTGCGCCGTTTTGTAACCGTGGACGAAACATGGATCCATCACAACGCACCAGAGAACAAACAACAGTCAAAACAGTGGGTTTCTAAGGGTGAATCGGCGCCAATAAAGTTATGGCGACTGTTTTTTGGGATGCACGCGGGATAATCCACATTGACTACCTTCAAAAGGGAAGAACAATCAATGTGGAATATTATGCCAACTTATTGGACCGATTCAATGACGATTTGAAAAAAAAACGACCTCATTTGGCCAAGAAAAAAGTTCTTTTCCACCAAGACAATGCAAGGGTGCACACATGTGCAGTTGATATGGCAAAAATCCATGAATTGGGCTATGAATTGCTCCCTCATCCACCCTATTCTCCAGATTTGGCTCCGAGCGACTACTTCTTGTTCCCAAACCTGAAGAAATGGCTTGGTGGAAAAAGATTTGACTCCAATGATGAAGTCATCTCGCACACAAAGGCCTATTTTGAGGACATCGACAAATCATTTTTTTTTGGAAGGGATAAAAAAATTGGAGAAGCGTTGGACAAAGTGTATAGAGCTCAAGGGAGACTACGTTGAAAAATAAAATTATTTTTTTATTAAAAAATCTGTGTTTTAATCCAAAAGTCACTGACTTATTGACCCGCCCTCGTATAAACTCTTTAAATGATATTTTGAACAGAAGTTAATAAGGAATTGTGAGGGTGCTTAAAATGAGATGAACTAGCTCTCAAATCGCTGAAGCAGGTTACCAGCCCAAAAATATCCAGCACCACACGGCCCTCCATTTTAGTGGATTTTAGATGGGGTTAAAAATCAGGCCACGTAAAAGCCCGATGGGTAAGAATGGAATTACTTTAATTAATTTAATTTATAATAATTTAATCAGACCTGGAATAGGCCAAGTGCAGCGAATGTAATAAGCAGCTTTAAATCAGATATCACTACCTCCTAGGAAGTACGATGAAATGGGCCGGACAAAAAGAGGATGAACAACTGTAACCCATATTGAGCCCCTCATCAATTATCAATGCTTCTTAGCCCAATGAAATTGTCTAATAGAAAGCGGGGGTAAAGCAAATATTGGTCTTATCGTAAAGGTTTTCAGAACTTAGCGCCGCTGAAGGTTGCTATGATTTAACCAGTTACAAGCTGCCCGTCATAGGTGTGTTGGTGGGAGGACTACCAAGTTCATACCAGGACTTAGATCACGGTACCGGACTTCGGTCCGGGCCTTACTTGAAGAGTAAATCAGCCTGATATGCTGCCACGACCTTATAGGAAAAAAAATATTTCCACAAACTCCTCCGCACAACTTACGAACAATATCCTTAGTGTTACGATAAAATGATTTTAGATGAACTCAATGATCGAATGAGGGCATCTGGGTTGTACCAGCACCAGTCTAAAGCATAGCTTATATTTTACCACGTCTGGAAACGGACTTCGGCTAATTGATCATATTCCGGGCGGAATATATGTTAACCATACCGATCACATGGTCAATAAACCTTCAACAGAATTGTTCTTGTTGCTATTGACTCAACGAACTCCTACATCATTTAAGATTTAGAGAATTCCGAAGGTCAATATAGGCTCTGACTACTATCTTGTTGCAACAACGGAGAATTACTTTAAAGATATTTAATTTTGAACGTCTGTAGTCGCAACAAACCGCTAATTGCGGATATCTCAACCTCTCAACAAGTCTTATACAACCTGCATAAAGTCGTGAATACCAACTTTATCGATGCAAAGCAGCTATCAGACAGCACACAACCTCCTTACAAAGCTGCGATGCATGCTCGTCATTCGACGAGCTAAAGAACAGGATATTACATCGGTGTCCCTAGAGGAAAGGCAACGAGCATGAGAAGCGCGAGTTGTGAAGAAATGAAGAGGTCTAACTCAACGAAGAATATATATATAAAACACATCCAGGCAACAAGGCCTAACAGAGAACTGGAGAGATGTGCAAGGAAATTCCATAGTAAAGTCACAGTGGGTATATAATGTCTACCTACTTGTATGAACGTCTGAAACAATTCGTCAACGTAGCCCTATCAGTATCAGTTTTTTAATGCATTTTATTTGAATCTTCTTAAATTCACTATACTTACATCTTAACAGCAAAAATGTTTAAAAGTTTGCTTTACATAACTTGATTAACTTGTTCTAACTTACTGGCCCTCCAAGCGAACGCCATTTGCTAAACATAGGAAGGAAAATATGGCCTATTTTGCCTTCTAACTAGGCTAACCTAGACTTGAAGGAATCGGGTCTTCCTCACTCAACCACCAAATATTATATTTTGCAGCACACAACATTTTTTTTAAGGCACCTTACTAAACCTAAGACATTCAATACTGCCGTGTGCGTCGTCTCTGTTGTAGTTGAGTCGCCCTTCATCAACTGCACGAACTACTTGGAAGATTAGCGGCACCGCAAACTTATATCGGGTCAGCCGTTTAATATCAAAATAGAGGAACGCTTCAGAGGGGACGAAGCCATTCAAGCGCACACTCCCATGGTATAAGTAGTTGGGGTAGTAGGCCCCAGATATCAGATTGTTGGACAAGGTCATTGCTCCTGCAATATGCCCTCGAGTCAACCTGTTGTATAAGACCCCATTGGGATAGAATTTTATGTACTCCAATTCTGGTGTTCTGTAAAGGTGAAGACAAACCCTAAGGGAAGCCCTCTCAAAGACCCGAATCTTTTCCATTAAACTTCCTCGGAACACCCATATACCAGAATGGGCCGGATAGGGGCCATGTCTGTTTGAAAGGGTAAAAGCACCTTTGGCCCTGGCCAGAGCAGCATCTACATTCTTCTTGAAATAGAGATATTGGCCTAGCCAGAACCCAAGGTATCTGACTAAATTTCGACAAGCAAGTGGCTGACCGTGTTGTCCAATGATCGAGAATTTTTGTCAATTGTTTCTGGTACCAACGGCACCAGACAACGGCGTTCTAAATAGAATGGTTTCAGACTTCCCTGTCATCGGAAAATCGCCTAATTTGTTCGAAGTTATGTTGCAAAAGCCTGTTAATGACCTCAACTTTTGGACCTGTTCTGTACGCTATTAAGTCGTCTGCGTACGCTATGCTATGAGGAAGTCACTTGTGTAAATGTTGAATAAGATAGGCGAATTAACCGCACCTTGTTGCAGACCGTTTTTAATGTGAAATGTTCCAACAGAAGTCGCATCGCCATTTTTCACGATGTTGATGTCTGTTCATGAGCATATTATGAAGAATATACAAAAGTGGTTTATTTATGCCCAGTCTGACCAGCCTGTAGAAAAGCCCCTCTAACCATACGGTATCGAAGCCCTTTTCCAAGTCAATCAGGGAGGCTCCAGTACACTGGTTTTGGCTTTTATTCCATTGGATATCTGACACCAGCTTAGACGCCGCATGTATGACATCATGCCCCGCCTTAAAACCGAATTGGTTGTCCGGAACCATATTTTTGTCCTCAACCCACTGAGTACCTTTTCGAACACCTTACTGATATTCGGAAGGTGACTTATCGGCCGGGGATGCGGGTTTAGATCTGTTGAGTCCAAAGTGGCAGTAGCTGCATCAGCATACGCTGATGACAAGTCAATCCTCTCAGCAAGAAGGATGAATTGTACAGAATTTCAAAATTGACAGCTATAATACTTAAGTACAGATTTTTGTATCTTTAAATGACCACACCTCGTCTTAAATCAAACAAAGAGAAACACTAATGAAACACACCATCCCAATTCTGCTCTATGGCACAGAAGCACGGGAGAAGGCAAAAGTGAATGAAGATATCTGTGGTCATTTTGAACGCAGGATTCTTCTAGTAACTTTCCTTGACGGAATCCGAAAGATTTTGTCTTGTGCTATTGCCATAGTCAAAAGGCGGTTTTTGACTCTGCAGCGACCCGTTAGGAATCCGGTTACAGCGTAATCTAAATACGTAACCAGGTTTGAAAGATGAACTAACTGAAAGACTATACTTTACTATGCAATACAAGAGCAGTATTCCCCATTAATCTTAGCAAATTATTCAGACTGGTAATATACTCGTAGAATGTATCTCCGTCGCAAGTCCGCGCAAAATACTTAACTTATCTTATTCGTGTTCCCACTTTTTTCATTGTAACCGACCCAATTTTTTCGACGTATGTCTTACACGCTCTTCCTTCCTCTTTTACCAAACCACAGTATCCGCAAGCGTGGTGAAGCCTTATACATATGTACATACACCACTGGTGCTCACTGATCAATATTCTGCGAGACTATTTCCTCAGATGTTTGTGACCATTAAAAAATGTTCTAATGGGTTTTGTTGATATAAAGGTCGACAGCGTGGCGATTGATTTGATTCGGCGACTGTAGGGTTCTCTATGGATATTAAAATCACAGTAATTGTGGCCGCAATTTTGTAATTAAGGACTGCAAAAACAGAGATCACAATTCAAAATCTCGCAAAAGTTGGCGTAGTCTGCTCAGTCTTCTGTGCGGCTTGAAATTTTGCTCCAAGATGTTGCAACTGCTAATATCGAAGGCACCATCTTCAATAAGTCTGTTCATCTTGAGCTAAATATGTATGCTTATATCGACATCAGCGATCACACCATTAGAACCATTTTAGTAGCATCTACAACAACTGAAGGAAATGTTAAAAAAAAAATAAATAAAACAGGTACGGCGCAGGCTGACATCAAATAAAGAATCGGACGCTATATTTATCTACATAACTCAGGATAAATTTTGCACCACAAATGGCACAATAGTATGTAGAGATCCGATCAAGATTGGCTCAGCGAATTGAAGCGAATGAAGCATAACGTCCCAGCTAAGAAGATTTTCGAGTACCAACCAAATAGGTAGAGACGCATAGAAGAAAAGTCGAAGCTCCTGTTCAAGGATTAAGTACTCGTATGACAAACTGGGAGTTTTATGTAATTCATCCCTTAATTTCTGAATAGATGAAATAGGATATGTAGTAGGGTTGTCTGAAAAGTTAATAGCATTGTAAAGATAGCGGCAATCGTCTATAAAAGCTAGTGAATGCTAGTTGTGCATCTTTTGACAGTTACTTACCGAAGTTTCAGTCATTTTGGACCCGCAGTTTTTAGTTGACATTCGTTTGAGTGAGTCGATGTGAGTGATTTTTGTGAAAATGGAAATAATTAACTATCGAGCTGTTATTAAACTCTTGTTTTTGAAAGGCAATACACCTACGCAAATCAAAAATGAGTTGGACTCTGTGTATGAGGACTCTGCACCATCATTTACAACAGTGAAATTTTGGGCAGCTGAATTTAAACGTGGCCGTAAGAGCTTGGGAGATGATGAACGTTCGGGACGTCCAAAAACTGCAACCACTGACGATAACATTGCTAAAGTTCACCAAATGGTGTTAGACGACCCGAATTCAAGTGAGAGAGATAGTAGAGGTTATGAAAATGTCCAAAGAACGTGTTTGTTACATATTAAATCAAGATTTAGGCATGAGAAAGCTTTCCGCGCCTTGGGTGCCGCGTTTGCAGACGTTAGACCAAAAACGTGTTAAATGAACATTTCCGAGTTTTGGCGCCAACTGATTACTGTAGATGAAACTTGGATACACCATTATACGCCCGAAATAAAAATTCAGTCAAAACAGTGGACTCCAAACGGCGAGCCAGCTCCAAAAAAAGCAAAAACTGCTTTTTCGGCTGGGAGTGTGATGGGATAGTAAAGGAGTTATCTTAATCGATTATCTTCAAAAAGGAAAAACCATTACAGGAGCATACTACGCATCATTACTTGCTAAGCTGAAGGCAGAAATTGCGGAAAAATGGCCACATTTGCAGAAAAAGAAAATCCTGTTTCACCAAGACAACGCGCCGTCTCACACCTTAGCGGTTGCCATGGCGAAAATCCATGAATTACGGTTTGAACTGCTTGACCATCCGCCTTATTCACCATATATAGCCCCAAGCGACTTCTTTTTGTTCCCTCAACTAAAAACTGCACTCGTAGGACAAAGATTTTTGTCAAATGAGGAAGCAATCACCTTCGTGAACAATTATGTATTTTGCAGAGAAAAACGCCAAGTACTAATTGAACGGGTTAGAGAGATGCTAGCATCGCTGGGAGAAGTGTGTAGAGTTACAAGGAGACTACGTAGAAAAATAAGAGAACATTTTGAGAAAAAATGTCTTGTATCATTGTTCGGTCGGAAACTTTTCAGACAATCGTCGTATATTTTTATATTCAATTAAAAATGCTCACCACGGGCATGATGATACCTTGTAGAACCTCATAGACATGTTGAAGGACATTGAAGAAGTGACGTAAAGTGATTAATAAAACAATTATCAATCATATGCCACTAGTCTAAAAATCTTTAGAGGGCATCTACAGAACAGTTCACATCCGAGGGTCTTTTCGTTGAGCAAAAAAATTTCTTCTCTGAAAGGATATTCAACTTTCACTGACCGCAATTGCGAAATTATTTTTCGTATGAAGTATATGTACATGGTATGTACACTCTAGTCCATAAATTAATTAAAAGAACATTTTTGGAAATTATCTTAAACGGCAATCAAGCTTTAACGTCGCCTCGCAAGCGCCGTGCTACGAGCCAGTTTACAAAATTAAGAATTTTCCTTTTCTCAGAAATTGATTTCAAAATTTCATGAATGAACTTCTATTCCCCCAACCACCCACACAAAGCCCAGATAAAACAAACAAACAGACAAAACTATTTTGAAAATTGGTTAGTTTTGTTTTTTTTTTTGTCTTGAAGTTAATCACGTTGCGTGGGCCAAAATAGATATCGACTGTCGACGATGACAGCCAAGCAAGGGAATTTCGCAGCGGGATAGTGTGGTAACTACAATATGTACGAGTATGTAGTTTTTCTAGCTTTTGTTTTTCTTTCGGGGGGATATTACCCATCTGGAAGCGAATGAATGTTGGATCTTGGAGCTAGCTCTATGGAGACACGAGCAATTAATTTCCAATTAACCACGTCAACCGCAGCGCAATGTTTCTCCAGCATTTTTAAGAGCTTCAGTTTGTCAGATACATTTTTGGTGATCGTGATCGTGATCGAATTCCTACTTTTGAAAGTCGACCGTACGCGAGAGTAAAGGTACGGTCGTGTTGATGTGGGTGTTGCAAGGGCTTGTAGCAGCACTCCATTTATGGAGGAAGGAGATGAATGCGGGAAGGAGTTCACTTATTTGAGTTTGACAGATGTAAGATATTGGATTGGATCGGAATTCCATTATGGAGGAGAAATGTGAGTGTGGGTTGGCCAGACCATGGTGGCATATAGTGGCGGGAGTCCATAATTGTATACCTCAGATGTTGATCACCTATCTTGTTGGAACACGATATTGATAATAATCAATCGGACAAAGCGGTTTTATTTGCTGAAATATGAGTAAAGCGAAAGTCAGTGTTGGTCCTTTATGGATCAGTAGTAATTTGCCATATTTTATCGAAGTAAGAACATCTTATTCATATTCATTTTAAAATCCCGTACGGGAATCCCCGGCTTACTGACATTTAACTCAAGCAAGGAAAAGGTCCAACATAGGCGTTGAAAATGTTGCCTCTTTTATGAGTGGATAAAAGAAGCAACAGAGGTATGAGTCCGAGTCAAGGTGCGTACATCACAAGGGTTTCATTTACGGATACGTTTTAAAGAGATTTGCTTTGTTCAAATGTTAACCCAATCTTTTCGAATCAACAGTTTTTGGACTACATTCAAAAAACCTTCACAAAAGTTCTTAAGTGTCACTTATCATAATGCCTCTCGCCCGCTCTTTTGGAAAGAATAAACTAAGAGCCAGACTTAAAATTATACAAATTAAACAATTAAAAGTTATTAATTTTACCTTATGCCTTCACGGCTAATTTAGATCTAACTTAACATTTTATCAATACCTAACACCGAAGTGTTCCCAGGTACATCGATGTTGCATTGGGTGTCAGACTGGAATTTGCATTTCGATCGTGGGAATAGCGACATGAGTTGTTTGCATGTTCGAGCTGCTCAATTTCTGTTACGTTAACTTAACATACATATTGCCGTCGTCATTGTTGATTTTATCTTAAAAGTTCCGTATAAAAATTTATGCAAAATTTATACACACAAGAAAGGAGTACCCAGTTGCAATTGCTCAAGAAAAAAGATGACGATACCTGTTGCAAGGAATCTTGCTTTTAAAGATTCTGTATGGCAATTTTTCACTTTAGTGTGGTTTCCTGTTTTGCTTGTTTTTAATTTGCCTTCAACAGGTTGAGAGGAAGTTGATAATTTACGCTTTTAAGATGAAGCAGCATGATTTTACCATGACAATACCGAATAGATTATCTGAAAACATTATTTTCAACAAGATTCTGTTGAAGAACGTCGAATTTGGTTTGGTCCTTCATAAATTTACTGCCATTTTAATTTAATAATTCACCATCAGACTTGTTTTCAAATAAAAGAAGACAACAATAGCAAAAGCTGCCTTCGTATCAGATTGGTATCGAAAAATCATGTTCCTGTCAACTCATTCGCCAAATAATGTTAATATTCCACTTATGAAGATTTATTAGAATTCTCCTTGCATTTTAAGAGCTGTATCTAATTAGTTGGACTGATTTCCAATTTTACATTTTTTTTTTTTGTTTGTTGCCTTTATTTCATATTTAAGAAAGAATGGAATTCGCGTGTGAATCTATTTATAAAAACACAGGAAAAGGGGAATGGAAAAATAAATAAAACAGACAAATGAATTTAATAAATAACCCATTTTTGAAAAATTGCTCTTTTCTGCCTTTGATGCGAGGTGTTTCTTTATTGCATGGCGCCTTGAAATCGCTGTTGAACACAATTCAAAATCTGTTTGATGAACTCGGCCGAGAATGTGAAGAATGTTTTATTGGGAAACACAAATAACCTTTCGTTGTTTCTTCGTTTTTTTTGTCTAATAATAAAAACTAAAACACAATGACATATAGTTATTCCACAACGGGTAAAACATTTTGAGGTGTTATATAATAATACTATTTAACTTTACATCTCCGGAGATAATTTAAGAAAGAGTCAAATCATAACACTTCGATACAAAAATACCTATAGAGTCCATTGCGAAAATAATAAGGACAGTGCTTACCAACTGTCTACAGAAACGTACTGACATCTAGAATCATTTAACAACATTGAGTTAGAAACTATTAAAACGGGACAAAGATTTACGATCTTTTCTAATTTCCGAATTTGATAAGTGGCAAATTGTCATGTAAAGTTTTATCGCCACTATCATGGCTTCTAACGATGCACTAGTTGCTCGTTAATCTACGTAGTAAAATATAGGTAACAAAATGGTGAGAACTCTTAAGAATTATTCCTTTATTCAAAAATTTAAATTAAGTACAAAGGGATTGACTAAATAGACAATTTTTAGAAACGAATAAAATCTGTAAATTTTTAATACGGGCTATACAAATTGCAATCCCATTTTGTACCCAAATTAGCCTGCATATTCTCTAGTTGCAGTTTGTTATTGATTTTAGTTCGGTGCGGTTTAAAATATTTAGAAAATACGAGTATGAGTCAAGAAGAACGCCGTAAAAAGATCAACGACAAATGGCTCGAAAATACTTTGCGTCCAAACCATTTCATCGCAAAAGATTTAAACATCGCACGCAGTACAGTGGATTCTGTTATTAAACGATATTTGGAGACGTTGACAGTTAAGCGAAAACAGAAAAGTGGAACTAAAAGTGGAGCATATGATACAAATTTGGACAGGAAAATAGTGGGTACCATCGCAAAAAATCGGACTACGTCATCCAGAGATGTTGCTCGGAAATGTAATACCAACCAAACAATGGTACAAAGATCTAAAAAACGTAACGGTCTAAAAACATGAGAACAACAAAAAATACCAAAAGTTACTGAAAAGCAAAAAAAAGTCATAAAAACACGAGCCCGAAATCTATACGAGTTGATCGGCAACAAGAAAGCGTGCATGGTTTTGGATGACGAAACTTAGGTCAAAGCCGACTTTACTACTCTTCCAGGTGCGCAGTTTTACAACTCGCTGGAAGCTGAGATCAACAACATCGATTGGGATGAAAAAATTTGGGTCAAAATATCTCGTTTGGCAGGCCATTTGCCAATGAGGACACTGAAGCTCATCGTTTATTACAACGGGAACAATTAACGGAGAAATGTACATTAACGAGTGCCTATCGATTCCTTTCTTAAACAAACATGAGGGTTCAACATTATTTTGGCCAGATTTAGCTTCAGCTCACTATGCTCATGCGACGTTAAGCTTTCATGTTATTAAAAATGTCGACTTTGTCCCAAAAGACATGAATCCACCCAATGTTCCACAGTGCTGTCCCATTGAAAGGTATTGGGCTTTGGTCAAAACTAAATTGAGGAAAAGTGTTGCACACTGCTCACGTAAAAGATTTTAGTGCTAAATGGAAAAGAGCGTCCAAAAAGATCACGGATGTAACTGTAACCAACTTTATGAAGGACATTCAAACGAAGTTGAGGAAAGATGGGCCAAATAATTTTTTTTATTTTTTGTATTGTAATTGTGAATGAATTTAATAAAGACAGAGTTTTAAAGCAAAGAAAAAAAATTTACATGAATTATGAAAATATTTTTTTTTTTGTACTTTAAAGTTTCCAAATTTTATTCGTTTCAGTCCCTAAGCTATGTCAGGATTAGAATCAATAATTCAAGTTGGTAGGAAGGAGATAAGAGATGAAGTGCGAGCATGTTAGAGAGAAGGCAAGGGATGTTATGAAATCTAAAAAAAAAAAGGATAAATATTTTTATTTTGTTCGTCCTGTCATTTTGGGCATTTTCCATGACATACCACCTTGATAAAAAAGTTGAGTTCTGTTTTTTTTGTTAAGTTGGTAAATCTGTTGTTAACGTTCCCTCTAAATCTTAGCGTCATAGCTTGACATTTGCAAAAGTTACGTAGCCAAGAGTACATCTATCTCTGTGTGTGTTGGCGATTTTTTACAATTTTAGAAATGGATTTAAATTTGCAACAACGAACTTGTATTCAATTTTGCGTAAAAAATGGATTTAATGGTGCGCGAATGTTGGAAATGTTGGAAAAGTGTTTCGGCAACGATTCTCTAAAGAAAACGATCAAAAGTGGTCGTGAGTCAATCGAAGATGATGGACGCAGTGGCAGACCATCGACATCGAAAACCGACGAAAACATTGATAAAGTACAAGAAATGTTGATCAATAACAGCAAATTAACCATCAGAGAGATAGCGGAGGATTTGAACATTGTCTATGGATCCGTCCAATACATTTTGGTTAATGATTTGGGTTTCCGTCGTATAGCAGCATAGTTGGTGCGAAAAGACCTCAATTTCATGCAAAAAAGAAACCGTGTTGACGTCGCAAAAGAGATGATTTGCGAGGTTTAATCCGATCCCATGAGTACGACACGGAATCCAGACATCAGGCAAGTGAATGCTGTTCACCAAATGAGCCGCGACCAAACAAAACACGTCGTTTTCAGTCAAAAAAGAAGGCAATGTTCACGGTTTTCATGGATTACAACGGAGTAGTGCATCACGAATTTTTGCCAGAAGGCCAGACAGTAAACAAAGAATATTATTTGGATGTTATGAGACGTTTGCGTGAAGCAATTCGCCGAAAGAGACCAGAATTGTGGACATAAAACTAGTGGATTTTGCACCATGATAACGCACCGTCGCACAGTGCCATCATTATTCGTCATTTTTTGACGAAAAATGCAACAAATACTCGTACCATCCAACAGCCACCGAATTTACCTGATTTGGTTCCCTGTGACTTCTTTCTGTTCAATCGAAAAATCGCAGGAAGCACTGATGGACATACCGAAAACCGAATATAAAAAATGTTTCAAGAATTGCTTTGAAGGGGACAATATATATTTAGATGAATAAACTTGTATTGTTAATTTTCTGAATAAATTCCGGGAATTTTTTTGATCAAGGTGGTATAGTATGGTCTTTGTTACTTACATTTGGATGTGGTGGTATTTGCAGTACTTTTCAGGCGATATGAACTTCTGGCCTCATCATGGCGCGGCCATACCATCTGAGTCAGACTTCCTTCAGCTTTTCCCAAACTGGTGCTATTTTGAAGCAACCACTGACATATTTATTTTGAATTATGCCTAACCTTATGACGCTTCCACCCCATATCAGTATTTTCATATCGTTGATACTTAGTTAATCCTCGTGTGTTTGCTTTGTGCTCAAACACTCTGCGCCGTACAACGAAGCTGGTCTAATTGCTGCCTTGTACACTTTGCCTTTTGTTTAAATCGACATTATTGGATCGCACATACCACCAGTTCACTTGGCTACAATAGATTTTTTTGCAGTTGACTAGCTGACTCCATCTGCGTACAATATAGACCATGGTTCTGGCATTTGAATTTTCATCACCAGATTGAAGATAACTGAACTTAGGGCAGAACCCTGGTGGACACCTACAAAGTTTCTTCGTGGTGATATTAGCATACATATATTTGAGGATACCAATGTAGGCTTCCGGTACGTTTGGTCACTTGTGGCTCGCCAGACAAATCTACGGGGTACACGATCAAGCGCTGCAGGTTTTGTTTGTTAGAGCGATATTTTTCCATTAATAATCTAGTCGCATCACAGGGCGAATAGAAATATTCGTGTCAGAACTGAACGATTGCTGGAGGCGAGTAATACAATGCTCGGCGCAATGACGGCTAAAAGTTTCAAACTAGACAATGTATTACGGTAACGTAAAAATGTTATAATAACGCTCAAATGGCAAATGGTCAGAAACACACATCACTACTTGAACTTGCAACCAAATGCTTACAAAATGTATAATGCTGGAACCGAACAAAATTGAGAGCTGAACTTCTGAATAAGTGTAAATAATGCCAATAATTGATAATTAAACTCGAAACTTGATATAACATATGTTAAGTGTCCGCGGACCTGAAATAGGCAGTGAGCAATTATAAAATTAAATAGTTTGTATGTAAATCGAACATCAAGGCGAAAACTGCTATAGAGGAAATGGTTTCGGTTACAGCGGTGGACACGATACCCAGACAGACGGCTATCTATGCTGAAATAGCACGAAACGGTGAATAAAAGATAATAAGTTGATCTTCGATGAACTACTAGCAAGTCAGCACCGACTTTCGCTGATATAACATAATTGTTCGTGAACAAACTAGAGAAAACCCAACGAAAAGCAGAGACAATCGAGAAAATAAACTGGCACAATTTAAAAAAGGAAAGAGGCCTTAAATTTCCAACATTGCCTCCAATATGCCATACCATAAAACCAAGGGGAAGGACTAATCGCGCAAGGTATGTGGAAGAACTTCCAGTGGAACAATGCAATAACTCTGTTCGGTATTGTATGTTAATAGGCCTCTTCATATAATAATAAAAAGAAACATGGTGGTGGTACGATGTGGTACGAAAATGGTGGTATAGAACAAAAGACAAACCTTTTAAGTCTGGCTTTAATGTAGAGGGCACTGTATCGGGAATAAAAAGAGGTACCCTCATAACCTCAAAGCAGGCGACCAGTAGTAGAAGAAGTACAACCTCGAAATACAGGTAAACGAGCTAAAATTTTTATGATGGGGCACAATGAAGGCAAGACCCGGAAGAAATCCAATCGCTGAAATATATTGAAGCTGAGCAGGGAAACGTATTTCCCGGTAACAGCGAGATTTGCAATAGATGAAAAGAATACTTTAATGCCTTACAAAACGAAGAATTTCCGCGTAGGGCTATTCTTTCGGTTGCGAAAGCAAAAGATAACGAAGCAGTAAAAAGCGTGGACCGGGGCGTGCAGTCGCCCTCCGGATAATCAAAACCTCTGAAATGTGGCCCTCCATCGGAAATCATAAGAGGTGATCGAATGTCTAGCTAGTGGAGAATGAGCTTTCATGTTCCTGTATTAAAGCAAAAGCGGACACGATAAACTGCAACGCTCACCGGCCGTTATTATTCAACTCCACGGCAGTCGATGCGGCTTTGTAGGCTTTGGGTCGACATACAACGCGATTCAAAGTTTACGAATAATGGTGGAGAAGCATACCGAGTTTTGGAAAAAACGTTCGCCAGAGTTCACATAGACCTTATTTGGACAGCACTAAAATCTGAAAATGTACCCGAAACGTATATAAGAATAATACTCGATTAAAACGAAACATAATGCATATACGTGAATAACCAAAGAATTCGAAGTTAAAGTTGGAGTACACCAAGGGAGTGTACATAGTCCATTGCTTTAAATGTCGTGCAATATTTTCTATTGAAGCAGCACATTACCGACGCCGGCAGGTCTTATCTTCTTTTCGTCGATCATAGCGCTATTATAAACAATAACGTGATATAACAGCTCTTCAAGCAACTCTTAATAATTGGATAAAGGCGCTGATTGAAAGTCAACCGTAGATGTAGAAGGCGTAGTAGTAGCAATGCCAAATTGCGATATATTCCTGGTCCGGTTTGAAGAAGAACAGAATGGAATGGTGCTAAGGTCCGCAAATATTGCGAACGCAAGCGACGCAGTAGCAATGCAGATACGTGACACCACGTAGCGTTACATTTCTACGATTAATAAAAGAAAAAAAAAGTTAATTATCGTTACGCACCTACTAAAAATACCATATACATATTATCTATAGCTTAAGGGGTACCTGCAAGAGAAAGTCATGTTTACTCGTAACTGATAGAAATATATTGAGATCCTCGCGTTCTATGTGACGTTTAATTCATTTGCGAGTATAAAAAGTTCAATCAAAATAAAAAAGAGTGGTCAAAGAATACTACCTTGTTGTGTACGTAGTTAACAGTTTGAGATATTAGTCTTTGAACCTTCATTATGAATAGAAGTTATGAAAGAATGTTTTTGGTTTGTTAAGTGAATTGATTATAGGAAGCAGTCAAAAAAGTGTGAGTTTGAGATAGCAACGGCTTCGGAAATATCAAAGCTCTTGTCAACGACAATGCTAGGCTTAGTCTCACCAACAGTGCGGTTTGGGTTTTTTAAAATTGTGAACTTTACGAAAATTTGATTTGCGTTTCTTCAAGGGTTGAAAATGTGAAGTGTGATGGTCGATCGGTGAATAGGATTTCCTTATCAGAAGTTTAACCAACATCCCCTGGTAATGTCACCAAAAACTATAAAATCGTCTGCAGAAGAGATCAGTTTTTTTTTGTCAAAATCGTCAATTATGAGTTCGTGCTCTTTACTGGATTATACAGCACATAATACAAAAAAAATGCTGAGTGTTGGGCTTTCACTTTGCCGGACTCGATTGGGAACGCAATATTGTTCTCCATTAGCACGAAATAGCCTACAGCTTTCTTCGATCAGAGTCCCATTGAAAGCTTCTATCTGAACGGTTATCGCAAGGAATTCGCCTTATTATTAGCTGTATCTGTAAAATAGAAATATGGTACATAGTTCTCTTAGTTGTATTTCGTACGAGGAACAGCCTTGATAAAGCCGGTTATCGAAGTCAACCGAGTACTTATCAGATTTGATAGCTTTTCTTTAAAAAGTCCTGGTGAAACTTTTAAACTATAGTTGTAGTTGTTGACAGTAAAAAAAGAACTCAAGTCATCCCAACAATCATCAACGATTGTTTTCAAAAGTTTTAAACAAGTTATTCAGATATTGTTGGCTTACTATACGTAGTCAGCTCTTTATTTTTTTAAATAATTTTTTCTGCTCGCCCTCACAGCTTAAAGGACACGTTGTCAGCTCCAGCAATTTAATTCCAAAACACTGAACTCTTCGTCTTCTCCATTGATTATCATACCGACATGATGACTGCGGCGCAGCGACTACGACGGATTTTATTTAAAACAACAATAACAAGCCACAACTCTTTGCAATGCTACTTCGTCTCAAGAAACGTGACTTTATTCTTTTTCTTTTTCTTGTTCTCCGTCTTCTTTAGTTGAATATAAGATAGACTACAACAACGAAATGACGAGGAGAAGAATAAGAAAAATAAAAAAAATAAACCAAAATAAATTAATGCATTCCTATTCCTGCTTACCTATTCCATTCAACTTTGTATGTACATACTTACAATTTCGACGACTACTGTACCCGAGAAACGATCACATCGGAGCTATCTACCTACCCACTGTGGCCATTATCATCACCAGTCAGCCCAGCCAACCGAGGATTGCGTCCCGTAAATAAAGAAGTTAAGGTCAGCAACAGCAATAGTGACCGACGCGGCGCAAGCCCAACACAAGATGTAATGCGACGATAGGTACCAGGAATCCAATAAACCAAAACGTAATCACGTTAAGGATCAGGTAAAGAAGGATACCCGAGTAGCAAAGGGTACAGCAGTCCCAATACCAAGAGGGACGCCGAACCTAAGTAGAGCAACCCTCGCGTCGCGTTGCTGGAGAATTGCAACACGTCAGAAGATTACTTTGAGGATAAGTGTCATGGTGTTTGGAAATGAGAATCCAAATGCGAATGTGAATGGAAACGATAGTAGCGCAGTGATTCTGATTATTGAGCAATAGCTACATAAGTGCTAAGTGTGAGCTTAAGCGATCCAATTAGGAAATGCCTTCATGAAAATTTGTATATCCGAGTCCTGGTTCAAGATTTAGAGCAGAAACGTGAGCGAATGGACAAATAAACAAAGTCCAAACGTTCCTTAAATAAAGATAAGGAGGAATCTCAACCTCGTTTCAACCTCTGTAGGACAAATGGTGAAGAGTTAATTTTTACGACAAAAGTCAAAACATAAATAAACGACCTACGATGACCATGGGAAGGCAACATTTTAATTAGTCACACATGTCATAATCACATATGTACATACATACATAGGTTACACACTGGCACAGTAAATAGAAACAGAAATGTGTTGAAGGTTTTAATTAAGAAGCGAAAATCCAACGTCAGACGACGGCAGATCCGGAAATCGATAAGCTCCGCAAAAGATTACTCAGCAAATGGAACCGAATGAATACGACAGATTTTGCCCTGTTTGAGGGAAGGGAAAGAAAATTTTAAGAAAGGCAAATACGGTCGCTCTAAAACTAATTGTTTTTGTTTTTAAATAAAAAAAAATCGGTTTTAGCCAAAGAACACACCCTGACTTGCAGGAGGGATCTTTTGTTACATATTCCTCCAAGAATAATGCAGTACTTGTTCTTATATAAACATGTGAGGACCCATCTGATGAGTAAAATTTCATAATCATTCATAGTAAGAAGGTTGAGCGTATTGTCCTATCGGAATAGAAGAGTTTTACGTTAGGTCTCCACCACAACTAAATCCAGGATTTAGCGAAAAAAGATTTTGATTCACGTAAGGTTGTTCCACCGGGATTTGCTGTCAAAAAGAGCATCAAAGCTAGTAATATTCTTACAAATTTCAACAAGTGGATACAAACGATGAAAAACTATTATTGGCATACAATATAAAGGTACAATATCAAGTGAAAGTGATATCACATACATACATTGGACAGGAGGATCGTCTACCACCGGTAGAAGTTATTACCTGCAGCAATGGAGATGAAAAAGATTTACAATGTTTAAGCAAAAAAAATCAACAAGTTTCTGGAATGTCTGTGTGTTGAGTTTGATTTTTTGATTTGCGTCTCATGAGGATTTATTATAAATCGCGGATTTAGATGGGACTTAGAGACATCAAATCGTATGGTAAATTCTCGGGATTTAGTGGATTTAGCAAAAACTTGGATTTAGTCTTGGTGGACTTATAGCATTACTCTACTCTTGCAAACAAGATAAGCATACCAACATAAGTTCCGCGTCGAACGAAAACTTAATCCAACTTTATATGATAAAGACAAGTGCAGTACTCGGCAATACAAAAGACTACAATGTACGAGGGAAGCCTTGATTGAAGGTGAGAAGAACAACTTATACGTGTAATTAGATTTCGCCTAATCGTGATTAAACATTTCACCGACAAGGTATAATGATATCGAATCGCTTTGTCATCGTAGTCAAATTGTGTGAATACGAGGCCTGTACGTTATCAGCTGAATGCGGTCCGGCAGGCAGTGGATATCACACCAAATTGACGATATCGACGGCTAGACAGTATCCCACCGAAACGCGATTACCATCTTATAGTAGCTCAAGAAAGCCCATCTACTGGATTTGTTAGTAGCACCCGCGTTAGCATGCTTACTATTCCGACAAATTATGTGATTTCGCAGTGTAGTAAGTATTCAAGGACCACATCTATTTAAGAACGGATTCAATCAGCAAGTTGTGGACGCCCATTAGAGATCAATTGAAAATGTTTTCGATGAAAAAATGTTGGCAAGAGGGGGATGATTGTACGAGTATCTGTATCAAAGTTTTGCCGCTTCCTCAGCAGTGTAGAGATCTAAACTTAGACCCCGACACAGTATAAAAAGAAAAGGAGAGCAGTGTGTGTAAGAATGTAAGCTCTGCGAAGCGTAATCATAACGACAGTAAAGTTGCGCAGCCCGATAATGAATCCCATCCTGCGAAAAGTCTAAACGATTTCTTGCTGATATAGGATAAGAACGAGAACAGGAGAGGGTGGGAATAATTCGTGATGATATAAAATCTAGTCCAGATGCTGTATCTCTCCTTCTTCTGAAGAGGTGTCCTTCCTCGCTGGCAAAACCACTGCTTAAACTTTTTCATCAATCCTACTCTTTCCGAGCAGATGGAAAACAGCATTTGTCCAGCCCGTCCCTAACAAAGGTGAACCTTCTTCCCTCACTTCCTACAGACCCATTGCACTTACATCCCTTCTTTCCAAAGTCATGCAAACGCTAATACAATATTTATATTATATATAACAGTCAGCTAATGAAATATCTCGAAACACGAAAACTTCTCAATGACTGGCAATATGCTTTTCATAGCAACAGGCCCACTGGTAATTTAATGGCATATCTCACCGAAAAGTGGAACCAAAGATTACATCAATCTGGTGAAAGCAAGATAGTTGCACTTGATATTTCTAAGGCATTTCACAGACTTTGGCATCAGGTTCTATTGTCGAAAATGCGTGCTTTTGGGATCGATGTCTCTCTTCTTCAATGGAGTAGAAATTACCTTTCGGAACGTTCAATTCAAGTTGTTTTGGACGGTTTCAAGTCTGAAATTCACAAAATAAATGCTGGTGTGACCCAGGGCTCCGTTCTGTCTCCGACGCTCTTTTAAATTTTCATTAATGACCTCTTGTCTGCTACTTCTAATCCAATATACATATTCCTTCGCTGATGATAGTAATCTCTGCTTTTCATATTCATTCCCGGACTCACGCCCCTGCTCTTCGGCTGTAGAACGAGAACGACATCGTATGTTAGGCACATCAAATTCCGATATTAGCAGCATAACCAATTGGGGGACTATCAACAGAGTGGAAGTTAATGCTTCCAAAACTCAATGCTGTCTGCTGTCATTGAAGCGACATTTAAATACCCAGCCCATTATACATGAATGGGACTTACGAGTACATCGTCGAAACCGAAAAACTTTCCATTCTCGGTATGTGTGTCATTGACAACTTACGTTTGAATGACCACATACTCAATGTCGTCAAAAATGCTGTGAGATGTCTGTCAGTTCCTCACACGATGTAAGAGATATTTTACCCCGTCTGATCAGGCCTCAATATATAAGGCATTCATCCGCGCATAATTCGAATGCAATGCCCACATCTATCAGGTGCTCCTAAAACATCTCTGCACCTGCTAGATAGGATTCAAAGCCGTGCGATAAAGCTCATATAAGTCAATCAATTGACACCCTCGAACAGCGACGTAATATCTCCTGTCTCACTTTGTTTTATCACTATTTCCACAACCAGTGCTGCATAGAAATCGCCAGTAGTATTCCGCCCATTCAAATTTTCAACCGTAACATCCGTCTCGCTATGAATGCTCTTCAGTATACCCTCAAGCCCATTTTCGGACGTACTCTAAAATATCGTGATTCTTTCCTAAGCCGTACAACTCGCTTATGGAATGTCCTCCCGATCTCTGTATTTCCTGGTCGTTATCTCTTACAAACATTTAAAAGCAATGTACATCGGTTCGGTACCTGTATTTTCTTCCTCCCTAAATTTCCTTCGCCCGTGCTGTGTGCAAGCATTTTAAAAAATGGTAGCGCTCTTACCTGAATGAATATGGATCAGCGTTTCGAAGCACAGTATTCACGAACAAACAGACCGTAACTGCGGTAAAGCCTTTAAGATGTAGTTTTGTACGCAAAAATCTGCTGTTAGAAGTCTTTAAAATCCAGAGCATACAGTGAGGGATGCATTTTATCATCCTTTTTCTCTGGTAGTACGAGTACTCGTAATGTTATCAGAATAGTACTATCAGCGAGATGTAGATAATTCCAATGGGCAATGGCATTTCACTTAAAAAGCCTGTACAAAATTAACGACACCTGTCTACTTACACAGAGTTATTGACCTTTACTACAATAGATGATGTAGACCTTAGAATACTAGGGAGGCTGGAGGCTGGAGGCTGAAAGGCAAAACCAAGGCATATTCATCTCAACTTCATATTTTTATCGATTAAATTGGGAAAGTTTAAAGGTGGCCGTGTCTAGAAGATGCATTTTAATTCGATTCGAGAACTCATGTGACGAAAATATGGCAAATAGTGTTATCGCCAACGAGAGGGAGCTACCTCGGTTCATTTCGAAAGAAGAGTTCCATGACATCTCTGAATCATTAAGAAGCAAGAAATCAGTGGGAACCGATGGAATTCGAAATATTTTGCTTCGATATCTCTTACGGTGGACATATACAGCACACTGATTAATAATGTAGTGAATAACACACATTATCCAGCGCAATGGAAGGCAGCGGTGGTGTATCCAATTCCCAAAAGGGATAAGTACACAATCAATCAGTCTGGTGAATCTTCGGTCGATAAGTCTCCTTCCCAAATTCGAAAACTTTATCGATAGGGCCCTAACTAAGTGCGTCGAGGACAAAAATATAGCTCCGGATAATCAATTCGGTTTTAAGGTGAGATGTGATATCTCACATGCCGCGTCTGAACTGATATTTGATATCCAGAAGAACAAAAATAAGAAACAAATCCACGGGTGCCTGCCTGATTAAATTGGAGAAGCCGTTCGATATCATATAGTTAGAGGGACAATTCTTCAGGCTGAACAGGCTGGACATATGTAAGTAAACCACTACTGCACATTCTTTTCAATATACTCACCAGTAGACAGTACATCGTGAAGAATGGCAATGTAACATGTGTTGGAGTATTTGACATTAAAAACGGTCTGCAATAAGGTGTGGTTAATTCGCCGATCCTATTCAACATCTAAGGACTGAAACGAATAACATCTGTAAATTTTTAATACGGGCTATACTTCCAATCCGTAAAAATTGCAATCCCATTTTGTACCCAAATTAGCCTGTATATTCTCTAGTTTCAGTTTTTTATTGATTTTACTTCGGTGCGGTTTAAAATATTTATAAAATATGAGTCAAGAGGAATGCTGTAAAGAGATCATCGACAAATGGCTCGAAAATACTTCGCGTCCAAACCATTTCATCGCAAAAAATTTAAACATAGCACGCAGTACAGTGGATTCTGTTATTAAACGATATTTGGAGACGTTGACAGTTAAGCGAAAACAGAAAAGTGGAGCTAAAAGTGGAGCACATGATACAAATTTGGACAGGAAAATAGTGGGTACCATCGTAAAAAACCGGAAATGTAATACCAACCAAACAATGGTACAAAGATCTATAAAAAACGGTCTAAAAACTCGAAAAAAACAAAAAATACCAAAAGCAAAAAAAAGTCATAAAAACACGAGCCCTAAAGCTATACGAGTTGATCGGCAAAAAGAAAGCATGCATGGTTTTGGATGACGAAACTTATGTCAAATCCGACTTTACTACTCTTTCAGGTGCGCAGTTTTACAACTCGTTTGAAGCTGAGATCAACAACATCGATTGGGATGAAAAAATGTGGGTCAAAATATCTCGTTTGGCAGGCCATTTGCCAATGCGGACACTGAAGCTCATCGTTTATTACAACGGGAACAATTAACGGAGAAGTGTACATTAACGAGTGCCTATCGATTACTTTTTTAAACAAACACGAGTGTTCAACATTATTTTAGCCAGATTTAGCTTCACCTCACTATGCTCATGCGACGTTGAGCTTTCTTGTTGCTAAAAATGTCGACATGAATCCACCCAATGTTCCACAGTGCCGTCCCATTGAAAGGTATTGGGCTTTGGTCAAAGCTAAATTGAGAAAAAATGAGCAGTGTGCAAAGGACGCAAAAGATTTTAGTGCTAAATTGAAAAGAGCGTCCAAAAAGATCACGGATGTAACTGCCACCAACCTTATTAAGGACATTCGAAAGAAGTTGACGAAAGAATGGGAACCCAAGTAATTTTTTTATTTCTTTGTAATTGTGAATGAATTTAATAAAAACAGAGTTTTAAAGCAACTAAAAAAATTTACATGAATTATGAAAATATATATTTTTTTTTTACTTTGAAGTTTCCAAATTTTATTCGTTTCAGTCCTTACACAAGCGATCTTGTGAGCTGACTTCACCATGCCATAGCGTACTCATACAATGTGATCGCGTACAGATCAGGTCCAGAGATCGAGGTCATAAATACACTCTTGCAACGTGACTTCGATAAGATTAAGCGATATTGCGATAACTGGAAGTTGAAGACGTCGGCAACCATTTTTGAACTTACGGCTTCTTCGAACTTCTCATATTAATTGATGTTAAAGCTACATTCGCGAACATACTCGTATGTAGATATAGCATATGTTATGTTACGTCTTCGCTCCCACAGAGGAAAAATGATATATTACCGAAAGTCAATAATATTAGGCACTAGGCAAATTAAACGAATAGACTCAAGGACATTTATATGTCAAGAAACGAAAATAGATGAGTGGTTGCACAGAATACAAGTCCAATTACACTAAGAATTTAGCCTCCCCATTAATTGTTGCATACCACCCAACCTTTGCGTCCAAACATCTTTCTTTCTGTCCCATTTTCCAAAAAAAAACTTAACACATACTCTTAAGTGTTAAGTTCTTTAACAAAAAAAAAACCTGTCCCTCTGGGTTGGAGTCAAAAACTTTTCAGGCTGGAACGCTCGTGTCCATGCGCTCAGAGTGAACTAGAAAGTCGCCTAAAGAAGTAGCGATTAGCAAAGGTGATTCTACGCATGATTTCCGGGCTGATATCGCTGTCGGAGATGAAAGCGGAGTCGAGCTATATAAAGTCGCTTACTACCTCAAAGTTGTAGCTGCCCATCGTGACGTTCTGTCTTCGGCATCGATGCTGTGCGTCCCTATTTATTTACAGCATATACTTTGTTTTTCTTCCGTTGACCGCTAAACCCATCTTTTCCGCTTCTGCTTCAATAGTCGCAAATGCTCCTTTAACAGCTCGCTGTGTTCTTCTTATTATGTCCATGCCATCTGCCTCCAGAGTTGACTTGGGAGTTTCGCATAGTTCTTTCAAGAATGATGCTGAAAAAATCACACGGCAACGCATCGCCTTGTTTAAGTTCTTTTCCGACATTAAAGGTCTCCTGTGTGCATTCTCTATCGTCATCTTGCAAAGCCGAATTGGCAAAGATGCCAAACTAGGCGACGCGTTGTATGTAATCACCCCTTCATTCAGACCTGTTCAAAAACTTCCAATCATTCAGACCTGTTCAAAAACTTCCAATGATTCATTATTGAATTGAAAATGTAATCTGGCAAAAATGACACGCCAGCTTAATTAAACAAAAATGACGAAGATATGCCGCCTTGAATAAGAACTCCACGCTCACGTTCTCAAATATAAAAAGAAATCTAAAAGAATTTTTTTATTTAATTAAGTTACACTGTCGGCAGATTCTAATCTTCTCAAGTTGACTCCAAAAAGATCCGAATCTCTTCCAATATTTGCATGAATATCAGCAGGTGGCCAGGCATGCAAATTCATCTACAAATCAGTCAATCGCAATCGCCATTGATTCAAAAACGTCCCAATACACAATTCGGGCGAAATACCCCCCTTGAAATGGATTGTGGCGGACGCTGCTCACCAAAGACGGACACGATCGCAATGTAAGATTCGTATCTCTCCCCCAAACGACAACATGCCAGGACGGGACTATTTAAACACGTTGAGTATTTAAATTAGCTGTCTCCAGCGCTAGTTTTTTTTGGCCACCAACCAAATAGAAATTATGCTGTACGAGTTCCAGTATTCATGAGATCCAATACACCCACCGTTGAGCAATAACAATGCAAGATCGGTAATCAGGAGGAAATGATCGACGAAGTCGTTAAGGATCACCATAATTGGATAAGGGGAGGCGGCGTTCGAATGGAAGGAAGAAACTGGATTAATTGCGTCCGCAATTTGCAACTGTCAATCATTCAATAAGCCAATTTTGGAGACCAGCGCCGATCAATCGTGTGATAAAGAGGTTTCCCTGTTTTTTGGTGTAATTGGCATGCGCTAACTTTTGTGAAAAAACGAGTTAACAGTTTACATCTTGTATTCAAACCAGCAAGTATTTGATAAAAAAAAATTGTACTTACAATGAAAACAAATGGACAGGCATTATAGCTTACCTGAAAAGAAACAATTCGATCAGCAATATGTTAATAAAATACAATGTACTCGTAAAAATAAAAATATATAAAAATAAGAAACAAATTTAAGGAAAATAAATTCTCAGAAAATTCTCAAATAGCATCTCTGGCTAGCATTCAGGTTAGACTAGTCTAAATAAAAAGATCACCACTAGCCGAAACTGAGATGGCGCAGACTAAATACAGCAAATCCGACTATTACAGGCTAGCAAACCGATCTTTGGTTTGTCATTTTCAGTTAAGCCCAGACCAATCCTATTTTTTTTTAAATCGAGTCAAAACCTATACCAAAAAGTCACCGGATGGCTTAGTCAGATATTCTCCCTGATTTGACAAGGCGTCACCAAAACATTTTGATAGATTAACCAATTAACCAAAAAAACTTGTAGTATGCAGTAGCACAAATATTGGTAATTACTGGTACTCGTATATATGTCTCAGATTGTAAAGAGACCAAGAGTAACTGCCTCTAGAAAGGAATTAGCTTTTAGGAATGCTACGGATGATACAATGAATTATAAGCGCATCATGAGCATCTGAAATATTAATTATATTCGTACTCCTGGTAGAAGTACTATATACTCGCACAAACGAATCCAAAGAATGATCGGATAAGAGCTTTCTTGGTACTGCGACCTGTAATGTTAATCAAAGATATCTTACGACAAACTTGATATCAGCAAAAACGAAACCATGACAATTCTGTTGCTCCCCAAAAAAAAAGTTTCCGGAATTACCACCGTGTGGCGCTCCCATTGTTCCGATTTGAGTTCTGTTTTTTTTTTTAAGTTGGTAAATCTGTTGTTGACATTCCCTCTAAATCTTAGCGTCATAGCTTGACATTTGCAAAAGTTACGTAGCCAAGAGTACATCATCCATCTCTGTGTTGGCAATTTTTTACAATTTTAGAAATGGATTTAAATTTGCAACAACGAACTTGTATTAAATTTTGCGTAAAAAACGGATTTAATGGTGCGCGAACGTTGGAAACGTTGGAAAAGTGTTTCGGCAACGATTCTCTAATGAAAACGGTCGTTTACCAGTGGCACGAGCGATTCAAAAGTGGTCGTGAGTCAATCGAAGATGATGAACGCAGTGGCAGACCATCAACATCGAAAACCGACGAAAACAGTGATGAAGTAAAAGAAATGTTGGTCAATAACTGCAAATTAACCATCAGAGAGATAGCGGAGGACTTGAACATTGCCTATGGATCCGTCCAAGACATTTTGGTTAATGATTTGGGTTTCCGTCTTGTAGCAGCAAAGTTGGTGCTAAAAGAGACCGGACGTCGCAAAGGAGATGATTTGCGAAGCTGAATCCGATCCCACATTCATCAAAAGGATCATTACTGGAGACGAGATGTAGGTTTATGAGTGCGACACGCAATCCAGACATCAGGGAAGTAAATGGCGTTCGCCAAATGAGCCGAGACCAAAAACACCAAGTCGTTTTCAGTCAAAAAAGAAGGCAATGCTCACGGTTTACAACGGTGTAGTGCATCATGAATTTTGCCAGAAGGCCAGGCAGTAAACAAAGAGTATTATTTGGGCGTTGTGAGACGTTCGCCGAAAGAGACCAGAATTGTGGGCAGAAAACTCGTGGATTTTGCACCATGATAACGAACCGTCGCACAGTGACATCATAATTCGTAATTTTTTGAAGAAAAATGCAACAAATACCAACCAACAGCCACTGAATTCACCTGATTTGGCTCCCTGTGACTTTTTTCTGTTCAATCGAGTTAAAAAACCACTACGAGGAACGCGTTTCAGTAGCCTAGAGGAAATAATGGAAAAATCGCAGGAAGCACTGATGGACATACCGAAAACCGAATATAAAAAATGTTTCGAGGATTGGATCAAGCGCTGGCATAAGTGTGTTGCAGTCGATAGGGATTACTTTGAAGGGGACGATATAGATTTCGATGAATACACTTGTATTTTTAATTTTCTGAATAAATTCCGGGATGGTATGTACATAAAAGTATCTGGGCTTAGCATTATCCGAAATCGCGCAAGCATTATTGAAGGATTCAAAGGATCTTCTAAAAAATAGACAAGAATTTGAGGTGTCATGCCGCTGTATGTCAGGAGATACGCTGAATAGAAACAGACATGCTTGTAATAAGAAGTTGCCATAAAAGATTGCACATGTTAGTATGTAGGTTCATGGTGGAAGACCGATCAGAAAATTATGAACTCGTCTCGTATCGTATTTAGAAACTTCAATTTTAAAATCGTTACCGGGGAGCTATGAAAAGAATCACGAAAGGGCACTACATGACCTCTTGTAGCCACCTGATTTCCCAGCTGCACAAAATCCGATGGAAAGAGCATATGGTATCCAGTCAAAAATATCAAAAAATGGTTGACTTGGCTTACTTTGGATGGCAAAAATTTCCAGCCAAATGGACTGCGAGCTAATTGATAGAAATAAAGCCATTCTAAATGGACAAATGTCGAATCTGATAATTATCTAGTAATCGCTCAGCTGTACAAAGGAGCATGGATAGTCTATAATGAGACGGGCATGAAACTCTCTCTGTGTCATCGCCTTCAAACACGTTTGGGTTACAAATAATTACTTAAAACAAACCAATTGCACTATGAAAAATGCTCTATAGGAAAGAAACGAGTAATAGAAAAGGTGCAGCAAAGAAACAGCGACAAGAATACTTGCTTAAAGCTCGGTTTGCTGATTTCGAGATCCCGTAAAAACTGACCACACTTATGACGTACCATGCCGATGATATTATTACAAATTGACACAGAGAATAGAAACACTGTCAAATCCACATAGAAGCATAAAGGTGTTCTGATTATCAAACTGTCAACCAAATTGATAATGTTGCGATCGACACAAGGAACTCTTACAAAATATATACTTCCGAACATTTCGAGGGCCAATATAGAATCATATCATAGTTGCAGTCATATTAAGTCTACCGATACCGCCACAACAACGATGAAATACTTTAAGGGGACTTAATTTTGAACGGCTGCAATCGGAACGTGTAACAAACGAGTTGTCTACAAAGCAGAGGGAAGTGTACTCGACGAGCAAAAGACCGGAAAATACAATAACAATAAGCTTCCCCTGAGAAAAACAGAGCATAGAAGAAATGAAGAGCTGTTACGCTGAGAATAATGCTCGGAAGGCTTACTAAGATATAAAAAAAACGTTCCAAGACAACAAGATGCGAACAGGGACCTGTCAAAAGCAGAAGCTTAGTATAAGAGTTACAGTCGTTAACTTACAGTCCAGTCCAATAACTTAATTAGATGCTATTGATGCCATTTTAGGCTTGGTGGATTCTCAATTGACACAGCTACGGAAAATCCTAATTAAATCTTAAGAAATAGAAATTTTTCGAAAGTGTTTGGAACTACGAGGAACTACAACACCGCAAGTCAAGCAGTCACTGGTGCGTTTGTAATAAAATTGGAATAAAAGCGTTAAAAATTACCAAGCACATCAAGATAAACCGAATTTAAAAATTGGCAGCTATGCCTTTGATGTTTGTTTTGTTTATCTCGGCTTCACGGCAACTCTACTTGCCTGAACCCCGTCAGAAACTACAATAAATACTTGCCAAGCGCTGTTTCGTTGCCCTCACAATGACAATTGCCTATCAAGGCTTGTAAAAAAAAATACCCAGACTCTGTGTAAGACCCCAACATCATCAAAATTCTGCTTTATGCCAGATACTCGTAAGCGTGGTCGTAAAGGCAGATTTTCGAATAATTTTTTATAGACTTTAGGCTTTAGAGGAGGAGATGTAACAGTGAATTCTACCAGACAAATCGACGTTGGTTTCAATTCCAACCCGGAAGGACAGGACAGGAGAAGACACTTCTCGTTCATGACCTATGATTATTGTGGTCAAAGGGAACCAACTATTAGACTAAAGCGCAAAGATTATAACGTTTTCAGATACATATCACATTAGCAAATACATAGATTGGTCAAGGCTTTGTATGAAGCTGATAACATACTAAAAAAATTGTTTCAAACAGCACCAACATATTTTCACGACCATTGCCATTGCCAATGCGGAGAACAGAAAGGCACACCTTATAGAGATCATTGGAAAAGCCAGCCGTTCGTCCATCCTTTCGAAAAGTTTAATAGACAATGAATTCTTGAAAGATTATAAAAATAAGCATTCACAATCAACTCAAAGAACGTGGTGAAAACACACGATGACGGTGTGGATATAGTGGATCCTCATAAATCTCAAATGAGAACGTCACTTCTTTACAACTTTTGATAAAATATGAGCATGTTCCGCTTGAAAGCATCCGGTGATACCCGATTTCGTTTAGTATTCCAATAAAAGATCATTTCCTAAATATAACAATCAAACTAGAGCATCGAAAGCTCTGTCTTCTTCAGCATACCAGACAACGTCGACGGCATCAACATCGGCTATGTGACTGTTTGACAACAACAGATACAAATACAGATAGTTTTTGCCCAACTGACGCAGTTAATCACTGCTTCTGATTTACTATATATGTGTCGCCCAATTTTTTATTAGATTTTATTTTTTTTTAAACAAGCTAAATCATATTCCCACTATTCACGTTGGTTTTTGATAACAATTATCAATTTACGGTTTCGAAACTGTGGCACAACGGCACGGTGGCATTGAAGCTCTCCGGTTCCCGGGTCTTGGGGGCGAGAAGCAAATAAAAATTATGTTTTATGACTAATTTGGGGAATTTATGGTGATAGTGTTGATAGTTGGAGATCGCTCGTATAACACTGATTGGTACAGAGAAAGAGTCCTAATTTACGATCAGGCTGGTGTCGAAATTATCGTATTCACGTCAAGTCTAGTTTATGGTTTCGATGTTGGTTGTAGCTGTAGCTTTAACTATTGTATTGAAATTCTTATGTACGAGTAGCTCATCATGTGGTATGTGACTACTCGTACAAGTGTGGGGAGATTACGAGTATTATAAATTCGAGGCGTTGATCTTTAATCATGTCTTACAATTGTGTCGTATTATTTTCAGTTTGCATGAGTCGTCAGCCTTTGAATGAAATCGGTAGCAGTGCATGTGATAAGAAATCGTCAACGATGACGACGATGATGCACAAAGCACAAAAGAAGTCGGATTTTTTTCAATATGATTATAAATTAAAATCTGAAATTGCTACGTTTACGTTTTCCGTAAGGGCGATCGCCTATTCCAGACCTTATAACTACAAATCAAATTAACTGAAATGTGAGCATAAAAGAAAACAAAACCCCTTCAGTTAAAAATGATTACTTAAAGCGTTTTTATTTAATCAGCAGACATATGATATCACTAGGTGAAAAATCCTACAAAGAATTGAATTGAACAAACATCTAAGCTCATTTCCAAGAAGTATTTCTAGGGAGCTGAAACATTTCGGATTTTCAACCAGATTCGGGTTTTCTACTGAAACTCGTAAACAGTGGCTAGAACATACTCGTACCTAGTCTTATATCATACATATATCTGACATTATTTAAAAGAAGTATGTTCCAATGAATTCGGATGATAAAATCCACCCTAAGCTCTCAGGTTGGCTTAAATACACTCAACCCCAGGGTTTTTAAGGAAAAGAAAATCTTAAGCATAAGACGACTAGGATAGCAAGATACCATCAGAATCTTTTCCGATTTTTAGGCTTTCTTTTAAGGTAAGGAACATTTTTCGGTACATTTTTCACCCCCAAAATATGTATATATCTATCCATGAAACGATTATCTTACATGAGGTTACATATATTACTTTGGTAGAAAGCCGCAGTGTACCAAACCAACCTAAAGATAATGTCTAAAATAAATAAATTCAGAAAAGTTTGCTTTCAAACAAGACAAATGTATACCCCTACACACAGGCGTAAGGCGTAAGTTCTAACTTCATGTGTTCGTACCTTGGTTTTGAAAACTACTCTCCTGCTACTTTCCGCAAAAAGAGGAATAGGATACCAAAACTCAAAATGTTTAGTCGCCGATGGCTCAAAGGAGGGCTTAGGGATTGGCTCCGGTATATTGTCTGAGCTACTTCTTTGCCGAGCCGGCACAAATAAATTTGTTCGTTCATAACGTGCCTACCTTGTCAGCACTTCAACCATTTACTACCAGAATGTAAGAGGACTTCGATCTAAAACCAATACTGTCCTACGTCAATCGCATTCTCTTCCCTTTGATATTTACGCCTCGACTGAAACCAATTTGATTCTCGACATAAAGAACCAGGAATTGTTCCCCTCTACTTTTAATGTTTTTCGCGACGACGATCCTACCCGCCCACATGATGATTCCCTCTGCCGAGGTGTCCTACTGGCGATCCACAACAGCCTTAACTCTACTCCCCATTACCATCTCTTCATCCTCTAAAGTCGACTTTGTCGCAATAAAAATATCACTCCCCTTCAAGTCCCTTTACGTTTTATGTTGCTACATCCTGCCAGCTCAACCTATCGAATCTTACCAACTTGTCGTCGATGCGATCGACCATCTAATTGACCTGTCTGACTCTACTAACGATATCTTTATTTTCGGTGACTTTAATCTTCCTCAGCTACAGTTCCATCAGACGATCAATCGTTCTTCATCGCTTCGAATGCCAACTCAGCTAAGGAATGTCTCTTCTTAGATCGCTTAACAGACTCAAGTCTATGCCAAGTCAGCAGTGTATCCAACTATATGGGCAGGCAATTGGACCTTATTTTCACAACAGATTCAATTAACTCCTCAGTTTCATTTTGTCCCCTATCTCTCTCAACAATCGACAACTACCCCCCTCCCCTCTTCTACTTTCATTTTTCATAACTCTTCCAAAATCAGTGACTATCTTAGCAGATCCCTCTTTAACTCTCACAACCTAAGTGTAAATGATGCCTTATCCATTTTTTATAAAGAAATATTTAATTCTTTTTGCCTTCACGTTCCGCTTTCCCGCCTTAAAACATCATCTAGTAGTCCTCCCTGGTATAATCGCAAGCTTCGTTCTTTACCAAATAAGAAAAACAAGTTATAGGCTGTTTTCCTTCGTATCATATCCCTTTCCGACTATTCCAACTATCTTGGTGCTTATCTTCATTTCACCGAACTTTACGATTCCCTTTACCAGCGTTACCTTAATAATGCACAAGTTAAGCTTATAAATGACCCTAAGTCCTTTTTCCAATTTGTTAACTACAACAACAAGTCATCAACCGATCCACTCACCATTGCCAACCTATTTGCCACCTTTTTTAAACAATCCTTCACCAACGACTCCTTTGTAACAGATCCATCCTATTTTCGTTACCTACTGAACTTCTCCAATGGCCCACTTCTCTCTCACATCTTGGACCCCTCTTATATCGAATATATGTATGTTAAATTACACCAACTCAATGACGAATCTACACCCGGTCCAGATGGCCTCCCTGCCATATTTCTTAAAAAATGCTCTTCGTCTCTTTCCCTTGCCCTTTCTAATCTCTTTCGTCTATCCCTTTCACAAGGAGAATTTCCTCAGGTTTGGGAAACCTCCTTCATAACCCCGATCCACAAAAAAGGATCAAAGAACGAAATAACTATCGTCCAATCGCTAAACTCTCCCATATACCCAAACTCCTCGAAAGTATTTTGTATGAAGCTCTAAGCTTCCAATGCAAATCACTTATTTCCCCTAGACAACATGGCTTCCTAAAGGGAATTCGTATCCTTTGCCATCTCTGCCCTAGAGAACGGCAATGAAGTCGATGTAGTTGCAACCGATTTTAGCAAAGCCTTCGATAAAATCTCTCATCGATTAATACTCTTCAAATTGTCTGCCCTCGACTTTGAACCCATACTGTTAAAATGGTTATCCTCTTACCTCGAAAACCGTTTTTACAGTGTTCGCTTTAGGTCAAAACACTCGGCTCCATTTTTGGCCACCTCTGATCTCGATAGGATCATCAAACACTCGTCCGTCTCCCTTTACGCCGACGATACCAAATTTTTCAAAACCATTTCCTCTCTCCATGACTCCTTCCTCCTTCAACAAGACCGTGATAATTTTTCGATCTGGGGCCTCAAAAATAGTTTGGAACTTAATATCGCCAAATGCCAAACCATCACCTTTTCACACAAGTGGCACCAATCTCCTCCCCGACTCTACCTTCTCCACAACCAACCTATCTCCTCAGTTAAATCTCTTCGCGACTTCGGCATTTTGTGTGATAGGGAGCTCAACTTCCGTTTACATATGGATGGGATAATTCTTAAAGCCAACTCTGGACTAGGCTTTGTAAAACGATGGTTCAAAGAATTCACCAACCCATACGTGGCCAGGTCCCTCTATATTACCTTTGTTCGCCCCCTCCTAGAGTACGCCAGTTAAGTATGGTCCCCATATCATCGGATTCATATCTCGAGAATAGAAAGCATCCAGCGCCGTTTTCTTCGATTTGCTCTTCGAGGTTTGCCCTGGGACGATCCTTTTACTCTGCCGCCCTATCAAAACCTCAACCTTATTAACCTAAAAACCCTTGAGGAACGCAGAGATGCAGCCGACCTTCTCTTCATTCATCGACTCCTTTCAGGTCACGTTGAATGCGCATCCCTTCATAAATCTATTTCCCTCAACACTAACCCTCGTAATCTACGTACCCCCCGTTAATGCCTATGATATTAGCTTTATTTAATAGATGTATACCATTAGTGTTTAGATATGATATCGGGCAAATGCGCGCCACGCTTAACTCGAATGAAGCGCAATCGTGATGTCCAATTTTCCATAATTTTATCGAGCGACTGGGGCCGTATATCAGGAAAAACACGGCGAATTTTGGCTTCCAAATCGTCTAACGTGTCTGGTTTATCGGCATAGACTAGTGACTTCACATACCCCCAAAGAAAGTAATCCAAAGGTGTGAGATCACAGGATCCTGGAGACCAGTTCACAGGTCCATTACGCGAAATTATGTGTTCAGCAAATGTTTCCCGCAATAATTGATGGTGTCGCACGCCGTGTGACATCTTGCGCCATCTTGTTGAAACCAAAGCTCAACAACGTCAATGCCATTCAACTGAGGAACGAAAAAGTCAGAAATCGTGTTTCGATAGCACTCTCCATTGAAGGCAACATTCTGGCCGGCATCGTCCTTAAGAAATATGGGCCGATCATTCCCACCAGACCATAAAGCACACCAAACAGTGAGTTTTAATGGTTGGAACGGCATCTCGACAAAGGCTTCTGGCTTTTCTTCACTCCAAATTCGGCTTGTTTACATATCCATTTAACCAAAAATGGGTCTCATCGGAGAACAACATTTCGCGTTGAAAATGAGGATCCAGCTGAATCAAGTTTTCGGCCCATTCACCGAACCTACGACGCGTATAATGGTCAAGCTTTTAAGCCAAGATCTTTCCGTAAAAGATCGCACGATGGCGAATCGACTCATTCGGATTCTCCTCAACACTGCGCTCCACAACGGCAATAACATCTACTGTTCGCAGTGTTTGTCATCTTCGAGGATGCGTATTATCCACTAGAGTGTACGTGGTGCGAAAACGATTCATAGTGTTCCGAATAACTTGCTCAGATGGACGATTATGTCGACCGTAAAATGGACGTAGAGCGCGATAAGACTGGCGAACCGAATCATGGTTTTCAAAACAAGTTTGCACAATTCTCACGCGTTGTTCTGGCGTTAATCTATTCATCGTAAAATGGCAAAACATACCACCATGATCAAAAAGTTCCCGCACCACACCACCGTCTGGCGCTCCCATTGTTCCGATTTGAGTTCTGTTTTTTTTGTTAAGTTGGTAAATCTGTTGTGGGCTATTCCTCTAAATCTTAGCATCATAACTTGACATTTGCAAAAGTTACATAGCCAAGAGTACACCTAACTCAGTGTGTGTTGGCGATTTTTTACAATTTTGGAAATGGATTTAAATTTGCAACAACGAACTTGTATTAAATTTTGCGTAAAAAACGGATTTAATGGTTCGCGAACTTTGGAAATGTTGGAAAAGTGTTTCGGCAACGATTCTCTAAAGAAAACGGTCGTTTACCAGTGGCAAAAGCAGTTCAAAAGCGGTTGTAAGTCAATCGAGATGATGAACGCAGTGGCAGACCATCGACATCGAAAACCGACGAAAACATTGATGAAGTAAAAGAAATGTTGGTCAATAACAGCAAATTAAACATCAGAGAGATAGCGGAGGACTTGAACATTGCCTATGGATCCGTCCAAGACATTTTGGTTAATGATTTTGGTTTCCGTCGTGTAGCAGCAAAGTTGGTGCCAAAAGACCTCAATTTCATGCAAAAAAGAGACCGTGTTGACGTCGCAAAAGAGATAAATTGCGAGGCTGATCCCACATTCAGCAAAAGGATCAGTACTGGAGACGAAACGTGGCCGTGGGTTTATGAGTACGACACGCAATCCAGACTTCAGGCAAGTGAATGGTGTTCATCAAATGAGCCGAGACCAAAAAAACCACGTCGTTTTCAGTCAAAAAAGAAGGTAATGCTCACGGTTTTCATGGATTACAACGGTGTAGTGCATCATGAATTTTTGCCAGAAGGCCAGACAGTACTCGTAAAAAAAGAGTATTATTTGGGGGTGCGACGCACTGTCGCACAGTGCCATCATTATTCGTAATTCGTATGACGAAAAATGCAAGAAATACCATCCAACAGCCACCAAATTCACCTGATTTGGCTCCCTGTGACTTCTTTCTGTTCAATCGGGTTAAAAAAACACTACTGGGAACTGAAACGCAGCCGAGAGGAAGTAATGAAAAAATCGCAGGAAGCACTGGTGGACATACCGAAGACCGAATATAAAAAATGTTTCGAGGATTGGATCAAGCGCTGACATAAGTGTGTTGCAGTCGATGGGGATTACTTTGAAGGGGACAATATAGATTTAGATGAATAAACTTGTATTTTTAATTTTTGATCAAGGTGGTATATATAATATTTCATGAGAAATGAGTCCGAAGCACAAGTTACTGTCAATACATACCGGTACAATGCGATGATCAACTATTATTTGTTCCCAAATTTGTGTGACATCAATGTGGAAGAACGGTGGCTGCAACGGGATGGGGCTCCACCCCATACTACCAACGAAAACAACGCTTTATTGAAAACAAGATTTGGTAATAGAGCCATTTTAAGAAAACGAACCGTGAATGGCCCAGCAAGATCGTGCGATTTGACGCCATTGGATTATTTTCTGTAAGGCTAGTTTATGCCGATAAACCAGTTACGATTGACGCTTTAGAGCAACAGAGCTCTATGGCAGATGTCTGCTGAATAGACAAAGCACGTAGTCCACAATTTCAGTTAAGTGTAAATATCCCGATAACTTCACCCCACAACCCACAACAATGATAGTCGATAAATTTTTCCATTAATAGCTCATTATTCAATTGAACTTACAACTCATCTCTCATTTGGAGTCAATACTTCATACTTCGATTGCGTCGATTTGACCAAGTACCGTAAGTGATGACATTAATTGGGCCATTAAGTCCAATCGGTTAAGCTAATTGTTTTCTACATACTAAATTTGAGCAAATATTGTAAATGCTCGCTCTTTAGCAGCGCAAAATGTTAAAATCCCAGAAGTGGCACTTGACTTTGTAGAAAAAAATTAATTTCTGAACGCCGGAATTAACCGACAGAAAGGTATTCGACTTAATTGTGATTAATGGACCGCTGAAATGGGAGCCGATTAAAAATGCTAACACGGTTTGCTCATTAGCAGCTACAAACCAGTTAGTGGTGTACAAAAAAGGATTAGAATCACTTTGTACTTGGTATTCGAATGTTCGGAAAAATATTGTATTCGGTATTAACACCCACTTATCTAGGTATGCTCTGAGCTACTTATGCTCGTACATACATACTCGTATGTGCGTCCTCAAAAGTTCAATTGGAAAATGTTCTGGTACAAGTACCTCACGGCCCGTCAATGCATAAGTAATGGGCTCATATGAGTGGTGGTGGATCTATGCACGTATCCCACCCAGAAGAGAATTTGTATGTACTGAACCTCACAGCGGTGTGTACTCGTACCCTATAGCTCTCGACTTTCAAGATGATGCTATACAGATAGTAGATACAGATACTGACAGTCGTACTCATACATATTGACGATTGATTAATACGTTTTGTAAGTTTTATGGGCGCCCGGTCCATTGGAGCATGTCTATGCTGCATTCAACAAGAAGTAGAAACAAAAAAAAAACTTCAAACCGCTGTCTCGATTTGTATCTAGTTTGGGGTTTTTGTCAATTGAATGGATAAGCGCGATCATTGTCGACAAAATTAAATGATCGCGTTTGTGGCGCTTTGTGTGCGTACGGAAGTCGTAAAAGTTTACTAATTTAGAACAATGTTGACATTAGGCGGACGTTAGTGCACAACGATTTAGAATGTCGGTGAAAATTTGGTCGGTTGTCGATTGAATAATTGGGCTATGACCTAATCGGTGATTTTTATATTTGTTTGGTGATCTGTGAAGTTTTTCGCATGATGGGAACATTGTCAAAACAACACTAAGATTGAACGCTCGACTTAATGTTCCGAAAAGTGTGAACGAATTTGGATTGGAGTCGGGTTGTAAAAAGGTGTGGGAAAAGATAGCATTGTATGATCGTTAGTTTTTGACAAAAAAAAAAAAATAAAAAATCTCCGAGGGTGCGGTTTAATGCAAACAACATCCATATTAGATAGAAGAAATAAGTTGATTTCTCAAACTCTTAATAGAACTGACATTAAGAAAGCAATCCTTTAAATACACTCAGCACTTCGATGAAAGAAAAGATTTTTGCGCTTTTCTATGTTTTGTCGAAGGGTTGGCCACAAGGCTATAACAAAAGTCTTTGAAACCCCGTGTTCAGTTGTATTCCGAAAGAAATCTTAAGTTATTACATACCACTTCAGCATTTCGAGAACACTATCAAAATTTATTGGGAATAAGTGGAAGATCCCAGCCAGAATTCGTCCAAATTAACACGTATTACGAATAAAGAGCGAACTAAACCTTTACCGAATCTACTTCAATGTTGCTAATAAAACAAACCTACATCGCCAAGGAAAAGAGACCTCGGACAATAGATAGCGTGCCTTCCTATAAATTGTCTGGTCTAGGTATAATGTTTAAAAAATACTACAAAACGATTTTAAGCCTCGATTAAGTTTAAAAATTTGATTTCTACCTACTCAGCTGCTGGCGTCATACGTTTTGGAAGTGCCTGGTAATGCTCACGTACACAAAAATTCATAGCTGCGCTCAATTTCTTAATCACAACACGCATGTATAAAAGAGAGATCGACCGACGGATGTAATTCATTTTTAGTCATTGAAAACGATTTCAACCACCCACACACTGAATCAATTCATTAAGCTTTTTTGGATTTCGACGGAAAAGAGATCTTAAGCCATTGCCTCCTATTAATGTGTTCACTAGCTAAATGATTTGGACACATCTACATTACATCCTCTTACAATTATAGCTGCATCCTAACCAAGAGAGAATGGACGGATAATCGACAACCGACGACCAGTGAATCATTAGAATTAAAAAGTCAGAGCAGCTGAACAACCGACATCAAATCGGACCTAACTGCCACACATGCTCGTACTTGTTTCAGCGAATATGTATCACAATTCAGGATCTATTAGTGTAAGTTCACTAACAGAACCGAAACCTTCGTTACACAAAATACATGGAACATCGGCAAAAGTTCAAACACTGCTGTAACCACAATATCCTCCACAGACTTCTTCGATGGACTCAGCTTATCAAACTCAAGTCTTTCTGCAAGCGTGTTCCCAAATATTGTCCCATCCCCAACTTCATTTTCTTCAAGTCCACCAAGATATCAATTTCTCTACACGCAACACCCCACACCGGACTATTATGGAATCATGAGTATGTCAGTTAGGCATGGACCTCAAACTTATGTACGAAGGTTGGCTGAAATGTTTCCGACCGAACAATGATACAAGACATTTTTTCTCAATTTTTTTTTTTATTTTTCTACATAGTCTCCTTGTAACTCTACACACTTCTCCCAGTCATGCTCCCATCTCTCTAACCCGTCCAAATAGTACTTGGCGTTTTTCTCTGCAAAATAATTATTCACGAAGGTGATTGTCTCCTCATTTGACGAGAATCTCTGTCCTCCGAGCGCAGTTTTTAGATGAGGGAACAAAAAGAAATCGCTTGGGGCTAGATCTGGTGAATAAGGCAGATGGTCAAGAAGTTTAAGCCGTAATTCATGGATTTTCGCCATGGCAACCGCTGAGGTGTGAGACGGCGTGTTGTCTTGGTGAAACAGGATCTCCTTTTTCCGCAATTTCTGCCTTCAGCTTGGCAAGTAATGACGCGTGGTATGCTCCTGTAATGGTTTTTCCTTTCTGAAGATATTCGATTAAGATAACTCCTTTACTATCCCGAAAAACAGTCGCCATCACTTTCCCAGCCGAAAAATCAGTTTTTGCTTTTTTTAGAGCCGGTTCGCCCTTTGCAGTCCACTGTTTTAACTGAATTTTTGTTTCGGGCGTATAATGGTGTATCCAAGCTTCATCTACAGTAATTAATCGGCGCCAAAACTAGGATTTATTGCGCCTAAACTGTGCCAACAGAGCGTTGGAAATGATGTTAATTCGAACACGTTCTTGGTCTAACGTAAGCAAACGCGGCACCCAAGGCGCGAACAGCTTTCTCATGCCTAAATCTTCATTTAATACCTATGTAACAAACATGTTCTTTGGACATTTTTATGACCTCTACTATCTCTTTCACTTTAATTCGGCGGTCGTCTAACACTATTTGGTGAACTTTAGCAATGTTATCGTCAGTGGTTGCAGTTTTTGGACGTCCTGAACGTTCATCATCCCCCAAGCTGGTCAAAATTTCACTGTGGTAAATGATGCTGCAGAGTCGCCATACACAGAGTCCATCTCATTTTTGATTTGCGTAGTCGTATTGCCTTCGAAAACAAGAATTTAATAACAGCTCGATACTCAATTTTTTCCATTTTCACAAAAAACACTCACATCGACTCACTTAAACGACTGTCATCTAAAAACTGCGCTCCAAAATGACTGAAACTTCGGTAAGTAACTGTCAAAAGATGCACAACTAGCATTCACTAGCTTTTATTGACGAGTGCCGCTATCTTTACGTTGTGGTCCGAAACTTTTCAGACAACCCTCGTATATGGCTTCAGAAACGCATTCGACGACATTTAGTTTCAAACTAAATTGCAAAGAAAAAGCGTCCGTTGCATTTGTTCTACTATAATTGTACCAATGAAATGTTTGGCTTACCTCCAATTTATTTTTTATTATTTTAAAGCGTTTATTTAGCTATTTATTGCTATTAATACATACTCGTACATTAATACATCAAAAATTCGTTATTTGGTTCATTTTAACAAACGAATTAACCTAATATTTAAATCGTACTAAGTTTGTTTCTGTTTTTATATATGTAGGTAGTTCGTTATAAATCTTAAGTCCCTTATAAAATAGCATATTTTGTGATTTTCTGTTTCTAAAAAATTGTAAATTAAAATTGTTGTTACCTCTTAAATTACTTATATGGCTGTACATCGATTCTCATTGAAAGTTTCCTACATATATATATTGGCATTAAATTGATTTTAATTTTAAATATAAATATAATGTGTGTCACTATTCTTTGTTTTACATTAAGCCATCTTAGAGCTGCAAGCATATAATTAATACTGGTGTATCTATTACATTTCAGTATACAGCGGATTTGCTTTATTTTGTAATTTTTGCATTTTGTCAAACACTTCGGCTGATCCCAAAAACAACACAGTTACACAATATTCAAAATGAGGTCTTATAATACAATTATACATTTTTATAGCAGTTATTGTACATACATCCTTTCTTATTCTTATAAAGAACCCAATTTTCTTTGCAATTTTATTACATACATACACAAAATGAGACTTAAATTTAAATTGCAATCGATTATTACACCTAGATGCTTAATTTTTTTTACACACTCAAAACCATTAAAACTATCACATGGCCAAATATCGTTAAGGAACATAACTTTAGTTTTGTCAACATTTAATTTAAGCTTATTCATGTCAAGGTACTTTCTTATATATTAATCTTCTTTAAGTTTGGCTTTACAATTAACAACATCATTTTCAGATACGAATAGTACTATAGACCATCGTCCGTAAATAATTGTAACTCCCCATATTTAATTACTTTCTACATATCATTTACATACAACAAAAATAGCAAGGGACCGAGGACTGATCCTTGTGGGGCTCCCAGATCACTCCCAGATCACTCCCAGATCACTTTACTACCTGTTTTCTGTCGCATAAGTAAGATTTGAACCAATTGAATTCCTCATTTCTCACACCTTTCTTCGTGGTTTTTGTAGTAGGATGTCTCTATCCACTATCTCGAGCGCCCTCTTCAAATCTAAAAAAACTGCAGCCACTTTCTTGTTATTATGTACATCCTCCTTCCACTTTGCAATGACATAATTTATAGCAGTTTCACAAGAGTGTTTTTGCCTGAACCCGGATTCTTGTTCACTGCACTGTCTTTTCTAGGATTTTTTCATATATTTACCGGTCTGAGCTCTTCACATTTATATGTATTTGCAATATTCTGTACTGGCACGATAACGGATGTCTTCCAGCTATCTGGGAATATACCCCTTGTTAAAGACGTATTTATGATTTTAAGCAATGCCAGCCGTAATACATTAAAACCGTCTTTGATTATATTTTTATTAATACCATGAAAAACTTTCTTCAATTTCCTTAAATTTATACACATTATGCCTGTTCTCTAATTCATTTGCAAACGGTATGTTAACTATGAAACTATTAATATCTTTTACACTTTTAATGAAAAACTCGTTGAATTTCTTTGCAATAGCTTTGTTGCAATTTATCTTGTTGCCTCTAAACTCTATCACATTATTTTCCACTTTCACAATCTTTGAGCACTAGACTTTTAATTGTTCTCCACATTGTTTTTTGATCACTGGCGTTATTAATCTTGTTTTTGATATATGTATTCACTCTTTGCTTTGCTTAATAAAGTTCTGTACGTATTCCTTGCTCTTCTACATACATAAATTCCAATCTTCCTCCAGTCTTGTATGTATGAATTTAAAATATGTTTCCACTTTTCGCCTTCTCATAGTTCTTAAACTACTCGTATACCATGCATTCTGGTTTGTTAATTTTACTTGTTTTACCACTAATAACTCGTTCATGACCCTAATTAATTCATTTTCAAAAATCTTGTGTATTGTGTCAACATTTGTTCCCTCATAAATTCCACTTATATCACTTCGAGCAATTGAACGTTCAAATTTGCTTTTATTGTATTTAAGAATTTTTATGTATTTAGTTCTTTCATTTGATTGTTTTAACTTTGTCTTTATTTGTATCACCAGAGTTTCGTGGTCACTTAGTTTTAAGAATCTATCAACTTTTGCTACCGTGTCTTGAATGTTCGAAATTACGTAATCTATTAACGGACTAATGTTGGATTTTATTCTTGTTGGTTCATTCACTAATTGTTTAGACATATTTTCGTCTAAAATCTCTTCCACTTTCTTCATCAGGACCGAACGTGGACGAAAACAACACGTTTGCCATATTCTCGGATATATAACGACTCTATGGCACACCGGTGAACGTCCATTTTTATGTTCAACGTATGGTAAACGATTTTCTCGTTCGGACGAATTACAAGGCCATGGACATACTCACACTAACTATCGTCCATATACATACGAGCAGTATGTATGAGAAGTGATCTTCTCAGTAAGGACAAGAAAACACATTTCAAGCACAAAAAAAAGAGGAAAAAAACCAATCGCAACTGAAGACAAAAGTACCTTAAAAACGACAGATAACGATGGTTCATTGGCAAGCCCTGGCAAGATGGTTCCTTCAACTTCAGCTGCCTTATCAGAAACGATGTTAAGGATCGAATTAACTCCAATTACAAGTTCTCCCGAAGTTCCATCTGGGTATAATCCCTATCAGAATTTTTATCAAGACTCATCATTGTTTCCACATCATCAATAAATTGCAGACTTAAATGCTCTCAATCAGCAAGCTATTTCGTTTTTTGTTTTTTTTTTTATTCTTAGTTCCTTAGGGAACATTATTAAAAAATTTAAAATAACATTATAAAAAAAGAAAAAGAATGAGAATAAGTAGTGACACTCATATTCAATTGTAAAATAAAATAGTAGCAATGTCACTTCATAGCAAAAATTAAAACTAAAAAAAGTTAAGAAATGTTATAAAAAGTTACAAAAAGTGGGGTATTCAGTATTAATTTGTAAATTATTTTAAGTATTCAAAATTAAATAACATACGGAAACAAATTTTTGATTTCTTCCTGGTCAAATGTAAGAAGCCAGTTCTTAATCTTTTTAAAAAAAATTGGTTAGGAGAATTATAAGTATTTATATCTTCTGGAAGTCTGTTAAACAGTTTGCAGGCCACAACAATGAAAAAGTTTTTGTATAAAGTTGTTCGGAACAACGGCACTGGAATAGAATTGTTAGAACCGCTTCGTAAGTTATATATATTTGAAATCGGACTTTGCATGTAACCACTTATTTAAAAAAAAAAATTGTGGATACTTTATAGTAATACAAATGTTTAAGTGGTTGTTCAATGTTCTGAAAAAGATCCTAGATCGTGCCAAACGATTTGCCCCACAAATCTATCTAATAGTAGTGGATCTACGAGGGGCGTTCAACATATTCTCGATATCGGGGTGAAGCTGTGGTTGTATATATAAATTGACTTATTTATCAAGTAATACTATTATTTTAAGGCATTCATGTAAAATTTCATATAAATGTGATTATTAATTCGCGTTTTATCTCTAGTTACACAGAATCATAATGGCAACTGAGACGATTATGGTGAAAATTGAGCATCGCGCTGTAATTAAATTTCTCACTAAGCAAGGAAAAAGTCAAAAAACTATTCATGAAGAGATGATGGCTGTTTACCAGGGTTCCGCACCTTCATTATCAACTGTGCAAAAGTGGTCAAGTGAGTTCAAGAGAGGCAGAGAGAGCATTGAGGACGACCCCCGCTCCGGCGCCCCGGCTACTGCTTGTACGGGAGAAAGCATCAAAGAAGTTGAAAAACTTGTTCTTGAGGATGCCCGAATAAAGGTGAAAATGATGGCAGAGATCACCAAGCTTTCAATTGGTACCATTCACACCATTCTTCATGACCATCTTAACCTTTCAAAGGTCAGTGCAAGGTGGGTGCCACGAATGCTCACAGCGCCTCAGATAAAAAGTGAGAATCGCATGCTGTAGAGAGCTTTTGGAGATGTGTAGTGAGAACACGGACGGTGTTATGGATCGAATTGTTACTGGGGACGAAACATGGGTCCACCACTATGACCCTGAAAGCAAACAAGAGTCCATGCAGTGGCATAAAAAAGGAACAGACCCCCCGAAGAAGCTCAAAGTCACTCCGTCTGCCCGAAAGCTCATGGCCACAGTTTTTTGGGACTCAAAGGGAATCTTGCTCATTGAGTACAAAAAAAAAGGTGAAACCATCAACGCCACATCCTACGCTTCCACTTTGCATAATTTGCGGGAGGAAATTAAAAAGAAAAGACGGGGTAAACTCGCAGCGGGTGTGTTGCTTCTTCATGACAGCGCTCTTGTTCACACGGCGCGAGTTTCCAAGGCTGCTGCACGAGATTGTGGTTTCGAAGAAATCCAACACCCACCCTATAGTCCAGCCCTTCCTGTTTCCGGATTTGAAAAAATGTCTTCGTGGAAAAAGATTTTCGGATGATGAAGAACTCAAGTCGGTATTTTGCAGAGAAAGAGGAAATTTATTTTTTTGAGGGTTTAAAAAAGCTTATCTCAAGATGTAACAAAAGCATTGATGTTAGGGGAGATTATATTGAAAAATAAAGACAATTTAAATTGAATTCGCATTTTCCTTCATATCGATACCGAGAATATATTGAACGCTTCTCGTATAATTTATTTCGTGCGGTTTTTTTTTTCAAAATTTGAACGTTTATTTAAGAAAAACATGTACAATAGTATTATTCAAAGTATTGCCCATCTGAAGCTATGACTTTTTCAAATCTCTCTGGCAATTTGTGGATCCCATCCCAAAAGAACTGCGCCGGCTTGGCAACCAAAAATGAATCAAGCCAATTTTTGATATTCTGCTCTGATGTGAACCGTATTTCAGTGAGGGCGTTCTGTATCGACCGGAACAAATGGTAGTCAGAAGGGGCAAGGTCTGGGCTATAAGGCGGGTGGGGTAAGACTTCCCATCCACTGTTTTCCAAATAGTTCTTAACCGGAATAGCAACGTGGGGCCAAGTGTTGTCATGATGGAAAATTATTGCCTCGTGTCTGGTCGCATATTCCGGGCGTTTTTCGGCCACTGCTCTCTTCAAACGGATTAATTGTGTTCGGTAGCGTTGCGCACTTAAGCTCCTAACTTGTTTTAAGTTTGATTCTCTTGAGTAAGTAATTATTAATCCAAGGTTTTAATTTGCACTCTGATTTCTTGGGTACAACAGTGTAAGTAAAATTTTTTACATAGTTTTGAAATTTATTTAGGAAGAAATCATAAGCCTTCGATGCATCACTTTCAAAATAAATTTCCTCCCGATTTTCTGATTGTAGTTCAATGTTTAGTAAGTAAAAATTTATCTTTGGAACGTTAGCTGAAGATTTATTTTTAATAGGCTTAGCACGCTTAATTTCATTTAACCATATACCAGTCATACAATGATCTGTTATACTTAGATCGAAGTTGACACCAGAACTCTGATTTAGGGATAGTTTTGAAAAACTTCCAAATACATGGTCAATGCATGTACTGGAAACAGGTCTCCTAGAAATCTCATTCAAAAAGGAATATAGGCCGTTTTGAGCCATTATTGCAAGGTGAAAGTCAGCAAAAGTGCTTGATGTTAAAATGTCAATATTAAGGTATCCTAAAAGAATAAGGTTAGCTGTCTTTTCATTATCAAGAAATTTTGAGAATTCATTTATAAACACTTTTATACCATGAAAGGATACACCCTGAATGACTCGACCTGTGTTGAAAAATTTTTATCCGCGATGGATTACAAACGTAATAGTGTGACTGCTTTATATTTGGCTGGAAAACCACAAGTAGCTATCGTTAGAGCCCTCCAGCACCCCAACGTGAATAAATCATTTGTGTCTCGATCCATAGCTCGTTACCGTGATACTGGCAGCGTTGCAAAACGCCATGGAGGTCGTCATAAAAAAACACCAACATCGGCAAGTGAAGGCTCGAATTGAGCGAAATCTGCGTCGAAGTAGAAGAAAAATGGCTCGTGAGCTAAACATATCGTTGGAACGGACGCAACACACACTGAAAAATGAGCTTGGGCTCCAGCCATTGAAGTTCCAAAAAGCATACGATCTTACACCGCAACAAAAAAAAGTTTGAGTCGAAAGAGCGAAGGAGTTGCTACGCTCGCACGAAAGTGGTGAGTTGCCGAATTTGGTTTTTTCCGATGAGTCGCCATTTGTTGTCGAGCAATATGTCAACAAACAAAATGACCGAGTTTACTTGCCAGAGAGGTCCTTCGAAAATTTACACCTTCGGACGGCCAGCACAAAGCAGGCAGCACCGATGGTGATGGTGTGGGCCACCATAACTGCCGATGGTGGCTCTCCGCTCGTATTTTTGAACCGTGGAGTCAAAATTAATGCGATCGTATACCGTGAAACTGTCTTAGAGGCAGTATTGAAGCCTTGGGCAAACAATCATTTCGGTCGGAGACCGCGGACATTTCAACAAGACTCGGCACCGTCTCACAAAGCGCGCGTCAACCAAGATTGGTTAAAAAACAATGTTCCACACTTCACTTCTTCGACACAATGGATTGCAAATTCTCCGGATACTAATCCGTTGGATTTCTCTGTCTGCGGTATTTTGAAGGCGAAGGTTGGCACTAAAAAATACCAAAGTTTGGACCACCTCAAACCAATACTTCGCCGGGAATGGGCCAAAATACCGCAGAGCCACTTGCGTGCAGCGTGCGATGCTTTCTTCGGCCGTCTCAAGGCCATTATTCGCGCCAAAGGTGGACATATTGAAAACTACTGATACAATTTGAAAACTAATGTATTTTCCAACATTTTTTGCTTTGGCACAATAAAATTTATCAAAAAATAAAAAAATTATAGCATTTTAAAAAGTTGGAGTTCGAGTAAGTCACCCTGTAGTCTATACCACCTTGATCAAAAAGTTCCCGATTACGCCACCGTCTGGCGCTCCCATTGTTCCGATTTGAGTTCTGTTTTTTTTTGTTAAGTTGGTAAATCTGTTGTGGGCAATTCCTCTAAATCTTAGCATCATAACTTGACATTTGTAAAAGTTACATAGCCAAGAGTACATCTAACTCAGTGTGTGTTGGCGATTTTTTACAATTTTAGAAATGGATTTAAATTTGCAACAAGGAACTTGTATTAAATTTTGCGTAAAAAACGGATTTAATGGTGCGCGAACTTTGAAAATGTTGGAAAAGTGTTTCGGCAACGATTCTCTAAAGAAAACGGTCGTTTACCAGTGGCACGAGCGGTTCAAAAGCGGTTGTGAGTCAATCGAAGATGATGAACGCATTGGCAGACCATCGACATCGAAAACCGACGAAAATGATGAAGTAAAAGAAATGTTGGTCAATAACAGCAAATTAACCATCAGAGAGATAGCGGAGGACTTGAACATTGCCTATCGATCTGTCCAAGACATTTTGGTTAATGATTTTGGTTTCCGTCTTGTAGCAGCAAAGTTGATGCCAAAAGACCTAAATTTCAAGCAAAAAAGAGACCGTGTTGACGTCGCAAAAGAGATAAATTGCGAGGCTGATCCTACATTCAGCAAAAGGATCATTACTGGAGACGAGACGTGGGTTTATGAGTACGACACGCAATTTAGACATCAGGCAAGTGAATGGCGTTCACCAAATGAGCCAAGATCAAAAAAATCACGTCTTTTTCAGTCAAAAAAGAAGGAAATGCTCACGGTTTTCATGGATTACAACGGTGTAGTGCATCATGAATTTTTGTCAGAAGGTCAAGCAATTCGTCGAAAGAGATCAGAATTGTGGGCAGAAAACTCGTGGATTTTGCACCATGATAACGCACCGTCGCACAGTGTCATCATTATCCGTAATTTTTTGACGAAAAATGCAACAAATACCAACCAACAGCTACTGAATTCACCTGATTTGGCTCCCTGTGACTTTTTTCTGTTAAATCGAGTTAAAAAAACCATTACGGGGAAAGCGTTTCAGCAGCCAAAAGGAAGTAATGGAAAAATCGCAGGAAGCACTAGTGGACATACCGGAAACCGAATATAAGGATTGGATCAAGCGCTGGCATACGTGTGTTGCAGTCGATGGGGATTACTCTGAATATAGATTTAGATGAATAAACTTGTATTTTTAATTTTCTGAATACATTCCGGGAATGGTTAAGGTAGTATATACAAAAAAATTTAAATCTTTCATTACAATAATTAAAAGAAGTTTCGCTTAAATCGGCGCTTAAAAATTCCAAATTTCTAACTTCATAATTACCAAGTAATAAGTCTTCACGAACAAAAACTCCTACACCTCCAGCAGCATACGTTTCATTGGGGTTCGCAAAAAATTCATAACCCGGAAATCGATAATTATTTTTTACGACATTATATAGATCCAAATTTCACTAAGAAATATTAGATCAGGCAGTATCGCAAAGGCTTCGAGGTTACACACAAGGAGATCAAAATTTTGCCGCAAACTCCGTATGTTTTGATGCACAATAAAAAAATAGTTTTCGTTTTTGGGTTCTATGAATACGAGGGAAGCAACAATAGCAGCGACATCATATACATCACTTCAACGTATGCAATATGTCTCCCTTTAAGCAATGAGTCACTCAGCTACAACTATGCTTCCTATCCTGACCTCATTTCCAATGGAATAACGGGAGCACCTTCATCAGCAGCAGCTAATTATCATGTTTCCATTCATCCATACCCATACTTATCAAAATAAAACTTTCCTTATACTCGTAATCTTCTTAATGTTTCCATATTTACAGCTAAGTCTTCCTTATTAACAATAAGTAATATTTTGAACAAAACACATCCGTACATATATTTAATCATTATATTAGATCTTGTCTTATTTCAAAAAATTACAACAATTAAATATGTAAATTATAATTCGTTAGTAAATATTTTATTAAAACGTTAATACATTTATAATTTGAATTTTAAAAAAATTTACAGAAATGATTGACTTGTACGAGTAGTCTTTGAAAGTGAACTTCGATTCCCCCGACTTGTATCATGTCTTTGATCCGCCAGTAAACAAGGCTAATTCGTTCTCGTTGGTGACTGTCGGAAAATCTGAGACTTAATTCTTTGTCCAAATTGATAATGAGAGGCAGGTAACTGCACACTATCTGAATAGGATAGACACATGACACTGATGGCCACAATTTTAGAGTTAATACAGTTTCTGATATCTTTGTTGAGTTGAATGTGGGAAATGTTAGTGCATTTTCAAACCAGATCTGATCACAGTGGCTTATTTATTTACAGGTAATAGTTCTATTGGCTGTTTCGCTTATTGTTGCAAGATATTTTTCCGAATCCGGAATGGATGTTTTCGAAATCTAATCCAGCACAACTCGCCAAACAAGTGGTGAGAGGGAACGCCGAGTTTAAGTGCACCACTATTGACTGTTTTTCTAAGCCTCACATCATTTCCAAACGTAGATTTCATATATGCGTTTGAGATCTGCGCAGATTGCTCATGATAGCATCAGAGAGACGATTTTCAGTTTTCTTTTTATAATATTCTTTTTATACATACGGTATATCACGTTCCTGATATATGTACATATACGAGTATCTAATAAGCATTTTAATGTTTTGATCAAAAATTACGACACAGAGATAGGCACGGAGTATTTTTGAAGGGTTGTGACTAGCTTTTACTTAGAACGTAGTCCAGCTTCAGATAGGCTGCCTGTGGAGAATGGTTGAGCAATAGAATATTATTTTCTGGTGACTTTTTCAGCATCATGGGCTGAAAATTATTCATCCCTGCTGATTCATAGGCTAAACAAAATGTTAGACTTTATGTATTTTGTCTTTTCTACAGTCGGGAGACTTCCGAAAAGTCATTACACCCAGAGAGACTACATTTGTTAAGATATACATACATACACACATATGTACAGCGTCTCTTTATGGGAATTTATCCAGATGCATTCCCATATACGGTATTATTTGAGATTTGGAAGAGTTTCATTTGATGGCTAAATTACAATGTGTTCAAACTAGTGTTATAGGTATATACAATGGACGTTGTTTAATCATGCTCGACCAAGGATCGCAAAGTGCTTATATCTTTCACATTTGTATCACACGAGTTACATATGTGCAAACACCAGCACCATTGCCAGCACCAGGCGATGAATTTGACACGTTTATCCGGTCGATTACAAAAAAATAATTAATTATTTCACAATTTCCTGGAAACACCTCAATTCGGTCGGTGTATTCCCAGAAAATATGTGCAATTGCAAAATCGCTGACATAACGTCTGCCGATTAACAACCCAGAAAATTGAATGTAATAAATAGAGGCGAACTACACGAAATGTGTGTAGTATCCCGTGTTAAGTCTTACAATAAGTTTTTCTTTTTTTTTGATAATAAACGTTCCTAGTTACCAGTGATTTTGTTGTTTTTTTTTTATAATCCGCTCTAACCCCGTTTATGTTATTGGCGCAGTCGGTAGGATTCTTATAAAATAAGAGTCCAGCGAAACGAATTTACGTCGTGTGAAATTAATTAAATATAAGTGTTCCTAAATGAAACATTTCAATTAATAAACACGTTACCCAGTGAAAATTCGAATTAAAATTTGCAATACATACCATAAAATCGACAAAGATTAGTGTGTGTACCTAAAAGCAAAAGAAAAATCACAAGTGAAGTGCAAAAACAGAAGTCTATGAAAAGACATCAAATACACGATAACAACAGGAACATGGAAAATCAAAATCAACTTATTGCTGAATTAGAGCTAAGAACTCAGCAGCTAGAACAAGTAAGGTCAGCGTACGTACAACTCCAACAACGAGAAAACCGAGAGGAAAGGGAAAGGATTTTAAAAGATGTCCGTTACATGTCAATATTCACCGGACAAGGAGATGTTACGATCAACTCATTCTTCAGTTGCGTAGAATACTACCTCAATCAAGTAGAAGATCCAGAACTAAGGAAGATTGTAGTGAGAGCTGTTTTCCACGAGAAGATTCAAGGTGAAGCAAAGAACGCCGTGATCAACACACCAGAGACTGACAATTGGACTACCATCAAGGAAACATTGAAGCTTAGATACAAACCGGACACAGAGCCGCACGAAATATACAAAAGAATTACAAATTTAAAGGTCAATACGGTAAGCGAATTAGCAGTAGAATTGCAAAGTATTAAATATAAAACTGACGAACTTATTGTATATTATAAAGACGAAAACTATATAGACTTAAGCAATATTGGTGTAATATTAATAAATACCGCTAAAGAAATAGCGCAAGGCACATTATTAGACAGGATATATGAAGAAAACGATTTAAGCAAAATAATCTCAGTAATGAGAAAGAGAAGATTCGAGGATTCCTGCATTAGGCCGGAATTTAGAAGAGTAGTTAGGCCAAAGACAATTGTTCCACCAGAAAAGCAAAGAAGACCAAATTATGCTGATGAGTATCATAAAAGATCAGGACAGCATCGACAAAATAATCAGGGCCAACAAAGACATTTTTCAGGACAGTTCAGGCAGAATAACTATCAGGGACAGCAACGAAACCACTCGGGTCAGTATAGGCAAAATGATTATCAGGGACAACAAAGGAACTTGTCAGGGCAGCATAGGCAGCCTGATAGACAAAATCCACCAGCAGAAAACATGGAGGTTGATAATATTCAGGGAAACAACGATAGGAGACAGATAAATAACTCCCAAGGTCAAAACCCAAATTCAGGACACTTCAGATCATCTCCGGGCCAAAATAGCCATCAACAGGAGAGATCTGGACAAAGAATGGTAATGCCTCAGGAAATAAGTAACGAAAATGTAAGAAATCAAAACGAACAATGTCCCGCGTTTTTTATGAACTAGCCTCGGACGAATTACCACAAATTAGGATAACTATTTGCTCAAAAAACTTTATAGCATTAGTAGATACGGGCTCAACCCTAAGTATAGCAGACGATAGGTTGAATGAATTTGAAAAATTCCGTATTGAGCCAATTCGCTTTACTACAGTAACAGGTAGGGACACAATATCGTATGAAATACATACACCTGTACCAGAAGAATTCAAAGCGTCACCCAACACCCTTATTAGATGGAAAGTCAAAAGACTTTGCAATAGAGGATATCAGTTTATAATTGGTATGGATTTACTAAACAAATTAAACACCTTAATAAACTTCGAAGAAGGAAATATTTATCTAAACAATCAGTGCTTAAAGTTCACTAACCCCCCATATGTATTAAATCAAATATGTTCCCTAGAAACTACTGATACTAGCATCAATCATATAAAATTAGATCATCTTAACAAAGAAGAACGCCAAGAAGTAGATAACCTGTTAAACAGATTTGGTAATCTATTCTTCAAAGAAGGTGACAAATTATCAAGTACCCCAGAAATTGAGCATGAAATTGTTACAACCACTGATCAACAAGTGAACGCTAAATTATACAGATACCCCCCTATGCATGACGAAGAAGTAAAACGTCAAATTATAGAAATGGAATCTCAGGGAATTATTCGAAAGAGTAATTCTAAATACTCGAGTCCACTTATAGTTGTTCCAAAGAAAATGGACAACTCAGGGAAAAAGAAATTTCGTATCGTAATCGATTATCGAAAGTTGAACGAAATCACAGTTGACGACAAATTCCCTTTGCCAAATATTGATTCAATATTAGACAAACTTGGGAAATCACAATACTTCACCACAATAGATCTTGCCAAAGGATATCACCAGATATTAATCAAAGAAGAAGATCGCAAAAAGACAGCTTTTGTCACCCCCCACGGATTATATGAGTTTATAAGAATGCCATTCGGTTTGAAGAATGCACCTGCGACATTCCAAAGGCTGATGAATGATATTCTTAGAGACCATATAAATAAGACGTGCGTAGTTTATCTGGATGACATACTTATCTTTAGTACGTCATTGAAAGAACACGTCAGAGCTATAACAAACATTTTTAAAATATTAGAATCTAAACGACTTAAGATACAGGTAGATAAGTGTAATTTTATGAAACGAGAGACCGAATTCTTAGGTCATATTCTCACTAAAGACGGTTTAAAACCTAATCCGGATAAGATAGCTTGTATTGAAAAATTAGAACTTCCAAAGTCCCAGAAACAAATAAAGAGCTTTTTAGGAATAACCGGATACTATAGGAAATTTATCCGAGATTATGCTAAAGTAGCACAACCTATTACCAAATACTTGAAGAAAAATGCCAAAATAAATGCAAACGATCCAAACTACATAGAAGCATTTGAAAAATTGAAAGGACTAATAAGTAGTCACCCAATATTAAGATACCCCAACTTTAAAAAACAATTTACACTGACAACTGACGCATCCAATTATGCGATTGGAGCGGTAATCTCTCAAGAAGGACACCCGATATGCTATGCATCACGTACTCTCAACAAGCACGAACTTAATTACTCCGCTACAGACAAAGAATTCCTAGCGATAATGTGGTCAATAAATTATTTTAGACCTTACCTTTACGGTAATAAGTTTAAGATCTTTACAGATCACCAGCCAATTAAGTATCTTCATGCAAAATATAGAGGAAAAGATCTTTCACCTAGACATCAACGATGGCTTCTTAAACTAGGAGAATATCAGTTTGAAATGGAGTACCTTAAAGGTAAAGAAAACAGGGTAGCAGATTTTCTTAGCAGAATAGAGGTTAACGAGGACGTTAAATCTAAGGAGGGAGAGAATCCCACACTAACAGAAAATTTTTCGCTTAAAGGTAATCAAAGTGATTCAGAACTTGTATTTAATGTAGAAGAAGACGAGGACAATGAAACTGTACATTCGGCAGAGGAAGAACTAATGGATCACATTCCAATTGTCGAAGACATCGTCAATAAGTTCAAAACTCAGCTAATACTAACAAATAACAAAATTAGGGAAATTGAGATCCTGCACAGTAAAAGAATTATCTACATAGCAGAGTATGACTTTGACAGGTTAGGAGACATACTAAGGAGATCTATAAAAAAAGGAAAAGTAGGCATATTCTCAGAACTAGCGGATAACGTATACAATATTCTCCAAGAAAAAATAAGAGAGATGTATTCGAATGACAACTCGGTAAGATTCGTCAAGTGTTCATTTAGGGCACAAGACATCGAAACAGAGGTAGAAGTTGTGAAGCAAATAGCTCTGTACCATATTAAGGAAAGCCAACATTCTGGTATACAGGAAACATATAACCAAATTAAGTATAAAATATACTATCCCAAGCTAATGGAATTTATCCATATTGTTATAAACCAATGCGACGTATGCCAAGCAGTCAAATATGACCGCAATCCCATAAAAGCTAAATTTAAGAAAACGGAAACACCTACAGATATCAATCAAATAATCCATATTGATACATACGTAATAAGAAAAATAAGTTTTCTAACCATAATAGATAAATTTTCTAAATTCGGTTCAGCGTACCATTTAACAGACAGAAACCACTCTACAATAATTGAGCAACTAGAAGAGCATTTTACAAAAATAGGAAAACCAAATAAAATAATAGCAGATAACGAATTCAAAGCTGTTCAGATAAAGGAATTCTTAGAAGAAGAGGGAATTTCTCTACATTTAACAAAGCCAAATAGTCATACCGGCAATGCAGACATTGAACGTTTCCATAACACTATAGCAGAAAAATTTAGAATTATTTCATTCAATAAAAATAAACTTTCAGTAAAAAGAATTATACAAAAAGCTGTAAGAAATTATAATCATAGATTCCACTCTACCATGAAATGCAATCCTTTTGACGCACATACTCATAAGATTGATCCAGAAAGAATTCGCCAGAATATAGAGAAAGTAAAAGAAAGAAAATTAGGAAAATTAAATAAGACTAGAGAAGATTATGAAGAACAGAGGTCAACGGGTTTTATTAAAAATTACAAGGCAGTTAGACACAAGCATGAGCCAAAATATAAGAAAGTTTGAAAAATATCCATTATACAAATATTAAGCGACCATTAAAATTTACAGGTAATAGCATGGATAGTACTTCTGACACTGACTACTCAGATTAATTGCCAACACCTCCTTGACGTACAGACGATAAACGAACAGAACGGATACGTTAAACTTCAATTGACTGACATAAGCATTACAAATGAGACAGACATTATACTACATATTATAAACCCAGCTGAAATAATAGCATTAGTAAAAAACATTTCTATTAATCTAGCCCCATTACAACTCGAACAAAGACAAATGTTAAACGAAGAAATTTCAAATATCATATACAAGATTAGGACTTTAGTACCCTTACAACATAGACAAAGACGAGGTCTAATTAACATTATAGGTACGACACAAAAATGGCTATTCGGAACCATGGACGACGACGACAGACAGACTATAGAAGAACACCTAGATACAGTAGCAAAGAACAGTCATAATGCAATCGTAGCATCCAATAATCAAATTAAAATTAACGAATATTTTAACAGTACTTTTAACATGCTTAGAGATACCATTAGTAACGATAGAGTAACAATTTTAAAACAGGTTAACACTATACAGAGAGTAGAAAGAGAATTAGTAATGAAGCAAATTTATTTTGATCAATTATTTAAACTTAAGTATATCGAGTCAAAAATAGAACATATTCAGGATAATATTGTATCAGCAAGAAGTAACATTTTACACCCCAATATCCTTACAAATGATGAAATCGAAGCATATAAAATAGATTTTTTCAAATTAAAACAAATAAGACTTGGAGTTGCAAAATACAAAGAAAACATGTTAATGTTCGCTATTAAAATTCCAAAAAATTATGTAACTATGCCCCTTAAACTTTTAACCCCAGTTCCTAATACAAATTTTCTAGAAATTGATGCCGAAAAAGAATTCATTATAGAATATAGAAATAAAACGTACAAATATGAAGAAGACAAAAATCTAAACGAATTAATCGAAAGTAAACATTGTGTAATAAAACAAAATTGTAAACTAATCAAAAATGATCAAACCGAAATTGAATCTTTAGATGACGAAACACTATTCATTAAAAATGTAAACTTAAAGATAAACCTAACATGTGATGATAGAGATATAAAACTCACAGGAAATTATTTAATCAATTTCGTCAATTGCACCTTGTATTTCTTAGATCTAAAATATTCTAATGTAAAACATATACAAAAGCAACGATTTTATTATCCGAATTATAAAGAAAAATTTAATTTTACTGAAACAATAAAGTTTGACAAAATTATCTTAAAAAACTTTGAAAATATCAAAGCAATAGAAGAAATAGAATTTAAGAAAGATGTATCCTATAAAATAAATGTAACTTGCATTGTAACAATACTAATTATGTTTTTAATATTATCATGTTTATGTATACAACAAAAAAGGATACAAATGAACTTTAGTAATAAAATTCAGGAGAATTTCACTCTTAAGGAGGGAGAAGTTACATATGTGCAAACACCAGCACCATTGCCAGCACCAGGCGATGAATTTGACACGTTTATCCGGTCGATTACAAAAAAATAATTAATTATTTCACAATTTCCTGGAAACACCTCAATTCGGTCGGTGTATTCCCAGAAAATATGTGCAATTGCAAAATCGCTGACATAACGTCTGCCGATTAACAACCCAGAAAATTGAATGTAATAAATAGAGGCGAACTACACGAAATGTGTGTAGTATCCCGTGTTAAGTCTTACAATAAGTTTTTCTTTTTTTTTGATAATAAACGTTCCTAGTTACCAGTGATTTTGTTGTTTTTTTTTTATAATCCGCTCTAACCCCGTTTATGTTATTCACGCATTAGCTTTTATTTATTAAATTTCTTTTAGTACAGTCTAGCTTCAAAAGTCACAGTTTAAGCAGAGACCCACAGCTTCTAACTTACTACATGAAAAAATTCTGCTCGAGGTGGTGGAAGCAACACTTCTTCTTCTCTCTTCAGACTTCTGATATATCCAGTGCTGACAGGGCCACTGCAATACCAGCTTTATATGCTCCACTACAAAAAAAAAAAACCAAACAATTCGATGTCGAGAGGTATCTTTGAAAAGGATCACAATTAAGGAGCTAAGCAACAGCCTAAGAAAAACCAGTCAAAACCTTAACATTCAGATTTTTAACGTCTCAAAAACAGCCGTTTTCAACATTTCCCATTTTACAGATTGCTTGTCCATTCGCTCTGTGTGCATGGGTTACAAAACTCGCACACAAGCAAACGAAAACCATAATAAATCATAACACACATACACGATGCAGGCAATTCAGTCCGTCCATCTTTCGATGGTCCCATCGAACTGCTGAGTTATTAATAGCAAAATGTAATTTATTTTTGTATCTGTAACCTCTTGTTTGCACGATCTGTGGAACTGACTAAAAAAAACGACGACCGCACTGATTTTCTTTCTTATCTACGGGTAAGTATGTTCACAAAAAAAAAGGAACAAAAATATACCACCACAGGTAGATGTCTATCTGTACTAGAAGATTCAAGTGGTATCCGTGCCGTAAAAGGTAGAACGCGAAAGTCGTTTTCACTCCCTTGTCTACCTGCGTCACTTTAAAACGGAATGCACCTGTGACGTTTGGAAGGAGAGTTTCATATCTGACAAATATACTGTAGATATCCATTCCGAACGTAGGTCGTATGTACAATACCTAGCCGCCTCCTAGCATATGACTTGTATCCCGTGTTTATTTTTCTGATATCTCACTGAAACGTTTGAATAAAAATCAAAATTGAAATTATTTACTTGAGATAAATATTTGCATGGGGATTACTGTAAGATACGAAATTGGCTTTTTATACCAAGTCAACGGATAGTGTCTGAAATGGTGTAGATAAGGTGAAGATAAGGTTAACTGGAAGATTTATCCCAATGATGGGGATAACTGACATAACCTAACATTTATGCTCAGCGCATAAGGTCGCGAGTACAGTTTAAAGAGATATATTATGTGGAAAAAAAGCTGCTCAATCAAAAGTCCATAGGAGGAGGGTTTTATCATGTTGTTCCTATAAAGTAGGCAATCTGCGGTGACAAGTTCAGTGTACGAGTAGCTCCTGGAATAGTTTTGCAGTCATACATTTATATGTATACAGATGTTTTGTCTCAAATTTTCCTGTCTTTAGAAAATGTTGTCTATTGCTTCTCTCAGATTCCTTAACTGAGTTCCTGATTTCTTCAACAACCTCCTTTCGATTTTCCTTACTCGTAACGTTGTTTAAAGGTATTTAGCTCCCATGACCTGGACTTTTCCTTGTCTTTCGTTAAGGGTCCAGCTTCCTCCTTTATGGAGTAGTACTGGTAGATATGTGCATATACCTACATCGACATGTGGATATTCTTGGCATTTGTGTTATTTCCTTATAGTTTTGGAATTTTAGCTGCACCGTTGTATGTAATTTACTTCAAGTTTGCATCCTTGTCTTCAATTCCTCTTCTGAGTTGCGATTATGCTTCTCTACTTTCTCATACATCTCTCTTTGAAGACTCAATCTTACGAGCCTAGTTTCATTTTTTACCACCATCACTTTTATTTTTCTCAACATTAAGCCCTTTCTTTAAGTTTTCAAAGATTATCCACAGTTTTTCAAAACCTAATGATTTAGAGAGGGCTTCGGATGATCCCTTGCCCCACTGCTTCCGATGTTTAAAATTTGTCTGACATTCTGTTACTTCTCTGTTCTACATTACAAGTCTCTTTATATACAGGGTGTCCCAAAAATCAACGTCAAGCCGGAAACGGGTGATAGGTCAAGTGGTGTCCGTTATCAAAAAATTATAAAAAAAAATCTAAGTCATGTGCTTTTAAAATTATTGGCACTCAAAAAAAAATCGAGAAATCTGACACCCTGTGACAATCTTTCAAGTACTGTGACCGCAAACCTTTACTTTTCTTCGATTTTTTTGTTGTCACGTAACCCTGAGTAACTGTTCTGTAAATTACAGTCCAAAATTGAAACATAATTTTATCAGTTTGAACTAAAATATTGGTTTTCTGTCCATCCGTATATCTAAAAATCATTAATCACCTAACTTGAGCTGACTGTACTGACAAAAAAATGTACTGTGCCATTTTGGCAAGTAACTTTAAAAGATGGCGTATTTAGTCTGGATTCCAAAATTGTATGACACTTGCTAGACTAACGCTTAGTTCAGGACAAAAAAAAATATTTTGTTAAAGAAACCCGATTCATAGTTAATTCTTTTTAATAAGTTAAAATGAGTACCAAGTGTGAGCGACACAGACAGTGACGACGTGATTGAGACGGATAAACACGCCATTTCGCCTAGTGTGAGTGAAACAGATAGAGATACCACCCTTGTCAAGCAGTGACGCATAGGCACATCATGCAATAGGTTATGCTCCTTCGCTTACAGCGCATCATTCTGTATTCATGTTGATTTCGTGCTTACAATTTTGGCTTTCTTTATTGGACTTCATTGCATTGCGACTTTGGTTTGCTATCTGACCTTTTCTGTCGAACTTGGATTACTTCTGGGCTATTATTGATCGTTGATCCCGTGATTGTGTAGTGTGAATGCCATCACGCCATCTCAATACACTGCTCAGGAATATACTAACATGCATCTCATTTATGGGTAATGCTAGTGCTGCAGCCAGACTTTATCATGAGAGATACCCAAATGCTCAGCGTCATCCGGACCATCGAGTGTTTGTAAATGTGCACCTGTCATTCTCAGAGGGTCGATTTCCAAATCTAATGGTTAGTGAGGGAAGACCCGTCATGCCCTACGAGGACGAAGGCTTACAAGCAGTCGCACAAGACCCTAGTACTTCAGTACGTGCAATTGAAGAAAGCATAGGAGTGCCCAAAAGTACAGTACACCGAATTCTAAGGAAAAACCAGCTCCATCCGTACCATGTACAACGAGTTCAAAGTCTGCTACCCCGAGATTATCCAGACAGAGCGCAATTTTGTCAAACGATGTTGCAGAGGTTCAGAGAAGGTCCGGGATATTTCGAAAAAAATCTATGGTCGGACGAATCAACTTTTCAAAGGGACGGTTACATGAACCTCCACAATTTGCACGAGTGGCACGTGGACAATTATTGGCCCATTCGAGCTACCGCAGAATTTGAATGTCGAGTTTATTTAGATTTTTTGGAGAACCACTTACCAAATTTATCGGAAGATGTGCTACTAAATATTTATGCATGCTTGTGGTATCAACAAGATGGTTGCACAGCGCATTATGTTCGCACAGTACGAGAGTTCCTCGATCGGAAAACTCCAACAGGTGGATAAGACGGTCTGGTACAATTTCGTGGCCAGCCCGTTCACCTGATTTAAATCCACTCGATCTTTTTTACTGGGGAGCAGTAAAAGAAAAGGTTTATTATAAGCTGATAGAAAATTTAAACGATCTGCGACAAAAAATTGCAGAAGCCGTTGAAGACATCGACTCCGGAAGATATGCTCGTCTTATTACCAGATCATTTGTAAGAAGATGCAGAGCTTGCATTGCCGCTGAAGGCGAACAGTTTGAACATTTGTTGTAAGATACAAGATCGGTAGAAGAGTTACGCAGGGTTGCGTGGCAAAAAAAAAACCGAAGAAAAGCAAAGATTTGCAATCACAGTACTTGAAAGATCGTCACTGGGTGTCAGATTTCTCGATTTTTTTTTAATGCCAATAATTTTAAAAGTACATGACTTAGATTTTTTTTTTATAATTTTGTGATAACCGACATCGCTTAACCTATCACCCGTTTCCGGCTTATTTTAGATGTTCTGTAAACATAAGATATTTGTTAGATATATTTGTTTTCTTTCATATTCACGTTAAGTCACTTACCACATTAAAATTGCTGCTAAATTTTGTTCAGACAAATTGTAACACAAGTCGCTGAGCACGAGCGTAAGTGCAGAAAACGCGCGTTCTACACTGACTTGTGTCGCTGACACTTGATGGATAATACCATATGTGCAAGATTTCCTAGTCGCGGATATAGGAATTTTTTACCATGTAACAATCAATGTGATGGGTTTATTTGAAGCCAGCGTTGCCTAAATTAGAAATCTATGTACTTTTTTTTAAAGAAAAAATAAAAGTCAGATTTTAACCGCATTTTTTGATCTTAAAAATTTAAGTCAAAAAATAACGTTTATTTGTTGACTTTTTTGAAAAAAAAATCGCAAAAATAAAAATCATTCTTGATTATACTTTCTAAGCTAACAAACATCACACTGACATATTCAAATATTAAATCGACAACTTCTTTCCGTCTGACTTTTTTAATTAAAATTTAGAAAATAACTGTTATTTTCGATCCCTGCGTTTATGACCTAGCCATCTTAGATGACTCATGTGCAATTTTCTCAGCAAATCATGTCGCTGTACAGCTCATAGAATTCCTTTTTAAATTTTCACCTCTAAAACTTTTCTACGGAAACGGGACTAAGAGAAAAAAAAACCGTGCGTACAAAACGACCAAGAATATCTTCATCCGTCTTCGGTTCGTTTGATTTCTGACAAGAAGTAATTATCACAATTAGTAGCGGAACCAAGGTAGATAAAGAACCCCGCTATCTCAAAATTGAGTGTATATCTGTCAAAAGTGACCAACATCATGGTAAGTTAATTACTCGGCAATGCATATGGATGGTAATGATGGAAGTCTTGAGCCAATGTTGTCCCAATTACGATGTGCTTACTTCACAAAATTATATTTCACATACGTTTCAAATTTTAAGCAATGTGCAAATCATACTCCTGGCATGGGCTTGGAATTAATTTTGGAGCTGAAGTTGTAAGGTATTTCAGACAGCGCAAAAATTATGTAGTGGATTCCGACAATTAATTCGCTTTCCCCTCCAGCTAATCGAACAAAAGCGGGATACTCTGAGTTTTATATTGTACGTATTAGAGACCATTAATCACCAAGTAAAATATACTTGCACTTTCATGTAAAAAAAGGATGGAACCATTTCAAAACCATCATACCCAACTTGCAATTGTTGACTATACAACAAACAATACCAATTCAGGAAAAACCGTTTAATGGTATATTTCCCTTTTTAACGGGAATTTCTAAAAAAAAAAAATCAAAATTCACCTGTGATAAAGTATAAACTCAAGAAATAAGATTGCTTAAAGTGATTTCCGGTATATTATTCCACGCTTCAACAATTCTTTGTTTGAGTTGTTCCACATTTTGAATTTCTGGCTTTTCGTGATCATAAACCGCCCTTGCCAGGACACTGTTTGGAGCTGATTTTGCACTGGAGGCATTATTTGAATATTCTGCTTTGAAAATGCAGTCAGGCAGTAACAGTTAATGGTGCTCGCTGAATAATCCAATTTTTTGTGACTAAATTGCATGATATGAATATGGACATGATATGAAGACGGCGTCACATGCCATACAGCCCAAGAAACGAGTCGATTACAGCATAGGTCATTTCCTGTTAGTATAATTTCCCGTTCTCGTGATCAGAATTTGGCCACCCAGATCATCCGATTGAACGCCGTTGGACTTTTGTCTTTAGCTTTTTTTTTTGAGTCTAAGGTTTATGCCAACAAGGCTACGAATACCCACACCTTGGATGAGCATAATAACGAAATGCATCCACAAAACGTCATGAAAAGTTGCGACAAAAGAGTGGGTATGCGTCAGTAAAGCCGTAGAAGCCATTTACCCGATATGCTATTCCATACATAACTCTATACTGTATACTTTATGACTCAATAATTACAATTTTTAATTAAAATCCTGTGTTTCCTATCAAAATTACTTCTTGCGTGAATTTTGGGACACCCTTTAGATACATTCATTTCATGTGGTTAAAATTCCATCTCCATAAGCAAATTATCCACTACTGCTTTATTTACAGAAGCCCCAAACTGGACAGCAACTCGACCTTTCACGGGTTTGATGCGCTGTCTGGCTCCATTCAAAGTATTGTATCCCTCTATCCTCATACTGAAAGCGTGATTACGGGCGATTTCAATATACGTACGCAATTCTGGTTGGCTTCGACATACTAGACAGACAGCACCCGAATGACGGTGTGTTGAGATTTTCGCTGCGGAAAATAATTTAACCCAGCTTGTAAATGAGCCCACACGAATACCAGACGTTGACAGTCATACCGCCAACACCCTGCACTTGTTTTTAACTTCTCACACTGACAAGTACTGCGTTGATGTGCTCTCCCCTCTAGGCTCGTCGGACCATTGTGACATATCATCTAATTTCTCGTACACTCACCACACAGTTAGAGAAAAGATTCCCAAAAGAACAGTATGGCAATACGAGAAAGCCAACTGTAGCGGTCTTAACAGTTTCTTTAGGAATTTTAACTGGTCGTTATGTTTCCTCGATAACGACGTGGATGCCGCTGCTGGCATGATCACAGAAACTATTCTCTTTGGAATGATATGCTTTATCCCTCATCGGATGAAGAGTATCAAACCAAAAAAAAAGGCATGGTACGACTGGAGCTGTAAAGAGGCTCTCAGGGTTAGAGAATTGTTTTTCCGGTCCTACAAGACCAACCCGACAGAGGAAACTCGAAAAAAGTTTAAACGAGCCAGAAATGACTGCGGGTGGCCGTGGTGTAGTGGTACTAGCAATCGCTTCTCACTCGGAAGGTCAAGGTTCGAATCCTAGCCACGGCAAGTTTTCATTTGTGCAATTGGAACTCAGTCAGAAAAATCTGCGTGTGAAGGCATAACACTGACATGTAGGTTTGGCTGTTGTAGGGTTTTCAAGCACAAAACAACCGTTAAAATTCACAACCTCACCATTCCGAGTGAAGAAAATCTCTCCGTCCTATTCGGACTCCCACCCCTGGAGAGTCAATATCGAAACCAAAACACACCTGAGTTTCAAACCACTACATCACAAACTTTCCTTTCTCCTCCTTCTACCTTTCCGCCCGCGCCCTGGCAACAGTGTAAGGGTATTCATAACCCCTTTGGCGCGCGTAAATTATAAAAAAAAAAAAAAAAAAAAAAAACTTCTTTCTCAAGCGTGTGAAATTCCAATACGACCAAAAACTAAGGCAAAAAATACTGCAATGTCCCAAAGGCAGTAAAAATTGTTGGTCATTCGTCAAACACATTAGAAATTCTGCCTCATCCTCCATCCCAACGCTCATTTACAATGACATTCCAGCTGTCAGCTCTTTGGACAAGGCTAATCTGCTCGCTCCACATATTAGACGCAATACTCCCAGATTGTGCTTTGTCCCCGCCTAAACTTCAGTGCGTCGAATCTACAATGTTACGAATCCACTTTCGCACTCGTGTACTGGCAAGAGTACTTAAAGATCTCAACATATATAAATCCGCTGGTACAGATGGCATTTCTCCACTTCTTCTGAAGAGGTGTTCTTCTACGCTGGCAAAACCACTGCGTAAGCTTTTTCATCAATCCTACTCTTTAGGACTATTTCCGAGCAGATGGAAAACACCATTTGCCCAGCCCTAAAAAAGGCGAATCTTCTTCTCTCTCCTCCTACAGACCCATTGCACTTACCTCCCTTCTTTCCAAGATCATGGAAACGCTGATAAGCCGCCAGCTCATGAAATATCTCGAAACACGAAAACTTCTCAATGGTTTTCGTAGCAACAGGTCCACTGGTGATTTGATGGCATCTCGCACCGAAAAGCGGAGCCAAAGCGTACATCAATCTGGCGAAAGCAAGATAGTTGCACTTGATATTTCTAAGGCATTTGACAGAGTTTGGCATCAAGCTCTTTTGTCGAAAATGCGTGCGTTTGGGATCGATGGCTCTCTTCTTCAATGGATTAGAAATTGCCTTTCGGAACGTTCAATTCAAGTTGTCTTGGACGGTTTCAAGTCTAATATTCACAAAATAAATGCTGGTATGCCCCAAGGCACCGTTCTGTCTCCAACACTCTTTTTAATTTTCATTAATGATCTCTTGTCTGCTACTTCTAATCCAACATATTCCTTTGCTGATGACAGTACTCTCTGCTTTTCATATTCGTTCCCGGACTCACGCCCCTGCTCTTCGGCTGTAGAACGGGAATGGCAGCATATGTTAAGCTCATTAAATTCCGATATAAGCATAACCAATTGGGGAACTATCAACCGAGTGGAATTTAATTCTTCCAAAACTCAATGCTGTCTGCTGTCTTTAAAGCGAAAATTAAATACCCAGTCATTATCCATGAATGGCACTTCATCGTCGAAACCGATAAACTTTCCATTCTCGGTATGTGTGTCAGTGACAACTTACGTTGGAATGACCACATATTCGATGTCTTCAAAAATGCTGCGAAATGTCTAGGTTTCCTCAAGCGATGTAAGAAACATTTTACCCCCTCTGATCTGGCCACAATATATAAGGCATTCATCCACCCAAAATTGGAGTACAATCTCTGCACCTGCTAGATAGGATTCAAAACCGTGCGATAAAACTCATTGGTGATACTAATATCAGTCAATCAATTGACACCCTCGAACACCGACGTTATGTCTCCTGTCTCACTTTGTTTTATCGCTATTTCCACCACCAGTGCTCCATTGAAATCGCCAGTAGCATTTCGCCCATTCAAACTTTGAACCGGAACACCCGTCTCGCTATGAATGCTCATCAGTATACCCTCAAGCCCATTTTCGGTCGCACTCTAAAATATCGTGATTCTTTCCTAAGCCGTACAACTCGCTTATGGAATGCCCTGCCGACCTCTGTGTTTCCTGGTCGTTATAACTTGCAAACATTTAAAAACAATGTACATCGGTACCTGTCTTTTCTTCCTCCCTAAATTTCCTTCGCCCTCGCTGTGTACGAACATTTTAAGGGTACAAAAACCCCTTGAGCGAGCGCTGATTATAAAAAGAAAACATATGACGGCATTCAGATGTTCTATTATAAATGGTTTATTGGAAAAAAAATCGATTTGAAAAAATCAACGCCTTGTAATACCAAAAAAAACTCCTTGGCCTTTCGTTCCTTGAGAAGTACGGAGAATATCTCCTTCATCAGCTGGGATGAAGATGTTCCCTCTCTAGCACGGTTAAGAGCGATGTTGGATTTGATATGTTTGTGTTTGAAGAAAGATAAGTCCTGTTTCAAGGATTACCAAAAGAAATAAGCTGACCCTTGCGACTTATTGTAAAAAGGAAATATCTTTTTGTTCAGTTCTTACATTTATTGATAAACATTATTTTAGTGACGCAACTGTCGATTTCCATATCAAATTTTCGAACCAGAAAGAGATAAGCAAAGAGGAGGCAGTGTGATGCTCAGCGGCTGTATGTTCCTTAGAGGAACTGGGCCTTTACATCTTTAATAGTGGGAAGCATGAACTTAGAGCGGTGCATATAAATAAAAAAATGTAAATAATGCCATGCTATGCTGGAGACGAATGACACAAGGCTTATGGAAAGCGCAAAAAACTAAAACTTCCAAAACAATCATTGTCCTCTTAGACTGGGTATCGTGTAGTCCAGATTTAAATCTTTTAGATAATCCAAGACAGCAGCTTCAAACTGTTCAAACTGCACTAAGCTAGCTCACAAAATTTATAGCTGGATCGAATCGCATAAAGTGGAGAAAAAGTCTTGCATCCATGCCACAAAGACGCAAAATTGTCAGCGCAAATAAAGGGTTTCCTACAAAATATTGAGCCAGTAGAAGATAGTTATGGCAACAAAAATATAAAACAATATATACGAGAGTTGTCTTAAAAGTTTCTGAAAGCAGCATAAAGATAGCGGCACTCGTCAATAAAAGCTGGTGAATGCTAGTTGTGCATCTTTTGACAGTTACTTACCGAAGTTTCAGTCATTTTGGACGCGCGGTTTTTAGTTGACAGTCGTTTGAGTGAGTCGATGTGAGTGTTTTTTGTGAAAATGGAGTATCGAGCTGTTATTAAATTCTTGTTTTTGAAAGGCAATACGCCTACGCAAATCAAAAATGAGTTGGACTCTGTGTATGGGGACTCTGCACCATCATTTACCACACTAAAATTTTGGGCAGCTGAATTTAAACGTGGCCGTAAGAGCTTGGGAAATGATGAACGCTCGGGACGTCCAAAAACTGCAACCACTGACGATAACATTGCTAAAGTTCACCAAATGGTGTTAGACGACCGCCGAATTAAAGTGAGAGAGAAAGTAGAGGTTATGAAAATGTCCAAAGAACGTGTTTGCTACATATTAAATCAAGATTTAGACATGAGAAAGCTGTCCGCGCCTTGGGTGCCGCGTTTGCTTACGTTAGCCCAAAAACGTGTTCGAATGAACATTTCCAACACTCTGTTGGCGCAGTTTAGGCGCCGATTAATTACTGTAGATGAAACTTGGATACACCATTATACGCCCGAAATAAAAGTTCAGTCAAAACAGTGGACTGCAAAGCGCGAGCCGGCTCCACAAAAAGCAAAAACTGTTTTTTCGGCTAGGATGGCGACTGTTTTTTGGGATAGTAAATTAGTTATCTTCAAAAAGGAAAAACCATTACAGGAGCATACTACGTATTATTACTTGCCAAGCTGAAGGCAGAAATTGCGAAAAACGGCCACATTTGCAGAAAAAGGAAATCCTGTGTCACCAAGACAATGAGCCGTCTCACACCTCAGCGGTTGCCATGGTGAAGATCCATGAATTACGGTTTGAACTGCTTGACCATCCGCCTTATTCACCAGATCTAGCCCCAAGCGACTTCTTTTTGTTCCCTCATCTAAAAACTGCGCTTGGAGGACAGAGATTTTCTTCAAATGAGGAGGCAATCACCTTCGTGAACAATTATTTTGCAGAGAAAAAAGCTAAGCATCGCTGGGAGAAGTGTGTAGAGTTACAAGGAGACTATGTAGAAAAATAAAAAAAAATTTGAGAAAAAATGTCTTGTATCATTGTCAGATACAACCCTCGTATGTATGTGCCGCTCCTAATTGGTTTTTCATTTCATGCCATTTATTACATCAAAAAGGTTTGTACATTAAGATTCAAAATCTTGATCTTTATGACTCCATACTTAAAACTGACTATTATGCTTAAAAGCTAATTATATACTAATAATTTCCTAACCTAGGTTGTGAAGGAAATAAGGTAAGGGAGTTGAAAAGTAAAGGTAAAGAAGAAATACAATAGATAGAGAGAGAGATAATAGGTTTAGGGTTCGGACGATAGTGTGGAAAAGTGTTGTAAGACTGCACTTTTAAAACTGGATGGATCTGGAATTCACATATCAAGTGTGACGTTAAGATGTTCCATATCTAAATAGTGTGCGTGAAAAACAAACGAGAAGAATTTATGTATTTGAAATGAGCAGGAATGAAATTATGAGTTATTGACGATCGACAAAAAATAACTCTGTTATATGTATAAGTAAGATGGGCGTTGGCAATGAATAATTTTGTGTAAGATTACACAATTTCTTGCGTTGATATATTCTTGTAGGTTACATCCGAGTAGCCTCCTAACGTATACCGAGATATGTTCATGTCTTGGAATTCCGTAAAAGTAGCGCCATGCATCATTGAACACAACTTGCAATTTGAAGATTTGCGTTATTATAGCGTTATAGAGTATTGTGGCAGCACACTTATTGTAATAGAATAAGGACAAATCAAAAACTAAAAATAACAGACTGGAGAAGACACAGTTAGTGTGGATTTTGAATAGAGTTAGACGGGATATAAAAAGGACATTATTTTAATCGTTGTTTCAATCAGCTAACTCGTTCGCCACATAATTGGTGACCCCGACGACAGTTGTGCAAACCATTAAACGCCATACAGATAGCTATTTTCTCGCTCAGCTACGACGTACTCGTCCGCATTCTAACCAAAAAAAAAAAATGGCCACTCCACCAAAAGAAAGCGTTCCAACGGCAAGTGGTTTCAGTCAATCAACTTCGGAAATAGCCAGGGTTTCAATTAAAATCCCTCCATTTTGGAGTGCAAAACCACAGCCTTGGTTTGCCCAAGTTGAAGCCCAATTCTACGCGGGTGGAATCTCAAAAGATGAGACCAAATACCACACCGATAGAGAGCAACGTGCTTTCATACATTTCTGACACAATCTTGAATCCACCCTCAGTAGATATGTACAGGACTTTAAAGGAAAGACTGACTCGCAGACTCCGAGCAAAAACGCATAAAAAAGCTACTTCAAGATGTGGAACTTGGCGACATGAGACCGTCCCAGCTACTACGAGAAATGCGCGAATTCGCAAGAAGAAATGCTGAAGTCGATTTGGATGCAGCGCTTACCATCTAACATCCGCAGTACCATTTCCATCAGCAGTGAAAGCTTACAGCAAATGGCAACCTTAGCCGATAAAAACGTTGAAATTAGTGATTGCCCCCAAATTTCTCAGTGCTCGACAGCGCCAACGCCATCACGAAACAATACCTTGGAGCTGCAAGTAGCCGAACTATCGCGCCAGCTGTCCGAAATAAAGGCATCGTTGCAACAGGGTGCAGACCAACGCAGTCGTTCGCGAGGAGGGAGACGCACAAGGTCATTTCATCGCACTACTTCTGATATACCTGATACAGACATATGTTGGTATCACATGAAGTATGGCAACTCAGCCCGAAAATGCCGCCCACCGTGCAAACATCGTCCGGAAAACTAAAATCAATGAGAGAGTATTCATCGGCAACCGCCGCCTCTTTATCACCGACACAAATTCCAAATTAAGATTTCTAGTGGACACTGGCGCCGACATATCCGTCATACCACCGACCCAAAACCATCGCAATTTACCGGATCAACGAAATTTTCTTTACGCGGCCAACAAAACTTCGATTAAAACCTTTGCAGAAAAATTGCTAACACTTAGCCTTGGACTCAGACGCTCATTTCAATGGATCTTCACAATTGCTGACGTTGCCCAGCCTATTCTTGGTGCTGACTTTCTGCAACACTTCAATCTAAAAGTCGACCTCCGAAACAAAAATCTCGTTGATCGTCAAACAAACGATTCGTCTTCCTGCAACTTAGCTGAGAGGAAAGGGGTAATTATTAACCTGTCAACAATTAATAAAACCTTGCCCTATCAGAAAATTTTATACGAGTTCAAAGACATCACACGCAGTACCTTATTTCTCTTATTAGCTACATCAAGTAACCCACCACATAGCTACGAAAGGTCCACCACTATTTTGCCAGCCACGACGTCTGTCTCCGGAAAAACTTAAAGCAGCGAAGGCAGAATTTCACTCCATGATGGCACAAGGTATTTGCCGCCCTTCCCGCAGTCCATGGGCCGCACCGCTCCACCTTGTCAAAAAACCTAATGGTGAGTGGAGAGATAATAAAAAGAACGACAAAAGCCTTGTTCAGTGGGATAACGAAGCCAAAGAAGCTTTTGACAACTGCAAAACCGATTTAGGAAATGCAACGCTTTTGGCATTCCCACGTTCAGATTCGCTATTAACACTCATGGTGGATGCATCGGAGAAGGCCGTAGGAGCAACGTTGCAACAATGGGAAAGTACTGGAGCATGGCGACCTTTTGGTTTTTACTCCGAAAAGTTAACATCCGCGCAAGCAAAGTACAGCACATATGATCGCGAAATACTTGCCGCCTTTAAAGCGGTGAAGCACTTTCGACATATGCTGGAAGGTCGTACTTTCGCATATATACGGACCACAAGCCGCTGTCATTTGCATTCGACCAAAAACTAGACAAGGCATCGCCCAGACAGTTACGGCAACTGGATTTCCTAGGTCAATTTACAACTGACATACGATATATACCAGGACGTGAGAATATTGTGGCCGATACCTTCTCACGCATTGAAGCAATCCAGATGCCAGCCACCATCAATTACGAAGAATTGTCCAAAACGCAAGAGACGGACGAAGATCTTCAGAAATTGTTTAGTATCCGACACTGCACTTAAATGAAAACCTTTTATCGTTCCAGGTACAGATCGAACCATTTATTGCGATTCTTCTGCAAAGTCGCTACGACCTTATTTAACCGAAAGCTTTCGTAGGTTGGGTTTCAACAGTATTCACGGATTAAGCCACCCCGGAACGAACAAAACAGTGAAAATGGTTTCCGAAAAATTTGTTTGGCCGGGAATGAAAGCAGATTGTCGGCGATGGGCAAGGTCGTGTTTAGCGTACCAAAAATCGAAAGTGCATCGTCATAAAAAGTCTCCAATTCGATCGTTTGTGCCCCCTAATCGTAGATTTGAGCACATCAACGTGGATATCATAGGCCCTCTACCAACTTCAAATGGGTATCGCTATTGTTTGACCTGCATAGACAGATACACCCGCTGGCCCGAGGCGTATCCAATGACGGATATTACAACGGAGACCGTCGCATGTACGCTGTTTTCGCAATGGTTCTCAAGGTTTGGAGTACCCGTACGCATTACCACCGATCAGGGACGACAGTTCACATCACAATTATTCAGAGACTTAACACCCCGCATCAAATGGATTAATAGAGCGTTGGCATCGTGCGCTAAAAGCCGCCATTAAATGCCACAACACAGAACGCTGGACAGAAGTGCTTCCCATGATTCTTCTTGGATTTAGGTCAACTGGCAAAGACTTGCAAGCATCGCCTGCTGAAATGGTGTACGGGTCGCAACTCCGTTTGCCTGCTGAGTTTTTCACTGAAACATCCAATGCAATTCTTGAGCACGATTTCGTAAAGCAACTCAAGAACTCGATGAAATCGCTTAAGCCATCCCCGACTAGTAACCATTCGTCAAGAGCAGTCTTTGTGGAAAGAGATCTCAAAACTTCACCATTCGTTTTTATGCGTACAGATGCCATTCGAAAGCCACTTCAAACACCGTATGAAGGTCCGTTCCGTGTCGTAGACCGAGCTGAAAAATATTTTACGTTAGATTTTAATAACGTGCGAAAGCAGATCGCCTTAAGGCAGCTCACATAACAACATCGGAATAAGCAAAAACAAGCACCGCGAACTTGCAGCAATCAACAACAGTTGACAGCAGCAGACCAGAATACAGAACCCGCTATGGCAGAAAGGTCAAATTTTGTTTACATACCACTGACACTTCCTAAGGGGGAGCAATGTGGCAGCACATTTATTGTAATAGAGTATTGTGGCAGCACACTTATTGTAATAGAATAAGGACAAATCAAAAACTAAAAATAAAAAAATGTTTAGAGGATTGGACCAAGCGCTGGCATAAGTGTGTTGCAGTCGATGGGGATTACTCTGAAAGGGACAATATAGATTTAGATGAATAAACTTGTATTTTGAATTTTCTGAATGCATTCCGGGAACTTTTTGAGTAGTATAAGGCAGTTTAGCAATAATGTACAACTAAGCCATCAATATAAGGTCAATGATAAGTATACAAAAGTAAGGAAATGTCAAAAAACAATTTCAAAATTCTTTGAGAATTCATTGAGAAATTTTATTGATTACTGGAAACTAGGTTCACTTGATTAATTTGGAAATTTTGAACCAATATTTGCTTGTCAGATGATTAAAGTCCACAGGCGGAATGAACACTTGCTTTTCAGACACAAAAAGAAAAAGCCGAGGAAGTACGCGATCTAAAAGATATATAGATGCTATTACAGAAACGAGGTTCAAAAATTATATTAATGGGTATGATACAAAACCCGAACTGATGCCTGCAAAGAATGGTAATCGAAATCCCGCAGCTAAGCAAAATACAAGCTATCGAAGCATTGGTCTTTCCCAATATAGAAAACGATTTTTCGTTGTGTTGTGTGAGGCCCTAAAACATTTTGTCAACAAATTAATTGGTACATATGAGTGTGGATTTAAGTCAAGCAAGTGGCAACAGATGACTACAGATCAAACTTGACCACATCCACGAATTTCACATCGATAAAAATCACATTTTTGGTGACTAAAAGGCCGATATTACATTTATAGAGACGAGCATACAAAGCAACGTTTTTTGTTGGTATCACCGGCCAAACTCGTGTTATTATGTAGGAACCTATCTGAGGTCCTTAATATAATAAAATCGCTGTCATGCGAGTTCTTAAACAACGTTTTAAAACAAAATTTAGCAAAACTAACTCACTAACATTATAGGCACAACAAGGAACTGCATGTTCAGTCATAGATTTCTGCTTTATATCGGGAGTTTGGTACTCTTATCTTAGCGACTTTCGAATAGGAATGAAAATGCTTTCAAACCATATGCCTTAGAAGCCTCGTTTAAGGATAACGATAACCTGAATGGAGCTAGCACGAACTTACTCGAACTACGGCCCAAGTTAAAATGGAAAGAGGAATTTCACAACCAATATACAAATGAAATAAATATAGAAAACGCAATTTTGAGAGAAGCCGACAGACCACCGTGAATCGAATACCTAACTACGGTAGCTAGGAAACCCGCTTCGTCAAACCCACCACCCAGACCCAAGAGTAAAATGAAGAAGTGAAAATGGTTTGATAATGAGTGCAATCGAGCCAGGGACCGTCGTTTTCTTTTCTTAGGTTATTAAGGGTGAACGGCAACTACTCGTTTAAAGTTCTGTACACAGCAGTAAATAAACGCTTGGAGAACCTTTGTAATACAGAAAAGCCAGCCCTTGAACAACTTAATATTGAATATAGATAGCCGCAATCAGTAGATTTTGCGAACGGGAAAATAAATATTGTACAATCGCTTCAGGCCTACAAGCACAACAATTTGAGATCCTTCTCAATGCAGCACAAACATCGCCACCTTTCCAATGCGCAAGCCCTATGTGCGTCGACGATTTTCTGGATGAGTCAATCACAATAGCTGCAATCAAAGTTGTCATCAAAAAGTTCGAGTTTTGTAACTAACTCTGGAATTCAACCGCATATTTGAAACTGCAGATTTTCCTGAGAATATAATTTTTAAATACATCCAACAAGTTGCTTGCTAGTGTGCTATTTAATAGATTTATACAGTGGGTGGAAAACAAGAAGATACTACACGAATTCCAAGCCGGATTAAGGCAAAAATATTCCACTATACATAAGTAGATCAAATATGCGCACGTGTAAACCTAGCAGAGATTTATAAGAGGAGACATAAAAAGTTATATGCCTTCTTCGTTATTTTTCGTGCTACTTTTAATTCTGTAGCACGTGAAGCTCTCTTTTATAAGCTTTACAGATACGGCATCTCAACTAAGGTCATCAAAGTATTGAGAGCTATGTACGAAAATAACGTAGCCTGTGTCTGTCTTGGAAGCAACCTACTAGAGAAGTTTAATACTTGTGTGGGGGTGAAACAAGGATGCGTGTTGAGTACACTGCTATTCGTTTTACATATATGTACTATATATAAAATCGAGATAAGCCAAACTATAATACCGGCTCTGTATTTGTTCGTTTTCCTCGCAGTTGCGGTGGAAACAATGCAATTCATGATAAATAAGCTGGACGATTATTGTAAAGCTTGAAATTTGTCGGTAAACACAGTGTTGTGCAAAGCATACCGGATTTTTCCTGAACATCTTTCATTGAAGAATTCTAGGGATCAGGAATACAGTAGGTACACTTGTTTGGCAAATTAAGAAAACCTATTGAATAAATTTACAAATACATAGAAAAAAAAACAAGGCATTGCTATCATTATTTTTAGAGTTTTACCAAAAACTGCAGCTCAACTCAATGTCATGCCTGTGCAAAACATACCGAATTTTCAAAAGTACCGTATTTCTGGGCTTTTTAATTTGCTGATAATGGTTTTGGCTGTCATTTGAATTGAGTTATATACATAACAAAACTTAAAAGGTCAGGTGTCTCCAATTAGTTCACTAATAAAATGGCCAAAAATAAATACAGTGGTGTGGTTAAAAATCAGGTGGCAGCGGATTTCAGGGCACGGCTAAAACAAAAATCTTCACCCTGAATGACTCGAACTGCAACCGACTTCAGACTGCTATAATTTCTAAACAGTTCATGACAGTGAGCTCAAATTTTGACACATGACAGATAATTTTATTATTAATAAGCCTTTTAAATGATTTGCGTCTCAGTTATGTTGAAAAATTTTTATTTTATTATGGAATTCAAACGTGATAGTGTAATTCCTTTATATTTGGCTGGAAATACACACGTAGCTATCGTTAGAGCCCTCCAACACCTCAACGTGAATAAATCATTTGTGTCTCGAACCATAGCTCGTTACCGTGATACTGGCAACGTTGCAAAACGCCATGGAGGTGGTCATAAAAAAACAGCAACATCGGCAGAAATTGTTCGGAAAGTGAAGGCTCGAATTGAGCCAAATCCGCGTCGAAGTGGAAGAAAAATGACTCGTGAGCTCAACATATCGTTGGAACGGATGCAACACATACTGAAAAATGAGCTTGGGCTCAAGCCATTGAAGTTCCAAAAAGCACACGCTCTTACACCGCAACAGAAAAAAGCTAGAGTCGAAAGAGCCAAGGAGTTGCTACGCTTGCACAAAAGTGGTGAGTTGCCGAAATTGGTTTTTTCCGATGAGTCGCCATTTGTTATCGAGCAATATGTCAACAAACAAAATGACCGAGTTTACTTGCCAGAGAGGTCCTTCGAAAATTTACACCTTCAGACGGCCACCAGAAAGCAGGCAGCACCGATGGTGATGGTTTGGGCGGCCATAACCGCCGATGGTCGCTCTCCGCTCGTATTTTTGGACCGTGGTGTCAAAATTAATGCGATCTTATACCGTGAAACTGTCTTGAAGCCCTGGGCAAACAATCATTTCGGTCGGAGACCGTGGACATTTCAACAAGACTCGGCACCGTCTCACAAAGCGCCCGTAAACCAAGATTGGATAAAATCCAGTGTTCCACACTTCATTTCTTCGACACAATGGATTGCAAATTCTCCGGATGCAAATCCGTTGGATTTCTCTGTCTGGGGTATTTTGAAGGCGAAGGTTGGCACTAAAAAATACCAAAGTTTGGACCACCTCAAACAAGCACTTCACCGGGAATGCGCCAAAATACCGCAGAGATACTTGCGTGCAGCCTGCGATGCTTTCTTCGGCCGTCTCAAGGCCATTATTCGCGCCAAAGGTGAAGATATTGAAAACTACTGATACAATTTGAAAATTGATATATTTTCCAACATTTTTTGCTTTGGCACAATAAAATTTATCAAAAAATAAAAAAATTATACCATTTTAAAAAGTTGGAGTTCGAGTCATTCACCCTGTATAGCGAAAAAGTATAAATCATCGACAGTATGTGGAATTATAAAAAAGTTTCGGAATGGAAAACCGGTCGAAACCATTCACTGTGGAGGACGTCTCAGAAAAACTACACTCCGAATCGATCGAAAAATTAAGAAAATGATTCTCAACGATCCTTTTTTGCCTTCAAGAAAGAATGTTAGTGTGCTCATTCTTTCAATTGAAGCAAGTGCCGTACGCAGGCGTTTAAGAGAAGCTGATTTTTGTTCTTTTCGACCAGCGAAAAAGCCTCTACTTACTGCTAAGCATAGGCAAAAAAGGTACCATTTTATTCCTATAGTAAGTCTTTGATTACTTTGCTAACTCTAATCGTTTCTTAGACTGTTATTAGCAAGAAACCACTTGAATTAGTCAGCAAAGAAGGGGAAAACTCTACTTTTTAGCGGCGAGAGTAAGTTCAACTTGATTGCTTCCGATGGAAGAATTCATTTTGACGAAAGAAGTGCACACGTCTTCAGCCACGACATTGTCGTCATCCGTAAAGCATGGAGGAGGCTCAATTATGTTGTGGGGATGATTTTCTGCTGCAGTATGAGATGAGATTAGTGGTATTTTGGATCGTTTTCAGTATAGGGATATACTGGAATCCGTAATGCTACCATACACTGAGAAGGAGATGCCACTGCGTTGGGTTTATCAACATGATAATGACCCAAAATATTCATCAAAGTTGGTGAAGGAGTGGTTTGCCCAGAAAAATGTTGGTGTGTTGGAATTGCCCTCTCAATCGCCCGATTTAAAACCTATCGAGAACTTGTGAGCCATTTTGAAAAGACGGGTAGGGTCAAAGACGCACACATCCAAAACCGCACTTATGACGTCACTAAAGAATGAATGGGAGAACATTCCAAAAGAAATTTTTGAGAATCTAGTGTCGTCCATGCCTAAAAGATGCGAGGCGGTCTTAAAAAATACCGGTCACTGAACAAAATATTACGTATAACGAAAATCCGGTATGTTTTGCACAGGCCGTTACCGAGTTAAGCTCAGTTTTTTGTTTTCTTGTATATTAAAACATATTATCGGAAAACCTTTTTTTTTTCTTTTATTCGTAAACTCATACGATAAGTTTTCTTAAATTGACAACAGATTTTACTTAGGTTCTTTCTGTTCCCTAAAATTCAACAAAGAAAAATATTCTATAAAAATCCGGTATGTTTTGCACAACACTGTATATCGAAGTCAAAAATAATTTTATTCAGGGACGGTGGTGGTAGATACTCTTATAAATATCTTAGTGTCTCGGTTGCGGCTAGTTTAAATATGAAAAAACACCTGCAAAATATATTAGCCGAAGCGGAAACCGCAATTTGTTCAGTTTGGAGTTGTTGTGTATCAGCAATAAAAACGTCAGTCATGAATCGAAGTAGCAAATATTCCGTGCTACTACAGCATTCGTCCTGTATTACGCTGCTCAAGTATGGGGATTTTGTTCATTTGAACCCGTAGAAAAATTGCTTCGTTATTTCATCAGGAGAGCCTTCATCTGGAGACTGGAATAGTACCCCTATTTCTGGATACTCGTAAACTCCATATCATCCATGGGGATGAAACAAGGCAGGATATCCAAGATAGTGCTAAACCAAGTGCTACTTAATGGAGGAAAATAAGTTCAAAGCTGGGAAAACCCAGCATTGCAATACGACCTCAACCTCCTAGTTACAACAGATGAATAGTTGAACCTCCTGAAACATACGAGTAAGTTCTACAAATTACGGAAGAAAACAAGGAGTAGGATCTATGAAAAGTTTGTGAATGAATTCAGTATAAGTAGGACTTACACTAGATAGTTACTCAACTGATATTATAAGCCCTATCTTCAAAATAAATACATGGCGCACTGGCCAGAGCTCCCAATTTCGTGTAACCTCTGTAACCTTAAGGAACGAGAGGACGTGTTTCACTTCATCGCTATATGCCGCATCCTCAAAGAGTTCCGTTACAGTTTCTGTGCAGCGCACGGTTGAAGAATTGATGAGCATCTTAAACGGTAACCGAGGCTGGAATCCATTATACAAGTACCTAACCAACACACTACGCTACAGAAAATACATTATGACTATCTGGTAGATGCCTTAAGGCAAACCATATAGACTAAGAATTCAAAATTGTTAGCAATCTCTTTTTTATGAAATAAATTGTCAATTAAACTAACGGCAGCGTGTATCGATAGGACTAACATAATTAGAAGAATGCAGCGTGATGTCAGTAACGCGTTTGAAAAAGGCTAGGATGACTATAGCAGCCACAGAAGACAATAGAAATTATTTGCTTCCTACAAAAACGGGGCCCTTTTGATAGATAGACCGAATGTAGACCAAATGGATACCAAGAGTTCGACCTACGGAAGCTTCGATTCAAACAGAAAACAACACGGTAGAGAAAGATTTCTGTTTAAGTGGTGCGCACAAGTTGAAGGGAAGCTCAACCAACTTGAAGTGCTCAACTAGAAGCAGCTGGCGTCTGCGCTTATTAATTGTGGCTCAGATCCAATGAGAACTCTTATGACATGTATCAGGCCCACAGGACTGGACAACCAGCAAAAGCTTGCCAAATTATCCATTTACATTGCAGCAGGTTCAAGAGAAAATTCGGAGAATATGGCGGATGTGGAAGCAATTCGTAGAGTCCAAATCATAAAATTTCGGCATGGCTACCGCGCACGTGTGTATTCGTGCATTGTTTTGATGGAGGAGTACTTTCTTTTTGACCAAAATTCGTTGCCGTTTTTGCTTCAAATCGTCGTTGAACCGGTTCACTAAATTTGGCCGTTGATTGTTTTTCCCTTTTGAAGGTAATGGATATGGATTATGGCGCGTGCATACCAAAAAAAACAGTCGACATGGCGTAGTGACCAACGTACCCACCTTGGCTTTCTTCTACGTCGATTCACCCGTCTCCTCTTTCGACAAAATGATGTATATAGCTTGCTCAAAATTTGACATTATTCTACGAGTATGTTGCATTTCGGGTTACAACGCGGAAAGTTCAAAAAGTCAAGGACTTTTTGATCCACCCTCGTATGTATCCATTTGCTATCAGATACAAAATTTAAAAATTCTTTATCGCTCCTCATTCATTAGGCTGTGTCGAAAATCTGAACGAATAGCTCAAGAAATGCAGATAGGTACTCGTAATACGAAAACGATTACGAAAAGCCAAAGTATCTGCGCCGCGCTACAAATACGAAAACAAGATCAGAACGTCGGTCGTTTAGTCTTGAGTGCCATAAGAAGTTCCCTACCTCAAGATCGAGACTTTATTCCAAGCAAATACTCGTACGTGCTAGCGAAGGTACCGATGTTTGGATGTGTGTATCTTTTTATGTACCTCGAAATGAAGTTCACTTCTTCAGTGTAAAGAGCCTTGCCATCGATAACGACGACATAACAACAAAAACCAGATGCCTGAAAAATGCATCTTCAATTCTGGCGAAGAAGACGATGCCATGGCGATGGTCACAAAGTTAAACTGTTGTGTGTGATGTTAGTGATGGTAATGGTGATGGCATAGACATTCCTTTCAAGAAATGAAAACAATGCGAGGAAATGGACATTTTCCAATAGTTTCTACTCTTCTTCTCCTTCTTCTTCTGGTTCTTCTTATTCTTCTTCCTGTTCTTCTTCGTCGTTTCACATCACTCGTCGCTCATTCTTAAGCAAAGATTTGTGATCTCCTTGTTTGCCTTTTTTTGGTTTGTTTTGTTTTGTTGTTTGGATTTAATTTTAGGTTGGGATGGGATTGGAATTGGAATTGGAATTGAATTGAGTGGAGTTGAGATTTTTCTTCTTTTGCTTCCCCTCCTTTGTTGCTCTTTTTTTTTTTAATCCTTCACCAACGATACGAGATACTCAGTTGCATGCACAGCGGAAAGGTATAGGAAAGATACAAGGTGCTCATTATTATACATACTTGTATATATTGTACTAAAGGCTATTGTGTTATGTACATGTTTGTTGGCCTGCAGAACGGGTCCAATCTGAATGTGTACAAAAAGAACAAATACCTACCAAAAACGATCTGGAAGATGTAAGACAAAACACAAAACGGAAAAAAAACATCACAAAAAAGGAAGAAGAAACGAAGGAGAATGAGAGGGCTGTATTCCAGATAATAATATTGTATGTATATATGTACATACCTAAGTCGTATGTTAGAAAACGTTGATCTTACTTGGAGGAGCAGGAGAATGATCGCTGTCTTTGCGGTGTCGCTTTGCCTCTTTTCGAAAGCACAACGCGATGGCCCCAAGCCAACGGCGAAATTAAACTACAGTGAAGGAGCAAAGTCTTACGCAAAACAGGTGTTTGTTCTTCTAAAAAATTCTATAGAACGCGCATCCATTCTATGATATACCTATCCTAGAATCTAATAATGGAGCGAAAAAATGTTAATTTTTTTTTCACAGTGTTGTGCAAAACATACCGGATTTTTCTTGAACATTTTTCATTGAAGAATTCTAGGGGACCGGAATACAGTAGGTACACTTGTTTGGGAATTTAAGAAAACGTATTGAATAAGTTTACAAATAGAAAAAAAAGCAAGACATTGCTATCATTATTTTTAGAGTTTTATCAAAAACTGCAGATCAACTCAATGCCATGCCAATGCCAGTGCAAAACATACCGGATTTTCAAAAGTACCATATTTTCTTGCTCTTTAACTTTCTGATAATGGTTTTGACTGTCCTTTGAATCGAGTTATAGACTTAACAAAAGTTAAAAGTTCAGGTGTCTCTAATTTGTTTACTAGGAAAATGGCTAAAAATAAATACAGTGGTGTGATTAAAAGTCAGGTGGTAACGGTTTTCAGGGCACGGCTAAAACAAAAATCTATTACCAAAAAGTATAAAATGCCATCATCGACAGTGTGTGACATTATAAAAAAGTTTGGGAATGGAAAACCGGTCGAAACCATTCACGTCCCAGAAAAACTACACTCTGAACCGATCGACAAAATAAGAAAATGATTCTTAACGATCCTTTCTTGCCTTCAAGAAAGAATGTTAGTGAGCTCAATCTTTCAATTGAAGCAAACGCCATACGCAGGCGTTTCAGAGAAGATGATTTTTGTTCTTTTCGACCAGCGAAAAAGCCTCTACTTACTGCTAAGCATAGACAAAAAAGGCTAACGCTAATCATTTCTTAGACTGGAATTCGCAAGAAACCATTTGAATTGGTCAGGAACGAAGTGGAAAACTGTACTGTTTAGCGACGAGAGTAAATTCAACTTGATTGCTTCCAATGGAAGTATTCATGTTAGACGAAAGAAGAGGACACGTCTGCAGCCACGACATTGTCGTCAGATCCGTGAAGCATGAAGGATGTTCAATTATGGTGTGGAGATGTTTTTCTGGTGCGGGATGTGGACCAATACATGAGATTAGTGGTATTATGGATCGTTTTCAGTATAGGGATATACTGGAATCCGTAATGCTACAATAAGCTGAGAAGGAGATGCCACTGCGTTGGGTTTAACAATATGATAATGATCTAAAACATTCACCAAGTTCAGTTCAGTTTATATGCATTTTTATTGTTTCACTTAATTTACTCTTACTTGCTAGACAAAAAAATGCTTAAAAGTTAGCTTAATTAACTTAAAATTATCTTATTCTAACTTACTGGCCCCATGCGGGCACTCTAAGTTAAACCTAACACTTAAATTATGTCTTTCGACGTACCTTACTACTATACTATACAATTAAAAGTTGTGTTGGAATGGCTCTCTCAATCGCCCGCCCCAAACATTATCGATAGCTTGTGAGCCATTTTAAGAAGGGTCAAAGACGCACGACGAGAATATTCCACAAGAAAATTTTGAGAACCTAGTGTCGTCCATGCCTAAAAGATGCGAGGAGGTCTTAAAAAACAACTGTTACTGGACAAAATATTAAACATAACAAAAATCCGGCATGTTTTGCACAGGCCGTCACCGAGTTAAGTTCCGTTTTTGTTTGTATAATAAAATATAATATCACAAAGCCTTTTTTTTTATTTGTAAATTTTAACAATAAGTTTTCTTAAATTGACAACTGATTCCCTAAAATTCACCAAAGAAAAATGTTCAATAAAAATCCGGTATGTTTTGCACAACACTGTATATACGAGTATATACATGCAATTTAGAAAAAGCTACTGGTTTCAGCGTTCTTCCTATTGGTTTCGCATTCAGTTGCAGATGCATAACAGATAATATATTTTTTTTTTTATTTCAATTGGCGCGCGCTCCAAGGATTTTGGGGCGCTTAAGAAGTTTTCACACGTCGCGGGCGGACGGAAGTTAGGGAGGGAAAAAAACAGATACCGATGTTGTACATTGGTCTTAAATGTTTGCAAGTTGTAATGACTAGAAAATAGAGAGCTCGGCATGGCATTCCACAATACAGTTGTTCGGCTTACGATATTTTAGAGTACGTCCGAAAGTGTTCGTTGAGGGTGTACTGATGAGCATTCATAGCGAGACGGGTGTTACGGTTGAAGGTTTGAAGGGCCGGAATGCTACTGGCGATTTCAGTGGAGCACTGGTGCTGGAAATAGAGACAAAACAAAGTGAGACAGGAGACATTACCTCGGTGTTCGAGGGTTTGAACTGACTGACTGATATGAGGCACACCAGCATTTATTTTGTAAATTGCAGACTTGAAACCGTCTAAGACAACTTAAATTGATCGTTCCGAAAGGTAGTTTGTTATCAATTTAAGAAGGGATTCGTCGATCCCAAATGCACGCATTTTCGACAAAAGAGCCTTACGCCAAACTGTGTTAAATGCCTTTGAAATATCAAGTGCAAATGTTTTGCTTGCGACAGATTGATCTACGCTTTGGTTCCACTTTTCGGTGAGACATGCCATCAAATCACCAATGGCTGGACCAATGCTGTTTTCCATCTGCTCGGAAAGAGTCCTAAAGAGTAGGATTGATGAAAAAGCTTACGCAGTGGTTTTGCCAGTTGAAAGAACACCTCTTCAGAAGAAGGGGAGATATACCATCTGGACCAGCGGATTTATGCATGTTGAGATCTTGAAGTACTCTTGCTACTACACGAGTGCGGAAGTGGATTCGTCCCATTGTAGATTCGACACACTGAAGTGTAGGCGGGGACAAAGCACGATCTGGGAGTGTTGAGCTAGCCGCAAAATGCCCATGACGAACGACCAAAAATGTTTACTACCTTTGGGACATTGTACTCGTAGTTTTGTTTGCTTCAGTTTGTGGTCGTATGAAAATTACACACGCTGCAGTCATTTCTGGCTCGTTTAAAATTTTTTCAGTTTTCCCCTGTCGGGTGCGTCTTGTAGGATCGAAAAAACATTTTTTTAACCCTGACAGCCTCTTTACAACTTGAGTCGTACCATGCCATTTGTTTTGGTTTGATACTCGTCATTCGATGAAGGATAAAGGAACCCATTCCAAAGAGAATAGAGTCAGTAACCATATCAGCAGCGGCACCTATGTCATTATCCAGGAAACGACCAGTTAAAATTCCTAAAGAAGGTGTTAAGTACGCCCCAACTGGCTTTTCGTATCGTTCTTTTAGGAATTTTTGCTCTAACTGTGTGGTCCGTATACAAGAAATTGGCACTAGTTCGTAACCAGGTAACTTCAGATCAGAGTGATCTGAGAGGTGTGGCTGAGGATCTGCCTGTGTTTCACTAAGTGCCAAAACTGCTGGTCTCTACTTACAGTCGTGGACGTACGCAGAAAAGTGATTAATTTTTAGCCCGCGTCCATACTGAATTCCCTAGTCATAATCACAAACAAACACAAAAAACACAAACACCAGCAATGCTAAGCAAGGCTGCGAAGTGAGAATTTTGACGTTGATTTACCGAATCAAACTGCTGTAGGTGTTATGCCTTTACAACAATATGAAACAGGACACCAACAAAACGTATTCCATGAATTCCAAAAGCAGTATATGAAGTAGCACGTTGAGAGGATTTGTCGTGTTCGATCGTAGCGCCTTGTGTCCCCAATACCATCTGTTCGTTGGACACTGCGAAGTTAGGTGATGTTCTAGGCTTTGCGTAAGGGGAATCGCCACACGAGCGATCCAAAGATCTTGCTCCAGACGTAGAAAGCGACGCATGCTTACTTTACGCTGCGTTCTATGTTTAGTTTCCTGTTTAGTGGTCAAGGATGACGCTTGCACTGGAGGATAGACTAACTGTTTGGTTGTTAAGACATGGAAGCTTGAAAGTCGGTATTTTGTACTCGGAAGTAAATAGCATTAATTCAGTTGTACTCGGATTAAAGACAAGTTCATGACTTGTGGCCAAGCGCTTACCTTCCTCAGAGCCCTCTATGAGAGTTCACTATTTACTGAGGGGAACATCCCTGATACCAAAAAAAAACCACGTCGTCCGCATACGCGTCTGCTTTGATTCCAATGTTATCGAACTACGTCAAGATATTGTTGATCCCCAGGAGCTATAGAAAAGGCGGGATAACTCCCCTGGCGGGGTACCTCTATTTACGGATTTGCTTATGAGGCTGTAGCCCAATTGTGATTGAATGATTCTGGTTGTTAGCATGGATATGATCCAGTTGCTGACAAAATCTTCTATGCTAAGCTTGGTGAATGATTTTCGGATAGATTCAGTGCGCATATTATTGGAGATACCTTCTACGTCTAAGAAGGTGGCTAACGTATACTGTTTATAGTGGATAGATTTTTCGATCGTGTTGCACCACCTCATGCTGTCTCCAGGGCTGTCTCCGTGGACTTACCATTAAGGTAGGCATGTTGGGACTTCGACAGAGGAGATCATTTGAGGGATATCCATGCATGTACAGGATACGTTCTAGGGCTTTGAATATGAAGGATGTAACGCTAATGGGTCTAAAATCCTTGGCCGACTCATGGCCTCTTTTGCCGACTTTAGGGCTAAAAACGACATGAAGTCGCCTCCAGGTCGAGAAGATGAGGTTGAGTCGAGGAGCCAATATAAATGGCCGTTAACTACGACAGTACCTTCTCCAAGTTCTTTTGGAGGATAATCGGTAAAATCCCGCCAAAGTCTGATGACTTATAGGGAGAGAAACTGTTGATGTCCCAGGAAATCTTTGCTTCGGTTATTAAAGTCTTGATTTCATTCCAGGGTGCGGGTTGCGTGACCTGCGTTGTCTGCGTTGCCTGCGTTGCCTGCACACCACCGGCGCTATCTTTGCATTCTGAAAAATGAGTGTTCATTAAGAGTTCCAGTGATTCTTCAATGGAATCTTTCTATGTTCCATTAAGTCGTTTCGGACGTAGCCTGAAATATCGTGATTCTTCCTAAGTCGTACAACTCTTTTATGGAATGCACTGCCGAGCTCTCTTTCTACAAGTAATTGTAACATTCAAACATTTAAAACCAATGTACATCGGTACCTCTCTTTCTTTCCTCCCTAATTTTGCTTCGCTCGCGCTGAGTACAAACATTTCAAGAGTACTAATAACTCTTTTGGTGCACGTTAGCTTAAAAAAAAGTTTAACGGAAATGGGTGCGACTGTTGGGTCGCCCCAAGAACTTCCTGATAAAAAAAAACTTGTAGTCCAATGGTTTTTGACATTTCATATCCTATTAGAATTTACGAAATCTATTGACCATAAAAGTTCGACCGGACCGGATTCCCTCTATTAATGAAATCGTAATTAGTACTGGATTGACGGTTCTAAAATGTTTGCTACTCCTTGAGTGGCTTTGATAATACTATTATGTAATAGATTTCGACTAGTACTGCAATTTTGAAAGATAATAACTTAAAAAGTCAGCGACGGAGTTTGGCAGTCCTTGTAAGTCTGCCAGAATTTGTATTTGTAGCAGATATCGGAGATGAGCCTAGTCACCCTTCTTAGATCGCAGCGATCTTCATTCAATACTAGGTTCGGGCATGTTCCTAAATTTGGAGTTCAGGACCTGACTGGATTTCAGGGCCTGACTGGATTTCAGGACCTGACTGGATTTCTTCCAACCAACGAAAAAATGGAGAAAAAAACTTCTGGTTGGAATATCAGGCTAACACTCTGTAAACACGACTAAAGTAGAGCCAGACAAACTACGTAACAGTATCTAACCCCCAGGGACAAAGAACAATATACGAGATTTTCACATTACCGATTCGAAGAACTATCACAACATCCCAAGACTTTTCTGATGAAGGTGCATCTCGGTATCTCTAGACATAGGGTACTATTACAACTGACCTAACATCGATCTTTTGTCAATGTGCTTCAGATCCTCAGGTCTTTTGTGGCAATTCCGGTTGCAAACACGAAGTTCATATTGCAATTTACGACCAGCATAGAGTTTAGAGTTCATGGCATCCGTATCTACACGAAAGAAACGAAGACTCACTTTAAGGTGAATGCCAATTGCCCCATACCACCAGAAAATGTAAAAGGGATAGGATCTTAGGAATAGGGATTGTGTTTTTTTTTTTTTTTTTGTTGGTATGGCCCTAAGGATTTTAGCAACCCAGAGACCATCCGGTCATTTAATTGCACTTCTAAATCACTATGATGGCCCTACCCAAACCTTTAGGAACTCATTATGCCAACAGCAGCTACGAGTAACAACTGTTTTTTTTTTTTTTTTTTTTTCTGCTGAACTGAAAGACAGAACGTTGATTTTCAAATGAAAAGTAAATTGTCACATTTGCAGACATGTAGACAGACTAGGCAACGCGTAACATACAAAACCTGTCAACTGAGCAATCTCTACGAGTGCGTGTTCGACTGCTCGTATTGGCTCTGGCACCGATCATAGCCATATTTTGCAAAATACAGTTAACCAATCTCTTATCTGGTTATTTTCTTTCCCCTCTAGACAACTACCATCCAGACTTACCGTTTAAAATCGAAATATTTTTTTTTCTGCTTTTCACTGCTCTGCTTTCCTTCCCGCACAGTGTGGTTTCTTGAGGTTGATTAAATGGCTTTCGCAAGTGCGTTGCACGTTACACCTTCGCCTCCAGTCGCCAACACACAGACCCAAACGAACAGATGTCGGTGCGTTATCCCCACGGATATAGGAAAATTTCTACGAAAATCACCGCTCACTTGTCAAAATCTAAAATTACTTGACATGCAACTTTCGAGCTGCGTCCTGTGCTTATTAGGAACACGCGTCCCTTTTACTGCGCACTGCACTTCTTGGGATTCGGCCGATGCAAATGAACGATAGTAGATCACAACAAAACACTAGTATTGCCACCAATACCGTTGATTATTTTTGGAGTATGTCGTACGTACGCGCCGTTCCCCCGCCTGACAAGATATGTAAACCTGACACTCTTCGATTAAAATTCTACCGGCAAATAATCAATAAAAACCCGCGCACGGACGTACGGATGACAGAGGACAGACGACTCTCTACCGCTAGTCAAAACCGAAATGAGTGATTTTTATTGGCTTTTAATTACGAGTATGTGTGCAAATGATAGAGGCAAAACAAACAACAAACAACAAACTAAAATGACAGGGACTACTGTGGGCTGTGGCACATTTCTATCGCGCCAGACTCATTCATAGGCCTGGTAAAGCTCAATTCTCTCCTTCCACCCCCAAACAATGAAGATCAAACAGCTTCAAGATAAATCATAGCCAAAGATGGTGGAATGACAATAACATCAACAACAACAACTGAAACAGAAGTAGAAACACCGATAAAACACGCGCGGAACTGTCATACAAACAAATCCAAGACTTCATGCGTATTCTCGGAATTCTTTATTTTCTAACCGACCACTCGTCAAAATACCAACTCACGTCGCCGGTTGATCGTTAAAAACTGATCGGCATAGGCAGCAGCAGGCAGCAGCGGCATGTCAGTGGCAGCATTCGCATTCGCATTTCTGTGAAACATTTCGTCTTCTCATGGCTTTTGTTTCGGTCGTCTCTTTTCTGTGTGATGTGAGTTGAGTTGTGTAGTCATGTTGATGGTGAGCTCTGATTGTACTGCTCAGTTTCAGTGTGACCAGCGTTGAATCGATTTTTTTTTAACTGGTTCAAGGGATTGGGGTGGGCTTAATTCTAATTACAGTAATCTTCTTAAATATTCGTTAAGAGAATTTTTATTTTAGATAAAAGTTTTATTGTGCATAAAGTGGCAATGTGAATAGCACCATAGACAAGGCCTCAGTAATGGTACTATGCCCTCTTATTAGATAACGACACTCTCATCTTTCCTCTTTCCACTTGTCGAGGTTTTGGTTCTATCCTTGCTCTTGAAGAAGATCGCCTTGTTAAACGGAAAAGAGCCGAATATGCGCTCAGTTAGCGTTGTGCTAAACCGTTCCTTTGCCGGAACAAACATGGAACGATTCCTTTCTTGAATGGTACTATTTAGTTCCAACGATGTATCAGAATTAAAAGAGGTTCATGTCCGCGGATTTCAGACATATTCGGATAGATGGAATGGTGCATGTCCACAGAACTACGAGGGCGGGTCAATAAGTTTGGATTAAAACACAGATTTTTTGATAAAAAAATAATTTTATTTTTCAACGTAGTCTCCCTTGAGCTCTATACACTTTGTCCAACGCTTCTCCAATTTTTTTATCCCTTCCAAAAAAAATGATTTGTCTAGGTCCTCAAAATAGGCCTTTGTTTGCGAGATGACTTCATCATTGGAGTCAAATCTTTTTCCACCAAGCCATTTCTTCAGGTTTGGAAACAAGAAGTAGTCGCTCGGAGCCAAATCTGGAGAATAGGGTGGATGAGGGAGCAATTCATAGCCCAATTCATGGATTTTTGCCATGGCAACTGCACATGTGTGCACCCTTGCATTGTCTTGGTGGAAAAGAACTTTTTTCTTGGCCAAATGAGGTCGTTTTTTTTTTAAATCGTCATTGAATCGATCCAATAATTTGGCATAATATTCCCCATTGATTGTTCTTCCCTTTTGAAGGTAGTCAATGTGGATTATCCCGCGTGCATCCCAAAAAACAGTCGCCATAACTTTATTGGCTGACAAACCCACCTTGGCCTTCTTTGTCGCCGATTCACCCTTAGAAACCCACTGTTTTGACTGTTGTTTGTTCTCTGGTGTGTTGTGATGGATCAATGTTTCGTCCATGGTTGCAAAACGGCGCAAAAACTCCTCCATATTGCGATTAAACAACGCCAAACCTTCCTGTGAAGTTGTTACACGATTGCGTTTGTGGTCGACTGTGAGCAAACGCGGCATCCATCTTGCGGAAAGCTTTCTCATGCCCAAGTGATCATTCAAAATTGAAACCACTGAGCCATGCGAGATCCCTACGGCTTCCACAATCTCTCGCACTTTCAATCTTCGGTCGGCCAACACCATATCGTGAATTTTTTCGATTGTTTCGGGTGTAGAGACCTCAACTGGGCGTCCAGGACGTTCGGCATCTTCAGTGCTTGTACGGCCACAACGAAATTCAGTAAACCACTTTTTTACCATTGAAATCGATGGTGCAGAGTCCCCATAGTATTTATCAAGCTTAGCCTTGGTCTCGGTAATGGTTTTTTTTCGCAAGAGATAATGATTAATAAGCACACGAAATTCACTTTTTTCCATTTTCTCCTCAAATTAGTGAGTAGTCTGATAAAAATAGCTGTCAAACACAAACTAACTGACGCAGCAAGTTTAAATTTTGACAGGAGTCAACTGACAGATGCCTGTTGACAGGAGCAGTGTTGCTGTTTCAGTAAAGAGGTCAGAAATTCACGGACTTATTGACCCGCCCTTCAACGTAGTTGAAGTTGAACAGACAGGATATTGAATGACAAATACTCTGGAATGTAGAGGCCGATCTACATGCATATTCGCTTTGCAGGAAAGCGTGGAGTTATGCTATGGTGCAAGGAAGATATCTCATCTTGATGATTTCTACGTATTAGCATAACAAATTGCGGTATTCGTTTGAAATTTTTTAATTGAAACAATAAATAAATAAATGTAACTCTACACACTTCTCCCAGCGATGCTCCCGTCTCTCTAACGCGTCCAAATAGTACTTGGCGTTTTTTTCTGCAAAATAATTGTTCACGAAGGTGATTACCTCCTCATTTGACGAAAATCCCTGTCCTCCGAACGCAGTTTTTAGATGAGGGAACAAAAAGAAGTCGCTTGGGGCTAGATCTGGTGAATAAGGCGGATGGTCAAGCAGTTCAAACCGTAATTCATGGATTTTCGCCATGGCAACCGCTGAGGTGTGATGAAACAGGATTTTCTTTTTCTGCAAATGTGGCCGTTTTTCCGCAATTTCTGCCTTCAGCTTGGCAAGTAATGATACGTAGTATGCTCCTGTAATGGTTTCTCCTTTTTGAAGATAATCGATTAAGATAACTACTTTGCTATCCCGAAAAACAGTCGCCATCACTTTCCCAGCCGAAAAAACAGTTTTTGCTTTTTTTGGAGCCGGCTCGCCCTTTGCACGTTTTTGGTCTAACATAAGCAAACGCGGCACCCGACGCGCGGACAGCTTTCTCATGCCTAAATCTTGATTTAATATGTAACAAACACGTTCTTTGGACATTTTCATAATCTCTACTATCTCTCTCACTTTAATTCGGCGGTCGTCTAACACCATTTGGTGAACTTTAGCAATGTTATCGTCAGTGGTTGCAGTTTTTGGACGTTCCAAACATTCATCATTTCCCAAGCTCTTAGGGCCACGTTTAAATTCAGCCGCCCAAAATTTCACTGTGGTAAATGATGGTACAGAGTCCCCATATACAGAGTCCAACTCATTTTTGATTTGCGTAGGCGTATTGCCTTTCAAAAACAGGAATTTAATAACAGCTCGATACTCATTTTTTTTTTTCTATTTTCACAAAACACACTCATATCGACTCACTCAAACGACTGTCAACTAAAAACTGCGCTTCCAAAATGACTGAAACTTCGGTAAGTAACTGTCAAAAGATGCACAACTAGCATTCACTAGCTTTTATCGACGAGTGCCGCTATCTTTACATTGCGACAAAAACAACCCTCGGTATGGTAGTCTAAAAAAATAAAAAAAACGTCTTGCTCCATTGCATACATACTTTAAATATTTAAACATTTTATAAATAGTGAAAAAATAATAGTATAAAAGGAATCCATAATATAATAAAAAAACAAGGTACGTTGTCTTCACCTAAAGGACAAGAAATTAATTTGTTACGTAACAAAAAACGGTAAAACTCCTTAAAGGCCGTAGCTTTCTAACGCATTCAGCTTAAGAAACGGTTGTGCATCAGTGTGCATAAAATATTAAAATTTCAAATTTCGTCGAGTTCGATGAACACCAGCCAAAATTATGGCATTTTAAAGTTAACATTTTAAAAAATCGTTGGACCAATTTCATGAGACAAATGCGTTTATCTCGAAATTTTCAAATTTTAGGTTAACTTTTTTTATCAACACTTTTGTCTTCTCTTCATTATCTGTGAACTTTGTGTATGACTTTTCCACCTACCAACAACGGAAGTTATTGCAAACTACTATTCTATTTATACACATCATTTTTACCAAATTCATAGAAAAATAATAATCACAGTTCAATATATTACCTATATAATAGTATCACAATGAATGTAAAATAGCACACACATTAAAAACAAGAGATAACTTCAAGTTAAAACAACAAGCTCATTTTATGAAAAAGAAAGTCACATATTGCTGTTTATAAATAGCAGTTGTGAAACTTTGCTGGAAGACAACCTATTTCTTTGTTCCGAATGTCCAAAGTTATGCTTTGGAGAAAATTCGTTCTCATGGAACTGATGTTTCTACCAGGTTTAGGCGTTTCTTAATATATTTCTATACTAATGGGTACACACCACCGCTCAAGGGGATTCTCCAACCTGTTGAGTATTGGTTCATTAAGGTACTTCTGTACTTCTATTATTTCAGCTGCGACTGCAACTATACTCGATATTTCTGTATCGAAATCATCCCAAAAGCATGTGCTTTTATTTTGGACACAGCTAGAAAATGTTTCTGGCACGAGTTCGACAGTTTCCAAATGGCAAGCAGAGGTTCCAGGCGTACAGTCAGAAGGCTGACTGGCAATTTTTTGCTTCAGTACCTTCAACCCCGTCCGAAAGTTTATCACGTCCCGAAACCCTCTGCTTTTGAATCTGGGGTCTAAAATAGTGGATTGTGCGTATAACGAATTTTTTTCAAGATTTTAAAACCGCCTCTTCAGTTGTCCACTAAGGGTTTCCAATAATTTTTGCACCAAACGTGGGGTGGAATGGTTACCAGCAAAATATGGTATTGTCCCTCAACTTCTGCTAGACATTGTCCAACTTTTCGTTGAAGAAATTTGCAATAAACGATGACTTTGGACAATCTTAGGTGCTTTTCTGTTGAAATTGCTTCAAAATTGGAATAACTCTTTCCACAATATCCCACTCTTCGTTACTAAGGGATGGGTCATTCTTTATGATAGCTAGTGTGGCAATGACTGCATTTTTTAGAGTAAAAATTCTCTTTAGCATATCAAATGTGGAATTCCATCTTGTTGGGACGACCTGCTTTAATTTCAACATAGATAGATCCATTTGTTTCTGAATTTCAAAATTTCTTTGAACTTGTACAAGGCGTTTGAGCTTCTCTTAAAATAATTCCACAATGGTTTTCACTTTGGAGACAATGTCACCAATCTAGTCTACTCCTGCCTTTACGACTAAGTTCAAAGAATGCGCGAAACAGCTAATAGATCGCCATCGTCCCATCTATGTATATAGCAGAAACGATGTTCGCAGCATTATCGCTCACAATGGCCTCAACTTTATTCTCGATTTTCCACCTCGAAAAATGGTCCTTAAAAAAAATTGCACAAATTTTCAGCGGTGTGGCCCTTGTCGTATTCTATACAGCCCAACAAATTAGAACACGGATTAAAATTGTCAAATTCAATGTAGTGGGCTGTAATGGCTACGAAACTTTGATTGTTTAATGAAGTCCATGAATCTGTTGCTAAGCAAATAGCTGGGGCGCTTACAATTTTACTGCGGACATCCTCTTCCAGCTTTACATAAAGCTGTGGTAATAGTGTTTCCGATAGTGTCTTTCGGGTCGGAAGACTGTATGAAGGGTACAACATCGCTACAAACTTTTTATTCAGCCTCCTCCACAAGGCGTAAAGGGTGGTATTCTTTCGCAATCATTTTATGTAATTGCTGGTAAATTTTTGGTTTTTTTTTTGTTGGGAAATTGCTCGAATATTGTCGGTATAATTAAAGATTTTTGGTTGTATTGTTTCTTGTGGTTTGTTTTGGTTTCTGTGCAAATTACATCCACATTTTGAACTGAGTCTGTTTCAATTAAAGTTGGGGTGGGTGTTGTAACCGGTCGTTCTATTGCATTTGTGTTGATTGTTGGGTGCCTTGTTTTAAGATGCCTAGTTAGGTTGCCTAAGCTTCCAGATATAAATGAAATCATTTGGGAGCAATATTTACATCTGGCTTTTTGTTGGTCCTTTTCTTCAAAATGATGCCCCATTACGCTGCTCTTCCTTCGCATTGCAATTTTCAATTGAAACCAAACCCTGTATTCAATACATACAAATCCTCCATTAACATACTTTCTACATATTCGTTAATAAATAATACAAGATAAAGCGTACCAATGTTTCAAGTAAAAATATACTCATTTTGCAAATATACAGTTACAGGTGTTAAACAAACGTTATCTGCAATTCAAAACAATGACGAAATTTCGAAGAACTTTTATGTATGGGTACATTTATAGTTACACATCAGAGGCAGCCACGAAATGTCAACGCTAAATTATATACGCATGTAAACATGAACGTATGCAATAGACGAAGTAGGTACATGCGGTTCTGTCCTGTACAGTGTACAGTCAGCCGCCATGTCAATCAGAACAAAATAAAGATTTTGCGAAGTGAACTTCTTGTGTGTGAACTATAGGAGTATCGGACATGTCGGAACGATTGAACATGTTTAGGTGGAGTATGTGGAACGATTTGAACTAGTTCCGACAACGAACATAGCGCCAGGAACTATGAGCATAGGTCCGGAGCAACTCAACTGCAGCTCAATGGTCTGCGGTTTCACAAACGAGTCGGCACCCAGTTTCGCCAGATACTCGTAGGTTCTGTTTATCTAGGTTATATCTCAGACTGCAGTGGATGAAGAGAAAATTGGTAAGCCTCTTGATATCATGTACTCGTAATTAAGAAAAAAAATTAAGTTTCGATCGAATCTAATTTGGTGGTGTTTGACTGAATATTTGGTTGGTAGCGGGGTTGATAGTGCAAATATCGTAAATAACTCGTACTAGAAGACATTGGGATCGTTGCCCTAGTACCTTCCAGATTTTGTAATTTTAACTTAGTAAATCAGTACTAACACCAAGGCACATTCGGTTTTTAAGGTTCCCCTCTCTAAGATTTGACAACTTAATTAAACAATTTCTATTAAATGAAGTATATAGAATACATTCTAATTACCCAGCTGTAAAACTGGATTCGGAGTCACAAAAGTCGTTACCAATCCAGGTGGCGCAGTTTGAACCAAGCTGGAAAAAATAACCAGAGAAGTATACCTCGAAGGTTCGCTTGGGGTTTGTGGTGAGTCATGATGTCTTTTAAAAAAAAAAAATTAGTCCATTTGAGTGTTCCTATTGGCAGGGAACAACTATGCTTGTAGATTTTCTCCAAAGGCTTTCTCTTGGTTTTCTTTACGGGATAGGGAACTCGCCTTTTCTTACAATTTTTAGGTCGAGAATTCCACAATGGTACGTATTACATAGTTCTGTCGCCCTTTCTTTGAATACACGATCAAATGGGGTTAGTCCAAAACATCAACTGATCATAAAGCAACCATAGTTGGCAAAGTCTATACTGGTATCTGGTTGCTCTGGTTTGCCCAACGATATTAGCGTAAGAATGATTCTGATTAAGTTACACACTAGTGTAAAGAATTCTGTAATTCTCACTCCAACACCACGGATATTAAAGGTAATCCTTAACAAGTTAACTTTCAAACAAGACACGGCTAACATTTCGAGAAAGTAGCTATGCACGTACGTACATATCACTGACTCTAAACTTATTTTACTTTACCTTAGGTGGCGGTATAGCCCGGTTGGACCAGCGTCCTTCTATTTAACTTTCCATTTGATCTTGCGGTAATCGCCTCCAGTTGCGTACAAGGACTGCCTTTCTAAGAAGGGAAGAATGAGACATGAATCAGCTTCAACACAAAATCATCCTGGAGGGCACATTCTGTCATATGCCGAGAACCGCATGATTCTTGGTTGGAGATTTCGGAGAGCTAATGATGCAAAGATGCCTACCACATGAAAAGTGTAAGGCTGTTTTGAAACATAATTTCCCGACCATTATTTAGAATCTGTGGAAAATAGTTGGAGAAAGCTGAAATGGCACTTACGAGGGTTGTCTGAAAAGTTTCCGCAACGTAAAGATAGCGGCACTCGTCAATAAAAGCTAGTGAATGCTAGTTGTGCATCTTTTGACAGTTACTTACCGAAGTTTCAATCATTTGTGAGTCGATGTGAGTGTTTTTGTGAAAATGGAAAAAAATTGAGTAACGAGCTGTTATTAAATTCTTGGTTTTGAAAGGCCACATTTGCAGAAAAAGAAAATAATGTTTCACCAAGACAACGCGCCGTCTCACACGTCGGCGGTTGCCATGGCGAAAATCCATGAACTACGATTTGAACTTGCTTGACCATCCGCCTTATTCACCAGATCTAACCCCAAGCGACTTCTTTTTGTTCCCTCAAATAAAAACTGCGCTCTGAGGACAGAGATTTTCGTCAAATGAGGAGGTAATCACCTTCGTGAACATTTTGCAGAGAAAAACGCCAAGTACTATTTGGACGGGTTAGAGAGATGGGAGCATTGATGGGAGAAGTGTGTATAGTTACAAGGGGACTATGTAGAAAAAAAATTTTTTTTGAGAAAATATGTCTTGTATCATTGTTCGGAAACTTTTCACACAACCCTCGTATTTTAATTCTGAAAACAAGCCTTTCACAATCATCCTCTTCCACCATTGGAATCGACAAGTCTGCTATGTTCAGTTTGTTCGTTATTTAAACTTTGTGTGGAAATAAGTTCAAAAATTGGCTGCAATGCACTTGCTTATATCCATTTAGGCAGATAAGCTCCTTGTCGAAACGGAAGGTTTGATTCGTATGGTAGCAGCTACATCAGCAACCGTTTCCTTCGTCCGGGCTGCTAAATTTCGATGGTAAGGCCTTCTTCCATGCTCAACAAAATGTTTACCGGCATCATTATAGTCCATTTACTCGGAGGAGTGACGCCAAATACGAGCCTAAACTCTGTTTGGATGGAAATTACAGGGTCCAATGCGTAATTGTGGCCGACGGACAATCCAAATTCTGGTTTCACCATCCCAGCTGTATCCCAGAATAATTGCACAGAAAAAAACGTTGTGACTCTTTTTTCGGTAGCTCGTATCATAAACACCCAATCCGTAGTTGATTCGGTTCTCAAGTATATGTAGATATAATGTATATAATGAGCACAAGTGGATACATCCTACGCAAATCAAACTTTGGGTGGCTGTAAAATCCTTAAAAATACAGTTATTGCAATGAAGTTTTTTTTGTTAAATTCTTTATTTTACTGGTAAGTAAAATATTTAAAACAAAAAATCCAAAATTAACTTTTAATGTGATTAGAAAGGTCGTTCCTAAGTATATTATATCAATATTGTCAGTTAAATCGGTCCAAGAATGCTTACTGATAGAGATGCTCGAGCTATGGAGCGGCTGATGGTAACCAAACAAGTAACAACACCAAAATATGCTGCAGTCGCCATAGACAAACCCGTCAGCGGGTGGACAGCACGTAGAGCGCTTCGAAGAATTGGTCTGACATCGGCTATTAAACAAAAAAAAAAACCAGCACTATCAACGAAAAATGTAACGGCGCGTCTCAAGTCTTGCAAAGAACACAAGTATTGGAGCGTCGATGACTGGAAAAGAGTAAAATTAACCGTTTTCAGTGAGACGGTAAACAATATTATTGGCACCGATCGTACGAATCCTTGCAAAATCACAAGGCGAAAGAAACCGTGTAACATGGAGGAGGTAGCTCGGTGGTATGGGGCTGCTTCACTTGGTGGAACGTCGGACCGTAAATAAAAATCAATGGCATAATGAAAAAAGAAGACTATCTTCGTGTTTTACAACAAAATTTGCCAGACTTCGTAGACGAAAGCGCATACCCAGAGGATGAAGTCATTTTTCAGCACGATGGAGATCCTAAGCATACTGTTAAAATTGTTAAAAATTGGCTTAGTTGCCAGACTTTTCTTACCATGCAGTGGCCACCACAAAGCCCCGACCTGAACCCCCTTGAAAATGTATGGGCTCTTTTGAAAAAACAACTGGGACGTTATGATAACGCACCGAGGAACTTGGACGAGCTTTGGTGCCGGATTCAGACTGAATGGGCCAGTATTCCACACCAACTCATTGAGAAACTGATCGAAAGCATGCCAAACGAGTTAACAACGTCATTAAAGTCAAGGGCCTTGGACTAAATATTGAAAAATTGTCATTAAATACTTTATTTTTGAACGTGCAAAAGTGGATACATTGAGTTTTGTTATTATATGTACTATATTAAAAGTTAATTTTGGATTCTTTTTTAAAATATATTTTCTACTTAAAATTAAAATAAAGAATTTAACAAAAAACTGCGATAACTATATTTTTAAGGATTTTACAGCCACCCAAAGTGTGATTTGAGTAGGATGTATCCACTTGTGCTCGCCACTGTACATAAATATTCTTCCGGCAGATTAAAGGACACGTCAATATCTAATACTAATAGTTTTGTCCGGTACTTACAAATGCATCCAATATGTTAACCGATGTAAAAGCTAAAACACATTTCGTTAAAACAAACCGTATGGCCACACCGCTTGCCACTCGGCTTCTTCTTCATGGAGTTGCTACTTTGGTTTACTTCTTGAGTTTAATTTTCGGTAAATGGATGGTAAGACTCACATACACTCATACCTCGCTGACATCTTCTTGCTCTTCTTTCTTGAGAAAACATGAATATGGGACGACAAACTATGGGGCAAGAACGAAAAAAAACATTAAAGGCGAATGAGAGAAGCAAACCACTCAGACTCAAGTTGAGAGTTTTTTTTATTTTTGGAGATTTTGCTTTGACTTTGGTATTCGGTTTGCTTCTTTTTGTTTTGGTCGATTTTTTATTGAGAATTTTGTTTTGTGGCAACCTTCCAGCGCATGCTTGGGAGTAATTGTTTTTTTTTGAATGAGTTTTGAGATGAACCCGGTTTGTGGTAATTGATTTGGTTGCGTTTGCTCGTGGGTGTGTGCGTGTTACTTTCTGCAACGTGCTTGAAATGGAAGAGGATAGGAAACAGCGATTAGAGATGTGAGTGGAGTGCATTTCGAATCGGATTATCAACAGAATGCTCTGCCTGAGAATGCAGAGTAGCTGCGAAGCAGTGCACGACGGAATCAGCGATTGCTGTGGTGAATTGAGTTGAGGTCTCTTAAATGTTGCGGATTTATTGAGTAATGGAAAGAAACTTCGTTCGAAGATCAATTAGGTAGACAAACTATTTTCAAGAGAACATCTACATGAAATGTACGATTTCAAATATCAGGGATGTTTACAATTGCTTGTGGATATGCGGTGACTTCAAAACTCATTTTTAAATACTTAGAGGGTGTTTTTAAGAGTTGTACATGCTCGTATAGCTTTTTTGTGTCAATCAAAAACCTTTTTTCAATACGCAGAATGGTTCAAGACATTATGTGGCGCATTCTGTCTGTTTAAATTTTGGCCCCCTTTTCGAGCATTTGGAGCTCTATCTCACCAATTATGAGTTGAATATTGGCCCCAACACCCCAAAGAACCATTTCACTACCACAAGATAAAAAAAAATCATTTTTTTCATTCGCCTTTATTCAGCATCATAGTCTCCTTCAAGAGTGATAAAGTAATGCCAACGTTTCTCTAACATATCGATGCTTTTCTTATAGAACGGACTGTCGAAACCTTCAAAATACGGTCCAGTTTCAGATATGTCTTCATCATCTGACCCAAATCTTTTGCCTGGAGCATACGAGGGTTGGCTGAAAGGTTTCCGACCGAATGATGATACAAGACATTTTTTCTCAAATTTTATTTTTTTTTTCTACATAGTCTCCTTGTAACTCTACACACAGCGATGCTCCCATCTCTCTAACCCGTCCAAATAGTACTTGGCGTTTTTCTCTGCAAAATAATTGTTCACGAAGGTGATTGCCTCCTCATTTGACGAAAATCTCTGTCTTCCGAGCGCAGTTTTTAGATGAGGGAACAAAAAGAAGTCACTTGGGGCTAGATCTGGTCAGTAAGGCGGATGGTCAAGCAGTTCAAACCGTAATTCATGGATTTTCGTCGTGGCAATCGCTGAGATGTGAGACGGCGCGTTTTCTTAGTGAAACAGGATTTTCTTTTTCTGCAAATGTGGCCGTTTTTCCGCAATTTCCGCCTTCAGCTTGGCAAGTAATGATGCTCCTGCATGGTTTTTCCTTTTTGAAGATAATCGCTTAATATAACTCCTTTACTTTCCCAAAAAACAGTCGCCATCACATTCCTAGCCGAAAAAACAATTTTTGCTTTTTTTGGAGCCAGCTCGCGCTTTGCAGTCCACTGTTTTCACTGAATTTTTGTTTCGGGAGTACAAAGGTGTACCCAAGTTTCGTCTACAGTAATTAAACGGCACCAAGACTCGGATTTATTGAGCCTAAACTGCGCCAACAGAACGTTGGAAATGTTCATTCGAACACGTTTTTGGTCTAACGTAAGCAAACGCCGCACCCAACGCGCGGACAGCTTTCTCATGCGTAAATCTTGATTTAATATGTAACAAACGTCCCGAACGTTCATCATCTCCCAAGCTCTTACGGCCACGTTTAAATTCAGCTGCCCAAAATTTCGCTGTGGTAAATGATGGTGCAGAGTCCCCATTCACAGAGTCCAATTCATTTTTGATTTGCGTAGGCGTATTGCCTTTCAAAAACAAGAATTTAATAACAGCTCGATACTCAATTTTTTCCATTTTCACAAACAACACTCACATCGACTCACTCAAACGACTGTCAACTAAAAACTGTTCCAAAATGATTTAAACTTCGGTAAGTAATTGCCAAAATATGGAAAACTAGCATTCACTAGCTTTTATTGACGAGTGCCGCTATCTTTACGTTGCGGTCGGAAACTTTTCAGCCAACCCTCGTATTTTGAGATTTGCGAACAGATAACAATCGCTGGGGATCAAATCTGGAGAATACGGCGGCTGTGGAGCAATTCGAACTTCAATTCATGCAATTTTGCCATTGCAACCACTGACTTGTGACACGGTCAATTGTCTTGTTGAAGGAGAACTTTTTCCTTCACCATTTGGGGCCGTTTCTTCTTTTAATCCAACCAAAAGTGCTATACACAATTCGCGCATTGCATGGTTCTTAATTCTTCAAGGTAGTCGGTTATGCCGTGCCAATCTCAAAAATGGCTCTGCGGTATTTTGGCCCATTCCCGGTGAAGTGCTTGTTTGAGGTGGTTCAAACTTTGGTATTTTTTAGTGCCAAGCTTCGCCTTCAAAATACCATAGATAGAAAAATCCAACGGATTTGCGTCCGGAGAATTTGCAATCCATTGTGTCGAAGAAATGAAGTGTGCAACATTGTTTTTTAACCAATCTTGGTTGACGCGCGCTTTGTGAGACGGTACCGAGTCTTGTTAAAATGTCCACGGTCTCCGACCGAAATGATTGTTTGCCCAAGGCTTCAATACTGCCTCTAAGACAGTTTCACGGTATACGATCGCATTAATTTTGACGCCACGGTCCAGAAATACAGCGGAGAGCGACCATTGGCAGTTATGGCGGCCCAAGCCATCACCATCGGCGCTGCCTGCTTTCTGGTGGCCGTCCGAAGGTGTAAATTTTCGAAGGACCTCTCTGGCAAGTAAACTCGGTCATTTTGTTTGTTGACATATTGCTCGATAACAAATGGCGACTCATCAGGAAAAACCAAATTCGGCAACTCACCACTTTCGTGCAAGCGGAGCAACTCCTTAGCTCTTTCGACTCTAACTTTTTTCTGTTGCGGTGTAAGATCGTGTGCTTTTTGGAACATCAATGCCTTGAGCCCAAGCTCATTTTTCAGTATGTGTTGCATCCGTTCCAAAGATATGTTGAGCTCACGAGCCATTTTTCTTCCACTTCGACGTGGATTTCGCCCAATTCGAGCCTTCACTTTCAAAACCATTTGTGCCGATGTTGTTGTTTTTTTTATGACCACCTCCATGGCGTTTTGCAACGCTGCCAGTATCACGGTAACGAGCTAGGGTTCGAGACACAAATGATTTATTCACGTTGAGGTGCTGGAGGGCTCTAACTATAGCTACCTGTGGTTTTCCAGCCAAATATAAAGCAATCACACTATTACGCTTGAATTCCATCGCGGATAAAAATTTTTCAACACAACTGAGACGCAAATCGTTTAAAAGGCTGGTAAATAATAAAATTATCTATCATGTGTCAAAATTTGAGCTCACTGTTATGAACGGTTTGGAAATTATAGCAGTCTGAAGTTGGTTGCAGTTCCAGTCATTCAAGGTGTATACTCATCTGACTGCCGATTTGGTTCTGCCGTGTAGTAGTGGATTCCCGTTTCATCCATTGTCACATCCCTTTATTCCGCTTAAAAAGCCCCAAAATCGCTGTCCGAATCATCAACACGTTGTTGGTTTTGTTCCAATCCATGAATGAAGAAATTTTCATGTAAAATATTGAATACAGTGCCTTTTGTTATCTTTAGAATGTCAACTATCACCTGCAACTTCACTTTATGGTTGTCCAAAACAATTATGAGGATTTTTATGATGTTTTCTGATGTTGTGATTTTTTTTGGATTTCCCGATCGTTCACCATCATCAATTTCCCTACGGTCTAGATAATTAATTTACATTATACGCCAATATCTAGCTGTTTGGTGAATTTTTCAATTCAATTTTTTTTTTCATTTGAATTTTTCCTTTTTTTCTATGACTTCCATTTATTGCTTCTGTATATTTTTATTTTCTCATTGTTTAGATGAACTGCAGCAGGAGACCTGCGCGGCGATTAATAGGGAAACTGCTGACTGTCTTATAACTTGGACTGGGCCATCAGCTCAACAATCGAGGTCGTAGCGTAGTGCTTGCCTTATTTGCCATTGATAGTCACCGGTGACTGCAAGGGTAAGCCCTTACTCGTGTACGCTAAAGTGGCAAGCGCATGCTCGGCCTGTAGCATAATAATTGCCTACGCCGTCATAGAGATAACAACCCTATATGGGTATTACTACTCTTAAAATGCCGGAGCACGTGTTAAGTTTTTCGGAAAATTGGGTAGTTAGAAAGAGAAAGATGTTTGGGCTCAGTGGTTATTTCGCTCCATGGATGGCTTCCAACATTTAATGGGGAGACTAAATTACTAGTTTAAATTGGACTTGATATTGTATTTAGGCAACCATTCATTTCACAAGATTTTTAGTTGCCTGAAAAAAAGTCTTTCGGTCACGGCTGGTATTGAATCCCGAACCGTCCCATTGGGAAGCCAATACACTACTACTTGATCCAAGGCCACCCACAGGAACAAACTAATGGCCTCGTTAACAAACGGATCCACTTCGACAACTCTTGCAAACGTTTGAAGGATAACGACCTTATGATCTGCTATAGCTAAAAAAAACAGCACTTATACGGATGAGGATTTGCCGTATGAGGCAGACTTAGGTAAGAAGACCTGAGTTTCCGACATATGAGCGAGCATCTTAGGACAATCCGCATCAAGGCTAAATTCGCTAACATAAGCCAAATATGCGCCATGTTCCTACAGAAGACAAGGACGTCGCCACCAAACAATGTTTCTACGAGCTGCTCTTCCATGCACATGAGCAATGTCGGAATTTTAATACGCCAGAAAGCAAAGGTGGACATTTTTGGTAAGCTTAGCCTGCACGATACCAGGTCTAGCAAGGGACTTAGGCTTATTGACTTTGCGGGGGACGAAATGTCACTATATGAAGCACACGGTTTCCGCATCTCAGTATACACAAGGTGACATTGGGGTCTCTGATTTATGAAACGCTAAATGAAATATATATAAATTGATCACATTACGATGCCTCCAGTATTATGGACGTCCTAACTTCCCAGGCAGCCCAAATTTACTCGGATCACCACATAGTTGTAGCCAGGGTACAAATGCGAATTTCCCAAGTCCCACAACAAAGACCAACTACAGTGAGAAGATATAGCATTGAAAAGCTGCATTCGCAAGAGACCGCTGGAATCTTCGCCGTGCGCGTACCCTGAAATCTCTCAACAACTCGTATGCCGACAGCATCAAGCACCGAAGACTAGTGGAAATCCCGTCAACGCGCCATCAAAGACTGGGTTTCACCACCAAGAAATCCCTGGCGTACAATGCAGTGTCGCAACGAAGGGCAAGAACCGCTCGTGAGTACTATGAGCAACAACAAGAAGAAACAAGAAGTGCACAATAGTTTTACTCCAGGAATAACGCACGGAATTTGTACCAACAGGAAAAAAGAACATGTCAAGGGAAAAAGACCGGAGCAGAAGCCTGTATAGATGAAGAAGGAAACCTTGTAGTGGTCGCAGTCGGTGCTGAAAGTATGGAAAAACTTTTTCTCCAGGCTACTTATATATAACGGCAAAGAAAGTCAACATCCCGCCGACAGACAGAATAGACCATTCAATTTAGGCGATGATAGCCAAAACATCTGTCCATCCGACCAAAACGAAGTAAAGTAGCAATATCTAAGCAAAAATCCAACAAAGCTGCTGGAACTGACGGCTTACTGGCAGAGGTATTCAACGCTGGTATGGAGATTATACACCAACTCGTTTCTCAGATCTGGTCAGAAGAGCGTATGTCCGATGAATGGAATCTCAGCACGATACACCAAATAATATACTCCGCCAACTGCACTAACCATAGAAGCATCTCATCTGACATATTGTGTGAACGTCTGAAACCCTTCCGTCAACAACCTGATTCGCCTCTATCAGTGTGGTTTCAGACCTGGAAAGTTCACAATCGACCAAATATTCACACTCCGCAGGTCTTCGAAAAAACTCAAAAAGGCCAAATCGATACCCACCAGCTTTTTGGCATTCCTGACGCCCCGCCATGTAACTTCTTTAACATCTTACTTGAAAGAATCATGCGTAACTCACAACGGAACGCTGGAGGCACAATCATTCAAAAATCTGCACAACTACAATACTAGAATACCGGCCTCCAGAGCCTTTATACTCGTATTAACTATGATGCTCAGTTAAAAAAAAAACATTTACCTGAATTACAGAATTTCTCCCACGTCACTTGAACCACTGTTAATGATGGTTTTGGGATCTTAAAGTGACATCTAGTGTATTTAGCATAAAACTACGTCTGATGTCGAATGTCTGTACTAGTTTTTAGTTACCACATACACAAACCAAAGTAGGTTCAAATGGTGGTCTCGTCGCTCATGTCGCTAACAAAATTTAATGGGAACAGATGTTTGATAAAAGTGAATACACAAACCCTAACTGCCACAGGGTGTAACCTTGCACATGGAAGAACCATAAAAGAATATTAGAAAAAATATTGTGTATCACAGATGGTAGACAATTAGAAAGTGAAACTTGTTCGGCTGAATCTTTTACAACTACAGGATCGTTTACAAGCAAAAGGGGAGGCCAAAATAGAGGTTTCTCTGCAGAATAAAGAAAGAATATGTAGAGGCGCTCCGGGCCCCCGTCCAATTATCAAGGCTTCGCCCATTAATGACGTTGTCTAATAAAAAGCGGGGACAGAGCATATTACTGGTCTTATCGTAAACATCTTCAGATAACGCCTCTGAATGGTTGCTATGATTTGACCAGTAACAAGTTGCCGGTCATAGGTCTTGTTGGCGGCTGGACCACCGGTAGTCCATACCAGGACTTAAATCACGATACCATGGGAGTCAGGAGCCCCCCGGATTTCGGTCCGGGCCTGACTTGTTGAGGTAGGCCCCCTTGTGGGAGCGTCATGGTGGCTTTAAACCCAAATCGCGGGAAGGGTTTTTCTTTGGTTTAACCCATTGTAGAGTAGCAAATAAGTACTGGGTGCTGTGACCCTAAGAACAGTAAGAGGCTTTAGGTCGGCCTCGACTCATACCAAGTTCCGAATTGGTATCAAAGAATTGACGGAGAGCGATGGCAAGGCGTATCCTTGCTCCCTATGGATGTATGGGCATCCCGTAAACATAAGGTCTACATGACAGGTGGTTTACGTTAAAAATCATGAGACGTTCTATAGGCGCTCCAGTCTTCTTAATATGCAGTTCAAGATCTTGTTTGCCGTGTGGTGTTACTGTCTGAAACCATTTACAACATCTGGTTGGTCCCAATCAGTCCGTTTTTGGGCGGCTAAGTCAAATTTTATAGAAAACCCAAGAAATCCAGACCGATATTCACCAACTCTTTATCAATTACAAGGCCGCGTATGATATAACGAAACGATGTAGTTTCACTATCTCTACCAAAATCATCATATTGTGTAGAGTGATTGTGGAGAAGGATCGCTGTTCAGTAAACGTTGGGAGCAATCGCATCCTTACATTTGATGTCAAAAAAGAGTGACATGACATGCGCTGCCATGTAACCTCTTTAACATAGCGCCTAGCCTATGGCAGAAGGTTGAGAGACGGTAGAGGCGAGCTAGACAAATTCTTTTCCCCTCTGATCCAAAAGAATTCAATGGAGTTGGATTGATGGAAAAGTGTACGTTGTGGTTTTGTCAGAGTGAAAAAAGGGCGAGATATACGATCTAGATCAGTCGATTTATGCATGTGAAAATACATAGTTATTGTTATTCTCTATTTTTCACAGGTATAAATACAAATAAATTTGTATCGTCCAGAATATGTGTTCGCAAGTTCGGTTAGATTAATGGCCTGTTGTTAATTTCAATGACGTCCCCTTGGTTGTCTGAAAAGTTTCCGACGCAACTTAAAGGTAGCGGCACTCATCAATAAAAGCTGGTGAATGCTAGTTGTGCATCTTTTAACAGTTACTTACCGAAGTTTCAGTGATTTTGGATGCGCAGTTTTTAGTTGACAGTCGTTTGAGTGAGTCGATGTGAGTGTTTTTTGTGAAAATGGAAAAAAATTGAGTATCGAGCTGTTATTAAATTCTTGTTTTTGAAAGGCAATACGCCTACGCAAATCAAAAATGGGTTGGACTCTGTGTATGGGGACTCTGCACCATCATTTACCACAGTGAAATTTTGGGCAGCTGAATTTAAACGTGGCCGTAAGAGCTTGGGAGATGATGAACGTTCGGGACGTCCAAAAACTGCAACCACTGACGATAACATTGTTAAAGTTCACCAAATGGTGTTAGACGACCGCCGAATTAAAGTGAAAGAGATAGTAGAGGTTATGAAAATGTCCAAAGATCGTGTTTGTTACATATTAAATCAAGATTTAGGCATAAGAAAGCTGTCCGCGCGTTGGGTGCAGCGTTTACTTATGTTAGACCAAAAACATGTTCGAATGAACATTTCTAACGCTCTGTTGGCGCAGTTTAGGCACAATAAATCCGAGTTTTGGATCCGATTAATTACTGTAGATGAAACTTGGATACACCATTATACGCCCGAAAGAAAAATTCAGTCAAAACAGTGGACTGCAAAGGGCGAGCTGGCTCCAAAAAAACCAAAAACTGTTTTTTCGGCTGGGAAAGTGATGGCGACTGTTTTTTGGGATAATAAAGGAGTTATCTTAAAGTTACCTTAATCGATTATCTTCAAAAAGGAAAAACCATTACAGGAGCATACTACACATCATTACTTGCCAAGCTGAAGGCAGAAATTGCGGAAAAACGGCCACATTTGCAGAAAAAGAAAATCCTGTTTCACCAAGACAACGCGCCGTCTCACACCTCAGCAGTCTTGTATCATTGTTCGGAAACTTTTCAGACAACCCAATACAGGTGGTAACGTAATAGGGATTCAGTTCTATCAATTTGAAAATTTATTACTTATACTTTATTATTCTTTATTATTATTCTTTATCTTTATTTCATTCAAAAAAACTTAAAGCTATACAAAAGATACTCGTAAATCTATAGTTCTATTGTATCTATAACTTAATTCGTGCGGTTTGTTAAGAGATGACGTAACTTGTATTATTCCATTGAAACGTGCGTTGGAAAGCTACTGTCATTGTACGTCATTTCAGCATATGTCATTCATTTGCAGCGTAAACAACAATAATTTTTTTTCACTTAAATATGTCGAACTTTGTGCCTGAAAATGTGTTTTTGCGGGGAGTTCTTCTTCATTACTTTAATATGAACAAAACTGCTGCCAAAAGTCATCGTATTTTGGTGGAAGTTTATGGTGAACATGCGGTAGCTGAGCGAACGTGCCAAAAGTGGTTTGCACGATTTAAAAGTGGTGATTTTGGCTTGGAAGACGATGAACGTCCTGGGCAGCCAAAAAATTTGAAGATGAAGATCTGGATTACTCTATGAAGATTGTTGCCAAACACAAGAAGAGCTCGCAGAATCTTTGGGTGTCACTCAAGCAGCCATTTCAAAACGTTTAAATGGTTCATGGGTTCCACATGAACTCAAGCCGAGAGACGTCGAAAGGCAGTTTTGCATGTCCGAAATGCTGCTGGAACGCCACAAAAAGAAGTCATTTTTGCATCGGATTGTTACTGGTGATGAAAAATGGATCCATTACGACAACCCCGAGCGCAAAAAATCATATGTGAAACCCGGCCAACCAGCCAAATCAACGGCAAAGCCGAATATCCATGGCGCGAAGGTAATGCTCTGTATTTGGTGGGATCAGATGGGTGTGCTGTATTATGAGCTGCTAAAACCGGGTGAAATCATCAATGGACAACGCTACCGAACACAATTAATCCGTTTGAAGAGAGCAGTGGCCGAAAAACGCCCGGAATATGCGACCAGACACGAGGCAATAATTTTCCATCATGACAACGCTCGGCCCCACGTTACTATTCCGGTTAAGAACTATTTGGGAAACAGTGGATGGGAAGTCTTACCCCACCCGCCTAATAGCCCAGACCTTGCCCCTTCTGACTACCATTTGTTTCGGTCGATGCAGAACGCCCTCACTGAAATACAATTCACATCAGAGCAGAATATCAAAAATTGGCTTGATTCATTCTTGGCTGCCAAGCCGGCGCAGTTCTTTTGGGATGGGATCCACAAATTGCCAGAAAGATGGGAAAAAGTCATAGCTTCAGATGGGCAATACTTTGAATAATACTGTTGTACATGTTTTTCTTAAATAAACCGCACGAATTTATTTATATACCCAATACCAAAAGATTTTTTTTTTTTTTTTGAAAGAATACAGCTTTTAGCTTTAAAGTGAAATAGCTACATACATTCTGTTGTCAGATTCTGACAAGAGGCGAATGTACGAATCGTATTTAACAAACAAGGATTAATTTATCGATGGGGATGCCATAAAATGCAGAGATAAAAACAAATCATATAAAATGAAAAAATAAAATGAGAGGTTAAGTACAAAAAAGTTTTAAAAATTTAGAAAAAATATAATCAGTAACAAAAAGAAAAGAAAAAAAATTAAACCAAAGGAATCAGAAAGTCACCAATAATATCATAGTTTAAAGAAAAAAGCCAACGCTTAACATTTTTAAGGAAAACGGATTTAACTCTCAGGCATCTTAGATTACAAAGCATTTTGCTAAATAAACGGGGCGCAGTAATAAAAAAAGCGAGAAAAATGCGATTTTTTTATAGTGGGTACATTGACGAAATTTCTGGTGTTAACACGTAGATTTTGGTTATCATAAACCCTTGAGGAGTTATATCCGGAATTTTCAAAAAATATTTTTAAAACCTTATAACAGTACAAATATCTTAAAGGTAGAAAACCAAGACTTTTAAACAGCTCAAAACTATGAGTTCGACGATTAACCCTACATAAAATACGGACAGCATGTTTTTGTTTGATTAACAGAGGCTCTATTTTATTGATTTTAATTTAATTTTTTTGGTGGGGGCTGAGGCCCCCATTTATTGGCTTAATACAAGCTTAATCTAACTTAAAAACTAACAGAAAGACCTGAGAGCTAGTGACCAAGGAAGTGATGGAGGAGATCTTGTTTGAGACGAGGAGTGCTCAGGTGGAAATGAAAAAGGGAGAGGTTCGAGTTGACCTTTCGGAGCATTCGGGAGATAGGTTCGTTGGAGCCATAAGAGGTGCGGTGGACCGGTAGATAGAAGAGACGAGGACAACGTAGATTGCGGGGGTTGGTATTGAAGGAAATGGAGTTCAAAATGGATGCATAGTCGATGGAACCTGAGAGAAGACGATGAATGAAAAGAACGTCAGCAATATTCCTACGTTCTTCTAACGAATTCATATTTAGAAGTTTGAGGCGGTCTTGATAGGGAGGTAAGATGAAAGGGTCGTTCCATGGCAGGCCACGGAGGGCAAATCGGAGGAATCGAAGTTGAATACCCTCGATTCGGGAAACATGAACCCGGTGAAAGGGGAACCAAGCGTGACTGGCATACTCAAGCAGGGGGCGAACAAATGTAATATAGAGAGATCTGGTTACGAGTACATACGGGTTGGAAATTCCTTGGACCACCGTTTAATAAAGCCAAGTGATGAGTTGGCTTTGAGGATCATCTTATCGATATGCGAACGGAAATTAAGCTCATTGTCGAATAATATGCCAAGGTCTTGAAAAGACTGAACCAGGGGAATTGGTTGACCATGGAGAAAATAAAGTCGGGGGGGAGACGGGTTGTATTTACGTGAGAAGGTTATAAATTGACATTTGGCTATATTAAGTTCTAGGCAGTTCTTGAGGCACCAGATTGAAAACCGATCAAGGTCTTCTTGAAGAAGGGCAGAGTCCTGAGGAGAGGAAATAGATTTAAAAAATTTTGTGTCGTCAGCGTAAAGGGAGAGGGAGGAGTGCTTAACGACACTCTCAACATCGTTGATAGTAAGAATGAAGAGAAGAGGGCCAAGATGACTGCCTTGTGGAACTCCAGATGAAGCCAGGAATGGAACAGAAAGGGCGGATCTAAACCGAACACTATAATATCGGTTTACCAGGTAAGAAGAAATCCATTTTAAAAAGAGCGGCTCAAAGCCGAGAGCAGACAATTTGAAAAGGATCAATTTATGAGATATCTTATCAAATGCTTTAGTGAAATCTGTTGCGATAACATCGATTTCTTTGCCATTTTCTAAGGCTGAGAGTGCAAAAGACACGAATTCAACTAGATTTGTGGTAGTTGATCTACCTTTTAGAAAACCATGTTGTCGGGGTGAAATAAAAGGCTTGCATTTGAAGCTTAACGCTTCGTATAAAATGCTTTTAAAGAGTTTGGGTATATGAGAGAGTTTAGCAATGGCACGATAATTGATAACTTCATGCTTAGATCACTTTTTGTGTATTGGGATTATAAAAGAGGTCTTCCAAATCTGGGGAAATTCATCCTGTGTAAGCGATAGACGAAAAAGGTAGGAAAGGGGTAGAGACAGGTTGGAAGAGCATTTCTTAAGAAACATGGCGGGAGTCCGTCTGGGCCAGGTACAAATTCATCCTTAAGATTTTGTAACTCTTCTTCAATAACTGCAGGATCGAAATTTTGAGAGAGAAAAGGACCAATAGAGAAATTTGGTAGATCATTGAAGTAAGAGGGATCTGGTACGAAGGAGTTGTTGGCAAATGATTGCTTGAAAAATGTAGCAAAAAAGTTGGCGATGATAGGAGGATCACATGAAGTTTTGGTTTCGAAAGCGAGAGAGGAAGGATAACCATCAGTGTTACTTTTGCAATTGACAAATTGAAAAAAGGACTTGGGGTCAGTATGGAGTATGTACCACCCCAACAAGCTATACCATACTGGAGTTTAGATTTAAGTAGACCGTTATAGACTAGCTTTAAGATAGGCAAACTGCAATGTAGACTAAGATGGTAAATATGTCTAACAGCACTGTTTAAATATTGCTTTAATTACGTGGTATGTTCTATCCAACTGAGCCTATAATCCAAAGTGATACCTAAGTACTTAAAGTTGTCTACGCGTTTGATTACAAAGCAGTCGACAGAGTAATATGCATGGCAATTAAAAATGGGTATATTACTATCGTGTATACAGAAATTAATTAAACGGAATCTATTGCAATTGGGTGAGTGGTAGTATAAAGGCATTTCTTCACAGATTTTACCCATTATGTTAAAAAACATGAACTTCGTTTTATTGCTTATGACCAATTTGTGAAGTTTGAACCATCTCCTCATTAAATCTAGGTCATAATTTATATCCAAAAAAATGTTGAAATAGCACTTACCGTGATAAGGCAAGGCGGTGTCATCGGCAAAAGCTGTGAGTTTACCTTTGAAATGTTGAATGAAAAGCGAATTTACAAAAATTAAAAACAGAATAGGATCTAAAACAGATCTTTGTGGAAGACCTATATTGATGAGAACTTTTTCACTCAAACAATTTCGAATTCTAATTCTCTGACTACGATTTTCTAAATAAATAGTAAACCAGTCATAGATAAAACCTCTGCAACCTGCGTTATAAAGTTTATTAAGCAATATCTTATGATAAACCATGTCAAAAGCTTTAGTGATACCAATGAAAAGGGAAGCAGGGATATCAGATTCATTTAGATTATTATATATTTCACCGCACAGCTTTAATAAGGCATCTTCAGTCGATTTGCAACTACGAAAGCCAAACTGCGAAGCACTGAAGAAATTTGTTTTATTTAGGTAAGACAGCATTCTTCTCGAAGACTTTTGAAAAGACTGATAAAAGGGAAATTGGACGGTAATTATTTAAAGATATTGTATCACCTTTTTTATGTAGTGGAATTACAACAGCTGTTTTAAGTGAATCTGGAAAAATACCTTTTTGTATACTTAGATTGAAGATATGACATAATACATCTGAAACAAGAAGAAATATATTTTTCAAAACGTTACTTGAAATTTGATCACATGAAGTTGAATTAGATGCTTTAAGAGACTGTATGTAGGTGTGTATTTCAAATGAAGAAAAACATTTAAAGAAAAAACTTTGTCTTTCGAAAGGCTCTCTTAGGGCTGTCATATACACAATCAGAATAATTACTAAGAGTGGAATCCCGAATGGACTTTGTTACATTGGCAAAATAGTCATTAAACACAGTCTCAAAAACTTCAAAAGTCTCAGATATAATCACGTTATTATTATTTGAGACTCCGATATCCACATTAGATTTAGTTTTATTCAAAATGTCGTTGACAAACTGCCATTCTTTTTTAGAGTTACCAATATTATTAGCTAATATATTACAATAAAAGGTGTCGTCCCTTTGAAGAGGTATTTCCATTTTTAGCTCCTTACAGATCTTATCATAATACCTTTTTAGTCTCAAGTTACTTGGGTGTTTTTTAAAACACTTATAAAGAAATTTTTTCTGTCTGATTTTGTTGATTAGAGCACTAGTCATCCACTTCTTAAGAGGTTTCAATTTGTTGCTCTTTTTTATTTGTGTACTTGCGCGAAGTAAGTGCAATTGTAATTTATTAATAAACAAATCAAAGGCCATAGATGGATTTTGCTCTCTGTAGACTTCATCCCAGAACTCAGCTGTCTTGAGAGCTGAAAAATCAATTTTTGTAAACTTTTTAACTTCATATTGCTTCAATCTGGAGATCCGAATGTCAAGTTGGATGGTGGTGAGGCAGTGGTCTCCTATCTTGAGGTCAAATATAGCTGATCTAAATTTAGAAGGATTATTTCTATGTAATCTAATAAAAATATGGTCCAAACAAGAGGTTGTATCGTAAACCCCACGAGTAGGAAGTGATATCAAACTATCAAGGCCAAAGGAAGACATAATCGATAGAAAATTATCAACTTCAACTGAGCTACTGCAAAGATCGATGTTAAAATCACCCATAATTATTAGAGTTTTACACACAAGATTATCAAGAAAGCCAGAGCAATCAACTCAACTTGCTGTGCCGTCCAACGATGTGGTAAGAAATATTGTCGATCAATTTTGTGGTAAAACCTCGCTATGTGCTTCAATGCTTCCGTTTCTACGATAGTTCCCCCAGGTCTGAAAAAAAAATACTGTCCTAAATGAATCATGCGTATCTGTTTGTGCTTGGACAGATCCTCTCTATGGTGTGTCTTGTGCGCGGAGTTATAGATGTTTTCCCACCTCCTGCTTGCAATGCTTTTTATGTACTCTGTCATCCGTGATATAATATTTGATAGTGACATACAAATTTTTAGTATTACTTGAATGGCGATAGAGCAATTCCACATCTGGCAGCTCAACTGTTTTTTTTCATCATTATTGTGATCGTGTTCCCCTGACATTCCAATAATCCGAATGGTTTCCTGATTGTTTACTGCTATTAGCGAAAGGACCTTCCTCGATAACAAGCCCCATGTCAAAAGTTCCTTTGCACTGCCAGAAAGCCAGCAGCCAACACAATGTTCTCTACGTGACACGTTTCCGTTGGTTAAAAGGATGGCGATGCCTTTAAGCAGTTGATATGTCAGACCAGTAAGTTCGTTGGCGTTCTCCTGAAGTAAGCAACCTTCGAAAAATTGACTGAAAGCGAAAGCACAAACCGTCGATTTTTCTACGCTTTGGAGCAAACATATGATGAGTGTAGCCATTGAACTATTGAGAGCTTTAAGCTGTTAGTCGACCAACATGCACCGCAGCAGCGGAAATAAGATGCCGCCATCACATATTCGCCGGAGTTAACATCCGTAATTTGGGTCCTATTCACCAGCATTACTATTTTCCACAAAACTAGTGATTGCTCTACGCCGTGTTTTCTGGCAAATTTACGCCTTCCGCCAAAAATTGCATTGTCGTAATCACCTTCAATTTCGACAAAAATGCCCAATACACACACCTTCAATTCTGTGCCTTCACACACCTTCAATTCTGCCGTCGGATTTTCGACAGAAGATGCATTTGTAAAGCAATTTTACTCAAACTAAGCTGGACTATTCTCCTCATGCTCTTCAATATAAAGGAAGCCATACAGATACGAGTAGGCTGGCGTGTACAATAGATATCTTTTCCGATTTTCGGTAAACATGTAAATGCTAACTTTGCTGTTCGGCAGAGCGTGGTATATATGCCGATGATAATATACTTAGGAGTGAAAATTCTCTTCTGATTTGCCACTTCTATACCTCTTTGTATCAAAACCGGTTGTACTTATTGTCATCGGTATTAGGCGAGTTGAAACCATCAAATGAAGCAAATGGATGGCTTCACCCTTTACCATAAACCATGACAATTACCAGTTACGACGTGTTGAGTTCCTCAGATTACTTGCATCTAGGTGATAGGAGTTGGTTGTGAGCTGGGTCGGGTCAGGTTAACTGGGAAGTAAGTCTGAAGTTTGAAACAGTGCAGAGCCATTAAATTTTCTGAGTGTTTTCAGTGCGATCGATTTTCCTCTTTTGAGGACCTCGACTGGTCATTTTCGCAAAAGCCCTAATAAATCGCGTTCTTGGAAATCCGAATTAGTTCGGTTGTTCATGGCTGACACGTCAACTTTAAGCACTTGATGAGGCCACTATGCAGGTTCTGATCAGATTTTGTTTTGTTCGGAGTTTCGAGAGAGCATTGGCAGACTGCAAAGTTCTCCTTAAATCGTGTTGAATTGTTTTTTTATGCGAATTCCTCTTATTTAATAAGGTCGAGTCCTTGCATCCAATTCAGGTTTCGATGTAACTATGGTCTAACATAGTACTCAGCAACCGTACTAGAGAAAATTGTTGAACTGCCAACATTCAGCTACCACTGCGATGACGTTTGATAAGCAAAAAATTAGAAGATTATAAATACTTGTACAACGTGCCGAAATAGTGAAAATTTACCGCAAAAAAAGGTGAAAATATCACGGAAACGTTTCGTAAAGTTCGTACAGCTTGTGGTCAACATCAAGCGCCTTCTCGCACAACTATCGCAAATTCCCGGACAGGTTAGGAATGGGGCCTATCAGCAACCACTTTGCACCACATTTTCTTTAAAGATCTTGCTTAAAGACACCATACCACGCACAACGCCGTACTATCGCTGTTTGGGTGCTGGAAATGAAAGAATAAGATCATAATTTTGTTGGACAAAATACGAGTAGTTCTGAGTTCTGAAGCTCATTTCACAACGAGTTTGGTGAGTTTTTTGGATTGTTGGAGTCATTACTCCGTTTCAGAGAATGGATTGCATTACCGAACGATGTTGACCGACTTTTTGTTGCCGGAAGCAATGTCTCTATTGCGTGGCAAATTTCCTTAACGTGTGATTTCTTGAATTGGGGGCTTCAATTGGGCGCCAAGATCGTGCGATTCAATACCAGTAGACTTTTTCCTTTGGGGCTGTGTGAAAGATGAAGTCTACGCCAATGCTCCACCAACGATTCATTCACTAAAAGAAAATATCAGAGCTGTTATTCGCGAAATACAGCCGAAATTGTGTGAAAACTTGATGAAAAATTAGACTATTTGTAGGCAGAGCCGAAGCGGACATTTGACAGATATTGTATTCCATTACTACTCTCAGAGTTTTGTACTAAAATAAAAATATCACCACTTTTCGAAAATTGTTACGTTTTTCTGTTGATTTCGAATGGCATATCTTGTCACTTCTTGTGACTCAATATAAAGAATGACTTGATCGATCTTTGTGTTCTTTTACGACCAAGACTAGTCATGGGTTGTAGTTTCAGCTGGGAAGAAAGGATATTAAAGAAAAATGCCAGCGATTTTTTATAAAATATTTTTTTTTTCTTTTTTGTAATATGATTTAATTCACATTTGAAAACAGCGCAGTGTCTAGCATTAATAACTAATGGCTCTGCTTGCAATTGTTTACAATTTCCTCACATTCCTTGCGATTTTAATAAATAATTTATTTGTTAAATTCTTCTAATTTTTAATTCCTATTTAAATAAATGTTTTATTTAACTTTTAACAAAAAAGGAAACAACACTTAAAAATTAGTTAGAATATATCTTTTCATATATGAACTTAATTTAAATATTTGTTTTTAATTTTTATTTTTTTAATTGCACTAACACAAGAGATGATATAAGAGTATTTTAATTTTCTAAGAAACTAAAAAATTAATTAATTAAGAAATTAATTTTGTTTTGTTTTGTTTTTGGTTTGTTTTGAAAAAGTACGCTTGTCTGTTGCTCTTGTTAATTCACATTTTATTTGTTTGTTATGCTAGCATACAAAAAGCTTAACTACATTTTGTTTGAGTATTTTGTTTTGGTTTTTGTTGGTTTTTTTTTTTTACAATTTTTGGTTGAATGATCAATTCGCCTATTAATATATATGTATGTATATCGAAAGCTATTTTGTAGTTTTATTAATTTATTTAAAATCTATTTTCATTTCAATTTATTTACATTGCGTGCGAATTATTTATATAAAATTCATTTCTTTGTTCAAAATTCAGTTTTTCCCTTAAAAATATTAAAAAAAAATTATTTTCCAACTTAGATGTTTAACCAATTGTCTTTTTTTATTTAAAGCTGAGAGCGATATTATTGTTTAAATTTTTATAATTTTTTTTTTCTATTTATACAATTAACTAATGTGTTTTTTTTTTTGTTTCCAAGTCAGCAATCTAAGATTAAAATTTATCTATGTATTTGCTTTTTTGTTTTTCATTGTTTAGTTTAATACTTTTAAGGCTTATAGGCGTTTTATTAAATTGTTTTTTGTTGTTAATGATATTTTCTTTTAGTATTCATATGCATAATTGAATGATATACGTTTGTTTTGATGTTGGTGTAGATTATGTCTAGATGTATTGTACATATGTTAAGTGGTGATTTAATTTAATTTGTATTCTTTTGTTTTTATTAATTTCTTTATAACGATATTCAACAAAATATGGACACATATGTATATATACTTTCTTTTTTCTGTTAGTGATATTGTTTTTGTTCTTTGTATCATAGGTAACAATTTTTGTTTTTACAGATAAACATTTGCAGGTAGAAGATTTATTTTTTTTTATTTACAATTTATTTACAAATAGAGTGAAAAAATATTCAAAAAATAAGGTCAACAGGTACGAAATGTAGTTTTTATTTTGTAGTTATTTGTATGGTTTTAAGCTCACCTAAAATGTAGTATTATACAGAGAAATTAAAGGAGTGTAAGGATTGGTTTTACTTTTTTTAGAAAATAAATTTGCACTTGTGAAATGAGTGGAATCTAGATACGAGCGATTTGCCAATTACTAAAGCGACCTTCTTGAATTGGGTACATCAAATAGAATCGAAATCAAAAATGTGGCTGTTTGCTGTTAAATATTTACCGTAAAATTTTTAAAGACTCTAGCTACAAGAAACTATAATTAAGAAAATGTGAATGCATTTGAACTGGAACTTTGTATAAAACTGACACTCTTTAATTCGATTAAGCAACGGCTTAGGAAATCATGACCAGATCGAGCATACACTGGCAATCACTAGGATGAGGCCATACATTTTGCAATCAATTTTCGCTCTTTGTACCTGTTTGAAATTTCGTACTCGCAAACTCTTACTACCTGTGAACAGGTACATATTTTCTCAACAGGAAGTCATAAAATTAAAGGGCAAATAAGAAACGACCGTTGGAATTTCCCAAGGTCAATCAATGAACTTCTTCAAAAGCGTATAAAAAGATGGGCCACTAGGATGAGGCCATTATGAGTATTTCATTGCAGGAGTCCACATCAGTGATTTTTTTGTTTTGTTAAGAATATTTAAAAAAGCGTTGAAAAGAACTGTCTTTATTTAGTTTACAAAAAAATGGGTTCCGGAAAGACTTTAACAGCGACAGAAAAAGGAAAAATAGATGCTTTCAATGAGTTAGGAACCCCAGGCCGAGAAATTGCAAGGAGGCATAAAAGAAGTAAGACTGTTGTAAACAGTTATCTTGCGGATCCACAAAACTATGGGAAAAATCAAAACGGACGCACGGCAGAAGCTACAACATTGCGAGAAAAGCGGTTAATTCTACGGTGGGCCTCAAATTCTACTCTACCAGCGATTAAAATAAGGGCCAACAGCGGAGTATCAGCCAGCATAGCAACGGTCCGAAGGATCATACGAAAAAGTGGTACTATACAGAGAAAAAAAACTTAAAAAGAAACCTGTTTTGAGGCAAGAACACAAGGAGCATCGAATGAATTTTACAAGAGAACATGTCGCTTGGAGCAGTGAATGGAAACGCGTTGTCTTTTCGAGTGCAAAAAGTTTAGCCTTGACGGCCCAGATGGTTACAACATTTATTTCCGTGATCTAAGAAAGGAGGATCTTATTTTCTCAAGACACCACAGCCGGTGTGGGAAGCTACGAGGGTTGGCTGAAAAGTTTCCTACCGTAACGTAGAGATAGCGGTACTCGTCAATAAAAGCTAGTGAATGCTAGTTGTTCATCTTTTGAAAGTTACTTACCGAAGTTTCAGTCATTTTGGACGCGCGGTTTTAGTTGACAGTCGTTTAAGTGAGTATCGAGCTGTTATTAAATTCTTGATTTTGAAAGGCAATACGCCTACGCAAATCAAAAATGAGTTGGACTATGTGTATGGGGACTCTGCACCATCATTTACTACAGTGAAATTTTGGGCAGCTGTGGCCGTAAGAGCTTGGGAGATGATGAAAGTTCGGGACGTCCAAAAACTGCAACCACTGACGATACCATTGCTAAAGTTCACCAAATGGTGTTAGACGACCGCCGAATTAAAGTGAGAGAGATGGTAGAGGTTATGAAAATGTCCAAAGAACGTGTTTGTTACATTTTAAGTCAAGATTTTGACATGAGAAAACTGTCCGCGCTTTGGGTGCCGCGCTTGCTTATGTTAGACCAAAAACGTGTTCGAATGAACATTTCCAATGTTCTGTTGGCGCAGTTTAGGCGCAATAAATCCGAGTTTTGGTGCCGATTAATTACTGTAGACGAAACTTGGATACACCATTATACGCCCGAAACAAAAATTCAGTCAAAACAGTGGACTGCAAAGGACGAGCCGGTTCCAAAAAAAGCAAAAACTGCTTTTTCGGCTGGGAAAGTGATGGCGACAGTTATTTGCGAGAGTAAATGAGTTACGAGTATCTTAATCGGTTATCTTCAAAAATGAAAAACCACTACAGGAGCATACTACATCATTTCTTGCCAAGCTGAAGGCAGAAATTTGCGGGAAAACGGCCAGAAGAAGAAAATCCTGTCTCACCAAGACAACGCGCCGTCTCACACCTCAGCGGTTGCCATGGCGAAAATCTATGAATTACGGTTTGAACTGTTTGACCATGTTTGAAAATGTCTTGTATCAACTTTTCAGACAACCCTCGTATTACCTACTATGGCACAATCGAGTTGGAGTTTTTGTCCATAACAATAAACGGAAACAACTACAAATACTTGTTGGAAAAGTGAAAAACATTTTCGGACCCCTGCCTTGGATATTCCGACAAGACAATGCCCCCATCCACACTTCCAGGGTTGTTAGAAGTTGGATTCAATCAGAAGACGTAGAACTTTTGCCATGGCCGCGCTATTCACCAGACTAACATAATTGAATAAGTTTGGGCATGGTTATCTCGTAAAGTGTATGAAGGCGGCAGACAATTTGAAGACAAGGACACTTTAATCGAAGCTATTCGTGATGCCTGGGACCAAATTTCTCTTAATTATTTAAAAAAAACTGTATGATTCTATTCCAAACCGTCTTATAGAGGACATATCGAAAAATGGCGGGCATACTCATTATTAATGTAGAAAAACATAATAAATAAATGTTGTAAAACCATAAAATGTAAACATTTTTTTATTTTTTCCTTTCTTTCGAAGATTTTGCTTGTGGCCTCATCCTAGTGGCGCATCTTTTCAAGTAGTTCATTGTTTGATCTTGGGCAATTCCAATGGTCGTTTCTTATTTACCCCTTAATTTTATGACTTCTTGTTGGAAAAATATGTACCTGTTCCCGGTAGTAAAACTTTGCGGGTACAAAATTTCAAACAGGTATAAAGAGCGAAAATCGATTGGAAAATGTATGGCCTCATCCTAGTGATCGCCAGTGTATTTGATTAAGGCCTTGGCTTCCAAGAAATTGGAGTTTTTGTGATAAAGAAGTATATGCGACGACATTTGAAGGCATTTCCACGCAAGGTGGAAAGTATGTGCATGATCACCAAATGGGAGAAAAGATATTGATAGCAGAAGGGTGTTTTAAATAAAAGGTGCTGTCAGCAATGAACCCAATAGATCTAAAGCGAAATTCGTGGTCAAAGAGTTTCACAAGAAGATGGAATTGATTGGCCATTTTCTCAGTCGTTTCGCCTTTGTTAAAGGAGAGAAAGCTTTAATTATACACAAAAAAGCAAAAAGATAAAATGATGAAAGTGGTGTGGCTTCGCTGATAAAACAAAGCTTGTATGGACATGGTGGAACATAAAAAAGCCGACTGCCTCTTATTTGTTGTGATCTATCTGCGATGGATCTATAGCGACAGAGAACGATGTTAACCAAGTAGTCGCGGAGGACAAACTATCTCCTGCGGGACCTTTTCTTTCTTTAATAGATTTGTGATCGAATGGATCACAACGGGATGCATGTCGAATGCTAATCTGGTTTTATATCCAGCACATTGCATTCAGGAAAGTTTTCTGGAGTGAAAATCAAAAAGTGAAATGTGGATTTCCTAACTGAGAAGCGTCTTGGCTCCTGTACTAGATTTGATATTCCATCTTCTATTTGAATCGTCCGTCACCCCTTGTAGAACCCAAACTGCAGAAGATGTAACTACGGTCGAGCATATCATCCTATACCTAACAGGATCAACCTTACATAAATGTGAAGCAAGCGATTTTGACTACGCGGTCGATCAAGAAATAAGACATTCCAGCTGCGGCTATGTGTTCCTGGTTGGCAAATTGCCGACAGTCTCAATGGGTGTCACAATATCAAACATGTGTCGCTTTTCTCGATGGGATCTGGGCATGCATATCGAGTGTTTGAAGCCGGTATTTGAGAAAATACTACCAAACCCACAAAGTGCAAACCTGCAAACCTTGAACGAAATCCAGAATTTCGCACCAGAAGCAAACATATCGAAGTAAAGTATTACTTCATTCAGAGGAAGTTTGAATAATGAGTCTTTGAATTTTCGCAGATTGAAGTGGGAGTGTTCATCAGCATTCACTGAACAAACCTGCTGATAATGTGTACTTCCCTCCCTTACATATGCACATCGTGAGCTGCACTCTCAAACCCATCCTCCATTTAAAAAGAGGCGGTCTTTGATACAACAGGCATTGGAGCTTTGATGGCCTTGCGCGCCGACTGTCTTATGGCTCTAGTCTTATGGACATGCCGTCTGATGCAATGACAGCAGAACTCCTGCTGCGGAAAAAATATGAAATCAACTTTTCCTATTCCCAAGATTGGTTCTGGTCGGAATCTAAGCATCAAAGACCGATCTAGGAAGCGGCGGTAGTGTCTTTCTGCTATCTGGAAGACGACAAAGTTAGATTTCACTCCTCATTAGGATAACTTACGGCTGTCTTCCGATGCTGACGACAACGAACTACGATATATTGTGAAGCATCGGTGGAGGGGCGAAGCATTTGCATCTGTAGCGACAGCCCAGCTGCGCTTAGAGCCTTGCTAAAACCTCTTACGCGTCGGAAGGCTAAATTCGCTAGATTCACTAAGTCTTTTCTGGGTCCCAGGTCGCAATGGGATTACGGCAAAAAGTACTCGAACCTACGTTAGGTCTGCCGCATCCTCGGTTAGGGCTTTTATTGACAATTAGGTTGCATATGAGCACAACTGCAGCTGAAATGACTCTCTAGGCTGCCGGTAGACCAATGCTTCCCGATGTCTCTAAGAGGTCAGCGACCTTCTTGCTATCTCTAACTAGGAAAGATTGCAGGCTGCTTACTTGCGACGTGATGGAGCACCACGCTTTTGATAAGCACTTAAATGCGCCCGACATAAGTCATACAACATCCTGCGATGCTTGATGTGAAACTGATGACGACACCGCGGAGCACTACTTACCGGCTTACGCTCGCATCAGGCTGCACGTACTCGGGATTGACTGTAGGCGTTTTAGCACTAAAGCACCATTAAAAGGAACGTGCAAGCTTTTTGTCTGAGTGCTCTGTTCCGACAGAGAAAAAAAAAGTAAACATTTGTACTTCATACTAATAATTCACTAATTGCCGCTAAATGATATATCTAACTGAATTGTCAGTCTTGAATATGTATTCAACCGCTGTTCAGCCCTTCTACCAAGTCATGCCCTTTTATACCTATCGAAGGGATAACTTATTCTTTCCAAATTATTACCACGATATTTGAATCCGAATTGTAATCTTCTTTAATCATACTCTTCTCCATGTAATTTTTTGTAAATAAGTTATAAGTAGTGCTGTTCAAAGTATGCGCAGAGAGAATAAGAGAATGATGCATGGATGTGGACGTCTCTTCTCTTTCTTTTACTCTTTGAGCTAATATTTTCGTATATTTGTTGTTGGGAACTTTACATTTTTTTTTAGAATTTGGATTTTTGTAAGAGAAAATTTAAGAGACATGCGCGGTAGACTGGCCAACTGTGTTGAATAGCACTATACATAGTTAACTTCCAGCGCCGATATCCTTCTTCACTTCTGATATTTGAATAGTTGTTACGGGAGAACGCTATTACCTACAGAGCCTAGGAATAGGTTTCATATTATGGAAGGGAGATGCGAATTATTTTTGTGCTCTGAAACCCAGATGGGATGGATGGATTCTCTCTTTTTTTGTGAACTAAAACTAACCATTTTCTCTTGGATATATCCCAAATCAACTACTGTTTCTGATGGAAATGTGTTCAAAAGTTGAATTATTCCGATTTTAAGGAGGTGGGCCTTTTTTGGTTGGGATTGCAGCATAAGAACGGAGTCAAACATTTTAATGCGACCGTAGAGTTTTAGAGCCAGATCATGAAACGCTTAATGGAGCACGATAGCCTCCAGAATAGTGATGCTATATCAGCTATGGCTTATAAAACTCATAAATATAAGTGAAAATACGACTAATTACGAGCTGGGTGTTAGATAGCAACATCACTTCGGTGCCTGCTGAATATAGACGACCTAAGAATTATAGAAAAAATCCCTCACGAGTCCCCCAAGACGTTCGGGGCGTTATAGAGCGACTTAGAATTATTCAGAAATCTATGCCACGATTTTTCAGTTAAAAGCAATGTTCATATCCTTCAATGGGGTTACTAACACCGACCAGGTTAGGATTTATCCGTTTGTAAAAAAACGTAGTAGCTACTAAATGGATATATGTACATAAGTCCCGAATTATGAATTGCCTCCATAGAGAAAATGATCCGAAAAGGAATAAACAGCAACTTGGGACTTACACTGTCTAATCAAATACTATAAAGCATCCTCTCTCTGCAATCCAGGACGTTATCTAGCGTACTTAAGGGATAAGGGATGCTTAATAGAAAAATTAACATACAGCTACTACAAAAGACTACGAATTTGTCGTGGGAAATCAGTTCAAATCGAAAACGCTCAGTCATAAGCTCACTGCATAGTATTATCCTAAATCGTTAAAAATAAGTCTAAGATGTGCATACATCCGGATCGACGAAGATTGAGGACCCTTCTGTTTTTTTTAATGGACCCTACGACGTACGAGCAAAAATCAGTAAGGGCTTGATTTTTAATCAACTTGTTGTCAGAGCTTCCAAGAAACGGTGGCAGTAGAATTTGTACCTTGTCTACATGTCTAGTAGAATTTGGAGTCACACCAAACACCTTAGTAGACAGTTTCCGTCCAAAAGAATTGCATTAGTGACCCGGTAAACTCCAGATGATTGACCACATGTATGCATGGAAAATCCTACAGCGCCTCGTCATAACACTGTCCGGTAAGACCGCCGTTTATAAACGCCAAACCGTAGAGGATCAAGTGCTGCATGATCATAAAGAAAGTAACCGAAACACTTTTGGTCTACCAAATACTTCCAGAAAAAAGATCGCTAATGCATTAGAAAATGTAAGAAGAGTTCGACAATAGAAACAGCAGTCAGAGCTTATAAAATAGAATTCCACAGCTGGCTTAAGGCCCATAATGCAGTCTCTTCCGGACGTTAACAAAAACCTTGTTACTGATACACAAGGAATTGTTCCCATAAAGGCTAAATGATCCAGGTGCGCGGTGTTAAGTTGGAAAATTGGAAAATCCTTTACTGCGAAGTAAAATAGAAGTTTTTTTTTTTGAAATTTCAAGAAATTGTGAAAAGTGTAAAAGTTAATGTTAACTCTACAAATGACACATGAATTGAGATCCTACTAAAATGTATCATTCTACATCGTTGCTCCTTTGATGTAGCGAAAGATCTGTGTTCAAAACTCAAACACCCAGATGGTCCCCTACAAAACGCTGATCGTTTCAATTCTACTCTATGGTGACGCTGTAAAAAGGGCGAGTGAAAGTGTGCTTACGACCGCACCTTTTTACGTGCAAATCACGCCCATAAATCCTGCATTCGCTTTGGTCCTGTTTTTGTCTGTTTCACCCCTCTACCCTCCTGCCTTTTCTCGTTTCGTCAAGGCACTTTTCTTCCCCTCATGCTCTGGATGCCACGGTACAAGTGGGATTTACTGGATTCTTTGGATCCAGTTCCCTCCCTAGGCCTACCGCCCCAGAGATGACATACAGGTTCCCCGGATAGAGCCTGGAAACTCTAGCCCACACCCCAGCAATGGCCGAGAGCCCACCGTAGATTCTATATTGTTTGCTGCCAGCTACATAAATTGTAAAACCCCCAAAACCTCCAAATTCAAAAGAAACAATTGTGAAAGAAAGGTCACGATTCTCCACGATCCACCTCCCTCGCTCTTGTCTGCAAGGAGACTTACGGCCCTCTTAATATTATTCTTGGGAAAGGTTTCCTTTCTACTTGGCGGTCACTATTTGAGCTCCCCTTAATTTTCCCGGGTCCGAGGGTGTAATATGGGCCCAAGCAGTCACTCGACAGACAAAACGAACAGGACGAACACGACAAAACATCGACTGGTGTGATTGGGTGGTTCCACAGGGAGGCTGTCAGAGCTCTGAAAGTGAGTCCCATTGCTCTTGCAGCTGAATTATTGGAACCACGTATGAATGTGTGTGTGTGGGAGAGGCAACTAGCCGAAATTCGCGGCCAGGGTAATTAATATCTAGCCGTCATAGCGGACAGTGCCACCTGTCCGATTAACGAAAAACAGAAAAAAGAGGAACGCAATTCAAACTACACGACGAACGAACAAAAGAAACCAACAAGAGGAAAGGAAAACCACACAACGAACGACCAAAAAAAAAAAACCGAACAAGAAGAAACGCTACAGGAAAACTATCCAACGAATGAACAAAAAAAAAACCCACAAACAAAGCCGAACAAGGAAAAAAAAACCCCAGCGGAAAGAAAAGCGAAGCCCTGAAAGACGAGACACCGACGGACGAAGCGACGACGAGAGCGACAGCTGCGGGAAGTACCCACTCCCCTCACCAACCCCCTGGCAACAGACAGGAGCGGCCCGCAAGGCAGAAAAAGAGTTAAGTACCCCTTTGCATTTTATTGTTGTAAAACGTAAATTTTTGTGTAATCCTCCCTTAAGTGGGAATATTTGTGGTTCGGTGATCCCGTTAGGCCCTTACCGTTCACTTGGCAAACACCGTAACCCTTTCGCGGTTACGGTCAAAACTGTTTCGCGACCCCGTTGGCCCCAAAGGGCACCGTCCTCGGGATCGTACAGAATCGTGGGCCTTCTGTTGGCCACTAAATTGAGTTTTTAGAAGATTTTAAGGTGAGCAACCCCTCTGATGCTACACGACACCCTTTACTGGGTTATTCCTTTTTGCACTCACACGACCTTTGACATCCCCCCCGCTTAATAATCCCCATCAGGGAGAAGTTCATCTGTTTTGTTTTATCTTGTTTTCCCAATTTTCCATAAAAATTTAGTGGCGCCCACTTATGTTACATACGAGTATTGTCCACGTTTATGAGCAGCCGGTGTGCGCAGCTAGGAACCAGCTGCTGGTTGCAATTCCGGTTTTCTTGCGATCTCCTTTTGGGCCTACCTTCGGTTTTACGCATTCTCTCTCATTCGATTACCAACCTCCATCTGCGTGGTTGCGGTTTTTTTGTGCTCGAGTTTCGGTTTTCTTGTTTTGCTTGGTTGCTTTCTAAATAATTAATTGTTTAACTATTAAAGCGTGGAATTTTGCAACAACCTGAACCTGAGGTACTAAGACTACCGGTTCAGTGTTAGTATGGAGAGAAAAAACGATACCACCTCACCTATGAGAGTTTTCGAATGCCTGTCTCCTAGTTCGAGACATAAAGAATATCTGTGGCTTAAAGTTCAAGCGATAACAATTTCAAGAATAGGGGTCTCCACATACTATTATACACTATCGAATGCATCTTAAGTTTGGCAGTTTGTTTTATTGCGATAGCTATAAGAAAAATAACAGAAAAATGGAATATTCGATTTGCGATATAAGATTTTTGGACATCTGACTACGTACGCTTCTTTTCACAAGTGCATTTACCAAAACAAATTTTAATAATTTACCCTAAAAAGCTAACAAATAATTTAATGTTTTTAAATAATCTACATTATTGTGAATTATTTAGTATTTGCTATTTTTTTTATGAAAAGCATTTTGTATAGTAAAAACTGCAAATTGTATTTGTGTTCTCTGTTATTAAAATTCAAATATTCGATTGTCTTTCGTTTTGCAAGCTGCTAAATAACGTGTAAATGGTTTGTTGATGAATAAATTTTCTTTTTGTTTATGTACAATACAATTAATGAAAAGAATTTATAATAAATTTCGCTGACGTATGTATTTTTTTATTACTTCAGAGCAAAATAATTATCTAAGTCTATGTAAATGTATTGCTTTTTGTTTTACTGTCTTAAAAATTAATTATTATTAGACAAAAAGATGTGCGATTCAAGTAAAGAATAAAAGGATTGGGTATGATTAGGTAGCCTACAAGCCAGTTTTCCAAGTGCCCATACATATATAAAGCACTGAAGGCAAGCACTCATAGTTTCTAAGTCTTAAGCGTATTTCTATGCCAAAGAAAGTCTTCTCTTCCAGCCAATAACATTTTTGACAGTATACTGTCAGTCTGGGGCATGCCAGAAATGTTTACCACCTTGATCATAAAGTTCCCGTACCACACCACCGTGTGGCACTCCCATTGTTCCGATTTGAGTTCTGTTTTTTTTGTTAGTTGGTAAATCTGTTGTTGACATTCCCTCTAAATCTTCGCGTCATAGCTTGACATTTGCAAAAGTTACGTAGCCAAGAGCACATCTATCTCTGTGTGTGCTGGCGATTTTTTACAATTTTTGAAATGGATTTAAATTCGCAACAACGAACTTGTAATAAATTTTGCGTAAAAAACGGATTTAATGGTGAGCGAACGTTGGAAATGTTGGAAAAGTGTTTCGGCAACGATTCTCTAAAGAAAACGGTCGTTTACTAGTGGCACGAGCCACGAGTTCAAAAGTGGTCGTGAATCAATCGAAGATGATGAACGCAGTGGCAGACCATCAACATCGAAAACCGACGAAAACATTGATGAAGTAAAAGAAATGTTGGTCAATAACAGCAAATTAACCATCAGAGAGATAGCAGAGGACTTGAACATTGCCTATGGATCCGTCCAAGACATTTTGGTTAATGATTTGGGTTTCCGTCGTGTAGCAGCAAAGTTGGTGCCAAAAGACCTCAATTTCATGCAAAAAAGAGACCGTGTTGACGTCGCAAAAGAGATGATTTGCGAGTCTGAATCCGATCCCACATTCATCAAAAGGATAATTACTGGAGGCGAGACGTGGCCGTGAGTTTATGAGTACGACATGCAATCCAGACATCAGGCAAGTGAATGGCGTTCACCAAATGAGCCGAGACCAAAAAAAACCACGGCAATGCTCACGGTGTAAGGACTGAAACGAATAAAATCTATACATTTTAATACGGGCTATACTTCCAATGCGTAAAAATTGCAATCCCATTTTGCACCCAAATTAGCCTGTACATTCTCTAGTTTCAGTTTGTTATTGATTTTAGTTCGGTGCGGTTTAAAATATTTATAAAATATGAGTCAAGAGGAATGCCGTAAAAAGATCATCGACAAATGGCTCGAAAATACTTCGCGTCCAAACCATTTTATCGCAAAAATTTTTAACATATTTGGAGACGTTGACAGTTAAGCGAAAACAGAATACTGGAGCTAAAAGTGGAGCACATGACATAAATTTGGACAGGAAAATAGTGGGTACCATCGTAAAAAATCGGACTACGTCATCCAGAGATGTTGCTCGGAAATGTAATACCAACCAAACAATGGTACAAAGATCTAAGAAAACCTAACGGTCTAAAAACACAAAAAAAAACAAAAAATATCAAAAGTTACTGAAAAGCAAAAACAAGTCATAAAAACACGAGCCCGAAAGCTATACGAGTTGATCGGCAACAAGAAAGCGTGATTGGTTCTGGATGACGAAACTTATGTCAAAGCCGACTTTACTACTCTTCCAGGTGCGCAGTTTTACAACTCGTTTGATGCTGAAATTTTTCCGCAATCAACAACATCGATTGGGATGGAAAAATTCGGGTCAAAATATCTCGTTTGGTAGGCCATTTGCCAATGTGGCACAGAAGCTCATCGTTTATTACAACGGGAACAATTAACGGAGAAGTGTACATTAACGAGTGCCTAAAGAAGCGGTTGATTCCTTTCTTAAACAAACACGAGGGTTCAACATTATTTTGGCCAGATTTAGCTTCAGCTCACTATGCTCATGCGACTTTGTTGCATTTCATTTTCTTGTTGCTAAAAATTTCGACTTTATCCCAAAAGACATGAATCCACTCAATGTTCCACAGTGCCGTCCCATTGTAAGGTATTGGGCTTTGGTCAAAGCTAAATTGAGGAAAAGTGAGCAGTGTGCAAAGGACGTAAAAGATTTTAGTGCTAAATGGAAAAGAGCGTCCAAAAGGATCACGGATGTAACTGTCACCAACCTTATGAAGGACATTCGAAAGAAGTTGAGGAAAGAATGGGAACCCAAATAATTTTTTTTATTTTTTGTAATTGTGAATGAATTTAATAAAAACAGAGTCTTAAAGCAAATAAAAAAAATTTACATGAATTATGAAAATATTTTTTTTTTATACTTTGAAGTTTCCAAATTTTATTCGTTTCAGTCTTAGTGCATCATGAATTTTTGCCAGAAGGCCAGCCAGTAAACGAAGAGTATTATTTGGCCGTTATGAGACGTTTGCGTGAAGCAATTCGCTGAAAGAGACCAGAATTGTGGGCAAAAAACTCGTGGATTTTGCACATACGATTTTGAGAGCTTTAAATTGGAAACAGTAATATCATCAGACCAATACCACATCAGAATGGTCCCTTTGCGAGACGAAAATGGAATATCGCCAAATTGATATAATATGAGAAAAGCGCTGCTAGAAAATCGGTCATCAATTGCAATTACTTATCCAGAATATGACTGAAATGTGCTAGGCTGCGCCAATACTTCATGAGAACTACTACTAAAAATGTTGTGGATTGACAAACTCTTAAATTTTAAAAGCTGTTTTATTCAAGTCATGACTTCGCCTGAAGTTAAGATTCATCTCCAATCAACAGAGATACCTCTTCAAAGAACCATCACCAGACCATATTTACTATTCATAAGGGACTAGAAGAGATCAAATGGAGTTTCTAATGAACAAAACCGCAATTCTAATAAACACTATCAGAGCCTGCTATGCCGTACACAGACTTGCCTAAATCTTGCTGGCCAAAAACGTCCTTCTTTCTTAAAATCATGAAAAAAAAGATTGACTAATACCATATATCAGGGCTATGAGCTTGGTAGCAATCCCGTATATAAGAAACATTACGCTCTACAACCCTCTATGCCTTTTAGAACCCAGCCTCAAATAGAAAGTAATGCATTGAATCGCTAGCGATTGACTAGTTTTTTTACATATCGAAAGCGCTTTTAACCATCCAGATTTGTTCAAGATATACAAATGTATACAGCACATAGTGCTACACAACACTAGAAGCAATTGTATGTATGATCAAATCCATCTTGAAATATAGAAGAGTTCTTTTTCCAATATTGTAACCGTCGCCGTTAAAGAACCGCGGACAATACTTAGTGGCGAAGGTTTCTGTAAATAATATGTCAAAATTTACTCACATGACATCACCGCCTTAGGACAATAAACCTTGCCATCAATTGGTGCATGAAACTCTGTCTGAATGTGAAAGCGCGAAGAACGATCCAGACTACCAAGCTCTTTGCTTTATACTACAACACGGCTAGAAAAACTATTGCTTAGTCACGATTTATCTGACTGACGGAACATTTGTTTTTCAACAAGAACTTAGGAAGTGGGTACGACTACACTTATGATGCCAAGGCCTGTGTTAAGGTTTTTAAAACATTCACCGAAATGGTTGACATTTGGAGCCAGGAATTTTCAAATTTTTTATACATTCGAATGATTTTTGTAAAGACACAACCTACCGTGCATCGTGTAGCTCATATTCACCCTGTTTTGGAGCAGTTAACAAGTCGTGGAACAGGCATGGCATGGAAGATACTATTTTCTTTAAATCGGTTCGGATGTTTAGATACAACGACAGCTGCGGTCAAAACTTTTTATTCTATGCAAGATCATGTCCTACAAACCCAAATTGTTAAATCTTCTGGCTGGAGTCGAAGCCAAGGAGCTAAGGAAGCTAATCTGATTTTATATTTGGTCCTATGTGCGAAGGTGACGTATGAAAGTGCAAAAACCACCACGAACTCAATGCGTTATATTTTGAAAATGATGAGTACATATAGTCAGGAAGGCAGCAATCTTGCAACAACCGTGACTTGGCTCAGTCGACCGACTGCCGAACATTTGGTTTACAAACCAAGCACTTGCGGATATAGGGAAGCCTTATCTAATAGACTAAAAGCAATGCGCTCGATATCGTTAACGATGGTTAAAGGTTCTTACACAGAGTCTGAACCTCCTAGGTTCAAGTAAACGTGCTTGGTTTGGTTTGGTTTCGGTGGGGGCTTACTAGGACTTAAAAACGAACAAAACGACGTAAAAGGTGGGACCCAAGGGAATGTTAGAGGGGATCTAGTTTGAGATGAAGAGTGCTCAGGTTAAAACTACAAACGGACAGGTTTGAGTTGACCCTTCGGAGTACTATATATGAGAGATTGGTTCGCTGCAACCATAAGAAGTGCGGTGGACCGGTAGATAGAAGAGACGAGGACAACAAAAATTACGTGAGTAAGTGTTGTAAGGGGATACGTAGTCGATGGAGCTTGAAAGCAGCCGATGAATGTAAAGAATGTCCGCTATATTCCTATGTTCCTCAAAGGAATTCAAATTAATAAGTTTGAGGAGGTCCTGATAGGGAGGGAGGTTAGATTAAATACTCATACTGTACGGAGGAATCTACATTGAATACCCTCGACTGGCGAAACATGAATTCGGTGAAAAGCGAACCAAGCTTGACTGTCATACTCAAACAGGGGACAAATAAAGGTAACATAGAGAGATTTGGTTACGTATGGGTTGGAAAATTCCTTGGATCACCGTTTAATAAAGCCAAGTGATGAGGTGGATTTAAGGATCATCTAATCGATATGCGAACGGAAATTAAGCTCAGTGTCGAATAATATGCCAAGGTGTTGCAGAGACTGAAGAGATTGACCATGATTGACCATAGCGAAAACAAAGTCGGAAAGGAGACGGATTGCATCTATGTGAGAAGGTTATAGATTGGCATTTGGTGATATTAGTGAAATAGTTTTAAAAAAGATGAAAGACTGGTTCACGACCCTCCCATGACCGTTAAGAGCAAGACCGAAGAGATGGCTGCCTTGTGGAACCCCAGAGAGGCCATGAAAGGAACTGAAAGGGCGGACCTAAGCCAAACACTATAATATCGATTTCCATTTTAATAAAACAGGTTCAAAACCAAGAGCAGAGAATTTGAAGAGGATCAATTGATGAGATATTTTATTAAAAGCTTGTGAAAAAATTGAAATCGGTTGCGATAACATCGATGTCTTTGCCATTTTCTAAGGCTGCGGGACAAAAGATACGAATTCAACTTAGGTTTGTGGTAGTTGATCTGTCTTTTACAAAACCATGTTTACTAGACGAAATGAAAGACTTGCACTTTTATTACCAAAACATTGGAGGTATGAGAACTAAGTTAAAGCAATTCTATTCATTCACTTGTGAATGGTATTTCGATGTTATATTTATTACAGAAACAGAAGTGAAGAAATGACAGGTCATGAGTTTGGCGATGGAGTACTTATCGCAATCAAAAATAACCTACATTTTGGTGATGTAAAGATAAACGATCATAATAATAAACTTAAATAATAAAAGAAAGACTACAGGTATCCCAAATTGTATGAAATATAAAGATTTAGTGTCTACAACTTTGGAAGGTGATCTGGAGCAGTTTGCAAGTTTTTTTTGAGTCTGTTTACAACTCAAACAGAATCGATACAAGCGATTTCTACAATATTAATTCGAATGGAATTACCATTGACTCTTTGCAGCTTTGGAAAAACTTGTTGATAACCCATTGTATGATTCCGATTCATTTCTAAAACACTGTTCTTATGTGCTATTTGCATATCTCACTAAAGTAACGTGTTTATGTTGATAGATGGAAGGTATCATATATTTCACCAGTTCCTAAAAAAAGGCTCCAAAGTCGATGTTGGTGGGATATTTCAAAGATCCTCAAAATCCCAAAATTATTTGAGTTCATCGTCAAAGACAAATTATTTTTTCTTGTGAAAGAATTGATTTCACCTGAACAGCATGGTTTTTTAAGAGGTAAATCAACTGCCACCAACCTAATTTTGCATTGCAATATATGTAGAAGCCGGGTATCAAGTCGACACAGTATACACTGACTTTTCAAAAGCCTTTGATAAAGTCAACATTAGTTTATTGATCCACAAATGAAATACTTTTGGGTTTCACTCGCGGATGCTACATTGGCTTGAATCTTATCTTTCTAATAGAAAGCAATGTGTTGAGATATTAAGTCTGGAGTTCCTCAAGAAAGCCATCTTGGACCGCTTTTGTTCCCTCTTTTTATAAATAACATCGCGGCCTCTTTATCGTTTTATAAGTATCTATTTTTTGCGGATGACATAAAGTTGTTTGCCCTAATCAAATCTCCCCTCGATGCAGTCCTATTTCCAAATAGCTGCTGGCTCTATACTTTGGGAGCAGTGCCGTTCCAGACCTGATTCCAATGATAAAGTTAACGTGTTTCAAGAAACGATTGTAAGATTGTTCGATGAATTCATACCCACTAAAACGGTCAGAATTCAAAACCGTGCATGTCCTTGGTTCACTACTCAAGTGGTTAACTCAATCAAAAAGAGGAACAAGCTACACAGTAAATGGAAGCACTCTCTAACCCACTACAACTGGTCTTTGTTCAAAACGGCACGTAACATCCCCACCTCATTTATACGTAGCGCAAAAAAAAAACTATTTCGCTTTTAAGAGATCCATCCCTCTCGTCAAAGAAGTTATGGAGTAATCTCCGCAAAATTGGTATAACTTCTAGAAACAGCAAATCTGAATGCCTTCTCGATCCAAATGATTTGAATCATGCCTTTCTAGGGGATGATCTCTACTCGTGCGATTTTGACTGCAACCAGGCTGTGGACCGCGTTTACTTGCGGCCGGGGCTAGAGCATTTTGCGGTAGCTATGGAGGACGAAGTATTCAGATATGTAATGGCTATCAAATCTGATTCTATCGGGAAAGATGGCATTCCCGTGCGATTCGTTAAATTCATTCTACCGCAAATTGTTTCGACTCTGACCCATATAATTAATAGGTGCATAATCACATCGACCTTTCGTGGAAAATTGCACGAGTTATGCTGATAGCTAAGAAAGCTCATCCAGCATCTTCTGCCGATTTTAGGCCAATAAGCATTCTGCCCTGCTTTTCGAAAGTCTTAGAGAAAATTATAGCAAAACAAATCACAGAGACAAGCAATCAGGCTTTCGGGCCAACTACGGCTGTTCTTTAGCCATGGTCAACTTGCTTGAAGAGGTTAGACAATCTTTTGATAAGAAATATGTCTCACTACTCTGTCTGCTAAATTTCTTGAAATCTTTCGATAAAGTCAACCACAAAATACTGTGTTGGAAGCTAACACACTATTTTGGTTTTGGTGGTCGTTCGGTAAGGTTGCTGGATAGTTTTCTCTCCGAAAGGTGCCAAAGAGTTTTCTCCAATGGATGTAGATTCATCCCTTATGCAACTCAAACAAGGCGTTCCTTAAGGGTCGATATTGGGTTCAATTCTATTTTGCACATTTATCAACGATCTACCGTCAGTATGCAGGCATTCTTTTGTGCACATGTATGCTGATGATGTACAATTACACCTAGCCAAACCAAACCCTACTGCTCAATAATGACTTCCAACGCATCTATACTTGGTCAGTTACAAATGGACTACAACTGAACCCGACTAAAAATCGAGTAATTCCAATATCCAAAATAAGGTTTAACCTAGATCTTCTGCCTGACGTACTTCTTAACAACTCGAAAGTTAAAGCCGTAGAGTCTGTTACTAGCCTTGGATTTGTTATTAGTCGAGATTTGTCGGGTTATAATCATACCAAAATGGTCGTAGGTCGTATCTACGGCTGCCTTCGTAAGCTTTGGGTTAGCGCTTTTTTACTCCACTTGAAACTAGTTGTTGCCTTAATTCTGCCTCTGGTTACATATGTCGAAGTAGTTTATAGTAGCTTGGACTCTTGGAATTACAAGTCGCTTTTAATGATTGTGTGCGATATGTCTATGGCATTCGTAGGCACGAACATATTTCCTTCTACGCCAGGGAACTGCTTGGGTGCAGCTTGCAACAATACCTCGATGCCAGGAACTGTGTTTTTTTTTACACAAAATTGTTAATAAACGCTGTCCGCCGTATCTATTTCTATTTCTCACCTTTGGAATTTTCTTAATTCCTCTCGTTTATTTTTCATTTACACTGTTAGGTTGTGGAACTCATTACTATCATCTATCGGATCCATACGTAATAATTCTCTGTTTAAAAGTGCAGTCCTATGACTTTTTTCAATACACCCGCAATAAACCTATACCATCCTTCAATCAATCCTTGTCATTTAATTTTAAGTATTATATTATAATGTAGTAGCCGTAAGACAACTTGAATTCAAATATTTAGTTACTAAGTACTAAAAAAGATTTCTATCTTAATGTACCATTAATGTATGAATAAAAATTTAAATTGAAATTTAAATTGAAATGTACTTTTGGTTGTTTGTGAATTGAATTTCTGTTTAATATTAGTTGCTATGCATTTGAAACTGAAAACTATGTTAATTTATAAAAAAATGGAACGTATCCGATTGAATTTGTATGGGTTTGTATCAAAAAAATTGATTCGTTATACGGCTTTTTGCTTTACGGCCAAGTTTCCCGGAACGTGTCTAGGCCGTTAAGCGAGGTATGAGTGTACTCTTAAATCTCTTTTCATTTCTGTAGTGCAACCGATCTTGGAATACTGTGTCGTCATTTTTAATCCTTATTAAAACATTCATATATTAAGAATTGAAAGAGTCCAGAAATCATTCACTCGATACATGATGCGCAAATTTAATTGGGAACGATTTTTACCCTCCTACTCGTATAAGGAAACATGTCTTCTCATTGACTTAAAAATGTTGTCTGTTAGACGAAAGAACATGGAAATTCTTTTCGTAAGAGATATACTCAGTTCTAAAATTACATGTCCAGAACTTCTACTGAAATTTGGTCCCTACGCTCCATAGAGGCCATTACGTGATAGACCCTTACTGTATACAGAAGCACATAGAACAGTTTACGGTCAAAATGAGCCAATAAATCGCTGTTGAAAATCGTTTAATAGTGTTTGTAATGAAATTGATTTATCTGATACTAGAGATATTGTAAAAAAGAAACTAAATACTCTATCATAGCTAAAATTAAATATAAATGTAAGTTATTGTTGTATTTTATTATAAGCGTAGTCTGTAAGAATCTTGTATTCGGGAGATGAAATAAATAAATAAAGCTTAAAGCTTCGTATAAAATGCTTGCAAAGAGTTTGGGAATATGAGAGAATTTAGCAATGGACTTCTGTGCTTCCAATAGTGCTACCAGCGCTCAGATTGTACTTATCATGTATTGTAGTAGTGTAGTAGAATAACAAAGTTGTTACACTGCTAAACATATATTGTAATTGTAAGTGTAAGAGAGTCTGCCGGTAGGTAGAGTTTAGTGCTAAGCAAACCATCGTGAGATACGGACGATAGAAAATAAAGCTAAATACGAAAAGTAAATAAACGTTTTTTTATAATCAGTGCGCGCATAAAACATCAGAAGTGGAATAAGCCCAACATCAATATTACCCTGCCATCGCGTGTGAAATTTAAACGCTTCTGCAAAGACTATTAAAACGAGTGCCTTGTTTTCCTTATACCTACACAGTATTGCGGTTTCAATCGAGACTCGCTATTCGCCCAAAAATCTAGAAAAAAGGAGCAGTGACATGGCTGATGTAGAAAAATACAAGTCTGGCTGGAGAAACTGGAAAGGAAAACAACGGGAAACAAAAGCGAATTGCTGTTACGTATACTAACGATTTTAGAAAAAGAACGTGGTGGGTTAATTACAGATGAAGGAGAAGTTAATATTACGAGTTTGTGTACGAAGATGTTGTCGAAGGGAGTGAAGAGCAGAATAATGATGAGAGCAATACTGATGATCGAGAAACAGAAAAGAGGACAGCTGCAGGAAGAGAGAATAAGATGAAAAGTGTACGATAAACGATGAGTGAACAAAATAAATGGGAACTAATGCACAGAGAGTTAGAAGTTATGAAAAAGAAGATCGAGTTACAGAAGAGAGAGAATGAAATTTTAAAGAAAGAAAATGAGTGGCTGAGGAGTGAAAGACGAGAGACAAACGACAGTAGTGCTCAAAATGATGCTGTTAATTTTACAAACCTGAAAGATGTAAAGGGATTCCAAGTAAGCCAGATACCATATGAAGGAATATGGGAAGCAGCGAACATCAAACCGTGGTTACAAATAAGAGATAACATAGCGAGCTGTAAAACTAAGGGTGAAATCGGGACGATTACGTATCAGGATGGCCGAGTTGTAGTAGCATAACAAAGTGGTAGCACTGCTAAAGATATATTGTAATTGTAAGTGTAAGAGAGTTTGCCGATAGATAGAGTTTAGTGCTAAGCAAACCATCGTGAGATACGGACGATAGAAAATAAAGCTAAATACGAAAAGTAAATAAACGTTTTTTTATTATCAGTGCGCGCATAAAGTAGCATTATTTAGGAAAGAGTTGAAATCGGTTAGCTATGAGTTGAGCGGGCTAAAAAAAATATATATTTTCAGACTTTGATCCAGTTTGTAGCGTCGTCAATAGTAAAAAATCCATATTTTAATGAAAACAGCGGGTTGGTGAACTTCAGTAGTAAAATTCAGTACAAATGTATATTTTATAAGTAGATTACAAGTATTGATCCATTCAGGAGGTGATGAGTATAAGTAATATCGGAACCGCAAATTGTAAAACTGCAGCAAGAGAGCTCGTTAGTGAGTTAAAGTGTACACTTGGGATTATAAGAACCAGTGTTTGGCATATGTGTAAGTTTAAAACGAAAAGCAGAGTGATGTGTATGTCTGTAAGGATAACATTGAAAACATCCTTGAGTTAATTTTAAAAGAGTGGTCATAATCACATCAACCGTCTGAAATCGTCAGAAATGTTTGAGTTTGTCAGCCATGTCATCATCATAGAATCCGTTGAAAAGTCGGTTAGAGGAAGGTTTGTCCCGGAGGAATCACCGAAAGTAGAATAAAATTTAACTTGTTTGGCTGAACAAGGTGGCACATCGTAAATAATTGTTACCTTAATTGTGATTTGTATGTAGCAACTAAGAACTGGCTCTCAACGGTGAAATTAAAAAAAAAAAAAAAAATTAAAGAAATATGGACGGTTTAAAAAGTATCTACTGGACAAATCTCAATGCTGCAGCTTAAGAATCGTAATTTGTTTTGTATTTACAAGCTAATAGTTTGTTTGTGTTCTCATTTAGATATATTTAACAACTTGTCATTATAAAACCCACTTATTGCTGGCAGTGTGCAAATTATTAATTAATTACAAAATTTATATGTTTGCTCCGATCAGTGCCAGTGTTACTGTGGCGAGAGACTTGTTTCAAATCAAATAAAATTCAAAAAAAAAATTTTAGAAAAAGGAGAAAAGAAAATTCTATGGATGAGTTAAGAAATATCAATTCCTCTTTGGTCGGCATGGAAGCAAAAATAGTTATTGTGACAGAATTTTTTTTGTTAAAAATTTAATTCTATAACATTACAAGCAAATGGTGTTTTGTTTTTCGTATTGTGTTATATAGTTGTTTTATTGAGTTTCTGATAGTGTATTATTGGACTTAACATACTTAATTGTTACAAAGTGTAGAGTTTGCTTACCTTTTTTTGTTTTTGGTTTTTAATTTAAAAATTGATAACAAATATCACAAAGTAATTTGAAAATATCTTCTTCAACTCGTCGTTTTGTGTGTCTATTTACAGGTGTGTGTTCGGATGTGTGAGTATTTATGTGTGTGTAGACATAAAACTTGAGCGCGCCATCTGTTGAAAATTGAAATAGATTTACTGTTCAAAACTGCTGTTATCCGATTGATGGCGCACAAGAATTTTTGGCTAGAGAAACTCTCTTTTAGATCGGCCACCTCCACCGCCACCGCTGCTTGATGATGATCCACTAGGTGCTGGAAGTGTCACCACCGATCCAATTTGCTGTTGTGACTGTTGTCCCGGTGTTGTTGGTGATGAGGATGAAACGGAAACGGGACTGGTTATTTTCTCACTAACTGCTATCAGCTCTGCCTCCAGTAGTCGAACTTGTTCGGGACTTGTTTGTGTCTGTTTTGGGGGCGCCGGGGCTTTCCTGCTCTTAGAACGTCGCTTCTTGAGCATCAGTGGCCCCAAGCCATTGCCCCCGGAACTGGACATTGCCGGATTTAATAAACTCAATTGACTAGTTGCAGGCGGAGCTGGCACATTCATTGCACTACCACTAGCACTAGCAGCAGTAGCAGCTGTAGACGTCGGAGGTAATACTCCACCACTGCTGCCACCACCTCCTCCACCACCACCACCACTAACCGTACTGACTACTGCTCCTGTAGCTGTTGAAATTGTTATCACTGTGTCAATAGTCGCAGTGCTGGACGGTGTTCCCGAAACGCTAAGGATCGCTGCTGAGGAGGGAAAACCTGGCTCCATACCGCCTAAAACTCCATCCCCGGGTGTTGTCTGACCCGATGAATCGTGAGATGATAATCGCTTGACTAATTCACTGAGCATATCTTCGATGCGACCGATGCGTTGTGACATTCGTTGCATTTCTAGTCGGACGTCCACCTTTAGGTCAAGTACGGTTGCAATCAGATCGCGTTGCGCCAGAGTGGGCGGTTGTTCGCGAAGTCCTGTATCATATGTGTCTGAGGTGGTGGCGCGTGATGAAGCCATTTCGATCTGACGTTCACGCTCTAAAGCTAGGTTACGCTCTTTAGCCGCATCCAAGCGACTATCGCGACTTGGCGGTGACGAGGAATCCACCTCGCCACCTTCATCGATTGTATCTTGGCGGGCTAGGGTTGCTTGACTCGCCTGGAGTTTCGGTGCCTTTGGGAAAACCTACATAGAAATAAATTTCATTAATTCGAAAACTAAGCAAAACAAAAACACTATTAACACTACGATACATCAACTAGCAAGACAACATTTCAAAGATACTCTAAATACATGTATACGAGTACAATACATAATATATATGTATGTATGTGAATTACTTTGTTCCCTTGTCCGCCATTGCTACTTGAGGTGCTACTTTGTCGTCCTTGAGCTGTACTTTCGCGCAGGCTTTCACGGGCACTTAGACTTCTAGAGACAGCTACTTTAGTGCTAGTATCGCTAGCCGAATCAACACTAGAGCTACCGAGTAGACGACCCCATTTACTAGCGCGTGTACTACGGGCTGACGGTGGGCCAGATGATGGTGATGGTGATGGTGATGGCGAAGGAACTGCTGCCGTTAGGATGCGTGAGTCCTCAGTTAGTGTTAGCTTGGCTGGTAGCTTCTTGGATAAGGGATTTGATTTGATTTCGGAAGGAAATGAGTGCAATGAATGAAAGATTTCAATTAGTATTTGAATTTTGTTAGGATGCCAATACATACACAAATAACAAATAGATACCATTTTATTTTTGATTTAAATATTGTTTTTTTTTTAGGATTACGGATACACACGGATTTTTAAGAAGAAGAAATAAATTAAAATAAAAAAAAACCGAAATTGGAAATGATTTGATTGAGGATAATGATCAGGATAAAAAGAAGAAAAAGCATTTGCTGCATAAGTTAAACATTCATACGCACAGATTTTAGAGTATTCAGCTCCTAGAGGATGCAACGATTACTGGAGGTAGTTTCTCAGAATTCAAGTAAATTCAACTTTATTTAAAAAAAAGGATTTACTGTAATCTATACTAATATTGTAAATGCGAAATGTCTGTGAGTAAGAAAAAGAAATTCATATAGTTGAATGTAATCTACTTCAATAGCCGCCGACGTTGTTGCACAAATTAATTAAGTTCTTTCTTTATCTTTTTATAGATTCACTGGTGTGGTGCACCGATGGATCCAAAACAGATGATCGAGATGGAGCAGGCATAGCGAAGAAACTAGCAATACCTTACTGTACGCAAGTATCTCTGTATTTCCAGCTGAGACACATACAATAGAGCTCTGTAGTAGGGCGAACTTAAACAGATCTGCCACCAACAAGAAAATTTACGTTGTCTCTGACAGCGATGCGGCACGACATGCTATCAACTCCTTTGAGATAGCCTCAAAAATTGTCTGGGACTGCATGATTCTTATCAAAACGCTAGCCCGCAACAATATAGCCCATTTAATCTGCGTGCGGTATGACAATGGTGCAGTGGTTATGACGGTCATGCAAGAGCAGACGAATTGCCCATATTGTCATATTGTTACGACCATTCTGCGTGTTACCAATTAGCCCACAAAAAGCTACATGCATATTTAAATTACTCGCTAAAAATATAGGCATTTTATTACTGGATGGACACTGAAGGTAACAGGCAAGCGAACAAGTGTTTATCACCCCCTTCCATCAAAAGAACAAATAGCTCTTACAGCTTTCTAGGGGTCAGATACACGCAGTAACTGGATTCTTAACGGGTCACTGCAGAGTCAAAAAACTCCTTGTGACTATGGGAGTAGCAAAAGACAACAACTGTGGCATATGCCGCTGCAACCGCTTAAGCAGAACGCGTCTACATCTACGTTATATCTAGCTAAGCCATACCTTGAGGCAGAAGATATCACTGCCAGCTCATTCAAAAATATAGCCTTGTGTTACTTCCCCGCTTAATATAATCTAATCTAAGGCATTACAATTTTTGGAATTAATCTTATTTGCAGGAATTGAATCAAGGTACGAGTAGTTAGCCGAATATCGTAATCTACGCAATCTACAATAAACCTGTGATTTCACAACAGTAACGCGATTGTTATCAGGAAAAACAGATGACAAAGAAAGAACTCATCTAGATGTTCATTCACTCTGGTAACCTTCTAGTTAAAGATTGGAAACAAGATGTTGAAATTCGGCACTAATGTAGATCTCTCAGACGAGTGTAAATGTCGGTTTCGCTCGTGTGATATTAACCGCAAATATGCTATCACATGTCGGCCATATTATACTCGGAATGAACACAGTCCAGCAGTACATGAAAGTTCCGAGTAGTCGGACGCCTGGTCATCAGGACAATAATAATTTTTTGTTCGATTGACATCAACATTTAACCGAGAGACTGTGAATGGTTCGCAGTGCCTGACGCCTATAGAGGTGGAATCCATAATCTGGACATGAAGAACAATATATATTATTTATTTGGAAGGGTCATGGTGGCCGGCCTTCATCTGTATAGATTTATTCAAAGACCGGGTGATTTGGTGTGGGTTAATGTGTTCATTGGGTGCAAGCGGTTGGTTGGTGCCGAGCTGGACATTGACTAGTGCGCACGCACAAGTCCACTGTGCGTGGAAAAAAAAAAATCGCGCGAGAGTGCAAAAAAAAAAACAAAGTTCACTGTGCGGGCAAAAAAACAACAACAAAAACGCGCAGTGAAACCAAAATCCACAGTGCGGGCATCGCATCCTTTCTGCCCCTGGTCAAACTGTTGTTTACACTCGGTCACTGCCAGTTTATCCTTCTTTATAATGGCTCTAGAATTCAGAGTGGATATCGCCAATATATGCGGGCTAAAAAGTAATCACTTTTCTGCGCACGTCCACGTCTGCAAATACAGACCAGCTATTTTGGCACTTAGTGAAAAACAGGTAGATCCCCGCCCACACCTCTCAGATCGCTTTGATCTGAAGCTACCTGTGCTATAATTCTTCTCTCACCGCGGTCTCGCCATTTACGTGCGCAGTGATGTAGCTTACCAAACTCCACCACAATGTAGTCCCTGTTCCAATCCGGAATTCAATTTCATTTGGTTAAAATTCCATCTCTATAAGCAAATTATCCACTACTGCTTTATATACAGAAGCCCCAAACTGGACAGCAATTCCACTTTTAATGAGTTTAATGCGCTGTGTGACTCCATTCAAAGAATTATATCCCTGTATCCTTATACTGAAATCTTTATTACGGGCGATTTCAATATACACAATTCTGGGTGGCTTCGACATTCTGGACAGACAACACCCGAAGGACGGTGTGTCGAGATCTTCGCTATAATTTAACCCAGCTTGTAAATGAGCCCACACGAATACCAGACGTTGATAGTCATACCGCCAACACCCTGGACTTATTTTTAACTTCTCACCCTGATAAGTATACCGTTGAGGGGAGGCTCGTCGGACCATTATCTCGTATCAGCTAATTTCTCGTACACCGAGCTATAAAACAAAGTGCGACAAGAGACATTACGTCGGTGTCAGAGGGTGTCAATTGATTGACGGATATACGAGTAAGTATCACGTATGAGTTTTGTTACACGGTTTTGAATCCTATCCAGAGATGTTTTTAGGAGCACCTCATCAAATGTGGGCATTGTACTCCAATTTTGGGCGGATGAAAGCCTTATACATATATTAAGGCCAGATCAGAGAGGGTAAAATATTTCTTACATCGCTTGATGAAACCTAGAAATTTCGCCTAAGTTTTTGGCGACATTAAATATGTGGTCATTCCAACGTAAGCTGTCATTAACACACATGCCGACAATGGAAAGTTTATCGGCTTCGACGATGCAAGTGCCATCCATGGATTATGGCTGGGTGTTTGAATTTCGCTTTAATGACAGAAGACAGCACTGAGTTTTGGAAGCATTAAATTCCACTCGGTTGATAGTTCCCCAATGGGTTATGCTGTTAATATCGGAATTTAATATGCTTATCATACTTGATGTTCACGTTCTACAACCGAAGAGCAGATGCGTCAGTCTGGGAACTAATATGAAGAGCAGAGAGTACTGTTATTAGCAAAGGAATATATTGGATTAGAAGTAGCAGACAAGAGATCATTAATGAAAATTAAAAAGAGTGTTGGAGACAGAACGGTGCCTTGGGGCATACCAGCATTTATTTTGTGAATGTCAGACTTGAAACCGTCCAAGACAACTTGAATTGAACGTTCCGAAGGGTAATTTCTAATCCATTCAAGAAGAGAGTCATCGAGCCCAAAAACAAGCATTTTCGACAAAAGAGCCTGATGCCAAAGTCTGTCAACTGCCTTAGAAATATCAAGTGCAGCTATCTTACTTTCGCCAGATTGATGTTCGCTTTGGCTCCGCTTTTCGGTGAGACATGCCATCAAATCACCAGTGGATCTGTTGCTGCGAAAAGAAGTTTTCGTGTTTCAAGATATTTCATTAGCTGACGATTTATCAGCGTTTCCATGACTGTGGAAAGAAGGTACGTAAGTGCAATGGGTCTGTAGGAGGAGAGTGAAGAAGATTCGCCTTTTTTAGGGAAGGGCTAGACAAATGGTGTTTTCCATCTGCTCAGAATGAGTCCTAAAGAGTAGGATTGATAAAAAGTTTTCGCAGTGGTTTTGCCAGCGTGGAAGAACACCTGTTCAGAAGAAGGGGAGATATACCATCTAGACCAGCGGAATTATGCATGTTGAGATCTTTAAGTACTCTTGCTACTACACGAGTGCGAAAGTGGATCGACGCGCTGAAGTGTAGGCGGGGATAAAGCGCACAAAGCGCATAACCGCAAAGTGTGCAGCAAGCAGAGCTGACAGCTGGAATGTCATTGTAAATGAGCGTTAGGATGGAGGATGAGGCGAAATTTCTAATGTTTTTGGAGAACGACCAACAATTCGTACTGCCTTTGGGACATTGCAGTATTTTTTGCCTCAGTTTTTGGTCGTATTGGAATTTGACACTCTTAAGGCGTTGCAATCATTTCTGGCTCCTTTAAACTTTTTTCGGTTTCCCTCTATCGGGTTGGTCTTGTAGGAACGAAAAAACATTTCTCCAACCCTGACAGCATCTTTACAGCTCGAGTCATACCATGCCTTTTGGTTTGGTTTCATACTCTTCATCCAATGAGGGATAAAGTTTCTCATTCCAAGGAGAATGGTCATGTGATCAGGATGCCGCTCCACGTCGTTATCGAGGGAACATAACGACCAGTCAAAATTCCTAAAGAAGCTGTTAAGACCGCTCCAGTTGGCTTTCTCGTATTGCCATACGGTTCTTTTAGGAATCTTTTCTCTAACTGTGTGGTCGGTGTACGAGAAATTAGCTGATATGACACAATGGTCAGTTGAGCCTAGTGGGGATAGCACATAGACCTTGTGTTTGTCAGGGTGAGAGGTTGAAAACAAGTCCAGGGTGTTGGCGGTATGACTATCAGCGTCTAGTTTTTATGTGGGCTCATTTCAAAGCTTGGTCAAATTTCTTTCCGCAGCGAAGATCTCAACACATCGTCCTTTGGGTGTTGTCTGTCCAGAATGTGGAAATGTATATTGAAATCGCCCGTAATAACGATTTCAGTATGAGGGTACTAGGATACAATTCTTTGAATGGAGTCAGACAGCGCATCAAACTCGTTAAAGGTCGAATTGCTATTCAATTTGGGGCTTCTGTAAATAAAGCAGTAGTGGATAATTTGCTTACGGAGATGGAATTTTAACCACATGAAATTGACATCCGGATTGGAACAGGGACTACATCGTGGTGGAGTTTGGTAAGCTACATCACTACGCACGTAAATGGCGAGACCGCGGTGAGAGAAGAATAATAGCACAGGTAGCTTCAGATCAAAGTGATCTGAGAGATGTGTGTTTCACTAAGGGTCAAAACAGACTTGGACGTACGCAGGAAAATGATTACTTTTTAGCCCATGTATACTAGCTATGTCCACCCTGAATTCCCTAGTCGTAATCACAAAAAAAACACAGAAAACACAAAAACCGGCCATACTAAGCCTGAAACATATCCTCTATCACCCTCATGAACCATCATCCCATTTTATCTAAACTTTTCTAAACGGTTTTCCTAACCAGACTAGGTAACAGACTAAAGAAACTTAACTGGCTCATTAGTGGAAAATCACGACTATCGATACAAAACAAAATTTTAATTTATAAACAGATACTGAAACCATTATGGACATACGGTATTTACCAATGGCTGTGTATTTCCAAAAACAAAAATATGGCTATAGTCCAACGGTTCCAAAGCTAAGTTGTAAGGGACATCGTCAATGCACCCTAGTATGTAAGAAATTCCGACTTACACTGCGACCTTAACCTCAAAACGGTGGAGGAGACCATCGGCAAATATGCGAGACTGCACTTCAAAAGGCTGACACAACACGTCAACCAAGAAGGTACAATCCTGAGTAATACCACTGAACTGACCCGAAGACTTAAGCGTATCAAACTACACGAGCTTTGCGGCAAACTTAATGTTTTTTAACTTTAACACAAACTTATTATTTTTAAAATAACAAATATTGCAAATAATTGTATATTCTGCAAACATGTTATACCTATTTTTATTTTTTCAGATTTAAACTGCTAGTTGAAGTATCCTGACAGGTTAACAACTTCAGAACGTTTCAATAATATTGTAACAATGAAAAAAAAAATTGTCTTTATAATATTAAATTGTACGCACATATGATATGTATTTACGAGAAATTTCAAAGTGGTATCCTGATGGAAAACTTTGTTATATTTTTGGCAGTCCGTCTAATATGTAAAGAAATTGCTATAAGATCTCGCTCTAAGATCCAGTTGATTTAGGAAATTTTGCCTTTCAATGAGAATCTCCGGATTGGCTTCTTGAATAGATTGAACTCGATTGTTATTTTTATCGAAAATTCGTGTTTAGTGACGAGGCTCACTTTTGGCTCAATGGGTTGCCAAAAAGCAAAATTGTCAAATGAGGCAAATCGAGAAGGGACTCATGAGACTCAATTAGATTAGATTAGGGGTAAATTGAAAGGGTCAGAACAAGGAAGTCCCCGTAACGCGAACCGAAGGAACTTTCGCTGTACCGATTCTATACGCGCAGAATAATATGGTGACCAGACTGGACTTGCATACTCGAGGAGGGGTCGAACAAATGTGGTGTAGAGTGCTTTAGCCACATATGGGTCGTCAAATTCCTTAGACCACCGCGTAATGAAGCCAAGAGTCGAATTGGCTTTACTAATAATGCTATCTATGTGAGAGCGAAAGTTCAGTTCGCTATCATAGATAATGCCTAAATCGCATTTCGGTCACAATAGGAACAGGCTCGTTGTTGATGAAATATGCAAAAGAAGGAGTTTTATGACGTTTTCTAGTGAAAGTTAAAGCTTGACATCCATTAACATTTAACTCAAGAAAATTATGAAGATACCAAGTGGAAAATCGATTGAGATCAACTTGCAACAGAGATTTTGATGTCGTCAGCATAGATAGAGAACATCATTAATTGTTAATATAAATAACAGGGGACCGAGATGACTCCCTTGGGGAACACCCGAGGTGGCTTTGAAAGGTTTAGATAATGTAGACCTAAATGCGACACTGTAGTGTCTATCATTTAAGTATTAGGAAGTCCACGTAACGAAATCTGATCGAAAGCCAAGGGCGCAAAATTTTAAAAGAATTACTTTATGTGAGATTTTATCGAAATCTTTGCTGAAGTCGGTGGTTATTACATCTACTTCTACGCACATAGAGTACTTGATACAAATTCAATGCGATTAGTGGTAGTTGACCTGCCCTTAAGAAACCCATGTTGGTTTCCTGAAATTACTGACTTACAATAAAAAGATATAGCATCATAAATAATGCTCTCAAAGAGCTTGGGTATTGTGGAGAGCTTCGCAATAGGTCTGTAATTTGATATTTCATCATCATATGAGTTTTTCCAGGAATGGGGAAAGGGGCATTGAGATAAGGAAAGTCTGAATAAGGCAGTTAGAGGTTTTACCAAGTAGGCGGCGCACTTTTTTAAAACTATGGGGGGTACACCATCAGGCCCAGCGGAACATTCACTTTTTAGATTACCTATCTTTTCATCTACTGATGCCATTGAGATATCCACCGAAGTAAGGGATGTTTGTGGACAACTGTTCAAGTATGAGAAATAAGATAGATCCGGGTTTTGGATGTGGCAATCAAACGATTGGCTAAAGAATTCGGCAAATAAGTTTGCTATTCTTTGCGGATCATCAGACGATGATAATAAATAATTGGAATACAGTGATTCACGTAGATCTGAAAATTGGGTATAAGCAAGTTGGTATTTATCCTTTACGGAACGTGTACGAAGATAGGCGTGACAAAGCTTATTTCTCTTATTACGTATTGACCGGAGTTCATTTTTATACCAAGGTGGGGATAACGAGGGATTTTTTGGCGGTAGAAAACAAACAGACTGGGAAAAGCAATCGAAGATGATATTGTAAAAAGATGTAAGTGCATCATCAACGGGAATACTAGAGTTGAAGAGAAAATTGAAATTAGCTTTAGAAAGAAGATTATTTAATTTAGAGAAGTTGGCTCTTCGAAAATTAAAGCTGTAGATGTGTTCAAAGCAAAAAGGTTTTGAAACGTTGTACGAAAACGTCATAGAAAGAGGCGGATGGTGAAGATCTAGAGTTGTAAGCAGGTGCTTGCTGGCTGAGACTATGCAGATAACATAGTCAGTGGAGAAGATAAGATCAAGTTGTCTATCGAGATAGTTGGTTATGCCACTTAACTGAAAAAGTCCGTAGTCCACGAGACAGTCAATAAAGAGGATTTCTTTCTCCGAACTTGCATTGTTGGCGGTGTAGTGTGAATCATCAGTGCGTATCCATTTGAGTCGTGGTAAGTTAAAGTCACCCATAACAACGACAGGGTCATTTGCGTCAGCTTTGGCAAACAGGGCATCGAATTCGTCAATAGCTAGTTGGTAGCTGCAGGTTGGTTGCGATGGGCGAATGTAGCAACAGCAAATAAAAAGATTGCGCTTAGAAATAGGAATTCTTACGCAGACAAATTCAAAGCAAACTGTAGGTGTTTGCTTAAATAATTTAGAATTAAGGCGAGTAGGTACAGCCAAAAGTACTCCGCGGCCAGTTGATTTATCGTTATTCATAAGGCCATCGTTTCGGTGGACATCATAATCATGGGTAAATAACTCGCTATTCTTAAAATTAGAGAAAAGGTTGGTCTCAGTACGAGCGAAGATATCGTACGGCAGGTTTTGCGAATTAATATAGACTTGTTTTTGTTCAAAGTCCTCTAAGATTTTGATAGTAAATGCTGAGGAAATCAGGGAGTGCAAATAGAGGCAGAGGTGGGTTAGGAGCGAAAATAGTTCTTAAAACTAGAACGCGTTCTTTGAAGGTGCCAGAGTCGCTTTGAGCTGACATGGGTGGCATAAGAGGAAAGGTCGTTTGCAACGTTGGTAGGCGTGATATTAAAGGCTTCGTGAAACCGTACGAAAATCTGACGTAGGTCTTTTGGGTTTGTAGGAAGTCCTTTTTGCTGAATGGAAGCCATTATATTTGTTTTGGTTGTGCCATCAATGCAGATGGAATCAGACTTATCGTATAAATAAGCTGATCTTCGGTGGGAGCATAGGGTCTATAAAAGTTGTAGGGTTCGTATCTGATTTAAACAGAGGGGACAGATTGAGGGTGTGCGAGTAAACGAAGTAGGGTAGGTGGACTTATTAGAAGCCGAGCTAGCAGAATCAGTTTTGCTTTCTTTCGGACAAGGCTTGGATGGGAGAACAAAAGATACCCGTTTGTGCGATGCATTATTTAGTTTAGAATTATTGGAGGAGGAAGGGAAAGGAGATGTGGAACGTATCGCTTGGGAAAAGGAGGGGAATGTTCCTACTTTATAACTCCAATTTGGGTCAGAATTATGTATGCGGGATTGGTTGTGAGACTTAACGCTAGGATTAGATTTAGTCTTAAAATTAATCTTGTTTGTTGCAGGCATTTGGTTGATTACTTTTTTACGGTTGATTTTCCACATTGTTAATTTCTCTAGTTTTAATAGTTCGGATGTGGAGTTCAGGAATATCAAAAGCCATTCATATTTTGAAGGAATATCAACAGCTTAAACTTAAACTTATCTTTACATAAGGTATAATAAAATCAATTTAGCATGGGTTTGCCCTCTGCCAGATCGACAATATTACTATAAATCAGTATTGCATATAAATAAAAAAACATTCAATGCATTAATAATTTTAAAAGTTCCTTTTGGCATTTGGCAGTATCGAATATCATTTCGTGCTTTTTTTTCAAAAAAAAATTGCGCCTAGTTTCTCGTAGGAGTGGACATTTGCCTAGGAAATCAAGAGTATCTTCTCTTTTCTCCAAATTGCACATGCTGCATACTACAGGATGATCTTCTCTATGAGGCACGAAATTGATTTTTAGAAGCTCCCCACGGTGTTTAAGCATCATTCAGGTCTTTCTGCCCTCCAGATTGTGATTAAGCCGAGTGTATGCCGTACGATATGGCGATTCCGACGCTTCATCTTAGAACTTCGTTTTGCCATCTTCATCGACTTGTTCTATCAACTTATACCAGTTTATCCAATTCCTTCAGTTTTATTCCGCATTGTTTATACGGCCACTATCTTTGGTAGCCGGTTGTCTGGCATGCTTATAACCCTGAGTATGTAGCTCACGTGCAGCTTCAGCGTTTTTATACATAGCAGAGATAAGCCCGCTTCCAGCATAAGCATATGCAAGGTGGCTCAAAAGTTGTCACCTGATGTTCTTTGGCTATAATTTTTCTTATGAAAGGCTTTGAGTCTGATTTTGGACTATGTTTATTTGATGTCTTATATTTTCTTTCATTAAGTCGGGAAAATGATATCGGCTAAGTGGCCGCCGCCAGAATTAATGACTATTCGGGCCCGATTTGTGGCATTTTCCATCACTCTGGCCAGAACTTCCGGTGATATTTCCTCGCATTCTTTGACGGATACTCTCTTTGAAGGCTTTAAGAGTCTGATGCTTATTGACGTAGACTCGTGACTTCAAAAGACCCCACAACAAGAGGTCTGGAACGGTTAAATCAGGCGATCACCCCGGCCAGTGCAAATCGCCAAAACGAGATATTAGGCGACCTGGAAATGCAGCTCTCAGAATTTCGGTTGTGGTTCGTGCAGTATGCACGGTTACTCCATCCAGTTGGAATCACATGTTCTCTGGCCCAATTCATCCAATTGAGGAAGGAGAAAGTCGTTGAGGATGGCTCCGTAGCCCTCGCCGTCCATAGTAGTCGTTTGCCCTGCGCCGATTTAAGTTAAGTTAAGTTAAGGTTTTATCTATCTCAATAAAATTGTTAACAATAATAGGATTTTCCGCGAAGCCTTCATTCAGTCTTATCTGCAGAAGGTTGTTTTGCTAATTATAAAATATATATTATGCTTAACCTTTGTTGCAAAAAATATAGTGCAGTGTTTTTTTTTTTTATGATTGAGAAAAAAAGAATTGTTTTAAAAGTTTTTTCCTAACATTTAAATTTACGATGCTTAAGTATGGTTGAGGAATCTCGTTTAATATGGTCGGAACACTATGTTTTAGCTGCTTTTGCCGTACATGTTGTTATTGGAAGGTCTTCTGGTATTCACTTGGTGTTGAATAAGTATCTTAAAGCGGTTGTCGTCGTAGTACTCAAGCGCCACGGACATCTTAAACATCTCCTCAACTCCTAGTACTTACATGCTGCTCTCTTCGCGGGCGTTGTGTGGTACGCTGCAATTGATGTTTTTTATGATCGTGGTTTGGAGTTTCTATAGCTTATCGGTATGGGTTTTTGACGCGTTGCCCCACGCTAGTATACCATACCTTAGTTTAGATTCCACTAAAGCATAATACACCTGCTTCTGGATCGGATGCGTCGAATAGTAGCCCAGAGAGATAAGACCAAAAAGAGCTTTTTTGAGGTCAGAGCGAATGTTTATTCCATAAAAAATGGCTATCAACTACCAATCCTAAGTATTTGTATTGTAGCTATCTACAACTTCAATATCGTGTCCTGTACTTTGACAAATGTTGCTGTTGAACCTGATTGTTTGATCCGTTTTTGTATGATGAGGACATCGAATGTGCACTATTTTTGTTTTCGACGAATTTAGTATAAGCCATATATAGTCAAATTCGGTTTGCAGTATTTCTACTCCAGTTTTGAGACGCCTATGCCTAACAACTATTGCCGTATCATCTGCAAATGCAAATGGAATGCTGTTGGTGAGAACCCGAAGCAGTTCATTGGTAAATAAAATAAATAGAAGTGGTCCAAGTTTCCAAATCTTTAATTTTTACTCAGAAAGTTCTACCAGACAAGTAGTTATGCAACCAGTTCGCCAATTTCCCCGGATTCCAAGACGACTCAATGCTTGTGTTAACTTTGTGTGATTTAGAGTATCGAACGCTATGCTAAAATCCATAAAGAGTACCAAGACATGATGACTTCTGTTCAGGCTTTCATTTATCGTATTTGAAAATTCTCCCAATAGTTTATTTGTGCTTTTAGTTTTTTGGAAGCCGTACTGTTTTGGGTGAATTAATGAATATTTGTCCACAAATTTAAGTAATCGGCTCGTCACAACTTCCTCCAGACACCTTTGAATTATTGTCAGAATTGATATAGGCCTGTAATTTGCAATGATATTTTTGACCCCGCCTTTGTAAATCGGTCGTACCACCGAAATCTAGAGTTTGTCTGGAATTTTGGCTTGGTTTAAGCTTAGATTAATTATTTTCGAGACTATTGGGGCAAATACTTCAGCATGAACCTTCGTATCTCTCGCTCTAATTTCATCGACTCCTGGTGATTTATTCATGTTTAAACACGTCAGAATTTCATGCACCTCATCATTAGAGGCTTCTTCAACAAAAATACTGTTTGCACGTAATTCGTTTACGTGATTTGACGTGGTTATGTTGCAATCATGGACTATTCGGAGTGTTTGATCTGCGAAGTACCTGCCGCATTGGGTAGAAAGAGTTGCTAGGCTTGATGTTTGAGGAAAATTTCTTACAATAACATCATCAACGCTGAGTTTTTTTCTTCCCATAATAATATTGATTAAGGCCCATGTTTTTCGAGGATCCTTTCTCGATATAGTAAATTTATTTTTATAAATCTAATTTTATATAATTTCCTTATTTAATTTATTTCTAAAGCCCTTATAGTCGTTTTCGAAAAAATAAAGCCCGATGACGCCTCTAACGTAAATAGCATACCATGCAGTGACTTTGAGCGAATGGCTCCTGGTGGGTTATACGTGGACTTCGATGTCCCAGAAGCGATAGTTATGCTTATTCACATATCCACAGAGATGGAAATAGGCCTCGTCGTTCATGATGATTTGCGATGAAAAGTTGTCTCCTTCGCGGTCGAGATTGAGGATTCAGCGTTCTTGAGGAGTATAGCGATTCACGTCTTATTGACGTGTATTTTGTATCTGTTTACTTCACAAATGTCAAAGTAGAATTGACATTAGCCGTCATTTGCAAAACTTATAGAATCTTCCGATAGTTCTCCGTATTTGAAGGGAGGTGAAAAGTTTTCTTAATAAAAAACGTAGCAGTTTTTCGGCCTCTTCATATAGTCTATAGTCCTCCACTTGCGCTGCGTAGAGCATTACTGTGTCAACTGCGGCTCTAAATATCCTGAAATTACTATTGTGTGCAATATTTTAGTTGTTGAATCAGCTCTTCCAGGCTACATTTATAACGGATTTACTTAACAAAAGTATTCTTTTCCCTCTATAGTTTTTCGTTGTTAGAAACCTACCTCCTCCTTGGATTTATCAATATTCACTATCAGACTCCATAATCTGCAGCATCATGTAATCAATTTATCATCAAAGATTCCGGTGAATATGCCAACAGTACGATATGGTCCGCTAACAAAAGGGTATTAATGGGAACCCCTGCATCTTCTACGCCACCATACCCCATTCCCATTCCATAAAATGTATAGAATAAAATGTTTTCATTCACAGAAAGAAAGGGCTGTCTTAAAAACCACAAAAAAGCTTTCTTTCTTGTTCTATGAATGTCTCTGCTATGCTTTTCAATAAAAAAATGTGTCGATTGTTGAGTGTCCAGTTCTAAAACCCGCCTGAAATTCTTGCAGCACATTACTCACTACCCATGTGTCAAGTCGCATCTGTAGTATTGATGCGGAAATTTTGTACGATGCATTTAAGAATGCTATGCCCTGATAGTTGGCTAGATCTGCCGTATCACCTTTTTTGTGTATAGGGGAGACTCAATTATACACACAAAAGTTCATTGTTTGGCATGGCTTTCACTCTGGTGGCATCACCGTTTCTTAATTTTGCAAAAATAAGTCCCAAGTTCGAGGCCACATCAATCCGCACGATATGTTAATCGTACGATTGCATTTGTGGGCGTATGTACAGTCTGTGATGCTGATAAAGTGCAGACACTATGCAGCACCTTATTGAGATACTGTCAGTCGAAAGGGTGACCCCAAATGTAACCGGCAGGATGCACTCGTCGAGGGCATTCGTAGAATCTAGTTATCTTAATTTGTGTTCAAAATAGAGTTTTGATCGAAAGGGTTAATGTGATTTGTGAGAAAATAGAGTCGAGGAGGTTTTGGCGTAAACGGAGGTTAACAGCGGTTTAATAAACCTCATAAGATCGTCTATAAATAACCCATCATATTTTTTGTAATCACAAAATTGAATTCATAGACAGACAATGGATTTGGCCATTTGGTAAATGTCAGTATTATATATATTATATTTGGAGACGCATCGGGACTTATATTTTCGGACCTATTTACGAGGGCGGGTCAATAATTCTGTGCATTTTTGAATTTCTGACCTCTTTACTGAAACAGCAACACTGCTCCTGTCAACAGGCATTTGTCAGTTGACTCCTGTCAAAATTTAAACTTGCTGCGTCAGTTAGTTTGTGTTTGACAGCTATTTTTATCAGACTACTCACTAATTTGAGGAGAAAATGGAAAAAAGTGAATTTCGTGTGCTTATTAAGCATTATTTCTTGCGAAAAAAAACCATTACCGAGACCAAGGCTAAGCTTGATAAATACTGCACCATCGATTTCAATGGTAAAAAAGTGGTTTACTGAATTTCGTTGTGGCCGTACAAGCACTGAAGATGCCGAACCTCCTGGACGCCCAGTTGAGGTCTCTACACCCGAAACAATCGAAAAAATTCACGATATGGTGTTGGCCGACCGAAGATTGAAAGTGCGAGAGATTGTGGAAGCCGTAGGGATCTCGCATGGCTCAGTGGTTTCAATTTTGAATGATCACTTGGGCATGAGAAAGCTTTCCGCAAGATGGGTGCCGCGTTTGCTCACAGTCGACCACAAACGCAATCGTGTAACAACTTCACAGGAAGGTTTGGCGTTGTTTAATCGCAATATGGAGGAGTTTTTGCGCCGTTTTGTAACCGTGGACGAAATATGGATCCATCACAACAAACAACAGTCAAAACAGTGGGTTTCTAAGGGTGAATCGGCGCCAAAGAAGGCCAAGGTGGGTTTGTCAGCCAATAAAGTTATGGCGACTGTTTTTTGGGATGCACGCGGGATAATCCACATTGACTACCTTCAAAAGGGAAGAACAATCAATGGGGAATATTATGCCAACTTATTGGACCGATTCAATGACGATTTGAAAAAAAAACGACCTCATTTGGCCAAGAAAAAAGTTCCTTTCCACCAAGACAATGCAAGGGTGCACACATGTGCAGTTGCCATGGCAAAAATCCATGAATTGGGCTATGAATTGCTCCCTCATCCACCCTATTCTCCAGATTTGGCTCCGAGCGACTACTTCTTGTTCCCAAACCTGAAGAAATGGCTTGGTGGAAAAAGATTTGACTCCAATGATGAAGTCATCTCGTCATTTTGAGGACCTCGACAAATCATTTTTTTTGGAAGGGATAAAAAAATTGGAGAAGCGTTGGACAAAGTGTATAGAGCTCAACTGAGACTACGTTGAAAAATAAAATTATTTTTTTATCAAAAAATCTGTTTTAATCCAAAAGTCACGGACTTATTGACCCGCCCTCGTACAATAGATGCATATATTACGAGGTTTGACTGAAAGTTTCCGACCGCAACGTAAAGATAGCGGCACTCGTTAATAAAAGCTAGTGAATGCTACTTGTGCATCTTTTGACAGTTACTTACCGAAGTTTCAGTCATTTTGGACGCGCGGTTTTTAGTTAACAGTCGTTTGAGTGAGTCGATGTGACTGTTTTTTGTGAAAATAGAAAAAAATTGAGTATCGAGCTGTTATTAAATTCTTGTTTTTGAAAGGCAATACGCCTACGCAAATCAAAAATGAGTTGGACTCTGTGTATGGGGACTCGGCACCATCATTTACCACAGTGAAATTTTGGGCAGCTGAATTTAAACGTATCCGTAAGAGCTTGGGAGATGATGAACGTTCGGGACGTCCAAAAACTGCAACCACAGACGATAACATTGCTAAAGTTCACCAAATGGTGTTAGACGACCGCCGAATTAAAATGAAAGGGATAGTAGAGGTTATGAAAATGTCCAAATATTTAGGCATGAGAAATCTGTCCGCGCGTTGTCTGCAGCGTTTGCTTACGTTAGAGCAAAAATGTGTTCGAATGAATATTCCCAATGCTCTGTTGGCGCAGTTTAGGCGCAATAAATCCGATTAATTACTGTAGATGAAACTTGGATACACCATTATACGCTCGAAACAAAAATTCAGTCAAAACAGTGGACTGAAAAGGCGAGCCGGCTCCAAAAAAGCAAAAACTGTTTTTTTCGGCTGGGAAAGTAGAGGAAAAACCATTACAGGAGCATACTACGCATTATTACTTGCCAAGCTGAAGGCAGAAATTGCGGAAAAACGGCCACATTTGCAGAAAAAGAAAATCCTGCAAAATCACCAAGACAACGCGCCGTCTCACACCTCAGCGGTTGCCATGGCGAAAATCCATGAATTACGGTTTGAACTGCTTGACCATCCGCCTTATTCACCAGATCTAGCCCCAAGTGATTTCTTTTTTTTCCCTCATCTAAAAACTGCGCTCGGAGGACAGAGATTTTCGTCAAATGAGGAGGCAATTACCTTCGTGAACAATTATTTCGCAGAGAAAAACGCCAAGTACTATTTGGACGGGTTAGAGAGATGGGAGCATCGCTGGGAGATGTGTAGATTTACAAGGAAACTATGTAGAAAAATACAAAAAAAATTTTGAGAAAAAATGTCTTGTATCATTGTTTTCACACAACCCTCGTATATTATAATCTGTTTTTTGTATTTTTCTCTCTGCGTATAGTTTTGTAAATTGTCAAACATTTCAGTTTCATTTCGAACTCTATCTTAATCACATGACAAGAATTCGACCAGTTTTACCATTTCCTACCTCAAATAATCGTTGCATTACTAAAAAAAAGAAAACTGTATATAAAATACACATCAAATTATTTAAAAACGAAATTATTACGAACAAAAATTAAACACATATACCATGAAGGAATTAAACAGACCTTGGTCCGATCCGAGTCTCCGTCGCCCTTTTCGACATCACTCGCCCCGGAGACCACTTCCTTGGAGCCCGCCTGCACTTGTGGTGTTCTTCGGAATTTCGAAAATATCTTTCGAACTAAATGATCCTGATTTTGAGGCAACTGTGGTTCATTTTTACGCCTTTCCGCCAATTCTTTCTCTCGCTTCACATCGGCAACCTTTCGAAATATCAATCGATGCCGCAGATTGTACGTCAACACAAGATTCCTTGCAAAGCTGTTTGCAAATGCCGAATAGAAATCCAATACTTCCAGTAGCTTATCACGTTTAATCGCATGCAGATCACAATAAGTAAGCGCACGTACATTCGCCGCACTCTGTCCCACAGCAGAATCCTTCCAAAACTGGTCTCCGAAAACATCGCCTTTGCCTGTAAACGAAAATATTCATGTGAATTCCCATCCTTGTAGTAAACAAATGCTGCAGACACACTCACCTAAAATTGCAACAACCTCATCGTCCTGTATCACTTCAAGGCTTCCGGTTACAATGAAGCACAGACTATCTATGCTCTCGCCGGTGTGATAGAGCAAATCACCTGGTGCTGAATGCGACATCATAAAGTGCATAGCTAAAGCTCTCAGGCATCCATCAGATGCTAGCCGAAATGCCGGATGTTCATTGAACACCTTTCTATTCAGGTGTACACAAATGTCGGCTTTCATGTCCTTTGGACAGTAGTTTAACACCTGCTTACAATATACACATGACGGAATGACAATGTTGCATCACCAAAGTTTCCCGCATGCAAGGTGTTCGACACGCAACTTACCTTCTCAGTATCTAGACCTTTGGTCATGGCCCATGTTGACACGACATAATCCATGACACGTTCACTCAGCGCCTTCGGAACCTCGTGTAACTTCATAAACTCTCGCACATTGTTTAGCATGTCATGGTACTTCGCGGTGGCAGATGTCATCTGCTGAATGATTGTTGTTACATGACCAAAGATGGTGGCGTACAAAAGAGCTGCATTTCCGAGGATGAAGGATAAGTAAAATTCAGTTAGCTCCTCCTTGGACAGGATGAATTTTGTGACAAAAAAAGCTTGGTGATTTGGGAGAACAGGAATAGGAAATCCACAAAATTGATATAACACACACAGCTAGAACAGTAATAAATGCTAAAATGATGATAAATGCAGTGCAGGGTGAATGTCAAAGGACACTCACTTCCTAAATCGAATATTTCACACACTTAGCTGGTGGGTTTTGGTTCTGACTCGGTTACATAGTCCTGGAGTGGGATTAATGCAGTATAGGGGGTTGGTTAGTTTGGTGCTTTCAATTGCCCGGGGAGTCAATTTTACGTCCTGTTGACACAATAGGAGGAATGTGCATTCAGAGCTTTGTACTTTCGCTTGCTATTCAGGACGTAATTCTAACCAGACTGTGGCTGCTGCGGTAGAGTGGGTGCCAACGGATTCTGGAATGAAATTCAATATTGTGCTATTCATGAGGACCGGACAATAATGCTTTGTCGTTACTGACGGGCATAAATTTGAGAAGATAATTAGAATAGTTTCCGGGTGGTGGACGAAAATAGAGATCGAGGTGGGTGGGAGTTGAACAAAGTTCGTACAATCGGCGCTTTCGAATAGACTATAGAGGATGACAGTTTCACAGATGTATGTTGATAGTGCTGTCGAACAGGGAACTATGCGAAGTCGTTAGAATGAAAGTATTCTGAGAATAGATGTAGGATATGCATAGAATTTACATGCCAATAGCATCATTTGATATTAGATAGTTGCCCTTTTTGAATTTTGTAAATGAAGGACGTATGCAACAACCAATGAACAGATGCTTATTGGTGAAATGAATGAATCCATAGAGGGTTATATGAAATAAACGATTGCGTCAACAACTAAGACGGGGTAGACTATTAATTGTAGAACGATTTTGGCATACTCGAAAACCAACTTTTGTCAATGACTAGACTAGCTTTTATTTAGACGAGGATATTCTGCGTTCTTCTTTGCCTGAAATATGGATTATTACCGCCAGAATCAAGGCTATGCGTAACGACGGTCTTAACATCATAGCCTTGGGAGGAAAGAATGCCGTGTGCGGTAAGCCAAAGACTAAAGCAGGAAGTTATTGGAATGTACAGAAACTCTGTGAAAGAGGTTCGAATTGAATCAAGGCTAGTGTTCAATACTCTCAATCTGCTGAAGGAACAGATGTGCTAGTGTCATGTTTCAAGGCAGCGGCGAACTTTTTCCAGTCATGGAGAAGGTTCAGAAGACGTCATCCGTGATACGACGCAGATTGCGAAATGGGTGGTAAAAGCCTCATACTCGCTCTCCTTCGTAGTCAGATAGAATCTCGTAATTAAGGAGTGCATAACAGAGAACAAAATATGTATGGTACACTTACTGAGGACGCTGTCGCAAGTAAGGGATAGCCCATCATTTTGAAGATTTGCGGGAAGACTGAATGGTGAGCTTTTTGTACGAGGTTTTCAGATTTCAGCTGGCGTATCAGCTGCACACTTCGAGCAAGTCAAGTGAAATCAAGTGTCCACCCGCCTATGTGGAAAATACTAATCTTGATAGGTCTATCTTAGCTCAGCAGATTAAAATCATAATAACCAGTTGTAGTTCAAATACGGCTCTTGGAGATAAAATTCGTCAAGCTTGCCATGAAGGAATTCATACTAAAACTTGCACGATTAAGGATAACGTTATGCGTTTTAGTCATAAGGTATACTGGTGAGAATACCTTTTAGTGTTCCCCAAAATCAGACTTAATCGGCTCATAAATTCCAAACGAACTCCTGCAAACAACCTTTAAGTAGTGTATTAAGTGCAGTCTAGAAATCATTACGGATGACCTTACTGCCGAAAAAGGAATGAAGGGCAGCTTTGGTGGCCCTGGATAATATCATATCTGGAAAGGGGCACAGATTGATTAATTTTGTGAATGGAGCATTGTTGTAGCAAGGACGCGTTTCAGATATCAAGTGGGAAAAAGTAGTGGGGATACTAGCAGAGACCATGAGAAATGCAGCCATTGATATGCTTTTTGACCACAAACGGAAATGAATGCTGACGGGCATATGAAGGCAGACAGAAGGCGTATCTTGGATTACCGCATGCTCGAGCGGAATTTGAGATAGAAGCTGCTGATAATACATACCAGAAGATAAGAGAAGTCGGACAGAAAGCTCCTCCCAAGGAAAAGGTGGGAGTTATAGAAACACGAATTCTAGGCGATCAAAATATACTTCTATAGGAATTAGGATCGGAAAACAACAAAACTCAACCCGAATCCTGCAGGTTAAGCCAGGAACAAGGAAACATCGTTGTACAGCACTAAAAATTTGAAAGAATCGTTTTTGCAGGTATGGTTAAACGTCGAGGACAACGAACATACTACTGTATGTTGAGTAATACGGTTTAATCGAATAAAACAATGGAACAATTCCTCCAATAATGGAAGAAATGATTTTAAAATCATGGGATCTATTGAAATTAGTCAGGAGAATGTAGCAGATTTTGAGGAATATCGAAAAATATCAACTTGAAGGCACTTCCTTTCTAAAGATTTCGTTACGAAAGCTAAATGGAGACATATCTGCTTTTAACTTTCCCGCCAAACGAGCACGGTTGTGCAGTATGTCGATTGAGAACACTCCTTGTCCTATCAAGATAAGGAGAAACGTCACCTAATTTGTTCATACCAAATAAGTTCTTTGACAGGTCGATACACTATCACGCAACTTGTCTAATATTGCACAGAGGCACAATATTTCAGAAATCTGTACAAATCCTCCATATGCAGATCGCATTGAGATGATATAGGAATGTGTGTATGTACCTAGGTTCTGCGGTGATCTCTAGAAATGACAGCGTTACGAAGATTAAATGGAGTATAAATTTTGCAAACCGCTTTTTTACGAGGTAGACAATCGACTGAGTAGGTGTATCTCAACCAAAGTAGAGGACGCCATATACATACCACCTTGATCAAAAAGTTCCCGCACCACAACATCGTGTGTTCTGTTTTTTTTGTTAAGTTGGTAAATCTGTTGTTGACATTCCCTCTAAATATTACCGCGTCATAGTTTGACATTTGCCAAAGTTACGTAGCCAAGAGTACATCTAACTCTGTGTGTGTTGGCGATTTTTTACAATTTTGCGTAAAAAACGGATTTAATGCGCGAACGTTGGAAATGTTGGAAAAGTGTTTCGGCAACGATTCTTCAAAGAAAGCGGTCGTTTACCAGTGGCACGAGCGGTTCAAAAGTGGTCGTGAGTCAATCGAAGATGATGAACGCAGTGACAGACCATCGCCATCGAAAACCGACGAAAAAATTGATGAAGTACTAGTAAAAGAAATGTTGTCAATAACCGCAAATTAACCATCAGAGAAATAGCGAAGGACTTGAACATTGCCTATGGATCCGTCCAAGACATTTTTGTTAATGATTTGGGTTTCCGTCGTGTAGCAGCAAAATTGGTGCCAAAAAACCTCAATTTCATGCAAAAAAGAGACCGTGTTGACGTCGCAAAAGAGATGATATGCGAGGCTGAATCCGATCCCACATTCATCAAAAGGGTTTATAAGTACAACTCGCAATCCAGACATCAGGCAAGTGAATGGTCTTCACCAAATGAGCCGAGACCAAAAAAACCACGTCGTTTTCAGTCAAAAAAGAAGGCAATGCTCAAGGTTTTCATGGATTACAACGGTGTGGTGCATCATGAATTTTTGCCAGAAGGCCAGACAGTAAACAAAGAGTATTACGAGTATTTGGGCGTTATGAGACGTTTGCGTGAAGCAATTCGCCGAAACAGACCAGGATTGTGGGCAGAATACTCGTAAATTTTGCACCATTATAACGCACCGTCGCACAGTGCCATCATTATTCGTAATTTTTTGACGAAAAATGCAACAAATACCATCCAACAGCCACCGAATTCACCTGATTTGGCTCCCTGTGAGTTCTTTCCGTTGATTCGAGTTAAAAAATCACTATGGGGAACGCCTTTCAGCAGACGAGAGGAAGTAATGGAAAAATCGCAGAAAGCACTGATGGACATACCGAAAACCGAATATAAAAAATGTTTCGAGGATTGGATCAAGCGCTGGCATAAGTGTGTTGCAGTCGATGGGGATTACTTTGAAGGGGACAATATCTGTAGATTGAGATGAATAAACTTGTATTTTTAATTTTCTGAATAAATTCCGAAAAATTTTTGATCAAGGCGGTATGTAAGACCCTTATCATACCTGTCTTTTTAAAAGGCGCAGAGGTAAGTGTACTCTTCCTAGCTAATGGAAGCTACGAGTACTTTGGCTGCTTTTGTTGAAAGACAAGAAAGGATACAAGAAGACCTATACCCGGTATTCATTGGCATGAAACGAGTGTAGGTGCACTAGTATTTCAGCTAGAAAGATGCTGAAGGAAGAACGCACTAAAGGAAGACTTTACATAAGATGGTGAACGCATTTGGAAGGTTTGTTGAGCCAAAATTACCACCTTTGTTAGTTCCCTTCCAAAGTAAAAGTTAGTAAATATCGATCTACAAATAAGTTTACGCCGTTTTACAAAAGATGGCTGCACCAATAACTTATGGTTAAAAGTGTCGTATGTAAAATGACATATGATGCGAATAAGGTTGTGCATCTGTCAACAACACATAACAATATTAGATAGCGATTTTTTATCAACATCATACATTTCATTTCAGGACAATATATCGAGTCTTGAGCCAAATAAGCGTCATCATTTGCGGGAAGTTTTGATTCACTTCTTAAATTTAAAGAAAACTTCTGCTGAGGCATATCGATTCCTTGTATTGTGGATACATATGTTGAGGCTGCCTTATGTGAAAGACGTTGTCATGAGTGGTTTTAAAATTTAAAGGAGGGTAATTTTGAAGTCGAAGACAAATAGCGTAGTGGAAGACACATTGAACTGAAGTACTAGCAGTTCACTGGGAGTAACGGAACAAACAATTTCACATCGTTTAAAAGCTTTGGGATTGATTCAAAGGCAATGAAATTGGGTTCCATATGAACTGAAGCCGAGCAACTTTGGACGCCGATTTTTGACAAGTGAAATGGTGCTTGTCTGGCAAAAAAGGCCGGAAGAGAGAAGTGATGAAAAATGGATTCACTTCGATAACCTAAAGAGCAAGAAATCATCATGGGGATCACCATATTTTTCAGCATGCCAATGCTCGGCCACATGCTGCACGGTCTATCAAAACGTACTTTCAAACACTCAACTGGGAAGTCTTACCCCACACGCCGTATTCACCAGACATTGTTCCTTTGTCCGAGCAGCGCTTCACGTCTTACGAAGAAACCAAAAATTCATGGATAGCCTCAAAAGATGAAGCGTTCTTCCGCCGTGGTATCCACCTCTTGCCAGAAAAATGGGAAAAAGTATATAATTTGTGCGTACCTGTTCCTAAGTAGTGATTAAATGGATTAGTCTTCACACACGTGCAATGTGTAGAAAAGCTTTTTAGGTGCAGTGTATTACTAAATCTACTCGTATTATACGAACGTGTACATAAATTTGCAAGCACAAGTCTTTCTACATATGCAATTCTTTAAAATTTATAATCGTCTAACATTATAGCAAATGAAGCCTGGTCTAATCAACTCTCACTGCGGACCGAGTTTAGAAAAACAAGCCCTCTAAATATAAATATGTCGAAGGCAAATATAAGTCAAGCCTGCACTCATTGTTGTCTTAAACTCATTATTAGGCATTTCAACTCAAACGATGTTTTTCTGAGGCACTTATGTTGAATAAGAAAGATTTTGATAAGAAAGCGGTACTTGGGCCAACATATAGTATTTAGAGGAAAAGATAAAAAAAACCCTTAAGCTTCCGTTTGCCAAAGATTTTTGTTGACGCCGTTTATCAATACCCACCCGGGTGACCCGAGTGATTTTTCATATGCATTTGACAAAATAGAGGGCGAATCTTTACTTTTCTGTATTACAGCACAGTATGCACTGAATTTATTTTACGAGTACATGCGAGTATTTTAAGTATACATACGTCAATTCCATATTTGAATTGGTCAGTTCTTCAGGAGTTTTCAATTGTATAATGGGAGATATTGATATTGTACAATTAATGAAAGGAATCAGTTTCAATATCTTTCTGCTGCCGCTGTTTCTAGTTGAGTTTTAATATTTTTGGTTTTTAAACTTATAGTGCATAAGTAATAATTTTTATATGAAGATAGAGAAGCATATTTTTGCAATTTTTCTAAACGAGGAAAGTGACTTCGATTAAGAACATGATTTTCTAAATTATGATGACGAAGAGATTACATATTTTTCGCCGTCAAAGATTGTGTGAAATGGTATGCCACAGACTGTTCAACATAATAGAGAAAACCCTTTCATGGGTCCAAATTCTATTACGAAAAATTTGTCTAGCGTGGATACAGTCAACTGCATACTTAGTTCAGTTATTAGAGATATGATATGCAGATGCTCTAACGAAAAGAAGGAATTAGTATATGTTCAATGAAATGCTAAAAGCACTGGTAAACTTGGAACTTGTAAATGGAAGACAATTACAGACGACGAGCTATCAACTTTTATTGAAATTATGCTGGTAATGGGCTGCCATCAATCGAATCAGGAGTCACTTAGGAAGCTGTGGAAAAAAAATTCATACCCATTATACCGTTCAACCATGACACGTAACAGATTCACGGACATTCTGCGATTCAATATTGGCCACATGAATATATTACAGTATATGAATAGTGTGAGAGGGCTTACTCGTTTCACGCAGTCATCTAACCAGGCCAAGTACGGCGTAGGAATTTGGTGGGCCCGTACCCTTAAATTATTCGTAAACAGCGCGGGCGAAGGAAATTTAGGGAGGAAGACAGGTACCGATGTACATTGTTTTTAAATGTTTGCAAGTTATAACGACGTTAGCGAGTTGTACGGCTTAGGAAAAAATCACGATATTTTAGAGTACGTCCGAAAATGGGCTTGAGGGTATACTGATGAGCATTCATATCGAGATGGGTGTTACGGTTGAAAGTTTGAGTGAGCGGAATGCTGCTGGCGATTTCAATGGAGCACTGGTGGTGAAAATAGCGATAAAACAAAGTGAGACACGAGACATTACGTCTGTGTTCGAGGGTGTCCATTGTTTGAGTGATATTAGTATCACCTATGAGTTTTATCGCACGGTTTTGAATCCTATCTAGCAGGTGCAAAGATGTTTTAGGAGCACCTGACCAGATGTGGTCATTTTACTCCAATTTTGGGTGGATGAATGCCTTATATATTGTGGCCAGATCAGAGAGCGTAAAATATTTCTTATATCGCTTGAGGAAACATAGACATTTCGCAGCATTTTTGGCGACATTGAATATGTGGTCATTCCAACGTAAGTTGTCACTGACAAACATACCGAGAATGGAAAGTTTATCGGTTTCGACGATGCAGGTGCCATTCATGGATAATGGCTGGGTATTTGAATTTCGCTTTAATGACAGCAGACAGCATTGAGTTTTGGAAGCATTAAATTCTACTTGATTGGTAGTTCCCCAATTGGTTATGCTGTTAATATCGGAATTTAATGAGCTTAACGTACCCTGCCGTTCCCGTTCTACAGGCGAAGAGCAGGGGCGTGAGTCAGGGAACGAATATGAATAGCAGAGAGTACTGTCATCAACAAAGGAATACCATATATTGGATTAGACAAGAGATCATTAATGAAAATTAAAAAGAGTGTCGGGAACAGAATGGAGCCATGTGGTACACCAGCATTTATTTTGTGAATATCAGACTTGAAACAGTTCAAGACCACTTGAATTGAACGTTCAGAAAAGTAATTTCTAATCCATTGAAGAAGAGAGTCATCGATCCCAAAAGCACGCATTTTCGACAAAAGAGTCTGATGCCAATCTCTGTCAAATGTAGAAATATCAAGTGCAACTATCTTGCTTTCGCCAGATTGATGTACGCTTTGGTTCTACTTTTCGGTGAGACATGCCATCAGATCACCAGTGGACCTGTTGCTACGAAAACCGTACTGACGGTCATTGAGAAGTTTTCGTGTTTCGAGACATTTCATGAACTGACGGTTTATCAGCGTTTCCATGACCTTGGTCTGCAGGAGGAGAGAAAAGAAGATTCACCATTTTTAGGGACGGGCTTCACAATTGCTGTTTTCCATCTGCTCAGAAAGAGTACTAAAGAGTAGGATTGATGAAAAAGTTAACGCAGTAGTTTTGCCAGCGTGGAAGAACACCTCTTCAGAAGAAGGGGAGATATACCATCTGGACCAGCGGATTTATGGAGTGCGAAAGTGGATTTGTCCCATTGTGCATTCGACGCACTCAAGTGTAGGCGGGGACAAAGCACAATCTGGGAGTGTTGAGCTATCCGCAAAGTGTGCAGCAAGCAGATTGGCCTTGTCCAAAGAGCTGACAGCTGGAATGTCATTGTAAATGAGCGTTGGGATGGAGGATGAGGCAGAATTTCTAATGTTTCTGACGAATGGCCAACAATTTTTACTGCCTTTGGGACATTGCAGTATTTTTTGCCTTAGTTTTTGGTCGTATTGGAATTTTACACGCTTGAGAAAGACGTTGTAGACATTTCTGGCTCGCTCGAGCTTTTTCCGGTTTTCCTCTGTCGGGTTGGTCTTGTAGGACCGAAAAAACAATTCTCTAACCCTGACAGCCTCTTTACAGCTCGAGTCGTACCATGCCTTTTCTTTTGGTTTGACACTCTTCATCCGATGAAGGTTAAAACATCTCATTCCAAAGAGAATAGTTTCTGTGACCATGTCAGCAGCGGCATCCACATCGTTATCGAGGAAATATAACGACCAGTTAAAATTCCTAAAGAAGTTGTTAAGTCCGCTCCAATTGGCTTTCTCGTATTGCCATACGTTTCTTTTAAGAATCTATTCTCTAACTGTGTGGTCGGTGTACGAGAATTTAGCTGATATGACACAATGCTCCGACAAGCCTAGAGGGGAGAGCGCATCAACGCAGTACTTGTCACGGTGAGAAGTTGAAAATAAGTCCAGGATGTTGGCGGTATGACTATCAACGTCTGGTATTCGTGTGTACTCATTTACAAGCTGGGTTAAATTATTTTCCGCAGCGAAGATCTCAACACACCGTCCTTCGGGTCGAAGCCACCCAGAATTGTGTATGCTCAAATCGCTCGTATTAACGATTTCAGTATGAGGATACAGGGATACAATTCTTTGAATGGAGTCAGACAGCGCATCAAACTCGTGAAAGGTCGAGTTGCTGTCTAGTTTGGGGCTTCTGTAAATAAAGCAGTAGTGGATAATTTGCTTACGGAGATGGAATTTTAACCACATGAAATTGAATTCCGGATTGGAACAAGGACTACATTGTGGTGGAATTTGGTAAGCTACATCACTACGCACATAGATGGCGAGCCTGCGATGAGGGAAGAATAGTGGCACTAGTTCGTAGCCAGGTAGCTTCAGATCAAAGTGATCTGAGAGGTGTGTGCGCGGATCTACCTGTATTTCACTGTGCCAAAACAGCTGGTCTGTACTTATAGACGTGGACATATGCAGAAAAGTGATTACTTTTTAGCCCGTCCACCCTGAATTCGCTAGTCATAATTACAAGAAAACACAGTTGGTTGTTCGGTTTTCTTTACCCCGTGCGGGGTTTTTTTTTTTTTCGGTGTGCAGCACGGGAGAAATTAGGAGTGCACTGGGTGACGTGTGTACTCGTCGGTGGTCGACATGGTACTCTATATAAGGTAATCAAGCGGTATATAAAGCCATCACAAAGAAAGCAATCCGCGGGGATCTCTGCCGTCCTCTAATCTTAACTAGATCCAAGGATTTTAGTGTAATTCGCAAATATGAAATTAGAACAGCTATTGAATGCGTTTTAGGCTTATATGTATTTTACGACATTTTGTAAAAAGAACATCTAATTATTCCACTTTGACTTAGGAAAATCTGTTAAGTACCCTGTTAAGCAGTAACGACAACGAGGAGTTTGTAGCGGACGGCATCCCTAAGCGAGACGTAACTGACCGCATAAAGCACAGGAGTAAGCGCTACATACGCTGTACAAAAAAACAAAAGAGAAATACCCGTCAAACTTGAATCAAGTGTAAAGCCACCGTTTGCGCAAAACACCGCGTCACTCAAACCAAGTGTGAAAATTGACACCTCTCAAAATCCCCAAGAAACCAATGAATTTTTTTTTTTAGGGACATGTACAAAAAATATGGTTCGAACAAAATGCATAAATACTCGTACATTTAAAAATTTACATTTTTGCTAATTTTCAATGCAACGACAATACGTTTTTACGTGCATCACCCGGGTGGGTAGTGGTAAACCGTGAAGACAAAATCACAAAATTAAACGACAAAGAAACATGAAGGAAAGTGAAATTTTCATTTTCCTTTTATGTTATCTTAAACAAATCAGAATTTGGTAACTGAGCTAAAATCACATTTTTTTTTAAAGAACTTAATGCTCAAGTAGGTATGACTACACTTATGATGCCAAAGCATGTGTTAAGTTTTTTGAAAAATGGGACAGAAAGCTGCAAAGCTCGAGAAAATACGCACGCGGTTATTGGTAAACGGAAGGTTAAACCCGAAATAGGGAACATAAATCAATTGCTATTATTGGAACATAACATACACTGGCTATCACTACGATGAGGCCATACATTTTGCAATCGATTTTCGCTCTTTATGCCTGTTCGAAATTTTGTACCCGTAAACTTTTACTACCTGCGAACAAGTACATATTTTCTCAACAGGAAGTCATAAAATTAAGGGCTAAATAAGAAACGACCGTTGGAATTTCCCAAGATCAAACAATGAGCTACTTGAAAAGCGTATAAAAAGATGCGCCACTAGTCAGTTGCTCTAGTATACAGGCGAAAAGCAAAGTTGAAGGAACGATGTATTTATACGCGCTATATATTCCAATGGCTAATACATGAAGAAGAGGAGGAAAAATAAGTACTGAGAACAAATAGGGATGTATGTTTGTCGTTTATTAATGAAATGCCCCCGCAGCACTCGAATATTTTCAGGTATTGTAGATGTGGGTTGAAAGACTATATTTCCAGGGAAAATTTCGTCTAGTAAAATTGTCTTTCTTTATTTGCTTTGCATTGTCCCTAAAGCATAACAAAATTGGACGAAACTTTATCAGGCTCAATTATTCACCTGTTTTTTTCTTTTTTAACGCCATGTTGATATTTTTGAATGATACCTCCGGCCGTGGACTGGAGCATTTCAGTCGTTCCATTTGTTTTCTTGTGAGCTTTTTATTCAGGAACTCATTGAAAAATTCTTTCAATTGGGCATGCAATTTAATTGCTCTTATTTTTGAAAAGCACCCTCTTGCCATTTGTACAGTTCGCAATCGAACAGCTTTCGTGTTTTATTACCATATTGAATATTAATTCGTTTTCTTTAACTCGTATTCCTGATTTTAAGTTCATTTGATTTTGAAGTATACAACTCAGAATGAACAATCAGCAATGGAATTAGCAATCAAACTCAGAAGACAACTGACAAAACAAATCCATCATGCAATTTTCGAAACAAACAACGAGTAGCTGTTGAAAGGGAATCGCAATTTTCACTAACAAAAAAATTGCACAACCTTTTAAGGTTGAATTTAATCAACTGTCTCTTAGCATTCATTCATGTCAACGAAAATAAATCTAAAGGCATTGAAAGCATTTGGAACTCCGTCTGATCGACTGATGTCACTAAAGTGTTAATCTACCTATCTACAGTAGAAGTTCGTCGGTGCAGTGTTAAGCGGACACTTCGGAAATTGAACGTTGTTAAACAGCGGAAAAGATATAGTTATCTAATGGACTTGTCACGGTTTTAATAAACTAAACATATTGCAGCAGTGGACATCAAACCAAACGCGAAACGGAGAATTTTTCATAACAAACGCAGAGAGTAACCAAAGAAAACCGGCATCAGTCGAGAAAATAAGCTGGCACAATTTAAGCAAGAAAAGAGGCCAACTCTGGGCGTTAAATTTACGAGAATGCAATAAACCAAGGGGCTCCATATGTGATAAATAATGAGTGGTGGCATTGAAACGATAAGGCGAAAATGGAGCTGAGGAACAAATGTCAAGCCAGGTAAAGCAAACAAGCCGATGAAGTGCGTTTTGAGTTAGGCTACGAATGTTGTAAGAAAGAGTGTCACGTGTGGTAGCAGGTTGAATCGGAAATTAGAATTCATATCTCCACAGTATATAAACAGGGGTTAAAAATTGGGTCACAAAAAAAACCCATAAGAGATTCAATCGCCAAAATGTATTGAAGATGAAGAGGGCCGTCTGCTAATGGGGAATAAAGAAATTCACCAAAAATGGAAGGAATACTTTACCGCGGTACTTAAAGAGGAATTCCCGTGTAATACCATTACATCGGTTGTCGCCCACGAAGAGGACGTGGCAGATTTTACTTACTTACTTTTTTAGTGAATGAAACGGAGCCGCGCAGTTGGGCTGGATCATGGAATTTAATAAAATGTTTAGAGGGGATCGGATGCAAGTTTTCTTGTTCCACTGTATAAAGGCAAAGCCGATGCGATAAATTGCAAGAGCTGTTGGTCGACGAAACTAATGTCGTATAGTACGAAAACATATGATATAATTCTAGGCAGTCGACAGAGCAATATTTTTAAACACCATAACAGTCAATACGGCTTTGTGCTACAGCTCGACATTTGACACGATTCAAAGTTTACGAATAATGACGGAGAAATATCTTGGTGCTTCAAAAGATCTATGCACGTGTTGTCTTCTTTGAAAACAGCGATTGATAGAATACTTGATCCCGGAAAAGTTTTCTTAAGCAGCAAGAGTACTTACAGATCTTAATATACATAAATCTGCTGGTCCAGATAGTATATTTCCCCCACTCCTGAAGACGTGTTCTTACTCGCTGGCAAAACTACTGCGTAAGCTTTTTCATCAATCCTAGTCTTTAGGACTCTTTCCCAGCAGATGAAAACAGCATTTGCCCAGCCCGTCCCTAAAAACAGCGAATTTCCTTCCCTCTTCTCCTACAGACCCATTGCGTCCCTTCTTTCCAAGGTCATGGAAAAGCTGATAAGCCGTCAGCTCATGAAATATCTCGAAACACGAAACTTCTTCTGACCGGCAATATGGTTCTCGTAGCAACAGGTCCACTGGTGATTTGATGGCATGTCTCACGGAAAAGTGGAACCAAAGCGTACATCAATCTGGCGAAAGCAAGATAGTTGCACTTGATATTTCTAAGACATTTGACAGACTTTGGCATCAGGCTCTTTTGTCGAAAATGCGTGCATTTGGGATCGAGGACTATCTTCTTCAATGGATTAGAAATTACCTTTCGGAACGTTTAATTCAAGTTGTCTTGGACGGTTTCAAGTCTGATATTCACAAAATAAATGCTGGTGTGCCCCAGGGCTTTGTTCTGCCTCCGACACTCTTTTTAATTTTCATTAATGATCTCTTGTCTTCTACTTCTAATCCAATATATTCCTTTGCTGATTACAGTACTCTCTGCTTTTCATATTCGTTCTCGGCCGTTCACGTCTCTTCGGCCGTAGAACGGGAACGGCAGCGTATGTTAAGCTCATTAAATAATCTGTTAGAAGTCGTGTATGGTGCTGCACAACGTGCCATCGATAGTCATGTATGGCATGTCGGTCAGTATCTTTCGGAGGAGGCCATGCAAAGTGACTATGGTTTTGCTGAAAAGATCTTTGGTTCCACCATAAGGACGATGATGGAATCGCAGAAGGTATCTGCCTGGCGTGACTTTGGTCAGGAATCTTAGAAAATTATCAAGCGACCCAAGGAGACGTGGAATCTTATCGTTGTAGTGCCGCTCCAGCTCTTGTTCTATGGCTTCAAGGCTTCAAGGGGTAGGTTCTCGCTGAGGACAGTCTTAAATGTACGGACACGGACGCGGTGACGATATGTTGTTGTGTATGGCGATCCGGATAATCGCTGCTCATACTATTCTCGTAAGAGGTCCACCTTAGTTTAGACTACAGAGCCAAATTTACGTAAACGTTTTTGTAGTGTGGTATTGGTTGATAATATCAATTCTTATGCGTAGATCTACTCGTAGTCTGTGTTGTTGTACTGGAAGAGGAACTTGTATACTTTCCTAGCTGTCTTTTGGATAAAGTTAGTTAAGAGCACTGCAGCTCGTGAGGGCAGATTTGGTTTTTAGTTTTAGACGCATGAAGGAAGGTCACACTAGTTTGATGTTCTTACTTCGTAAGCAACGGTCGATTGGTGCCTTTGAATAGATCGGGCTTGCAATTTTTTGTGTGATCATAAGTTCGCTGAATTACTGCGTGGGTCAGTCATTTTTTGCTGGTTGAATTCATTGTCCCGAACCGATTCGCTTTCCATAAAGATGGGATCGATTTCGTTGAGAGAAGAAAAGAGCGCGTCACCAGTATTGCCACAGAATGCCCTTTAGAAATATAAGAGCGGCGGTTGGGATAGACTTAAATTAATTTAAATAAATACAAGGCGCACTGGCTTTGATAAAAAAAAAAGATGATGGGCTTATATTTCTTAACTGTATATAAAATTCAATGCAGCTTACTTTATGAATGTAAATATTCCATGAAATTGGACTTAATAGAAATGATCCTTTCATCAATTATCATATGCGGCTACGGTCGCATCCATCAGCTAGACCGCCAATGCTATGCTACAAATCGCTGGGAAACACTCGGTGCTATGTGCTGTTTGTAAATTCGACCTTGGAAAGAATAGGTCTGAAATTGCCAAGACAAAACAAAAAAAAACAGATGCTCATAGCTCAAGATAAGTTTTCTTTGTTGACAAGCAATGCTTCAAAGTAGATGATGACTTCACCCATCATCTTGCTCTACAAAAATTCGGCTCTACTCGATTTTTGGACAATAAGCAAAAAAGTGAAGCTGAAATAAGGTAACTCTAAGTTTTGGAGGTCAAATGAAACAGAACCTGTCCCGGCTACATCGCGTAAAGAAATAGTGAGACTTAGCATCTGAACCGTGGAATAAGCGATTGCGTATGCGAGAAAATGCAGATCTAGATTATGAGCAGCATGTCGTAGATCGAGAAGGCTTCAAAGCACACAAGAGTATCTCAGGCAAAGATATTTTACTGATTGGGAGCGCGCTAAGCAACTAAGATGGTTAGCGATTGAGAGAAATTATCAAAGTCAGTTTTTACTGTTTGTCGACGAGTTACTCAGTGCCTACAAATAAGTCTTAGTTGCAGTATAATATGTACATTTCATTACTAAACTATAGCAGAGCTAATATCAAGATGGTAAATGATAATTAAAAAGCCCATCACCTCTTTCGACGAGGGATGTTGCGATAGTTTGCGTTTATCTACCTTTGCATAATTTTCGAGAATCGAAATTTTGTTAATATCCATGAAATATCTTAGGGTAAATCATAAACTTCGCTTAACTTGTTAAAAGAAGGTATGTGTATAATATATTCTCAAACACTTCTTGTCTATATATACTTGTGCGTATAGAAAAAGATTTCAAGTTGAGAAAGTATCTAACGAAGCGCTAAAAACTAAAAATATTTCCACACAATTTTAACAAACTAACGCATTATATAACCGAATGTATGCAAGAGTTATGATGAAATATTACTTTTAAAACGAAACATCAATATAACTAATTAATGAGAAAAGTAATTTGGGTTATAGTAAAATTGTCAATTCACAAGTACGAGTACAAGTACAAGTATAATACATAATGGACTCACACATTGCAACAAACTGTCCAACTATGATGTCAAATACAAAATGTTTTGAGTTGTTTTAGATAGATCTCGCTTTTAGAAATAGTTTGCGTTTTTTTTTTCTTATGTACAAAGCCCAAATTGCCAATTGCCAATAAGATATAAAAATGAATACGAGTATAAAAAGTGTAAAAATGTATCTCAGTCGTAAAAGGAAGTTTCAGGCTTAGTGACATTCAGAATTAACGTACTTAGCAATTTAATCAAATCTACTTGAAGTGGTTGTGTGTTAGAGTATCTGATGAGCGTGAACCAGAGCTAAAGTTCGAGGCAGTCTACGAGTACAGAAGAACGAATACAAATTCTAGCAGTTATTAGTTCTAGCGGTGTTATACATATGAGCAAACACATACAGAAATATAAGTACACAGATACAAATGATAGTGATTTAGTATCGGTGATAGGAATTGAATATGTTTCTGTGTGGCTGTGTGTTTGAAATGAGGACGTGGCAACGGAACGTGTCAAACACAGCACCTGCAATTATCATCATGCAGATGGTGAACACCTTCTCGTTGTCCGTCTCGGCAGCGACGTTCCCAAAGCCAACCTGGAAGTTAAGAAAATTCATTAAAATTCTCTATATATACATACATTGTAAAAATAGTTTAATATCTCATTTAGAAATTTAAATTAAAAATCAACCAAAAGATTTTATTTTTTTTTTAAGAAAAAACTCACCGATGTCATGCAAGTCATTGTAAAATACAATGCCGTAACATACATACTCTTTCTGGAGGGACCATTTATGAGTTCAGGACCTGTTTCGTTGCTTGCCCACACATACGAATATGGGCTTTGCGTAACATTCGCTAATTTCCACAACCAACTGTATTGTATCTAGTTAGAGAAGAAGAGGGAAAGGAAGGATTGATTAATTAATTTTATATGGGAAAATTCTGAAACTCACTCCATTGTCAGCATCACTGCGTCCAATCGAATACCAGATGCAGGCAAGCCAATGCGCAACCAGCATATAAAAGCATAGGAGTAGGATCAGCATGGCTGCACCGTATTCGAGATAGCGATCCAATTTGCGAACGACGCGTCCCAAACGCAGTAGGCGCACTACTTTAAGGGCACTAAACAGTGAACCAATGCCATCTTCGTCACGATCGAAGGCATTGAACACATCATAAGGCAGACAGCTGAGAAGATCGATGATGAACCACGACTTAAGGTAATTCATGCGTATGACTTTTGGATCGCTGACCACTTCGCCGCCGGGCCCAACGAATGTGGTGTGAAAATTTAAAACTACAGGAAAAAGAAATGTTTCAATTCAAATTGAAATTTGCTTTTAAGGAGTACATATTTAAACATGGAGATGAGATTTTAAAAGGATTTCAACCTAACCTCTTGTTCAGAGAAAATTCGAACGTATCACCGGCAACTGAAATTTGTCCAAAAACAACGCACATAAACTCAGTATCAGTCTGATGCTCAAAAAAAAAAAGTTAGTATACCAATCATGTCCCTTAGCATGACGATGTGCACCTGATGCTCGACACCTGAGGGATTCCATGTGATTAGGACCTGCTATCAAAAAACTGGTAAAGCAATTTATCACATTGGAATATCTGCAAGCTTATAGGCTTAAACTTTATGGATACCTGCTACATTTCCAAACGTCAGTAACATTTCACATTTGCAATTGTGTCATCTTTAATCCCTGCGTTTTTTGATATACAGTAAAAGCTCTTTATTCGCGGCGTAAAAATGCAGCAATGTCACATTTCCAGTGCTTGTTAAAGCCTCTTCTGCAATGGGCTGTGAATTTAACATTTCCTCGAAGTCGGTTTCAGTCAAATCTTCATCTTGCGATTCAAGCAACTCCTGAATGTCAATTGATTCTATCTGTTCGAACCCATCTCGTCCTATTCCATTTGCAATTCCGGCTGTGTTTGCAGTCAAAGTTTGAATTTGCACAGATTCTTCGTCATTTTGCGCAGTCAGAGCAGGCCACAGTTCTTTCCCAGCATGATTTCAATGTGTATGACTTCAGTTCTTCCAATGATTCTTTTATGTTTACGATGCACTTTGCTGTCAAATTTCTTCCAGCATTCCATAACATTCATATCAGGATCACATTCCATATTATCCCATACGATATTGAAGATTCGTCTAATGTAATAGAGCTTAAAGGCCTGGATTATTCCTTGGTCAATAGGTTGAAGCAAAGCCGTCGTGTTGGGAGGTAAAAATGTCATTTTATATTTGGATGCTCGCGAGGATGACCTGGTGCATTGTCCAAAACTAGAACTGCTTTAAGGTCTAAATTCTTTTTTTTAAAATAAGTTTTAACTTCAGAAACAAAACAATTCCGGAACCAGTCACAAAAAATAGCGCTTATAACCCACGCTTTCTTATTAGCACACCAAAACACTGGCAGGCACTTTTTAAAGCACGAGGATTTAACGATCTGTAAAGAATCAGTGGTTTAATGACACAATCTGCAGATGCATTAGAACATAGCAACAGTGTAATCCTATCCTTTGCTGCCTTAAAACCAGAGGCAGGCTTTTCGCTTTTAGAAATGAATGTTTTGTTTGGCATTCTCTTCCAAAACAGTGTAGTTTCGTTTGCATTAAATATTTGCTTAGGTTTGTATCCTCCATCAGCTACTAGGTTTGCAAATTCTTCTGGATATCTTTCTGCTGCAGCAATGTGTGCAGATGCAGCTTCTCCAACGTTTTTAATGATATGCAATGATTGTCTCATCTTAAATTTATTGAACCAACCTTCCGATGCTTGAAATCCTCCATCGGTACATTCACCACCACAACTATCAGGTTCTTTAAAATGTGCGTAAAGACGCTTTGCCTTCTCCCGCACCATTGGACCACTCAGGGGCACCCTTTTTTGATTGCGGTCTTCAATCCATTATGACAACGCCACTTTTTTCTATTGCTGGATCACGAACAATTTTCGCTGACAGTGAAGTTGAAGCTACAGACGATCTTATTTTATATTCGGATCGTACAGTTGATTCGTTGACATTGAATGAGCGTGATATGGATGCAAACGACTCTCCACGGCGTAAACGATCAAGTATTTCTATTTTCACTTTAAGCGGTAACACAGATTTTTTTCGCGTCGAAACTATGTAGTTTTTAAATTTTTTAGTCGACATTATGAATTAGGAAGACAGCGGTAGAGACGTGTTACTCGATCACAATTTTTGCAGCGAATGGAAAGATGAAACAATAAAACACGCAAAGCGGCTCTTACTGTTTGTTTACAGAGGGTGGCAAACTTGAATTGTATTTCCGGAATTTCCCCTTAATTACTTCCGAAAGGGGTTTTTTTTTCCAAATTTTATTGCTTTGATCTATACTAAAAAGGTGTTTTGAAATTCCCAGAATCAATTATTGGGTCTATAACTTGCTACCAGATGGCGTAACTTGTATTATTCCATTGTTATTATTCCATTGGAACATGAGTTGGGAAGCTACTGTCATTGTATGTCATTTCAGTATATGTCATTCATTTGATGCGTAAACAACAATAATTTTTTTTCACTCAAATATGTCGAACTTTGTGCCTGAAAAAGTGTTTTTGCGGGGAGTTCTTCTTCATTACTTTAATATGAAGAAAACTGCTGCCGAAAGTCATCGTATTTTGGTGGAAGTTTATGGTGAACATGCGCTAGCTGAGCGAACGTGCCAAAATGGTTTGCACCATTTAAAAGTGGTGATTTTGGCTTGGAAGACGACGAACGTCCTGGGCAGCCAAAAAAATTTGAAGATGAAGATCTGGAAGCATTACTCTATGAAGATTGTTGCCAAACACAAGAAGAGCTCGCAGAATCTTTGGGTGTCACTCAAGCAGCCATTTCAAAACGTTTAAATGGTTCATGGGTTCCACATGAACTCAAGCGGAGAGATGTCGAAAGGCGGTTTTGCATGTCCGAAATGCTGCTGGAACGCCACAAAAGGAAGTCATTTTTGCATCGGATTGTTACTGGTGATGAAAAATGGATCCATTACGACAACCCCAAGCGCAAAAAATCATATGTGAAACCCGGCCAACCAGCCAAGTCAACGCCAAAGTCGAATATCCATGGCGCGAAGGTAATGCTCTGTATTTGGTGGGATCAGATGGGTGTGCTGTATTATGAGCTGCTAAAACCGGGTGAAATCATCAATGGACAACGCTACGGAACACAATTTGAAGAGAGCAGTGGCCGAAAAACGTCCGGAATATGCGACCAGACACGAGGCAATAATTTTCCATCATGACAACGCTCGGCCCCACGTTGCTATTCCGGTTAAGAACTATTTGGAAAACAGTGGATGGGAAGTCTTATCCCACCCACCTTATAGCCCAGACCTTGCCCCTTCTGACTACCATTTGTTCCGGTCGATACAGAACGCCCTCACTGAAATATAATCCACATCAGAGCAGAATATCAAAAATTAGCTTGATTCATTCTTGGCTGCCAAGCCGGCTCAGTTCTTTTGGGATAGGATCCACAAATTGCCAGAAAGATGGGAAAAAGTCATAGCTTCAGATGGGCAATACTTCGAATAATACTATTGTACATGTTTTTCTCAAATAAACGTTCAAATTTTGAAAAAAAAAAGTTATATGCCCAATAGATAAAATATTTCTGCGCTATGTTGATTGGTATTTAAGAATACTTGACATAAAAACCGTTTTTTAAAACCGTGCTTGGCCACCATCTGTACATTATCACAAACGCCGACCGCGAAGAGCGAATAAAGAGCTTTTATTGTACATATTTGCGGGCCCCCGCCCAATTATCAGGGCTTCGCCCATCAATAACATGGTCTAATAAAAAGCGGAGGCAGAGCATTTTACTGGTCTTATCGTAAACATCTTCAGATGACGCCTCTGAAGGTTGCTATGATTTGACCAGTTACAAGTTGCAGGTCATAGGTCTTGTTGGCGCCATGACCACCGGTAGTCCCTACCAGGACTTAAATCACGGTACCATGGGAGTGAGGAGCCTCCCGGATTTCGGTCCAGGCCTGACTTGTTGAGGTAGGCCCCCTTGTGGGAGCGTCATGGTGGCTGTGGTTTAAACCCAAATCGCGGGAAAGGGTCTTCCTGTTAGTTTGACCCGTTGTAGGGTTGCAAATAAGTAATGGGTGCTGTGATCCTAAGAGCAGCAACAGGTTTTAGGTCGGCCTCGACTCATACTAAGGATGGAACTTGTGCCTCCAACACAGTTCCGAATTGTTATCAAAGTATTGACGGAGAGCGATGGCAAGGCATATCCTAGCTCCCATGGATGTATGGGCATCCCGTAAACATAAGTCTACATGACAGATGGTTTACGTTAAAAACCAGAGACTAATGTATATATTTGCATTTGAATGATCTAGTTGTATTTTATTCGGGCTTTTCTTCGATTGGAACTTACGTTCGGATAGAGTTTTGGATGACTTTTTTCGCACATAGCAATACTGTTGAAATTACTTTTCGAATCTCATATATGCATACAAACTCGTATAAATAGTATTTTACTTATTTCATCTTCAACGAACCTCGGCACTGTTCGGGCTTTGAATGGAATAATAGTCGATGCACTCAGCATTGAGTTTTTCAACTATCCGTATGTTTTTGATTAGGTTGCGTTTGTGTATACCTGTTGATATCTGTATCATTTTCATCTCCGGCGGCGTCAGTTTAAATCATATTTTTCGTCCACCATCCCATTCTGGGACGCATATGATCACTTGCATCTGAACCCAGATATTTAAATATTTTGAACTTCGACTTGATAACTTCATCAAGTCGTTCAGACGAGTCGGTGGTAATGTTATACATAATCTGAGAGCTGACACCATTGATGGTACCACGCGCCATACTGCCGATGAAACCATTGAGTTATTGAAGAAAGTGTTCGATGACAACATTATCTCCCGAAATACCACTGTGGCCTGAACTATTTTCTATTTTCTAGTCTATTTTCTTTACAGGTATTTAAGAGTTGGGTGTCTACGGACAAGACAATAACGATTCAATGTATCGTGATACCATATACCATATGACCTCAAATACTAGAAAAAGTAGTCGAAAATTGGATCTCCAGGATGCAATCACTGAGACTCTTTCGTGGTGTTCATTTGCTCGCAACCATTTTTCAGCATTTATTTTATTACTGTTGATCGAGTAAAAACGCTTGACTCGTTTGTTCAACTATTGAGTATTTTATTTCAAATTCGGATCTCATGGCTCTTAATAAAATTGATTCGTAAGCTGCTTTCTTCTCACGATCTTGCCTAAAGGACTATAATGTCATCACTGAACCGCTATCATCGGCAAAAGAAAATGGAGTCCTAGTACTCTGTCGTACAGTTGTTGCAATTTTTCGTGTCGTTTTGCCTTTATACAGTGGAAGAAGAAAGCCTTTCCTTTACTGGTTGTGAATTAAAACGTGTTTCATAGTTTAAGCAAATTCACCAGCCATTTTAAAACAAGTTTCCCGACAGTCGACCATATTTCGTAGGGTATGTATGGGTTTCGTCCTCCGTTAGATCCGCCGTTTCCTCTTTCTAGACGACAGCCGAAGGAATGGCACTGCGCGAGAATTCTTCAACTGGTAACACGTGCTCTTTCCATATATTGCAAATTTTGTTGTTCTCCGTTAGCTAGCATCTCTGCTCATCTTCATAATAACTATTTCGTCGATTGAAGGATTTTTTTTTGTACCACAATACTAAGAATATTAGCTCGTAGCATGCGCCTCAATATTATATTTTCTATTGGTTATCGCCTGTTTATCGGTTGTGAGGATGCATCCTTACTCCTCTGATTTCTATTTTATTTAAACGATGATAACCACGTGTGTGCAAGAATTAAACATGTACATTTTTTAGATTACTATTTGGTCTCTTGGACCCTCGTTGGACTGTGTTTACAAAACAACCAATTTTACGTGTAGATCTCTGGCAGCATCGCAAGACGTTTCTATTATTATCAGTTATCCTTGAGTCCAATTATAACTCTTACACAGAGTGGCTTTAACTATCACTAAATTAAGTAATGTTGCATTCCAGAGAGTCTAAACTTTGTTTTTTAATTTTCATTGCATGTACAAGTACAAGTACTTCAACCATGGGTAGTTGTTATAGATTTTCGTGTTGCTTTCAGATTTATACACTGTCACCCTTATTGCGAAGATCAACTGCCAACCGATTGACGATTGATAGAATTTGTCAATTGAAATCGAATTTGGTATTGTGAAAATGAGTTGATAAATTAGTTTTTTTTGATTTGAAGAAAGTGCAAAGAAAATTATAATTTACTTACTTCAAAACTCAAGCAAGCCGTCGGTTTCCTTATCTGACACCTCTTCGGAAATGAAAGCCGATGACGAAACAAAACGAGGTTCTATACGATCAGAGGAAGAAGATGAGCTCTTGGGCACATCTTCAGAATCGGAGGATCTCAACAGCACCGTGGTGGAGGCACTCTGGAAAACTGTAGCAATGATTCGGTTTCTCCAGATTAATCTCCATCACTCAAAAAAGGCTTCGGCCGCACTCATTCTGCGCCTTTCAAAAAACGCAGAAGACATTATATTAATCCAGGAACCATGGATTGTAGAAGGCATGGTTCGTGGACTTAGGACACCCGTATATGTCCCGCTCTATACAAGAGGCAAAGGTAAGATCAGAACTTGTATATTAGTGAAACGTAGCCTAAATGCACTTCTACTTCCTAATCTCAGCGACCCCAACTTAATCGTTGCCAGACTAGAGACTGCCAAAAGCTCCTAATTGCTAGCATCGGCATACCTTGGGCTCGATCATGTGGGCCATCTGCCTGGTGATAACCTAGAAAGGGTGGCACTGGAGGCTGGAAGGCAAAAAACTGGCCTCATCATCGGATGAGCTAACGCTCATCACATGGTATGGGGCAGTACCGACAACAATACTAGAGGTGAGTCACTTTTTGACTATATTATAAATACTAACCTCTTTATTTGCAATATTGGCAATGAGCCCACTTTTATAACTAGAAACCGATAGGAAGTGCTAGATATAACTCTTGCCTCCGACAGCATCACTCAAATGGTAATGGACTGGATGGTATCGTCTGAACACTCTTTTTCAGAACAAATACATCCAATTTAGCCTGAATGAAGCTCCTACCAGTCAACCATCATTCCGGAACTACCGGAAAACTGGCTGGCCAAAATATAGAGGAATACTGTCAGAAACGCTATCCTCTGAACTATCAAGTCCCCCGCCTGACACCAATGAGCTTGACATGAAGGTCAGGGAATTCACTCTGGCTCTCAATCAGGCTAGAGGCAAGAAAAAGTCACATTGGTGGACATCAGCACTGGGACTGCTCAGAAACACTTGCAGAAAACTTTTAAACTTAGCAAAAAGCACAAGAAAAGTGACTGACTGGGACTAATACAAAGAATCCCTCAAATTATACAAAAAAGAACTGAGGAAAGCAAATCGACAATCCTGGAGGTCCTTCTGTGACAAAATCACGGACACTTCTGAGGCATCACGGCTAAGAAAAATCCTCTCTACAAATCCTATGATGCCTAGCTGTTTGAAAAATACAGATGGCTCTTGGACAATCTCAAGTGATGAATCACTCAACCTGCTACTGGACACCCACTTTCCAGCCCAAACAGGCCTACTGCAACCGGGACCAAAATTCATAGTCTGATCACAAGAGACAAACTTGGGCACTGCATAGCTTCAAACCATACAAGTCTGCTGGTCCGGACGGTATAATAGCTGCCGAGCTACAGAGGTCCTCACATATTATTCTGTCTGCGCTAGAAAGTATTATGAGGAGCTGTGTAGAACTTATCCACATTCCACTGTCATGGAGAGAAGTCAATGTAGTTTTCATTCTCAAAGCCGGAAAATGTTCTCATGCTGTCCCAAAGACCTCAGACCTATAAGTCTATCATCCTTCCTTCTGAAAACTCTAGAACGACTAATTGATATCCATATACGAGCTAAAATTGATCCTAGACTTCTTTCAATGGCTCAACATGCCTACTGTAAAGGAAAGTCGGTGGAAACGGCTTTGCATTCACTGACTAGCCACTAGGAGTGGGTATAAATAAAACGAACTAGTTAAAAAAACAGTTTTTCTTCTCGTAACGACGTAACCGTTTTATTTTCATAAAAAAACAGTTTATATAGTCCACATTTATCTATTTGTATACACAAAATTCAACTCAGGTATGCGAACGGATCATTCTGTTCCGTAAATATGAAAAACGCATGAGGAGAAAAACAAATAACATGGTTCCACCCTGATACATAGTGCCCCTGGCTGACAGTAACTAAATTCCCCTTCTGACTACCGATTAATTAGAATATTACCTTTTTTATCAAACATTTTTGAAAAAGTCTTAGAGAAGCAAATCCTGAACCATGTAGCTATTAACAACTTATTCTACCCGAAACAATCAGGGTTCACATAGAGTAAATCACAGTTGCTCTACAGCTGTGGTAAACCTACTCGACAAAATAAGGCAGGATTATGACTTTTCGAAAGCTTTCGATAGGGTAGATCACAACATCCTAAAGTGAAAGCTAAAAAACTCGTTTGGTTTCAGTGATAGGGCTGTCAAACTTATTGGTAGCTATTTATCAAGAAGATTTCAGAGAGTTACCTCTGACGGAAAATCCTCTTTTCTGAAAGCTTTAGTTCAAGGAGTTACTCAAGGATCAATTCTTGAGCCATTATTATTCTGCATGTTCATCAATGATCTCCCATCTGTCTGCACGCAAACATCTGCGCCTCTTTATGCTGACGAAGTTCAACTTCATCTAGGGTACCCTTTAATCAGCTCTCTGAGCTGGCTCTTCTTGTCAATGAAGATCTATCCCGAATATATGTTTGGTTCGTCGTTAATGGGCTGCTTCTGAACCTACTAAAATCTCAAGTTATTCTAATATCTAAAACAAAATTTAACTTGAATATCCTACCAGATATATGTTTAAGCAATAATAAAATTACTGCTGTTGAGCATTGCACTAGTCTTGGCATTGTTATTGATCGTACTCTATCAGACTACAGTCATACTCAAATAGTCATTGGTCGGATTTACGGATGTTTACGCAAATTATGGCTAACGGCTTATTTTACTCCGGTGAAAACTAGGCGCAAGTTGGTACTAGCATTTATAGACCCAATCATTATGTACGCTGATGTTGTCTACAGTGCCCTTGATTCACTGTCCCAGCATAAGTTACAAGTAGCATTCAACGATGCGGTGCGCTACGTATACGGCCTCTGTAGATATGACCACATTTTCATAATGAATTAATTGATTTTTCCACCTTCAATCTCAAGAACACAAATTGCGAAGAAGTTTTCACTAACAAATCGTATTGCTCAGGCAAACTCCTTTTCATTCACCAAAATAAGAAGTTTAAGAGAGAATTTTGCATCGCTAATATTTCATTTAGATTCTTTTGTATGCATCCCTGATTTCGTTGTAGTCTCCGAAATTTGGATTTACGATTTTGAGAAAAGAGACTATGAGTTACCGGGATTTAATTTTTATGTGAATACAAATGAGAATTACGCTGCGGGAGGTGTTGGATTCTTTGTCAAGCAAGATTATGAGGTTGTCGATGTGTCGAAGCTAGATTTTCTGAGTGCAGATGTTTTAGACGTTTCTTTCAAAATCAAAGATGAGGTCTATGTCATATTATGGGTCTATTGGCTTCATAAGTTCAATATTTCGATATTTTTGGAAGAATTTTCAGCCTTTTTGGAAAGTGAAAAATCAAAAAATTTGATAATCCTAAGCTTTCAATATCAATATCTTAGAAAATAGTGATATTGTTTCGGATTATTTGAACCTGCTTGCTAGTCATGGGTTGTTTTCTTTTATAAATGAAATTACTAGAAGTAATTCAGTAAAGTGCTTGGATCATATGTATGGACGTTTCGCGTCCTCATCTATCAGTTCTTCTGAAAAGTGTGTCTTCGATCTGGAGATTACTGACCATGCTACGATAGGTTTGCTAATTGACATTAGGAAAAAAAATGAGACTGCAGATTTAGGTTCTTCTAACTTAGCAAAGAAAATTGATTTTGATATGCTTAAAAATCATTTGTCTTTTGAGTTGTGTGAAGAAGTATTTGCGGAAGGCGAACCCTAGAAATCGTATGAAATATTTATGTACATCCTCAATAGGTATATAAGCAGTTGCACTTTCACAGTTAGTCCAAAAAAATCTGAAAGTTAAGAATAAAATGTTCAAAGCACCCTAATAACCACTATCTAAAAACAAAATACAAAGAAATATGCTCCGAATTGAAAAGCGAAATCCCAATTTGTCGAGACACTCATTATAGTAACAAATTCAATCTAGCTAGAGGCAATCTAAGATATGAATGGCAGTTAGTTAAAAAAACAGCCAATAGACATCAAAGTGCGGTACGTGTTAATGATAAGGACTGAAACGAATAAAAGCTGTAAATTTTAATACGGGCTATACCCCCAATGCGTAAAAATTGCAATCCCATTTTGTACCCAAATTAGCCTGTACATTCTCTAGTTTCAGTTTGTTATTGATTTTAGTTTGGTGCGGCTTAAAATATTTATAAAATATGAGTCAAGAGGAACGTCGTAAAAACATCATCGACAAATGGCTCGAAAATACTTCGCGTCCAAACCATTTCATCGCAAAAAATTTAAACATAGCACGCAGTATAGTGGATTCTGTTATTAAACGATATTTGGAGACGTTGACAGTTAAACGAAAACAGAAAAGTGGAGCTAAAATTGGAGCACATGACACAAATTTGGACAGAAAAATAGTGGGTACCATCGTAAAAAATCGGACTACGTCATCCAGAGATATTGCTCGGAAATGTAATAGCAACCAAACAATGGTACAAAGATCTAAAAAAACGTAACGGTCTAAAAACACAAAAAAAAAAAACAAAAAATACCAAAAGTTACTGAAAAGCAAAAACAAGTCATAAAAACACGAGCCCGAAAGCTATACGAGTTGATCGGCAACAAGAAAGCGCGATTGGTTCTGGATGACGAAACTTATGTCAAAGCCGACTTTACTACTCTTCCAGGTGCGCAGTTTTACAACTCGTTTGATGCTGAAATTCTTCCGCAATCAACAACATCGATTGGGATGGAAAAATTCGGGTCAAAATATCTCGTTTGGCAGGCCATTTGCCAATGTGGACACAGAAGCTCATCGTTTGTTACAACGGGAACAATTAACGGAGAAGTGTACATTAACGAGTGCCTAAAAAAATGGTTGATTCCTTTCTTAAACAAACACGAGGCTTCAACATTATTTTGACCAGATTTAGCTTCAGCTCACTATGCTCATGCGACTTTGAGCTTTCTTGTTGCTAAAAATTTCGACTTTGTCCCAAAAGACATGAATCCACTCAATGTTCCACAGTGCCGTCCCATTGAAAGGTATTGGGCTTTGGTCAAAGCTAAATTGAGGAAAAGTGAGCAGTGTGCAAAGGACGTAAAAGATTTTAGTGCTAAATGGAAAAGAGCGTCCAAAAAGATCACGGATGTAATTGTCACCAACCTTATGAAGGACATTCGAAAGAAGTTGAGGAAAGAATGGGAACCCAAATAATTTTTTTTATATTTTGTAATTGTGATTGAATTTAATAAAAACAGAGTTTTAAAGCAAATAAAAAAAATTTACATGAATTATGAAAATATTTTTTTTTTTACTTTGAAGTTTCCAAATTTTATTCGTTTCAGTCCTTTTTGTGGTTACGGACAAGCTTGGCATTGTTAACTCCTTTAAGAACTATTTTGCAACCATATTTGATAATATGCAAGTTAATTCTACCTACTCTAGTTCCACGCTTTGTAGTCCTGTTTGCAATCCTGTTGAACCCTCTCAGCGACAGAGTTTATTATTTGAGCCGATAACTGGCCCTGAACTCCTAAAAACAATTGGTGAGATAAAAAATTCAAATTCTTCTGGGGCTGATGGAATATCAAACTTAGTTCTTAAAAATATTGTATGCTTCTTAGTTGATGTGCTGGCGCATATTTTCAATAAAAGCATTTTTTCTGAGATATTTCCGGATGCACTTAAATCGGATACTCTTGAGGATGTTCTACCTCTCTTCAAAAATGGATCGACTATTGAAATGTGTAATTATAGGCCGATCTCACTCCTACCCTCAGTCTGCAAAATTTTCGAAAAAGTTATGAAAAGTAGAATGATGAGTTTTTTAAATAAAACAACTTTTTTCAGTGATGTTCAATTTGGTTTTCAGAAAAACAAATCTACAGAAGATGCCCTCTTACACTTTTGTTCTCAAGTATTTGCCAATCTTGACAAAAAAAAGTGTACCGCTAAGTTGTTTGTTGATATATCAAAAGCCTTTGATATGGTGAAACATGATATACTGCTATGTAAGATTGAAAATGCTGGTTTTCGGGGCTTTGTATGTGATTAGTTCAGATCATACTTGAAAAATAGAAAACAAAGAGTGAAAATTGGTGATACCAGGAGTGAATTAAAAAATCTGCACCTAGGAGTTCCTCAGGGATCTGTTTTGGGACCGATCCTCTTTTTAATTTGTATCAATTCCTTGTTTAAATTGTATTTTAAGGGCTTGCTGACAGCTTTTGCGGATGATGTGGGTTTTGCCTATGGTTCAGATAGTGTTTTGAATCTTATCGCAAACATAAATTGGGATGTGTTTTTATTAAGAATCTGGTTTGCAGAGCATAAGTTGGTTATAAGCTCTAAAACAAAATTTATGTTTTTTAATTTGTCAGCGCATAACAATTTTGGTGCTGAGGTTTACTTTCATGTAACCGACTGTCGGAGGTTTAAACTCTCTTATTTCTCTTGCAAGGCCAGTTCCTCCTCTAAGACTTTTAATAATTGTTTCGGTTGCAGCGATAAATGTTTTCAAGTTGAAATTGTGAATAATTGTAAATACTTGGGACTTATCATTGATTCTAGGATGAGTTTTTTTTAACCACACAGAGTATTTGAGACATTATTTTCCTGGCACACTAAGGAATTTTTATTTTCTGGGCAATGTTTGCTCTTTTAAACTGTTAAAAAAGATATATTATGGTATATTTCATTCGAGACTACAATACGGGATTGCCTGCTGGAGAGGTATATACTTCAGCAAAATTAAGCCTCTTTTGCTACTCCAAAAACACATCTTGAAGAAACTTAGCTATAAGCCCCGCTTCTATCCCAGTTTTCCAATCTTCAGAGATTTGAGGGTTCCTCCAGTCCATCATTTGTACTGCTATAAAGTTCTAAAGATATTTTATTTAAGGAAATCTAAACTTCAGACAAATCGCCAATTACAGTTAACGTGGAAGTTTATTAAATCAAGTCACTGTACCCGTTTTTCGTACAACCGCGTTTCGAAACTTTTATAGTGTTTCATCGTGTCTGTTATTTAACAAACTTCCACTTTTTATCCGAGCGATTAATTCTCATCTTGTCTTTGTAAAACTTGTAAAAAATTGGCTCTTTTCCCTTAATGTTGAGAGTGTTGAAACTTTGCTTAATATTCTTCTCTGATATTTTGGTGTAATGTTTAGTTTTCGATTTGGTTTTCATAAAAAATTGTATAAACTAATTGTTAATTTTAATATTGTCATAATATGTATGATTTAATTTATGGGACCACCCAACCCATTCTTTTTTTTCTTTATTAAAGCTTTAACTACATAGCCTTGAAATGACATTATTTCTATCTTCCTTTCAAAAATACTTATGCCATTATTATTTCTTTTAATGTTAATGTAACTGGTAAATTGTAACTGGATTTTAAGAAGTAAATAAAAATTATCTATCATTTCTGAACACTCAAAAAAGCTTATTTAGCAAACTCGTCTTTAATCGAAACTACGAAAAATCGCAAACAAAAAATATGGATGACTCCTGATGTAGCTAGAATATGCAAAAGAAGAGACGAGCTCTACAGGAAATGGAAAAACAACCCACTAAACCGAGGATACGAAACTGAATATAAACAATATACAAATGTTGTGAATAAAAATATTCCAATAACTAAGACTAACTTCTGCAAAGAAAGATTTTCGAACGCCAAAAATGACCCGAGAAAAATATGGAATGTGCTAAATGAACTTATGGGGCGAAAAAAGAGATCGATAGATGAGATAATTATGAACAATTTTCCGGTGAATACGAACCCAACGAACTTAATAGAGAAATTTGCGGAACAATTCTCTAGTCAATCATCCAAGATAGTGCATAGATGCTCTCACAAAACATCTTCCCAGGAAAAAATATATATCTCGTACAATCAATCTATGTAGACTAGGCCAGCGAAGCGGAAGTTTACGGAATGTTGTGCTGTTTAAAAATCGACAAAGGACCAGGAGCAGATAATATTAGACCGATCGATCTCAAACTAAATGCTTTGTCTTTGACTCTAATAATTAGAACAATTATCAACCAAGGTATAAGTCAATCTTGTGTTCCGAAGTTATTAAAAACGTCGATAATACGTCCTATATACAAGGGGGGAGTGAAAAACCAGATAGAGAACTATTGGCCCATTGCAATTCTGCCTGTTGTACAAAAATGCCTGGATTAAATAATAATACGAAGACTAACAAATTTCACAGAAAAACATAGAGTTTTACAGCCAAACCAATATGGCTTCCAGAAAAATAAGACCACTGGGTTACTACTGGGAGATCTCGCAAACGTGATTAACGCAGGTCTAAATAAAAACCTCCAAGTTCTAGTCATATTCTTAGACTACAGCAAGACCTTTGTTACATTAAGCCATGAGAAAATCATCGAAAGCCTCTACCGAATTGGCGTAAGAGGGACCTTGGTAAAGTGGGTAGAGAATTACCTATCGGGAAGAAAAATAAGAGTGAAAGTAAGAAACACACTGAACCAAGAAAAGCAGAGTGTGTATGGTGTACCACAAGGTTCAAAACTGGGACCAATCCTCTTCATCGTGTATACTAATGAGCTTCTTCATGCGCTTAACAAAAGTACAGTCTTTGCATACGCCGATGACCTAGCTATAATTGTTTAACACAAGTGCATTAATACTGCGATCTCGATAATGCAAGGTGAATTTAATAGCGTCTCAAAATGGTGTCACGATAAAGACTTGTGATTAATGCTGTAAAAACGAAACTGATGCACTTACGCATGCCACACCAGCCCGAAGTTTCCATCAGCATATCTTATATAATCTTTTATAATAAATTACAACTTGGATCATTTAATTAGTTTGTTGCCTTTTTATTCAAAAGTGTATTTATATATTTACAAAATATATCATCAAAACGAAGACTGCCCAACGACAACGAAAAGTGATGCTATTGAAGTAGTTAAGACTATAAAGTATCAGGGAGTTGTAATTGATGATCACTTCTTATGGCATGAACAAGTCAATAAGATATGGATGCAACTTAAAAATGCGGTTTTTGCGATGGTGTACCTCAAAAGATACACAAGCGTAGAGGTGCAGAAGCATGTGTACCTTTAACTTGCTGAATCTCGTTTAAGATACGGAATATTATCGTGGGGAAATGCGTCCAAAACACATATCGATAAGATATTATATCTTCAGCATCGATTATTTAAAATTATGAATAGCAATAATTTTTTTTTAAAGGTCCTCGATGTTAACGGTATATTTAACCTGACAGTGCTGATACGCTATTATGACGATCAACGCTATCAACAAAAAATAACGTCAGAATCAGAATACAAGAAGACGAGCTCAGGGACTTCTGGAAATTCCTGAAACTTTTAACAACTATGGGAGAATATATCCAAGCTACGCCATACCACAATTGATGAATGAACTACCAGCAAATATAAGAAACATGTTGAATTTCAAAAAACCTAGAAAAATATTAAAACTTTATTTCCTTAATCTGTATTATATAACTTAAAATACAAAAAAAATTAATTTTGCTTAATCGTAATTATTTCTCTTTTTAATTTTTTAAAACTAAAGTCAACTGAACTAAATAACAAAATTTGAATTATTTAAATAAGTTTCACAACCGATAAATTTTTAAAAACTATTGTAAAAGATCAATCACCTGCAGCTAAGCAACATGCTTTGCGGGTCACTTAAATTATTGTAATTTTTAAAGAAAAAATAAAGAAAAATATAAATATAAATAAATAAATATAAATAAATCCTTAATCCCTTTTTTGTTCCCTATAATCTCTACCTCTTAAGTAATTTAAGCAATCTATTCTTGTATCGTAGTTTAATCAGTTCCACTTTCTACTCAATTTGTATCTAAGTACAAAAAAAGATATTAATCTTATTGTAAATCCCAAATATTTAATAAATGAAATGAGATGAAATGGAATGAAATACACTCTCGTCAGCACATAACGTAGACATAGCACCCGAAAAATGCGAATGTGACACGGATTCAAGTTCGAATATGAGCGTGTGTATTCCATCTCAGTCTGCTCTCTCCCTGAGCTAGTTTTCTTAATAGTTCTAAAGCCATATTTATGTACCATTCCTTTTGGCACTATTTTTTCGTAATAGATGTATACCCGTATCCCCAGAAAACCATGTCATAGAATGGAACCTAAGTCTACCTCCAACAACAAGATTATTAATTATTATAACAGTGTTTGTCTGTGGCAAAAAGCAGTAACCGCCTAACTCAATTTTTCATGTTTTGAGAAAAATTAATTTAAAGTTTGATACTCAGTTTTGAAAAAAAGATACAGAGATAACTTGAGAAAAAGTATTTGCTAAGTTTTGAACAATCGCTATTTCTATTTAAAAATAAAAATTATTTATAAAAAGTTTGGCACTTTGGAGAAAATTGGAAAAAAGGGACAGCAGCGATTATTGCAAACATAAAATATTCAAATCACTTATCTCGACATAAGCTTTGATTGTAAAATAAAGTTATTATTTCTCTTAGCGTAGATAAAACTAAGCTTTTAATGCAATTTTATAAGGTGCCTTAAAGAAGTTATGTCATAATATACAATAAATGAAAACGGATTTCAGCAACATTATGATGTACTATTATATGTATTTTTATACAAAAAAACGAACATATAGCAAATTCGACAAGGTTTAAGTATTAAAGAATAAAGGTAAATATCTATATATATGCATTTAAGATTTCTGAGTTGATTTAAAATAAAAAAAAAACATACAGCTCAATTCAGACTTAATATTAGGAGCTTAAATCTAGAAGTAAATAGTTTTAACAAATTGTACTAACTATATTGTTTTTTTTTTTTTAAAGATCAAACCAGGAGAAAGTAATGTTTATTCAAACGTTTATTTTATTCTTCACCAGAACTGTATTCGACTAAGTCAGGATGTATATCAACCAATGAATTACTAGTTGGAAGTGATTTGTAAAAAGCATGAAAACAAGGATTTATGAAAGCGAGTAAATCTTCCAAATCCTTTTTCTTTTTCACATCAATAGTGATTTCTTGTTGCAATTTAGCGACATCATTCATGTTAACACAATCAACACCTCGTTTCGATAAATTTAAAATCTTAAATGGCTCATCCGTAATTAAGCTAGTTTTATAATAAATTTTACCGAAACGACCTTTTTGATATCTTAACCATCGTACATCTTTCCAAAAAAATCTTTCCCCATTTTCATTCATGGCTCTCCACAAAAATTTTGTTTTCAAGAAACTAGAGAAGTCAAAAAAATAGTCTTCATTTATTTCAATGACATTACATTTCTTTTTTGATCCTACAGTCCTGACAAAATTATACCAGTCATGCGGATGGTGTATTTTTGCAAACGTTTTCTTCTTTTTTCTTTCGATCACAGTGTGGTCGACATCGCACTCCATATGAGTATACCCTGGCTCCAAAAACTTATGTTCGATTGTCTGAAAATTTTTGCAAACTTCAAGAGCAAGTAAAAACATAACACTTACAAAGGAATTTTTGTTTTGTCCTGTTCTGAAGACCGACCATATGTTTGAAGAAACATAATGCAATTTGATTGCCACCACGTTTAGATATTGCCTCGTGCCACTTATAATAATGAGGTATTCCTGTCGAGCAATCGTGCATTGTGAAGTTGTATGTCCAAAGCTGACGTTTGTAGAAACTTAAGGATGTGTTTAAATATGGAGTAGGCAAACATTGTTGAAGATCGAAAGTAAGTGTCTTAAGTAATGCATCCGAGGCGGCACGATGTTTATCAACTTTTTTAGACTCATATCCCAAATCAGCTTTTGAATGATGAATGAAAAGATCACTTCCCAATTCTTGAACGCAATCCATATTGTTTTCCTGCTTAGCTAAATCAATTTTGGCTTTTAATAAATCTCAAGTTTTGCAAGTGTCTATCTTAGGTTTCTTAAATTTTATGTTCATTGCTGCAAAAAATTGTAAAATGCTCAATTTATCAAATGTTTAGAAAGACAAAATATATTAGGTCTACAAGTAAGTTTCCAGCGTTTTTCAGAGATGGCGCCACCAGTGGATCCCGGGCAGAAATGTCAGACCCCATGTGTTTTATTTGTATCTGCCAACAACTTTGCAGCGTTATATTTAAGCAGTTCTATCGCCGTCGTACATTTTATCGAGCAAAATCATGGCAAGTTTCCAGCCAAATAAACGTCATTTGCGCTGCTTTTATTCTTTAATATGAAGAAAAGTGCGGCTGAGGCCTATCGTTTGCTTTCGGAAACTTATGGGGCAGAATGTATTGGTGAATCGACATGCCGCGAGTGGTTCAAACGGTTCAAAAGCGGTGATTTTGGAGTTGAAGACAAAGATCGCCCCGGAAAGCCGAAAAGTTTTGAAGACGAGGAATTGGACGCTTTACTGGATCCGTGTCAGATTCAAGAAGAACTTGTTGCATCATTGGGCGTCACGCAACAAGCCGTTTCCCTGCGCCTAAAAGCACTGGGATTCATTCAAAAGGTTGGAAACTGGGTGCCGTACGAATTGAAGCCAAGAGACGTCGAACGGCGATTTTGCATGTCCGAAATGTTACTGCAGCGGTATAAAAATAAATCATTTTTGCATCGTATTGTCACTGGTGATGAGAAATGGATTTATTATGATAATCCTAAACGCAGAAAATCGTATACAAAGCCCGGCGAGCCCGCCCAATCGACGCCGAAACGAAATATTCACGTGAATAAGGTCATGCTCTGCATATGGTGGGGTCAAAAAGGTGTCGTATACTACGAACTGCTTCCGAGTGGTGAAACCATCAAATGATCATTATATCGAACCCAACTAATTCGTTTGAAGCGGGCATTAAAAAAAAAACGGCCAGAATATGAGACCAGGCATGAGTCCGTCATTTTTCATCACGACAACGCTCGGCCACATGTTGCGGTTTCGGTGAAAAACTATTTGGACAATAGTGGATGGGAAATTCTGCCTCACCCGCCTTACAGTCCAGACTTGGCACCATCTGACTACCACTTGTTTCGTTCGATGCAGAACGCTCTTACGGGAATACGCTTCAGCTCAGTAGAGGAAATCAAAAATTGGCTCGATACGTTCTTGGGCTCGAAAGACGAGAAATTTTTTTGATCCGGAATTCATAAATTGCCAGAAAGATGGGGGAAAGTTGTAGCTTCCGATGGACGATACTTTGAATAAAGCATTGTAACTATGTTTTCATAATAAAACTTCAAATTTTAGAAAAAAAAACGCTGAAAACTTACTTGTAGACCCAATAAAATTTTGAAACACACTTTTAAAAATATTTACGTAAGATGTAGTGCTAGCAGCTTCAAATTTGTGCATCTGGGGAAGTGACAAATCAGCATGAAAATGTTTGCAGCTCGTATCTCTTTTTGGATAATTCCTATCGTAATTTGGGAAACTGTTTAAGCTTATTTTTTGCTAGCCCTGATCCGCGTTTGTCGTGAAAACTGCTATTTGGAAAATTTAGATTTCGCTTCTTTACAGTTTTGAGAAAGCTGTCACTTTCGTCAAAGCATTGTTTAAAGCATTTTTGGCATATTTGAATCCTTACGTCATTATATTTTATGTGATAATTGACATGATTGTCACGCTGGCGGGGCTTTTCCATATCCTTCCTGAGGGTTTTTGTTTTGTTCTTTATTATGTCCATCAATCCTCGAATGAACAAAATACGTTGATCGTAACTTCTTAGACCCCAATACTTATCGAAGTATTCTTTTTGTAAAGAGTAAGGTATTTTATTTTTACACCCCATACGGCAACCAGAATCCAAAGGTTTACAAGATCTTCCTGATACTAAACGACCGTTAACACTCACGTAAGGTTGACCTCTGTTACGTCTTTCGTTCGAAAATTTGCGAGAATATGATTTTTGAGTCCTATTATTATAGTTAGCAATTTCCGACGCATCTTCAGGCGTCGGGTGACTCTCTTTACTATCTGAATTTAAAGCGTATTCAGGATCTTTAATCGAGTTGTCACTGGAAAAATCAAAAATGTCCAAATCCTCATTTATATTCTTGTGTCGACCACTGATTTTTGTTTCATTATTCTGTTGAAATTTAAGTAAATTTAAGTGCATGTGTAAAGATTTAAAATGTAATTTATTGGTCTTACTTTCATTTGAAATTTCATCACTCTTTCTTCCTGACATTTCTAATTTTTACAAAAGAAACTTAGATTTGTTTTCCATTACAACTGAACGTTACAAGATGCTCCTCTTTGTCACCTAAACGTCAATTTGCAGTGCTGGCACATACACACGTTTGCATTTGCATTTTCATTATTTTTATATTAAGTTTTAATTTAAATGTAAAACATGAAAAGTTAATAATCTATCAAGCGTAATGATCTAAATACAAATTATTGCTGAAAATACACGCAACATTTGAACTTAGGTCGACTTAAGACCGCTAATAGCTTAGATTTAAAAATGTAATTGTTTTATTATCATTACGTACACTAAAAGGCAATAATAGCTTATCTAAAGTTTGGAAATATTCAACACAATGTATCGTTTGCAATAAGAGCTTATCTCGGCTTAATTCTCTATAAAATTGTTTCCAAATAATTGAATAAAAATTAATTTGCAATAGTCGCTCATGTCGACGTTAGTTTTTGAAGTAATTTTAAAAACAAGTCGCAGTAGTCCTAAGTCGAGTTAGGAGTTTTTAGCAAATGTTAAATAAGTTTAAGAGATTTAAGCTATTATGTTTTTTTTAAGCAGCTTTTAAAAAAATGTAGGTTTAGAGTCACGTTTTAATTAGACATGAATATTCGACGGAGAGGAACATGATGGCGTGCTTTACTCAATTGAGGCTAAATTCTACCTAGGCGGTTATTGTTTTTTGCCACAGAAGTATGATAAGAGTACGGAAGTTCTGTAAAGGTTCAAATAAAAGGGACTTCCTGAAGAATGATAGCAAGTTCGTGTACTACAGATCCTTATAAAAAATGTAGAGCACTATTTTGTAAAAAGACGGCTTCGTATTATTTTTTTTAAATAATTTTGTACTTACCAATGTCTATAAAGAATATTACATCTACAATTGAATCGACTACTAACAATGAAACGTCTTCTGAGGTCTTATTTTTAAAGGCTACATTGTATGGCACCTGCAGAAGGGCAAAACAGAAGAACAATCAAATTAAAACGTGTTGAAGGAAAACATAATACCAGTAATAACATAATGTGTAATATAAAAGAATACTTAATTGTGATTGACAACTACATGACAACATCCTCAACAATATCACCCAGGACACGAGTATATGTGCACCTTGAAAAAGTTTTCTGTGGAGGCAACTCCTGCAGATGACAGAGAGATGACATCCAAATAAATTGGAATACAGTGTGGTCTTCCGCCTGAGATGATTTAGTAAAAAGATGCTGCCATTTCTGTTGTTGTTTCTGTTGTCTACTTATCATATGAATGTAGATTCTACTTACCATAATAGCGGTATAAAATGTTAAACATAGTATCACCCAATCCCAAATTGCTTTAAATGCACAATAATGTAATAGAATGTGCGGTGGTGTTTTAGGAGCTTCCTGTCGGTACTGTGGCATAATATCAGCGCTAAGTGACATCATCTTTCGGTTGCACAAAATAAAGTAGAAATTCATGTTAGTTAGAAAGAAGTTATAATCATTTTTATTTTTTGTTTTTAATTTCCAAGGAGTAGATGAAGAGAAAAGTTTGTATACACCAACATCACGTGATATAATTCTTAAAATATTTCCGTTGAAGGACACAAATTGCGCCGGTGACCAGGGGACTGGATATTCGACTTATCACTATTACACAATCTGCAAACTAGTTCCAGCATTTTAATTTAATTAAGTTGTTTTCGAAGGAAGCTAATCGAATGTCCTTAATTAGAGAGTTTTTGGAAACTTATACTGATTGAATTTCGGCTGTTAATACAGTTGTTATTTAGACGGTTCTATATATGTGTTTATATACTCGTATACCTGTGTTGGTAGCGCTTCCGAACAAGCAATCACTAGAGACTGAAATGGTGACAGTTATGTCATCTATATAAGTTCAAAACAGTACTGAAAGAAGATTAATGACAGCTTTCGCGGAGCAGGTTTATGATACATAGGTAGCTGGCACTTTAAATTATCATGTATACTTTTAGTAAAATTTCCAAGTTACGTACGTACAGGTTTCTGTAGATACGAGTATTAAAATAGAAACTAAGTGATACATAGATTCACAGTCGGTGCTGAAGTTTTAGAAAATCAACATTCTTTTTGGTTGCAACAAACCATTCATTTCAGACGACGATAGCCAGATTTTCGTAGAAAATTGGTAACGAGTTTACCAGGGGTTTGGCAGGTTTAAATAAAAGAACGCGCTTTCATTTGACTTTTCTAGCATAATTTTTAAATCTTGAGAACAAAATATGTATTGTTCATGCTGTCCAATATCAAGTGTCTCAACCGACGCCTACAACTTTCGTGTAGTAAGATTGAACACATCGGATTAGTGTCAACATTGTTATCACCAATCGCTAATTAGCTTAAGTCGCGTCACGTGTTTTCAAGTTCAAACTTCTTCTTCATCCTGTTATATAGCAATGGATTTTCAAGTTAAAGGTACAGTACTATGCAAAACCTAAGCCAACATCTGGAGTCAGCACTTCATAGTAAATCTTTTCAACTTACTACCCCACCAAATACAAAAAAAAAACGGATATGTAATGATGTGTAATAGAGTGTATTTTGAAATTCACAACTTTTTATAAAAGTAATAATACTTCAGATTTAAAAAAAAAAAAAAAACCAACAAAGTAGCCAAATTAAGCTGTGCAAAACCTAAGCAACTTTTTTAATATTTTGTGTAATATCCTTTATTTTGAATAACAGAGGCGCAGCGACGAGGCATTGAAGCAATTAACTTTGAAAGTGTATCTTGGGATATATTTTCTCACTCAACTTTCAAAGCATTGAATAGGTGAGACCTGTTGGAAAAGTGTTGTCCAGCGACACGGTTTTTAAGGATACCAAACAAGTTTTCGGTGGAATTCAGGTCGGGTGATTGGGCCGGCCAATCAAGGACTTGAATCCCACTATCCGCTAACCACTACTTTACCAACTTCGATGCGTGTTTCGGATTGCTATCCTGTTGAAACACCCAACGAAGTGGCATTTCCCACTCAGCATGTGGTAGCATTACCGATTCTAGAATGGATTTATATAGAGCTGGACCGACGTTCTGCGCCTATGTAATCGTAGTAACTGTGCTGCTGATTCAGTAATGAAGTTGCCTCAGAACCTGGATCAACAAGTGCACGGTGATCAAGGTATCTGCAATCAGCTGAGACTATCTTGATTATGGCTGTTGCTAGCAGGACTTGGCTCACCCGATGCTGTGCTGCAAAAAATGTGTTCCGCGAATGCGATGTGTGCGGCTGGTCTACGGGCCTACAAACGAACTCTGAGGCGCCTGAATTCAGCTGTGTCTGGTTACTTGTGGTGCCCGTTGGATTGTAAGTTTCGGTAAGTACTTGCGAACATACTTGACTTGTTTGATTTCGTTGTAAGTTTTGTTTTAAATGTAATAATGAAGTGGTGCCGCTGCTGGCAAAAATAGCAGTTCTTCGAGTTTGGACAATCTCGAGTTGGGTGGCTATACGCGAGACAGTTCTCACACACTTTCACTTGGCGCACGGTTTGCGTGTTGCGTCCAACTGAAGAAATTCGATGCATTTCTTTAAGGCGTGCCTTCCTTTATGACACACCTTGCATTGAAACTGCTACTTCACCTGGGTATCAGCATGAACTACCTTGGCTTGTTGACTAGACTTTGTATTTGGATTCGACCACAAAAGAGGCTGCTGATCAACTGCTTCAAGCAGACTTTAACCCATCGAGGGACTCCTTCGTTAATGATGGTTGGCTGAAAAAAAAGATATAACTGGGCATGGACTAGGATTCGCTATGGTCATGTCTCGCCTTCAACGAGTCCCATGCCTTGAGATAATTTTCTAATTCGAGACCTAAATGCTGTATGAGACGTTCTGCGTCACCACTAATTGAGGATTTTAAATGATATAGTTTCTGGATGTCCCTCAGGTGAGTATTTGTATAAATTAATGATGTAAATATATCATAAAATGAACGCCATTTTGTATAGCATGCGGAGGAAGTTAAAACTTTTATTTTTAGATCTCCACCGGAACCAGCTGCAGCGGTCGATGTACACTTGTCGATGGCGTCTAAGAGCTCGCAACTATAGTCCAGGTGAGTTTCTAAAAGCTATTCGTTGACCCTCATTAATTCTTCCTTTATTAAATCCTTTTCTAGCTTGCCTGCACCCATAATTTCCTCATGGTACCGCCTTGCTCTTGCGAAATTATCATCAAGGATGGACATTGATGTACGGCGCGATTCACCCGTCTTCCTTAAATTTGAAAAATCGCAGACAACCTGAGCAATTAGTGCTTTCTGCAGCAAAAAAATTTTTTGAGTGCCAATAATTTTAAAAGTATATGACATAGATGTTTTTTTTAAAATTTTGTGATAACCGACACCACTTGATCTATCACCCGTTTCCGGCTTGACGTTGATTTTTGCGACATCCTGTATATGTAAATAGATGTATAAGTTAGTTAAGTAGAAAAATAAGGACTTACTTTTTAGCCTTTAGTGTAGATTGATTAGGTGATTGTTCTTGTCTGTAGAACTACGCGGCGCGAAATTCCCGATGTCCGACAAAACGAAAGCTTTACTTAATTGGAAGTCCAAAAAACCATATCTTCACTCCAAAATTCAAATTCCCCGTGTCTTGATTTGGTTTACAATATACTGCTGAATAATATTTCCGTCAACGTATCAGATGTTCTATGTTTTATCTTTAATTTAAGCATTCAGTTGGGAATATTTCCCGAAGCCCTAAAAACATCAATAGCAAAAGTGTGATACAGCCGTTTTGAACAATTACCGGCTCATCTCACTTTTATCCAGCTTTTCTAAAATATTTCAAAAAGGGATGAAATCAATAATGGGGCTTCTAAACCACACCAATTTCTTTAGTGGGTCTCAATTTGGTTTTAGAAAAGGCAGATCTACTGAAGAAGCCTTACTACAACTCTGTGGAGAAATTTATAATAGTTTTAATGATTCAGACATCCCTGCCACCTTACTTATTGATATAACAATGGGCATAGTACCCTGGCGTTAAATCCCGGACCCTACAAATTAATTTGTATCGTTCCCTTGATAATAATAATAATAACAAATGCGTTCGACATGGTGGATCATGAACTGTTGCTTGTAAAATTGTTCAATGCTGGTTTCAGGGGATTTGTGTACAAGTGGTTTGTCTCATATCTAAGCAATCGAAAACAAAGAGTCAAAATCAAAAACTGTATAAGCTTTGACAAAAGTATTAATCTTGGTGTTCCACAAGGCTCGGTAGACCCAATTTTGTTCCTTATTTATATAAACTCATTATTCCTTCAAACTTTCAAAGGCAAAACAACAGCGATTGCTCACGATACAGCTCTTTCCTACTCAAATAAAAGTTATTTTAATTTGTATGCAGACTTAAGTCACTAACGTAGGTGTTTGGCGTACATAAACTTTTATGTGTTGCTTAATTGTCCAAGTCCCCAATTGCGACATGCTTTAAATCCTTGTGCATATATATATATATATGTACTCTCTAAGTGCATAAGGTCATACACTCATTTAAATTTACACAATTGCACTCAACTGTCTGCAATGTTTCTTAAAATTCAAATTCCAATTTGGCTCGAATTGACCAATATTTGCCGTTGATTTGGCTTTTTTTCCGTTGTGAAAGTAACCTTTACTGAAATCTGAAACGCTTAGAAAATGGTTGTAATCAAACGACTATGTGATAATGAAGTGGTGCCGCTGCTGGCAAAAATAGCAGTTCTTCGAGTTTGGACAATCTCGAGTTGGGTGGCTATACGCGAGACAGTTCTCACACATTTTCACTTGGCGCACGGTTTGCGTGTTGCGTCCAACTGAAGAAATTCGATGCATTTCTTTAAGGCGTGCGTTCCTTTATGACACACCTTGCATTGAAACTGCTACTTCACCTGGGTATCAGCATGAACTACCTTGGCTTGTTGACTAGACTTTGTATTTGGATTCGACCACAAAAGAGGCTGCTGATCAACTGCTTCAAGCAGACTTTAACCCATCGAGGGACTCCTTCGTTAATGATGGTTGGCTGAAAAAAAAGATATAACTGGGCATGGACTAGGATTCGCTATGGTCATGTCTCGCCTTCAACGAATCCCATGCCTTGAGATAATTTTCTAATTCGAGACCTAAATGCTGTATGAGACGTTCTGCGTCACCACTAATTGAGGATTTTAAATGATATAGTTTCTGGATGTCCCTCAGGTGAGTATTTGTATAAATTAATGATGTAAATATATCATAAAATGAACGCCATTTTGTATAGCATGCGGAGGAAGTTAAAACTTTTATTTTCGAATGGCGAAGATCTCCACCGGAACCAGCTGCAGCGGACGATGTACACTTGTCGATGGCGTCTAAGAGCTCGCAACTATAGTCCAAGTGAGTTTCTAAAAGCTATTCGTAGACCTTCATTAATTCTTCCTTTATTAAATCCTTTTCTAGCTTGCCTGCACCCATAATTTCCTCATGGTACCGCCTTGCTCTTGTGAAATTATCATCAAGGATGGACATTGATGTACGGCGCGATTCACCCGTCTTCCTTAAATTTGAAAAATCGCATACAACCTGAGCAATTAGTGCTTTCTGCAGCAAAAAAGTTTTTTGAGTGCCAATAATTTTAAAAGTATATGACATAGATGTTTTTTTTATAATTTTGTGATAACCGACACCACTTGATCTATCACCCGTTTCCGGCTTGACGTTGATTTTTGCGACATCCTGTATATGTAAATAGATGTATAAGTTAGTTAAGTAGAAAAATAAGGACTTACTTTTTAGCCTTTAGTGTAGATTGATTAGGTGATTGTTCTTGTCTGTAGAACTACGCGGCGCGAAATTCCCGATGTCCGACAAAACGAAAGCTTTACTTAATTGGAAGTCCAAAAAACCATATCTTCACTCCAAAATTCAAATTCCCCGTGTCTTGATTTGGTTTACAATATACTGCTGAATAATATTTCCGTCAACGTATCAGATGTTCTATGTTTTATCTTTAATTTAAGCATTCAGTTGGGAATATTTCCCTAAGCCCTAAAAACAGCAATAGCAAAAGTGTGATACAGCCGTTTTGAACAATTACCGGCTCATCTCACTTTTATCCAGCTTTTCTAAAATATTTCAAAAAGGGATGAAATCAATAATGGGGCTTCTAAACCACACCAATTTCTTTAGTGGGTCTCAATTTGGTTTTAGAAAAGGCAGATCTACTGAAGAAGCCTTACTACAACTCTGTGGAGAAATTTATAATAGTTTTAATGATTCAGACATCCCTGCCACCTTACTTATTGATATAACAATGGGCATAGTACCCTGGCGTTAAATCCCGGACCCTACAAATTAATTTGTATCGTTCCCTTGATAATAATAATAATAACAAATGCGTTCGACATGGTGGATCATGAACTGTTGCTTGTAAAATTGTTCAATGCTGGTTTCAGGGGATTTGTGTACAAGTGGTTTGTCTCATATCTAAGCAATCGAAAACAAAGAGTCAAAATCAAAAACTGTATAAGCTTTGACAAAAGTATTAATCTTGGTGTTCCACAAGGCTCGGTAGACCCAATTTTGTTCCTTATTTATATAAACTCATTATTCCTTCAAACTTTCAAAGGCAAAACAACAGCGATTGCTCACGATACAGCTCTTTCCTACTCAAATAAAAGTTATTTTAATTTGTATGCAGACTTAAGTCACTAACGTAGGTGTTTGGCGTACATAAACTTTTATGTGTTGCTTAATTGTCCAAGTCCCCAATTGCGACATGCTTTAAATCCTTGTGCATATATATATATATATGTACTCTCTAAGTGCATAAGGTCATACACTCATTTAAATTTACACAATTGCACTCAACTGTCTGCAATGTTTCTTAAAATTCAAATTCCAATTGACCAATATTTGCCGTTGATTTGGCTTTTTTTCCGTTGTGAAAGTAACCTTTACTGAAATCTGAAACGCTTAGAAAATGGTTGTAATCAAACGACTATGTGACACGTTACAAATCAGAGTGTTTTACGAGGTCGGGTCAATAAGTCTGTGACTTTTTGAATTTCTTACCTCTTTACTGAAACAGCAACACTGCTCCTGTCAACAGACATCTGTCAGTTGACTCCTGTCAAAATTTAAACTTGCTGCGTCAGTTAGTTTGTGTTTGACAGCTATTTTTATCAGACTACTCACTAATTTGAGGAGAAAATGGAAAAAAGTGAATTTCGTGTGCTTATTAAGCATTATTTCTTGCGAAAAAAAACCATTACCGAGACCAAGGCTAAGCTTGATAAATACTATGGGGACTCTGCACCATCGATTTCAATGGTAAAAAAGTGGTTTACTGAATTTCGTTGTGGCCGTACAAGCACTGAAGATGCCGAACGTCCTGGACGCCCAGATGAGGTCTCTACACCCGAAACAATCGAAAAAATTCACGATATGGTGTTGGCCGACCGAAGATTGAAAGTGCGAGAGATTGTGGAAGCCGTAGGGATCTCGCATGGCTCAGTGGTTTCAATTTTGAATGATCACTTGGGCATGAGAAAGCTTTCCGCAAGATGGGTGCCGCGTTTGCTCACAGTCGACCACAAACGCAATCGTGTAACAACTTCACAGGAAGGTTTGGCGTTGTTTAATCGCAATATGGAGGAGTTTTTGCGCCGTTTTGTAACCGTGGACGAAACATGGATCCATCACAACACACCAGAGAACAAACAACAGTCAAAACAGTGGGTTTCTAAGGGTGAATCGGCGCCAAAGAAGGCCAAGGTGGGTTTGTCAGCCAATAAAGTTATGGCGACTGTTTTTTGGGATGCACGCGGGATAATCCACATTGACTACCTTCAAAAGGGAAGAACAATCAATGGGGAATATTATGCCAACTTATTGGACCGATTCAATGACGATTTGAAAAAAAAAACGACCTCATTTGGCCAAGAAAAAAGTTCTTTTCCACCAAGCCAATGCAAGGGTGCACACATGTGCAGTTGCCATGGCAAAAATCCATGAATTGGGCTATGAATTGCTCCCTCATCCACCCTATTCTCCAGATTTGGCTCCGAGCGACTACTTCTTGTTTCCAAACCTGAAGAAATGGCTTGGTGGAAAAAGATTTGACTCCAATGATGAAGTCATCTCGCAAACAAAGGCCTATTTTGAGGACCTCGACAAATCATTTTTTTGGAAGGGATAAAAAAATTGGAGAAGCGTTGGACAAAGTGTATAGAGCTCAAGGGAGACTACGTTGAAAAATACAATTATTTTTTTATCAAAAAATCTGTGTTTTAATCGGACTTATTGACCCGCCCTCGTATTATTTTAGTATCTTTCAATTTTAAACAAATTTTGACATCCTTAATTATTGCATGAGAGATTCTGAATATTTTAATATCGTTTTATAAGTTTACATATTGTACTTAAATTTTACATTGATTAAATTGATCTATTGCCCGCAAATCCGGACGGTTACTTCACGTATTTCGATACGGAGATCGTACATAACCATGTTTTCATCGGTTGTTGATGCGAAAGTACGTCCACACCGCGTGACATCTTCAACCATTTCACGGCTATTTTGGACATGCTAATATCAATTGTAGACTCGTGTTATACTTATGTCAACCGTTGGCTCCAATGAAGTTTTCTTGCTTCGTGCTTCGACATTGCCTTCTTTCTACTGCTTGTCGCTTGTTTAGGAGTTGTGCAGGTACCTCGTCTAATCCCCGATATAGTGCCTATACTGTTATCGTACATACCCAGCGGTAGCTACGCTGTTTTTAAAATGTTTATGCAAACTCATGGCGCACTTTATGGATTTCACTATTTCCACTGTACTTAGATCAGGCTTTAAAAGTTTGACTTTTGTTTTTTACATCCATTTTCGCTTCATGGTTTCACCACCAAGTGTCATTATTTACATGGATTCAGCCTTTTAAAACACCCTGCAGATATTTTGCACTACTCTTACATTTTTATTGGAAGTAGTTCCATTTTCTTTAACCGCCTAGCCCTTCTTATTGGTTTATGACATTTCAAAGCCATTCTGCAAATTTAGTTGGGCTCTTTCCTTGTATCACGAGGATACACCCCGTACTCGAAAAAGAGACGGTGCGGTGTTCCCACAGCTGCAGCAATAATGTCAGTTGCATAGACTAACTATTCATGATGCACTACTTACGCCGTTGTAATCCATGAACACCGTCAGCATTGCCTTCTGTTTTGACTGAAAACGACGTGGTTTTTTTTGGTCACGGCTCATTTGGTGAACGCCATTCACTTGCCTGATGTCTGGATTACGTATCGTGCTCATAAGCCCACGTCTCGTCTGCAGTAATGATCCTTTTGATGAATGTGGGATCGGATTCAGCCTCGCAAATCATGTCTTTTGCGACGTAAACACGGTCTCTTTTTTGCATGAAATTGAGGTCTTTTGGCACCAACTTTGCTGCTACACGACGGAAACCCAAATCATTAACCAAAATCTCTTGGACGGATCCATAGGCAATGTTCAAGTCCTCCGCTATCTCTCTGATGGTTAATTTGCGGTCACTGACCAACATTTCTTTTACTTCATCAATGTTTTCGTCGGTTTTCGATGTCGATGGTCTGCCACTGCGTTCATCATCTTCGATTGACTCACGACCGCTTTTGAACCGCTCGGCTCGTGCCACTGGTAAACGACCGTTTTCTTTAGAGAATCGTTGCCAAAACACTTTTCCAACATTTCCAACGTTTACGAACCAATAAATTTTAATACACAAGTTCGTTATTGCAAATTGAAATCCATTTCTAAAATTGTAAAAAATCGCCAACTCACACAAAGATAGATGTACTCTTGGCTACGTAACTTTTGCAAATGTCAAGCTATGACGCTAAGATTTAAAAAGAATGTCAACAACAGATCTACCAACTTGACAAAAAAAAAAAACAGAACTCAAATCGGAACAATAGGAGCGCCACACGGTGGTGTGGTGCGGGAACTTTTTGATCAAGGTGGTATACCTTAAAGACAATAGCCATACCTTTTTAAAAGACAGTGTTTCTTTTTCTCATCCTGACAAAATCAGAAGTGGGATCGTGGCTATTTAGAAATTTAGAAAAATAGGTACTCGTAGCACTTCGAAATTCAGGGTATGTAGGTGCGCGAGATAAGAAGAAAAAAAAAAAAAACAATCGCGTATCTCAAAATGTGTTGAATCGATTGACTAGTCTGGAAAAAATCTATCATACAGCTCGCTTTAAACAGGGCTTCGCCGGCGCCAGCTAATATTCAGACGCATTCTAAACCTTTGTTAATGTCGGCGTCAAATCATTGTCTCGTCGGAGAACACGACGATCCTCGCTCGTCAGTATTCCAACAAAATGCACTCACACCATCATGAAAGAAATGGCAACTTCGTCCTTGCCGACCAGTGTAACTACTAATGACATTTTAGCTCCGCCTCTTTTCGTATCATCATCGTCATCGGTTCCTAATCTCAATCGTGCAGCAGCCGCTTCTTTCATACCGTCTGTGTTTGGTTTGAATACGTCGCCAACACAAATGCATGTGTATGCGCTGCAAACTTCGTTTACCCATGCGACTACAAAGAATCCTTACAGTAACCCGACTGTATCGTTCGCTCCACAGCCTTATAGTGGAGGGGAAAATCACTATCGTAACACATATGCAACCCCGATCGTAGATACAAGTGTACCGTTTACTTCACAGCCGTTAAGTGCTGGTCAATCTGCATACACTAACCCAAATGCAGAGTCCTTACGGTATACCAATTTCACTACCCCGTATTCAACGCAACAGTATAGTGATGTTAAAAACGATTACGCATATGCACCAGCGAATAGTTATACGAGTGTGCCGTTTGTTCCACATCCGGCTTCGTTCGCACACACTAATCTGACGTATATGTGTAACAGCCGTGCAGTGAAGTGCCAACAAAAACAATTTTCAACCCCTATTCGAAAGTGAGTGACATAATCAATCTTCTGCCTGAATTTGACTCATCCGCGGACAAATTGCTAAATTCAAATCAATTTTTAAAACGAGTCGAAATGCTAAGAAGTGCATATAAATGGGACGATCAGTCAATGCTTCTCGCCGTGCAACAAAAGTTGTTAGGACCAGCGAAATATTGGGTCGATTCGCCAGATATATTCATCGAGTGGTATAGAAGACGACAAGATATCCTACTCGGCCGGGACATTCTATGTCGGGAAGGTAACCGACTCATCATTGATGGTGATGACTGCCGCATAGAAACCGTTGGAAAATTAAGAATTTCGTCACTTTTAATGCCTGCCGAAGCAGATGATTTGAAGAATCTACTATCATTACATTGCCATTGTTTTGCCCAAAACTTCTCCGAATTGGGTAGATGCACCGTATCGAAAATGAACATCACTCGTAAAACCGACGAATCCGTAAATATGAAACCATACCGCATAGCTTTCGCCAAAAGACAAACCGTAGCTGATATTATCAATAACCTTTTAGAAAAAGATATAATCCGTTCTTCAAGCTCGCCATATGCATCTCCAGTCGTGTTAGTAGAAAAGAAAAATGGCGAACATAGACTTTGTGTCGACTACCGAGTCCTGAACAGTAACACCGTCAAAACGCCGTTCGCAATGCCGATAATGAAAGAACAATTTGCTCAGCTGGCCGGAAATCGGTACCTCTCTACTCTTGACCTGCATATGGGGTATCATCAGATCGAAATCGAGGAGTCGTCAAAATAATTTACTGCATTCGTCACCACCGATGGTCACTTCGAATGCAACCGTATGCCGTTTGGACTTGTCAACGCACCTTCTGTGTTCCAGAAAATCTTGAATCAACTCGTTGCTGAAATGGAACGCGGTGAGATTTTGGCGTATCCAGATGATGTCATCATTCCCAGTAAGACAGTCGCCGAAGGTCTCTCTCGTCTCTACGGATTCTTGACGCTTTTAGGCAAATATGACCTTACTCTTCGGTTGGCCAAATGCTAGTTTTTATCGACAGAATCTCACATCTAGGTCACATCATCAACGCTAACGGTATAACACCTGAAAAAGAAAAGGTAAGCGCTATCACGAACTTCTAACACCTGACCAACGCTACCGAGAAAATACGTTTCCTGGGACTAACGGAATTTTTTAGAAAATTTGTGCCTTAATACTCGCTTATCACAAAACCGCTGACGAAATTGCTTCACAAAAATTAAATTTTCAATTGGGGTGCCGAGCAAAAAAAACCGTTATGAAACTCGTGAAATCTTTAAGCAGTACGCCATTGCTTGCCTTATACGACTCATCAGTGCAGCACGATGTTCACGCTAGTAGCTTCGGTCTTGCTGGAGTTCTTTTACAATCCATCGACTGAAAGAAATGGCAACCAGTCATGTACTTTATCCACCATTGTACCGATGCCGAAAGTAGGTACCACAGCTACGAGCTCGAAGTGCTCGTCGTGGTTGAATCATTGGAACGTTTCCGAATCTACCTATTGGGTAAAACTTTCCGACTAATTACCGTTTGCTCCGCTATCGCCGCAGTCAAGGAGAATAAAGAATTGAAATCCAAAATTGCTCGGTGGTGGTTGAAACTGCTGGAATTCGATTTTGAAGCCGTTCACCGCCAAGGCAGTCGTCTGGCTCACGTAGATGCTCTACTAGTAAGCCGTTCCCCTGATGAACAATCATCTGATGTAGAGCTTGCTAGTTTTATTTATAACTAGGCCATGGACGTAAACGATTGGGTGCTTTCAATGTAACTTCAGGATGAACGGATTCGCGAAATCGTAGCAGTTTTAAGGGGAAATCAGGCATCACAGCAAGTGAAACAGCTGAAGAATGAATACCAACTGCAGACCCACCGACTATATCGAAGAGATGGCAGTACTCCAAAATTTGTCGTACCTAAATCCATTCGATGGAGGATCGTTCAGCATTTTCACGACAATATGGGCCATTTCAGTTTGGAAAAAACCCTGAAACGCATCTAACAAAACTTCTAGTTCCCGAAGATGCGTAAATACGTTAAGGACTACATTTCTGCGTGCATCCAATGTTGTTACAACAAATCTCGTGGGGGTAGGCCTGAAGGTCGATTACACTATGACGACGCGGAGCCTATACCATGCCCTTTAATGAATCCCGATCATCTGGGACCTTTCATTCGATCTCGAGGAGGCAATACGCATGTTCTAGCTTTATCCGATGCTTTTAGCAAATTTCTCATCGTCAAGGCGGTTAAAAGTACGAAAACCGCTCCTGTAATCAATGTTTTAAACGAAATTACCAGTTATTCCGGCCTACCAACACGGATCGTCACCGACCGAAGGTACTGCTTTTACCTCGAAAACATTCGAAGCCTACGAAGACCTCTGTCCGTACACCAAGCGCCAATGGGCAGGTCGAAAGAGCGAACGGAATTATACTGTCCTATATTCGAACAACATCAGAACATCCAAAAGATTGGGATCTTACGATGAGAGATCTCCAATGGACCGTCAACTCGCAAAGAAGTTCAACAACTGGTTTTACTCCGAATGAGCTCGTGTTCGATTTTCAGCTCAAAAACGTCATCCAAAATCGACTCGTCGCCGATGACGTCGAAAGCACCGAGACCACACTTCCCAGTCAAAACCGAGCAAGTGGAAAGCAAGGTTAGATCGCAGACATGCCAAGCCCATGTACTACAACGAAAACGACTTGGTGGTAATTCAGAACGATCCAACCGCCACGGGTGAATCGCGTAAGTTGGAGCCAAAGTTTCGTGGCCCATATATGGTTTCCCGTTGTTCTTGGGAATGATCGCTACCTAATTGAAGACCCTCCAGGTATACAGATAACGACTCGAAAATTTTGTTCCGTCTACGCTTCCGATAAAATGAAGCACTGGTGCCGAACTTTCATCGAGCTCGACGACGATACTTATAATGATGACTCCAACACAGATCCTGATACCGAGAAGCAGGAAATTGGGGACGATTTGGAGTCAGAATTGGCCGACTGTCACGAGGACACACACCGTACTCGAAAAAGAGACGGTGGGGTGTTCCCACAGCTGCAGCAATAATGTCAGTTATGAATCGGAAGTTGAGAAAAACGGACGTGTTCGTAATTATCTTTGTTGTTTAATTAATTTGAAATAAAGTTGAATAAGGGAGTTAAAGGCAATAGACATACCTTTTTAAAAGACAGTGTTTCTTTTTATCATCCTGACACCTGTTTTAATTGTGCCAGTTTACTTTTTTGGCTAATGCGCTGGTTTCGGTTCGTTTTTCTGGTTTTTGTACGAACAATTTTTCGAATCTTAAAAACAAATTACAAATTGTAAAAAAAACAATAAATAGATGTAATAGTAATAATTTTATATTGCATTTAAAATATATTAGACAGGTGAGTATAATTTTTTCTTATGGAGGACATTGTAAAATACTCTGGCACTACTACAGACATTTTTTTAAAATCGTTTCAAGTTGCATATAGGAAACTATGTATCCTATCCTCTATGGTACGCTAAACCGCAGCCCGGAAAACTTTTATTTTCCAAAATTTAATTGTGCTAGGAGGGAAAGTTTTCATAGCAAAATGCTGTTTACTTTCTCCTTAACAATGTTACAAAATCGAAATATAAAACTGGAAACCGCAGGAGCTTCCCCCATGCGTGCCAGGCACTAGTTGGCTACAATTTCGTGATTTATTTCCTCTGTAGCTCCAAACTTTTGTACAAACTTTCACCGAAAATGATGCTGCAATCCTGGTTTGCTGATTCATTGTGGCGTATACGTAACTTTTTTTTCCAACTACAGCCTTATGTATTGTAGTACTTTAGTACTTTGCATGGTTTTTATACTTACATGTGCCAAATTTGATTGCTTGGTTGGATCCTTCAATGTCGGCAGATGTGCACTGAATTGGCGGCTCCGCGTCACCGATCGCGCCAACTTGGCGAATTTCGACAGACCTAAAACTTTAGAGTAAATATCAAAGGGTTCTAAAGTTAAAAAAACATTGACACACGACACGACACGACATCAGAAGAGAGAATAGAAATATGGTATGTGTTCATTTATTTTTGAAATTAGTATTTTGAGACTTTAATTTGAAAATTTTATGAAAGCTAAACAATTCATTAAATTTAATTCATTTTTATTTATAGGTTATTGACTTTTTTATGGAGTGTCTTTTGTGCAACATACACAGGCATATAAGTATATCCATTACAGATGCACGCATGCAACATGACGATTAAAAGTGATAAACAGAAAATGCAAAACCACTGAAAACAATGAAACGGAAACTGAAAGGATGTGAAACAAAAATAGAAGAGGGAAGGATGATTCGAATGATTACCTACCTCCTTTCGTATCCTCGCTGTCGATTGGTTGTTTTAGGGCGGTTATATCGCGGAACGTCAACAAGAACAACACAACTAAGTCTCGTTCGTTTCGGATCGGTGCCACTTGTAACAGAAGCCATAGTGGAGTTTCTAGAAAAAGTAAAAAAAAAAGGAAGAAAAACAATTTCAAATTGAAAATCGTCAGAAAATGAGAACAATTGAAAGCCCGAAAGGATAATAATAGATAGTTTGGATGCAGGTTTATTTTGAATACGTTCGGTACTTGGCACGTGGGACATATATGAGCATCATTGATTGATTTTTTGGTTTTTTGTTTTCTTTTTAATTAAAGCCTTTCAGTCATCATTTCGGAAATGCTCTATGAAATGAAATAATTCTGATATTCGTACCGTAACGTATACAAAAGATATATGACGTATGCAACGATACCAAAGCCGAATGCAATCTACCCTCATTTCTGACCCCAAAAATTTTTTCGCTTTATTAATATGTCACCGTCTGATCCAACAACTACCACCAATTATTTGGCTAATTTCTTCAGTCAATCATTTTTCAGAAAGACTGAAGAGCCGGGTCTAATACTTCCTCCACTCAGACATCTCTAATGGCTATTGGAATAACGCCATCATAACTATTAGACGAGATAAAAAAAACTTAAACACGATTTTTTCTCCTGGTCTAGATTATTTTTAAAAAAATGTGAAAATAATATTATTCAACCCTTCGTAAGTATTTTTTTCAGACCCCCCAGGGGGTTTTTCTTCGCCTCTGGGAAAGCGCTGATGTTACATAAATCCTTATCATAAAAAAGAACTCAAATAGGATATCATAAGACCGATCCAGTGCATCATACGATACAGTGGAATCATGTTTTTCGAACATTTTAATTTAAATTTTTATTCAATGTTAAATTTATTTTTGTACCATGTATCAATTAAAAATAGACAATAGCAAAAAGAGTAGAAAAAAGATAAAGGGAATTTCTTCCCCTGACGAGAGGTGTCCCTCAGGGGTCAATTCTGGGCCCTCTTTTGTTCATGCTGTATATCAATGAAATCTCTGGTGTCATTAAGCATTCGTCGATGCATATTTACGCTGATGACGTACAAGTTTATAAAAATTGTGCCCTTGGCCTTACCGAAGACTGTGTCTGTAAAATAAATGAAGACCTCAAACTGATTTCAGATTGGTCAGTAATAAACGGTTTGACCCTGAATCCAGTTAAATGCAACTGTCTAGTGATGTCTAAGAAAACTTTAGATTTAACTTATTTCCCACCCATTAAGGTAAATGGCTTGTCAATAAATTTTGTCAATTCCTCAAAGAATTTAGGCGTAGTGTTCAACAGAACGTTTACATTTAACGATCATATTAATGTCATAGTTGGTAGGACATACGGCGTTTTCCGTACTTTATGGACAGCACATCAATTTACTCCCTTGAACACACGCCTATTACTTGCAAAGTCTTTGGCAATTCCAGTTCTCATTTATGTTTGTGAAATCTTTTATAATTGTGATGCTGCCAGCAGAAGAAAGTTACAGTTAGCATTTAATAGCATCATTCGTTATATATATGGTCTGAGGAAGTATGATCACGTTACCCATTTATCTAAAAATCTACTGAGCATGACTTTCGTAAACTACATCAAGTTTCGGACGCTGGTTCTTTTCAATATTTTAAAAATACGTCAGCCATCGTATTTGTTTAATAAGCTCCGATTTCCAGTATCAAACAGATCTTCTTGTTTAATTCTGCCGCGGTTCTCTTGCCTAACATCTGAGAGACAATTTTTCATTGCCGATACTCATCTTTGGAACTCGCTCCTTCTTCAATTACAGGGAATAGACGACGCACAACATTTAAAAAAAACAGTTAACTATCTATTTATCAAATCTTAGCAGTTGAATTCTCTCTTTAAAAGCAAGCTTCTTCTTCTTTATCTTCTCTTTTCTTCCTCTTCTTTTCCTTGAATTTACATGTTCAATATTTTTTAAGTTAAATTTATATTTATATTTTTATTATATTTATATTTTTATTCATAGTAACAATATCACTTTGAATTCTATATCATTTTTACTACTCTCATAGTACTTCCATTTTTGCTTTTTAACTTTGATATTGTGAACTATCTATATAATTGTAAATCTTCCACCACCTTATAAGCTCTGAGCTTACTGTGTAAGAGGTTTATTGAAATAATAATAAAATAAAAATAAATAAATAAACAAATATAAAATTTAATTCAAAATATTTTGGTAACAAGAAATTAGGTGGCGATCTAATTAAGAACGATAAGAGAATATGTGAACTTTTCATCATATTTTGCTTTGTTTGCAATTACAGCCATACATCGCCTTGGTATTGATAAAATTAGGTCCTGACATTTTTTTCGGTGTTAGTGCATTCTTGGAATGTCCTTACGATTTCATAGAATTCATTTAGTTAGTTATTTTATTGGTGATCAAAAACTTAAATTTGTATAACAATGTTTAAGATTCTACAGAGATACGGTTTTATATATACCTTACTACTGAAAAATTATTATAATAATACAATTAGACAGAGAAAAAAATAACAGTAGATTTGAGGGAAAATTCACAGTTAAAAAAACCTTCTTTAGAATGAGTACGCCGCTTGGACAGAGAAAAAAGAGGAGCTTCGGTGAGAACCAAAAACACAAGGCCTGATTTCAGCTTAATAAAAAAGAATAAATAAGTAAATAAATAACAAGTAAATAAGTACATAACACAAATAAATAATTTAAAGGAAAACAATCATAGCAATAAATAAGTTAGCTTACATTTAAACACTGAGTTATTTGGATAACAATTTAGAGGCTCAGTATTACAAAGGTAAGTTTGAAATCAAGTCGTTGTCAGATGTTAAACATGAAGTGTTATATTTTTCATGCAGTCTAGCGATTCTGTCGATGACTTTCTCCAATTTAGTTAGTTTATGTAGTTCTTCAGTAGAGAAAAACCAGGGAAGATTTAACATGGGTTTAAGAACTTTATTCTGAGCTGTTTGAAGCCTAAGTATATGACTTTTGACACGCTTTCCCCAGACAGGACACCCATAAAAGATTATAGATTGAAAAATGGCCTTATAAATTAAAATCTTGTTTTCGTTGCTCATTTTAGAGTTCCTACAGATAAACGGATATAGTGTTCTGGTGGTAATGTTAATTTTTCTTATTGTTTCTTGAATATGTAGCTTAAAAGTCAGTCTTGTATCTAAAGAGATCCCAAAATACTTGGCACTCGATCTCCACTCAATGTGATTGCCATTAAGAAGAAGATTGTGGCTTGGAAGGAAACAGGCTTTTCTTTTTCGAGTAAAAAAGAGAGCCTGAGTTTAGAAGCATTTATTTTAATCTTCCATTGCTATTGCTAATTTTATGCTTTTTAACTTTTTTTTTTTAACTCGTACCAGGGGTTTTCGGTGGGACTTAGGCCCGAACTGCATGACGGCCAATCGATGACATCCACAAAATTATTCGGGAACCATGCTTTCGTTGACCTCGCAGTAAGTTTCGGATCGCTGTCCTGCATAAATTTCCGAGTTAGTGGCAATTCTGTCTCTGTATAGGGCAGCATTACATTTTGAGGTAATCCTATGTAGCTTTGAGCGTTCATTATACCTTCCACTTGGTGTAATGGTACGGTACCTTTAAAAGACATGCAACCCCATAGCATAATACTCCCTCCTCCATGTTTGAGGGTATGGTGTGGTGTACTTAGGATTGAATGCTCCATTTTTTAGTCGTCTAACATACTGTTTACCATCGGAACTCATTCTATTGATTTTATTCTCATCACTCCAGAGTATTTTTTTCCATTGTGAGGTGGTCCGATCTTTGTGTTCCTTTGCAAAAGCTAACCTAGCCTTTCGGTTTTTTTTAGCGAAAGCAGTGTTTTTTTTTTTTCTAGCTGATCTCCTAAAGAGCCTTCATTCAATCGTTATCTAATGGAGCGTGCAGAAAGTGCATTTGGGTCGTCGCCGAAAACTATTTTCCGAATACCGTTCGAGCTCAAAAACGATTTTTTTTTTGCCGTGCGAACTATTAACCTATCTTGAGCTTCATACGTTTTGGAAGGCCTTTTACGTCTTTCTACACTTTCGGTGGTTCGATGTTTCTCGACATATATTACGGCGTTAGGAATGATTGTTTTCGAGTAATCATGTTTTTTTTGTGATATTATTATAGGACAATCTTTCAATATTGCGAAGTGCGACTCTTTTTCTCACCATATCACGCTCAAAATATCTCTAAATCCAACAAACACTTTTCCCGTGAGCAGCGAAATTCTACAAACAAACCTGTTTTAGTGATACGTTCTTAATTATATCGCAATATGTGCAATAACATTTATAGTTACAGTTTAACATGAAAAGAAACACGACTAAATAGATAGCGGTACTTTTAATTTGGTTGCCATCTGTCTTATTATTGGAACCATGGTGTTGCCAGTACTTACGATCGTTCTTAATTACTTCGCCACAACTGTATGATGCAATGTTCTTTTACTGCAGATCTATTAATCCATGAACCGAACCAACATGAATTTCTTAAAGGCAAATCAACCACTTCTAAGCTTATTTAGATCGTTTCTAGTACATTGTGTGCTCTAAAGCAAGGGAAATAAGTGGATGTGATTACTACTGACTTTATTAAGGCCGCAAGTAAATTCTTATCAAACTCAACGCACTGGGTTTTTAACCCGGGCTAATTTCTCGGTTCAAATTCAACTTGGAAAAACGCTATTACTTCCGTCATCGATTTTCTGAACCAGATAAACCCATTTCGGGTGTTCCACAAGGCGGCCACCTTCGTTCATTGACTTCATTTTGACTATTAGTGATAGTCTCTGACAATGATATGAAAATCTATAGACAAATTTCCAGCGTTTAACACTTCCTGGCCGAACTTACTATACTATCAACCCAAGCTGTAGCATTTCAATGCAGGATCTGGCCGTTATCTGTGATACTGAACTCAATTTCCGAACCCACATTTACTCCATAATTTGCAGAGCTAACTATGCACTTGGCTTTGTTAAACGATGGTCTAAAGAGTCCTCTCATCCTTACATCACAAAATCCCTGTACATCACCTTTGTTAGGCTGTTTCTCGAATATGCCAGGCAGGTATGGGCGCCTTACTATGAAAATCATACGCGTATTCTACGTATCGAAGCTGTCCTACGATACGCTCTGCCCAGGATCTCATGGGCCGACCACTACATCCTTCCACCCTATGATGGTAGACAACAATTTTTGGGTCTACTACTATATCTCTGGAAAAATGTAGCGAATCCGCCGATATTCTCTTTATACACCAGCTTTCAAACGGCGCCACTGACTGTTCCTCACTGCTGCGTTTATTTTTTTTTTATAATCAGCGCGCGCAGAAGGGGCTTTTTTGTACCCTTAAAATGTTCGTACACAGCGCGGGCGAAGGAAAGTTATGGAGGAAGAAAAGACAGGTACCGATGTACATTGTTTTTAAATGTTTGTAAATTATAATGACCAGGAAACACAGAGATCGGCAGGGCATTCCATAAGCGAGTTGTACGGCTTAGGAAAGAATCACGATATTTTAGAGTACGTCCGAAAATGGGCTTGAGGGTATACTGATGAGCATTCAAAACGAGGCGGGTGTTACGGTTGAAAGTTTGAATGTGCGGAATGCTACAGGCGATTTCAATGGAGCACTGGTGGTGGAAATAGCGATAAAACAAAGTGAGACAGGAGACATTACGTCGGTGCTCGAGGGTGTCAATTGATCGACTGATATTACATAGTATCACAAATGAGTTTTATCGCACGGTTTTGAATCCTATCTAGCAGGTGCAGAGATGTTTTAGGAGCACCTGACCAGATGTGGGTATTGCACTCCAATTTTGGACGGATGAATGCATTATATATTGAGGATCGCTTGAGGAAACCTAGACATTTCGCAGCATTTTTGGCGACATCGAATATGTGGTCATTCCAACGTAAGTTGTCACTGACACACATACCGAGAATGGAAAGTTTATCGGTTTCGACGATGCAAGTGCCATTCATGGATAATGGCTGGGTATTTAGATTTCGCTTTAATGACAGCAGACAGCATTGTGTTTTGGAAGCATTAAATTCCACTTGATTGATAGTTCCCCAGTTGGTTATCCTGTTAATATCGGAATTTAATGAGCTTAACATACGCTGCTATTCCCGTTCTACAGCCGAAGAGTAGGGGCGTGAGTCCGGGAACTAATATGAAAAGCAGAGAGTGCTGTCATCAGCAAAGGAATATATTGGATTAGAAGTAGCAGACAAGAGATCATTAATGAAAATTAAAGAGTGTCGGAGACAGAACGGAGCCCTGGGACACACCAGCATTTATTTTGTGAATATCAGTCTTGAAACCGTCCAAGACAACTTGAATTGAATGTTGCGAAATTTAATGTCTAATCCATTGAAGAAGAGAGTCATCGATCCCAAAAGCACGCATTTTCGACAAAAGAGCCTAATGCCAAACGCTGTCGAATGACTTTGAAATATCAAGTGCAACTATCTTGCTTTCGCCAGATTGATGTACGCTTTGGTTCTACTTTTCGGTGAGATCAAATCACCAGTGGACCTGTTGCTACGAAAACCATATTGCCAGTCATTGAGAAGTTTTCGTGTTTCGAAATATTTCATGATCTGACGGTTTATCAGCGTTTCCATGACCTTGGTCTGCAGGAGGAGAGAGAAGAAGATTCGCCATTTTTAGGGACGGGCTTCACAAATGCTGTTTTTCATCTGCTCGGAAAGAGTACTAAAGAGTAGGATTGATGAAAAAGTTAACGCAGTGGTTTTGCCAGCATGGAAGAACACCTCTTCAGAAGAAGGGGAGATATACCATCTGGACCAGCGGATTTATGTGTGTTGAGATCTTTAAGTACTCTTGCTATTACACGAGTGCGAAAGTGGATCCGTCCCATTGAAGATTCGACTCACTCAAGTGTAGGCTGTGACAAAGCACAATCTGGGAGTGTGGAGCTAGCCGCAAAGTGTGCAGCAAGCAGACTGGTCTTGTCCAAAGAGCTGACAGCTGGAATGTCATTGTAAATGAGCGTTGGGATGGAGGATGAGGCAGAATTTCTAATGTTTCTGACGAATGGCCAACAATTTTTACTGCCTTTGGGACATTGCAGTATTTTTTGCCTCAGTTTTTGGTCGTATTGGAATTTCACACGCTTGAGAAAGACGTTGCAGACATTTCCGGCTCGTTCGAACTTTTTTTGGTTTTGCTCTGTCGGGTTGGTCTTGTAGGACCGAAAAGGCAGTAACATGTCTTTTTTTTAGTTTAATACTATTCATCCGATGAGTGATAAAGCATCTCATTCCAAAGAGAATAGTTTCTGTGATCATGTCAGCAGCGGCATCCACGTCGTTATCGGGAAACATAACGACCAGTTAAAATTCCTAAAGAAGTTGTTACGTCCGTTCCAATTGGTTTTATTGCCATACGGTTCTTTCTGGAATCTTTTCTCTAACTGTGTGGTCGGTGTACGAGAACTTAGCTGATATGACACAATGGTCCGATGAGAGGGGAGAGCACATCAACGCAGTACTTGTCAGGGTGAGAAGTTAAAAATAAGTCCCGGGTGTTGGCGGTATGCCTACTCGTATCAACGTCTGGTATTCGTGTGGGCTCATTTACAAGCTGGGTTAAGTTATTTTCCGCAGTGAAGATCTCAACACACCGTCCTTCGGGTGTAATCTGTCCAGAATGTCGAAGCCAACCAGAATTGTGTATATTGAAATCGCCCGTAATCACGATTTCAGTATGAGGATACAGGGATACAATTCTTTGAATGGAGTCAGACAGCGCATCAAACTGATTAAAAGTCGAATTGCTGTCCAGTTTGGGGCTTCTGTAAATAAAGCAATAGTGGGTAATTTGCTTACGGAGATGTGATTTTAACCATATGAAATTGAATTCCGGATTGGAACAGGGACTACATTGTGGTAGAATTTGGTAAGCTACATCACTGCGCACGTAAATGGCGAGACCGCGATGGAGAAAGAATACTGGCACTAGTTCGTAGCAGGGATCTATCTGTGTTTCACTAAGTGCCAAAACAGCTTGTTTATATTTACAGACGAGAACGTACGCAGAAAAGTGATTACTTTTTAGCCCGCGTATATTGGCTACGTCCACCCTGAGTTCCCCAGTCATAACTACAAACAAACACAGTAAACATAAACACCGACGATACTAAGCAAGGCTGTGAAGTGAAAATTCTGACGTTGCTTTACCGAATCAAATTGCTGTAGGTGTTATGCCCTTACAACAATATGAAACAGTACAACAAACAAAATTTTCACAGACAACCCGCTATCCATCAGTTGTTACATACACCCAGTCACTGCCCGTATCGTATGATAAATACAGTAAAGGCAGTAACCGAGTGCAAGCAACAGTACTATGACCAGGGGCGGGAGAGGTGGGATACCCGCACTACGTGATATTTTTGGGTTTTTTAATTGCATTGCACTGTTTTAGTTTTTTTTTCTTTGGTGTGCAGCACAGGAGAGATTACGAGTGCAGATATGGTATACAAAAGAAGGAGCACTTGCTTCTAGAGCCTTTGGCTCGTTGAAATTTCTACAAGATACAATATACAAGACCATCTACCAGGGTTGTTAAAAAAAAAGTTTAAAAGGAAAAAGAGTATACAATGATTATAAATACTCGTACTTTACAGGTTATTTACAATTTTTAAGTAGCATAGATAGCAGTTTAAATACGTTTCTTATATTTTGTTCTGAAGGAACGTTTAATATATCAACTAGTTGTGTTTGGCCACAAAGATGCATAACGATTGAACTAACTTTAGCGCATTCACTTAGCAGGTGTTTAATAGTGAGGACTTCGTTCTTCTGGCAAAGGTTGCACAATGGTAGTTAAGCTTTTGCTGTTATATGGCTATGCGTAATTTTGGTGTGTCCTAGCCGGAGTCGTATAAATATCCTCGGCATTTTAATTGGTACATTAATTGGATAAAGCGTTTTGCAGTCTTTTTGTACTCGTAATTTGTCTGAAGAATGGCTTCTAGTATTGCATAAGCTTCTTCGAGAAAAACAGAGCTAAAATCTGGAAGAAGGCCCTTAGAGATTGTTTCTCCATCTTCATTAACAACTGCAAAGGATGTTCCAAATTCAGTTTTTGAGCCAAATTCCATTTAAAGGTCTTAAGTTTATTAGCGATTTCTTTGAATTCTGCTTTATATACCTCAATGCTAGTGGTTGCCTTGGTGTATTTTTTAGATCGGTGCATATGGAATCTTCATTTAGGTACCAGGGCTGTTAAAGTGATCCCCTCTTCACCTGAATAACTACCGGAATGTTGAATGATTTTGCAAATAGAAGCGCATTTGAAATGGACGACGGATATTTTTTGAACCTTTTATTGTAGAACGTACAATTTTTCTAGCTATGTTGTTAACTGTTGACTTTAGAGATGAGTTAATTTTTTGTATGATGTTGGCAGTAAGGTATTAGAAGATTTTTTATTGGCGTCGTTCTAAATGCTCTTAAAGCTGTTCGAATTCTGGCATAGTAAGGAGATGAAATCAGATCAGGGAAGTGAAGACTTTGTCGTTTTTCCATAAATCGGAAGGCCATAATCAATTTTAGAAAGTATTATTGAACGTATGACATTAATTAGAGTATTAATATTGCAAAAACTATTTTTAGGAGATAGATACCTTATCATATTAACCCTGGTGGAAAGGTTCTTTTTAACAAAAACACAGTGGTCTCTAAAGTTAAATTTACAATCAAAAATTATACCCAATATTTTTAAGCGATCAACATTTTCAATTTGTGTATTATTACATTGGAACAAACTTACTACAGCTCGTTTGTTTTACATATGTGTAGAATTTTACTTTTTTCTGACGATATTATAGATCCGGAACGGATTCCCCTATTAAAAAGATCTGTTAAAATGTTTAAAAAATCGTTAGCTGTTAAATTAAGGTGTTTAAGTTTAGAGAATATTATTAAGTCGTCAGCATATAAAGAATACCAAATTATTTTATGTTTTAGAAAGAAAATTTCGGTGTGCATAGAATACTAAAATCTCGTCGAGTTCGATGCACGGCAGCCAAAATTATGGCATTTTAAAACAAACATTTTGAAAAATCGTTGGACCAATTTTATCAGAAAAATGCGTTTATCTCGAAATTTTTAAATTTTAGGTTAATTTTTTTAATGAAAACTTTTGTCTTCCCTTCATTATCTACGATTTTTAACATATGTATGACTTTTCCACCTACGAGCAATGGAAGTTGTTGCAAACCACTATTTTATTCAGGCAAATGTGTATTTTATATTTTGTGCACACTGAAATTTCCTTTCAAAAACGTTGGAAATCAGAGGCCTATAACTTGGTGGGGGTGAAAATAGAAAATAGAAATAGTCTTGGAGAACTTAGTGTCGTCGGCGTAAATGGATAGGGAGCAGTGTTTAATAATCCTGTCAATATCGTTTATAGTTAAAATGAAACAGAGGGGACGGTAGTTGGTTACTTCATTCTTTGATTCCTTTTTGTGAACTGGGGTTATGAAAAAGGTCTTCCAAATTTGGGGGAATTCCCCTTGTATGAGGGACAGATGAAATAGGGAGGAAAGTGGTTGCGAAAGATTGGAGGCACACTTTTTGAGGAATATTGCTGGGAGCCCGTCTGGCCCGGGTAAAAATTCATCATTGAGATTTTGTAACTTTTCTTCGATAAGGGTGGGATCCAAAAGATTGTGAGAGAGAGGGGCCAATGGAGAAATTGGGAAGGTACTTGAAATATATGGGGTCGAGCACAAAGAAGTTGTCAGCAAATGATTGCTTAAAAAAAGTTGCAAAGTAGTTGGCAATAGAATGTGGGTCGGTCGACGATATATTATCGAGCTAGAGAGCGGCGGGATAACCGTCTGATTTTCTTTTGTAGTTGACAAATTGAGAAAATGTCTTAGGATCCTTGATAAAGTAGGTCTGCGCTGTGTCGAGAAAGCGCAGATAGAGGCAGTTATAGAGCTGGATGAATTGGAGGTAGGCTCCGAGATAGTTACAGTAGTCATAATAAGAATTGGTGCGAAGAAAAACTGCCTATAATTTGTTTCTTTTGTTTCGTAAAGAGCGAAGTTTTCTGTTATACTAGGGAGGGGAAGTAGATGATGTTTTATGTAGTGAAAAGCGGTCGTAAAGAGAAAGGGAATTAAATATTTCACTGTAAGAAATGGAGACAGCATCAGATAAGGATATATTGGTGAAATCAAAAGAAGATTTGCCAAGATAGATATTGATTTTGCGAAAATTAGATTTATGGAAGTTATACTAAGAGATAGTAAGGGAAGAACTGGGCTGTTGTGGTGAGTTATGGAAAAATGAGAGATGAAGAGGGGGGCGAAAGTTGTCGACAGGTAATAGGGTAACGGGACAAAACGTCACTGTGGAGTTAATGGGATCGCTAGTGAAAATAAAGTCTAGTTGCCTGCAGATGGAGTACTTGGCATAAGTTTGAGTCAGTTATGCTATTAATGATTAGAAATTCCTTGGATGAACTAGCGTTGGACGTGGAAAAAAATAAGTGATCTTCCGATGGAATCCACTTCAGCTGGGGCAGATTAAAGTCACGAAAGATCAAGATATCGTCGATGGAATCACCTAGGGCAATTAGTTGGTCAATTGATTTAATAGCAATGATGTAGGATTCGATAGGGTGAGCTGGGAGAATGTAGCAACACATAACGTACAGGGAGCTATTGGGAAGAGTTATCGTATTTTAATTGAAACAAAGTCAAGTTTAACAGAAGAAGAGATAGCGATGGGAGAAGCGTTGAGGTTATTGTGAATAGAAAGTAGGACCTCTGCATGGAGAATCAACTTTAGGGAGGCAGAATCATTAATCATAGGGAGAGAGTGATCGTCATCTCGGAAAACATTATAAGAAGATGGGAATAGCTCCTGGCTCTTTATGTCGGGGATCAGATTGGATCCTGTAGAGATTTAGACAAAATACCACGAGAGTTTTAGAGTGCAAGACCCTTACGCTCTAAAAGTAAAATGTAAGAGGTAATTTGTTGCGTGGAGGAGTAAGGGAGTGTAGAAGAGATGCTGGCAAAGAAGGCACGTTAGGAACGAACAATTTATCATGGTCAGCTAGGTACGCTAAAGGTGAGCAACTTTTTTTTAGAGTGTACATCCGCAACCTTTTGGGGAGGTGTGTTGAAGTTTCGTGGTACCTGTTGTAAAGTTTCCTGAGACTGGTTACATCAGTAGGAAGGCCTTCCTGTTGAATGGAGACCATGACACTTGTTTTCGTTTTTCCCTCAAAGCAAACAGAGTCGGATTTATCGTAAAGATAAGCGATAAAGAAACGTATATTTTCGTATATCTTTTTATCACTTAGCCTTGAGAGCGCGTAACGGCATTCCGTGGTGCCTATATTCTTTTGGGTCACTTTAACGTTAGGTGGTCAAAGGGGATCAGAATAGGGGCAGGGGCCCGAGAAACCCAGGGTGAAGGGGAGACAGCAGCGGTATTTAAGATATGCGAGCTGATAAAGTTTGGGTATTTGGCTCCTGTTGTACGAGTAAGATCGAAATTGGGAAAGCAGAGTGAGGGGGGATGTGGGCGGTTGAGCAGTGATGATACCAGGGGAAAGGGTTAAATTAAAAAAAATGCGTTGGGGCTTGGATGGAAAAGAGACGTGAAGGGGGTTGCTTAGGGATGTGAACAGCAGGCGAAAAGTTGAGAAATATTTTGGTTGGGGTCCAGTTGGCGTCAGGTTTATGATGTGGATGATGGGAAATGAATCTGGGCGACTTATTATTAACTTTAGACCGTGCTTCGTTTTGTTTCAATGTTTTTATTGGGTGGTTAATCCGTCCATTTTGAGACATTCAGCTTTCCGAGGTTGAGGTTGGTTTTGGATGGGTTAACAAATAACCATTCATATCTAGCCTGTAAGTTGATCTTGAAATTCCGTTTGTATTTGTGGTGCGATGTTGGCAATATTGTTCATTGGCTGATGGTGATGCCATACTTCTTTTTAAGAAATTTCAGAAATCCAAGTAAAATCTGCGTAATTGGGGGCACCTTTGACGAGTAGGGTGGTGAACATATGATTCGTTGTGCGGAGTCGGTCTAGCCTGCTTTGCCACGCTGAAGATGTCCACTGTCAACATCGTGAGGTGTGACCATGAGAGGGGATTTGTGACATTAATTTGCTAACTTGACTTTTCGAAGGCCTTCGATAAAGTAAACCATGATATTCTGTGCTGGAAGCTTCAAAGCTTTTTTGGTTTCAAGCGATCCGTCTGTTAAACTTATTAGGAATTGTCTGTCTAAGAGGTGGCAAATGGTTGTCTCTGGAGGGAAATCTGCAGACTTTAAAAAAATAATGCTATTTTGTGCTTTCATAAATAACTGCAAACACGCTGCAATCCACCTTTACGCTGACGATGTTCAGCTTTACATGGCCCATCCTATGAGTAAGATTGATGAGCTCGCCTGATCCAAAAGTAGTATCTCCTACCGCAAGCTTGGCATTAGCCTAGTACCTGACCTTTGTATTTCTAACTCATAGCTAGAGCTTGTAGAATAACTTACCAGCCACGGGTGGCCGTGCTTCAAGTGGTAGTGTATTAGCTTTCCAAGTCGGACGCTTCGGGATTCAATGGAAGCCGAATCGAAAGACTTTTTTTCAGGCAACTAAAATCTCGTGAGATGAATTGTTGCCTAAATACAACATCAAGTTAATTTACACTAATAATTTAGTTTCCCCATTAAATGTTAGATGCCACCGAATGGAGCGAAATAACCTTATCATTTGGCATATCTATGGATGCTTACGTAAGCTCTGGCTTACAGTTAGCTTTATTACAATTAAAACTCAAAGTAAACTTGTTATGACTTATATTGCGCCTATAGTTACTTATGCCGAAGTGGTATACAGTGACCTTGACTCTCCAAAATCCAAGCAGCTTTCAATCACGCTATGCGATATGTTCATGGGCTCCACAGATACGATAATAAGACTACTAAAATGCACGTTGAAGCAGTATCTAATTGTCCGAAATTGCATTAACTTGCACCGAATTATTAACCATAAATCCTCACCGTATTAGTTTAACAAAATTCAATTTGCGCGATCACTAAGAAGTTTGCCAAAAATATAAAATAATTCGACCTCGTACGATGTGATATTAACAGATCTCCATAAATTTCTGTTCTCTACCTTAAGGTATGATCATGTAGTATCACAGAGGTTCTGCTATAGGCTAAGTGAACATGTTCGATGCGAACTACCATTAAACCTCATGTATCCTAACGCAGCCCTTACGAATATTAGCTCGATGTACAAGAAAGTGATATGTGAGGTGCAGCTTCGATTAATTCATTTGAATGTCGTCTCTTTTTGTCCAATTTTCTCAATTGCAAGGTCATTATCCCGAGTATGATAACCACTATCTTCCCAGATTATGATGGACAATTGTCGCGAAAACCAATTCCAGAAAAGTGTTCAGTAGTCTACATACTCGTAAATGAATGAAAAAGCTTGTCTTCAAAACGGTTAAGATAAATGAGATTGTTGGCAAAAGAAGGCATTTTATCAAATGCAAAATCTAAACACAAGTATTATGCCAATTGAAGTCGGCATGCCAACTTTGCTTTTACTTTTTTACTTTTAATAGTCCTGTTGAAAAGCATTTTATGTTTCCCAAAACTCAAAACCAAATCGTTTAAGTCACCACCTACGGTCTATTCATCCCTTTACCTTGGATTGTGTTGAACAAAATTGAATGATGACCATCCAATTACTACTGAAGGTATTTTAAAAGTACCACTAGTACAGAATAACCTGTCAAGCGACTGTACCTCAAAATAAATTGTTTTTCTATTTACATAGATCCCCAATAGGAGAATTCTGCTTGCCGAGACTCATTTCTCTGTGGAACATCTAGCATGTCCCATTCAGTATGCCACAGATACATACATCAAATGCCTTAAACTAGTCACCGATGATAGGTACACAGGACGGGGTGGCTGTTACGATATGCCAATTGGGAGCAATAACAAACATGAACGAGTATTCCAAAGAGAGGCTCGTGGCAAAGTTTGAATAAAAAAAAAAAAATTATCGAAATCTTTTCATTTACGTAGGTTCTGCAGCTTTGCCTTCGTTGTCGGCGGTTGGGAAACAATCGTTTTTGGCATCTAGCCAATAGTCATCACCATCACCATCATCATCGTATTCGTACTTTGGTCGTGTTGAAATTCCCGTGCTCGACCTGACGTGCACTACATGGTGAGCTGTGACGTATGGTATGTCTTACTCATGTTGCAGTAGCATAGAATGAAAATGATATTCGGAAGGTAGAACGAGAATAATTTTGTGTTCTGTGGTACAATTTTGGCTAGAGGCATGGGATTACATTAACTATAGCACGTACTGGTAGATGTCATTAAGGGTAGCAACCGCTTTGTTGGCTCGATGTGGCTTGTTTGCAGCGTGCACGCAAACGTGTTGCAGCGGCATGTTGCAATATACTGACAGATAAAATTTCGTTATTTCGAGATTCAATTCAATCAATTTGTAGTTTTCCCTATTTGGAGCTCCTAATATATTTTTATCTTTCATCACCATGTCTAGATCTGGAGAGGAAAGCATACAAAATGTATGCTTTCATTTTAACTTTTAAACTTCTAGACAATATTGTTAGTAAAAACCACCGGCCGATAAATAGCTATAACACTGGCAAAACCCAGTGATTAACTAGGGTTAAAATATTTCGGCGCTACTTGGCGTGAAAATTTGAAAGGACACGTCACGCGGTCTAATCACAAGTAAGAGTGGCACTTAATTACGTACTGCAGTGGTAGAAACTAAACCCAGATATGTAACCATCTCTGCTGAAATACATAACAAGTCGAGTAAAAAATATTAAAGTGATCTTTGTCGAACCTTAAGGTAGTCTCTGCCGACTTTTGCAGACAAACGGGACAGACGATACCCGAAGGAGGGTGTCTTGAAATCCTCACTGCGGAGACCAACTTGACCCAGGTTGTGAACGAGCTTACGCGAATAGTTTGATAGTCATACTGCCAACATCCTAGACTTGTTCTTAACGTCTTACTCTGATAAGTACACTTTTGACGTGATTTCCCCTCTAGGCTTATCAGACCATTGTGTCATATCAACTAATGTCTCGTACAAGGACCACACTGTTAAAGAAAGGATTACGAAAAGAACCATATGACAATACGAGAAAGCCAATGGGAGCGGGCTTATCAAGAATTTTAAGTGGTCGTTTGGCTTCCTCGATAACAACGTGGATCCCGCTGCTTATATGATCACAGACACTATTCTCTTAAGAATGGGATTTTTTATACCTCATTGGATTTGGAGTATCATGCCAAAAGAAAAGGCATGGTACGACTAGAGCTCGAGAGGCTGTCAGGCTTAGAGAAATCTTTTTTCGGTCCAGCAAGACCAACCCGATAGAGGACAAAGAGGCGGATTGCCGCGAATCAGAAGGTTCGTTGGTCGAATCCCAACCAAGCCCCGAAGACATTAATTTTTTTAGTTAACTAAAATCAAGTAAGATGAGTAGTTGACCAGAAAACAACAACAAGTCACTAAAAATTTAGTCTCCCCATTAAATGTTGGATTCCAACCATGGAGCGAAATCTAACACAAAAAATTTAACACATCTTGAGGCATTATGAGTGTATTTAAATTTATAAAACGAAAAAAAAGAGCGAGACCGAAAAAAGTTCAAACAAGTCAGGAATGATAGCAATGCCTTTCTTTACCGTGTGAAATTTCAATACGACCAAAAACTGAGGCAAAAAATACTACAAGGTCCCAAGGGTAGTAACAATTTTCGGTCTTGCGTCAAAAACGTCACAAATTCTGCCTTATCCTCCATCCCAATGCTCGTTTACAATGACATTCCAACTGGCGGCATTTTAGACAAGGCCAATCTGCTTGCTGCACACTTTGCGGCTAGCGCAACACTCCTAGATTGTGCTTTGTCCCCGCCTACACTTGAGTGTGTCGAATCTTCAATGGGACGAATCCACTTTCGCACTCATGTACCGCTTGCCACTTAAGGATCTTAATACACAAATCCGCTGGTGCTCTTCTTCTGAGAGGTGTTCTTCCTCGCTAGCAAAACCACTGCGTAAACTGTTTCGTTAATCCGAATCTTTCTCTTTCTCCTTCTATAGACCCACTGTATTTACGTCCATTATTTCCATGGTCATAGAAACGTTGATAAACCGTCAGCTCATGAAATATCTCGAAACACGAAAATTCCTCAAGATCATTGTTTGAGCAGTGTTTTCATTGCAACAGGTCCACTGGTGATTTGATGGAATGTCTCACCGAAAATTTGGAACCAAGCGTATCCCAATCTAGCAACAGCAAGATACGAGTAGTTGCACTTGATATTTCTAAGGCATTTGCAAAGCTCGGCATCAGGCTCTTTTGTCAAAAATGCGTACTTTTGGGGCCGACCACTCTCTTCTTCAACAATGAACTAAAAATTACCTTTCGGATCGTTCAATTCAAGTTGTCTTAGATGGTTTCAAGTCTGATATTCAAAAACTAAATACTGGTGTGCCCCAGGGCTCCGTTCTGCCTCCGACACTCTTTTTAGTTTTCGCCAATGATCTCCTGTCTGCTAGTTCTAATCCAACTATCAACAGAGTGGAATTTAATGCTTCCAAAACACAATGCTGTCTTCTGTCGTAAAAGCGAAATTTAAATAGCCAGCCATTATCCATGAATGGCACTTGCATCGTCGAAACCGAGAAACTTCACAGCATGAGCTCATGTTGCAATAACCACACATTCGAGGTCATCAAAAATTCTGCGAAATGTCTAGGCTTCCTCAAACAATGTAAGTAATACTTCGCCCGATTTATCAATCCAAAGTTGGAGTACAATGACCACATCTGGCCAGGTGTGCCTAAACCATGTCTGCATCTACTAGATAGGATTCAAAACCTCGTGTCTTACTTTCTTCTATTGCCATTTCCATCTGCAGTACTGCATAGAAATTGCCGGTAGCATAACACCCGTCTCGCTATGAATGCTCATCAGTATGCTCTCAAACCCACTTTCGAATGTACTCTAAAATATTGTGATTTCTTCCTAAGCCGTACAACTCCCTTGTGCAATGCACTGCCGAGCTCTTTATTTCCTAGTCACTGCAACATTCAGACATTTAAAACCATCGTACGTCACAGTGGTTCCATAATAAGGGAAAACAGTGTACCGATTTTGATGAAATTTGAAACATAATACAAGTGGTAGTAGCTAGATTCATGTATTTAAAATTGTATAAATAGCTCAAAAATTAAGGTATAATATTGGGTCTACAAGTAAGTTTCCAGCGTTTTTTTCCAAAATTTGAAGTTTTATTATGAAAACATAGTTGCAATGCTTTATTCAAAGTATCGTCCATCGGAAGCTACAACTTTCCCCCATCTTTCTGGCAATTTATGAATTCCGGACCAAAAAAATTTCTCGTCTTTCGAGCCCAAGAACGTATCGAGCCAATTTTTGATTTCCTCTACTGAGCTGAAGCGTATTCCCGTAAGAGCGTTCTGCATCGAACGAAAAAAGTGGTAGTCAGATGGTGCCAAGTGTGGACTGCAAGGCGGGTGAGGCAGAATTTCCCATCCACTATCTTCCAAATAGTTTTTCACCGAAACCGCAACATGTGGCCGAGCGTTGTAGTGATGAAAAATGACGGACTCATGCCGGGTCTCATATTCTGGCCGTTTTTCTTTTAATGCCAGCTTCAAACGAATTAGTTGAGTTCGATATAATGGTCCTTTGATGGTTTCACCACTCGGAAGCAGTTCGTAGTATACGACATCCTTTTGATCCCACCATATGCAGAGCATGACCTTATTCACGTGAATATTTCGTTTCGGCGTCGATTGGGCGGGCTCGCCGGGCTTTGTATACGATTTTCTGCGTTTAGAATTATCATAATAAATCCATTTCTCATCACCAGTGACAATACGATGCAAAAATGATTTATTTTTATACCGCTGCAGTAACATTTCGGACATGCAAAATCGCCGTTCGACGTCTCTTGGCTTCAATTCGTACGGCACCCAGTTTTGAACCTTTTGAATGAATCCCAGTGCTTTTAGGCACAGGGAAACGGCTTGTTGCGTGACGCCCAATGATGCAGCAAGTTCTTCTTGAATCTAACACGGATCCTCATCCAGTAAAGCGTCCAATTCCTCGTCTTCAAAACTTTTCGGCTTTCCGGGGCGATCTTTGTCTTCAACTCCAAAATCACCACTTTTGAACCGTTTGAACCACTCGCGGTACGTCGATTCACCAAACATTCCGTCCCATAAGTTTCCGAAAGCAAACGATAGGCCTCAGCCGCACTTTTCTTCATATTAAAGAATAAAAGCAGCGCTTCCCGCAAATGACGTTGGCTGGCTGGAAACATGCCATGATTTTGCTCGATAAAATGTACGACACCGATAGAACTGCTCAAATATAACGCTGCAAAGTTGTTGACAGATGCAAAACCTACAACTAAAACACATGGCGTCTGACATTTCTGCCCGGGATCCACTGGTGGCGCCATCTCTGACAAACGCTGGAAACTTACTTGTAGACCCAATATATATAAAAAATATTTTTTATTAAAAAAAAAGAAAAAGAAACTTTAACAGTATAGAAGCAAATTTCACATTAAAAGTTTTAAAACGTTTAAGCATTGATTTTTTAAGTTTTTCTGAATGTCTTACGTTAGCTATTAACGGATCTGAAGCAAGTAACAATCGATTGAATTAATCAGTGTTGGTGGCTACTCTCGATATTTTTCTCGTATGTTTTGATCTAAACATCTTAATATTTTTATTATTAGCCTCAGCTGCTTCCTCAGTCAACTGACCTATAGGCAAAATAGCATGCATTCATCAATATCTTATGAACTGAAGCTGGCATTGGATACCATGGATATTCGTCTACAATTTCCTTCGCTGTATTTAAGGCTTATTCTTCAAAAGCCTGGATATTAATAGTGTAGCCACATGCAAGGGTTCTCAGAACTACACAACATCTTTCAATGATGGACTTTTTCAAGCCCGTAATCTTTGAAGATAATAAGGGGTTGGCAAAAAATCTGCGAGCCGTATTGCCGTCATTTGAATTCCCCCCACCTTGTTTCGGTTTATCAATTATTTGGCCAGTCTTTTTTCTGAATTCGTCCTGTATACGAGTATAATTTTTTTTTGCGTCCAGAAGAGGTCTCTCGTATTCTCTCGTGCGCCATTTCTTGAAATCAAGCCTATGTATAGGATACATGAATTAAAAATTCAAAAAAACGTATCCATGCTTGCAAAGGTGATAAACCGAAATCCAAACTATCATAATTAATATGTCTTTCCAAGGAACCTTGGATATCGTTCATTGTAGTTGGTTTGATCCGCAAATATAACACACCTGCTGAGAAGCGGTGTAGGTTAAGGCATTACATACCTTCCCATCCACCATTGTCAACTTCAGCTTATGGCTTACATTATAAATCTGATCTTCCATAGTTATAATGGTACTAGATAGTTTCTCGATTTGACTTACTATGTATTGTAGTTCGGCTCTGCTCAACTCTGCACTTTCCTTCTTAAGTTGAAAACGGACAGGTCGACAGTACCTGGTCGATCCTGGATGAGAATTTTGCCATATTAGTCTTTTGTCCGTGTCAGGATTTGCTTTCGAAAAAGTTGAAAGGGAACACAAGAAGTGATGAACATGTCACTATAGCTAAATTCACCCGAAGTTCGCTGTTTATACTCCGATTGTCCACTGCTTCCATCGAAGCCCTATTTTCCAAATAGTGTCAAATTACTCAAATCATCTTCCGACATTTTGAGAACGTGCTGTTGTGATTCTACAATCCGTTTTGCGGTATGATCTAAAAGGCCTTGGGTTGCTATTATTGTTTCCAGCTTCGGGCAACAATCTTGCTTTGCCTTGAGTACCTTAGCATAACTTGGAAAAATATCGAGCTTTGTTTTTTCATTCACCACACTCCTGATATTGGTTTTTGCTCAATCTACCATCAACTAATAATTTTAGGGCGTCATTTGCATTAAGTTGCGAAATGTCTGGTGCTTTCAAATCACTGACGATATCTTGATCCAAGCTAGCAATAAGCCTTTTTCTTGTTCTAAGAATGACTTTTTTGGATTTCCCCGAGATTTTTTTGTACCACTGAGCTTACTTACATCAGTTAAGTCTTGTGTCCTATCAAGCCATTCACTGTACTTTCTTAGAAATGAGTTTTCGTTCCTTGAGCATTTGTTCCATCTCGCCAAAAAGGACTTGCATAGCGAATTTATCCTATTGAACAAAAATTCTGTATGTTCTACGTTGTAGGTTTGTTTAAGGATTTCCTTATGCTTAATAGCACTTCCAACTTTCTTTACGTTACGCCATATATAAAATATATTGCATGTTTTGATTATTTTACTAGACCCTTTGGAAAAAAACACATTTTCGCAAAAAACAATAATCATGCTCTTAAAGAGGAAGAAATCATCTAAAAAATTATGCAAACTATGTTAAACGAAAGTACACGAATCAAAAATTATATCCTTTTAAAATTTAAGCTCTGGTAAAAATGATCCTAATTGAGACACTCACTTTACTAACTATTTTAATATTATTGTGAATATCAATACGGAGGATGAGTAGGTTTTAAATTATCTACATACCTTGGTCTTCAATATCCATCACTGTAATTGCACAGCCTATGTCTCAAAAAAAAAAGAAACAGCTACTAAATGTCCACGAAAAAAATGCACACCAAAAATCGACAACGACTGCAATAAAACTTTCAATTTTAGCGACTGATCAAGCTAAGAACATTTACTCTCAGTTAAATAATTCAACTGTTTTTGGCATGGACGGTTATCAGAGATAACGTTTAAAACAAAAAATATGGGTACTTTTCACTTTTGCATTTTGACTTTTGGGCTATGGGGGGAACCACTGTGCGTCGGTACCTCCCTTTCTTTCCTCCCTAATTTTCCTTCGCCGAACTCTGTGCAAATATTTTAAGGGCGCTAATAAACCCATAAGCGCGTGCTAGCATAAGAAAAAAAAATTCCTTCTTCTGGCTGAAATGATGTGTCATATTTACCAGAGACATATGCATGTGTTAGCACAGAATACTATGCAGCTCTTAATCCCTGAATTCGTTTATGAAAGATAATTAGAAACCATTGCCTATCTCTCAACGAGATGGTCATATATTTGCTGGTATCTGGACGTAGGGATATTCAGGTAAATTTTGATGTCAAAATTTGCACAACCCTAGACATCCATTCATTCTCTAAGGAGAAGGAATGCCATGACTCGCTATATGTAGACTAATGCTCAAGCTGGATGCGGCGGCTAGAATTCACAACCTGCAATCTGACCAGACAGATGTTCGATTACATACGAACAAATAGGCTCTTATCTATGAAATGATCACATCTAAGCATCCCAATCATAGGTCACTGCTTAAGCCAATAGACTTGAATTCTATATTTTTACCGGGGCTGTATAGTTGCAGAGGAAGAGGAAATCATCCTTCATCTGATGTTCAGCTGAACTCTGAAGAACTCCCTCTGCGCCAGAAGAAAAACTGCGGACCCGAATGGTTTGACCTCGGATTAATTCTGATAATTTCAGATCCTCGTATTCTTCTGGCCTCTACTTTTAAGGTGTGAGGACATTGAAGTCCTATGGTATCAAATCGCTTTTTGTTGGCCCAATTAAATTAAATTTATTTTGTAAAGAAAAAAATGTTTCATGCAAAACGTCTACTCTTGATATCTACTCAGACATTGTATTGTGCACGTGGACTTTATCTTGAAATCTGAGTGTCGGAAATTGTGTATGAAAAGAGTTCCAAGTATCTGTCGGATAGGATGGCCTTGATAACGTCTTAACATTTTCACTGCAAAGGTGATAAGACTTAAGAGACTTAGGTAGATATTCGTAACTGACCATTATCCTTCTCTTCCTAAGGTCCTTGGTTGATTTGTTTCGAGTTTGGCATAAAAACAGATCTACCACGTGGTTTTCGAGCACCACTCAGCTATTAAAAATCGTCGTAAGGCGTAGGATAAACTTTTCCTGGACGCTCTTAGTGCGGCTCTTCTGGAATCTTACCAAATATATGGGAAGTCTTAACCACTGCATTGCTCCGACTGTTAAAGTAATGGAAACTCTGGAACAAAACTTTTATCGGCTCTATAAAACTAAGCCGATGATTTGTAAAGAACAACTTGATTTATTGGAGAATGGGCCAAAGGAGCAATTGATTGCTGAAACTGAATTAGTAACGAACTATCAAGTCCAAAACATCGCTCAAACTTTAGCAATTCGACATACACGTTGAAACACATACATATGGCATGTGTCCATCATTCTTTCAGAATAAACTTTATTTTTCAACGACCTTACCATATCCGACTTCATCAACCTTCATCCCGACCATACATAAAGCCGCAGCTCCTGGCCAAGAGATCTATTTCCCAAAGGTTCCATCACTCATCATAGATTTCAGAAGGCATCAACAATGAAAATCATTCAACATTTTGTGCAACAGCAGTCGGCCGTATCCGTATTGCCATTGCCGCCAGTAGTGTGGCAAAAGTTATTATTGAACGAATACGAAATAACCTTGAGGTAAGGGGGTCTACATTGTACCTTCATACATTTATATACATATGTACGTTGTACATACACCCACACACAATCGTCCCCGAATGTCCTTGGGGAAAAGGAGGCCAGTCAGTTTATTTCCGTTAAAAGGTATGAGCACGAGGATGTTTGGCTAAAAATAGAATTGTCTTGGGGTTGAAATTGATGGCGGTAATGTTGCATGCTGGTGGTAAATTGCATGAAATTGGTGAGCTTGTGCTTTCCTGAATGTTGATCCGAGGATTTTAAATCCAAATGAGTAATATAGAAAATTATAAGGGTGACATATTACTCATATTTGCTGGTTGTTTTTGATCAAGTCGAATCGGCAATAAAATTGGTGAAGACGAACACGTAGCCTTTATTTTGGTGACCTCCAAAAGACATATATGACTGCCCTTGTGAATATGAGAAGGATATGAAAGTGACGACTTTTCTTCCTCAAAATCATTCAAGTGCATATTGGATTTGGGGTCAGGTGTGTCACACAGAATCATTGAAAGTTAGTTTACAAAACTGGCATCAAAGTGTGTTGGCCCAGAATCGTAGTGAATTTGATTGATCAAATATGCTATGTATAGTACCCAATTTGTTTCAGATTTTAACGACTAGAACGCAGATACATTTTGTGTTCAAAGAGAGGAGGAAAGTGGACAATTTTTGAATTTGATTTATTTAAAAACTAACCTTCCAACGAATTAACTTTCTCGTATTTGTTTTCAAATTTGCCACCCTCTCTATTTCCTCAGCTTCAACATTAATGTCGTTCAATTTGAGGTCTGAGAAAAGCAAACCTTGTAATGATATTGCAAATCCCCGACCTTAATTGTCTAATTTAGGTACTTCAGCGGTAAATACGTACATACCAAACTCAGCTTCTCGATGCCATTGTCCCTAGTGCCAGCTCTCATAGCTTGGAACAACTTCTTATACCACGCTAACTTTATTAAGTCTCTAGCATCAATCTCTTTCCAAGGTAAATATTTTTATTGTGACTTCTACAAGGTATAAGGACCTCGAGCATTTACAATATGACACAGCTTTACCCTTCCTTAGGGAAAGCGCCTATGCTTGTGCTCTCATATGTCTTAACTCACTTATCAACAAGGTAGAGCAGGAAAAGTCCGATGTGATTGTTGGAGGTAACGCTAACTGAAATCACACACATACAATGGGGTAGCATGGACACAAACTCTCGAGGAATGGAGACTGCAACACATAATACATAATCTTTTATCGATAACCGCGGAAATGAACCGAGGTTTGTAGTGATAAATAGACGGCGGATGTTAGATATCACCTTACTGAGTAACTCTGACACCCTTGCCGTAAGCAACTGGCAAGTATCTTCGAGCATATCGTTCTCTGATAATAGAATTGTAGTTTTCTCCGCCAATACCGCCTAGATCCGTCTACGGTTACGATACTGCAGCATTATAACAGATATGCCAAAGGTATTCAACTCTCCAACTTTGCAACTGTTGGCAATATAGTCCTCTTTTAGTTTGATACACTTATTCCAGCGATTTTCCAACTTCTTGATCCCGTCCGAAAAGTAATTTTCCGGAAGGTCTGCAAAATACTCCTCCGTGGCGTCGATGATTTCTACGCGTGACCTGAATTTTCTATTGATGAGTCATCTTTTGAGGTTTGGGAAGAGATAATAATCCGAGGGATCCAAATCTAGTTACCAATCGACGCCAGAGGTCCGCCCAATTCCGCATCAGCAAGTCCAAACACTTTTTCGAAGTGCTCCCGCCTTCATGTTTTTGGTCATTCGCGGCACCCAGCGCCAGGATAACTTTTTCATATGCAGAATATTGCCCAAAATATGCCGTGTGCGCTCAGTACTAATCTCTGTGTTATCTGCTAGCTGGCGCACCTTCACTTTTCGGTCAGCCAACACCATTTCAAGTATTTTTTTGACATTGTCCTCTGTAGCCGCATCGGAGGGCCTGCCGCTGCGGACTTGATCGGTAGTGGAGTTGCGGCCACCACGAAACTCTAGAAAACAATACTTGACGGTGTAATATGACGGAGCATTAACCCCATAATATTTATCCAACTTTTCTTTTGTTTCCTTCGCCGTTTTGCCTCTCAAAAAATAATATTTTATGAGAGAACGAAAATCGTTTTTGTCCATACTCAACATGATGCTAAACACGTCAACAACAATCAGCTGTCAAAACAAAACTAAAGACAGTATCGCACTGAAATTTGGCATGTCTGCCTAAATATGAACGGACTTCAAGGCACCATAAATTCTTTTGCAGGACCGCATTCTGGCGGTCAAGGAGGCCACTTTTCATTCCATCTAGTATCTTAACATTGACAGCAAAATACGGCGAAACCCACAAAATTCATCTTGTAGTGCGTAGAAATGCAAGTAAACTTATACAATAATTAAGTTTGGTAAGCAGAGTTCTTTAAGTTTAGAGGTTAAGTGAATGTTAATGCAATAGTACGGCGCTTGTGATCAACGGATCATTTATCATAACCAAGACAGCAGAAGCAATTCAAATTTCTACAATAGAAAAATTCTGGAACGTATCTGAGGCATGAATCTATTGAAGTACCAGTCCTCACTACTACTATTTCTAGTCTACGATACTAGATAAATAAGTATCTACCTGTGTTGTTTTGTTTTCATTTGGTTTCACAAATGTTTTTTTTTTTATTTTTCAATGAAATCCCCTTTTAGGATGATACACTTTCCCAATGTTTCTGAAATTTTTTAAACCATCTTAAATAATTTGGCGACTTGTAAAACATTAAGAAACCGAACTTTGTCTTTGCACAACGTATAGAACAGTTCGAGATGAATTTCTTTTCTGCATGCCGCGTTTTCATGTTGCCGAACTAAGGAAGTGGCAGGGAGAGCCAGGTTAAGTGAATATGGTGAATGCCGCAGCAACTCGTACCCTAATCCATGCAATTTGGCCAGTGCGATTCCGGAAGAGTGAGTTAGTGCATTGTCGTGGTGGAACAGCACTTTTTTCTTTGACAAATTGCATAATTTTTCTATCCATATCTTATAAAACCGGTCAAATGATTCACAGTATGTATTATATGTAGTACTTCGCTGTGATTGTGCTTCCTTTTTCAAAAAGTCTATGAGGACTATTTCATAATAATCCCAAAAAATCACAGACATGATTTCCAGACGCGGGAGTAAATCCGGCTGGACGCTTTCACAGGAATGGATTCAGGTTTCATGAATGATGGCGACTTGTCGTGGATGATGAAAGGGCTCCATTGGCAGCATTTAACTTCACTTTATATCACGTTCTTCCAAGCAAAAATAAAAATTGAATTACGGATCGATATTACTCTTTCTCTTTTGTATCAAAAAACATTAAACGCTTTTCATACAATTGGCTGTAAAATGAGAACTAATCGAGGAACCAATTCAAAAATGGTTACGCCAACTTTCTTAAGCAACGCTATCTGTTTTTTAAAAAACGAATACTTATTGATCCATACTCACATCCTTCACATCGAATTGTTTACTCGTGACCTTCTTACAAAGAACATTCAAAAGTGGTGTTTATGGCCATTAAAAAAAAAGGAGTCCCACGGGCCATATGGTGTCGAAGGCCATCTCCAAGTCAATGGATTTATATTTCTGTCTTCAACCTATTTAGTCGGAATCTATGGACCACCTTTTCGAATACCTTACGGTATTCGTTCGGAAGGAGACTTATAGACCGAATATTCCCCGTATTATTGGAAATTTTAGTTTTCATCGCATTATTACGCAAGATGGTCTTTATGTGTCCCATTTCTAGTGGTAGATATCGAAGTACAATGCGGCACCTATTGCTTTGATTTTCTCAGTGGTTCGATCATAATGTAAAATAAACAGAGGTAGTTAGCTCGACAGTTTTTGCTGCTACTTCCATTATTGAAATCAAAGTAACCAGAGTTCATGAATTGTCAGTTCTCTATATCGTTTCGAAGGTAGTGAATGAGCAAAGCGACACGATTTTCCAGGTCATAGTTCCGGCCGATGACATCATCTACCTTTCTCTGAGGATCATCGATAACAAAGAAGTTACCATCGTTTGAAGCGATTATAAGAAATTGCCATCATTTTGAAAATATTTGTGCGAACATGTTCGGGTTGCCCAAATTTTTCTGTTCATGTACAAACTTACAGATCTTCTGTAATTGTCTGTCATTGCAGGTTTTTGATCGACATAAGTACGAGGGGCGTTCAACATATTCTCGGTATCGGGGTGAAGATGTGGTTGTATATATGAATTGACTTATTTATCTAATTATTTTAGTGCATTCATGTAAAATTTCATATAAATGTGATTATTAATTCGCGTTTTATCTCTAGTTAAACAGAATCATAATGGCAACTGAGACGATGATGGTGAAAATTGAGCATCGCGCTGTAATTAAATTTCTCACTAAGCAAGGAAAAAGTCAAAAAACTATTCATGAAGAGATGGTGGCTGTTTACCAGGGTTCCGCACCTTCATTATCAACTGTGCAAAAGTGGTCAAGTGAGTTCAAGAGAGGCAGAGAGAGCATTGAAGACGACCCCCGCTCCGGCGCCCCGGCTACTGCTTGTACGGGAGAAAGCATCAAAGAAGTCGAAAAACTTGTTCTTGAGGATGCCCGAATAAAGGTGAAAATGATGGCAGAGATCACCAAGCTTTCAATTGGTACCATTCCATTCACACCATTCTTCATGACCATCTTAACCTTTCAAAGGTCAGTGCAAGGTGGGTGCCACGAATGCTCACAGCGCCTCAGAAAAAAGTGAGAATCGCATGCTGTAGAGAGCTTTTGGAGATGTGTAGTGAGAACGCGGACGGTGTTATGGATCGAATTGTTACTGGGGACGAAACATGGGTCCACCACTATGACCCTGAAAACAAACAAGAGTCCATGCAGTGGCATAAAAAAGGAACAGACCCCCCGAAGAAGTTCAAAGTCACTCCGTCTGCCCGAAAGCTCATGGCCACAGTTTTTTGGGACTCAAAGGGAATCTTGCTCATTGAGTACAAAAAAAAAGGTGAAGCCATCAACGCCACATCCTACGCTTCCACTTTGCATAATTTGCGGGAGGGAATTAAAAAGAAAAGACGGGGTAAACTCGCAGCGGGTGTATTGCTTCTTCATGACAACGCTCATTGCACACGGCGCGAGTTTCCAAGGCTGCTGCGCGAGATTGTGGTTTCGAAGAAATCCAACACCCACCCTATAGTCCAGACCTTGCCCCTAGTGATTATTTCCTGTTTCCGGATTTGAAAAAATGTCTTCGTGGAAAAAGATTTTCGGATGATGAAGAACTCAAGCCGGTATTTTGCAGAGAAAGAGGAAATTTATTTTTTTGAGGGTTTAAAAAAGCTTATCTCAAGATGTAACAAATGCATTGATGTTAGGGGAGATTATATTGAAAAATAAAAACAATTGAAATTGAATTCGCATTTTGCGTCATATCGATACCGAGAATATATTGAACGCCCCTCGTATCATGATCTCCGGGTTATGCCTGTCAGTAAACTGGCTAAACATGTTTCTAGTCTTGACTCACAGTCTTATTTTGAGTTAGATCACAGAGTCAATAGTGGCGTTGCGGAATGTGTCTGTGTTTCATATCTGCTAATTTACCCGCTTGATAGATTTCAATTGGCGTAATTTCAGGAGGATTACTCTGGTGATGGGGTGCATTGATTTTTGAGTCTCGATGCGCTTGAAAAATAACTTGCCTTGATTGCTTCTTTATCTTGGATCCTGGTGACGACATTTTGATTTGAAATTCAAAGGCCTTGCAATTCAAAGGTTCTGAACATCTTTTTGAAAAAAACATAGTTGAAGTCCTCATTTTCAAAAAGCGATTTTTGTGCTACAATCAACTTAAAATTTCACTATTTCTCAGAGAACTGATTCCTGCACCACCGCACGGGATTATTTTTGAATTAGAAACAGAATCAATGAAGGTTTACTTCTTTGAGAAATTCGAGAACACCTTGAGGGAGTGTGGACGAATCCATTTTTGTCGGCTTGGATTGTACAATACAAGTACTCTGCGTACATACTTCATATTTCCTTTTTGGATTTTCTTTTTCTCGTTATTGAATGTATGTCCTGAAGCAAAGTATCCGCTGAAGGTCCTTCTATCATATATGATATTTCCACTTGTTCTACTTAGTGATAAACGTGTTAAAAGGGAAACTTCAACGAGACACACAACATAAGTCCACTTTGCGTCGGAAACATAAAATAATTCAGATATGATGACAAATACAGGTGCAGAATAATATACATACGTGAATGTATCTACGTGTATTTATAGCATACATGTAGATATACGGATATACATATATGCATGGATTTCGTGGATAGGATAGTTGTCAAATGACAGAGAATTGGAAATGTAAAGAAGGATGAGGATGTTGTTTGTTTATAAGGAGGATAAAAGGAAATTACATTTCGTTGGAAATCAGAAAAAAGGACGTCTACAGAACATAGGCCCTGTCCTATCATCTATGAGTGAGTGGAAATGGGCGGCGAGGATAGGAGGAATGTGGTGGAATTTTTGGCGTATGGTCAATTAAGTAATTCGTCATTCGATTGTATCGCATAAATACTAAGCTGATGGAATAGCTTGGCTGTTGATTAAATAATGGGGATACCAGAAAAAAAATATGATTGAAGAGCCTTTCAATGAAATGAGATAATACTACTTAGGAACGGTCTAAGATGGACGGATTTGCCTTCTTCTTTTAATTACTTATTGTAGCGGATGGGGTGGTGGACTGTGGTATCCGTTTTTTGGTACCTGGTGCAACTGGTCCATACTTGGATAGAGAACAGCCGCATTGCAAATCTGGAAAAATAGTAAAAGTTACAAAATAAAAATTTATTCCACCATCTGTAAAAATATTCTCTACGGTTTCTAGCCAAACTACTGCTGATACTCACTGAAATTATTTGTATTGTGTATTTCATCATTGTTGCTAGCTTACGTTACAGCTGTTACATTAGCAATTAGCTAGGAACCAGATTGCAGACAATTTTGATTTGCGAAATTTATAGTTTTAATTAGTACAATCTGACACTACTACCTATAAGTAATTAGAGCAGGAAGTGCTACTGAGGAATCATTCAATTAGGTCTCTAGTCTTGCGGATGTATTAACTTGATTTTCTCTTCGATACAATGATTTTATCATTCCAGACAAGCTGCGCTCAAGGCCTTGCTGAACTCTCTCATAACTTATTTATTTATTTATTTACTTTAACGCATTCCAACTTAATCTATTTTACAATTATTGTAATTCAATAAAAAATGGAAGTTCATTAAGAAGGAAGATAATCATTCTATAACTATTTAAGTTAGTGTCGAATGATTTAATAATTATACAATACAAAATAACATAATGTGGGGTAAATACTGCATAATAAGAGCGTGAAGAGACATACATATTACATAGCAACATTTGAAAGCAACTATTTAGACAGCAAATCTTAACAAGATAAGCGTAGTTAGATCTCAATGCGCACATGGAACGATAGCTTCAATGTTCATATAATCAATATTGAATAGCCAATCCTTTAATTTTTTTGGAAATGCGTAAAAAATATTAGTTTGTCTTATCACAATAACAGTAAAAAAGTGAGCAAATTTGGTTCCATGTGCGAAAGGAATATTTACCAAAGCCTGACTTTTAAAGATGTCTCAATGTAAAGATGTCTTAAAGGAAGAATGTGTAAACCTTTAAACAGCGGCCAACAATGAGTTAAGCGATTTTTACCGCAAATTATTCTAATTAAATATTTTTAATTTTAAATTAGGGATCAAAAGCGCTATCATAAGCCCCTCCCCAACTTGTAATAGCATATTGTAGTTTAGAGTTTGCCAGTGCATAATACCATATATCATAGTTCGTATCGGCTTAGAACAGAATGGTTTTGAAAGATACAATTTTCGTATTACCTTTTTTTTTATAATTTGCGCGGGCTCAAGGGACTTAGGTACCCTTAAAATGCTTACACACAGAGCGGGCGAAGGAAAATCAGGGAGGATGGAAAGAGAGGTACCGGTGAACGTTGGTTTTAAATGTTTGAAGGTTATAAAGACTAGGAAATAAAGAGCTAGGCAGTGCATTCCATAAGCGAGTTGTACGGCTTAGGAACGAATCGCGATATTTTAGAGTACGCCCGAAAATGTGCTTGAGGGTATACTGATGAGCATTCATAGCGAGACGGGTGTTACGGTTAAAAGTTGAAATGGGCGGAATGCTACTGGCGATTTCTACTGAGCACTGTTGGTTGAAATAGCGATAAAACAGAGTGAGACATGAAACATTACGTCGGTGTTGGAGGGTGTCAATTGATTGACTGATATTAGTAACACCAATTAGTTTTATCGCACGGTTTTGGATCCTATCTAGCAGGTGTAGAGACTTTTTAGGCGAACCCGACCGGATATAGGCATTGTGCCCCAATTTCGGGCGAATAAATGCCTTATACATCTATTGAGGCCAGATTAGAGGGGGTAAAGTATTTCTTACATCGCTTGAGGAAACCTGGATATTTCGCAGCGTTTTTGACGACACCGAATATGTGATCATTCCAACGTAAGTTGTCATTGACACACATACCGAGAATGGAAAGTTTATCGGCTTCGACGATCTAAGTGCCATTCATGGATAACGGCTGGGTGTTTAAATTTCGTTTTAACGACAGCAGACAACATTGTGTTTTGGAAGCATTAATTAATTCTACTCTGTTAGTAGTTACCCAATTAGTTATTCTGGTAATATCAGAATTTTACAGCCGAAGAGCAGGGACGTGAGTCCCGGAAGGAATATGAAAAGCACCAATGGACCTGTTGCTGCGAAAACCATATTGCCGGTCATTGAGAAGTTTTCGTGTTTCGAGATATTTTATGAGCTGACGGTTTGTCAGAGTTTCCATGACCTTGGAAAGAATGGACGTAAGTGCAATGGGTCTGTAGGAAGAGAGAGAGAGGAAGATTCGCCTTTTTTAGGGATGGGCTGGACAAATGCTGTTTTTCATCTGCTTGGAAAGAGTCCTAAAGAGTAGCATTGATGAAAAAGCTTACCCAGTGGCTTTGCCAGCGATGAAGAACACCTCTTCAGAAGGAGGGAAGATATACCATCTGGACCAGCGGATTTGTGAATGTTAAGATCTTTAAGAACTCTTGCTACTACACGAGTGCGAAAGTGGATTTGTCCATTGAAGATTCGACGCACTCAAGTGTAGGTGGTGACAAACCACAATCTGGGAGTGTTGAGCTGGCCGCAAAGTGTGCAGCCAGCAAATTGGCCTTGTCCAAAGAGCTGACAGCTGGAATATCATTCTAAATGAGCGTTGGGATGGAGGATGAGGCAGAATTTCTAATGTGCTTGACGAATGACCAACAATTTTTACTGCCTTTGGGACATTGCAGTATTTTTTGCCTCAGTTTTTGGTCGTATTGGAATTTTACACGCTTGAGAAAGACGTTGCAGCCATTTCAGGTTCATTTGAACTTTTTTCGATTTTCCTCAGTTGGCTGGTCTTGTAGGACCGAAAAACCTTTCTCTAACCCTGACAGCCTATTTTCAGCTCGAGTCGTACCATTAATTTTCTTTTCGTTTGCTACTCTTTATCCGATGAGGGATAGAGCATCGCATTCAAAAGAGATTAATTTCTGTGATCATATCAGCAGCGGCATGCACGTCATTGTCGAGGAAATATAACGACCAGCTAAAATTCCTAAAGAAGTTGTGAAGTCCGTTCCAATTGGCTTTCTTGTATTGCCATACGGTTCTTTTAGGAATCTTTTCTCTAACTGTGTGGTAGGTATACGAGAAATTAGCTGATATGACACAATGGTCCGACAAGCCTAGAGGGGAGAGCACGTCAACGCAGTACTTGTCAGGGTGAGAAGTTAAAAACAAGTCCAGGGTGTTGGCTGTATGACTATTAACGTCTGGTATTCGCGTGGGTTCATTTACAAGCTGCGTTCAGTTGTTTTCCGCAGCAAAGATCTCAGCACACCGTCTTTCGGGTGTTGTCTGTTCAGAATGTCGAAGCCACCCAGAGTTGTGTATATTGAAATCGCCCGTAATAACGATTTCAGTATGAGGATACAGGGATACAATTCTTTGAATGGGGTCAGACATCGCATCGAATTCGTTAAAAGTCGAATTGCTGTCCAGTTTGGGGCTTCTGTAAATAAAGCAGCAGTGGATAATTTGCTTACGGAGATGGAATTTTAGCCACATGAAATTGATTTTCGGGTTGGAACAGGGACTACATTGTGGTGGAATTTGGTAAGCTACATCACTACGCACTTAAATGGCGAGACTGCGGTGAGAGAAGAATAATGGCACTAGTTCAGATCAGAGTGATCTGAGAGGTGTGGGCGGGGATCTACTTGTGTTTCACTACTTTTTAGTCGGCGTATATTGGCAATATCCACTCTGAATTCCCGAGTCATTATAAAGAAAGACAAACATAAAAAACACAAACACCGACGTTACTAAGCGCAGATGTGAAGTAAAAATTCAGAGTTGGTTTATCGAAACGAATTGTTGTAGGTGTTATGCTCTGACAACAATACGAAGCAGCACATCAACAAAATTCATACCCACAGCCCGCTATCCATCGGTTGTTACATACACTCAGTCACTCAGTCTTTGCTATCACTTTTCGAATTTAGCATATTTAGGGTATAATAGTTATTGCGCGAGTCAATTACTTCTTTATCAATGTAACCAGTTATAGCTATTTTGATATTTTTTTAGTTTTAATTTTGTGTAATTTTGTGTAACAGGTTAAAAGTTATCCAAGGTTTTAAAGGCTTATGCTTCCTATTTCCAGAATTAAGTGAAGACATAGAAGTGCAACTACGAGTATCTATATGTTTTTTTAAGATAGCAAAAAATACATCATAAGCAACTGAGACGTTTTTTTCTGAGTAGACAGATACCCAAAATTCTTATTTAAGACGTTCATTTAGCAAGGTATAATTTATTCTGACAATTTGATACTATTGGCTCTGAGTATTAATGGGGTTGATGAGCTGATTGGTGCTTAAAATTAAAGTTCAAAAGTTCCCGGAATCTTTCCAGAACATTAAAGATACAAGTTTCTTCATCTAAATCTATATTGTCCCTTTCAAAGTAATCGACTGCAACACACTTGTGCCAGCGCTTGATCCAGTCCTCGAAACATTTTTTATATTCGGTTTTCGGTATGTCCATCAGTTCTTCCTGCGATTTTTCCATTATTTCCTCTCGGCAGCTGAAACGCGTTCCCCGTAGTGGTGTTTTAACTCGATTGAACAGAAAGAAGTCACAGGGAGCCAAATCAGGTGAATTCGGTGGCTGTTGGATGGTACGAGCAGTTGTTGCATTTTTCGTCAAAAAATTACGAATAATGATAGCACTATGCGACAGTGCGTTATCATGGTGCAAAATCCACGAGTTTTCTGCCCACAATTCTGGTCTCTTTCGGCGAATTGCTTAACGCAAATGTCTCATAACGCCCAACTTTGTTTGCTGTCTGGCCTTCTGGCAAAAATTTATGATGCACTACATCTCGGCTCATTCGGTGAACGCCATTCACTTGCCTGATGTCTGGATTGCGTGTCGTACTCTTAAACCCACGTCTCGTCTCCAGTAATGATCCTTTTGATGAATGTGGGATCGGATTCAGCCTCGCAAATCATCTCTTTTGCGACGTCAACACGTTCTCTTTTTTGCATGAAATTGAGGTCTTTTGGCACCAACTTTGCTGCTACACGGCGGAAACCCAAATCATTAACCAAAGTGTCTTGGACGGATCCATGGGCAATGTTCAAGTCCTCCGCTATCTCTCTGATGGTTAATTTGCGGTTATTGACCAACATTTACCTCATCAATGTTTTCGTTGGTTTTCGATGTTGATGGTCTGCCACTGCGTTCACCATCTTCGATTGAATCACGAGCACTTTTGAACCGCTCGCTCGTGCCACTGGTAAACGACTGTTTTCTTTAGAGAATTGTTGCCGAAACACTTTTACAACACTTCCAACGTTCGCGTACCATTAAATCCGTTTTTTACGCAAAATTTAATACAAGGTCGTTGTTGCAAATTCAAATCCATTTCTAAAATTGTAAAGTAAGTAAGTACGGAACAATCACATATAACACCACTTCTGATATACTCTGCAATACCACCTGCTGCGTAAGAGTCATTATATTTTGTATAAGGAGGTGAATAGTCTGGAATATTATACAAATGAAGTTCATTACGATAGATCCAAATCTCACTTAAGACAACAATTATGGGTAATTTCACTAGAGATATGTGCTAGTGCTAACAAGAATGAACAATTTCTCCTTAAGCTACGAATATTTTGATGTAAACAAAAAACATTGGCCGGCAAGGAAGAGGTGCTGTTTATGCTATGAGGAAAGGGAGAACTATTTATGTTAATAGAATTCATAACTTATCCAAATCAGCAATGGTATTTATTTTAATTGAATTATCATTCATTCGCATATAAACCGACCCATTCCTCGTCCTTTGCTTGTTTTCTAGCCGATTTACATTGTTCTCCAACGATGTAATTCTCACTTAGTTTACTTTATTTTTGTTGAGGAGAGCCTCTATGTGACTTCTTTCCAATCCCTTCATCTCCAATATGTCTTTCCAAATCATCTCCAAACTTGGTGGTGTTGTAACTTCAGTGTCATTTGAGAAGTACTCCGTGGGTGATGATGCAAGAGAATTTTCCCGCAATTTCGCAAATTTTTCGATGACACACCGGAACAAGATGGAACTGAGGTGCCCGCAAGCGATCCGCGGCGGTGATCCGTACAGCTGGTGCACCGAAAATGTTTGTTATTTTCCTTCATGTATTCCAGATCATTAGTCTCCAATTTTGCATATGAAGCGTGAAGAAGAGATTGACACTCAGAACATTTGCCTTTAATTTCTGATCTATTAACTTTGTTTTTGCAAGATTTGCACGGCATTTCGAAATAAGAACAAAAAGCGAGAGCAAAATCCAATTGCGCGTGTACTCCACTACAACTCACAACTCAAGGATACTTTGAAGATAGTTCGAGAATACAGTTTTAAAAGGCTTACTTCCATGAATCTTGTTTGAGTCCCCTTTCGTAATGGGTTGACGGGAATTTAAATCGCCAATGAATTTGCCAGTTTTTATAAATCTTATAATTGGAACTCTGTCCTTTGCAAGGTTTCCCACTAGCTTATAAACTTAGCAACATAGGGCCTAATTATTTCGTTTCGTGCGTCGTGGGGTATAAATGTCTCTTTCTATAAAGTTACTTTTCTTTGTTTACCTACGCTTTTGCAAACTAATTTCTCGATTTGTTTCATTATTAAACTTGAAATTTAAAATGCTGTGTAACGCTTGCAACCTTAAAATAGACAGAGCAGACTTAAAAGTTGAGTCCAGTGATTGCAAAGCCTTTTTTCATGGTAGTTGCGCTAAACTAAATGCCACCGAACTAGACTATACGAAAAAGAATAAATCAGTGTGGCGGTGTATAGTACGCACAAAGCAGCGGCGTTCCTCTTTTTCCGATGCTACTGCTGTTAATGGCAAGCAAAGCCAATCTCCGATTGCAAACCAACCAACATGCACCAAACACAATAAAATCACAATTCAATCTTTGTCTACACCAAAAGAATCTGAAAATCGTATAATAACTCTGGAAAAGGTCTATAAAGAAGTTATGTCTCTCAAGGCCATCCAACAAAATCAAATCGATTTGCTTGCAGCTACTAACAAGGAAATTGCAATTATTAACAGGCTATTTGAGGAAAAAATCAGTTTACTGGAGAAGAAAGTCAACAACTTGGAGCAGCAATTGCTTGGAAACAGTATCGACATCCTTAACGTTCCTCTCGGGAGGATCTCGCTATTAACATTTTTCGCAACGGTTTCAACGTAAACGTTAATGAGAATGACATCGATTTTTGTTACATAAAGCAAATCAAAGTTCACTCACCTCCAGCTACGTTACCTAATAGATCAGCGGCGGTAGCGGCAAACCAAACAAAAAACATTTTGCTCGTCAAATTTGTCTCGCGGAACTTGAAGGACAAGATAATGAGAGCAAAAAAGGAGGCAAAAGCAAATTTGAAGACAACCCTAATTAACACCCAAGGAGTGAGAGAGAACATATATATCAACGACTGCCTAACCTACAATACACGTCAACTATTTAAAGCAGCAGCAGCAGTTAAGCAGTCAAAGCAGTATAGTTTTTTGTATACGAGAAATGGGATTGTTTACATGAGCAAAAAAGAGGGTGATAATGCAATTAGAATTTACTGTGCTTCTGATCTTGAAAAAATTATTCTGTAAACAAAAACAAATCTTGTGATATTGTTTCGTATGTATCTAATTGTGATGACTCTTTTTGCATACATCAAAATATTCGGAGCTTAAGAAAAAATTTTGATAATTTCTTAGTCCATATCCAGTCCCTTGTAAAGTTACCTTTGTTTATTGTGCTTAGCGAGATTTGGGTGTATGAAAACGAGTTTGACTCGTATAACACAGATGGTTATATTCCCTTTGGAAACTGCAACGAATCGTACTCTGCTGGCGGAATAGCCGTTTACATAAAAAGTGGGATTGTGCACGATCGCATCAAAATCAGTCTAAAAAGTGCGGATATTATCAAAGTTAATTTTTCTCTTTCAAACTTCAAGCTTCAAGTTGCTTTGCATTTTCCGGCTACATTGCTGTCGCAAGAGGGTTTTTACCGAAGAGTTAAATACCGTGTTAAGTTCTATAAAAACGAAGAATTTAATAGACATAGGCGACAATAATATAGATCTTCTTGACGAGTCTGATTCCGAGTGGGAAGATTATATGCTACTGATGGCTTCGTTTGGTCTTAAAAGTATGGTGAATATAGCTACCCGCATAACATGCTCAACTAGCAGCAGCATTGACCATATATTCCTAAGACTAAATAAAAATATCAGTACGATCTTTAATTGTGAAGTGCACGACTATAAAATAACCGATCACCATTTATGTGAAATTAGTTTCCAAATGGAGTCTTCGCCTAGGAAAAATTTTAGCAGGCAAAAAGCCCAAATAGACCATCAGGCACTGAAGGAAAAACTCAGGTATGAATTTTGGGAAACAGTTTTTTTGGAAAGCAACCCTTCTGTGGCCTACAATGCTTTTATTTCGATCTTAACCGATCATATCATAACTGTCCTAAACATCAGGCCGCGCGACTCGTTTTTGAAGCTTGGATGATATCAAAAAAGCGAAAAAAAAAATTTGCAAAAAAATGTATAAAGCACCCACAAAATTGTAGTCTAAAAAGCTATTACAATAATTTGTGCAATAGAACTAAGATTATGATGGAACAAGCACGTGATAGCTACTACACTAATCGCTGGACTCAAGTCAGGGGAAACATAAAGAAGGAATGGGAATTAGTAAATAACGTCTTAGGTAGGAAAAAGAAGTCTAACGATATCCCTAACATAGAGGTTGATAACTCAACCTTGACCGATCCACGTGCTATAGCAAATACATCCAATAGCTTCTTTGTTAATATTTCTGCTACTATTAAACCCTCCGAACCACCTTCCAGTTGTCATCGAGCTTAATTGAAGATAGATGGCAGAGTAATAGTTTCTTTTTTAGCAGTTTACCTCCTGTGAAGTTTTCAAGACAATTACGAGTATGGCTTTGCAAAAGAAGAAAACCTGCACAAGTGATGGTATTTCTGACATAACCCTGAAAAAAATCCCTTGAAAACTTGTTGATATCTTGTGTTATCTTTTTAAGCTCAGTGTAAAAAAGGCAGACGTTCTGCCTCTGTTTAAGAAAGAGAATTGGAAAAATATAGCCAATTATAGACCGATTTCTCTGCTTCGCACAATATCAAAAATTTTCGAAAAATAAATGAAATCAAGAATGCTGACGTTCTTAAAAAGAAGTAACTTCTTTTCAGAAGCACAGTATGGTTTTAGACCTGGGAGATCCACGGAGGATGCAATCTTAAATGTGATCTGCTGTGATTTATTCAGTGGAGTTAACAAAAGCCATTCTACTATGGCTCTTTTCATTGATATGACGAAAGCATTCGATGTGGTGGACTTAAATATAATCTTAACAAAATTATACAAGGCTGGTTTCAGAGGAATGACATACAATTGGTTTAAGTCTTATTTATTGGAAAGGAAGCAAAGAGTATTGGCCAATGGCTTTTACAGTACCTCACTTAAGATAAGAAATGGCGTTCCGCAAGGTTCTGTGTTAGGCCCAGTACTGTTCCTTGTATACATAAACTCACTTTTCATCCAGAGCTTTTACGGGAATCAAAGCGTATTTGCAGATGACATTGCCTTCACGTACACTTACGCCTCGCTCCATGAATCCGTTGCGAAAGTTAACAATGACCTTCATTTACTTAGAATTTGGTTCACCTTTCATAAGCTTATCATTAGTGAAAAAACAAAAATAATGAACTTTAAGCTGTGCCAAAATAACCTAGACAGCTTTGGGTTTGTTTTTCATTCAAGCGATTGCTAAAAACTCTGTTTACCACTACACATCTGTGGGAAGCAAAACTTCAGCGCTTTTGGTAATTATTCCACAGGCTGCTTTAATATTGAAGCAGTCGAGTCTTTCAAATATCTCGGAGTTCTCATTGATAGCAAACTAAATTGGAAGGCACAAGTCCTACAGTTAAAATCATATATGACTCTATTAACACGGAGAAAATGTATCTTCTGAAGCCATACTGCTCGCAAAGAATACTTTCAAAGTTTTATTACGAGCTAGTCCAGTCAAAGCTTCAATATGGGATTGCTAGTTGGGGAGGTACCTATCTTAGTACCCTAAGTGCAATAGTCGTTGCCCAAAAGCATATAATTAGAATTATGTGTGGCAAAAATTGATATACGGAAAGTTGGCCACTTTTTACAAGTCTTCAGATATTGCCACTCAGGAATCTATACGTTTTCAAGGTACTCAAAGAGTTCTTTAAATGAAGCGGTAATGTTCCTTTTAGAAATTGGTCGGCTTACAACTTGCGAGTAAACAACATGGTACTTTTTGACATCCCACAAGTGCACAAAACACATTTCATGAATTTTTATATAGTTACTTCCCGTAGAATGTTTAACAAACTTCCTATGTCTATACGCTCCAAACAAAACCTCCACTATTTTTTAAAATCACTTAAAGACTGGCTTTTTACTATGGACCCTTTAACCTTGGAGCTACCGTCGAAAATTATAATATAGTTTAACAAAAAAAAAAAGATTCTTTCCTCGTTCTTTTTTTCTCTCATTGAAATAATTATCTTTTTTCTTTTCGGTTTAATACACTATCTTTTAAACTCTTAAACTTGTAACTAAAGAACACCTGATGGTGCCCCACGTCAGTTATTCTTGCGATTATAAAAATATTTCCATGGATCTATCAACACAAACTTAGGTTTTAGAATGATCTTTAATTTGTTCATCATTTTTAACTAGTAAAATATACTTTTTGGATCCTAAGTTTAATGATAATGAATAAATAAATAAAATATATATATTTATATTGATATTACTGATAGCGGGGTGGATATTAAAGAGAGTTAAGCCATTCTGATTGAGGTATCAGAGGCCATCAGATCTTTGAGGTAAATTTAGACTTGAAATTGTATCCGTTACTCAAGCCATTGTCCATCAGACGTTTTGGCAAGGACATCAACGAGAAAGAATCCCTTATATACTCTTCGGTGAGCAAAACCCAGTGAATGACACCCGATCAATGGCATCCAGGTTCACTAGTAATTGTATCGAAAAGATAAACCACATTGCTAATTGGGTATCAATTTTCTCGTAGCAGAACCCACCACCACAATTTCAGAGCTCTGAAAATAAAGATTGACTATTGAAAATGGAAACCATGCCCTCGCTCAAAATTCCCAAGTTAAGTACCTTTACCAGCTGGTGTTTAAAATATTCAAAAGTAACATCTATGTTATTTGGTAGTCCTTTTAAAAAGGACTCTTATCCGGGACTAAATGAATTATATTACTCCTCATATAAGACCCATTTCAATTTACACTAAGATGTAAAGCATTTTAGACATTGTCGAACCGAAAACCATTTTGATTTCCACCGAATGATGGTTGAGTGCGGTCTCCGAACCACTGCCAGTTGCCTTGATGGCTCAAGTTGTGCACTAAGCTTTTGACCTAACTGATGTGGCCTCAATGTCCACATTTAAAAGGAAATAAACAAATGAAAATAAAAACAAAGCAACAAGGAAAATTTCCTCCAATCAAATTCTAGGCGGATTAGGAATTTCCTTTTGTTGTTGTGCTTCGAAGCGAATCGAAATAGAATTCTTCTCGAAAACGATGGTGAAGGACTTAAAAAAGTATTTTCTCCAAGTCCCATTTATTTTGTTTTCCTTTTCATGGAGAATCTTCTGTGTACGGGTATGAGTGTGTACAAATGTATGTGCATACTTATGGATATAAGGATGTCAACTTAATGCCGGATCATATTTTTCTTCATCATTTCCCCGACTCTCCTTAGTTTTCCTGTTCAAGTGGCAAACGCCAAGGGATATTCAATTTAATACGACGGATGCAATACAACGGAAATTGTGGAGCCATACCCCTTATTTCATATCGCTCTTGGCGAGGATAATAGCCTTCGGGCCCCATTTATTCTCAAATGATATCTGGGAAAAGTGTCTATGTTTGTGTCGGATATTCCCAATTGCCGGTTCAACACGACTGACCAGGTGGCATTTATGCTGTTTGCAGTGATTTCGTGAAATAAATTTATTCATCCCTTCATAGGGATCTAGGCTGCGGTTTGGAGTCCTGGATACCCAAGCAAAGTGCGGCTGCGGCGAAAAACTGCAGGTACAGTAAATATAATCTTTTGCTGCATTTGTGTTTCAAAAATAAGGTCAACAAAGCTCATTGGAGCGTATGAGTACATGTCGTCCCATTACTCTTAGGTACTGTGTACTAGTAATAGTGTTGCCACCCTTAAAGTACTTCCAGGTGGCCCAACCACCAGCATTTGTTTTGCATTAGTAATGTAAAATTAAAACAGAAAAACGCTATGACGCATTTTGGGTCACAAGAATCTACATTTTGCAAATAAGTATAGCGGTCAGGCATGTCTTTAAGAAACCGCTGTAATTCACCCATCGATGGCGCATTTGGAATAGAATGAACTGGGGGACTCTAAATTAAGATACAACATCGTGAAACTGACAAGCGTATCGAAAGTTCTATGAACTGGAAGTAAATTAAATCGAAAAAGTCCGGAGAGCCTTAATCCGGTCACGGGATATATTTTGGATACAAGATTAATGGCAACGCTTAGTAGTAGAAATAGGCAAACGATAATTACCAGAAATTTTACGGTGAGGCGTTGACGTGATTTATATAATATTATGTTATAAAACCAAAACTAAATTACTGAAAATATCACTAAAACAGTGAGTTGGATTAGGGCAATCACAGAAGAGTCAGTAATGATTAGTCTATTCCATTATAAAATGAAATAAAAGGCTTTGGAAAACATTTGAAACAAGAAAAACGGGTATATCTGTAGCTGGGTACAACAAACGGTTTCATAACGTCCCAGGATCCCATTGATTTTTGTGTTTGATGTGCGTCCCAAGTTTAAAAGAAATAAAGAATGAGACATATGTAAGGTACTTACTGCCAAAGCTGTAGTTCCTAGGAAGCAATGTTAGACCAGAATCCTTTTGACTTTTTGTTTACGGTTCTCAAAATCTGATTTTCCCATCATCCAGATAAACTATGATATATACTACAGGGATTTCTAAGGTTATGGGAAAAGTGCTTGAGTTTTCAGAACGTGGTGGAACCTATAAAAACTTAATCCTCCATCAACAACCTAATGTGCGCTCACGCCCTCTGAGAAACAGTAGACGGTGTTACCGACGAATGATTCCATTACTTCTTCTTATGAGCAATTCTCTAAGTATGTTCGTTTTAGGTGATTTTAATATTAAAATAGGAAAAGAAGGTATCTGTGGTAGCGGAAACGGAAGCATAATTTATAAGCCACCACATTTGATAACTGTCTTGGGTTCATTGACTTTGCTACCGAGTGAAATATCACATGGTTTTCTCACCTCAATATTTGAGCTTCGGCTGCGGGATATCAAAATTTATTCAGAAAATTTAAAATACAAGTTTATTCATCTAAATCTGTATTGTACCCCTTAAAGTAATCCCCATCGACTGCAACACACTTATGCCAGGGCTTGAGCCAATCCTCGAAACATGTTTTATATTCGGTTTTCGGTATGTCCATCAGTGCTTCTGCGATCAGGTGAATTCGGTGGATGTTGGATGGTACGAGTATTTGTTGTATTTTTCGTCAAAAAATTACGAATAATGATGGCACTGTGCGACGGTTCGTTATCATTGTGCAATATCCACGAGATTTCTGCCCACAATTCTGGTCTCTTTCGGTGAATTGCTTCACGCAAACGTCTCATAACGCCCAAATACTCATAATACTCTTTGTTTGCTGTCTGGCCTTCTGGCAAAAATTTATCATGCACTATACCGTTGTAATCCATGAAAACCGTGAGGATTGCCTTCTTTTTTGACTGAAAACGACGTGGTTTTTGTGGTCTCGGCTCATTTGGTGAACGCCATTCACTTGCCTGGTGTCTGGATTGCGTGTCGTACTCTTGAACCCACGTCTCGTCTCCAGTAATGATCCTTTTGATGAATGTGGGATCGGATTCGGCCTCGCAAATCATCTCTTTTGCGATGTCAACACGGTCTCTTTTTTGCATGAAATTGAGGTATTTGGCACCAAATTAGACGGCTCCATAGGCAATGTTCAAGTCCTCCGCTATCTCTTTGATGGTTAATTTGCGGTTATTGACCAACATTTCTTTTACTCGTACTTCATCAATGTTTTCGTCGGTTTTCGATGTCGATGGTCTGCCACTGCGCTCATCATCTTCGATTGACTCACGAGCACTTTTGAACCGCTCGAGCGGTTTTCCAACATTTCCAACTTTCGCGCACCATTAAATCCGTTTTTTACGCAAAATTTAGTTCGTTGTTGCAAATTTAAATCCATTTCTAAAATTGTAAAAAATCGCCAACACACACAGAGATAGATGTACTCTTGGCTACGTAACTTTTGCCAAATGTCAAGCTATGATGCTAAGATTTAGGGGGAATGTCAACAACGGATTTACAAACTTAACAAAAAAAACGGAACTCAAATCGGAACAATGGGAGCGCAACACGGCGCTGTGGTGCGGAACTTTTTAATCAAGGTGGTATTAGAAATGCCGCACTCAGTTGTGATGAGTTTCACACGCATAAAATCCCTGGTTTGATGAAGAGTACAGCACTTATAGCACCACACCTCGGCTTAGGCTCGTCCACTTTATGATTATAGGAGGACGTAAGGACCTCTGCTTCAGTAATAAAGTTTTACCAAAAACTAAAAATAACAAGTCTGGAACTTGCAGTAGAGTAGTAGAGTTACACACGGTGCTGAGGATATATAAAAATCACTACAACGGATTTGGGTCATGAAAACCTAGATTTCCGCTCACCTGACTAAAATGAATTAAGGATAGCAATATCAGCAATTTAAGTATAAAAAGGATCCTGGAACGGACGACCATATGATTGGACCAACTCATTTTTTAGACTTGGCCGGAGAAAAGAATGCCTGATAAATGGAATCTCATCTTACTTGGCCGATCCATAAAAAATAAGACAATTTTAATTGCACCAAATGTAGAGGCAAAAGTATTCTTAACATTGCGTACAAGATCTCTGCTCGCTTGATCAAATGTTCACGCTACGGCAAATCTTGAAGGAAGCACCAAATAGGCACGTATCACATTTTTGTTGACCTTACTGTCGCTTACAGCAGTATCTTTACGAGCAGTCCGGAGCTGTGTCTAGTTATGGGCTCCTTGCCAAAGTAGTCAGATTATAGGTGGCCGTAAACTTCGAAGGCAATCTTACTAAGCCCAAGACCTTTTGCTGATCACTTTGGCACGGAGCGGCCTGCCACTGGTGCATTTATGGGTATTGAAACAGGAGCTGCAAAAATGGGTTTAGTCGTGAATGAATTAAAACTAAGTACATACTCGTACTCGTACTCTTCAACAAGAAGGGACACACAACGTCGATGAATTTGACAGAACGTCACAATAGACATGTATAGCTTTGACGTAGTGAGGGGCTTTGTATACCCCGAAGAGTTACTCTTGTCAGTCGCTGTTTCTTCCGCCTGCGGCGGGAAATGGATGATACACCCCTATTAAGAAACTCTAAAGAGGCTCTATTTAAGATCCATATCTGTGTGTGTATCAACTGATGCCAGAAGAAGGACTTTTCAAAATGATATTAGGAAACTAACTTCCATCCAAGACAACTACATAATAGGCGGGTATCTAAATTGCAGACATAGAGACTGGGGATGTTCTCGCTTGGGGTAATGTACTTTCTAGTCTTTCTTTAGTTCTACACTATTCTATTTTGTTCCCTCCTAGTCCTACGTTTATTCCTACGTCTACTCCTTCGGTGTTAGATTTTTTTGTATCAAATTGTCCAAACACTATTTCAAACCCAATTAGTAAAAGTGAACTAAACTCTGACCATAATCCTGTGCACTGTCGACTTTTAAATTCAGGGTTGACAAAAATGCAGTTTATCCTGGACATCAAGAGTACTGATTGGCACCATTTTCAAAGGATCATCAAAAGAGACCTAAGTGATGTCCCCACCCGTCGTCAGCACAGATGATGTTGATCGCTCTGTTGAACGTTTTACAAATTCGGTTCTTAGTGCTGCTAATGAATCTGTCAAAAAAATTCCCAAAAAGTATTATACGTCCCCCTTTTCTCCATTTATTCTTGCATTAATAAAATTAAGGAACATTCAGAGAAGAAATTGGCAAAAATTTCGACATCCGAATTTTCGCGAATATGTTCGAACTCTTAATAAACTAATTTCAAAACCCATTGCTAATCAACGCAATAATGAATGGAACCACAAGCTAAGTTTCTTGGACAAATGTGGGAAGCCCTTCTGGAATATAATGCGGGTTTTAAAAAATAAACACAGAATTATTCCAGGACTTAGAAGCCCCTCTTCTTTTAATTTCACCGATGAGGAAAAAGCAAATATTCTAGCTGATGTCTTCAAGAAAAATCATACTATTGCTTCCAATATCGGTGATCCTCTTTTAACTACTGTAGTTGACTCAAGGATTGAAGAATTTAACACCTTAAGCTGTCTAACTCCTACAAATACGTATGTTTCCGAAAACAAGGTTGCTCTCCTGATAAAGCATCTCAAGACAAGAAAAGCTCAAGGCCTTGATCAAATTAAAAACACATTTCTAAAACACCTTCCTAGGATAGGAATAAAATATATAACTTTCATTTTTAACTCTTGTCTAAAGATGCAATATTTTCCAGATACTTGGAAAATAGCCAGGGTTATACCAATCCTCAAATCTGGTAAGCCTCCGGACAACGCAGAGAGTTAGAGGCCAATAAGTTTGCTTAGCTCACTAAGCAAGATGCTCGAAAAAATTATAAAAGACGAGCTAATGACTTTAATTTTTGAAAATAATATTTAGCCTGATGAGCAATTTGGTTTTAGACAAAACCATAACACGATTCAACAAGTTGCAAGAATAACCAAAATTGTAAAAACAAATCGTGAACAAGGGAGATCAACAGGGATGATACTTTTAGATATCGAAAAAGCTTTCGACACAGTATGGCATAATGGCTTATTATACAAACTATCAAGCTATAGTCCTCGCTACTTTTACTTGTGCAAAATTATTCAAAGCTTCCTGAAAAACCGTGTTGTCCAAGTTCACGTCAACAACTGTGTCTAATGTTCCTTTGATGTCGAATGTGGTGTGCCTCAGGGCTCAGTACTTGGACCTATATTGTATATATTTTTCACGGCCGACTTTCCAGTGTTGCGAGACTGCATTATTCGCTGATGACACTGCAATTCTTTCATTCTAAATTCATAGAGAGAAATTTAGATGGAGCGATGGAAGCAGTTCATGCTTATTTCAACAAATGGAAAATCAAACTTAACCTTGATAAGGTAAAGGCTATCTTTTTCACACGAAAAAGGAAAGCTTGCTTTTTTTTTTATAATTTACGCGCGCCAAAGGGGTTATGAATACCCTTACACTGTTGCTAGGGCGCGGGCGGAAAGGTAGAAGGAGGAGAAAGGAAAGTTTGTGATGTAGTGGTTTGAAACTCAGGTGTGTTTGGTTTCGATATTGACTCTCCAGGGTGGGAGTCCGAATAGGACGGAGAGATTTTCTTCACTCGGAATGGTGAGGTTGTGAATTTTAACGGTTGTTTTTGTGTTTGAAAACCCTACAACAGCCAAATCTACATGTCAGTGTTATGCCTTCACACGCAGATTTTTCTGACTGAGTTCCAATTACACAAATGAAAACTTGTTGTGGCTAGGATTCGGACCTTGACCTTCCGAGTGAGAAGCGATAGCTAGTACCACTACACCACGGCCACCCCTGCTATCTTCCAAGTGGCAGTCTCACTGTGACCGGAAAAACTATAGCCTGGGAAAGCCCAGTTAAGTATCTTGGCATTAAACTTAACCAAAAGTTGACCTTTAGCGACCATATTACCACAACATTAAAGAAAATAAATATTGCAATAAAAATGCTTTATCCTTTAATCAATCGAAAATCCTGTCTTTCACAAGACAATAAATTGATAATATATAAAGTAATCTTTCAGACAATAATATACTATGGCTGTCAAGTATGGGGTCAAGCTGCTCAGTGCCACATTAGAAGATTGTAGGTAGCACAAAACAAGGTACTGAGAATGATGCTTAACTTGTCGTGGCATTACCCAACCCTTGAACTTCATCAAAGAGAACGTTCGCTCTTCATTAGTGAACAAATCATTAAGCTTACTTTCAACTTTAAAGAAAAATGTCCCAGTGTTGAAAATCCTCTTATTAAAAATTTATTTATGGATTAATGAACGTTGCCTATAGTAAATTTTTCATGTTTTCTGTTTATTCATATACTTTATGTATTCTTGTTAATTCTTCTGTTCACTTATTTGTCAACTTATTCATTCATTCATTTAATTTTCCCGTTTGTTAATTTATTTATTTATTTATTATTTATTTATTTATTTATTTATTTATTTATTTATTTATTTATTTACTTATTTATATTTATTTATTTGTTTATTCAATATTTATTATTTATCTAAGTGATATTTTGTTCATTTATTAAAATTTCGATATAAATTGCGTCTATTTATATACCCATTTTTCAGAGTTTTCTCTAATTAAACATTTAAAAGAGGTATTGTTTGCCATTGGATTACTATCCTTTTGTATTTTTATATTCTTGACTTACCATTTTTCTCTTTGTTCGTTTACTATTTATTTATTTATTTTATTTTTGTTCTTTAAATAAAAAGTTTTTCTTTCGCTTTTCCTTTTGTAAATTATTATTAAATCCATATTTATTATATGTCAGCTTTTGTAAAATAATGTTAAAGATAAAAGATATTTCAATATCATATATCTTCAAATTGTAAGCTTATTAAAAAAATTGTTAAGATAATTCGTGCGAAATAAAGATCTATCTATCTATCTATATCTGTAAATGCATTTACAAAGCTGGTGACTGGTAACGGGGGTCTAAAAAAGAAAAAGTGATTCGTTCTTGCTTGACTCATGTACTTCTGTACTTACTTAGACAACGCTACAGTCCGGCGTAGACATGGACTTCAACCAATAAGCCGCACCAGTTAGTGTAATCTCAGACTCTAAGTTACGTACCCTACTTGTGAGCGCCACCTTAGACGAGGTCCTGGTATTCGGCGATGTCCCTCTGGGTTGGAATCGAAGGCTCTTCTGATCGTTGTTGTTTATTTACTTTTCATATTCCAGCTTTTTGGGCGACAATGTGCACTTTTCTGCTCAAGTTTTGCAGTTGAATCTCATCCTCCAAACCCCGTCAACGCAAACTGGACCAAAAATCATTCGAAGAATTTTGCGTTTGAAACGGCTGAAGATATCTTCATCCGCCTTCGCTAACGTCCATGTTCCTAAACCATAAAACAGAATTGGCATAATAAGTTTCTTCTACGAGTCCCCATAGTGTTACTTGACAGGCGATATTGCTCATTTACCTTCTAGGACCGAAGAAACAGCGATTGGCAGGACTAACACTTCGTTTGATTTCTGATGATATGGCACCATCAGATTTAATAGCGGAGTCGAGGTATACAAAGTTATTGGCAACTTTAAAGTTTTAGCCGTCTGTTCTGAAGATCTGTTCGATTTGGTGCACCATCCCACATTTATGGAGCAGCGAGCGCTTTCCATCGTCATTCTGCATAGTATGAGTTTGGCAGAAATGCAAGGGAATCAAGTCATAGCTTATATGAGGCCCTAAAATCGATAAATGAGCAATGCGTTCCGATTTCGACTTTTTGGATTTTGCCTAGGATTCGCCATAGGGTGAATATTTGATGGTTTTTGGACTTAATTTATGGGGGTCGAACAGGTAGTAGATAAACGACTTCAGTCGGTCACGCTAGACGGCAGATAATAAGTATTTTACATGCGATGTTAAGGAAACTAATGCCTCCACAAAAGATGTAGTTAGGAGGTTTTCCAAACGGTTCTAAAGTTCAATTCTTCAGGAAAACTTTCTGCCTACCAAATCTTGGAAATGAGTTGATGCATTCTCTCTGCCAGATCATCTCGAGTCGCCTTAAATATGTAGCTCAGCAATTAGGCCACTCGGCCCAGCAACCTTGTTACGTTTAAGCTTTAATATTGGTATTCTCTTGTCATTTTGGTCATGTGAACGGATGTCTTGACTCTTGCTGTCCAGGTTGAATGATTTTTTCTTGACAACGGAATTTGGGTTGTCCTCCCCATTTTTCGATATCCATGTTCATCACTGTTCGGGTTTTGTTGCCTTGACAGCTTCTTTTTACTTTTTGGTAAAACTTCTGAACATTATCCCTGGGGTAGCACTTTTCTATTTCCTAGATTGCGCGTTTCCCATGCCCTTTCTTTTCCTCCGGAGAAGCTGATGTTCCTTTTTCGTCTTTTATTTGTCTTTTTCTTCTATGCTTCTTCCCTACGTGTTTTTGCCTGCATTATTCATCAAACAATTGGTTTCGTGAAGGTGGTCTGGTGAAACACATCAGTTGCGGCGTTTCTTATGGCTCTTTGGCATCAATGCCACTGGTCGTCAGCACTTGATATTGGTCGAGAGGTATAGGGATACTCGACCGTCAAAGACTCTGGCGGTGTGGTGCGATTGCAGCCGTTCAACCTTAAATCTCTTCACAGTATTTCTTCTTATGATTCCTATAACTTCCTTGGCAGCAACGACGTAGTGGTCTAAGTTGATGTCCGCTCCTCGGAACCGTCAGATATCTGTAATACTGGAGGAGTCTCTTATTAATGCAGCGGAAATATGGTCAAGTGCCGTAAGGATAAGTCTTAAGCGCACTAAAAGCCGCTAGTGCGTTTCGAACCGGTTCGCATACCATCGTATCTAACACGCTAACTGAAAAAATGGTAACGCTCAAAATCAGGCGAGTCAAAAATGATTGCATAAATGACGAAAAAACAGAACACGAATGGAACCTGTATAGTATCCCTCTGAGTTTTTGAGGGGCCTGTTCCAGATGGTGTCTGTTTAAACGCAAAAACGAAACATTCCAAACTGTCCATATTGTGAAGAAAACGCGGAGCTTGTGATATCGGGAAGGATGGCCCTACGGAATCAATTGGGAGAAGAGTCTACCTACGATAATACATATGATTGCATACATGCTTCAAAACGAGGAAATTTGAACTTAATTGTTAGTAAATTAGCGGTGAACATACTGAACGACCTTACGCGGTTAGAACGTTACCTTAAAGCGAAAAGGTGGAATAACAGCATAGTAGGAAGATAAGGTTATAAGTCGGCCTCGGTATAGAGGACACTAACCGGTATGGTCATGTGGAGCTGGCTTTGATTGGTAAAAATCTGGCACTATCAATGGGGGCTTTTTCGTGCCTCATGCCATTTCTACATATTCTAGCGCAAGGTTCCTGTATGGATGTTATTGATATTAACAATGATATACTTAATAACCGATCGACTTATCAGACTCGCTTGACGATATCATTATCTTCGGCGATTTTAATCTGCCTCAGCTGAAGTGGACTCCATCTGAAGACCTATCTTTTTTCATCGCTTCCAATCCCATTTCTATTTCCTTACAATTTTCACAAAGCTAATTTGAGTTTACCAATATATCTCTGGTTGCTGCTCTATCCACTTTTTACATAGAAATATTCAAATCCATCTCAATGTATGTGCCCTATTCCCGCCAGAAAACTTCTTCTACATCCCCTCCTTGGTATAATCGTAGACTTCGCTCTCTACGAAACAAAAGAAACAAGTTATGGGCGGTATTCCTTCGCACCCACTCTTTTTCCGACTATTCAAGGTATTTAGGTATATGGTATATCTCTATAACTCTCCCTATCAGCGCTACCTGAATAGTGCGCAAACCAATCTCATAAATGACCCCAAGTCCGTTTTTCAATTTGTCAATTGCAAAAGTAAGACTGATGGTTATCCTTCCTCCCTCGCTATCCAAACCAAATCTTCAAGTGATCCTCCTACCATCGCCAACTTTTTCGCTACATTTTTCAAACAATCATTTGCCAACAACTCCTTCGAACCAGATCCCTCTTACTTCAATGATCTACCAAGTTTCCATTGGTCCCTTTCTCACTCAAAATCTCGATTATGCAGTTATTGAAGAAAAGTTACTAAATCTTAAAGATGAATTTGTACCAGGCCCAGACATACTTCCCGCCGTGATTCTTAAAAAATGCTCTTCCAGCCTGTCTCTGCCCTTTCCTACCTTTTTCGTCTATCCCTTACACAGGGAGAATTTCCCAAGATTCGAAAGACCTCTTTTATAATTCCGATACACAAAAAGGGATCTAAGCATTAAGTTACCAATTATCGTCCCATTGCTAAACTCTCCATATACCCAAACTCTTTGAAAGCATTTTATACGAAGCGTTAAGCTTCAAATGCAAGCCTTTTATTTCGCCCCAACAACATGGTTTTTTAAAAGGTAGATCAACTACCACAAACCTAGTTGAATTCGTGTCTTTTCCCCTCTCAACCTTAGAAAATGACAAAGAAATCGATGTTATCGCAACTGATTTCTCTAAAGCATGTGATTAGATATCTCATCAACTGATCCTCTTCAAATTGTCTGCTCTCAGCTTTGAGCCTCTCTTATTACAATGGATTTCTTCTTACCTGGTAAACCGATATTATAGCGTTCGGTTTAGATCCGCCCTTTCTGTTCCATTCCTGGTCTCATCTGGAGTTCCACAAGGCAGTCATTTTGGCCCTCTTCTCTTCATTCTTACTATTAACGATGTTGAGAAAGTCATTAAACACTCCTCCCTCCCCCTTTATGCTGGCGACATAAAATTTTGTAAAACTATTTCCTCTCCCCATGACTCTACCCTTCTTCGGAAAGACCTTGATCGGATTTCAATCTGGTGCCTCAAAAACTGCCTAGAACTTAATACAGCCAAATGTCAATCTATAACCTTCTCACGTAAATGCAACCCGTCTCCTTCCCGACTTTATTTTCTCCATGGTCAACCAATTCCCTTAGTTCAGTATTTTCAAGACCTTAGCATATTATTTGACTGTGAGCTTAATTTCCGTTCGCATATCGATAAGATGATCCTCTAAGCCAACTCATCACTTGGCTTTATTAAACGGTGGTCCAAGGAATTTTCCAACCTGTATGCAACTAGATCTCTATATGTTACCTTTGTTCGTAGAAATACTGCTGACATGCTTTTCATTCATCGACTTCTCTCAGGTTCCATCCGCTGTGCATCCATTTTGAACTCCATTTCCTTCACCGGTCCACCGCACCTCTTATGGCTCCAACGAACCAATCTCCCGAATGCTCCGTAAGGTCAACTCAAACCTCTCCCTTTTTGATTTCAACCTGAGCACTCCTCGTCTCAAACAAGATCTCCTCCATCACTTCCTTGGTCCCTAGCTCTTAAGTCTTTCTGTTAGTCTTTAAGTTAGATTAAGCTTGTATTAAGGCAATAAATGGGGGCCTCAGCCCCCACAAAAATTAAAACCTGCTGGTATGGAAATTCAAAGATCTTATACTCAAGCCGATCTTTACACCAGCTCAGGTTTCTTAGGGTCGACTCATGCGAGGAAGTTATTGAAACGCACAATACTTTATGGTTTACTAGGAGCGAGAAGCATCCCGAATACACCAGGCATGATTGTCCGGTCAGGCCTCCCGACATCACATCAGCCCGACGACAGGAAACTCCAGGTTTTAACGAAGAAGAGTTGGGATTAGCCGTGCAGATAATGAAAAACAGAAGAGCACCCGGCCCAGATGGGATTCCAGCAGAAGTAATAAAAGTGACTGCCCAAGCATGTCCTAACCTGCTGCTCAACATGTACCACAGTTGCCTCGAAGAAGGAGTCTTCCCAAAGAGCTGGAAAAAACAACGCAAAAGGAGACCCAGACTCCCCATCAGCGTACAGGCCCTTATGGATGCTGGATACTGAGGGAAAACTGATGGAAAAGCTGCTCAAATCACGGCTCACAGATGCAGTAGAAAGAACGGGAGACTTGATAGGAAGGCAGTACGGGTTCAGGAAAGAACGCTCCACGGTCGGAGCGTCAAACCGCCCAATAAGGAAGTTGCCGCTCTAAGAAGATCGTTTTGCTGATAACCCTGGACGTAAGAAATGCATTCAACTCAGCCAGGTGGTGTGATATACTAAATGCGCTAGAAAATAGATTCAACATCCCAGCCTATCTATTACATATGACGAAGGACTATCTCAGGGATCGGGAGCTGATCTACGAGACCACAGAAGGCCTACGAAGGAAGGAAGTACCATCTGGAGCAGCATAGGGATCTATCCTGGGACCGGACCTCTGGAACATCTCCTATGATGATATACTGCGGATGGAAATGCCCGAAGACACTTTTTTCGTTGGGTACGCAGACGACATCGTGGCAACCGTCATGCGACGAACAACCTTCTGGATGGAGGAGAACGGTCTTAGTTTGGCAACAGAGAAAACTGAGATAGTCCTTCTGACGAAGAAGAAAATCCCGACACAAATAGACTTCCAAATTGGCTCTGAAGTCATTAAGGACGCGGTGAGGTATGTGGGATTGAGGTTTGACACAAAACTAACTTTCTGGCAACAGATAAAATACAAAGCGAAAACGGCCTCAAGAGTTACAACATCACTCAGTAGATTAATGCGAACATATGTGGTCCAACGCCAAGTAAGCGCAGGCTATTAATGTCGACAACGCATACCGTTCTCCTATATGGAAGTGAGATCTGGGCAGACGCGATTCGACAAGAAAAGTGCCGGAAGCAGATGGCGGCAGTGCAAAGACGTGGAGCTCTACGCGTGGCTAGCTCTTACCAAACGGTTTCGGAAGCGGCAATCGACCAAGCAGAACAGCAAACGATACGGAAGTGGCAAGAGCGCTGGATCTCGGAAAGCAGAGGAAGGTGGACAGCGAGACTATAAGAAATGTGGCTGAGTGGAAAGACCAGAAACACGGGGAGGTCAACTACTTCGTCACCCAGTTCCTCACCGGGCACGGAAATTTCAAAACCTTTTTAAATAGGATCGGCTACAAGACCTACATTCCTCACAGAGAAAATAAAATAATTGAGACAAGTCATTAGTGTCACTATGGTTGCTACGCTGTGCTGGCTGTAGCTTGAATAATACTATACTGAAAGATAAGGAGACAGCCATGGCAGCCGTTTGAGTACGGCATCAAGCCTTTTCTGATAATTAAGAGATTGAATTGATTAAGCTGAGTCCACATGATATTCTGTAAAAGGCTTGCATAGTAAGGAGACTTGCCATTGACTCTGCTATCTTTTTTTTAAACAGATATAAATGAGACAATTCCGTCACATCTTACTAGACCGCCACATCAGTTACAACTTTAAAGAAAAAGCAATTATTCTAAAAACCTTACCTAATCTTTTGTGTAAGGAAAATAGATTAGCTCCACGGATAGCACCTTTGAACATACAATTACACCTTAAACTTGTTTACAAACCCTGGTACAATACATTAATTTTTTAAATTGTTTTTATTTCTTGTTCGTATTCTACAGCCTTTGCGATCCTCTTAGTAGCACAGAAAAAAAACATCCGACTTCTAAACAACGAGATACTTTTTTTCAAATTGCGGGTAACTTCCAAATTTTTAACGGAGCCAAACCTACCTCGTGCTACAATTTTAGATGTGAAAAGAAGTAACGTGGAATTAATGCTTCGACTTACAATGTATAACATCCTTCCCCAAAATTGCATTTTTTTAATTTTACAGGCTGGACTGTTGTTGTCCTTAAGTGTACGAAAAATGAGGCACCGCATAGTTTTGTGTATTTTTACGGTTGATTGCAGAAAATGTTGGCAGACAGAGCCCAAGTCTGAAGATTCGTGCAGCAATTCCCAAACAAACAAAGTGATTTCTTCAAAAATCATGCAAAGCCAAGGAGAAACAACAGAGCCTCACTGGAATGTGTTTTCATGGGTAACGGTGAAATAAAAACGAAAAAATTAGAAGTCACTGCGGGTGAGCTTACACAAGGGCTGATTTGAAACACAAAGTAGGGAGGTTTGTGGGTGGGGATATAAAAAGGTCTTATGGGATCATTATGTACGAATGTCTGTTGGAAAAAAGGAAATTGTACTATATCCTTCGAGCCCACATTGTGGTTGTAAATTGATGAAGGCTCAAATAAGGAGAATGACTACATTAAGGATTGCTGGACCAAAAAATCCACATTCGATTGAACTAAATAGCACTCCCACCGCATACGCCATGCAGACTGGATTACAAGCATTGATTTAGGATAATCAATCTACTTTATGATATAGGGAAGACATTTGTAAGACGTTCCATACATTGGATAACATTATTTGTGTAGGCGAGTTTAATATCAGTTTCAAAATATGTTCAGTGTTCATTCAGCTTGGTTGGGCTTCAGATGCTATAGGCACACTCTTAATAACCGAGAACACATTTGGTTAGTAATAATCTCCAAACTGGCTAGAGAATATTGTATAAAATTTTAAATTATCGTTTTCATGTTATACCAGTTACATATGATACTTCGCACAATTGAAACAGGTTGTGCTGAAACAGATCGCCTAAGTCTACTGATGACCGATGTACTAATTTCAATCCTCGGTATCTCTAGGGCCTTAACTTGTGCTTTTCGTCTAAAGACCTCCGTGGAACCACTTTTCTATTCCTGATTAATAATTTCTCTTGTAAATGGATAGCATAAACTTTTTATATTGTATTGCTACGGCACTTAAACGAGGGACATCGGCTCCGTACATCGAAATATTCTAGTAAAATGTGAAATGTTTTCCCAAATGCGAATTCGTGCAAACGACCAGCAAACGCAAAGATTTTTCTGGAGAAATGGAAACATAACTCAACCTATAGGAGCTATTTGGACCACAAAAATGGAGAGTGTCCACTCGGTAATGATAAGGTAGAAGATAGTAGTCAACTCTTCTGCGTACTCTGCAGGAATTCGGGACATCCCGAGGTTGTCCTAGGTTCCAGGAGCTAAAAAAGAAAGTTCAGGCTAGAAAACAGTTAATAGTAGAAGGAAAACGTCTAAAAAGTCGCGCATTCTCTAATTTTGTAGCGCCCAATGTGGCCTTTGCCCAAATAGCAGCTGGATCGAGTGGTGCCACAATGACATTAACAAATACGCCGAAAGCTGTCGAAAAGGCACCGGAGACGGATCTGGATTTGAAAGCGGTCCTTCTATCCCTGCATGGAAAGATCGATCACTTCCAGAAACAACTTAATGAACAAGCAGCTCGAATAGACGTTATCTATTCGACACTGAATGAGGTTAACCTGAAGATCCTTGCAGTGAATGTAAATTCCCTTATCAGAATCGAGAGAAGGAGCAATCTTTCTAACTTGTTGGTAAGCGAATGCCCAGATGTTATTTTGGTAAGCGAAACGTAGCTTAGCCAGAATCACAAAATTGGCTACAGGGGTTAAAATATTTATAGAAGGGATCGGCCTAACTCCACAAGAGGGGGTGGGGTTGGTATACTTTTACGTAAAGGATTGCGCCATAAAATCATATAGAGCAGGGTCGTCCGTGGGTTTCAGGTGTTAGAAGCATGCATCGCATGCATTCGTCCTCGTAGTGAAAGACGGTTGTATGTGGTGTCGCTTTACGCACCTGTTGCACTTCTTCTCACTCAATTTGTAATAGAACTCGAAAAAGTTTTTCGCTGTCTGCAGCTACAGTCGGAAGAAAATTTGTACTTTTTGGGCGGAGATCTTAACGTTAGACATACTGCATGGGGAAATAATCTAGAAAATACCAGGGGCAACCACTTATTTAACTGGTGGGATTCACATAGGATAGAGTACAAACTCGAGTTGAACGCGACGGATATCCCATCTTTCCCATCTGCCGGTTCCTTTTCTGGACCTGGCATTAATAGACAATAGGATAGAGCTAACGAACATAGAACGACCCACTAGGAACTGTTTGCGAGCGTTGAACAATACGATCATGTGTTCTCATATGATTATCGTAGAGTTCGGTGGTTACGCTTCGCCAAAATTTTAAAGCGTAATTTCGAGCGGGATCTCGATCCTCCGAATAACAGAAATCTGATAAACGACGAGATTGACCGACATTTAACAGAAATGGACATTGTAATTAAATAAACTATGGAGCAAACTATCCCTTGGATACAACACTCCGAAGACAATCAGACTAGCAGGGAAATCCATAATTGGCGATCTGAGAACCACGGTTTTATCCTGTTCAATGAAGAAAACGCGGCAAACGTCAACGTCGCCGATGGAAACGCTGCCAGTCACTTGTTCGTGCGAAAAGATGAGCTCCTGTGCATCTTTGATTCATTGAAGAACAAAAAGTCGGCGGGAGTAGAAGGTATCCCTAACGTCATATTGAGACACATACCCCTAGAGGCAGTGGATATTTTCACTACGCTATTTAACAACGCGCTGAATAATTCACATTATCCAGTGCACTGGAGAATAGCAGTGCTATTTTATCCCAAAGAGGGATAAAATTAGGACCAACCCTGTCAATTAGTCTACATCCGAACATTAGCAAAGTATTCGAAAAGGTAGTCAACAGAGCTCTGTTGAAATGGGTGGGGTATATCCCATATAATCCCGGACAATCAGTTTGGTTTTAGGGCGAGGCACGACACCATTCATGCGGCGTCAAAACTGATCTCCGACATACAGTGGAACAAATGCGAGAACCAATATACGGGTGCTTGTCTGGTTGACTTGGAGAAAGCCTTTGACACCGTATGGTTAGAGGGGCTTTTCTACAAGCTAACCAGAATGGGCATGAGGAAACCTTTGCTATATATGATTTACAACGTGCTTATGGGAAAGAAGTTCGTTGTGAAATCTTGCAACGTGATTTCGAGTACAGTTTTCCAACATTGAAAATGGCTTACAGCAGGGGTCGGTTATTTCTCCGATACTGTTCAATATTTACACAAATGATCTATGTAGTAGGTACCCTCAATCACGGTATAGCGTATGCAGATGATTTAGTGGCGTACAGATCAGGACCAAAAATCGAAACCATTAAAACCCTTTTGCAACGTGACTTCAATCATATTAAGGAGTATTGCGATTATTTGAAATTTAAAATTAATTTCCAAAAGTCAGAAACAATTTTATTTAGAACTCCATTGAGAAGGGCCTCTTGGGATACCAGAAATAACTGCCGAAATTTGGCCATCATTGGACAGCATGGACTACCACTAGCGGTGAGAAGCGCAGTTAGGTATCTTGGTATCTGGCTTGATAAGTATTTATATTTTGATAAACATATAGATGCTTGTCTGGCTGGGGCCAAGAAGGCTTTAGCTTTGACAAGAAAACTGTTTCAAAACAGTCAACTTAATTCCAGGGTGAAAGTCATATGCTACGTGGCTCTAGTCAGGCGGTGTGTGTCCGGTGTGATTTAATGTAGCGCCGTCTTACATGGAAATGATTCGTGTGTTTGAGAGACAGTGTTTTAGAACCTGTCTTCGATTGTACAGAACACCAGATTCTGAGTACATTAAATATTATTCCAACAAAGTCCTTTACAAGGGAGCTGGACTAAATAGGATTGACAATTTTCTAATTAAGGTGATTCGAAGGCACATCGCAAGAGAAATGACGAGCGATAATAGCCTGATCTTTGGGTCATATTACCCCAATATAATGTACCACGAGAGTACACTTCAATCTGGCTATATCCCGCCTGAAGCATTTCTCCATATTGACGCTAAAGAGTTAGTGCAACGTTGGGATGGTATTCCGGTATTATACCACCGCCACCGCGGTGCCAGGGAAAAGCGAAAAGTGCTCAGGAGCTCTTCCGTTTTAACCCTGCAATTGCGGACAGGGATAGGATCGATGCCGAAGAGCAGTACACCGAATACTGGTGGCTTAAAGAAGGGGAGAGAGGCGATACGCTCTCCTAGGTCGGTGTGTTACTTGTGTAGCTTCTCCTAGGTATAAGTAGATTAGGGTTAGCTAGAGGGTTTTCGTGTAGAGGCTTGTTATCACGTAGCGGTACCTCCGAGAGTTGACCGACACTAGACGGTCTCGATCAATTTTCGGAGGAGCATGTGCACCATGATGCCGACTGCCAGGCGTCCGAAAACGCAATCGAGATGGTGACCACTCGGAGCAAAAAAAAAAAGCGTGTTCGCCATCTGGATTATGGTTAAGTTAAATTAAGAAGCATAGGTAGGTTAAGTAGATAGGTAGCTTAAGTTTTAAATAAAATTTAAAAAAGATAAAACATCTAAGTTTTTTTGGTACTAATTTTCTTAGAAAATCGTATTGTAGTAATATCGTTAAGTTTAGAGCGCTCGGAAAGAGCCAGTAAGCTAAATTCAGAAACGGTCGCTGTCAAATTAGATTTAATCATTTTTGTCTAGTATGTAAGTTAACATATAGAAAGAAATAATAAATGAATTTAAAAGTAGTAAAAAAAAAGCTATTTGGCTGCTTCATCATCAACAAACATTATGTTGATGACTATGTCGCAAGCTTTCAAAGCGAAAACTGAGCTCTTCAGGTCTGCAAAGACGTGGTAAAGATCAATAATGAAGTCGGTTTCGATTTAAAAAATTCTTCATTGAACTCTCCTAATATATTGTATCTATAACTTAATTTGTGCGGTTTGCTAAGAGATGGCGTAACTTCTATTATTCCATTGTTATTATTCCATTGGAACATGCGTTGGAAAGCTACTGTCATTGTACGTCTTTTCAGTATATGTCATTCTTTTGAAGCGTAAACAACAATAATTTTTTTTCACTCAAATATGTCGAACTTTGTGCCTGAAAAAATGTTTTTGCGGGGAGTTCTTCTTCACTACTTTAATATGAAAAAAACTGCTTCCATCGTATTTTGGTGGAAGTTTATGGTGAATATGCGCTAGCTGAGCGAACGTGCCAAAAGTGGTTTGCACGATTTAAAAGTGGTGATTTTGGCTTGGAAGACGATGAACGTCCTGGGCAGCCAAAAAAGTTTGAAGATGAAGAACTGGAAGCATTACTCTATGAAGATTGTTGCCAACACAAGAAGAGCTCGCAGAATCTTTCCGTGTCACTCAAGCAGCCATTTCGAAACGTTTAAAAGCAGCTGGATATATTCAAAAGCAAGGAAATTGGGTTCCACATGAACTCAAGCCGAGAGACGTCGAAAGGCGGTTTTGCATGCCCGAAATGCTGCTGGAATGCCACAAGAGGAAGTCATTTTTGCATCGGATTGTTACTGAATGGATCCATTACGATCCATTACGACAACCCCAAGTGCAAAAAATCATATGTAAAACCCGGCCAACCTGCCAAATCAACGGCAAAGCCGAATATCCATGGCGCGAAGGTAATGCTCTGTATTTGGTGGGATCAGATGGGTGTGCTGTATTATGAGCTGCTAAAACCGGGTGAAACCATCAATGGACAACGCTACCGAATACAATTAATCCGTTTTAAGAGACTGGAAAATGCCCGGAATATGCGACCAGACACGAGGCAATAATTTTCCATCATGACAACGCTCGGCCCCACGTTGCTATTCCGGTTAAGAACTATTTGGAAAACAGTGGATGGGAAGTCTTACCCCACCCGCCTTATAGCCCAGACCTTGCCCCTTCTGACTACCATTTGTTCCGGTCGATGCAGAACGCCCTCACTGAAATACGGTTCACATCAGAGCAGAATATCAAAAATTGGCTTGATTCATTCTTGGCTGTCAAGCCGGCGCAGTTCTTTTGGGATGGGATCCACAAATTTCCAGAAAGATGGGAAAAAGTCATAGCTTCAGATGGGCAATACTTTGAATAATACTATTTTACATGTTTTTCTTAAATAAACGTTCAAATTTTGAAAAAAAACCGCACGAAATAAATTATATACCCAATATGTATAGTCAACTATGAACGAAGAAACCACAAAGTGTGTCAACGCGGTGAACATGGAAAGTCAAGTGACATAAGGATAGACACTTGGGATGTTTTGGAACAGTGCTACCGATAGTCTCGAATTTAGAACAAAATTCCATTGTATTCTAAAATAAATTAGGGATTGTGTTAGCAATTTTCGTTACACGGTTCGTGACACTTGGGTAAGTGATATACGCTAAGATAGTCCGCTAACCACCGACATCAACAAGAAATGACAAGCATGGTGGAAAGAATTCCGAGATATCAAGGCGCTATTATTCATTACACAAGCAAGCACAATACAGTTACACACTTTTATGATCGCAAGTCAAATCGTCTTTGCTGCCGCTGGTTATGCAGCCACTCATGCAAATGGTTCTCCAAGGCTTATAATAGACAGCTCATGGCTTTCACGTCCAGATTTCCTTTAGCAGCCGGTGGAATACTGACCAACATTAATAGTCAATCCGCTACCTGAGGATGTAGCAGTCGAAGAAATCAAATCATGTTTGTCGGTGCAGTTCCAGGAAGGTAATTACCTAATAACTTTTAATCGATTTGAGTCGTATTTGAAGGTGAGCAGAACCATTGCCTTCTGCGTGCCGCCAAAATCAAGAAAGGATTTCCTTAAAGTATAAAGCCAACAGTTTAGTAACTTTATCTGAGATCAATCACATATGCCGGATGGTGCAATGGCACCAGTACTATAGTGAGATCACGGCTCTAAAGTCTTCGAAGCCGATTTCCAAAAGCAGCCAAGACAGGCGCTCAATTTTGTTGTCACAAAAGCATATCATTTCTAAGTTCATCATGCAACAGTACCGTAAGAAATTCTATCACCAAAATTCAGCCGTTATTCTAAACGAAGAGCGCCAGAAATGTTGGTTCCACATGCCAGGACTATTTGAGATTCCGTACAACGTGGTTTCATTAAGTGCAAAATTGGAAAAGATAAACCAATCTCGCCACTTATGGGTCGACTGGCCGACCGGTTAACTGTTGGTAAGATCATTCACTTTTACAGGAGTCGATTTATTTGGCCCTCTCAATGTTAAGTTTGGCCGACGACGAGAAAAGAAATGGGGCGTCATCTTTACCTGTCTAACAGTAAGAGCAGCTTACCTGGAACTGTCCGAAAATCTGCGGTCCGATACCTTCATAATCTGACTCCGCAACTTCATCAACTGGAGAAGTACACTACTATAAATAAGAAGCTATTGAATAATAGCACAAACTTTATCGGTACTCAACGCTGGATTAAGGAATAACAGCATTTGTTCGATGTTGTCCGCATATGTGATAAAGCCGCAAACCAAAATATCGAATGAGTATTCAACTGTCCTTCTAACTCTAGCTCAGGAGTTATACAGATAAAAGCACCTAAAGTCGAAAAACTAAGAAGTGTTTGGATTGAGGTGGAGAACGTTAATAACTCACGCCCGCTTACAGATATACCAGTATTCTTTTTTTTTTTTGTTATAATCAGCGCGCGCTCAAGAGGTTTTTGTACCCTGAAAATGTTCGTACCCTTAAAGTTCGGCTAAGGAAATATAAGGAGGAAGAAAAGACAGGTACCGATGTACATTGTTTTTAAATGTTTGCAAGCTATAACGATATTTTAGAGTACGTTCGAAAATGGGCTTGAGGGTATACTGATGAGTATTCATAGCGAGACGGGTGTTACGGTTGAAAGTTTGAATGGGCGGAATGCTACCGCCGATTTCAATGGAGCACTGGTGGTGGAAATAGCTATAAAACAAAGTGCGACAGGAGACATTACGTCGGTGTTCGTGGGTGACAATTGATTGACTGATATTAGTACTACCAATGAGTTTTATCGCACGGTTTTGAATCCTATCTAGCAGGTGCAGAGATGTTTTAGGAGCACCTGACCAGATGTGGGCATTGTACTCCAATTTTGGGCGGACAAATGCCTTATATATTGAGGCCAGATCAGAGGGGGTAAAATATTACTTACATCGCTTGAGGAAACCTAAACTTTTCGCAGCATTTTTGGCGACATCGAATATGTAGTCATTCCAACGTAAGTTGTCACTGACACACATACCGAGAATGGAAAGTTTATCGGTTTCGACGATGCAAGTGCTGGGCTGGGTATTTGAATTTCGCTTTAAGGACAGCAGAGAGCATTGAGTTTTTGAAGCATTAAATTCCACGCAGGGCGTGAGTCCGGGAACGAATATGAGAAGCAGAGAGTGCTGTCATCAGCAAAGGAATATATTGGATTAGAAGTAGCAGACAAGAGTTCATCAATGAAAATTAAAAAGAGTGTAGGAGACAGAACGGAGCCCTGGGGCACACCAGCATTTATTTTGTGAATATCAGACTTGAAATCGTCCAAGACAACTTGAATTGAACGTTCCGAAAGGTAATTTCTAATTCATTGAAGAAGAGACTCATCGATCCCAAAAGCACGCATTTTCGACAAAAGAGCCTGATGCCAAACTTTGTCAAATGCCTTAAAAATATCAAGTGCAACTATCTTACGCCAAACTATTTCCTTTTAAAATGGTATACCTCAAAAAACAATGTAGGATAGTACAGCAAAATAAAGATCGTCTAGGGAAGCGTTGGATCGCGGAATACTTACCTCAACTCCTGAAACGAACCAAATAGTATGCTAAGGTACGCCTGTTGCAAGTCAATGACTTGGTTATTATTTGTGACTCCAAAAAATTCAGAAGTCAGTGGCGTAAAGGCCGCGTCATAAAGGTTTCCTTGCTGAAGATTAATTTCGCCGGGGTTAAAACCTCCAACGTGTCTATTCGTCTTCCAGCCTCAAGACTTGCAGTCCTAACCATTGATAGTGAATCCAGAGGGGATTCACGGAGGGAGGAGTGGTAGAGAGTGATGGACCACCAACATGTTTACATTGGCAGTCGGCTGCCTTTCAGAAGAGAAGACAGTTGGATTTGGCCAGAAATACAATCAGGAAACTTGAAAAACTTTAGATAATTTGTTAGTCACCAATATTTACGGATGAATTGAATATTGTTTGTGAAGTGAAATACTTATAATTAAATAAAGGTAGAAACAACGGACTTATTATATACCAGGCGCCGCCCCCAACATTACATGTTTTCCTGGAACTAGTATTTTTGTCAACTATTTAATAGCTGCTTATTAAAATTCGGTAGACGGTACAGAACAAGGCTACCAACCCGGCCAAGAGGCGAGAATAGCAATATCCAAATTTAAAAGAAACAAATCTCCTGGAATAAACGACATTATTAAGGCAGCAGTGAACAAAAAAGACATAAGATTACTTGTGCCAAGCTCACATCAACTTATCTGTACAATATGGTTACAAGAAAGTATACTCGTCCAACGGAACCTAAGTCGCGTTTTTTCGGTCTCAATGCAGAAGATCATCCAAGCTCAGCCAACTACAAATTCTGGAAGTCTTACCGCTTGAAATTAGAGATATAATCTACAAAAGTCTGAGCAGCTGCTTCTAAATGCCGACAGCAAAATGGGGACAGGCTGAGTCAACATGGCTTATGAGCAATCTTATTCGAGCGTCAGCTCAATTCGGGGAATAAAAATGCTTTGGTTGAGTTCCTTCAATTCCTGTACATATTAATTTCATAGCTAATTAGGAAATTAAAGCAAAATGTCTAGGCTTCCTTAAGAGATATAAGATACTCACATCTAGCCAGGTGCCCCACGGCGTCTCTGCACTTGCTAGATGATTCGAAACTCATAGGTGACGTCAATGAAAGTCAATTAACAGCCTCGAACACCGATGTTATGTCTCTTATCCCACCTTGTTTTATTGCCAGTAGTAATCCGCCCCTTCAAACTTTCAGCCATAGCACACTCGTGTTGCAATGAATGGCCATCATCTTAAGTACATCTTCAGTCGCGCTCCGTGATTCTTCCCCTATAACTCACTTATGTAATGCCCTGCCAAAGTCTGTATTTCATACTCATTACTCGTATAACCTGATATAATCACCCGAAAAACTGAGGAGGGTAACAACGAACCTGTTGTCCCGTAAGCCTTCTGGCCATTGCGGGGGCGAGTGAAGTCCTCAAGATCGCGCCTTTGGAGAATCCATACTCGTGTATGCTCCTAAACGGTGTTTAGGTACCGGACTATTTCTTTTGCTTAAGGGTAAGCGTGTCACATCGCCGGACTCGGTCGTCACTCAGATCGCTGCGTATGCTAATAACGCGAGGAAAATCGTGGAGAAGATACTACAAGAGAGGTTAAGAGAATACTATAGAATCTCTCTGACAATCAGTATGGGTTCCGCGAGGGCTGTTCGATATGTATGGCGGTTACCAAGGTTCTAGGGATCGTGTGAAGCATGCTTGCCAGGCCAACCACAAGACGAGGAGTGCAGGTAGCTTGGTCGCACTCCACGTCAAGAACGTATTAACTTAGAAAGATACTAGATAGCTATCTCAAGGATCGAGTATACCGATCCGGTACAATACGACGGAGGGACGAAGAGAGAAGCCATCGATGTCGGAAGTTGCCAAGGATAAAGGGCTCCTGCGCCTAGAAATGCCTCCTCTAGCCAGGCTAGATGGATTTACTGATAATGTCGCACTGGTTGTGACGGCGAGATAGTGACTGGGCGGTCGCTAGAGTGGCGGACTGGCTGTGAGGTAACTAGTTTGAGCTGGTAGCCCAAGAAACGGAGATAGGTGTCCCCCCCAGGCAATGATGGTTCGGGGGGACTTTCATATGAACGTGGCACGTGTAGTATCCTACGCTAGCCCGGTACTTTGCTATATCGGAATGTAGGTCGACTTTGGGGAGTACATAGGGAAGGCGGCAGATATAATCCCCTAGGTAGCAGCTGCACTGTTTAGTCTGATGTCCATTGTTGGCGGCGCGAGAGGCTAAAAGAAGGATACAAGCGTCGATAGCCAATTCCATATTGCTGTATGGGACCTAGGTGTGGGCGGATACGCTGTCGAGACGGGGTCTCCGAAAGCGACTTACTTCGGTACAACGCTTAGCTCACGGTCTCCGCGCCAGCCGTTATGTCGATCGCGAGAACTGTGCCCGTCGTGTTACTGGCTCCGAAGTTTAGAGATATATTTTTGTTCCAGGAATCCGAACAAAATAGCGACAGGAGAAATAGAACTTTGGCATTTTGGCCGGTGTTGAGCCAGTGGTTGGAGGGAGGTCATAGTGAAGTGAGTTACTACCTTACCAAGCTTCCATCTGGATATGGGCAGTTCAACGCATATCTGTACCACGTGGCAGTGAAAGCGTCATTCAGATGTGACTACTATGTAAGATAATGTCGAGCACACGTTCTTCGTTTGCGCAAGTTGGCATCAGCAACGGCAGGTGTTAGAGGACCGGCTGGGCCTGATAATCTCCCCGAAAATATCGTTTCTGCGATGTTGAGTTGAAAGGATGCATAGAGTACCATGGAGTCGGTAATAATGGCAAAGAAAAGGGAGGAGCAGAAAAGAAAAGGGAGGGATGGGCCTGTGTCTCTCTACGCATAGATACATCGGTGTAGGAACGGAGCCAAGCTGCGCTGGCTGTGCTTATCTCTGATTCCTCCGGATTGCCAGCAGGGTGAAACACCAGAACAAACAGTTGCTATGGGAGGTCTGAATAGAAGCCCACCGATAAGAGACCACGGTGGGTGTTTTTTACACTGAGAGACGAACTTCCTCGTTCCACACGGTTGCTTCAGCCTGAAGTAATACTAACGCGGTTCCAAGGTAGTTTAAAGCCACGTAGCAAAAGCGGGGTTTTAGCGAATATCAGATTAGTTCGAACCCAACTATTACACGAGTCTCAATAAACCAACGTACAGTGTCACAAAACCTCGTGCAAACATTTAGAAAAACCCAGTTTGGCTGAAAATTGACTAAACAGTACCAAAGTTTTGAGTCTCGCAGATTCTCATGCAAAATGTAAGTATCTGGAGCAGCAGGTCGGTTGGCCTCAATGCATAAATTTGTTCAAAATATTTCGTTTTGTGAATCAGACAAAGTTTCATTCTTTCCAGTAACATATTTAGTCGTACAATGATGAGGGTTCTGCTCTTATTTACCAAGTAGTTTGTGAAGCAGTTTATGTACAATATTTGTCGTTTGCAGTCGGGGGTCGTTTCCCACCAACTAACAATCGAAAAAGGGTGTAATCGCCCCGTCCATTACACATTAAGGCCACAAAACTGTGTTAATTGTTATCAACTTAGGAACAACATACATAACCACAAAGCTGATCCATTAGTGAAAAGCCAACACATGAAACATTTCATGGTCAGCAGGAAATGAGAGATGTCATGTCCGGCTTTGAGTATATCTACATACGTCATTCTTAGAGTGGCAAGTTCTTTTTCACTTCCTTTGTGCTTACTTTTGCTTTATTTATTTAGGCACAGTCAACTTCCAGAGATACGAGTAGTGGTACTTATCTTCCTTACCCATATGGGGCGAAAGGACGAAAAAAAAGTGAAAAATCATGTAAACAGTCGGGAAACGACATACATGCCATACACATATAGCTTGACTTCAGGTCAAATGTTAAATTTTACCCAGGAATCAAGGAAGCAAGAAGCCCAGGAGGATTATTGCTCTTAAATTAGCGTTTATGGGCAGAATCGCATCATGTAGTTGACACCCTATGGGATGGAATATGTAAATTATTTGCTAATCATGTTTTGTGTCTTGATTGCTGACACAGACACAGATTCAAAGGAACAAATTAAATGTTTGTAGATAGTTAATTGATGATTGTGATGAGCAAAAGATTGATGTTCTCAGATTGATGACTAGGGACAGATTAATTTTAGTTCCATACATACTCGCACATCTAAATGGGGTTGCCCAAAAGGCCTAACAAGTGTAAGCAGATACTTTTTGGGGCTAGCAGAATACTTTTGTAGGTATCAGAAGGATTACACTTACTGTTTTTCTTGTATAAAAGAATTTCGAATTGATCCTGCTGTTGGTTTTCTAGTGTGTACTCCAGACGCGCTACTGTTTCCTTGTCCGTCAGCTCACCGTACATGAAGCCACATCTAAAAATAGAAATTAAAATGGTACAATAAGTACTGATGCAATTTGTATTCAATTCAAAATTAATTCGTTAAATTAATTACTAACTTTATCTACTTGCGGCGATTGACAGGCGCTTTCGAATTCATGAGCACTTGCAAAATATGCTTCATGAGGAAGCCTACAGAACTAGAGGGCATTGTTTAAATAATTAACGCACGATCCACCAAGTTGCCGCCCTGGCGCATTGGTTAAGTTTGTGGGATACTGCGCCAGAGAACTAGGTTCAATTTCCAAGGAATACACCCAAAAAAAGCAAACAAAAATATCTCTGATGTCACCACTTTATCAGCACGTTGAGATGAATTTGCTTTATGATCGTCGGAGTCAGAAAAAGTTTTTGGTAGGTGACAATAGCAGTGAGCGCAAAGAATGCAACACAACATCTAGCCGTAGCGCCATAAATTTATTTTTATTTTTTTAAGACTTCCGGAATTTCGGGGATCTACTGTCTCGCAAGATTTCACAGCGAGTTCTACAGCAACTGCTGACGCAGAAGCTGTACAGCATAGGCCAGGAACTTATTACACTCAAGTCAACTCTTGACTGGGAGAGAATGGTAATTTGCTTATGATGGATGGCAATATATATATGCAGTGTTGGATCACACAACACATCATATTTATCGAAGTCAAAAAACATATTTTTGTAATTCATATACGAGTAATTGTAATTCGCATTTAAACTTATCGCTTGCACTCTAAAAGTAACGAACTAAACAAATCAAATTCCAATGTAAATTTAAACCTAGTGCCAAAAAACTAATGTTCGCCATCTTTTTCAATTACTTTTTGTACTAAAATGTAACACGTATGTACTAAACAGCTCACATTATACATTTGATTTTAATAAAAATCATTCTTGTCGTTGGCACTATCCGAGCAACAAAGCTTTTAATTTTTTTCACTCGTTTCGTCGTCTCTTTGCTATATTTCGCCAAGTTGTCTATATAGACAAGTCTCGTTTTCGCGCAACCTTTAGCAAGGACATTCGTTTTTTTCGGGTTTATCCAGATATTGAACTTTGCTAAAGATATTCATCCGAGGGAATTTTATCGTAACAAAATCTGAAGCAAATTTTTCTCAAGGAGCAGTCGAAAAATCATTCGATTGTACATACAGTGTTGTGCAAAACATACCGGATTTTTCCTGAAAATTTTTCATTGAAGAATTCTAGGGGACAGGGATACAGTAGGTACACTTGTTTGGCAATTTAAGAAAACCTATTGAAAACAAATAGAAAAAAAACAAAGCATTGCTCTCATTATTTTTAGAGTTTTGCTAAAAACTGTAGGTCAACTTAATGCAATACCTGTGCAAAACATACCGGATTTTCAAAAGTACCATATTTTCTTGCTCTTTAACTTGCTGATAATGATTTTGGCTGGTCATTTGAAGTGAGTTAAAGACTTAACAAAACTTAAAAGGTAAGGTGTCTCCAATTTGTTCACGAATAAAATGGCTAAAAATAAATACAGTGGTGTGGTTAAAAATCAGGAGGTAGAGGATTTCAGGGCAGGACAAAACAAAAATAGCCAAAAGTATAAAATGCCATCATCGAACAGTGTGTGACATTATAAAAAAGTTTCGGAAAAGAAAACCGGTCGAAACCATTCACCGGACGTCCCAGAAAACCTACACTCCGAACCGATCGATAAATTAAGAAAATGATTATTAACGATACGAGGGCGGGTCAATAAGTCCGTGACTTTTGGATTAAAACAGATTTTTTGATAAAAAACTAATTTTATTTTTCAACGTAGTCTCTCTTGAGCTCTATACACTTTGTCCAACGCTTCTCCAATTTTTTTATCCCTTCCAAAAAAAATGATTTGTCGAGGTCCTCAAAATGACGAGATGACTTCATCATTGGAGTCAAATCTTTTTCCACCAAGCCATTTCTTCAGGTTTGGGAACAAGAAGTAGTCGCTCGGAGCCAAATCTGGAGAATAGGGTGGATGAGGGAGCAATTCATAGCCCAATTCATGGATTTTTGCCATGGCAACTGCACATGTGTGCACCCTTGCATTGTCTTGGTGGAAAAGGACTTTTTTCTTGGCTAAATGAGGTCGTTTTTTTTTTCAAATCGTCATTGAATCGGTCCAATAAGTTGGCATAATATTCCCCATTGATTGTTCTTCCATTTTGAAGGTAGTCAATGTGGATTATCCCGCGTGCATCCCAAAAAACAGTCGCCATAACTTTATAGGCTGACAAACCCACCTTGGCCTTCTTTGGCGCCGATTCACCCTTAGAAACCCACTGTTTTGACTGTTGTTTGTTGTGATGGATCCATATTTCGTCCACGGTTACAAAACGGCGCAAAAACTCCTCCATATTGCGATTAAACAACGCCAAACCTTCCTGTGAAGTTGTTACACGATTGCGTTTGTGGTCGACTGTGAGCAAACGCGGCACCCATCTTGCGGAAAGCTTTCTCATGCCCAAGTGATCATTCAAAATTGAAACCACTGAGCCATGCGAGATCCCTACGGCTTCCACAATCTCTCGCACTTTCAATCTTCGGTCGGCCAACACCATATCGTGAATTTTTTCGATTGTTTCGGGTGTAGAGACCTCAACTGGGCGTCCAGGAGGTTCGGCATCTTCAGTGCTTGTACGGCCACAACGAAATTCAGTAAACCACTTTTTTACCATTGAAATCGATGGTGCAGAGTCCCCATAGTATTTATCAAGCTTAGCCTTGGTCTCGGTAATGGTTTTTTTTCGCAAGAAATACTCGTAATGCTTAATAAGCACACGAAATTCACTTTTTTCCATTTTCTCCTCAAATTAGTGAGTAGTCTGATAAAAATAGCTGTCAAACACAAACTAACTGACGCAGTAAGTTTAAATTTTGACAGGAGTCAACTGACAAATGCCTGTTGACAGGAGCAGTGTTGCTGTTTCAGTAAAGAGGTCAGAAATTCAAAAATGCACAGAATTATTGACCCGCCCTCGTACTTTCTTACATTCAAGAAAGATTGTTAGTGAGCTCAATCTTTTAATTGAAGCAAGCACCGTAAGCAGGCGTTTAAGATAAGCTGATTTTTGTTCTTTTCGACCAGCGATAAAGCCTCTACTTACTGTTAAGCATTGACAAAAAAGTTACGATTTTATTCCTATAGTAAGTCTTTGATTACTTTGCTAACGCCAATCGTTTCCTAGACTGTAATTCGCAAGAAACCATTTGAATTGGCTAGCGACGAAGTGGAAAATTGTACTCTTTAGCGGCGAGAGTAAGTTCAACTTGATTGTTTTGTATTTATGTTAGACGAAAGGAGACACGTCTTCAGACACGCCCATCCGTCATCAATCCGTGAAGCATGGAGGAGGCTCAATCATGGTGTAGGGATGTTTTTTTGGTACGGAATGTGGACCAGTACATGAGATTAGTGATATTATGCATCGCTTTCAGTGTAGGGATATACTGGAATCCACAATGTTACCATACGCTGAGGAGGAGATGCCACTGTGTTGGGTTTATCAACATGATAATGACCCAAAACATTCATCAAAGTTGGTTAAGGAGTGGTTTGCGCAGAAAAAATGTTGATGTGTTGGAATGGCCTTCTCTAAACCCTATCGAGAACTTGTGGGTCATCTTAAAATGACGGGTAGGGTCAAAGCTGCACACATCCAAAAACGCACTTGTGACGTTACTAAAGTATGAACGGGAGAACATTTAAAAAGATTTTTTTGAGAATCTAGTGGCGTCCATGCCTAAAATATTGAAGGAGTTCTTAAAAAACAACAATTACTGGACAAAATATTAAGTATAACGAAAATCCGGTATGTTTTGCACAACACTGTACATATATGAGTAAGAAGGACAGATATAACAAAAGCATCTACGAAATAAAATAGGAGGACATACTTTTCGAGGAACGATGTGCCAAAGATTTAACACTCCTAAGAGAAATCTGCAGAACTAAAAAAGATACCTTGTAGCTCTGTCAAGATCGGTGCCGAGAGTATGGCCAAATCTTCTATTCATACAACTAAGATAATCTGCAGATCGCAGCATCTAAGCAACGTAAACCTAAGGGGGGGGGGTGGGTTTCCGCAAAAGATACTATGAGATCAAAGTTCTTCTTTGGGGCATCTCTCATAGCTTTTCTCCCCTTTACCGTTAAAAATAAAGTTCAACAAAGATTGGTGACTTCTAAATCGTTTATCCAATTTATATTCGTCCCTCCCAACCAACACGTGACTCCGTGGCTCCTTTTTTGATATTATTGACCCCTGTGACGATGTCATAGTTCTTGATGATTTTAAACTTCATTATTTCCCAGGCACTCAGTCGAATGATAAATTTTATTTATGAGTTATCTCAAATGCTTTTTCAGATAAGGAAGTCCTCTTTATTGGTTGCCTTCGTAACTCCGTCCTTTTTCAAATAAATGCTACTCCTAACCTGATACTACAATATTGGTTGAGTTGTTTTTGTATGTGAACTTCTTCTCACTAAATTAAACTGTCTCAATAACGATAATTCTATTAACCTCTCCGAAGCTACCTTTCACTTCAAATTCTGTAAAACTAATTACACTTAACTCAACAATCTTCTCAACAGTGCTGACTTTAATTTTGTACTCGATTAAAACATCATTGTTGATTCTGCTGTGGAATAAGATATTCTATTGCTTTACGGAAGCCGAACCCTACCCACGTCCTTGAAATCCTTCGTCATCTCCTCTTTGGTATTACAGTGAACTACGTTTACTTCGAAACAAGAGAAATAAGTTATGGCATGCATACATTAAATTCGGTTCTGAATTTAACAAGTGAAATTACCTACAAGCTCACTACCACTTTTCGCATTTTGAATTTGAATTTCGCTATAACCTTAGCCGAATGCAATCTGACTTTAAATTATTCCTTCCCTTATCAATATAAGAAAAGAACATATAGCTATCCGCTTAGACTCAAATTCTTCAATATGTCATCGTCAAACCCAACAACTGTAGCCAATTATTTCGGTAAGTTGTTTAGTGAGCCGTTTTTGGTCCGAACTGAAGACCCGGACTCCGAATATTTCCTTTACCTATGTAACTACGCTCAGACTTCTCTAATGTCCACTGAAATATCACCACCATACATACTAGAAAAAATAAACCATCTTAAACATAATCTTTCTCCTGGGCTATTGTTCTGAGAAAACGTGTCAATAATCCCTTGTAATGCTCCAACAATATGGATTGCTTGAAAGCACCTCAACAACTACCAACTGTACCCAGTAGGTACACTGTGTTCTCTAGAGCATGAGAAAGAAGCATGATACAGACTTCAGCAAGGCTTTTCCATAAGGGAGTCACAGCCTCCTTAGTCCATTGATTTTTATTTTGACTATTAATGGTGTTGTTAATAAAGGGTGTCCCTTTAAAACAGCCTATTTCGAATTTTGTCCTATTCCTTTGCACAATGTATAGAAATTTTGAAAAACTACTACCGAAATGGTAAGATTTTTATGGAGACGGTTCGGAAATGTTGTGAATTTTTCGGTCACCGGTAAATCGGGAAATTCCTGGCCATTGGGTCGGTTCAAACCCAGAAGAGACCTGTCCATGTTCGTGCAGCTCGGTTTAATGAAAACATTGAGGCAGTTAGTGAGAATGTTGACCAGAATCCTTCCACCTCGATTCGCCATCGTTGTCAGCAATTGAGACTTCCACGAAGCAGTTCACAGCAAATTTTGACTAAAAATTTGTATTTGCATGCTTACAAGCCTGACACAACATTTGAAGCCAGTAGAGCACCAAGAAGGGGTCTTACAGTAACATCAAATGAATGATGATTTTTCGAAGAAAATCATTTTCTGCGATGATGCACATTTCGAACTTGATGGCTATGTCAAGAAACAGAATTGTCACATTTGGGGAGCTGGGAATCTAAGGGTGATCCACTAACCTCCCATGCATCCACTACGAGCTACTGTTTGGTGCGGATTTTAGAATAGCGGAGTGATTGGACAGTTGTCCTTCAAGAATGCTACTGGCAATGTGGTCACCGTCAACGGTGTTCGTTACCATGAGATGATAAACAACTTCTTCTGACCTCGAATTGCTGAGATGAGAAGAATTGCCGTCTGCAATTGAATTGTTGAAAATTAAATGTGAAGCGAGAGTTCTCTCGTGCCGCGGTGATGTGAATTGGCCACCAAGATCATGCGATTTGACGTAGGTATATGCCAATGACCCAAGAAAAATTCCTGAACAGAAAGACGAAATTCGGGCGCCATTGATGAAATTGAACCGACACTATGGCATATGTCATCGAAAATTTCGTCAAAAGGAGCGACATGTACCATCAGTTACGAGTCGACCATTTATCGGATATTAAAAACATCAGAACGTTTCAAATAATCACTGTCTTTTTCAAAATTTCAAAATAGGCGTTCTTAATATTATAAAGATACCCCGTCTATGCCGATGCAATGGAAAACTATGGACAAGATGATCTTAATAGGTACTCAATATTGTACCACAAAAACTTCCTTTAGCTTCCCATAAAGGAACGCGAAGGCGACTCATACTCCCGGAGCGTTAAACACTTCCTAAGCGAAGACTCTACATATTAACCCAATCTGTAACTTCAGTCACCTCAACGAGGAACTTGGGCGCTGTTTATGAAACAGAACTCAATTACCGCACCTATATTTATTCTATAATTAGGAAAGCTAGCTCTACGTTTCGATTCGCGAGACGATTGGGCAAAGAATTCTCGGACGCTCACCACACAAAATCGTTTTACATCACCTTTGTTAGTCCACCTCTCAAGCATGCCAGCCAGATAAGTACTAGCATGGTCCCCTTACATTGAAAACTATATCCTACATACAGAAGTTGTCTAACATAGATTCTCACGTTTAGTTCACCACACCTTTTTTTTCTCCTGCAACAGAGCACACAGAGCACCCGGTCATTCACAGAGGTAGTGCTCGGTGGTGTCGTCATCACTTTCACTGTAAGCATCGCAGCATATTGTATCACCTCTAGCCAGCACATTAAGTGCTTAACAGAAGTGTAGTGCCCTGTCACGGCGCCAGTAAGGCCGCGGACCTCTAAGAGACGTCGGGAAGCATTTGTTTGGTCTGCCTGAAACCTGGTGAGTAATGCCATCTGCAGATGTGCTCATAGGAAACCGAACTGCCAATAGAAGCCCTACTGAAGGACGCAGGCAGACCTAACGTAAGTCTTGAAAAACCCTCCTCTGAGCTTTGCCTAGCAAGTTCATTGGCGATTTCGTTTCCAGTGATCCTATTGTGGCCTGGGACCACACCTAATACCTGTGGTTGGCAGTGGCCCAAGTGGTAGTGGACTGGCTTCCAAATCGGAAGGTTCGGTGTTCGAATCCCAGCCTCTCCCGAAAGACATATCATCCATTTTTTCAGTTAACGAAAATGAAGTAAGACGAGTAGTTGACTAAAAATTAACATCAAGCCAACTTCCACTAAGAGTTTAGTTTCCCCTTTAAATGTTGGATGCCACATATGGAGCGAAGTAACCACTGAGCCCAAAATCTTTCTTTCTCTCTCTATCCCATTTTCCAAAAAACTTAACACATGCTCAGCCATTATAAGTGTATTCATACCCACTTGAGTGTTAAGTTCTTTAAAAAAAAAAAAAAAACCCAGAAAACATTCAATGAATTTAGCAATCCGACTGTGTTCCGTGAAGTCTCGCTTTACCGAACTAGCTTGGAAGTCGTACGAGAGTTCAGCAAGGCTCTAAGCGCAGCTTGGCTGTCACTACAGATGCAGATGCTTCTTCCCCTCCACCGATTCTTCGTAATATAGTTCCTTGCCAACTTTTACGAAGATGTTGTAGATTTGCGTTCCACCAATAAACAGGCGATCTGCAGGATTGCTTTCTAGCTGGGCGTGCCATTTCAAAACACATGGTTAGCGTACCGTTCAGATACCGAATAGCTTCCTCTGGCTTTTGTTTTTTCTGAGCTCACGGGGAGCACTTTGGGACGTGCTGAGCTCCTCCAAAAATTGTGTGCAGTTGGTTTTCTGCGAATTCCTCCTCTTCAACGAGGTCGGGGTCGAGACCTCGTACACTATTCTGAATTCGATGTACTCGTACATAAGCTGAGACATGTAGATACCCGATAGTACTTTCCAGTCATTAATCTTCCTGTTGGATAACGTTAAGACGATTACTTGGTATATTACTCTGGTTACAAAAGTTGGATGAGAGCCAACATTGTTTACAACCAGGGAAGATGATAGTATAAGATCCAGATTAAATGTAAAGGCTGTTTTTCTTGTCTGCCTGCCAACTTAACCATCTGTAGAGAAGTATCACTTTTAGCATTCTATTCAAGATCATATGTACCACATTGTATAAGGATCAACGCGGTTTAAGATCAGAAAGACCCACAGTCTACCAAAAATTCATACTTTGACAGATCCGGAGCCATCCAGAGTTAAATCCAGTTTTATTTTAGCCACTTCTTTTCTGATGTTGAGCTGCATGCCATGTTGATAAAAATGTTTCCAGGTTTTGGTTTTTCTAAAAATCGCTTTCCATTTACGGCCTGGAATAGGTGTGATCACTTGTCCGTGGATACGTTTGTTTGTTTACAAAGGCAAAAAAATTGTTTTAAAACTAAGGTGGAACTTAGCTGGAAGACATTGTCTTGCAAAGGGGGCAATCGATTATAAAAGAAAGTTAAAACTTTCCATCTAGTTTAGTTTATTTAATGTTCTCCCTAATTTGGAAACGTCATCAGCATATGCAAGCATGGATCACAAGATGCCGCGGAAGACAATACTCATTTTTATTAAAGCTGTCACAAGCGGGGATATAACCACCTTGAAACCATCAGTGGAAACAGTCGGTCTTTTGCCTTAAACTGTCTTAACGTTCGACTTAGAATAATGCCCATAAGTCCATCATTTTGCTCAGGTGAAGCATTTCGTTTTATAAATTTCGAATGATATGGTCTTAGGCTCGACCGATTCACTAATAAGAGTCACATTTTGACAGAGGACGGCGATAACCTTGAAGTGTATCGCATTTGAAATTATTTTCATGATCGGGTTGGAGACAAAAAGACGTGGTTTCAAATAAATCAGTCATAAAACTTTCATTTCAAAGATAGAACTTTGGTGCTTCAACATTTTTACGAGGCAATCATAGACCTTATCCAATGTAAACACCACTTGACACCGTCGAGAACACACTTTTCTAGTCCATCTAATATCTCCAAATTTATGCAGTCCATCGATTTTGTTTTTTTTAGCAATTCTCTTATTCAAATTATTCATTTAATTTGATTTCGCAATCCGATTTTCCACAATTTTCTTCTTCGAGCTAATTTAACAAGTCCTTCAATCCATTCAAGTCCACTTTTTCCGACCATAAAACTTCATATCTTGGAAAAAAGTAAATCCAAATCACCATCCCATAAATCCCTATCCAGCTCAAATCCCTTTTAATGCATGGAAATACCATCAGATACGAGAATATCCCACCCATCCCTTTACGAATGAAATCGATAACATGGAAGGGTGATACGTACAAGTATAATACATAGAACAAGAGCAACTCTCTTGCATTCCTGGGATGAAACAGAGTAGGACATAAATTCAATCGTTAAATATGTACGAGTAGAACCAATTGGATACCAATTTAAATAGAACATTATAAATGCAGAGGAAACCCCAAAGCGGGATTACCCACTACCGACTACCGACTACCGACTATCGTTTGCCGACTACCGACTACCGTATGCCGATCTCCGTTGATCCAGACCGTCGACACTTTATTGTTATTTACAACGCACTTGTAAAACTCCAAATTCAACCATAACCTCAAAATGCCAATAAACAAGCGCGTTTTATGGAAATCAGAATGACTTTAGCGCACGCAAAATATATTTCGACGAAATTCCTACCCATACATATAATTTAAGGATAATATTCGCTGAAAAAAAGGAAAGAAATAGAGCACGGTGTGATGAATGGGTACTAAGAGTATAAACGTAAAGAGTGTTTGGGTATTTGAGTGTACTTTTGAAGCTAAAAACAATCGAAACGATAAAGTAAGGTTTCAAAACTGACTGCCATTTAAGTTCCATGTTGCGTTTGATTTGTTTGTTCTGCTGATTTTGGTGGAATGTTTTATTTTTGTTTATGCAAGGTTCGTGACTTCACAAGCACCAAGGACCTTTGTTTGCGGTAAAGCTAATTTTATCCTGGCAGTTGGTTCAAATGTTAATTAGAATTGCTGTGGAATTGCGATAAAATGTGCGTGAGTTACATTTATCCTTTTTTCCATAACTGTTGGCAATATGATGTAATAAATGTTTTGTTAAGCCTATTGAGATGAAGAAGGAAACGTTGTAGTATGTTATGTCGGCGCTGAGAATATGGAAAAACTTTTTCTGTGGACTATATAACAGTGGCGAAGACCAATATTCCGCGTCAGGCAGAATAGACCACTCAACTTAGACGATGATAGCCAAAACTTCCATCCACATGACCAAAACGAAATAAGGATACCAATATCTCAGCTAAAATCCAATAAATCAGTTGGACCTGACGGCTTACCAGCCGGGGTATTCACTGCTGCTGGAAATGATTTGTGGAGAGCATACACAAACTCATTTCTGAGATCCGATCAGAAGAGTGTATGCCTGATGAATGAAATCTCAATATCTTTTGTCCTATCCACAAAAAAGGATACCCGCTCAACAGCGCCAAATACATATAGAGGAATAAGTCTCCTCAACATCGCACAATTTGGAATATTGTTTGAACGTCTGAAACCCTCCTTCGTTAACAACCAATTTGGCCCTTTTAGTGTGGTTTCAGACCAGAAAAGTCCACAATCGACCAAATTTTAACACACCGGAAAATCCTACAAACAATTCAGGATCGATACCCACCATCTTTTCATCAATATCAGGCAGCATGTCACGGCATTTATAGAGACGAGGTAGAAGTATACGCATAGAACCATATCTAGTTTTGGCATCCCTGCCAAACTTGTCTGTTTGTGCAGAACGAAGATTGCGAACGCCCGCGTCTCCGTCAAGGTCGAAAACGACCCGAGATCTTTGACCTTATTTTTTTTATGATTCGCTCGCGCTCAACGGATTTGAGTGGCCTTAAAATACTTCCTCACAGAGCGGGCGAAGGAAAATCAGGGAGAAAAGAAAGAGAAGGTTATAATGACTAGGAAATAGAGATCTCTACAGGACATTCCACAAGCGAGTTCTTCGGCTTAGGAACGAATCAAGATATTTAACAGTACGTCTGAAAGGGGTATCGAGGGAGTACTGATGAATATTCATAGTGAGATGGGTGCTACGGTTAAAAGTTTGGAGAGGCGGAGTGCTACAGGCGAAATAGCAATAGAAGAAAGTGAGACATGAGGCATTACATCGATGTTCGAGGGTATCCATTGTTTCAGAGATATTAGCATCACCTATGAGTTTTATTGCATGGTTTTGAATCCTATCTAGCAGGTGCAGAGACTATTTAGGCACACCTGACTAGATGTGTGTAGGATAAGGACGGGTATAAGGATAAATTTTTTATATGTATATTGAGGCCTGATCAGGGGAAGTGAAGTATTTCTTACATCGCTTGAGGAAACCTAGACATTTTGCAGCATTTTTGACGACACCAAATATGTGATCATTCCAACGTAAGTTTTCATTGACACACATACCGAGAATGGAAAGTTTATCGGTTTCGACGATGCAAGTGCCATTCATGGATAACGGCTGGGTGTTTAAATTTCGCTTTAACGACAGCAGACAGCATTGTGTTTTGAAAGCATTCAATTCTAGTCTGTTAGTGGTTCCCCAATTAGTTATGCTGTTAATTTAGAATTTAATGAGCTTAACATACGCAGCCGTTCCCGTTCTACAGCCGAAGAACAGAGATGTGAGTCCGGGAACGAGTATGAAAGGCAGAGAGTACTGTCGTCAACAAAGGAGTATATTGGATTAGAGGTAGCAGACAAGAGATCGTTGATGAAAATTAAAAAGAGTGTCGGGGACAGAACTGAGCCCTGGAGCACACCATAATTTATTTTGTGAATATCAGATTTGAAACCATCCAAGGCAGCTTGAATTGAACCTTCCGAAAAGTAATTTCCCATCCATTGAAGAAGAGAGTCGTCGATCCCAAGAGCACGCATTTTCGACAAAAGAGCCTGATTCCAAATTCTGTCACATGCCTTAGAAATATCAAGTGCATCTATTTTGCTTTCGCCAGATTGATGTGCCTATGTATATGTTTTAGTTCCACTTTTCGGTGAGACAAGTCATAAAATCACAAGTGGACCTGTTGCTATGAAAACCGTACTGCCAGCCATTGAGAAGTTTTCGTGTTCCGAGACTTTTCATGAGCAGGCACTTAATGCAATGGGTCTGTAGGAGGTCAGGGAAGAAGAATCCCCTGGACAAATGCTGGTCCTGGGAGTACGATTGATGGAAATGCTTATACAGAGGTCTTGCTAGCGCAGAGGAACACCTTTTCAGAAGAAGGGGAGGTATACCATCTGGACCCGCGGATGTATGTTGAGATTTTGAAGTGCACTTGCTACTACGCGAGTGCGAAAGTGGTATCGTCCCATTGAGGATTCGACGCACTCGAGAGTAGGCGGTGAGAAAGCGCAATCTACAAGTGTTGATCTGGCCGCAAAGTGTGCAGCAAATAGAGCTGACAGTTGCAATGCCATTAGAAATGAGCGTTGGGATGGAGGATGGGGCAGAATTTCCAATATTTTTGACGAACGACCAACAACTTTTACTACCTTTAGGACATTGTAGTATTTTTTGCTCCAATTTTTTCGTAAGAAAAGCGTTGCAGTCATTCCTGGCTAGTTTGAACTTTTTCGGGTTTTCCTCTGTCGGGTAGATCTTGAAGAAATATTTCTCTAACCCGGACAGCCTTTTTACAGCTTGAGTCGTACCATTCCTTTTCTTTTGGTTTGATATTCTTCAGCCGACGAGGGATAAAGGATCTCATTCCAAAGAGAATGGTGTCTGTGATCATATCAGTAGCGGCTTATACGTCATTATCGAAGAAGCATAACGACCAGATAAAATCCCTAAAATGACAGTTAAATCAGCTCCAATTGGCTTTTTCGTATTGCCATACGGTTCTTTTAGGAATCTTTACTCTAACTTCCGCAGCGAAGTTACACCGTCCTTCAGGTGTTGTCTGTCGTAGCCATCCAGAATTGTGTATATTGATTGACGATTTCAGTATGAGGATACGTTTATACAAATCTTTGTATGGAGACAGATAACACATCAAACTTGTTAAATGTCCAATTGCTATCCAGTTTGGGGCTTCTATAAATAAAGTAGTAGTGGATAATTTGCTTACGAAGATGGAATTTTAACCACATGAAATTGAATTCCGGATTGGAACACCACATTGTGGTGGAGTTTGGTAAGATACATCACTACGCATGTATATGGCCAGCACCAGACGCACAACCTTTCAAAAGCCTACACAACTACCAGCGTATTTCGATGATATTAACATAACTGGCAGAACTCACCGGGATATAGTCGTTGCGTTCGCTAGTACTGAAACGGAAGCTGTCAAAATGGCTTCTGCGGTAGATAAAGGCAAAGTCAAGTATATGCTTTCAACAAGAAGAGACACACAACACCGACGACTTACTGAGCTGACGGCGTAAACAATTTGTCGGGCAATACGATCGGCAGATTGTATGTATAATTTATTAAACATTTCCTCAAAAACCATCCATGTGGTCATCAATAAACAAGACCCTGTTGAAACGACATGTTCGAGACGGTGGACTCGACTACCGCTGCCATAATTTTGTCGCACAAGTATTTTCTCAGTTATCCTATTACATCATTCAAATACAGAAAGAAGGAACAATATGGTCGTTAATATACAGTATCCGGTTAAAATACATGATTGGACGCTTCGCACTAAAAAACGCAGCACTTTCGAGCATCGTCACAATGGTAAAATGTGGTAGACTCGCCATAACGAAGCCACTCGCGAAGCTTAGGCATAGGGTAATAATGAAAATCCGGTAGGTGATGTACTGGGTATTAAATGCAAAATTATTGCAGCAGCTCAATTGTCAAATGCGCAAACTGCTATCCACTGATAGCGTATGTGTAACCAGAATCAGATATTTAGAGATAAGGGAAAGAATTGCAGCGAAAACCAATTGCTCTGCTCTTATCAACAGATATAACAATAACAACAACAATGCGAGAATTTCTTTCCATTCTCTGAAGGACTTCCGAACTCTCCCAAATCGCACTACTATAAACCAAATGGGAACTGAGAGCAGCAATGCTTCTCCATCTAATGGAAACGTATGACATCAGGATTTTTGCCACCCACGAGCAACAACAACAACACATTTAGCACCAACGGTGAGTTGTTTTCTATGGAAATGATAATAAAACTAGGTTCTTGTTAGAACAATTAGAACAATTTAATGCCATAGCACAATTAGCAACAAAGTGCTTGTACACCAATGTCAAATAATTTAGTAAATAATAACATAAATATTGTAGTAACATGGAATGCTAGGGGTATTAAAACAAACACATGTTGAATTTATTAGTTTCTTAACTACCAATAATATCGATATAGCGCTTGTTACCGAAACTTGGCTAAAATCTAAAATCCGAATTTCAACCTCTGTTTACAAATGCTATCGAATTGACAGAAGAAATAGAAAAGGTGGTGGTGTATGTATGAATTCAACACAATCTCTTGAATCCTGTGCGAACACACTATGGTATTTTGAGAATCTTGGCATTGAAGTTATATTAACAAATGGAAATGCAGTAAAAATATTTTGTGTGTATTTCCCTGGTGGGATATCCCGAAGTGTTGGAAGATTAGGATTAAAACTGTTTAGTTTAAGTGGAAATTTTTTGATTGAAGGTAACCTCAATGACCCCCAATGGCATAGGGATTGGGGTGTCTTAGAGCAAACTCAAGGGGTAATGTTTTATCCAACCTTCTTACAATGTCATTAGTACGAGGTTTGTTTCCATGTACTCCCACGAACTTTCCAGCTTCTTCCCGTGGTCGTACGTTTGTAATTGATTTGTTTATTTATAACATTTCTAGTCAAATTCCTCAACCAGTTTCCATAAACGATTTGCCCTTAGATAATCCCGAAGTTATTTTTCAGTTTCCTTGCTCCGGAGAAAAAATCGTGCAATATATTCAGGATTTCGAAAATGCAAACTGGATAAACTTCCGTGCTGATATTAAAAGTAAGCTTCGAAACTTACCTGTTAACCTGGAACGTATTTCGAGAAAAGAGAATCTTGACATCGTTGTCAACAGACTTTCCGAACATGTTATAAGTTCTGCGAAATGTAGTATTCCAAAAATTGAGAAATAATATTTTTGTTTCAAACTTCCGGCATATGTGCTGGAACTAATAAAACTGAGCAATTCACATAGGCGTAACTGGCAAAGCTTTAGACAGACTTTCTCTCAACACCAGGTTAAGTATTTAAATAATTTCATTTCGAAATGCGTCCAAAGCAAACGTAATGCAAACTGGACTAATAAACTGAATAAGTTAGATAAAACATCTAAGCCTTTTTGGAACATAATGAAAGTTATCAAAAATATCAGCAATCTAATACCAAGCTTGAATAGCAATGGTAATCTATATCTTACTGATCTTGTTAAGGTAAAAGTCGTTAGTGAGAATTTTATGCAAAATCATTTCGCCTCACAACACCTCGGAAATATTAGAACTAATGTACTTGTTAGTGACTCGGTGCAGGCCTTGAAAGCATCCGAAGCGGTAACACCTGTCAGTCCATTAATTATTGAAAGACATTGTTCATATATCATACGAGTAACTTAAAGGTCAAAATATTTACTTAAAAAATGTGCCAAAAATTGGCATTAGGTACCTGGCATTTTTAATAAACGATTGTTTGAAAATGCAATGTTTTCCAACTATTTGGAAAGTTGCTAACGTAGTGCCAATTCCCAAAGCTGGTAAACCTTCTAATAAGTCTGAAAGCTATTGGCCAATTAGTTTGCTAAGCAGTTTAAGCAAAATTTATGAAAGGGTATTGAAGGAAAAGCTCATGAAATTTATTGATGAGAGAAGTCTCTTACTTAATGAGCAATTTGGCTTCAGGCGCTACCATGATACTTGCCACCTAATTTTTAGAATAAATAATAATATAAGGACTATAAAGACTATAAAGAATAGGGAAATCGATAGGAATGATACTGCTCGTCATCGAAAAGGCATTTGGTTCTGTTTGGCATGATGGGATTTTGTTTTTAGTCAAGTTGTTGCTTTAAACTTTAAAGTGTATGTGAATAACAGCCATTCGAATCTGGTGAACTTAACTGCAGGTGTTCTACAGGGGACAGTTCTTGGCCCAATATTGTACAATTTGTACACATCACATTTTCCATAGTTACCGGAATGCAAATTTGTGGTAGGTATATGCTGACGATAGTGCGATATTTTCATCGCATGAATATGGTCTTAATATTGAGACCAATCTATTATATGCGGCTGAGATATTAAATTAATATTATAATAAATGGGGAATCAAAGTGAATACGAAAAAAAACGCAAGCTATCTTTTTTACAAGAAAGAAAAAGCCTTGCTTCTTCCGTCCAGCTAAATTACACTTAATGAACTGCAAATTAATTGAGAGAAGTCTGTGAAATATCTGGGAGTTTATTTAGATTCCAAATTAATCTATAAAGAACATATTGCAAGGACATTACATAAAATAGGTATTGTTATCAAAATGCTAAATCCTTTTATAAACAGAAATTCTCAACTATCAAATGAGAATAAAATAATAACATACAAAGTTATTTTCCAGCAATTTTACTGTACGGATGTCAAGTGTGGGGTAAATTTTTTTTTATAATTTGCGAGCGCAAGGGATTAGAAGTAATAAACAAGAGATCGTTGATGAAATTGAAAAAAAGTGTCGGAGACCAAACGGAGCCCTGAGGCACACCAGCAATTATTTTGTAAATATCAGACTTGTAACCGTCCAAGACAACTTGAATTGAATGTTCCGAAAGGTAATTTCCCATCCATTGAAGAAGAGAGTCGTCGATCCTAAAAGCACGCATATTCGACAAAAGAGCCTGATGCCAAACTCTGTCAAATGCCTTAGAAATATCAAGTGCAACTATCTTGCTGTCGCCAGATTGATGTACGCTTTGGTTCAACTTTTCGGTGAGACATGCCATCAGATCACCACTGGACCTGTTGCTACGAAAACCGTACTGCGGGTCATTAAGAAGTTTTCGTGTTTCGAGATATTTCATAAGCTGACGGCTTATCAGCGCTTGCATGACCTTGGAGAGAAGGGATGTAAGTGCAATGGGTCTGTAGGAGGAGAGAGAAGAAGATTCGCCATTCTTAGGGACGGGCTGGACAAATGCTGTTTTCCATCTGCTCAGAAAGAGTCCTAAGGAGTAGGATTGGTGAAAAAGCTTACGCAGTGGTTTTGCCAGCGAGGAAGAATACCTCTACAGAAGAAGGTGAGATATACCATCTGCACCAGCGGATTTGTGAATGTTAAGATCTTTAAGAACTCTTGCTACTACATGAGTGCGAAAGTAGATTTGACCCATTGAAGATTTGACGCACTCAATTCAAGCATAAATATGAAGCAAGTGCTTAAAATATTGACGTGGAACTCAAACGGCCTTATTAAAAAACTCGACGAACTGGAAGTGTTCTTACCAAAAGCCAATATTGACATTTGCTTGATTTCTGAAACTCACTTGAGGAAAGGACCTTGTGTGGAACTAATGGGATACTGTGCTTATCATGCATACCACCCATCAAACAATGCCAGTGGCGGATCCTCATTGTTCATTAAAGATTGTATTGAGCATTCTATAAATATGAAGATTGAATGCGATGCAATGCAGTTAATTTCGGTTCGCGAAAAATATAACCATCTGCACTACAACATTGCATCCATTTATTGTCCTCCGCGATGCAAGCTAGAAAAGAATGACTTTAAAGGTATCTTTGATTCACTCGGACCGAATTTTATAATTGGTGGTGACTTTATTTCGAAACATACCTTCTGGGACTCAAGATGTAATACAACGAAAAGCAGACAACTCTATGAAGCCGGTATGCAATGTAAAGTTGACTTTTTCTCGACAGGAAAACCAATATATTGGCCTTCGGATATAACAAAGACCCCTGATCTTGTAGACTTCTGTGTCACAAAGGGAGCAGCCAAAATTTCTACAAACATCGAGGAAAGTTATGATCTCTCCTCAGATCACTCACCAGTCATTTTAACACTAAGCATACTCTTAATTAAGAAAGAAGTGGCGCATAGATTAACTAATAACAAGACTAACTGGAACGGTTTTAGAAACTACTGCAATGAACATATTGTTCTAAACGTGTCGCTAAAAACACAAAACGAAATAGAAGACGAAGTCGACAGATTCATCAAAGTCCTGCAGAACGCTGCCTGGAACAACACTCCAACTCCAACAAAAAAAGAGAAAGCTAGTAGTGAAATAAAATATCCGCCGGAAATAATAGAACTGGTAAGAGAAAAGAGGAGAGCGCGAAAAAGATGGCAACAATCCCGTGCTCCCCAGCATAAAACATATTTTAACCACTTATGCAACAAATTGAAAGAAGCAATACGAGATTACAAAAATCGGAATATCCCTACATATCTCGAAGGTCTGACTGCCGAAAGAAGTTCAAATTACTCCCTCTGGAAAGCCATGAAGGGAATCAAAAAGCCTCAAATGCAATTTCCTCCCATAAGAAAAAATAATGGCGAATGGGCAAAAAGAGATAAAGAGAAGGCGGATCTATTTGCCGAGCACTTAGAAGAAACGTTTAAGCCTTTTGATGGACAGGCGTTAACAGGAGGTTCTAATTATATAATTACGGCACCGGACAATTTTAGAATAAAAACAGTGTCGCTACGAGAACTTAACCAATCAATTAAAAAATTCAAAAAATAACAAAGCCCCTGGTTATGATTTAATAACTGCTCAAATTCTCAAGGAGCTGCCAAAGAAAGCCTTGATCAAACTGCTCCAACTTATAAATGCCACGCTAAGGAACGTTTAATTTCCAAGCCTATGGAAAGTTGCCGAAGTTATAATGGTCCCGAAACCAGGCAAATCTCTAAATGAAAAAAAGTCCTACAGACCCATATCACTTCTGCCGATAATATCTAAAATATTTGAAAAACTCCTATTGAAGCGCTTGCAACCGATCATTGAAGAGAGACGTCTAATTCCTGAACATCAATTCGGTTTTAGAACTAAGCACTCCACAGTTGACCAGGTTTTTAGAATTACGAATGAAATTGAGAAAGCCTTAGAGTTGAAAAAGATATGTTCTAGCGTGTTTCTTGACGTGTCTCAAGCCTTCGATAAGGTATGGCACGAAGGCTTAAATTCTAAGCTAAGCCAGGTTCTTCCGAGAGAGCTGCATACGATTCTGAAATCGTACCTGGAAAACAGAATTTTTCGTGTTAAACATGGCACCGAATACTCGGAATTTAAAGAGATAGCTGCTGGAGTTTCGCAAGGAAGTGTACTTGGACCGGTATTGTTTTTACTCTATACCCGAGACATACCGGAAGAATCAGGTACCATAGTAGCCACGTTCGCGAACGACACGGCGATACTAGCTACAGATACTTCAGTCGAGTTAGCTACTGGAAAGCTACAAACGGCTTTGGATAAAATCTGGCGAATTGTTCTCAATTCTTCCTTCAACCTTCCCATTTTCATTAACTCGGTACAAATACCATATGCAAATGAAGCAAAGTATCTAGGAATGACACTAGATGTAAAACTGAAATGGAAGCCGCATTTTAAGAAGAAACGTGATGAACTTGAAAATAAATTCAAACAAATGTACTGGCTACTAGGAAAACATTCCAAGTTAAGCATATATAACAAACTGCTCATCCATAAGCAAGTGCTTAAACCTGTTTGGACGCACGGTATACAACTTTGGGGCTGTACTAAACCAAGCAACCAAAATATTCTCCAAAGCTATCAAAACAAAGCTCTAAGACAATTCGTGAACGCCCCATGGTATATCAGAGACAGTGATATCCATAGAGACTTAGGAAATATTACAGTCGAGGACGAAATAATGAACTTTGCTCGCAAACTCCGTATTCGTCTTCATGGTCATTGTAATAATAAAATATTCCAAATTCTGGACGAGACAAACTTAGTGCGTCGATTACAAAGAATGAGACCATTCGATCTGGCGCGATAAGGACTATCCGCATATAATAGCGGTGCTAGCAGGTGCTTTTGCTGGAAAGCTACCTGCCCCACGCGAACGTTATTTGAAACTGAAACTACTTGATAAGGTAACTTAGTTGTAGTCGATAAGAAGGGAGGCGTGTTTTGAGTGAGTAAGAATCTCACACTACTATGAGGCACGGGTTCATAGTGTCTACGAAGATTTTCACACCTACCCACCAAAAAAAAAAAAAAAAAAAGCTGGCCGCAAATGGTGCAGCAAGCAGACTGGCTTTGTCCGTAGAGCTGACAGCTGGAATGTCATTGTGAATGAGCGTTGGGATGGAGGATGAGGCAGAATTTCTGATGTTTTTGACAAACGACCAAAAGCTTTTACTACCTTAGGGACATTGTAATATTTTTCGCCTCAACTTCTGGTCGTATTGAAATTTTACACGCTTAAGAAAGACGTTGCAGTCATTTCTGGTTCGTTTGAACTTTTTTCGATTTTCCTCTGTTGGGCTGGTCCTGGAGGACCGAAAAAACTGTCAACTGTCACACCAAGAAGTTACAAATACAGCAAAAGTAAATTATTAAAAATAATATTGACACTTCCCTGGCATCATTTAACCATCGACTTACATAAAAGAGCTAATGTTGATTTGGTATCTATTAGAATGAATAATCAGATGTCAGTATTCCGACAATCCTTTGATTAATGAGTTAAGTAGAGTACAATAATAAAAATATAAAATACCGAGCAATTCTTTGATTTTGCTTTAATTCGCGTATCTGTTTAAATAAAAATGATAATTTGTTTAAATATGTACATATTTTTTTTATTCATTTATTTATTTTTATTTTTTTTTCTATATGAGTTGGTTATTCCTTGTTTGCCTTCAAATAAAGTAATTAATGCAAGTTAAATTCTAATTTCATTATTAGAAAAGTTTTAGTATGTAATTCTGCATATCATATCCCTGTATTGTAAATTGTGCGGTGGCTTGCCTTTGTAAATTTAAAAACAAAATAAAAATGTAGTCTAATCTTGTCGTTTGTTGGAATGTTTAGAATTTACCATTTGCCAAACTTTGTGGTTATTCTCCCTCGAATTTGTAGATGCTGAGATAGATTGGTAGGAGCAGAGGTAGAAGCGGCATTACCAGTAAATATACGAGTTGAGGGGGCAACAACAGTGCTAGCAGCAAAACCATCGACGATATCGATGATAGAGGAAATTGAGTCAGACTTAGAGACTGAAACAATAGGCATCAGCAACACTTGGCGAGGTCTTATTTAATTAAGCACTAGCAATTAGCTCGTACAAGTATTACCGGTTATTTAGAAGCTAGTCATCACCTGTGATTTTGCACTAGAAGACCAATTCTTTTACATCAGTAATTTCTTTCTGCAATTGTTTAATTTTAGAAACTAAAAAGTCACTGTCGAAGAAACTTTGGCTACATTTAGGGCACTGTAAATAACCATTATGCAGAGGAAAGTGGGTTTAATCACTGATATTAAGAATGCCGTAGAGAATAAACCTGGAAACAAAACAATACGTGGTGGGAAATATTAAGGAGTGTAGCCAGCAAGCATAATGCATTGCCGAAGGTACGAGAACATGACCACAGACATGCCGGTCTTCTAGAACTGAATCATTGCAAAGTACGAACAATTTAAATACTAAATAAAAAGGCGAAAATCAACCTCGCAGCAGCCATAGAAATTAAGACTAGATGATACATAGCCAATAAACCATCAACACATTGATTGTCCTCGTTGCCAAAATTAAATTCATTTGCGAATGGCTCCCAAATAGAAGGTCGTGTATCGTAAATCATTCTAATCAGATGAAGAGTCCACGTAAGTTCCATTCTGTATAATCGAGGTCAAAACCTAAAGGCGGAAAGCAGCAAACCTGTAAGACTAAGCCAGATCTGCACATAAAAAAAACCTCACAAAAGAGAAACATTCTTTTCCTTTAAGCTGAAGTTGCGCAAACGAGTTTTAATTGGAAAAATCATTTATAGTTCTGTCATTTTTTCTAGTGAACACGTTATTGAAACTAATGCCTTCTAATCGACGATTCGATTTATTTTACTGAAACTTGACTAAGGAAGTTGTACTAACTAACGAGGCTAATCAGGAGTACACGATTCAAATTCAATTCTATGATACGGTAGATGGAATTTATTTATTTTTATTTATTTATTCAGAAAATTTAACATACAAGTTTATTCATCTAAATCTACATATATTCTCCCCTTCAAAGTAATCCCCATCGACTGCAACACATATTTCCCGCGCTTGATCCAATCCTCGAAACATCGATTGAACAGAAAGAAGTCACAGGGAGCCAAATCAGGTGAATTCGGTGGCTGTTGGATGGTATTTGTTGCATTTTTCGTCAAGAAATTACGAATACTGATGGCACTGTGCCCACAATTCCGGTTTCTTTCGGCGAATTGCTTCACGCAAACGTCTCATAACGCCCAAATACGGGTAATACGCTTTGTTTACTGTCTGGCCTTCTGACAAAAATTCATGATGCACTACACCTTTGTAATCCATGAAAACCGTGAGCACTGCCTTCTTTTTTGACTGGAAACGACGTGTTTTTTTTTTGGTCTCGGCTCATTTGGTGAACGCCATTCACTTGCCTGATGTCTGGATTGCGTGTCGTACTTATAAACCCACGTCTCGTCTCCAGTAATGATCCGATTGATGAATGTGGGATCGGATTCAGCCTCGCAAATCATCTCTTTTGCGGTCTCTTTTTTTGCATGAAATTGAGGTCTTTTGGCACCAACTGGACGGATCCATAGACAATGTTCAAGTCCTCCGCTATCTCTCTGATGGTTAATTTGAGGTTATTGACCAACATTTCTTTTACTTCATCAATGTTTTCGTCGGTTTGCAATATCGATGGTCTGCCACTGCGTTCGTCATCTTCGATTGACTCACGACGACTTTTGAACTGCTCGTGCTTGTGCCACTGGTAAACGACCGTTTTCTTTAGAGAATCGTTGCCGAAACACTTTTTCAACATTTCCAACGTTAGCGCACCATTAAATCTGTTTTTTACGCAAAATTGAATACAAGTTCGTTGTTGCAAATTTAAATCCACTTCTAAAATTGTAAAAAATCGCCAACACACACAGAGATAGATGTGCTCCTGGCTACGTAACTTTTGCAAATGTCAAGCTATGATGCTAAGATTTAAAAGGAATGTCAACTACGGATTTACCAAATTAACAAAAAAAAAACACAGAACTAAAATCGGAACAATGGGAGCGCCACGCGGTGGTGTGGAGCGGGAACTTTTTGATCAAAGTGGTATGTATGTATGTATGTATAAAGGAGAAGATACAAAATTTCGGAAAGTTTTAGGTTATAGCCACAAAAATTATGTCAAATGGTGATGAGGCTCTTCTAAATTGGTAACCCTGTTATTAGACTATTTATATAAATTTCCTCTTCCAGGCTACATATGAGTATGAGTATGATACATGAAATGAAAACCGCCAAAGCAACATTATTTCTGCCACACTCGAGGGGTAAATCAACAAAATGTCCGTGGTTATGGCCTTTCTTGTCCTTAAAGTATTCCATGTCAGAGGCTTTAATTAAAATTCGTGACACAGTAAACTTTCAAACTTAAATGATAAATGATTTCACTATAACACCGCAAATCGTCCTTCACTAAGTTAAACTATTAAAAAAGGACTCAGAGAAGAGCAACTTTTCACCACACAAAACTTGTTGGACCCATGTACACGAGCATTGGAATAGTTACCCACTACCCCCATAAAGGAAAACTTGTTTGTTTGGAATTTAGAAGGATAATCCCAGTGGTGCCAGAGCAGCTATTTTTTCTTCACCATAAGCTATTGATTTTGGAGTACTCCAGCCACAGTATACCTGAACTTTTAACATACTCGTACTACATAACTTGTTAGATTTTTTCGTTCAAAGTCCGAATGGAGATATCAAACTTTAAAGGAACCGACAAAAACGATTCAGGAGAAAAATAGTCGTCTTTTGTTTCAGAACGGCGATTTTATTTTGAAAAGAAAAGAAGAAAAAGTATCCAGTTCGAGTGGCAATTTCAATATTCAAACAGTTGTGAGTGTTTGAGTGTTTGGTGATGTAAGAGTGGTTTCAATCTACGTTTGGACTTAATTTAAATTCAAGTGGAACTTTCTTTTCGGTTTTGCGGATTCAGGCAATGACTCTCCATATTGTTATTATTTTCTCTTCCAAAGGTCACAAATTGTGTACGTGTTTGTTTCAGTTCGTTCGATTAAAATCAACAATCGAATGCAATGACTGTGAATCGATTTTTGGGACCTTTGGGGACCTTGTACGAGTACCATATGTACCATCAAAGCTACGAGTACTCATTGACTTATATGAAGTGAATTTTTAAAATGATTTCAAATTCAACCTCATTGAAGTGGTATGAATGAGAGGCATTGTATTGTTCAAAGCCAAAAAAAAAAATTAAATATTATATACGTATATTATTAATGTTAATGCTCGAGGGTTGAGTGACTTCTAAGTCAAAGAGAATTGCTAATTGGTTTTAGCATTTTTTTTAAAGAAATGATGGGTTTCCACCTCTGACCAGACTTTCAGAAACGTTTTCTGAGTACAAAGTGTGTAGTGTACTCGTATTGTATCTACCTTAAATTCGGATTTAATGCCCACAAAATCATTGAAAATTAGATTACACTATACAGTACAACCCTTTTAAATTAGAAGCGAATATATTTTTCGTGTTTTCTTCTTAAAATATTATGATGTCCGATAGCGTCGCACTTAACAGGGTCCGAGTAAAACGATTTGGTTCAGTTGTTAAATTCCATTCGAAGTAGCAACAACGGAAGCTATTGTATATACAAATATCCTTTAGCGACTTCCAGTCATATGTTCGTGATGAAGTATATTCGGCTATGGTTCAATAAGACCAATCAACACAAAATTGAGATTAATTTAGATATTGAGTGTTCAGTGAAAAATTTTCAAGCTAAAACTGTGACAGGTCAAAAACTAGTTGGGGGAGATATCATTCGAGATGAATGTTCTGCAGGTCATACTTGTAACATTCACCAAATGCGTGAATCAACATCAGGAATGACGCAAGAACATGTGCCTCAAGTTCAAGTCGAAATTATAGCCAGTCCTAAGTCCTGGTTGAGGAAGGAAGAGAATAGTCCCTGAAACAACATCACTTTGAAATCATTGAACTCATCAACGTAAATACCATTTTCGTTACAAATTTCAATGGCCATATTGCTACCGTTGATACATCAAAGAATATATCTGGTACTTTCCTAATTCGAATCCACAACGACACTATCCAGCTGAATAATAGGAAATTTCCAAATCCCGTGGTCACATCCCTCCAAGCACTACCGCCGGTTCTTTCAAACATCACTTCAGTTGGGGGCAAGATCAACGTGGAATACGTGTCCCACATAAGCGCGAGAAATATAGGCTCTTAGCGGGTTTTATCAAGGAAATGAGATCAACAACAGCCACTAACGCCGCGCCGTGACCCTCTTTCTGATAACAGTCTGAGCTTTCCCCATATGGAGAAAAAATTACAAGAAACAGGTTTCCGGTGGTAGAAAAAGTGGAAAAAGCTGCCTCAGCCGCTGTAGCAAAATATGGGGGGCTGTGATCCCAGCAGCTTAAGCGAATGGGAAAAAGCCGCCTTTGAGAGAGCGAAGGCCATCCTGGGTAACAAATCAACAGGCGGCAAGCAAGGGCGGGAGGGGAAGCCAATCAGGCACCCTCTACCTCCTACGCGGCAAAATTAAAAGAGCGGGCTAGCGTCTCTGGAATGAAGGCAAATTTCAGCAGCAAGAGAAGCACATCGGACGACGTCGTGGAGCCGAACGATGCAAAAAAGGTGAAGGCTAGTACTTCATCCGCATTGCGTCGTAAGCAAAGAAACCCGAAAGACGAGCTTCTTGTTGCCGTGATTAACGAGCTGGAGCCTTGCGGTCGTCTAACAATCGACCAATGGGAAAACGTCGAGGAGAAGCTCCAAGACGTCTTATGGAAGAAATTATCCACAACAGGAAACGGGTAACTTCATATCGATGGCGCTGGTTGGGAGGGCGGACGCAAGGTTGTAGCTTGTGAGAATAAGTCTTCTGTGGACTTCCTCAGACGCTTCATTCTGGAAGTATGCGATGCTTGGGAAAGCATCAAGCTAAAATGCACGACGGTGGCAGAGTTGGCGAAGTACACTCTGCCGACAGCATAGGAATGCGTTCCGTGTCCCTACACTTATTTTTCTCAACACTCAACTGTGTATGACTACACTTACATATAATGCCTAAGCATGTTTTAAGTTTTTCGGAAAATGGGACAGAAAGGGAAAGAAAGAGCCGTTTGGGCTCAGTGGCTATTTCGGTCTATGGGTGGCATCCAACATTTAATGGGGAGTCTAAATTATTAGTGTAAATTGACTTAGGCAACAATCCATCTCACGAGAATTTAGTTGCCTGAAAAAATGTCTTTCGGTCACGGTTGATATTGAACCCCGAACCCTCCGATTGGGAAGCCAGTACACTACTACTTGAGCCACGGCCACCCAGCTCATGGGACTACTCCATGTGCAGAATCGGGAATTAAAAGCCGATACATGGAGAGTCCTTTAGATGGGGCCTAGAAGGCAGATTGGGCAACACTTTCTGCTGTCCCTTAACAGCGACTGCTTACCATATCTTGAAAAATCGAAAGGTATGGTAAGATATAGCATGGGTAGGTTGATGGTTAAGCCATCGACCAAGGGTAAGGACGACGAGGAATTGCCCCAAGATGATGAAAGTGCTGCAGATAAACCTGCACCACAGTAAGGCAGCAACGGATTGTGTGGTGGAGTACATCACCAGACAGGACGTCACAGCTGTAACCATACAAGAGCCCTGGACCAATGAGAACAACAGGGTCTGAGGCTGAAAAATTACGAGTTGTTCTACAAGGCGGAGGGTAAGATCAGGACCTGCATCCTTATCAAAAACCAAATAGAGGCATTTTTTTTGAATAATTCCAGCTCAGGATATCTGACAGCGGCTACCTGCGAAAGTGTGGCAAACCACTCTGTCTGACCTCGGCCTACATCCCCTATGACTCCGATGTAGTGATCACGGAGAAACTAAATTGGATTGGATGCTGGTGCTGAACTGTGACGCAAACGCCCGTCATACACAATAGGGAAGCGGTGATATTAATCCTAGAGGTGAGTCTTTATCTGATTTTATTATATCTTCCAACCTCAATATTTACAATACAGGGAATTCACCCACCATTGTGGTGAAAAATATGCAGGAGGTGCTAGATATCACCCTTGCTACAAATACAGAAGGGTTAGAATTAAGGAAATGGAGAGTAGACGACGAAGCGTCAATATCGGATCACCGATGGATACGCTTCAAGGTGAACTTTCAGAACAGAAGACTGTTTGAATCTAGTATACAGAAGTGGTAAATATACACCTGGATACACAATCAGTCACCTGCGATAATATTGTTAACTTAGATAGGGCGGTAGAAAATATTAATAAGGCACCAACAATGGGGTTCGAGATAGCTTTCCCGGCTAAAAGAACACCTAAAAGGGCTCAACCAAAATGGTGGAATAGGTAGATAGGCTTAAAAAGGAAAAACGTCACACAACTATATAATAGGGCGCTGCTTTTCAGAAGCGACAGTACATGGAATGAGTACTACGAATGTAAGAAAAAATTCAAGTACCTAGTTAGAAAGTCGAAAAGGGCTTCATGGCAGAAGTACTGCGAATCTATCGCGGTAACAGACGAGGTTTCAAGGTTACGCAAAATACTTCCAAATGAAGCGAGCGCTCCTAGCTACCTCAGGAACTTGGGCTGAAAGTAGCCAAGAGGTTCTGGTAACACTGGTGGAAACCCACTTTCCGGGATCCACAGTATCATACTACCCTGGCACCGTACAGCACACTGAGAACATTGATCTATCTCTCTGAAGAGGAAATAAGTGTTTTTAATAATAGGAAAAAAATTACGGTGGACAATACAGTCCTTTAAGCCGTACAAATCTCCCGGTGCGGATGGTATTCTATCGATCTTCCTACAGAAAGCATCGGAGGTAGCAATCGAAAAAATTATGGAAATTCTTAGACACAGTCTAAAAATAGGGTACATACCAATAGGTTGGAACGAAGTTAAGGTGGTTTTTATACCTAAAGCTGGCAAACAGGGGTGTATAACAGCAAAAGATTTCAGACCAATAAGTCTGTCATCATTTATGCTTAAAACCCTGGAACGATTATTAGAGATTCATATTTGGAATAGATGCAGTAATGGCTTTTTGACTGAAACAAAGTCGAAAGACATAGATATAAGAATTTAGAGCAGCTTAGAGTGCCTGTGTGGCGCCAATAAATTAGTATAAGATTGTTAAGTAATTTTAAGCTAGCATTTAAGCATTTTTTGTTAGTACTCATAGTGACGAACACTATCGAGGAAAAAATTACAACCGGTCAAGTCTTAAAGGGCACAGGGCATCCAAGGCTCTTTGGCCGCTCTTTGACGGCAAAAGATCTAGGAAGTTAAACAGGGATAAGCTTAGGACAGTAATAGGTATCCTGACGGGACATTATCTCCTGCGGCAATACGCAAAGAGACTCAAATTGTCAGATACGGATATCTGCAGATTCTTGGGTGATCTGCAAGCTGTTGAGGACATAACGCACATACTGTGTGAATGCATAGCTGAAGAAAATTTTTAGGGAAATACTTTCTTTGCAAGAAAATTGAGTATTTCACCAGGGCGATTGTATAAGTTTTTGTCAATTCAACTGGTTCCACAGGGATAGCAAGGACCTGATTTGGGGTCTGGTGTCTGTGTGATGGCATATCCATCATACCCCTGTTTGACCTAACCTAACCTAAGTCGAACGGTCAGAGTAGGTTCAGCCTCCTGGTTCGCGTTTTTTTTTACGATTCGGTACGTTATTGCTATCTTAGGAGGTACTTTGAAAGACAGAATACATTCCTTATTGTTCCTACAGAAAGATACTGCTAGACGACAACCAATCAATGCTGTAAAGGGACAAACAGCTTCAGATATTATGATAATACTGTACAACATCCCAGCAAACAAAAAATGGAAAGCGACTTTCGGTTTTGCACGTATAGTATTCGGAATCGTTATTGAACACGTGCAACCAGGCAACTAGTTTAGACCCTGGACAATTACAAAGCGAATGGTGGACCGTGGCAAAAAAGTTTGAAAATCTGTGCCACCTACAATGGCGATTTGCATACAGAGGAGAACCAGCGTCTCTCTAAATACGGATTTGTAGTAATCCGTGGAACGCACAGACAAAGAGTCTCTGCTTCTAGTTTGGGAATGATCCGCTAATCGAATTCAGGCCTCCACAGAGCAAAAGGAAGACCATGTCCAATATTGTTTCTACAAATTGATCGACCAAACTTATGAACAGTGTTCTAAGCACTTCCTTGGTGATTTCATCGCCAAGTGAGGAAAAGAGAGCATCTCTGGCAACACAAGTGCAAATCATAGTATGAATGACATCAGCTCCGATAACGGACTTAGGCTGATCGATTTTAAGGCGGCGCGAAATTCAATTTTCCCTACGTCTTCTGCACTTCAACACCCACAATCAAAAAACATCTATCAAATGGATAATAGTTCCGATTTTCTGGATCTGTGACTGTTAGGAGGAGATCGACTCGAATAACTATCTTGTTGTATGCAAGATCCTGAAACGGTTACAATCGCAACTGACAGCTAGCAAAGATATTGTTGTGTAAACTCTGATCGAGTTTCATAAAACCCCTCGAGAAGTCCTATGCCGCCAACACGAAATATAGAAGATCAGTGACGCAATTGTCAGCAAGGTATCAGAGATGCCGCGTCTGATAATCTAGGTTTCACATGACTACCATAACGAAACCTCAGGTTTGATTAAGAGTATCGGAAGTTAAATACACCGAAACAGGAAGCGTAAAAAGCGGCGATGCAGGGAACTCTATGAGTAACAACGTCGGAAATATAGGGTCAATAAAACAAGTTGGCCTATGGCTACAGGCATAGAGAGACTATGAATGCAAATGCATGGGTTTGCACTCCCCCTTCCATTTTATTTTAAAGTTCCTTTTCTATATTTAACAATTTGAATTTTTGTGAGAATAAATTTAAGAGACCTGCGCTCTTAAACTGTTTTGAATCGCACTATACATGAAACATCAGCTTTTCGAAAAAAAAGAATATATCGTCGACACAAATCCCGAGAGATTAGGATGAGAAGATAATAGTAGAGTGGATTACTTCTGTTAACTATTTAACGGCGAAGGTGGCTAACACTTCGAAGTCAGGAAGAATAAACCATCCATCTGCGCGATGATCGGCAACATTTCCGTCTATCTGACCAAGAAGAGGTTTGCATAGCGATATGTAGTGAATGGATCCTCAGCATCGATTCTGAGCGTAGATCGCGTACAAGATCCTGTTTACCTCAACATGTGCACATCTAAAACTCTACATAAACAATCTGATACATCCTTATCAGTGTGATTTTATGCCTTGGAGTTTCCAGGCCAAATACTCTCCTTATAGCAGGTTTTGAAAAAAAATCCTTGAAATTGCTAATCAATATATATAGAGCCATGTCAACTTTTGGCATCCATGTCAAACTTGACCGCTTGTGCAGGATTTTTATTTTTTTTTAAATGGAGAAGGCTCGCTGCCTAAAAAAAGTACCTGGTTTGGCTGAAGAGCTGGACTTCAGTCCCAAGTGAAACTGGATCAGAACCAATAAGCCTCTTTACGTCGTTGGAAGGCTCTATTTGCTTGTGAACGCAATCTAATGCAAGGCCCTTTACTACGTTGCTCTCACAGGTTGAAATGAAATACTGTTCAGGACGGAGAATTGACATTTACGTGTTCTGGCTATTTGAGATGACTGATACCCGCTATTCTGATTATGTCGATATCGTTGGTCAACTCATAGAGTTCGCCCGGTATGACAGTCAATGAAAACCTATATTAACCTGACCACACTCATCTGAACTGGTGTAAGGCATTTATAGGTCCGAAATCGGATATACACCCTGAATGACTCGAACTGCAATCAACTTCAGATTGCAATAATTTCCAAACCGTTCATGACAGTGAGCTCAAATTTTGACACATGACAGATAATTTTATTATTTACAAGCCTTTTAAACGATTTACGACTCAGTTGTGTTGAAAATTTTTTATCCGCGATGGAATTCAAACGTGATAGTGTGATTGCTTTATATTTGGCTGGAAAACCACAAGTAGCTATCGTTAGAGCCCTCCAGCACCTCAACGTGAATAAATCATTTGTGTTTCGAACCCTAGCTCGTTACCGTGATACTGGCAGCGCTGTAAAACGACATGGAGGTGGTCATAAAAAAACAGCAACATCGGCAGAAATAGTTCGGAAAGTGAAGGCTCGAATTGATCGAAATCCGCGTCGAAGTGGAAGAAAAATCGCTCGTGAGCTCAACATATCGTTGGAACGGATGCAACACATGACAACACATGAAAATTGAGTTTAGGCTCAACCATTAAAGTTCCAAAAAGCACACGATCTTACACCGCAACAGAAAAAAGTTAGAGTCGAAAGAGCGAAGGAGTTCCTACGCTTGCACGAACGAAAGTTATCGAGCAATATGTCAACAAACAAAATGACCGAGTTTACTTGCCAGAGAGGTCCTTCGAAAATGTACACCTTTGGACGGCCACCAGAAAGCAGGCAGCACCGATGGTGATGGTTTGGGTCGCCATAACCGCCGATGGTCGATCTCCGCTCGTATTTTTGGACCGTGGTGTCAAAATTAATGCGATCGTATACCGTGAAACTGTCTTAGAGGCAGTATTGAAACCTTGGGCAAACAATCATTTCGGTCTGAGACCGTGGACTTTTCAACAAGATTCGGCACCGTCTCACAAAGCGCGCGTCAACCAAGATTGGTTAAAAAACAATGTTCCACACTTCATTTCTTCGATAAAATGGATTGCAAATTCTCCGGTTGCAAATCCGTTGGATTTCTCTGTCTGAAGTATTTTGAAGGCGAAGGTTGGCACTAAAAAATACCAAAGTTTGGACCACCTTAAACAAGCACTTCGCCGGGAATGGGCCAAAATACCGCAGAGCCACTTGCATGCAGCGTGCGATGCTTTCTTCGGCCGTCTCAAATCCATTATTCGCGCCAAAGGTGGACATATTGAAAACTACTGATACAATTTGAAAATTGATGTATTTTCCAACATTTTTTGCTTTGGCAATAATAATTAAATTTTTCAAAAAATAAAAAAATTATAGCATTTTGCTCTTGCTTCCAATCTGTCCCGGTAAACCTTTAACCGTAATACTGATGAATGCTCATCAGTATACCCTTAAGTCCATGTCTCTCATGTTTAATATTAATGTCCACAGTTACCTAACATTTGAATTGTGATTCAGCAAATGCCTGAATGAAGTAAGGGAATCCAAGAATGTGATTTTTCGGAATTAACAGCGCATCCCCTTCACAAAGTTCCTTAAGTAAGTTATTCAAAGCATCATAATGCTTATTTGTTACATGCACTCATATTGTAGCAAGCCCAACACGAAAGTAAACTCCTGTTGGGTAAAAACTCGTGTAAAGTACAAGTATCTACGAATTCCCAAAGCAAGAGCTTTTTGCTATAAGAGGACGCTATTTTTAGATACAATACGAATATTTTCATTGCGAATATGTACTATTTTACTGCCGCGGCAGCCATACCTCTTTCTCCTTGCAGCTTTGCAACGTTGTAGGGCTAAACTAAAGGACCTATCTTGTGGAATTCATTATTTGTTAAATCTCCAAAAAGAACTAAGGAAAAAAAAAAATTATACTAGAGCTGCAGGATACATAAGCATAAGACAGTGTACCAAGGAGCATAAATATTTATCCGCCTGCACTCAGGACATGCTTTTGCCATTAGTTCGTTTTGTGTGTGCTATAAAATCTCATGTCTCCGGAGGGCTAAAGGATGAACATGGCCACCATACGGAGCTCTTAGAGTCAAAAATTGACAACGATGATGGAAGCTATGAGAACACGGACATACACAGACAGGCATAGAGAAGAATGTTATCTGGGGAACTATTTCAAAATTATGTGGAACACAGTGTAAACGAGGAAATTGGATTTACAGTAGTAGGGATAGAGTAATGGAGTTTAGGTCCGTGTAGTGAAACACTGTGCCAGTACGATGTAAAGACGAAAGACTGCAAGGATTTTGTACAGATAATAAGCAGTCGTATGTACAGTATTGTGCAAAATATAAGCAATCGTTTCATTTTTGCATTTCAAATCATTTTTTTTATTCATTTGCTCATTAAAGAAATAATAGAACTCTTGGAAGCTTTTGCTTGAAGTATTTACTTTGTATTTTAATTAAAACAAAAAACACGAAGTTCTTCAGTATAAGCAAAAACTCAATATTTCGTATAATATCGCTTATTTTTGAGTACAACTGCAGATCTTTTCGGCATAGAAAAAATCAGATTTGAAATTGTTTTGGAATCCATGCTTTCGTATTCTTCCTTTGGGGCTGACAAGAGTTGTGGCTTATTTCAAAAGCGTTGTCCTCCGAACTACCGCTTAAAGATCCCAGGATTTTCTATTGGATTCAAATCCGTGAATAGTGGCCTGAATCCTGTTTTCCATAGGCCACTCTTTTCCTACCTTCGATATGTGCTTGTTGAAACACTCATCGAAGGGGGGGAAATGCCGAAATGTTATATTTCGATTCACCGCTGAAAAATACAGTTTTCCACTTCTCAGCGGACCAACTTAAATATTGCTTCGCAAAATTTAACCTGTAAATTATAAATTTTATAACAATGAAGAAATTTAGTTAATGTCAGAAGTGTAATCTTTCTCCGAAGATGTGTTTTTGTAAGCACTGGTTTCTTACTTGGACTGTAATTTTTTAACCCATTAAAACACCGAACGGTACTCGAATCAATTTAAGACTTAGAGATTTTACAGAGCTGATAAACAGTACTTTTTTTTTTATTAAGGAACATACCACCTTGATCAAAAAGTTCCCGCACCACACCACCGTATAGCGCTCCCATTGTTCCGATTTGAGTTCTGTTTTTTTTGTTAAGTTGGTAAATCTGTTGTTGTCATTCTTTCTAAATCTTACCGTCATAGCTTGATATTTGCAAAAGTTACGTGGCCAAGAGTACATCTATCTCTGTGTGTGTTGGCGATTTTTTTACAATTTTAGAAATGGATTTAAATTTGCAACAACGAGCTTGTATTAAATTTTGCGTATAAAACGGATTTAATAGTGTGCGAACGTTGGAAATGTTGGAAAAATGTTTGTCTAAAGAAAACGGTCGTTTACCAGTGGCACGAGCGGTTCAAAAGTGGTCGTGAGCAGACCATCGACATCGAAAACCGTCGAAAACATTGATGAAGTAAAATGTTGGTCAATAACAGCAAATTAACCATCAGAGAGATAGCGGAGGACTTAAACATTGCCTATGGATCCGTCCAAGACATTTTGGTTAATGATTTGGGTTTCCATCGTGTAGCAGCAAAGTTGGTGCCAAAAGACCTCAATTTCATGCAAAAAAGAGACCGTGTTAACGTCGCAAAACAGATGATTTGCGAGGCTGAATCCGATCCCACATTCATCAAAAGGATCATAACTGGAGACGAGACGTGGCTTTATGAGTACGACACGCAATCCAGACATCAGGCAAGTGAATGGCGTTCACCAAATGAGCCGAGACCAAGAAAACCACGTCGTTTTCAGTCAAAAAAGAAGGCAATGCTCACGGTTTTCATGGATGGATTACAACGGTGTAGTGCATCATGAATTTTTGCCAGAATGCCAGACAGTAAACAAAGAGTATTACGAGTATTTGGGCGTTATGAGACGTTTGAGTAAAGTAATTTGCCGAAAGAGATCAGAATTGTGGGCAGACAACTCGTGGATTTTGCACCATGATAACGCACCTTCGCACAGTGCCATTATTATTCGTAATTTTTTGATGAAAAATGCAACAAATACAGCCACCAAATTCATCTGATTTGGCTCCCTGTAACTTCTTTCTGTTCAATCGAGTTAAAAAACCACTACGGGGAACGGGTTTTAGCAGCCGAGAGGAAGTAATGGAAAAATCACAGGAAGCACAGATGGGCGTATCGAAAACCGAATATAAAAATTGTTCGAGGATTTAATCGCTGTCATAAGTGTGTTGCAGTCGATGGGGATTACTTTGAAGGGGACAATATAGATTTAGATGATTAAACTTGTGTTTTTAATTTGATTAAGGTGGTATGTATCAAGTCACGAGTTCAGCTTTCGACAAAACGTTACTTTCTAGAATTAAGACGAAGAAGTAATGCCATAAACCAGAGAAGAAGTAAGAAAGATAGACTTAGAAATAGAGAAGGGAAGCGTAAAGCAAAGCATATAGAAAAACATATTGGGCAAAGATGTAGAGAACATTATATAAATAAATAAATTAATTCAAGACTTGAATAAAAAATTTTCATAAATTAAATTAAATAAACAGTGTACTTATGCAACAAACAAGCAGTGTAGTAGATGAAATATTTAAATAATGCATGTACATTTGTAAGTCACGGTGGCAGTAAGCTCAAACAAAGCTTTTGGTTTTAGCCTGTAGATCTTCAATGCCCCGATGACGGTGATACTAAAAGAAAACAAAATCCGCTAGGCAATAAATACATTCTCCTCTAACAAATCTCTGAACTGGACGGAATCAACAATCTTAATTATGCGGTAGTACCACAACACAATCTACAAATATTTTTTAATTTCTATACGGCAATTGCTCCTAGACTCTTCAATAAGCTACCTATTAGCATTAGAACCTTAAGATCTAAATATGTTTTTCTAAAGAAGGTAAAACTTTGTCTTTTAGATAAAAGTTATGATGATATAGCAAACCTCACATCTGTTACCATCTGAATCATTTAATTATTTTTCTCCTTTGTTATTATTATTATCATTTCTTTTTTTTTCTTCTTTCTTGCTACGAGTACACTTTGTAACTAAAAAATTAATAGTATACTGCGACCCCACCTCTTTTGAGTTTATAATTGTAAATTGAAATAATTGTTATTGCTATCGTCTCTAGTTCCCTCTGAACTATAGATAGCTTGTTTTTTATTTTTCTTTACTGATCCTTTGTATGTTAACGATAATAGTAATGTAATAAATATGTAATTGTTATTCTCTAAATCGAATTAATAAAGAATAATAAAGAATAATCTTACCAATCATGCTTCAAAAGCCAAAGCAGACTATGATACTGTCCCTAAAACGGCTTTTCAGATGTAGCATGAAATATGGATATGCGCCAAAATATTGTAGAGAGTGAACGTGACCTTCATTCACAAGGCAGGTAAGCCCAGCAAATTAAATGCAAAGATTTCAGGCCCATCGTTTATTCTAAAAACTTTAGAAAAACTGTTTGAGATTCATACTCGTATTTGCAGTAAACTGCACCCATGTTACATAGCTCTAAACCGAAATGCCTACACAGAAGGTAAAGGCACGGAAACCGCCCTTCATGAAGTTGTCAGCAAAGATCTTTATGGTAAAGAATACATTCAAGTGGCCTTCTTTGACATTGAAATTGCTTGCAAATATGCTAACGTTCTCGCTAAACGTAGAAACTTGGGGAAAGTTTCTAGTTAATCCGGAACTATCAAATTTGATAACTCATATAACACGTAATGAGGGTCAAGTTGTCAACAAAATACTTTTGAACCTAAAACGGGAATAAAGCCACTCCGTATGCGGGTGAAGTTACTTTCTACAAACAGTTAAATTCTCAATTCTGTACTTGTATTCCCTGAGAATCCACGTGAATGCGCCAAGCTATGTGGGCTGGGAAACAAGCCGCAAAAAATAGAGTCTGTCATCTTCACACGTAAAGGTATAATTCCCCGAGCCATGAAAACTAACAAATTCTCTTACCTCATACTATTGTATTTCAACCTCAAATTCTAGTGACAGTAAACTCCTTAAGTAACTTGAGAGCTTAGTGCACCTCATTTTCAAGGACCACCCACCTGGACCTGGATCAACACTATAAACCTAAGGTTTCATTGGTTTGCATGGCTTAAGTTCATACTCAAAGGATATTGATTCAATCCAAGACTAAGACGTGACTTGACATTTTTTAGCGCATTCATGAGTTAGTACCGTGGGTATTCGCAGTAATCAACTGCATTAGAATTTTCTCTTACAATTAATCTTGTCTTCTATTTAGGGTTACCCACTTTAACAAGTCTATGCTAATTAATGCAGTTTCCATTTCCGGATATGCAAATGCCACTCCCATGGTGCCGTCGGGCTGCAAAAATGCACAAAACCACAACTACGAGTATGTACGTCAGAATAGAACCATAGAACGATAGAACCCCACATACTCGTAGCAGTCATTCGTCTTAAAGGAGAGAGCACGTAATAAAGCTCAATAGTCATTTACAGCACAGGATACCAAACGGTATCTTCTTCAAAAAGGCAAAGGCATAAAGCCTGTTTATTTATAGAATCCAAATTCGACGAGGAATTAAATTACCTACCGCATCGCATTTGAGGATAATAATAGAAGGCACACTAATACACTGCACTAGTTAGCTCAATACAAGTAAAGAATAGGATCCATCATCTTATTATGCTCTTTCTTCCTAAAACTGTTTTGTTTTCCAATTTGTATGTCAAATCCTTGTTCGAGTTGTGTTATAGTATGTGCCTATGTGCGAGTGAAGGCATATGGATGTGTGTTTGTGAGTATTATAAAGGAGACGACATTTATTCTACATTGTCTAGCACTCTAGGGAGCGAGCGGTGATGATTGTTGGCGACTGGCATATTGTTGGGTGAGGTTAAGGATTTGAATCCTTTGCTCAGTTTTTAAAGACCCCGCAGGGGTTCAGCTTTGCCTTGCAATGCTTTACTCTGCTTCTTGTTATTTGCATTGATTTAACCGCTCCCATTTGAGGTCGCTGGCTTAGCGGGTTGCACGACTGCTTGTATGTCGAATGGCAAACGCTAGGACTAGTTAAATAGAGTGTGGGGCAAATTGACAGCTTTAAAAATAACGCATTATTCGTACACGGTTGTTAATTACTGGAAAAGTGTACGTTTACGATGAATTAGGCCAAAAGGATGTTGAATTGTATCTGTACCTGTACTGTTGTGTGTACTCGTATATACAAGCACATACTCGTATGAAGGTTTTGCTGCCTTGCGTTGGCCTTAATTCAATTATAGCCGACCTACCAGATTGCTGGTGGTGCATACGAGTATTCCACTTGTTTGTGCAATTGTTGTACTATTCTCAGAGAGCCCGCAGCCATCTGTTGCTTTGGATCGATTTACAATCATGTAAGCCGAAGCCTGCAAACCAGGGAATAGTACCACATACAAGTAATTTTGTGTTGCATTCATTTACTTTAGTGACATTTACGGATAAAACAAACACGAAAACGTTGGTTTTAAATTTGGTAAGCAGAAAACCGTACTCTTGATTCTAGGTTCCATATAACAATAATATGTTACTTCATCCTCCTCATCTACGGGTGGGTCTTTGCAAAGGCATTTTCTAGGTGTCAATTGGTGAGTTGTTGAAATAAATCATAATAGATTTAATTTTTAGTTATAGTCCTGGAAGATCCGGATTACAAACATCAAGGTTTTCAAGCTAGCACAGGCTTTCGTTTGCTGTTTTGAGCGCAGAACTGCCATCCTGACATCTAAGACCATGGCTAGTGCTTATTTAAAGAAGATGGGTTTTCCGGATGATGGAACGGTCTCAGAACATAAAACAATGGATTTAAAAGTCGAATATGTTCTTATTTACGGTTGCATCATTATAAAGAAATTGCCCACAAATTCAAAATAACCGCAACGGTTATCAAAATTATTCGGAATCATTTTGAAGTGTTAAGAATCTGTTCAGTGTAGGTCGATAAATTGTAAATTAAATTGTTGGAAAGCTCTTGTTAACAGTGCTCTGAGATTCTTAACGTATTCTGTTAACCCATCTTTGTCCCTGAATGCATCCAATCTGTTTCATCAATTTTTGAAATCTTTTTTGTGCTTTAACTGACATCTAGTTTCTACAAGAATGATTTTCAGAAATTCATTTATCGTATGGTGAAACATTTTTACACCGTACATTGTCATTAAAAACAGCTGTTTTGTGCTTTTTTTTGTTGTTCAAATTAGTGTTTGTACTAATCTGGTGAATAGTTTACTGTACAAAAGATTTAAATACATATTTTGAAGAGAATAACCCTAACAAAAGTAAAAAAATAATACAGGGTGGATACATTGATTGTTTACATAAGTGGCGATATATTTGCCACTGCCTTTTCAGAGTAGCAAAATTTTTGCTACTGCCTTGTTACAGATATTTGTTTTTTTTTTATATAGATGCCTAAGGCAAAACTAAATGATGACGAAATTGAAGAATTATTTTATGAAATTGATGGCGAGAATTCCGAAGACGATTTCGAAAACGATGAGGATGTCGAGAATCAGAACTTTGATGTAGTTGATCCGACAGAAAATGTTGAAGATGTGGATGATCCCATGTCAGAAATAAAAAATTGTGAAGATAGTCGGCTGACAAAATCTGATTTGCCATGCTTCAGCTCTAGTTCCGACCAAAGTACAGACGAAAACGAGCATTCGCTTTGGAATAAAAGTGCTGCGAATGAGACGTTTTTGCCATGTGAAAGTTTTGATTCGATTAATATTGCCCAACTATTTCCGAGCTCAAGTCGAAGTCGGCCAATCTACTTTTTCACTTTTTCAAGCAAATGTTCACAGACAGTACACTAGAACTTAATGTCGATTAAACCAATTTGTATGCTCAACAAAACAAAAACAAGAATTGGAAAAACATCGATATAATATAACTGCAGGCATATTTAGGGATAATAGTTTTGATGGGTGTGCATAACCTTCAATCTATTGATTTATACTGGTCAACAAAGCCGTTCTTTTTTCATGAAGTTATAGCATCAGTTATGCTATGCAAAAGATTTAAAAAAAACTTGCAGAATTTTCACTAGGCTGACAATTCAATCAGACCCAAATATGGAGAAGCTAACTTTGATCACCTATTAAAAATAAGGCCGCTGCTGACAACTTTGAATTATCGTTTTGAAAGCTATGGCAACTAAGTCCTAATCAATTGATGAGTCCATGGTTCTTTTCAAAGGCCAATTCAGTCTCGAGAAATATATGCTACTCAAGCCAATTAAAAGAGGCTTCAAAGTGTGGGCTAGGTGTTACTCGCAAACTGGATACTTATACCAGTTCGATGTATACACCGGCAGAAGAACAGCCAATACGCCTGAACTAGGATTAGGAGCTTCAGCTTTACAACAGCTTTGTCACTCACTGAAAGGCGCTAATGTTCATGTAGACTTTGACAATTTCCTTTCATCTTTTCAGTTGCTTCAAGACCTATACGAAAACAAGATTTACGCAACTGCAACGGTGAGGTCAAATCGAAAGCGACTCCCAAAAATCGCAGCAGAATATAGTAAGTGGAGGAAGCTGCAAAATGTAGCTTTTATACAGTGGATGGATACGAAACGGGTAAATCTGTTATCAACTGCATTTGATCTGAAAACGAAGCTTGTGGCAACACGAACGCAGAAAGCCTGATCCAAAGCTGAAATCCCCTGTCCGTTGGCTGTTGAACAATATACCAACCGCATGGGTGGCGTCGGCTTTTTCGACCAAAAGCGTGCCACTTATAGCGTAGGACGCCGAAGTAAACGTTGATGGTTACGCATTTTTTATTTATCGATGCAGCTGTGACAAATGCTCATATTTTGCACTCTTCTATAGTCCGGGTGAGGACACAAGAACTATTCCACTTTTATTTTAGGGTTTTACTTGGGGAATAGCTTTTATGGAAGCTTCCAAACAAACAAGGTAAAAAATAGGCCACGTAACATAAAAAAAAAACTCCAGCCAAGTCAACAAGGAAATCATTTCGTGTACTTGATTAACATAGATTGGGAAATGTAGGAGTACATATGCCTGAGGAGATTTCGACCTATCGCAGATGCAGACTTTGTAGTCCAAAGACAAACAGTAAATGATCAAAAATTTAATGCTCGCATTGCCAAGTACCACTATGCATTACTCTATGCCTTGGTCTTTTCCACAAATAAATTTGTTTTTATTTTAAATAATTAGTTTTCTAAATAAAAAATAAAATGAACAAGAAAAAATAGTTGCAGTTCACATATTTCCTTCGGTCACCAACAGGCAGTGGCAATTTTTTCAAAAGTTTCTTCAAACATTGTCTAACTAATTCAAAAATACACATGTATTTTCTTAGGCGGCTCCAACTAAGGCTGCCTTATAAAGGGTTAAAAGATGATAATCAAACTGCACCAGCGTCACAAGATGGGAACTACTTTGTCAGAATGTAAAATCGTTCCAAACTTTGTTAAGCACCCGTGCAAGGATATATATTTCACAAAATGCGAGACATCGGTCTGTTCCTAAATAGTTTGTCTTTGTGAATTATGTCGTATACGGGTTCGAAACCGATAAAAGCAATTTGAAACTCTGCCTTGTGTAACAGTCGTTAAGAAATATCATAAAATCACTTCAAATGTGTTCTGTTTGTGTTTTCTTATTTCCGCTTGAAGTACCGCTGTTTGACTTTATTTTCGCACGGTGCTAACGACGACAGAAATTGTGGCATTTTGTTCTGTTATATTTTCTATGAAGAGAACTCTGACAGCAAAAAGCACCAGAATGGGAGGCAACTAGCCATGGTACTAGAAATTGAAGCTGCATCACCTTCGATTCTGGGGTGAATGAGTTTGTTGCTCATACATGTACAAAAACGACCCCAACAGTAGAAATCATCCAGGATACAAAAAATGGGTGTGGATAAATCCGGCCGCTTCAAAGCGCTAGCCCCAGGGATGAACGTGCCTATTGCTCGTACCTCTCCGGAGCCGACGCGAAAGATTTAGGATGAAGAGAAATCGCCGGGACCTTCCAAGGTCTCCTCTAACCTCGCAAGCTCCACGAAGGTAGTTGTAGAGGACAACAACTCGAAGATAGTGCAGGGGGAGGTAAACTCGACGTTAGACAGTGGCTGTACAGGCTAGACAACGAACCCGATTAAAATCCTCTGAAACAACGTGCCAACGCGGGTAGTCTGCGAGACCCTAAGACAATCCAACACAAGTAAGATTCTTTTGAAAAGCAGAGGAGACCTATCTACCCTTGCTTAATTGCTCACAGGCCATAATCTTCTGGCAATCCTACGCCTTATCGACGACGATCTCTGCGGAGGCTATGGGGACATAGGCTCACGGGAGGATACCCTCCACTTTTTGTGCCACTGTCCAAGCTTCAGTAATTGGAGACAAAGTACTTTAAGAAGTTATTACTTCCCCGACATCTCTGAACTGTATCCACCTTATTCATCTCAGAGCTCAAGACACTTTTTCGATTTCTGAGGCTGGAAGTGGAAGACAACTATTTTATTATCGGCGGAGATTTCAACGCCAAACATAGTGATTGGGGAAATAATATACCAAATACTAGAGGGAACCTACTATTCAATTGGTGGGGTCAGCACAGTGTGATGTATCGACTCGGGCTCAAAGCGACGTATAGTCCGTCGTTTCCCAGACACGGGTCCTATTTGGATCTCCTGCTGTTCGACTCACGAATACAACTGACGTGCACTAACCAACAAACTACAAACTGTCTACAAACCTTCGTGTATGACAGTGACCATTGCGGTCTCAGCACCGAAATAACTGTTCCCAACGAAACTGCGGAATTGGAAGAGTTTGTTCAAAGGTATTCCTACAATTATAGTAGAGTGCGTTGGACACACTTCTCAAGAATACTGACGAGAGCACTCTCCTCGAATTCGCTCTACCCACCGTCGAATAGAAATATGTCAGACGAGGAGATTGACAGATATCTAAGACTAATGGACGAGACAATCAAACGAACTATGGACAAAACGATACCACGGTATCAACACACTGACAACGAAGACTTATTCCGCAACGCAACCACTGACGCACTGCACCGACATAAAAGTAGACTGCTGTCAACCTTGTACAGACAGTTTACTGACAGACATAACCCGGAGATCATGACATTGAAGTCGTCGATTAAAAACCTCCAAACATTAATAAAGGAAAATTACAGAAATTCTATAAGTTTGTATTGGCTGTAAACACCAGCAACCCGAATATGTTCCCGCAAATAAATAAAATATTTCGGAGAAATAATCAGAACGACCTTCCATGTCTTAGAATCGCCCGAACGACGAACAACGAACAAATACTTGTAGCAGCAGGCATTGATCCAAATGAGGCCGTTGATGATGACAACTTCTTTGTGGTCGAGGATCCGCAGGAGAAGGTAGAGGCTATAGGAGCGACTTTCCAGGAAGTGTACGAGGCCAATGACATCATTGGCCCGAATCACGACCTGGAGAGTCGAGTCTTTGTGCACAATTTCTGCCTTCGAAATGAAATTGTGAATTGGCGATTCGAGAGCTCGGGTTTCACCCAGTTCAGTGACAAGAATATGGCAAATAATGTAATCACCAACGAAAGGGTATTACCACCGTTCATTTCGAAGGAAGTGCTCCTAACGGTCTTCGAATCACTTAGAAGTAAGAAATCAGTGGGAAGCGATGAAATACCGAACATTGTGCTTCGACATCTCCCACTAGAAGCTGTGGACATTTGTACCACCCTGTTTAATAATGCAGTGAATAATGCACATTATCCAGAGCATTGGAAAACTGCGGTGGTGCACCCCATTCCCAAAAGGAATAAAGATACATCCAATCCGGCGAATCTCCGCTCGATCAGTCTTCTTCCAAACATCAGTAAGGTTTTCGAGAGGGTGATCAATAGAGTCCTGACTAAGTGGGTTGAGGACAAACATATAGTTCCGGATAATCAATTCGGTTTCAAGGCGGGGCAGGATATCATTCATGCTGCGTCTAAACTGGTTTCTGATATCCAATGGCAAAAAACAGTGCACTGGTGCCTGATTGACTTGGATACCGTATGGTTAAAGGGACTCTTCTTCAAGCTGGACAGGTTGGGCATTAGTAAAGCACTGCTGTATATTCTTTTCAATATGCTCTCCAATAGACAGTTCATCGTGAAGAATGGCGATGTGGCTTCTTCTGGAACATTTAACATTAAAAACGGTCTGCAACAAGGTGCGGTAAATTCGCCGATCCTATTCAACATTTACACAAGTGATCTGATAGGTTCACTTCACCATTCCATAGCGTACGCAGACGACTTAATCGCGTACAGATCAGGCCCAAAGATTGAAGTCATTAATACACTTTTGCAAAGTGACTTCGACAAAATTAAACGATATTGCGACGACTGGAAGTTGAAAATCAACTTTCAGAAGTCGGAAACCATTCTGTTTAGGACGAGTTTGTCCGGGGCCTCTAGGAATACCAGAAAGAATTGGCGAAAATTCTCTATCGTCGGACAACATGGACAGTCACTTGCTTGTCGAAATGTAGTCAGATACCTTGGGATCTGGCTAGATCAATATCTGTATTTTAACAAACATATAGATGTTGCTCTGGCCAGAGCCAAAGGTGCTTTTGCCCTTACAAAGAGACTGTTTTATAACAGCCAAGAAGGTAATCTGTTACATGGCTCTTATCCGGCCTATGCTTGTGTTTGGATGTCCCGTGTGGTTCAACGTGAGAGCAAGTTTATTGGAAAAGATTCGGGTGTTTGAGAGGGCTTGTCTTCGCTTATACAGAACACCAGAGTCTGAGTACATAAAATTCTATCGCAATGAGGTCTAGTACAATAGGGCGAACCTAATAAGAGTGGACAATTTTGTTATTAAGTTGACTCGAAGGTACATTGCAAGAGCAATGACATCGTCGAACAACCTGATCTCTGGGGCTTACTACCCTAATTATATGTATCATGAGAGAGTTCGCTTTGACGGCAATGTTCCTCCAGAAGCGTTCCTCTACCTCGATAGTAAAGGTCTGATCCAGGACAGATTGGCTGTGCCGCTAATCTTCCACGTTGCTCGAACAGCTGCGGACAGGCGACTCAACTACGACAGAGACGTCGCATATGGCAGTGCGGAGCGTCTCCGGTTCAGTAGGGCGGTAGGGAGTCGCGATAGGAGGGATGTTGCTCAGCAGCACCATCAATTTTGGTGGCTTTTTGAGGGAGAGAATGCTTCGTCGTCGAATTCCTCCAATACTTGATAGCTTCATGTGAAGCAAAGAGGGTCGCCTAATTTTTTTAGCCACGGCCGGCTTACATAGTTTTAAGTAGGAGTAAGGAGGAGTAAGTTAGATGTACTCGTAAGAAAAAAAAAAATATATAAAAACAAAAAAAAATTAATAAAAATAAGAAATTCAAAAAAAAAAAAAAAACAACATATATATATATGCATGTATTTATATACTCGTATTAAGTATATATATATTATGTATATATGTATATGTATATAAGTATGTATTAGATGTATGTAAGTAGGTTAAGTAGATTAAAATTTATTTGTAGGTAGTTTGTAGGATTTTAGTTTTAATTTTTATAATAAAATAGAAAAAAAAGTCATGTTACTAAGTTTTTTTTGTAAAAAAATGTTTTTTTAGTTTTAATTATAATGAATAGAAATAGTATAGTATAGTAGTATGGTACGTCGAAAGACATAATTTAAGTGTTAGGTTTAACTTAGAGTGCCCGCATGGGGCCAGTAAGTCAGAATAAGATAATTTTAAGTTAATTAAGCTAATTTTTAAGCGTTTTTTTGTCTAGCAAGTAAGAGTAAATTAAGTGAAACAATAAAAATGCATATAAACTGAAACTGAACTGAACTCTCTGAACTGTCTGCTGCTTCACTTAAGTATATCTCTTTTCAGATTCGTGGATGAAACGAGATGGCTTAGACCCTCTCAGTGACCAAACGACAACCAACACGAGACGGAAAACGGAAACAAGAAACCAGAACAAGGAATCGCAATCAAATCCCCATTCCCTTACACTTTTCTCAACCGAACATCACAATGGGTCTACACAGACCTAAGACCTAATATAATGGACTCGGCTTTACGAGTAGATAGTAACCTAAACTAACCTACGATTCTTTGAAGTGCCGCTCTAAATGTCCCTTGCTTTACTGTATGAGCTTCCTCGACTTTTATACTTTGCAAGGGTATTATAGTTACATATATAAGTATATAAATTGGTGGCGCAACAATCTGTGTTTATCTTATTGTATATTTTCATTTTGTGAGAGAGGGAGGAAAATCAGAGACTTTTTTATAAGCAGGAGTTTTAATTTCTGACGGTTTGAATCATTCCCCGAAGGAGTAGTGACATTTTTTGTTCTATTCTCTGGTATATTGCCTGAGAATTGAATCCAGAAACTCTGTCTTAATATCTGATGAACTTAACCAAAGCATCATGCCGACTTTCATGCCATAGTACATCTAATTATATTACTATTTTTAAAAAATGGGGTGTTCAGTGGTATGTTATGAAGACAGATGTCGTTTGAGATACTCGGTCCACACCTCCGTTTAGGACTACTTTATCGTATTTGGAGCTCAGCTTTGAAGGTTGTGTGGGAAACCAGAAGTAGAGATCGCGGCACAAGAAACTTGAATAGGTGAATGGCGACGAGAATAGCAAGACCCTTTTTTCCTTTTAGTACCGGACCCTCAAGGTTGGAGGCCGCTTCTCTATCGTGGAATAAAGAAAACAGTTCAGAGAGAACTAACAGCCTCGAATACGGACGTATAAAATATGTAAGTCCTCAGCAAACTTTTTTAGAACAACGAAATTCGGTTTTGCACATGGAATGTTGCAAAGACCACGTTCTGGCAAACAACTAGCGAATGCAGGTGTCTGCTATAAAGCAGATGCAAAACTACTACACCTACTACGGCGACTGCTACAAAGAAGGAAGACAACGCTTATGTATGCGTTTGGATATGGATGAAACTTTCACGAGAATATACAAATACCATTGCTTTTACCAGACTCCAAAGAACGATCTGTCTTTTTTGCATTAGAGCTTTACTTAGAACGCATGGCCAGGCGTAAGCTGCGTTCTCAAAAACATCTTCCGCTTAAAGAAACACCCTTTGGCATATGCACTGGAGTTTTGATTGCCCTTCTTTGACTCTGATCTTATGTTGAGGAGAGAATTTAATGTACCAAAAAAGAACAAAGAGATACAACTATTATTTAAACATTTAAGTATTAAAAGAACAAAATTCATTTACGAACAAGTTGTTAATATTTGAATAGTCAAAGGATACGAGCCATTTTTTGATACCATTCACAAATACATTTTTCACTCTTTCACATCTTAGAGAATCTGGAAGTAAATTAAACAGATGGGGTGCTGAAGCAGGATAAAATCGTCCAAAATGAACTTTATAAATTGGTGGAACTACAACAAAATTTCTGGAATTACCCCGCAAATTATAAGTATCAGATTTTCGAACTGTGTAAAAACCCGAATTTTGGAAAAATATTTTAAGAACTTTATAACAATAGAGAACGGAAGAGTTTTAAGGTTGCTGAACAGGCTAAAACTTGGAGCTCTGCGGTTTAGTAAAGTAGGCACCGCCCTAACAAGTGATACCATATTCCAATTTGGATTCCAATAAACCGTTGTACACAAGTTCTCGAGTTGAATGATAACAATAAAGACTAAGGTGATACATTTGTCTTACTACTTTGTCTTAGATAATTCGTATGTTTGGACCAACTTAGCTTTTTATCCAAGATTATACCCAGGTATTTAAAGCTTTCGACATATTCCATCTTAAAGCAATTACTGCAACAGGGGGATTCATAGTTAAACGAAGAATAATTATCGTCATTATCCGGTAACCGAAAGCGGGTACAATCTGGTGAGTGATAGAATAATGGTAAATTGTCACAATTTGTAATATTAGTATTAAATACCATGAATTTTGTTTTATCGCTGATAATGTTCTTATCAACTGAAAATCATTTTCTCAGTAAATCAAGATCATGAATTACCTCCAGAAACACATTTAAAAAGCATTTGTTTGAATATGAAAGTGCAGTATCGCCAGTGAATGCCCTTTAATGGTTGAATGAATAAGGAGTTCACGTAAATTAAGAACAAAATAGGGCCTAGAACTGATCCTTGTGGAACACCGGTCACCGGTCTCTTTTTGGAGAGCTATAAATATTTTTGTATCTCACCATTGGCTGACGATTATTTAAATATGAATCAAACCAGTTGTATGTATATATTACCTCTAAAACCGGAATGAAAAAGTTTGTCTAATAATATTGAGTGATTTACCATGTCGAACGCTTTAGCAATATCTATAAAGAGAGAAGCTCTTAAGCACTAAAAAAATGCGTTCTTTCTAAAAATGATAACATTCTTGACTTAATACCCCTCTCAAAATTTTTTGAAAAGACCGATAGCGCTCTCACATATAAAAGGAAATATTTGTTTTCCTAATGGTCTTTGAAAAGGGATTAAAATGTAGATTTATGTAATGATGAAAGAGAAACATGGTAATGTACATATTTTTCAAAATAATAACAACTCGTACATAAGAAAAATAACATAACAAAAACCAGTATATGTAATATACGGCAGTGTGCAAAACTAGAGCAATATACCCTTATTTTTAATAAATCCATCACATCTGCGTGTCATCGAAGATATTAAATCTGAAATTGTTGTTTGCGGTATTTTTTGCTATTCAATTTTTAATGCTTGAAACAGTTTTCGATTATTCATGAAATGTTCTCCAGCAACCGGTCGTTTTAGTATCCCAAAGAGTATTTCAATGGGATTGTGCCGGCCAATAGAGAACTTGCGCACTATAGTCTTTTAACCAATCCTGTACCACCTTCGAAGTATGCTTCGAGTCGTTATCGTGCTGAAACACCCATTGAAGTGGCATATTCCATTCAGCAAAGGGCATCATTTTCATCTCCATAATATTGTTATACTTAAAACGATCCATTATCCCTTCACTCTGGTAAAAGGGACTAACACCATTAGTTGAGAAGCATGTCCACACCATCGCACTACCATCTCCATGCTTTGATGTAACTTTGCAGTTCCGAGGATTGAGTTTCTCTCCTTTCCGATGTTTTACTGTTGACATACCATCCGAATTGACCAGATTGAACTTAGATTCGTCGGTGAAACGGACAGTTCTCCATTTGTCTAAGGACCAAATCAGATACATTCTGGCGAAATTTAACCTACGAGTAATAATTAAAAACAATTTGCTTGGTTTACATTTGTGCTTTTAAAACGAGATTTTTTAAAAATTACCTTTTCTGGAAATGAATTTTTTTAAGCGTAGGCTTTTTTGCAGAGCTATAACTTTTTAAGTCGTTTTCGATTGGTTGTCTTCGAACCGTACCTGGATGAAAGGTTAAATTTAGTGATGTGACAATCCTTTGGGAAGTCACAAACGGGTCTTTTTTTAATTATACCACAAATTTTTCTATCCATCTTCTCCGAAATTTTTCGTGGTCGACCTCCCAAATGTACTGCAGTTACATATACCGTTGTCCTATACTTTTTAATTAGGCGGAAAAGAATGGATTGGTTTATATTATATTTTAAGATTTTTGGAAAGATCACTAGGAAAAAAAATATTTCCACTTATATGTGAGAGCTAAATTTGTTGCTTTTGTTTTGCACAATACTGTAGGTCGATAATTATTCAACATTGTCTTGTCGCTTTTTTTATGAAGTGGTAATACTATTGCCATTTTTAAAGATTGAGGGAAAATTCCCATTTGTGTACTTGTATTGAAAATATAACCTATAACGTCAGAGATGTGAAAAGAAATTTTCTTTAGCAAAAAAACTTGTGATCCTGTGAAAAGACGTGGTCTTAGAAGTTTTAAGAATGCAAATTAATTCATGTATCTCAAAAGGACTGAATGGTTCACAGATAAAACTCTCTGTTTGACCTTCTAGATTAAATAAGTCACTCCTGGGAAGGAAATTATTATTGGTTGAGTTCTGAGAAGAACTAACTAATATTACAAAAGAATTCATAAAATGAATTATCGATTTAAAGAGGATTAGAGACAGTTGAGTTGATCCCCTTCAGGAGTTTTTCTTTTTTAAGTGTTTCATCAGCAACACGCCATTGTTTTTTGGGATTACCAAGACTTGCTGATATTTTATTAAGATAGTAAGTATCTCTGTAACTAGGGATATCAATTTTAAGCTCATTATTTAGTTTTTCATAAAATTTTCTGAGTCTAGAAAAAAAAGCTAAGCTTACTATATGTTTCCTTCTAATTTTTTTCGGAAGGGTGGAAGCCATTCAAGGTTTTATACATTGATTGATGCTATTTCTGCATCTTGTAATCTGTTTACTGTACGCAATATGAGAGAAAATGTCAAAGGCAGATGAAGGATCAGTTGTACAAAAAACTTCATCCCAAAATTCAAAATTCAAACGATTCTTAAGAATATGATTTTGTCTAAAATTTATAGCACGGTTGATTCAGTTCGCGGAACATTATTATCTAGGAACTGAATACTTGTTAAGCAATGAGCTATTACTTGAAGGTCAACTGTCATAGTTTTAAAGATGGGTTTATTATTGCGTTGGACCCTAAAAAATATATGGTCTAAACACGAACTAAAACGAGTAGGTTGGATCAGGAAAGAATCAAAACCGAATACAGGTAACGTCGACAGACATGGTCAACATCAGTTGAGTTAGACAATATATTGATATTAAAGTCACCGAACATCCGTGAAATATGTAAACACAAATAAAGCAATAGCAAGAACCAGAAAGGACACAATTTAAGGTGATTATGTCAGCACTTTGCAAATTATATTTTTTAATTTTTATGCCTGCTATACCATTTTTAACGAATACTACAACACTGTCAGCTGCGTATGATTCATTACATGTTGCATCAAAAGGAAAATTTGGAATACTAAAATCACAAATTTCATTCCCGAATTCAGAAACAAAAATTAAATTTGATAAATGGTCTAAAGATGAGAGATGAGTGAAAAATGTGTCAAAATTCTTTCGCAAACAGTTCTGGCGACTGAGAAACCAGAAGATTGTTCATTTCTGGAATGATCTACAGAGTAACAATTGAAATGTTCGGAATGAAAAGAAAGGTTTATATCAATATTATTAAAACTAGGAGAAGGTGCACAAAAAGTATTATTTATGAGGGTTGTCTGAAAAGTTTCCGCAACGTAAACATAGCGGCACTCGTCAATAAAAGCCATTTTGGGCGCGCAGTTTGTAGTTGACAGTCGTTTGAGTGAGTTGACTTGAGTGTTTTTTGTTAAAATGGAAAAAATTGAGTATCGAGCTGTTATTAAATTCTTGTTTTGAAAGGCAATACGCTTACGCAAATCAACAATGAGTTGAACTCTGTATATGGGGACTCTGCACCATCATTTACCACAGTGAAATTTTGGGCAGCTGAATTTAAACGTGGCCGTAAGAGCTTGGGAGATGATGAACGTTCGAGACGTCCAAAAATTGCAACCACTGACGATAACACTGCTAAAGTTCAACAAATGGTGTTAGACGACCGCCAAATTAAAGTGAGAGAGATAGTAGAGGTTATGAAAATTTCCAAAGAACATTTCCAACGCTCTGTTGGCACAGTTTAGGCGCAATAAATCCGGGTTTTGGCGCCGATTAATTACTGTAGATGAAACTTGGATACACCATTATACGTCCGAAACAAAAATTCATTCAAAACAGTGGACTGCAAAGGACGAGTCGGTTCCAAAAAAAGTAAAAACTGTTTTTTCGGCTGGGAAAGTGATGGCGACTGTTTTTTGGGATAGTAAAGGAGTCATTTTAATCGGTTATCTTCAAAGAGGAAAAACCATTGCAGGAGCATACTACGCACCATTACTTACCAAGCTGAAGACAGAAATTGCGGAAAGACGGCCACATTAGCAGAAAAAGAAAATCCTGTTTCACCAAGATAACGCGCCGTCTCACACCTCAGCGGTTGCCATGGCGAAAATTCATGAATTACGGTTTGTACTGCTTGACCATCCGCCTTATTCACCAGATCTAGCCCCAAGCGACTTCTTTTTGTTACCTGTTCCCTCATCTAAAAACTGCGCTCGGAGGACAGAGATTTTCGTCAAATGAGGAGGCAATCACCGTCGTGAACAATTATTTTGCAGAGAAAAACCGCAAGTACTATTTGGACGGGCTAGAGAGATGGGAGCATCGCTGGGAGAAGTGTGTAGAGTTACAAGGAGACTATGTAGAAAAAAATAAATAAAAATTTGAGAAAAATATCTTGTATCATTGTTCGGTCGGAAACTTTGCATTTGTTCTTACGTTTGAGTTCCATTGCTTTATTTAACAAGGATCGGTTATACTTTGTGAGGCAATCATTCATGAAAATCTTGATGTTGGTGTCAGATTGTCACATGCAATGACAGCAGAGCTCCTATTACTGCAAATAGACGAAATGTAATGGCTCCAAAACCGATTTGGGATGCTCCGCTGGTGTTCTTCTGGAGGACGACAACGTTAAATTTTTCTTCTCGTAAGGAAAACTTAGATCTGGCTCCGAAGTGAAGATATAATACTCGTAAATGCAGATGGCAATGAATTATATTGTGCAGAATTGGTTGAGGGGGCGAAACATCTACATTTGTAGCGGTAGTCAAGCTGTACTTAAGGTATTGCTTTCTACGACTTCCTATATAGTTCAAGAATGTAAGAATTCTAATTGAGTCTTATTGGGGTTCCAGGTAATATCATCGAGGGATTTGTGGCGCAAGACTCAGAGACGACTTTTTCAGGACCATCTGCCTTAGAGTTCCTACCTCCTCATTTTCGTTGAAGGGTTTCCTATGAGTTTAACTGTATGACCCTTCAGCTTGGGGGTAGACCAAACGAAAGTTTGCAGATGTCTCCAAGAAGTCAGCGACTTTTCTTTTTCTGTTATCCCTCAGTAGGAGAGACTGTAAGGTGCTACTGCCACCGTGATAGGGCATCATGGTTTTGCTAAGCGCTTAAGTGTCCTGAGCAGAAAAAAACTAAGTCTATCCGTGCATTATTGTTGTTGACTGAATGGACTGAATTCGGACGAGTCAATTCAACAAGATTTGCCTGCGCAAATAGACTCGTGGAGCTTATAAACATCAAAGCAACTGACGAAAAAGATTTGAGTTCTAAACTAATTCAGTACGCAAGCTGGATGCAAATTGGTACGGATCGATTGCATTGTCATCAAAAGATTAAAAGCAAATTTAGCTTTACATTAATATTTTATTTCTTAAGACCTTCTTTAAAGCTCCTGAAATCTCTTCGGTTTATGCATGAATGAATGAGTATATGTTAATATCGCTGATGGGTAACAGGAATCTATAAGATCAGAATAGATTATGTTTGAGAGGAAAAAAGAGAAAATATCCATAATGACAGCCGAAACTACGAGTACTATAAGTTTTATGTGTGCCAAGTCAATCCCATTAAAATTTTAAAATTTCTAAGGACATTCCATAAAAATATTCATATTCCCTTTCCATTGCTCAGCAAGCAAGAGTCCCACATTTTAAGTTGGAAATTGTCATAGAAAGTACAATAGTACTGTGATTAGAAGGAGAATCATGGCTGCATATATTTCTAAATTCACATCCTTGCGGGGTCAACAACAACACACTTGTTCCTCAAGCAATTAATTGTTTTGTGCTTGGTAAAATCCTTCCCTTAGAGCTGCAATTCACTGAACCCTTCGAATCCACCACCAAAGACAATTGTCATTGTCACCGAAGGATTTCTGGAAGTTTATCTCAAACGACTACTCGTACAACGCTCCCAGAACTGGTCGCAAGCGATGTATGCTAAAATTCAATTTTAATTAATGTACGAATATGCGCTGTGCTGTCGCAAAGGACACTTAGTCGTTAAAAGAAAAAATAATAAATTCGACACAAGTCACACTTGAGCGCATAATTCGAGACAAGATGGAGACAAATGTCAAGTGGCAATGCTAGTTTCCGTACTCGTACATCTCGGTAACAGCAGGACTAGGAACATAACAAAGGAAACTAGAAGTGTCGTTATTTCGGTGTTAATTAAAATAACCCCCAATCCCCAATTCAAATATGAGCTAGAGCCCGATGTTTGTTGCACTAGCGCTTGGTTCTTATAGACTTCCTTAATCTGCGATACTGTAGATATATGGTAGCTCCTTCGAATCGTTTGCATGACGCTTCACCGGGTTGCAATGCAACGACAACGTGGCGAAAATTGTTGTTTTATTTGCTTGGATATTTTTGACACAAGGACTTTGGATATATTTTCCAGATGGCTAAAAAACCGCTCAATAGCGATTCGTTAGCATCTGTAGTATTTATGAACGTCAAGGATGATGATAGGAATCTGGAGAACAGATTTAGGGAAGATTTTTGAAGGACATTCGCCTTTACATCTGCTTTGACCGACCAAACTGTTAAGGACACAGTATGTTGTATGGTCCATTAGGATAGGACAGAGTTGTATTCATATTATACTTATCTCAAGGACATTAGTTTTATTGTGGACACATATTTAACATAAGCTTACCAGCTTAGTTGCGGTCACAAATGTGTAAACTGGTTGTGTTGGTTGTGTTGGGTAAATTTCATACAACAGACTTGTGGGGTAATTGGACATTAAAGTCTTTTATAAGGATCCAAATATTTATAGGAATTTTAGCATGCTTTCAGGAAAAGATATTCTTCTTTACAGATCCCGGAAATCAATGAGTTTGTAGGTGGTTGATGTTATTGTCCATACAATATTCTCCAAATTTGCACACATATTTGGAAAATGGTTTCTTAAAAAAATTTTTACAACTTGTCCGTTTATATCGCAGCGCTTCGAAAATTGCTAGATAAGCAGCTCCAATAGGTTTCTAAAACTTAAAGAGGCAAATACACTCCGACAAACGAAGCCGAAGGTCCTTTTGAAGAGGACAAGGTACCACCGAAAACTCTACTCAAATGCGTATGCAATTCACAAAGGATACAGTGTACTTGGTAGAAGCGTATGGTTTAGAAGAAAACAATCCCTCGACTAAGAGACGCAATACTATTTATTTTTTAAGGTCTTTAGCATGTCTTTAATATGCTGTCCATACTGTCTACACTTATGTCAACAACAAACTACTAATTTTACATTAGGATGTAGACATTTCAATCGGGTTGACATCTGAAGATTGAGGCGGTCAATTCAACGCATTAACGTCATTTTCCTCTTTGAAGCTCTCGTAGATACAATTACGATATTTCAAATCTTTGTCCACTTGTAGGAGCCAATTCCGGTTTTCTTGTCCGAACAGTATTTTGGCGGATGACAACAGAGTTAGATTATTCCCTGAGCATCGAGACTGCTGGCGAAGTTACACTATTGTATAGTAGTTACACTATTTGTATAATAGTAGAACGAATTTTCGACCAGCAAAAGAAATTGTTGGAAAATATTCTCAAGTCGAATGCAGAGCACATGGAGAGAATTTTACAAAGTTCCTCCGTTTCCAATACGTCCAAGCCATCCAGTTCCATCCCGCAGTTTCGGCCGTTTTCGCTCGAGAAAGAGACATGGGACAATTATCTGTTCCAACTACAGCAGCATTTTAAGGCCAACGCGGTAGAAGATGACACACTTAAAAATTCACACTTTCTGTCAACTTGTGGAAACTATATCAACGAAGTTCTCCGAAAGCTATTCGAGACCACCGATGTGAGTATACACACATTTAAGGAATTAACAATTAAATTAACACGTCATTTCCAAACCCAACTGCATGTTCTCGCATCGAAATGCAAATTTCTGAGACAGAAAATGTCTCCGGGTCAAACGTACGCTGACTGGATAGCCGATTTAAGAGGAATAGCCAAAGACTGTAATTTCGTGTGTGTGAAGCAAGGATGTGGCACATCATACGCCGACAGTATGATACGGGACATGATTGTCTACTACACCCCACACGAACCCGTCCGTATGGCAGCAACCCAGAAAAAAGACCCCTCTCTGGAGGAAATTGAGGAGTTCGTAACATCGTATCAGTTAACCCAGATGGCGATGGAAATTTTAAAGGGAAATGGTGTTTCGACAGCATCAGCTACAGTGGAGGTCAATCAACTAATCAATAAGGGGGGACAACAGGCACAGAGTAAGTCTTATGAACATTTTCTTACTCGGAAATCTTGATCGGCATGTTTAATTCACCACGATCGTGACCAATGTAAACACCTGCACTCCATATGCAATAACTGTCAGCGGCGGGGGCATATATTGTAAGTACCGTATGCATGTCAACACAGCGCGTAGAAACAGGTGCTCCAAGGAATTCACGGCAACGATCCAAAAACCGTGGTCGTAGGTTGTCACATGCTCACTCAAGGCCTGAAAACGGGAATCTCACCAACTCATACCATTGCCGAAAGCCCGCAGACATAACTCACTCAATTAATGAGGTCGTCGAAAGTCGTATCGACGAAGTTTCGTCAACTCATTGGGAAACTGAAATGAAAGGGCGTCTAATTTTCGTGTCGCTTCACATAAATCAGCAACCAATGGTCTTTCAGATAGACACTGGAGTCGCTTGTTCACTGGTGGGACTTGCAGGGTACCAGGCTCTTGGGAATCCTCACTGCGAACCCATTCACCGCTCTCTAAAGGCGTATGGCGGCGTTAACGTACAAATCAAGGGGGTGATGGAAGTATCGGTTTGCTGGAAAAACAAGACTTGCAACCTGTCACTTTTAGTAAGCAAAAGTCATAAAGGTTCGAGGCATTTGGATTTTCAATAAATTTCTCGAAGACGGAATCAATTATGCAAATGGTAACCGAGTCGAAGGAGATACTTGCCACCGAGGCAAAACTTATCTGCAAGAGGCACGAGACTGTTTTTAGACCAGAACTGGGTTGCAGTAAAGTCTTTGTCGCTCATCTAATTCTCAAACCAAATAGTCAGCCGAAGTACTTTAAGCACCGCCCGGTCCCTTTTGGCTTGAAAGAAGGTGTGCGATCTGAAATTGAGCGTTTACGACGATTAGATATTCTCCGATCAGTCGAGACCAGTCAATGGGCAGCACCCACTGTCGTCGTGAAGAAAGCAAACGGCAGCTTATGCATCTGTGACGACTTTAGAATTACTACCAATCTACAATTGGAGATCGACCGTCATCCTATCCCAAGAATACAGGAATTATTCCACAAACTTCAAGGTGGACAATATTTTACAAAGGTTGACTTGGCCGACGCTTACCTCCAAGTACCTTTAGATGAAGAGTCAAAGAAGCTTTGCGTCATAAGCACCGAATTCGGACTTCCAGTTCCACAGGAATCTTTCAACGATACATGGAACAGCTGACATTTGTACGTCATACCTAGATGGCATAATTGTTTCCGGAAGGACCAATGCTGAGCACTTGAAAAATCTCCAAACCCTATTGGAGCGGCTCGAAAATCATGGATTACGATGTCGTATAGAGAAATGCCAATTTGCGAAAAGGGAAATTGATTGCTTGGGTCACATCATCGACTGCTCAGGTATACGTCCATCGGAGGCCCAGCTTGCAGCAATTCGCGATTTGCCGGAGCCGAAGAATCTAAAGTAGCCGCTTCACTCAACAAACTGAGATCAAAAAATGTGCCATTTTTATGGGGTATAGATCAACAACGCGCATTCAACCAATTCAAGGACAACATCCTAAAGGTTTCCCGACTGGTACACTTCTGTAATGACGTCCCAACAACTTTATGTTCTGCTTCAAAACTCTCCAAAAGCTAAGCTCCAGGAACAAAACCAAATTGTGGTGGGTTCCTGGTCATGACGGAATTAGTGGGAATAAAAAGGCTAACGAGCTGGCCAGAAAGGGCTCAGAAACTTTCTTTAATAGACCTAAACCCTTCTGCTGCACTCCTAAATCAGCAGTCAATTTAGCTATTAATAAATGGGAGCATTCAAGATGAATCCCAAACTGGGAGAATAGCTTAGGTCTGAGACTGGCCAAACGAGCCATCCTGCCCTTTAACACAAATGCCAATAGATATCTAAATCTTTGTAGGTTACCTCACTGGACATCACGATTTTAGATATCACCACAACAAAATGAATCTAGTCGACTCTACCGATTTACCGACTTTGGGAAGAAGCAAATCATTTAAGAATGAATCCTCTAAAGCCAGTTCTATCTACTACGAGTATATATGGACTAATAATAACTCGTGGTCCAGGGTATCGAAAGATTTGTTTATACCTGTAAAAAGCGCCGCAGTAAATTTTTTGTTATTTAAGCTATCATAAACATTACAACAACAATTTAAATGTGCATCATCGGTATTTTTGACTGCTGTAAAGCCAAGTTGATTGGGACTAAAGAATGAGTGACCACCAAATGATAGTATTGGAAATAAAAGGAAAGAAAACAGTCATGTCCCCAATACTTACCGCTCCAAAATGGAACGACAAAACTTTCGATAAGGAAATATTCGAAGAGATGTTGAACGGCAATCTGACTCTAAGTGGAACAGCGGAGATCCTTGTACATTTCCTCACAAATACCATCACTACTGCGTGTGGTGCTTCCATGCCTAGAAGAACAAACAGCAGGAAAGCACCAGCGTGTTAGTGGTGGAACGAGGAAATGAAGACACTTTGTGCAAGTACTCGTATAAGCCCGACCCAAGGTATACCGTTCAAGATGGAAATCACACTTCCAACAATGCCTGGGCACTTTACAACTGGCAAGGCGCAATTTAAATAGGGCCATCAAGGAGAGCAAAACCGCGTGCCTAAACGCCTTAGTGAGGAGGCCGACAATAACCCAGTGGGTTCGTCATACAGAATGTGAATGACCAAACTGAAGGACTGCAAAACCCCTCCAATAACATGTGCAATAATGCTGAAATCCATAGTAGAGCATCTTTTCTCCCAAATACCAGCTACTATGTGCAATATTGTAGGAGAAGTCAGTGCAGTGGACATTTCACTAATTACCCAGGAGCAGCTGCTCGAGGCATGCAACAAGATAAGTGACAATAAGGCGACGATGACGACATTCCAAACGAGGCAATAAAAGCGGCTATAAAAAAGACACCAGACCTGTTTATGATGACGATGCAGAAGTGCCTCGAAGAAGGAACGTTTCCCAAAAAGTTAAAAATGAAACACTAGGTCCTGCTACCAGAAGGAAAGAAGTGCCCAGGAGAACCATCGTCCTATGGACAATGGGAAAGATCCTTGAGAAGATAATTTACAATAGATTACTCGTAGTGAAAGACGAAAAAAAGGAGCCCTCTCAGACTACCAATTAGGCTTGATCTATCGAGAAAAGAAGTAACTCTCACCTTGAGAAATTTTTGAAGAATTTTGAAAAAATTGGAAGCAGAGATATTGGTCTATGATTATTTAACGTCTTCCTATCATGTTTTTTGAAATTTGGTATCAGTTCGGCATACCTTAAGCTATCCGGAAAGTCACCGCGGTAAATGCTTTTATTAAATATGTACTCGTATGTACATATGTTGTACATATTTGTATTGTATGCTCCAGCGGAAAATCAGTGACAAAAGAAAATTAGTATTTCAGTATTTTAGTTTTTATTTATTCACTAACATCATTTATGATAGACTTTACATTGTTAACGCTGAGAGGAAGTGAATTCCAAAGATGGATGACATGAACAAAAAATTGTCGCTCTGAGTTTTGGTAATAGATACGCGGCTGGATTAAACTTAATGAGCGAGTTAAACTTGAAAATTTAAGTTTTTCGAATAAGTATGGAGGCTGCCTGCTAATAATAATTTTATGCAAGTACTTGATTTTGCGATAATAGGGATATTTATCAAGAGTGCATCCCAATATATATCAATGCGTAAGTTGTGATATTGATGAAGGCGATGTTGAGCTTACGTCAAATGAAAGCCCTACTGTAACAGAAAACTTCACAGCCATAAGTCAAAATCGGAATCAGTAGAGCCCTCACTAGCATTAATCTTGTATGCAATGGAATAAAAGACTGCGACACAGACAGATTCCTTAAAGAACCATAGATTTTGCCTATAAGAATAGAGATGTGGCTGTTCCAACTTAGAGATTACATTACAGCCACTCATGCTGCTTCTGCTAATAACAAGGCATTTCGATTTAACTGGGTTCAGTGTCAACGAATTATCTTCAGACCAATCTAGAATTTATCGAAGACCCTCATTAAGTTTATAGGCTGCATCGTCAATGAGGCTTAGTTTACAACTCAGGTAAAGTTGTACATCATCTGCATAAATATGCATCGAGGAGTATTTGATTACTTTCGGAAGGTCATTGATAAATATCGTAAATAACAAAGGACCCAGTATGGATCCTTGAGATTGCGATAAAGTCCGATACTTCATTATTGACAAAAACGGCCTGTTTCCTTCCACAAAGGTATGCTTTGATGAGCTTGATAGCAGATAATGAGAAGCCGAAAAACATCTTGAGTTTGGAGAGAAGTTTCGTATGATCCACTGTATCAAAGGCCTTGGAAAAGTCAAGTAGTGTCACAAAAGTTATTAGGTCTTTTTCCACCGTCGCTCGGATATCATCTGTTACTTTTAATAAAGCAGACGTACAGCTATGATGAGGTCTGAAGCCGGATTGTTTTGTACAAAGTAATTTATTGCATTGGATAAAGACTGACATCTGCTGGTGTACTATGCTTTCTATAACCTTTGACAAGAAGGGAAGGATGGCAATGGGTCTATATTCAGCCACGCGCTTGGAAATGTAGAAGTCATTATAATATTATTGAAAATATGTGTTATGGCTGGAAGAATGTAAGGTAGTATGATTTTAATGAAAGTGGGGTGAATTCCGTCGACACAAAAAGCCTTAGATTTAATTTTAAGTATGGCCTTAACGATATCAGCTGGTTCAATACAAGAAAATTCAAAGCCATTAAACGTTATATGCACTGGGTCGGATGACGTTTGAACTTTCGCAAATTCTCTATTGAGCTGATTGGGATCGATGTTATTTATTTCGGCATTATTTCTACGACCAACACCAAGCTCACGTAAATTATGCCAAAGACTTTTTGAAGTCTCTTTTGGCTTGTTGAATCTTAGAGTTGACCAAATTCCTTAGTTGGCGGAAACTATGATGAAATTCTCGGTATTTAGATTTCTAAAGTCTCGGTATGTGTACGAGGGTTGTCTGAAAAGTCTGATACAAGACATTTTTTCTCAAAATTTTTCTTTATTTTTCTACATAGTCTCCTTGTAACTCTACACACTTCTCCTACCGATGTTCCCATCTCTCTAATCCGTCCAAATAGTACTTGGGGTTTTTCTCTGCAAAATAATTGTTCACGAAGGTGATTGCTTCCTCAATCTCTGCCCTCCGAGCGCAGTTTTTAGATGAGGGAAAAAAAAGAAATCGCTTGGGGCTAGATCCGGTGAATAAGGCGGATGTTCAAGCAGTTCAAACCGTAATTCATGGATTTTCGCCATGACAACCGCTGAGGTGTGAGACGGCGCGTTGTCTTGGTGAAACAGGATTTTCTTTTTCTACAAATGTGGCCGTCTTTCCGCAATTTCTGCCTTCAGCTTGGCAAGTAATGATGCGTAGTATGCTACTGTAATGGTTTTTCCTTTTCGAAGATAATCGATTAAGATAACTCCTTTACTATCCCAGAAAACAGTCGCCATCACTTTCCCAGCCGAAAAAAAAGTTTTTGCTTGTTTTGGAGCCGGCTCGCCTTTTCAGTCCACTGTTTTGACTGAATTTTTGTTTCGAGCGTATAATAGTGTATCCAAGTTTCATCTACAGTAATTAATCGGATTTATTGCGCCTAAACTACGCCAACAGAGCATTGGAAATGTTCATTCGAACACATTTTTGCTCTAACGTAAGCAAGCGCGGCAGCCAACGCGCGGACAGATTTCTCATGCCTAAATCTTTGGACATTTTCAAAACCTCTACTATCACTTTCACTCTAATTCGGCGGTCGTCTAACACCATTTGGTGAACTTTAGCAATGTTATCGTCAGTGGTTGCAGTTTTTGGACGTCCCGAACGTTCATCATCTCCCAAGCTCTTACGGCCATGTTTAAATTCAGCTGCCCAAAATTTCACTGAGGTAAATGATGGTGCAGAGTCCCCATACACAGATTATTTTTGATTTGCGTAGTCGTATTGCCTTTCAAAAACAAGAATTTAATGCCAGCTCGATGTGTAATTTTTCCCATTTTCACAAAAAACACTCACATCGACCCACTCAAATGACTGCCAACTAAAAACTGCGCGTCAAAAATGACTGAAACTTCGGTAAGTAACTGTGAAAAGATGCACAACTAGCATTCACTAGCTTTTATTGACGAGTGTCTTACGTTGCGGTCGGAAATTTTTCAGACAACCCTCGTATTTTGAAACTAATTCAGTACAACGAAAGTCAAAAGTTACAATGATAAGGTGGTGTTTCGAGAACGCAGGAGCTGAAATCTGACTATAGAAAACATTGTGACAGTCATTGGAGCGGAATAAATCTAAAAGTATACTGGCTTGAGTAAAATGCGTTGGAACGCTTAAGTTTAGAATATCCAAGCCAAGAATTTTCATAGGCTGATCAAATGTCTCAGAGCCCGCATAATTCAATACATTACAATTGAAATCACCACATAGCTATCCAATAGTTTGGGGAATAGTTTTCCAGTAAATTGAATATGGGACTTAAATCAACGTAGCTGTATGGCCTATAAACGACACCAAGAAGACACTTTTTCCGTTCATAAACAACTTCGACAACTCAATACTGAAGTGGACTTAACTTGCACAATGGTAGAATCTTTCAAGATAGTTTCGGTGATGAAAGAATTTTCATCTGTGTCGAGTTCTTGGAAAGAACAAAATAGTCTTCTTATGCAGGCGAACAGCGTGACCCAACAAAGTGATATTTTCCCGTGTCAAACTCTCATTTAAATCTCATGAACTCTCAATGTTGCTGACATCAGATACTTGAGGAAAGCTTTCCAGCTCTTCCAGCCCAAACCCATATTTTTGTGAAAACGGCAACTTATGCTCATTGCTTATTGTGGGAAGAGAGTCGGATTCTGTGAAACCTTGCGCCCTCATTTGTTTTCACAAAAATTTTTGGCAAATACTTAAATACGAGTATTAGCTCTGAACAGTCATGTCTCAAGTTATGCAAGTAAAGCCCGAATGACTCTCAATGCTGGATTTAAAAGAACTTCGTTTGACAATGAATAAAACAATAGTTGCCCTTCATATTAATGCTAAAATGGCTGCTTTCAGCACCTGTTTTAAAATAGATCTCCTGCGTTTATCAACCTAATCCCAAGGATAATTTCACCTCCCGTTAATAGCATCGATGTCTATAATTAGAACAGGTACCCTAGTATCTTGTGATCATCGTTGAATTCATCATAAAATATGCATCAAACTGCCACTCATCTTCGAAAAGTCACTCCAACGAGCACTAATCTCAGTAAAACCTCTTAACAGACAAAGACGCGACCCCAATCACACCTGCGTTCACCAGAAATTAATACATCCCATCTCTATATAGCTACAACGACAAATCTGGGAAATATTTATAAGGTGTGTCGCGTGAAACTAGTGCTTCGCCAAAATGACATGCCATTTACGCAACACTATAAATCCACATTGCCACAATGAGCCCCACAATTTCTATCTAGTTGGCAAATTCCCGGTGTCAATGGATGCGCATACTTAATAATTAAATTGCGTTACAATATTGCTGCCTTCAAGATTAATGCTCTGCCGTTTTAATGCTCTCAATGCGAATACAAATTTTAATTAAAGTTTAGTTGTTGGCGATAAGGGCTTACCTGCACGATTTCTGCATCACCTCGGCACGATTGTAACCGCTAATTTTGCAAAACGATTCATTGCAGTAGACAATCGGGAAGTCAACAATCTGGGCATTGGCCAACAGGAACGAGCTATCCGCTGTAAAGACCAGAAAACATTTTACATTATTACTACAAACTATTTCTACACACAAATATAGTAAATGTATATTAGATTTCATCAAAATAAAAGTAAAGAAAAATAGTAAAAACGAAAATACGTGTATCTTCAACTCCGGAGGCACTTAACTTTGCTTCTCCCCTGGCGGACCTACTCGTATTTGCACCATGGAATATTTATAATGAAAGGTACAAGTAAAAGAAGAGTGTCTTCATCTACCTCAACGCAACAAAAAATAAACCTGAGATGGGTAGTCTCTTCTAACCAGTTCTATTTTGCACAGGATGCGTTGGTTTTTGTTGTTCTGGTTTTTTTGTTGTTACTTTTGTTGAACTTTTAAATTCATGAGGAATTTTGTTATTCACAAAAGTACCCTCAAGCTAAACATGAATACATACTTATATACATACAAATACAGAACGAAAGCAATGATATTCTGTGTCATCCCCTACTTTGATGGTTCAGGGTGGCGTACAGTTGTGGTGTAAAGTTAATTTCAAAGAAAATATGAATGAAGGGAGCTGCTGCTGTAAAGTGTACGAGTACATAGGTACATGTACTATATATGAATACACATATTTCGTGCTCACCTTAATTTGAATGGATTTTTATTGAAACGAGTGAATTTTTAAAATTTTTTGGCAAGAATTTGGGTTGAAGTTGACTTGTACCAGTAAGGTAACCGCACCGTTGTTACATCTCCCTAAAAATACGTCAACAGCTGAAAATAGTAGACCAGGTTCCGAGCAGTAGTACCTTCCCGAAATCACAGCTGTCGGCCTATCTGAACTGAAACAGGCAACGGAAATCTAACGAATTCGTCCGCCAGAATGATACTAGCGGCGTATTATAAACTGGTTTCGAGCCATCAGTTAAAGGTCGACTACATTCCTTTCCTATCTAAGGCATTCCTGGACACAGGTAAAGTTGATTTTACACTTTCGCAAAAGTGAACGTAGATTTGTCAGTGTGTTCAGAGCAGAGTTATAGGGAAAGTGCCCATATAGGCGAGGCAAACCGTTCTTCGGAGTCTAGTAAAACCAGCAGAGACGTATTATCGTGAATGCTTCTTTCTTCTTTCACCAGGCAATCAAGGCATAATGGGAAATAATTGGTTTTATCATAGCCATATAGATCTCGAGGACCATCCTCAGTGAGAAGCCCTATGTCTTGCCAAAAGTTCCTTTACACTGCCAGACTGTCTGAAAATCTTTTTCTACTCCAGCAATCGTCGATCATGTCTAAGGCTGCCTGAATTTTAGAGCAAACAATGGCCAGACGTGATCCAATAGACATATTGTCTATGCTCAATGATGAGAGTGAATTCGGCACAAAAAGAATTCCTCGGTCTTTAAGATATCTGATGATTCATACTTTATACTCATACAAAAGAACAAGGTCCAACCAATGTTTTACTGACATTTTTCAGTTAATTTCTAAGTATCTTGTTCGTAGAAGATGTTAAAGTTTTCAGAAAAAACTGGAGTGTAATTATTGATCAAGCGTTACCAATTTTGTGCTCATGAAGGATGAGCTTTAGTATGTTTCCGCTGGAGCTTGGATATTGGCGATGGCGGATGAAAACGTTCTCGACCGCCTCGACAGAAAAGCTCTACGGGTGATTTTCGGTACCGCTTACATCAATAGAGAATGGAATAGACGTTTGAGCAGCGAACTGTTCAGAAAACCTCGGATAACCCGGTTTAGATGACTAGGTCAGCTTGAATGCACCCGGGTACGTACTAAACCACATCCTACACACTTTGACCACTCTCTCCGTGGAACTGCCATTAGGTATTACTTCGCAAGGCTAAGCAATCTATGCTATATCTGCTGCATCTGCACATCTTATTTTTTCGATCCTTCGCAGCTAGTCTCCAATTTCCTTTTGAACTCAACATCTGGTTTGTATGTCAGTTCTCCATTGCAGAAATTGTTTGCAATTGAATATTGCATGCTCCGTGTCTTCCTTTTGATTTGGACAGTCTGGGTAAAAAGGTGACCGATCGTGCCCGAAGCGGTGTAGATACTCGTATTTCCGATAGCCACTGATTGCCCTTAATGCGCTAAGTCCATATGTTGATAATAACTTTCTCACTGTGTGTGTGGAGCTTACTACATTGGACATTAAGATTCTTCTAGCATATCCGGCTCCTCCGATGTGTGGCAGTATTCCAGAAAGTGCTGCCTGGAGCTTTGACTCCCTTTTGCCCAAATAGTCGATGTGAGACCTAACGCTTAGTCTATTGTCAAGCATCAATCCCAAGTATTTTATATAGTCTTTTGATTTCCTACCCTTGTGACCGTAGTCCACATTTTTCAGGACCTTTATTAGAATAGTTTCCGTTTTGTGATCTGCCAATTCTAGGCCGCCGGATATTAGCCGGTTTTTGAAGAGTTTGATTGCCTCGGTCGTAGCTGACTCTATTACAACGGCGCGGCGATGTCTTCAGCGAAACCGATTATTTTTACTCCTGGTGGTAATGTTAATTGCAGAAGTCCGTCGTATAGACTAAAGGCCCCAGTACCAATTCTCGTGGGATTCTTGCGGAGATCTTGTAGTACTTTTTTCCTTCGTCGGTTTTATATCTAAACCTTCTATTGGTGAAGTAGCCGGATACAATCTTTCCCAAATGATCAGTTTGCTGAGTTAAAGCCATTTTTAATATCCAACGTCACTACTGCACAATATTCCTTTGTTCCACATCGCCATCTTTCTCCCTTTGCTAAAGCTTTTATGACGCCTACCACGTGTGAGTGCATGTACCACCTTGATCAAAACGTTCCCGCACCACACCACCATGTGTGGCGCTCCCATTGTTCCGATTTGAGTTCTGTTTTTTTATGTTAAGTTGTTGTTGACATTCTTTCTAAATCTTAGCGTCATAGCTTGACATTTGCAAAAGTTACGTAGCCGAGAGTACATCTATCCATGTGTGCGTTGGCGATTTTTTACAATTTTAGAAATGGATTTAAATTAGCAACAACGAACTTGTATTAAATTTAATGGTGCGCGAACGTTGGAAATGTTGGAAAAGTGTTTCGGCAACAATTTTCCAAAGAAAACGGTCGTTTACCAGTGGCACGAGCGGTTTAAAAAGGGTCGTGAGTCAATCGAAAATGGAGAACGCAGTGGCAGACCATCGACATCGAAAACCGACGAAAATATTGATGAAGTAAAACAAATGTTGGTCAATAACCGTAAATTAACCATTAATGAGGACGTGAACATTGTCTATGGATCCATTCAAGACGTTTTGGTTAATTATTTGGGTTTCCGTCGTGTAGCTGCAAAGTTGCTGCCAAAAGACCTCAATTTCATGCAAAAAAGAGACCGTGTTGAAGTCGCAAAAGAGATGATTTGCGAGGCTGAATCCGATCCCACATTCATCAAAAGGATCATTACTGGAGACGAGACGTGGGTTTATGAGTACGACACGCAATCCAGACATCAGGCAAGTGAATGGCGTTCACCAAATGAGCCGAGGCCAAAAAAACCACGTCGTTTTCAGTCAAAAAAGAGGGCAATGCTCACGGTTTTCATGGATTACAACGGTGCAGTATTAGTTGGGCGTTATGAGACGTTTGCGTGAAGCAATTCGCCAACAGCGACCAGAATTATGGGCAGAAAACCCGTGGATTTTGCACCATGATAACGCATGGTCGCACCGTCGTACAGTGCTATCATTATTCGTAATTTTTTGACGAAAAATGCAACAAATACCATCCAACAGCCACCGAATTCACCTGATTTGGCTCCCTGTGACTTCTTTCTGTTCAAACGAGTTAAAAAACCACTACGGGGAACGCGTTTCAGCAGCCGAGAGGAAGTAAAATCGCAGGAAGCACTGATGGACATACCGAAAACCGAATACAAAAAATGTTTCGAGGATTGGATCAAGCGCTGGCATAAGTGTTTTGCAGTCGATGGGGATTACTTTGAAGAAGACAATATAGATTTAGTTGAATAAACTTGTATTTTTAATTTTCTGAATAAATTCCGTATATACACCCTGAATGACTCGAACTGCGACAGTGAGCTTAAATTTGGACACATGACAGATAATTTTATTATTTACAAGCCTCTTAAACGATTTGCGTCTCAGTTGTGTTGAAAAATTTTTATCTGCGAAGGAATTCAAACGTGATAGTGTGATTGCTTTATATTTGGCTGGAAAACCACAAGTAGCTATCGTTAGAGCCCTCCAGCACCTCAACCTGAATAAATCATTTGTGTCTCGAACCATATCCCGTTACCGTGATACTGGCAGCGTTGCAAAACGCCATGGAGGTGGTCATAAAAAAACAACAACATCGGCAGAAATGGTTCGGAAAGTGAAGGCTCGAATTGAGCGAAATCCGCGTCGAAGTGGAAGAAAAATCGCTCGTGAGCTCAACATATCGTTGGAACGCATGCAGCACATACTGAAAAATGAGCTTGGGCTCAAAGTTCCAAAAAGCACACTATCTTACATCGCAACAGAAAAAAGTTAGAGTCGAAAGAGCGAAGGAGTTGCTACTCTTGCACGAAAGTGGTGAGTTGCCGAATTTGGTTTTTTCTGATGAGTCGCCATTTGTTATCGAGCAATATGTCAACAAACAAAATGACCGAGTTTACTTGTCAGAGAGGTCGACCGAAAATGTACACCTTCGGATGGCCACCAGAAAGCAGGCAGCACCGATGGTGATGGTTTGGGCTGCCATAACCGCCGATGGTCGCTCTCCGCTCGTATTTTTGGACCGTGGCGTCAAAATTAATGCTATCGTATACCGTGAAACTGTCTTAGAGGCAGTATTGAAGCCTTAGGCAAACAATCATTTAGATCGGAGACTGTGGACATTTCAACAAGACTCGGCACCGTCTCACAAAGCGCGCGTCAACCAAGATTGGTTAAAAAACAATGTTCCATACTTCATTTCTTCGACACAATGGATTGCAAATTCTCCGGATGCAAATCCTTTGGATTTCTCTGTCTGGGGTATTTTGAAGGCGAAGGTTGGCACTAAAAAATTTGGCCCACTTCAAACAAGCACTTCGCCGGAAATGGGCCAAAAGACTGCAGAGCCACTTGCGTGCAGCGTGCGATGCTTTCTTCGGCCGTCTCAAGGCCATTATTCGCGCCAAGGGTGGACATATTGCAAATTGAAAATTGATGTATTTTCCAACAGTTTTTGCTTTGGCACAATAAAATTTATCAAAAAATAAAAAAATTATAGCATTTTAAAAAGTTATAGTTCGAGTCATTCACCCTGTATATATATACACGTGTTTGTTTGTATTTCCGGGTATGTAAATTTTCTTGGCCCACGACAACTTACGAATGAATAGGCTATCGATTTCAAATTTTGTCAGATACATGATTAATTATTTTTTTTTCTAAAAATAGAGGACTCTTTCAAAATAATTGTACTGTTATTCGAAATCTATTAACATTGCACATATATAACGAAAATTTGAAAAAAATTGGGCTAGAATTATCTGAGCTACTCAAGGAACCAACAATTTTATAACCCTCAGTGTGGTACTAGCTACGATTTCGTAAAGACACGAAGTCTCGGATCTGATCGGAAAAACTTCTTTGAGTAACAGATTTTTAGGAAACAAAAATAAACTAGCTACTCGTAATAAGCTAGAAAAAATTCGTTCATATCGATGGTATCATATTTTCAACAAGGTCTCCGTAGAAGCCATGTATACATTAATGTATTTGCCCATCATTAGCTTGCTTCCGAATATAATAATAAAGAATAAATTAATAAATTAATAAAGAATATACTCGTAATGTTATGAATAATACGAGTAGTGTGTGAATTATTTTTAATTACGTAAAACCATAAGTACACATATACATAGGTATACATATACTTTATAACTTATTGAGAAATGAAAATACGTACAACTCCATAGTTACAGAGATCCTAGGCTTAGCCCGGCGAAACAAGAACGAAATTTTGCTTCTTCAAGTCGAGATGACCGTCGGAGCAAAATGTCGAATTGGCCAACTTTTTTTTTTTTTTTGCGTGGGAAGGTGGAATCCTTGCATAGGTACCAATGGTCCAACGTCCATTGGTAGTGTCGGATTCTTACTGACTAAAACCACCTCCCGGGGAATCTTTCTGTTTATTCCCCCGCGGAACTACCGCTAAGTATTACTTCACGAGGGACGGATTTGAGCTTCTTGCTTCGTCACTGGGTGCTTAGCGAACTCGCGTTTCGTTGCTGTTCTAAATTCCTTAGATCGCACATTATTCGTACTGTTGCATGGTTCACCGCAGCCCAAAGATCTTCAGATTTCAACATACAGTACTGTGCAAAACCTAAGCAACCATCTGGAGTCAGCAATTCATAGTAAATCTTTTCAACTTTCTACCCCACCAAATAAAAATAAATGGATATGTAATGATGTGTAATAGAGTGTATTTTGAAATTCACAATTTTTTGTAAAAGTAATAATAATTCAGATTTAAAAAAAAAACGCAAAAACCAACAAAGTAGCCAAACTGAGCTATGCAAAACCTAAGCAACTTTTTTAATATTTTGTGTACTATCCTTTAGTTTGAATAACAGAGGCACAATGACGAGGCATAGAAACAATTAACTTTGATAGTGTATCCTGGGATATATTTTCCCACTCAACTTTCAAAGCATTGAAAAAGTGAGACCTATTCAAAGCTGTGCGGTGAAATATATAATAGTCTAAATGGATCTGATATCCATGCTTCCCTTTTCATTGACATCACTAAAGCTTTTGACATGGTTATAAAGTTTATTAAGATATTGCTATAAAGTTTATTAAGATATTGCTTAATAAACTTTATAACGCAGGTTTCAGAGGTTCTATCCATGACTGGTTTATTACTTATTTAAAAATCGTAGTCAGAGAGTTAGAATTCGAAATTGTTTGAGTTCTCATCAATATAGGTCTTCCACAAGGATCTATTTTAGGTCCTATTCTGCTTTTAATTTTTGTAAATTCGCTTTTCATTCAACACTTCAAAGGTAAACTCACAGCTTTTGCCGATGACACCGTCTTGTCTTATCACGGTAAGTGCTATTTCAACACTTTTTTGGAAGTTCATGTTTTTTAACATAATGGGTAAAATCTGTGAAGAAATGCCTTTATACTACTCACCCAATTGCAATTAATTCCTGTATACACGATAATAATATATCCACTTTTGATTGCCATGCATATTGCTCTGCCGACTGCTTTGTAATCGAACGCGTAGACAACTTTAAGTACTTAGGTATCACTTTGGATTATAGGCTCAGTTGGATAGAACATACCACGTCATTAAAGAAACATTTAAACAATGCTGTTAGACATATTTACCATCTTAGTCTATATTGCAGTTTGCCTATCTTAAAGCTAGTCTATAACGGTCTACTTAAATCTAAACTCCAGTATGTTATACCTTCTTGGGGTGGTACACATTCCAATAAAATAGAGCCTTTGTTAATCCAATAAAAACATGCTGTCCGTATTTTATGTAGGGTTAATCGTCGAACTCATAGTTTTGAGCTGTTTAAAAGTCTTGGTTTTCTACCTTTAAGATATTTGTACTGTTGTAAGGTTTTAAAAATATTTTTTGAAAATTCCGGATATAACTCCTCAAGGGTTTATGATAACTAAAATTTACGTGTTAACACCAGAAATTTCGTCAATGTACCCAGTATAAAAAAATCTCATTTTTCTCGCTTTGTTTTGTTACTGCGCCCCGTTTATTTAACAAAATGCCTTGTAATCTAAGATGCCTGAGAGTTAAATCCGTTTTCCTTAAACTATGATATTATTGGTGACTTTCTGATTCCTTTGGTTTAATTTTTTTTCTTTTCTTTTTGTTACTGATTATATTTTTTCTAAATTTTTAAAACTTTTTTGTACTTAATCTCTCATTTTATTTTTTCATTTTTTATGATTTGTTTTTATCTCTGCATTTTATCGCATCTCAATCGGTAAATTAATCCTTGTTTGTTAAATACGATTCGTACATTCGCCTCTTGTCAGAATCTGAAAACAGAATGTATGTAGCTATTTCTCTTTAAAGCTAAAAGCTGTATTCTTTCAAAGACCTGTTGGAAAAGTGTTGTCCAGAGATATGGTTTTTAAGGATACCAAACAAGTTTTCTGTGGGATTCAAGTCCTTTACCAACTTCGATGTGTGTTTCGGATCGCTATCCTGTTGAAACACCCAACGAAGTGGCATTTCCCACTCAGCATGTGGTAGCATTACCGATTCTAGAAAGGATTTATATTTGGATCGGTCCATGATTCCATCTATTTCGTAGAATGGGCCTACACCTCCTGCCGAAAAACAGGTCCACACCATCACACTACCCCCACCATGCTTTACAGTGGGTGTGCAGAATCTAGGATTGAGTCGCTGCCCTTTACGACGTCTCACATAACATATCCCGTCAGAATTAATTAAGTTAAATTTTGACTCGTCGCTGAAAAGAACTGTTTTCCATTTTCCAGGAAACCAGTGTTGGTGTTGGTGAATTGTGTCTAAAGACTTTAATTGCACTACCTGTTCCTTAAATGTCTTTTTGTGAGCATCGGTTTCTTGCACGGCCTGTAACTTCGAAAATTATTTTCAATTGCACGTCTTCGCACCGTCCTCCTAGCATCAAGGTTAAAATCAAGTAATTACACCACAAATGTTTCTATCCGTTCGATTTGTTGTCTTACGCGGCCTACCACCGACATTTTGACTCTCAACGACTCCTGTTGCATTAAGTTTTTTTTATTAAACGTGAAAAAATCAATTTATTAATATTATAACGTTTAGCTAATGTTGCCTAAGTGTCTCCAGACTTAAATTCAATAATAAACTTTAGTTTAAGAGAAGAAGAGTAACTTTGTCGCGACATTAAAAAAATATCAATTATGCGACTAACTTAAAAGAAAACTGATCGAAGACAATCACTCAAGATCAAAGACAAAGAGCTTACAACATTTCATGTGTAACCTGTTAGCTATTTTTTTTTTTACAATGGGTTACAAAGTTTCTTAGGTTTTGCACAGCTCAATCTGGCTACTTTGTTGGTTTTTGTGTTTTTTTTTTAAATCTGAAGTATTATTACTTTTACAAAAAGTTGTGAATTTCAAAATACACTCTATTACACATCATTACATATCCATTTATTTTTATTTGGTGAGGTAGAAAGTTGAAAAATTTACTCTGAATTGCTGACTCCAGATGGTTGCTTAGGTTTTGCACGGTACTGTATATTGAACTATGTTTTCCGGTGTTGGCCGTTCACCAAATTCTTCACACAACATAGCTCTTTCGTTTGTATATCGCCGCGTTTACGCAGCGAGGACAGGACGGACTCGAATCACGGTTTCGCTTGAATAGATATTCCCGGAAACAGCCGTGACCCGTCAAGAACTGTGTAAGATAGTAATTCAGTTCGCCGTGTTTTCGTTTTATCCAACTTTCAATCTTTGCGATTAGTCGGTACGTCCATGTCACTTTTTGGGACTCGTTCCATTGTTGTTGCCACGCTTCTATACTGCAGCCTCTTCTGAATTTATTCGATTGATTTATGGATGGCTCGATTTGCACGCGATTTTCATAAAGTCGTCTAGCTTCTAAAGCTAGGATATCGATTGGTACCATTGCATATAATTTGCTCTAATATTTTGCCCATAGTGTCGAGCATACAGAGCGGCCGATAAGATGAGGGCTCCTCCGGCGGTTTATTTCCTTGGTAATAATACCAACCGTTGGTATTTTCATTGTTCCGGAAATATTCCCTCGCTTAAGCGTGCATTATACATGCTAACGAAAACGTCTAGGCGGGCCTTCATCGCTATTTTTAAAGCCCTATTTGGTATGTCATCTGGACCAGGGTCTTTCCGATCTTCTACCCTCTCGATTGCAGCGGTGAGTTCAACGGTTGTTAAGGCAGGAATGTGTTCACGTAGTTCTCCGATCTCGCTTAGTAGAACTCCGTCGTCTTGAGAGAGAAACAGAGTTTCTACGATTCTGCTGAGAAATAGCGGGCAAGTTGGTGCCGGTCTCTGAGTCGTTATGATTTTGTACGCTTTGCCCCATAAATTTTCGTTCAATTGCGTACAAAGATCCTTAAAACACTGTCTTTTGCTAGACATAATGGCGGATTTGAGTACGGCACGTGCTTCTTCATACGCTGGCCTCAATATCTCAAATGTCTATCCGTATCGCGTCTAGACCGTTGGTATTTTCTTTGTGCCTTAAGACAAGCTGATCGAAGTTCCTTAATGTCGTCGTTCCACCAATACGTTGAACGCGCGGTTTTGTGTCCCCGTTCGAGCCATTGATATATCGCAGGCAGCGTGCAGTTGTCGCGTTACTTGACTTACGATCTTGTTAGCTGTTCTTCCTTCAACTAAAGCTTCAGCTCTAAGAGCTCCTCATCTAAGGTGTTTACGTTCCATTTCGCCTTGCTAGTTTGAGACTGGGTGATTCAAGGTCGTGTAAGACTATGGAGATCGATCGAATTGGTCAACTAGACGGCCGAACCACGTAGCAGTTATCTACACTTCACAAAACTTTTAGAATTGATTTTTATGTTGTGAAGAGTGGCGGCATCTACTAGGAACACTACCGGCCTTTCCAGTGCACCGCCCCGGTGTCCAACAAACTCATCATTTAAAATGACTCTTTCATTCTAGTAACAATAATGGGATAGATTTTCTCGCATGCTTTCTCTTTCTATCACCATGATTCATTGTGACAAAGGACACCGAAGAAGAGAGAAAACATATGCTACATATGCTCTACACATATTAGTATACGCGAACTGGGTTGTATCTGCAAATGTACGGATATAGACAATAAAATATCGCTCCTCCGGCGAATTCTACCATTCTACAATAACATTTCTATTTACCGAGAAGTTCTCGGCGTGACGTAGAGGTCGCATCCATCTCGGCTAGTTAGTTTTGGTTTGCAATCCACACAACAACGATTTCTTACTGTTCAACATTCACCCCTATCACAGAGTCCCTCGTAGAAAAGTTCCGAACGCTTAGTTACGTTACGAATAAGAAAAAATTTACATCACAAGCCCTGAACGAAATCAAAACAGCATTGCCACACACAAACTTTTTTTTCGAACTTTCGGAATCAGCTGATTTACGTCAAAGTGTAAAAACCATGTTTTCATTCTCTTATTCTTCAATATACTGTGAATTGTGTTCTGCTTTTTTTGTAACAAAAATGGATTCGATTGCCATTGCATTATTTGAAATGAATAAGGAAAATACGCGAAGAAAACGAAATCTAAAATTACAAAGGAAGATGTTAAAAGATGCATTTAATCCGCTCGAACTTGATGACAAACTGTTGGTAAAATATTCTTAATTATCAGAATATTATAAAGGAAATTGGTTTGCAGAGTTAAAAAAAACTTCCGAGTAAATAAAGCAGCATTTAGATATATATTGGAGGAGTTAAACAAAGAACTTGATCCTTGTGAGTATTCATCATCAATCACATCGATCAGTAGGTTGGCAGCAGTTTTAGGATTCATTGCCGAGGGAGGTTACCAATACGGCGCGGGCCCAGCCCACCTTTTCTACAAACCTTAAAAGTGTTCTTAATATTTTGGAAAAAAGATTGTGCCCGGTATGGATTCAACTTGAGATGACTGAGGTTGAGAAACGTGAAGCAAAACTTGACTTCGACTCTTAAGCCACATTTCCAGGAACTGTAATGTGTGTAGATGGAACCCACATTAAAATTATTGCGCCAGTGGAAGAAAAGTTTTTGTACTACAACCGAAAAGGATACTTCAGTATCAATGTAATTGTGGTATGAATGAAAAATATGATGTTTTTTGATTAAATGTGCAGATTCTCTTTAATTCATTTTTCAGCTGTGCGACAACAAGATGCGAGTAGATGCAAGGTACCCGGGGTCGAGCCGCGATTCCCATGTGTGGAACTTAAGTTCAGCAAAAACACATCTTGAAAGAAAATTTCAAGAAGGTGACACTAACACTTGGATATTAGGTTAGTTAACAAATTAAATTAAATTCATTAAATTAACAAATTTTTTTGAGGTGATGCTGGATATCCCCTGGAACCCTGGCTTATTACTCCGTATCGTTCACCTGAGGTCGCGAGTCGTCAAAGCAGTATTTAAAACACAGTAAAACACGAATGTCGAAAGTCTTTGGAGTTATAAAGAATCGATCGCAGTGCCTACTGACAGCACGTGAATTTCACTATTCCCCACAAAAAGCTACACAAATTATTAATGTACCTTGTGCCTTACATAATATATGTATTCATTTTAAGGTCGAAGATGATTTTACAGAAATAGAAGCTGAAGATGAGGATGCAGTTGAAGAAATCGAGGTTCCTGCATCTAATTATCACAATATGGCATCACAAATAAGGGATAATATTTTGAGTAGCTTCACTTAAAAAAAAAACAAAAAAACATGTATATATACGAACAAAAAACTTCATGTTTTATGTATGTACTATAAATATTCGCACAAATTCTTGCCAAATTAAAATTAAATACGTAATTCAAGAAAAGAAATAAGAGTTTAAATGTTTTTTTTTTTTGCCTCTTCAATTTGAGGCATTCTCATTTCAAATCAATGTTGTTCTACAACAGTTCTTCTTTTATTTGGTTATGCCTTACTATGACTTCAAGCCTTTTTTCCTTAATATCGCAGAGTTTTTCTATGCCCCTGTTTCCGCGCAAGCTGCTTGAAATTCCCTCAGCCCAGTTTTCATGATTTTTCCAAAATTCTTCTGTTTTGTGGTACAATTCTTGTTGCATTTTCATTTGCTCCTTTAAAAGGCCGGTGGCATCATTCGATTGGCGCGAAGGGGTTGGAAGACGCCGCGGAACGCTTCTTGAACTAACAGCAGCGACGTCTGATGACATCGAAACATCCGCAAGTTGGTCCTCTTCAGCAGGTGGATTGAAGTCTTTAGCCTCAGAAGAACTTGTGAGCCCAAAAGATTGTGTCCCCTTTATTCCTCCAGTCGAGGCCAGTCAATGTTATGACACCTTCTTCGAGGCTGGAAAAAGAGTGCATTTTATTTGCACCGCCACCTGTAGCTTTGCATTCTTTTTTGTTCTCAACTAACTTCCTCTTAATGTACGCCTTCCAATCCAACCACACATATGAAAAGGATTCATATAAAATGTAAAATATTTGTGACGAAATTATGAAGTTAACTTTTCTCCAGCTGCTGGCGTCTGTACAAGGTGGACCGGAGCAGTTTAACTCCGTTTTAACCAGCTCCCAAAAAACGTTCACTTCCTCTTTTGGGATTTTCGAAAATCCCTGGGCAAATTCAGGCTTTTGTTGTAGCATTTCAAACTGACTTTTGGTTGTATTTACTTTGTTTGCCCTTTGAAGAAATAAAAAAATTAAATAAGTTCATAATAAACTGCAATTCAACTCACATTTTTCTTTTGTTTTATTTATTTATATAACATATACATATGATTATTTGTTGATTTTTATGCGCTGTATTCTTTCTGCATTTTCTTTTTCAGTTTGATTCCGATGAAAAAATCTGTTCGTAGAAAAAACTGCCAAACGAACGCTTTCGAATAATATTTGCGTCTTTATGTCTATAAAATCGGGTTGACTCAACAACTCAAGCCTACAGAACGTTCCTAGATTTTTAACGTAAACCACCTGTCATAAGATCTTCTGTTTACGAGATGCCCATATATCCATAGGGAGCAAGGATACGCCTTGCCATCGCTCGCCACAAATATTTTGATACCAATTCGGAACTGTGTTGGAGGCACAAGTTCCACCTTTGGTATGAGTCGAGGCCGACCTAAAACCTCTTACTGTTCTTAGGGTCACAGCACCCAGTACTTATTTGCTACTCTACAATGGGTCAAACCAAAAAAGAAACCCGTACCCGTACGCGATTTGGGTTTGAACCACAGCCACCATGACGCTCCCACAAGGGGGCCCACCTCTAATAAGTCAGGCCCGGACCGAAATCCGGGGGGCTCCTGACTCCCATGGTACCGTGATTTAAGTCCTGGTATGGACTACCGGTGGTCCAGCCGCCAACAAGACCTATGACCGGCAACTTGTAACTGGTCAAATCGTAACAACCATTCAGAGGCTGTTATCTGAAGATGTTTACGATAAGACCAGTAAAATGCTCTGCCCTCGCTTTTTATTAGACAACGTCATTAATGGGCGAAGCCTTGGTAATTGGGCGGGGGCCCACTCAAGCCTACAGATCATAAACAGCAAAAAAAGTTTGTCATTTGGTTCAGTGAATAAAAACAAGCAAACAGTTTTCTAACAAAATCGTGTTCAGCTATGGGGCCCATTGGAAATGCATTCCAAACTTGTCACTGTTTGGTGAGGATTTTGGGCTCATCAATACCGAACGGTAACAGGAAATGATCAAACTGATGCTTTAGATCTCGACGACACATGATTCCACCTGGACGGTGACACTTACCAGACATCGTCTGAAAAAAATTCTATGATTGCACTAGATATTCCTTGGTCTATTAATCTCCCATTTGGGTGGTTGAAAATTTCTGCCAAAGTCGTCCGAAATAGCAAACAGTCTGATAATTAGCACCTACACTTAATGGCCTTCTTTAAGGCATGTCAACGAAAGTTAATGCTGTGTGTACTTATAACGGTCAGGGGAACCTTTGTGGTACTCACTTAATGATCAAGATTTTTTAAAAACGTTACGATAATAATTGTACTTGTGTGATTCGTTGCCAGCATTTAGTTTGGTGTTAACGTAAACATCACAGCTGGCCCACCGCTGACGAACAGTAAGGCTGGTCACTATACCGAAAATGGGAAATAGGTATGGCTACATGAGCGCCAAGACTTCAGACGAATCATTCGGCTTTCCTTTTCGATGAAAAGCTTGGAGAGAACGGTTAAGCTTCATGTGCGCAGGGACTAAGCCCCTGCAAGACTGCATCTCAAGATCTGGTAGCCGGATTGAAGGCCCACTTGACAAGAAGGGGTACGCGGTGGGCACTTTCATCGACATTGAGGGTGAATGCGGCAACGAAACTTTTGAAGGCATCTGTTCTATACCTCGGCCAGATAAAAGCTGGCCGAAAACAGAGTTTTCCCTCAAGTTGGCGACCTGTCTCTAATGCTATGATAGAAGTTGGTCGACTCATCGATTAACACTCCTCATGGTTCTAACTTTTACAACCAGGTTTGTGAAGATGATGTAGCTCCAAAGCACAGATAACTCTAACCTAATCGCCGATTCCTGTACTAGAAATGGACTTTTAGCCAATCCTCTTAAAACTGAGGTTTTTCTTTTTACAAAAAGAGGAAGGGGGCTGGTCTGACTTATCTGGTACTTAGGCATCGCTATTCGTTTTTGGGACAAAGTTAAGTACTTAAGTCTCACCTTGCATAACAGGATGGAGTACCCATGACACCTCGAAAACTTCCAAGGCGTTGTTGACTTTCTGGCAATGTAATCTGAGATGTATAACTTAGCCAGGAGGGCCTCCTGAATCTACATGGCTATGATAAGGCCAATTATTTTACATTGGTGCCTCGGTTGTTTGTGGGAGCAAGAGTTTACGTAAATACAACATTGCTGCTTTTAACGGACTCTAAAGAATGATCTGTGTCGGCTGCATGGGCGCTTTTTCTGGCACACATGTTCCAGCTCTGGACGCATTGATTAATCTTTCTCCACTTGACATTCATATTATAAGCTGCTTTCTCAAAGCAGATTTCATAACTAAAAACTGACACGATTTTGTGTTCATAAATAACATATCATCAAGGTCTATACTTGCTGGAGGATACTGACTTTCCCTGATAATAAGTCCCCGACAAAAAGACAAATAATGCCTACTACTCGTTCAATTAAAGACTGATGCTACAGCCCTTCAAATGTCTTTTATACTCTTTGTACTATTGCCTTTTGAAGTACTAGTCTTTAAAAGACATATGCCTTTGAGAATTGATGGGCCTCCCTCTTATGACGTAACTTAACCTGCTTGGCTTCCAGCGAACTGCTATATCATGTTTGTATTAATTTATTAGCATAAAACGACTTGTAATAATGTGCCTTGATGAGAAGAAAAGAAAACCAAAACAATAATAAAAGAAAAATATGCCAGTTCTAAGCTCTTTTATATCACGCACGTTCCTCATTTTGCCAAGCTTGAGGTTGAACAGTTGCCACCACAAAGAAGTGGAAACATTACCCTCATACAGCGCCTGGAAAGGCATTCAAACGGTAAAGCCTTCATCATAATTTGCATACCCGACTATGTATTTTTATGACTGAATGTGGGCTGAATACGAGCTGGATACAATGTATGGCTTAAAGGGTGGTAGCCTGAAGGCAAAGAGGAAAACCCCGCTAACGAATTGTGGCGACGCATTGTTGAATTCAATGTCAAAGGCTCATACAAAGTGCCAGCATACCCACCAGCCAGCAATATCACGCAACCTTCAATCTCCGTTATATACATACATACATACACACATATACACAAACACATCCGCATCTGTTTGTAAACACAATTACATAAAGTTGCGTTCCGAAGAAGGTGTCATGCCATGGCATATTCGTGGTGGCACTGCGAATACCAGCTTACAGTGCATACCTTTGGAACTACTATTATACTTTAGCAGCCAGGAATGACATGAGTAGAGTCGAGTACTCGTATGCGCGTCGGTATTGTGCAAGTGATGACTTAGACAGCTACTGACGCTTGACGTAATGAATGTCAAAGTAAGAAGCCAAAGCCAATATCATCCACGCGTGTGTTTTGCGCCTCACTTGGCATTGTAGGCTCTCTACATTGTTACGAGTGATTGCAGGTGGCTGGATGTAAAGGCACTTTTCGTTCTGGTAGCAGACGTGCTCAAAGTTTACTCGCATTTTCTCTTTTCCAAAGACATCCACCATGGAATGAATTCATTTTGGATAGCTGTGTGACATTGAGAAGAAGCATAGGATAATGCTTCCTTTTTATTAGATTTTATGTCATTCATTTTGGAACTTGGCATAGCAATGTCAGCTACTTTGACATTTATCCGACACAAGTGAAATTCATGAATTAATTTTTGGTCCATGAAATCACATAATCTAATCCCACTCTAAGATCGCAGAAAATTGGCAGCTTATTCAGGAAATTTATGTATAAACTTCTAACCACCCTCGCGAGGGATTTGTTGGCACACAATTTGCAAAACGGCTTTCCTCGCTACTAAATAATAAGTGTAGTGTGGGTGCAACTATTTCAAATTTAATTTGGTCATAATTGATACTCAAAGGCAACGGAACCTACCAACTGTCCTTGAAGGGGATTGTCGGTTGTGCTTACCTAATTTTGAACGACATGCTTCGTAACGAATCCGGATTTTTCTGGCGATTTTTAAACATATTCCTGGCATTTCAAAAATAAGAAAAATATTTTACCCACTATGTACATAAACCGAAAATAAAATCTCAAACGAAGGACCTAATTTTTAGGAATCACGAACGTGAAAACGTGCCAGTACTCAAACTCTTACTTTAGACTTAATCACTAAAGCTAGTAACTATTTTAGTTGCGGGTTGGGAACGCCAAATGGCAACTTTTCTCCCTTCCGACCCTATCACAACATTATCATTGTTATCGAAGAATATTGTTTAAACAAAAATCATGTGCGTGTTGGTTTCATGAGTTTGATATGCGAAGTGTAGCCCATGTAGTAATTTAATTAGGGACAATTTATAGACATCAGGTGAAATGCTATGTAAATTCTTGAACCAACAAAAATTGTAAGCTTATTAGTTTTCTCATCAAGGAAGATTGTTTGGGCCTCAGTTGGTCACTATGAATTTATCAGCGCTTAGAGATAATGTTCATTCGAAAAATTTAGTTTTAATGTTTTCTTTTTAATATTAGTAGCACTAGTGGCTTCAGAATCTTTCCACTTCTAGTTGGCTATTAGTCGAATGTATATCTCCCCAGGACACATGTCTTCTGTTGATTATATTGACACCCTGTAGCATTTGCATAAAAAATAGAAAACCCTTTTCTTAATACCACAAAATTTCCATTTAAATATGTAACTAGTACCTAAAAAGAAATTTCAGGTAGGAGTCGCCACTCAAATTATTGCGTTACACGCGCTCGCTGCATTTCCGCCAAATTAACTTCCTTCTTTCGATCTGATCTCTCGAAGCGGTAAGAGGTATTTTCAATACTCTCTCCTGACGCCCTTCTAAGGTACGTAAAGTTCTTTTCCTGGTTCATTTTTCTATGCTGTTTTTTTTCTAAGGTGGAGGAAGAAAAACTCGAGCTAGTTTTCTTTTGTCCTCGTGCTTGGAATAAGCTCCTACCCGAACAAATAAAACATGAAGGCTGATTTTACGATCAGATAAGAGCAGCGACATACTTGGGCGAACCATCCATCAAGATCATTATTCGACCAAGCGCCTTAAAGAAGGTACGCGAACGAAAAAGCATAAAACAAAACATTTGCCAATCGGAGTACCTGGAGCACGCGGAGCACTAGTCGCCATAACAGTAGGACTCTTTTCAAAACTCTCTGTTCTGCGACCTTCCACGCATCCACGGCAGCAAATCTCCAACTAGCTAAGCCTCGGTCTCTTTTTTTTCGCCCCTGACAAAAAACAACCAAAGTGCAAAATTTCATTGGAAGAAGAAAGAAAGCAAAACCTAAAAGAATTAACAAAATGATCAAAACACAAAAAAAAAAGGAAAATCAAAAGCTATATTTAAGTGATCCTAGTTAGTAGAAATCAAATAAAAAAAAAAGTAAAAATAATAATATTGTGAACCGTGGTAGTATCTTGTGCTAATGAAAATAGGCAAAGAAAAAAAAAGATAACAAAAAAGTCAAAAACAAAAATCAAGTAAATCAATCAACGGATTTCACAGGTAAGAGAATGACTTTATCATGATAGCACAAAATATATCTCGCGGTACCTAGTACGTTTTTCTTTTCTATATTTTAACATTCAAGTAAACTTTTGCTATGAGCTTCTGTTCTGTTTTTGGTTGCTTTAATAAAATGACTATGAGCTAAGTTTCAATAAGAAGTCGGGTTGGTTTCATTTGCTCGGTTCCACCAGTCTACATAAATTAATACGTGATCATGACCAACGTGTATAATTAATCCGCTCTTGTATTGTGTTAAAAGTAATTGCTATAAATTCTCACATCATCTCGCATATCAGGATCCACCCAGGCTGAGCTAGGCCGGAACGACAAGTGAGAGAGCCCAGGTACGCGTGATGGGTGAGATCGGTAAGGTGAGTACGATATTGTCGTCAGAAAACGCTCTCTTCAAGAACTGCTGTGGCAAATCAATATTGCAATTTGCACTGCAATATTGAAGACGCTACAACCCACTTCGACAATTTCAGGTTTTTATAGCACCTTTTATATTCTACTTTCTCCTATCTGTATTCATACCATCTTGAGAATTTAAGTCGCAAAAAAGCAGCAACTATTCAAACGTCTCGATACGGACTAGTGATTTATTCTTTTCTCATCGCGTGCATAGTAATATAGCATAGCAAATTGCACCACAATTTGACCTCCGCACTGCTGCTTTATTTACAGAAGCCCCAAACTGGACGGCAGTTCGACCTTTATCGAGTTTAATGCACTGGCTGAGTGCATGCAAAGAATTGTATCCCTGTATGTTCCAACTGAAATATCTTGCCGCCGTTTTTCATATATTTTGCGAGGTTTCAACATTCTGAATCGGCAACACACGATGAGTTGAAATCTTCAGTGCAGAAAACAACTAGACCCAGCTTGTAAATGACCCCAGACAAATTCCTACGAATACAGCCGTTATCCTCTTCTCTCTATGTTCCTCGAACCACTGTGTCACATCAGTTGGAGAAAAAATTCCTAAAAGAATCGTATGGCAATTGGCAATTGGAGCGGACTTAACAACTTTATTCGGAATTTTAGACCGTCGCACAGTGGGGTAAAGTGGCCCAAAAGCTGGCATTAATTCAAATTACTAAATTGGGAATATCTATATATTTTTTTATTTTTCGTTCAAGTAATATCTACATTATTAAAAAATGCAAATGATTTCGTTTTAAACTTATCAGATTCATCACAGCGCAGCTTAGTTGAAGCTTGATTTTTTCTAAGTTAACTCAGAAACAAAAATGTGTTTTTTCTTCTTTGTATGAAGCCCGAATTTTTGTTAATCTGCAAATAATTTTGAAATCTTGGTATGGAGCCTTCAACTTCGGGTATGTAACAATAAGTAAGGCACAAAACCACAAAAAAAAAATAAATTGTAAAATAGAGGTGATGTCCTGTGGCCAGTTTTTAAAAAAGTGTATTTTTAAGGATTTCCTAAATCCCGTAGACTTTTAAGTAGTTGGGTTCCGGATTCGTCCGAATTTTTATTTTTGTATCATTTAAATGTGCGTGATGTGTATTTTGTATTTCCGTCAAAAAATCCTGCTACTTTTCTGCACTTTTCGTGATATTTGGATTTTTGTATGGGGCCTTTGGTTTATACATTTTTTTTGTTGTTTAAGACTAAATTTCATTCTTTTGGCAAGAAGTGAACTACACCCTAAATGACTCGAACTGCAACCAATTTCAGACTGCCATAATTTGCAAACCGTTCATGACAGTGAGCTCAAATTTTGACACATGACAGATAATTTTATTATTTACAAGCCTTTTAAACGATTTGCGTCTCAGTTGTGTTGAACAATTTTTCTCCGCGATGAAATTCAAACGTGATTGCTTTATATTTGGCTGGAAGATCACAAACAGATATCGTTAGAGCCCTCCAGCACCTCAACGTGAATAAATCATTTGTGTCTCGAACCATATCCCGTTACCGTGACACTGGCAGCGTTGCAAAACGCCATGGAGGGGGTCATAAAAAAACAGCAACATCGGCAGAAATGGTTCGGAAAGTAAAGGCTCGAATTGAGCGAAATCCGCGTCGAAGTGGAAGAAAAATGGTTCGTGAGCTCAACATATCGTTGGAACGGATGCAACACATACTGAAAAATGAGCTTGGATTCAAGCCATTGAAGTTCCAAAAAGCACACGATCTTACACCGCAACAGAAAAAAGTTAGGGTCGAAAGAGCGAAGGAGTTGCTACGCTTGCACGAAAGTGGTGAGCTGCCGAATTTGGTTTTTGCCGATGAGTCGCCATTTGTTATCGAGCAATATGCCAACAAACAAAATGACCGAGTTTACTTGTCAGAGAGATCCTTCGAAAATTTACACCTTCGGACGGCCACCAGAAAGCAGGCAGCACTGATGGTGATGGTTTGGGCCGCCATAACCGCCGATGATCGCTCTCCGCTCGTATTTTTGGACCGTGGCGTCAAAATTAATGCGATCGTATAACGTGAAACTGTCTTAGAGGCAGTATTGAAGCCTTGGGCAAACAATCATTTCCGTCGGAGACCGTGGACATTTCAACAAGACTCGGCACCGTCTCACAAAGCGCGCGTCAACCAAGATTGGTTAAAAAACAATGTTCCACACTTCATTTCTTCGACCAATGGATTGCAAATTCTCCGGATGCAAATCCGTTGGATTTCTCTGTCTGGGGTATATTGAAGGCGAAGGTTGGCACTAAAAAATACCAAAATCTGGACCACCTCAAACATTCACTTCGCCGAGAACGGGCCAAAATACCGCAGAGCCACTTGCGTGCAGCGTGCGATGCTTTCTTCGGCCTTCTTAAGGCCATTATTCGCGGCAAAGTCGGACATATTGAAAACTACTGATACAATTTAAAAATTGATGTATTTATCAAAAAATAAAAAAAAATAGCATTTTAAAATGTTGGAGTTCGAGTCATTCACCCTGTAGTTTGTATGGTGAGAAGCTCTGGGAGTGTAATTGAATGTTAATGATTGAATGTTGAAGAACAGCTCAATTTCTTAAAAGAAGAACTTATTAAAATTACAAAAAGCACTGAAAATACCCAAATAGAAATTGTAAAGAAAATACTCTCGCATTTCAAACCTGATTTTAAGAAACGGTGGCTCAAAGCTTGCAGAATCGAGGAAAAATTTTGTAAAGCTAATGAAAAATGGCTAAATAGTTCTATTGCATTCTACAGAGCACCAGATTCAGCAGAGAACCGTGGTCGTCCGGATGTGAGTTTTGAGACTATTCCGAACGAACAAAAAGGGTCAAAACGCAAGACTTGAGAGATTCGGTACCAGTTAATGTACTCAATTATACTACCCAAATGAGATTAAGACTTTCCGGTCAGATTCAAGCCTAAAAACTCCTAAAAGAAGCAACTGTAAGCCCCAATAAAGCTGAAAAATACAGAAAAGTATTTAAAAAGTCGCAGGAGAAAAGTTGTATGACTAGAGACGATGCTTTGGCAGTATTAGTCGCAGCGAAACTATTACGACGCCAATATAATGTAATAAGAATATAGTGCTCCTGGAAAATTTCCATCGTACAAAGTTGTGCAGAATGGAAAGAAAGATTACTATCCCAACAAAGATATGATCAAAATCACAGCTACATATGTCGAAGTCAGTCTTCGAGCTTTGGTTGACATTACATCGAAAAGATTACTTTCGATGTTGGATTGTATTCTTGAAACAATAGAAGATGAAGAACTTGAGAAATATCAAAGTGGGGTTTCGATGACAGCTCGGGACATAGTTCTTCTAAAAAAGCTTAGAAGCAGACAATTCTACTGTTTTCATAACCTGTTTAGTAAACATTCGACTTATAAGTGAACATATAATTTGGTAAAACCCTCGTCCAGCTTCCACGAATTATTGCAGGCCTTTATATGTCAACTGAAGTTTCGAAATTCGATTCACAGATTGAAAACCTTCAAAAAGCTTCCGTAGTTATCGGTAACAGGTCTGCAAAAGTAGATTGTTCTTTAATTTTCGCCATGATTGATGGAAAAATTTGTAATGCTTCAACTGAAACCACCTCAACCCAAATATGTTATTTATGTGGAGCAACTTCGAAATAATTCAACAAAATCGAAGACCTGATTACACGACCAGTAAAAACAGAACACTTAGCTTTTGGAATGTCTGTTTTACATGGATGGATACGAATATTTATTTATTTATTTATCATTATCCTCGTTTTACAATTTAAAAATAATTTCTAAAAAAAAAATAACAAAAGTATATTGCAGCTTAAAATACGAGAATAGTTAGTGACATTTTGTATTAAATAACATAAATAGAGGCAAATGTCACTTTATAGTAAACTATTAACAGTGGGGTAAAAAATAAGAAAAAGAGAAAAAATAAGAACCATTTTATTCTAGATGCAAAAAGGAAAAGCATTTCATAAGGAAAATTTGTTTAGAGAATATTAAAAGCTATTAGTCAATGTAGTGTAGCAAAATCTCGTTTAACTCTTTTCATGAAAGTACGCAAATTACCTACGAATCTTGTATCTACAGGGAGACTATTTAATAATTTGCAGGATAGAATAGAATATGAATTTCTGTAGCAGGTGGTACGAAAAGCAGGAATAGCGACAAGAGATTGTTGATGTCTACTCAAGCTGTAAGCGTTAGAAATCGGACTCTGCATATAACCACCTCGGATGAAAAATATTTTTAAGACCTTAAAATAAAACAGATGCCTAACTGATAGGATTTGCATGTATCTAAATAATTCCATGGAGTGGGCCAGACGAGAAGAACCACAGATCTTCCGTATGACACACTGCTGTAGAAAAATCAACGGCTGAATTTTACTCAGGTAAGCACTTCCCCAACATCTATACCGTACTGCAATTTCGACTGAAATATCCCATAATAAATTGATTTTAGAGTATTAAAAGGAAAAAAATTCTTTAGACGGTAAAATGAGCGAACGGTAGATAACAGATATTGCTTTAAACTTAAAATATGGTTAGACCAACCTAAATTTCGGTCAATAATAACACCTAGCTATTTAAAATGGCTTCCATTTTCAATTTTAAAACAACTGTCCTGGCAGGGAACATTCACGTCGAAAGACATTTTACAGCATTGGACAGAAGAAGCATGGAATACGACCTCAATATCTGGAGACTGGTGCGTGGTAAGACTGAAAAACATAAGTTTTGTCTTATCGCTTACTATTAGCTTATGCTCCGTGAACCAAAATCTTAGCAATTCAACATCATGGTTTCTATCAGCCACTAAGTTTAAGGGATTGGCGGAATCATATGCGATCCCAAGGTCATCTGCAAAAGCCCTGACTTTTCCTACAAATGGCTGGGTAAACAAGGAGTTGAAATATATGAGAAATAATATAGGTCCAAGGACCGAGCCCTGAGGGACACCAAGGTTGATAACCATAAAGTTACTTAGGCTGGATTCGATTTTCACTTTTTGTTTTCTGTCTTTTAGGTAGGACATAAACCAACTATGTATCGAACCACGGAAACCTATATTATATAGCTTGTTTAGTAGAATATTATGGTCAACCATATCAAACGCTTTTGTTATATCAACAAAAAGTCCTGCACAAGATCTTTTTTCATCCAAACATTTCTGTATAATAGAGCAAAAATTTAAAAGGGCGTCTTCAGTAGATAGCCCTGCTCTAAACCCAAATTGCATTGGACTGAAGAATTTTATTTTGTTCAGATACTCTAACACTCTTTTCTTTACTCATTTCTCAAAAACTTTACTGATAGAAGACAACAGTGAAATTGGTCTATAGTTCCTTTTTTCATGTTTGCTTCCTTTTTTAAAGAGAGGAATAATAGTAGCACATTTTAAAACTCCAGGAAAACATCCGGACAGGATACTCGAATTGAAAATATGCTCCAAAATATGAACAATATTGAAGGAAATGTTTTTAAGCATAACATTGGAAATACTATCGCTGCCACAGGAGTTGGAGCTATTTAAGGAGTGGATGGTCCTCAAAATCTCAACCCCAGAAATTGGTTCTAAAAAGAAGCTATCCCTTTCAAAACTAATATCTGTAAACCTGGGTTCAGGATAACAATAATTGCAAATGTTAAAATTATTTGTTTGAAAAGAATGTTGCCCAATTGAAGCAAAGTATTTGTTAAATTCGTTTGCTATTTCTGTGGGTTCTGAAACATTAATATTCCCATTTTTTAAGACAAAAAAATTTTTTTGCTTGGTTACACTTCGATTCATAATTTTATTGATCACTTTCCATTCTTGTTGAAGATTCCCTAGCGCAGCCCTTATCTGATTGTGATAGTAATCATCGCAGCATTTTCGTACTTCATTATTTATTATTCGACACATACGGTTATAGCGACGCTTTAGACTAGCGTTCTGTGGATGTTTAAGGCACTTTTCCCGTAATTTGTGTCTTTGCCTAATTTTGCAAAGAAGTAACCAGCTAATCCAAGGCTTTAGCCTGAAATCTGACTTTTTAGGGATAGTGACATAGCTAACTGAGCTTATATAAATATTTAATACAGTCAAAAATAAATTAACAGCCGTAGATACATTATCTTGAGTATACACATCTTCCCAATTTTTGAAACGCAGTAAATTATTCAGCAGCTCGTAGTTAATCTTATTCAACTTTCTTGAAAAATTATGCTTTTTTTCTTTTCTACTTTCCAAGCCATTACAAATTACACCAGTCATACAATGATCAGATATTTGAAGATCGAGGTTGATACCAATGTAAGCAAGATATAAATCTGACACAGGAATAGCGTTTAGCAAATCCAGATTGAAATCGCCTAAAACAACAAGGTTAATCGATTTTTCATCACTTAAAAAATTTTGAAATTCGTCTAGAAACACATGAAATGACTGTGAATTAAATCTGTACACTCAAACAAAAGTAAAATCTTCATTACCTACGTTAATAGAGATTTTTATAATGTCTGCACTCACCAAATTATAGCGCTTCACGTCACATTCATCCAAATCATACAAATCTCGTATAAAAATTCCAACTCCCCCTGCAGAATGCGAGTCATTGGCATTTGCAAAGAACTTATAACTAGGTATACTATATTCATTAACCTCGTAAGAATAAATCCAAATTTCAGACACGAAAATAATTTTAGGCAAGTTCTTAAAGGATTCAAGGTTACCTACTAATAAATCGAAATTTTGCCGTAAGCTTCTAATATTTTGATGAATAATGTAAACAGTTTTGCTATTAGTAAAAGAAAATAGGCTATCAGTATTGCTACTTGTAGCTTGAATGGTAAGGTCGTTGTTTGTAAGATCAAAACTTTCATTCATATTAAAAAACATTTCGTAAAAGTGTGATTCGAAATTATTAAATTGCATTTAAGTCATCAAAAGATCTTATAACAAAAACCTCACCATTTACATCCTTTCTCAACAGAATGTTACAATTATTAAACCATAAGTACTTGAATTTTTTTTCTGCTTTAAGTTTTTTTGCTGCCATAAACAATGCACGAGTGTGCTTAGTGAAATGCCTTCTGTATTTAGCATACTAATTACCCATTAAAAAATGGCAAGCTCGCAAAAGTGACAAATAAGTCGTGCCAACAAAAAAGGCCCGAATTCAAAGGGAATTCCGAGAACAGTGTGGATTAATTGTCGATAAACCAAAACCGGGATTTGGTAACACGAACGATGGCAACGCGGCAAGGCGGTTTTTTCAAAACCTTCTCAGCCGAAATAACAAAAATAAGTATAGAACTTTTAAAAAAAAATGCACACAATAATGATTTTAGTTGCCAATGGATATGAGATTGATTTAGAAAAGTTCAGGGAATTTGCACATGACTCAGCGAGATGCTTCTTCAATATATATCTATGGTATCATATGCCTTCAACTTTCATTCATTCCCAGAAATTATATCATCTGCGCTGTTACCGATCGGCCATCTTTCGGAGGAAACGTAAGAAGCGCGCAACAAAAATTTTAAAAATTTCCGCGAGAACTTCTCAAAAAACTCAAGCCGTGAAAAAACGAATGAAGATGTATATAATTTCATTTTTACTGAGCTCGTGTCCCATTATAGCCTCCAATCAAAAATCGCATAAAAAAAAATTTTAGTCTTTTCACAAAGAAGCACTCAACTTGCTAAAACCCCCAAGTGTTCAGGAATCAAACCCTTTTCCAGAGTCTGATGAATCTGATGATAATAATGAGGACAGTGATGATAGTGATGATATTTAAGGATGTAATAACAATTTTCGGTTTTGTTTTGTATGTAATGGACAAATTTAATTTAATGGTTTTTTTTTTAATTTATAAGTTTCAATAAATACCTATGAACAATTTAAAAAATGATTTTACTAATTTGCTTTTCTTCACGATTAAAGGGAGCGTAAAAGTGGGTGGGTAAGGTAAGTGTAGTTGATAAAAATTAGATCCTCAATAAATCTCCTTTAAGTTTTTAATATTAAAAAATAGGCACATTTCAGAATAGTGGGCGTTTTTGTGGGCGTGGTGGGTGGGCGGGTTTAAAAATATTGTGCAACTGGTCTCAGAAGCTATCCTGAATGATTTCAGGTTCCGAGCTGTAACGACTGATTTGATACCACATTTTAGGGCATTCTGGCCCACTGTGCGTCGTTAGGTTTTCTCCATAACGAGGCCGATATGATCACATTCCCTATTCTCATTGGAATGGCATGCCTTATTCCTTTGTGGGTAAAGAGCATCAAACTAAAAGAAAAGTCGTGGTACGAGCTGTAAGAGGCTGCCAGGGTTACTTGAGGGAGGTAAACCGAAAAAAGTTCAAACGAGACAGAAATGACAGCAACGCCTTTCAAAGGAGTGTAGATTTCATTACGGCAAGAAATTGAAGAAAAAAATACTACAATGTCCCAGAAGTAGTAAAAATCTTTGGGGGTCCCTCAAAAATATCAGAAATCTTGCCATAACCACCAAGCTAATGCTTATTTATAGCGGCATTCCCGCCGTCATCAGTGGGACAACCCATAGCAAAAAATAAAAAATACAACTATTTTAGCGGTACTTTTGAGTGATTGGTAAGTTATCTTTAATATGTATATATTTGTTGTAAGTGCATTAAAGTTATTTGGAATTGTGAACTGGTGTAACAGTTACAGGGCCGCAAACAGTGACAAGTGCACATATTTTCGCAGAAAGTTTTAAAACGTGTTTTTATTATATAATTTCTTAAATTGCGCGCATAAAGTATTATTAAACCATGGCTAATAATATTGATCAAGGTATGGGAAATCATTTATTGCTGTAAGAAATTGTGTTTATTTCGTGATTTTTTTAGTATGAAGTGAGAAGTGCAAGTCTAATTTGAATTAAAAAAAAAATGGAAATTTTTGGTTTAAGTAAGGATTTCTAAAATACCCCAAATACCCCCTTGAGATCTTTCCTGTTCTGTGATGATCTGTATATCTGTTAACTTAATCATGAAAGAAACTTTGAGCGAATTTGCGCTTTTTTAATTATTGACATTTTTGTAGGCTCAACTCCATCAATCGAAAGTGGCGACCTGCTGCAAACTTGGCTTGAAAGTGAGAAGTCAGTGAAACTACTAGCTGTAACTTTTTTTTATTTTTATTTTTTTCGTGGGAAAGTGAGAAATCTTCATAGACACTATAGGCTCGGAGTCTATAGTAGTGTGAGATTCTTCCTCACTAAAAAACACCTCCCTTATGTAAACCACGATTGAGTTCACACTCAACAAGCAGTTCTTCTAACGCATTTTATTTTGTTTTTATAAGATATCCTGCAGGCGATTTTCCATTGAAAATTCCGGTGTACTTTAGAAAATTATGCGCTGCTAATCACGCTAGATCGAGAGGCTTAGTCCTTTTCAGACGGCACAATAAATTTGTCTCGTCGAGGATCTGTTGAACAGAAATATTCGTATGACCTTGTAATCGATTATTATGTTTTAGCGCAAACATTTTGATTACGTTCTGAACGTTTTCGACTCCTAAGTCTTAGTGGATATCATCGTTTCTAATGTACCACGGCGCATTAACAATACCTCGAAGAACTTTGTTTTGGAATGTCTGCAATACATTGAACAGACTAACTTACACTCGATTGCTCGTTCAGTTACATGGGTTATTCGATGCACTTGGTCAACTGTAGAGTGTTGGCTTCTAAAGCCAAATTGATGATCAGGCAAGAGGGAATTTGTATCGGTAATTGGTGTAAGACGATTAAGAAGGACATTCTCTGAAAGCATTTCCCCGTCGAATGGTTTAAACGTTTCTGCAAGATGGTCGGCGAAAACATTAGCTTTTTCCTTATCTTTTTTCGCCCAGTCATCCTGGTTTCTTCTTATTGGCGCCACGTATATTTGGGGCTTTCGAACACTTTTAACGGCTCTCCATATGGAGTAGTTGGTATCCTTTGTCGCTGTGAGTCTTTCAAGGAAGTTATTAATACCTTGATTATTGAAGTCCTTGATCGATTTTTTGAACAAGTTGCAGAGCCTATTGAAGGACGTTTTATGTTATGGTGCCCGGGTTTCATGCCACTTTTTCCGCGCTCTTCGTTTCTTCCTTATCATTACTCTGATTTCCGGTGGGTATCTTATGCCGTCTTTGGGAACTTTCTTCGATTCGCGGGGAGTGTTCTTCCAGGCCGCTTGCTGTATGACTTCAACAAAACGTTCAACTTCTTTTTCAAGTTGATACGGCGTTCTAAGTGCTACTTTGAACTCAGTATTGTCTACAACGTCTATTCGGAAATCTTCCCAGTGAGTTTTGCTGTTAGTTGATCTGGGTGGTCTTTGTTTCTTAACCAAGGATTCGCACAGTGAGAGGATAAGTGGAGAATGATCGGAAGAAAGATCGTAACTAGCGTTTACTCCTTTTCCGATAAAGAAGTCTATTAGATCGGGTGTTTTGGCGACATCCGAGGGCCAGTATGTCGGCTTGCCTGTTAAGTAAAAAAAGTTCAATTATTGCTTCCAGAGTATGTTCAATGCAGTCTTTTATGAATAGGGATGACCCGCCCCTTGCGTTTCCCGATGGATGATGAGCGTGGTAGTCGCGGTAACCTTTTAGTTCCACGCGTGATTCTGTCGCGAGGTGAGTTTCAGAAATTAAACATATGTCAATTACTTTTTCCTGCGTGAAAATATTTAGTTCTTCAAGCCTTTTCTGTAGCCCGTTGGCATTCCACTCAAGTATACTGAGCTTCTTTGCCATAATTAGTTGCAGAAATTGGCTTCGAACTTAAGAAGCCGTTCGAATATTATCTTATTTATTTTAGCCTGTTCTTCTAGTCTCTCGAGAATTACTGAGAGCACATTTGAGGCAGGATCCGGTGATGTACAGTTAGTCATGTTTACTCGCTCCGCTATTTGCGCGTAAGTTTTTCCACTTTCCATTTGCGCATTGTTATTTTTGACTTTGTTGTTATTGTTATTGTTATTGTTAGCGTTTGTCACCATTACCTTCTTTAAAGGCTTTGGAGTAGGACCGCCGTTGTTATTTCTCATATTTACTAGCTGTAACTGCAAAAATTAATGATCTGCTGGGCCTAGAAGAGTTGACTGAAGATGTTGAACTTCAAATACAAAAATCTTCTAAGTATTTTTGTCTTAAACTGAAGCAAAAATGGGAAAGCTGTCAAAGGAGACGGGACAAATTCATGCAAGTTAATGAACGATGGCTGCGTCTTAATTTGCCGTTGCCAGTTAGTGTGCTTAGTCGTGTAAATGAATTTAATAATCGAAGTTAACCAGGGACAAGTAGAGGACGACCATCAAAAAGCTTTGAAGAGTGTAGCGAACGTACGAAAAAACGTTGAGTTCAGGAACTAACTTCGCAACACAGTACAGAGGAGCTTATCTATGCTGCAAAAATGGGTAGTCGGATATCGAATTCTCCGCAAAAATCTGATAAGACTTTAACTTTACAGCAAAGTCTAGCATTTTACTTGGACTTGAATTTTTCAAAGAGAAAGTACGCTCTTCTACGTTCTGTCATCAACGGTGTCCACCAAGACTGTTTTCCAAGTTACTACAAACTTCAAAAATATAAGACAGAACTTTTACCCGAAACTGCTGTTGTGTCAGAAACCATTGCTGAAATCAACCTTCAATCCTTATTGAACAAAACATCAAAAAGCATTTTTGAAATTTTCAAGGAAAATCTGTCATCTTTACAGAATACCAGCTCTTCGTTCGATCTTGTGTGCAAATGGGGCTTTGATGACAGTTCAGCACACAGTAACTTTTTTTTTTTGTTTTTGTTTTGTTTTTTCAATCTTTATTTCTTGACAAAATCTAAATAATTTTTTACAAATATAAATGATCCAGGATACAATGAATTTGTCTAAGAAATAGCTTTGCACAATCTGTTGCCATATGGCAAGTGGCGAAAGTACAAGTACAAAAATTTAAAACATAATAACAAAATAAAAAAATATTGATGGGGTAAAGTAGTAGGATATTTCAAATTTAAATGCAATGTAGATAAAAAAAATAAAAATTTATAACATTGGAATGAGAATCGAATCTATTTCATAATGGTTGAAAGTTAAAAGCCATTTTTTAGCATTTTTTAAAAATACAGTTTTTGTCCTCTCACACCTAAGGTTTTCTATCAAAGAATTAAATAATCTGGGAGCTGTAACATAGTAGAATCGACAAAAGTATGCTTTAAAAATAGGTGGAATAGTTACGAAGTTCCTCATGTTAACACGTAAATTATAATTTTCCTGAAACCTAACATCATAGAAACCTGAATTTTCGAAAAATATCTTTAGCACTTTATAACAATATAAATGTCTTAATGGAAGAATTTCTAGGCTTTTGAATAGTGCAAAACTAGGCGTTTTCCGATTTACCTTAGACATAGTTCTTAAGACATGCTTTTGTTTTATTAATAAAGGTTCTATTTTATTAAAATACGCACCAGCCCAGCAACTTAGATTTGAATAAGCCATTATAAACCATTTCTAGAATTTGAATATTGCAATAGAGGCTCAGATGATACATTTGTCTGACTGTTTTAGGTATAGCGCGTGATCGTTCAAATTGAGCTTGTTATCCAAAATGATCCCTAAATACTGGGAACTATCGACACTTTCAATACGAAAACAATCTTCACTACAGTTCACATTTGCATTGAAGGTAACATGACCCCGAGCAGTTGAATTAACTAAGCAAAAACGTAGGCAACTCGGAGAGTGATAAAGGAGGGGCAGATCTTCAATTATTAAACCTTTGAGATTAAATATCATAAACTTTGTTTTACTGCTGATTACCATGTTTTATGTTTATAAAACTATCGTCGTAGTAAATCCAAGTCGTTATTAACGTCCAGATACAAATTTACGTAGTTATCGCTTTCATATGAAAGTACAGTATCATCAGCAAATGCTGTGATTCTGCCTTTAAAGGGTTGGATGAATAGCGTGTTAACATACATAAGGAACAATAAAGGACCCAAGACTGAGCCTTGCGGGACTCCAATATTCATATATCTTATAGAACTAAAAGCATTATTAATTTTTACTATTTGATTTCGGTTTTCAAGGTAGGAAGTAAACCAATCATAAATAAAACCTCTGAATCCAGTATTAAAAAGTTTATTTAAAAGAATGATATGGTTTACTATATCAAAAGCCTTGGTTATGTCAATGAATAGACAAGATGGAATTGGAGAAGTATTCAAGCTGTTATATATTTCCCCAATCAGTTTTAATAACGCACTTTCGGTAGACCTACCTCTTCTGAAGCCAAACTGGAATTCGCTAAAGAACTGAGCCTGTCTAAGAAAGAAATCATTCTTGTTTTCATTCTTCTTTCAAATACTTTAGAGAAAACCGATAACAGCGAAATGGGGCGATAATTGTTTAATGACATAGTACTGCCTTTTTTGTGAAGGGGTATTACGAGTGCAGTTTTTAGGGCATCGGGGAAAACACCATTATGCACACAAGATATTATTTTATGAATTTAAAGTGGAGTAAATTCTTTAAAGTAGAAGCTTTCGGGTTGAAAAGTGGCTTCCAGTATGCTATCACTATTATATAAAGTTGGATTATCATTATTTGATACACTAAGAAATGAGCCTACTTTGGAGAAGAAGTCGTTAAATAAGTTAGCTACTCCCAAAGGGTCAGAAATCGTAGAGTTGTTATTGTTATTGTCACTGCAAGGTGTGATTTTGTTTAAAATATCGTTAACAATTTGCCATTCTTTTTTGGAGTTACCTATACTTTCAGCTAGCTTTTTGCTATAGTAAGTATTTCTACAGTATGGTGTTTCTATCTTTAGCTCATGACAAATTTTATCATAAAATCAGTGAAATCTATTTTAGTTTTTTCCCTTACTGTAGGTTTATTTAAACGAGTAACTTTACTACCAAATTGAATGGAAGTTAAAAAATGATCTGTAATTCTTAGATCGTAGACCATGGTTTTATAGTTCACTTGACCATTTCGATGTTGTCTTGTGTAAGATATGGTCTAAACAAGAATTAAGACGAGTAGGTTGATTAAGGGTCGATATAAAACCAAACGAAGATAGGACAGACAAAAAGCAATCTGAATCAGAAGAATCACAGAGGATATTAATGTTAAAATCACCTATCAATACAACATTCATAGATTTCTGACGTTCTAAAAACACTGTAAATTTTTCCAAGAAGCATTTAACTGAAAACTTATGAAGTCTGTAGGCGCAAATGAAACAATATTTTACACCAGAAATTTCGCAATTTACACTGATAACATCAGAACATTCCAACTTATATTTATTAATTACACAATCTTTTATACTATTCCTATAATATACCGCAACTCCACCAGCTGCATACGAGTTATTACAGGTAGCATCAAAGGTAAAATTAGGAATTACATTATAATATGATTTCTCTTCATCAAATATCCAAATTTAAGAAAGAAAGATAATATCTGGCAGATGTTCCAGAGGTGTAAGGTAAGACAAAAATGTATTAAAATTAGTTCTGGTACTACGAATATTTTGATGAACAATAGAAACATCAGATGAGAGATCATTGGTTAAATGCTGAACACAAAAACATCACGAATCAGAATTCGAATCATCAGGAATTGAAGAAGAAAACCTACTATTGATACTATTATTAACTACAAACAAACATTCGAAAATATTGACAATACGGATAGCTTCCTATTTGTTACTGTGGATACCATCAACCATAAAGAAGTTTGGATAAATTCCCGACCAGGCTCTACTAATTTCTGTAGGTCAATAAAATTAATTCTCCAAAACGAAAATAGTGCTCTTATTGCGAGCGGAGACACATGGAGGAAATTATCGAACTTCTTCAACATTTTGAAATAAATATTGATGGCAGAAACATTTATATCAAATATATGTACTATACTAATGACGTTGCTTGATGGCAGTACAATAAATACATTGAGCGGGACAAATGCAGCTCAAAACTATTATATCTGTGGAGCTAAACCTTCGTAAATCAACCTTCCTTCTGTAGAAGATCGGACACCAAACACGGACAATTACAGATTTGGACTTTCATCTCTTCATTCATGGATCAGATGCTTCGAGTGCTTGCTGCACATCTCCTACAGATTTCCTTTTAAAACTTGGCAAATACGCGACCAAGAAAATAAAACAGCATTTAAAGAAAGAAAAAAACCTAAAACCATTCCTAAACCTGGATATGGTACAAGCAATGACGGAAACACTGCTCTACGCTTTTTCTCAAATCCTGAATTGAGTTCGGAGATAAGAGGTATAGACTAGCAACTCATACGAAATTTCGGAATTATATTAAGGACAATTGCAACTGGTCGTGAAATTAATGTAGAAAGATTCGTGAAACTATTGGAAGAAACGAAAACCATATGTCTTTCCCAATACTGTTGGTATTACACGCCTAGCAGAGTCCATAAGCTTCTGGTTCATTCAAAAGATATAACTTCTTTTTTCCATTTGCCTATTGGAGTTGGAAGCTCGACATAAAGAAATCCGAAAGGCCAGACTAGATCATAGTCGAAAGTGCTCCAGAATAAGTTCAATGATTGATTTAATTAATCATTTATTAGTTATTTCAGATCCACTTATTTCGAATATTCGTTCCAAAAGCTCGCACTTGTGTAAAGTCGACCCAGATATTGATCAATATTTACTCAAGAATAATTTAAAAGTGTTAACATTACCAGTTAATATTGACTTGAACGATATTGCTGAGCCATCATCAGAAAGCGATAGTGATTAATTTATTATTATTTTTTATTTGTTATTGTTATTAATCTCGTAATATAGAACGATTATTGAAATTTAAGATTTCTTACTGAAAATAAAAATAAAAATTAAGAAACATTCGTAAAATCATAAAATAAAGTTTGAATTCCAAAAAAAATTTCGCTGCTCAACTCTTATATTCTAAATTATACTGGGCGGGGCATTTATTGTACTTTTTAGTTTATAGCCTAGATATTTCATGTAATAAGTGAAAACATGTAAGATAATTCGATTTCAGTCATTAAAACAAGAGTAATTAATTTCGCCGTTTCTCCCATACATTCGTCCCACTGTGGTCAGCTGTTTGGACAAGGCCAATCAGCTTGTTGCATAATTTACGGCCCGCTCAACACTTTCAGATTGTGCCTGGACGAAACCACTTTCGCAATCGTGTAATTGCAAGTGTATTTAAAGATCTCAACATACATAAATCTGAAGCGGTGTTCTTCCACGCTGGCAAAACCACTGCGTAAGCTTTTCCAATGATCCTACTCTTTAAGACTCTTGTCTGCATTTATCCAGGCCGTTACCAAAAAGAGCGAATCTTCTGCTCTCTCCTCGTTCAGACCCAATGCACTAACGTCCCATCTTCCTAAGGTCACAGAAAGGCTAATAAACATTCATCTCATGGAATATCTAGAAACTTGAAAACTTATCAAAGACGGCAGAACGGTTTTCGTAGCAACAGGTCTACTAGTGATTTGATGGCATATCTCACCGAAAAGTGGAACCAAAGAGTACATTAATTTGGCGAAAGCCAGATAGTTGCACTTGATATTTCTAAGCTACCCGATAGAGTTTGGCCTCTGGCTCTGACTTTCTTCGTCTGTGGATTAGAAATTACCTTTCGAAACGTAGTTAGGAACATTAGGAACTACCATTATAATCGTTGCGTGTTTACGGGGGTATTTTTTGACTGTCTCAAGTGTGCAAATGTCATTCCATTGCTTAAGGACTGAAACGAATAAAATTTGGAAACTTCAAAGTAAAAAAAAAAATTTTTTCATAATTCATGTAAATTTTTTTCATGTGCTTTAAACCTCTGTTTTTATTAAATTCATTTACAATTACAAAAAATAAAAAAAATTATTTGTGTTCCCATTCTTTCCTCAACTTTTTCGAATGTCCTTCATAAGGTTGGTGACAGTTACATCCGTGGTCTTTTTGGACGCTCTTTTCCATTTAGCACTAAAATCTTTTATGTCCTTTGCACACTGCTCACTTTTTCTCAATTTAGCTTTGACCAAAGCCCAATACCTTTCAATGGGACGGCGCTGTGGAACATTGGGTGGATTATGTCTTTTGGGACAAAGTCGACATTTTTAGGAACATGAAAGCTCAACGTCGCATAAGCATAGTGAGCTGAAGCTAAATCTGGCCAAAATAATGTTGAACCCTCATGTTTGTTTAAGAAAGGAATCAACCGGTTTCTTAGGCACTCGTTAATGTACACTTCTCCGTTAATTGTTCCCGTTGTAATAAACAATGGGCTTCTGTGTCCACATTGGCAAATGGCCTGCCAAACGAGATATTTTGACCCGAATTTTTCCATCCCAATCGATGTTGTTGATTGCGGAAGAAACTCAGCTTCAAACGAGTTGTAAAACTGCTCACCTGGAAGAGTAGTAAAGTCGGCTTTGAGATAAGTTTCGTCATCCAAAACCAAGCACGCTTTCTTGTTGCCGATCAACTCGTATAGCTTTCGGGATGGTGTTTTTATGACTTTTTTTTGCTTTTCAGTAACTTTTGGTATTTTTGGTTTTTTTCGTGTTTTTAGACCGTTACGTTTCTTAGATCTTTGTACCATTGTTTGGTTGGTATTACATTTCCGAGCAACATCTCTGGATGACATAGTCCGGTTTTTTACGATGGTACTCACTATTTTCCTGTCCAAATTTGTATCATGTGCTCCACTTTTAGCTCCACTTTTAGCTCCACTTTTAGCTCGACTTTTCTGTTTTCGCTTAACTGTCAACGCCTCCAAATATTGTTTAAAAACAGAATCCACTATACTGCGTGCTATGTTTAAATTTCTTGCGATGGAAAGGATTTGGACGCGAAGTATTATCGAGCCATTTGTCGATTTATTTTTACGGCGTTCCTCTTGACTCATGTTTTATAAATATTTTAAGCCGCACCGAACTAAAATCAATAACAAACTGAAACTAGAGAATATGCAGGCTAATTTGGGTACAAAATGGGATTGCAATTTTTATGAATTTGAAGTATAGCCCGTATTGAAATTTACAGATTTTATTCGTTTCAGTCCTTAAATAAGGTTCTGCTTCTGAAATCGGTAATTATAGGCCAATTTCACTTATTTCGGGTTTTTGGTAAAATTTTTGAAAAATTTATGAATAATAGAATAATGGGTTTTCTAATTAAAACCAAGTTCTTTAATCCAATTCAATTTGGTTTTCAAAGGGGAAAGTCGACGGAAGGTGCCCTCTTCAGCTTTGTTCTCAAATAATGTCACACCTTGATGGGAAAAATTGTATAGCGGGTTTATTTATTGACATTACCAAAGCCTTCGATATGGTCAACCACAATTGTCTGTTAAGAAAACTGGAAAAAGCTGGTTTCCGTGGTTTCATCCTGAATTGGTTCAGGTCGTATCTTGGTAACGGGTCGCAAAGGGTGAAGATAGATGGAATAAGGAGCGAATTCAAGTACTTTAATCTGGGTATACCACAAGGATCTGTTTTGGGTCAAATTCTGTTTTTAGTCTACATACATCAATTTACTCTTATTTTCAAAGGATCACCTACTGCGTTTGCGGATGATATGGGTTTTTCTTATGGATCGAACCGTCCTTTGAATCTACAGGGTGACTTACACAAACTATAACTGTTTAAAATGCTATAACTTTTTATTTTTTTTATAAATTTTATTGTGCCAAAGCAAAAAATTTTCGAAAATACATCAATTTTCAAATTGTATCAGTAGTTTTCAATATGTCCACCTTTGGCGCGAACAATGGCCTTGAGACGGCCCAAGAAAGCATCGCACGCTTCACGCAAGTGGCTCTGCGGTATTTTGGCCCATTCCCGGCGAAGTGCTTGTTTGAGGTGGTCCAAACTTTGGTATTTTTTAGTGCCAACCTTCGCCTTCAAAATACCCCAGACAGAGAAATCCATTGTGTCGAAGAAATGAAGTGTGGAACATTGTTTTTTAACCAATCTTGGTTGACGCGCGCTTTGTGAGACGGTGCCGAGTCTTGTTGAAATGTCCACGGTCTCCGACCGAAATGATTGTTTGCCCAAGGCTTTAATATACGATCGGATTAATTTTGACGAAACGGTCCAAAAATACGAGCGGAGAGCGACCGTCGGCGGTTATGGCGGCCCAAACCATCACCATCGGTGCTGTCTGCTGGTGGCCATCCAAAGGTGTACATTTTCGAAGGACCTCTCTGGCAAGTAAACTCGGTCATTTTGTTTGTTGAGATATTGCTCGATAACAAATGACGACTCATCGGAAAAAACCAAATTCAGCAACTCAGCACTTTCGTGCACGCGTAGCAACTCCTTCGCTCTTTCGACTTTAACTTTTTTCTGTTGCGGTGTAAGATCGTGTGCTTTTTGGAACTTCAATGGCTTGAGCCTAGGCTTATTTTTCAGTACGTGTTGCATTCGTTCCAACGATATGTTGAGCTCACGAGCTATTTTTCTTCCACTTCGACGGGGATTTCGCTCAATTCGAGCCTTCACTTCCCGAACCATTTCTGCCGATGTTGCTGTTTTTTTATGACCCCCTCCATGGCGTTTTGCAACGCTGCCAGTATCACGGTAACGAGCTATGGTTCGAGACACAAGTGATTCATTCACGTTGAGGTGCTGGAGGGCTCTAACGATAGCTACTTGTGGTTTTCCAGCCAAATATAAAGCAATCAAACTATCACGTTTAAATTCCATCGTGGATAAAAATTTTTCAACACAACTGAGACACAAATCGTTTAAAAGGCTTGTAAATAATAAAATCATCTGTCATGTGTCAAAATTTGAGCTCACTGTAATGAACGGTTTGGAAATTATAGCAATCAGTTGGTTGCATTTCGAGTCATTCAGGGTGCAGTCTCTGATATAAATTGGGATCTGAATCTATTGGTTTTCTGAACACAACTTTGTTATAAGCTACGAGGGGCGTTCAAGATATTCTCGGTATCGGGGTGAAGCTGTGGTTGCATATATAAATTGACTTATTTATCAAGTAATACTATTATTTTAGTGCATTCATATAAATGTGATTATTAATTCGCGTTTTATCTCTAGTTAAACAGAATCATAATGGCAACTGAGGCGATGATGGTGAAAATTGAGCATCGTGCTGTAATTAAATTTCTCACTAAGCAAGGAAAAAGTCAAAAAACTATTCATGAAGAGATGGTGGCTGTTCACCAGTGTTCCGCACCTTCATTATCAACTGTGCAAAAGTGGTCAAGTGAGTTCAAGAGAGGCAGAGAGAGCATTGAGGACGACCCCCGCTCCGGCGCCCCGGCTACTGCTTGTACGGGAGAAAGCATCAAAGAAGTCGAAAAACTTGTTCTTGAGGATGCCCGAATAAAGGTGAAAATGATGGCAGAGATCACCAAGCTTTCAAATGGTACCATTCACACCATTCTTCATGACCATCTTAACCTTTCAAAGGTCAGTGCAAGGGGGGTGCCACGAATGCTCACAGCGCCTCAGATAAAAAGTGAGAATCGCATGCTGTAGAGAGCTTTTGGAGATGTGTAGTGAGAACGCGGACGGTGTTATGGATCGAATTGTTACTGGGGACGAAACATGGGTCCACCACTACGACCCTGAAAGCAAACAAGAGTCCATGCAGTGGCATAAAAAAGGAACAGACCCCCCGAAGAAGTTCAAAGTCACTCCGTCTGCCCGAAAGTTCATGGCCACAGTTTTTTGGGACTCAAAGGGAATCTTGCTCATTGAGTACAAAAAAAAAGGTGAAACCATCATCGCCACATCCTACGCTTCCACTTTGCATAATTTGCGGGAGGAAATTAAAAAGAAAAGACGGGGTAAACTCGCAGCGGGTGTGTTGCTTCTTCATGACAACGCTCCTGTTCACACGGCGCGAGTTTCCAAGGCTGCTGCGCGAGATTGTGGTTTCGAAGAAATCCAACACCCACCCTATAGTCCAGACCTTGCCCCTAGTGATTATTTCCTGTTTCCGGATTTGAAAAAATGTCTTCGTGGAAAAAGATTTTCGGATGATGAAGAACTCAAGTCGGTATTTTGCAGAGAAAGAGGAAATTTATTTTTTTGAGGGTTTAAAAAAGCTTATCTCAAGATGTAACAAATGCATTGATGTTAGGGGAGATCATATTGAAAAATAAAAACAATTTAAATTGAATTCGCATTTTCCTTCATATCGATACCGAGAATATATTGAACGCCCCTCGTATAAAACAAAAAATGTTCTTCCACTTATCTTCCTCGCACGTGATTATTAAAGATACAAATTGTCTAATTGAAATTGTAAGTCTGGTCCTCCTTTTTGTAGTAATCTAAACTGCAGTAATAAATATTTTCTAATAGAAACAGTACAAGACTTCAAGTACTTCGGGCTCACCCTTGATTCTAGAACGAGGTTTTTCGAATCATGCACATAAAATACATTGAGAAAGTATTTCCGATGCACACTTAGACATTTTTATTATTTGCTTTTAAAGTTAATCTATTACGGAATTTCATATTCTAAGCTACAATATGGAATTGTTTGTTGGGGAGGTTTGTACCAAAATAAGATACATCCACTGCTGATTTTACAGAAACATGTTTTAAGATAATTTGTCGAAAACCTCGTAGACATCTTAGCTATCCTTTGATGCGTGACCTGAACATTCTTCCCGTTCGCCATTTGTGTTGTTTTAAGGTGTTAAAAACGTTCTCCATGAAGTCTGATAATCGCAATTTCCGTCTTATTTCTAATTTTAATTTACGTGTAAACGTTTCAAACATGTTATCTGTACCCAATTTCCGTACTGCTGACGAGATACCATATGTGCATTGTACTCCAATTCAGGGCTGATAAATGCCTTATATATTAAGGCGTGATCAGAGGGGTTGAAGAATTTCTTACATCGCTTGAGGAAACCTAGACATTTTGCCGCATTCTTGACGACACCGAATATGTGGTCATTCCAACGTAAGTTGTCATTGACGCACACACCGAGAAAGGAATGTTTATCGGTTTCGACGATGCAAGTGCCATTTATGGACCATGGCTGGGTATTTAAATTTCGCTTTAACGACATCAGGCCACATTGTGTTTTGGAAGCATTAAATTCTACTCTGTTGATGGTTCCCCAATTAGTTGTGCTGGTAATATCGGAATTTAATGAGCTTAACATACGCTGCCGTCCAGTTCTACAACCGAAGAACAGGGACATGAGTCCGGGAACGAATATGGAAAGCAGAAAGTACTGTCATCAGCAAAGGAATAGTAATTTAGTAATATTTGTTTATTCTGTTACAAAAATTTACAAGTTTAACAAAAGTGACAAAAATAAGCGTTGGCTTTTGCCGTCAGCCGAGAGAAAGAAATTAATAAATTTTTAATTACTAAAAAGCTTCATTTATACATAATTTGTAGCCTATAATTCAATGCACATTTTAGAAAGTTGTGTAAAGTGTTCCAGTTTGCGCCGTTTGGGATGCTTGTGATCTCATTTTGTGATAGGGCATTTTTTCGCCAAAAGGATTTCCTGATTGAATTTAATATGGGACACGTTCCAACAAAATGCCGGACATCCTCCTTCGTTCCCAGATTGCACAGTGTACATTCGTTTCCTCCGTTGTTTCTGCATGGCAAACTATATATGTAGTTCAGGTGCAAAAGTTCGCCCCTGGCTTTGAATATTGTTGAGATGGACTCTACGTTGTTCCGGTTACGCTGTAGTATTCTGTCTTGATTGGCTTTGTTGAATTTGCGTCTCGAAAAGCTGCAGTGTTGAGTAATGGATTTTTTTAAGCATTTCATTCAGTGTGCTCATTTCCGATTAGTTCGTGCAAGGGCACATTGTATTATTGGCTGAGCCTTGACCATTCCGCAAAGAAATTAAGGTTTCGGTTTTTAAGATACATAGCAACCTTGTGGGGAAGACAATGACTTGGTTGAGCAAAAACTTTTGTAATATAGAAGAAGTGCAGTCTAAGCGTGAATATATGTAACGTTGGTAGTCCAGTTTCCAGATGTAACATGTAAGTTGGTGTATTTTCAGGCAGCCTAAACAGTTTCTTAAGGAAGTATATTTGGACTTTTTCTACCTCTTCAAAATGCAAAATGCAAGCCTTCCACACTTGTGCTGCATAGCATATTATTGACCTCATTACCGCCTCGAAAGTCTTATACTTCACACTTGGTGCAACATTCCTTTTGCCCAGAATTTCTTTAAAGCTGCAATCAATCGCACATTTAGATTCTTTCAGTTTCTCTAGCAGGTGTTTTTTAAAGGATGCCTGTGAGGTGACCAGAACTCCGAGGTATTTGTATTGTATTTCATTCCTTGCGTGACGCCCCCAACCATTTCGAAAAATCAAGACTTTGGATTTCTTGGTATTAACTTGCAGGTTCCACATACGGCAATACTGTTGCAGCTTGTTAATCATAATTTGGAGCATGCTTGGGGTTTCTGCGAAAATTACGAAGTCGTCAGCGTAGGGTAAGAGTTTTATAGAAAATTCCTCAAGAGGCAACCCGCCCGAAAGGAGTTCAACTAGATCATCCGAAAATATTGAAAACAGAAGAGGACTCAAAAGACATCCTTGCTTTACTCCAGAGCTTGTTTGGAACGGATTAGACAAGATATTTCTGTCGCACACCGCCGCTGTATTGCCTTCGTAAAATTGTCGCAGAACCTTTAGAGCTTTTGCTGAGACTCCTATGTTGCTGAGTTTAAGAAATAGTGATCTTCTATCGATGGAGTCAAAAGCCGCCTTAAAGTCTACAAAAAAAGTGTATTGGTTCAAATAAATCCGAGCGATGTTTGTGAGAGTAAATATGTTGTCAATCGTGAAGTACTCCTTACGGAACCCGGCTTGAAACTCGTTTAGCAGGTCGTTTTCACATATCCAGGTTGTGAAGTGTTCCAAGATGACTCCTGTAAAAATGTTGGTAACATCGTTTAGAAACGAAATCCCTCTATAGTTGGATGGATCATTTGGATCTGCTTTCTTGAGAATCGGAAAAATTTTACTTTTTTTGAAAGCTTCTGGAACTTCGCCGGTTGTAAATATATAATTGTATGTTTCCGTGAGCTTCTGCAGGAAGTGGTCAGTTGCATTTTTGAAGAACTCATAAGCAATACGATCTTTCCCTTTAGCCTTATTCAGGCTGCACCTATCTATAACTTTTCCAACTCCCTGTAGGGTTATGGGGGAGTCTGAGGAGTTTACTTCGGAATACGGCAGTGCAAATTGTATTTCATTCCGGTCCACTGGTGGATTCAGCAATTTTTCGAAGTATTCCGCCAGAGTAGTCGTTTCAACCTTGATTCCATGGGCAAATAACGTACCGTTCAATGCTTTAGCCAATTTCCAGAAGGACTTGCTGTCTTTGGTGTGCGAAAGTTTTAGCCACAAATTATTTAGGTAGAGTTTTTGTTTTTCTTGGCATACCATATGATTTTAAAGCTTCTGTTTGCTTGCTGGTACATACGTTTTATGTAGTCGGTGCCTATGCGTCTTAGCTGACGAAGGTAGGCGAATCATTTTTTTCTGGCTTTTTCACATTCCCAATCATACCAGGGCTGCCTTCCTGGTCTTTTTGTTCTTGTTTGCAAGGGTTTAGCTGCGTTTAAGATGCAGTTCGTGACGATTTCCGTATCTGTAGCAGGTAGAAGTTCGTTATTTTCTATATTATTGGTTTCCAGAGTAAGATTCGCTTTGTACCTTTCTAAAATTCCATCTTTCCAGCGTAGTTTTGGAAGAAGGCAATTTTGCTGAACTTCGGTATTGGTTTGTTGCAAATTTAACTCTATTTTGACGGATATTGGTAGGTGGTCTGAGTATGTTGATTCGGAAACTTCTAGGTCTGTTGCATACTTAAGCCAGTTCCCCTGCAATAGACAGTAATCAATTGTTGAGCACGCGGTACCTCTTAAGAAAGTTAAATTTCCTTGTTGATCACTATTGGTTCTTCCATTAAGTAACGAGAGGCCTATAGTTTCGCACATTTCGATGATTTTTTCCCCGTTTGCATCGGTAACTGCATCTGTTGGCTTTTTCACTTCTCTCAACGATTCTTGCAGCAGCTCTGGTTCAACATTTAATCTGGTCTCAAGTGACCAGAATATCTGTTTCCAGCAGAAAATTGTACAAACTCGTGAAATCGTTCATCCAGCTGTTGCAATTGATTTAAGTTGCAATAATATACAACTTTAGGTTCCCAGCTGCAACCTTTACTAAATGTCTGTCGAACTTTTTTATAAAGCAGCATCCGATCTTTGTTTCTAAACATTTTTTTATTCCGAACTTACTGCTGGAATCCAAAGAAGAGAGTGATGATTTCGTTCCGTATTTGTGTCCACGAACGTTTCGAAAAGTAAAAATATATCGTAGTTATTTATAAAATTAAAAAAACATCACTAAATAGCAATTTACTACCTAGACCTGCTATGTTAAACGAAAGAATATTAAAAGAAAGTTTGCTTAAGTTAGTTAAACTATTTGAACGGCTGACGACATTACAATTAAAAGAGCTGTATTCGCTCATTTCTCACAATTTGAGAGCCACCGGCTGCCGCAACATCTGCAGCATTTGACATTTCACCACCGCGTAGTAAGACGTCGAGAAATGTCATTCCGCTTGCTTCGTCACATGACAAGTTCTCGTTTACATCGAAGTAAAATGTGTGGTTTTCAATTTTCAGCTTGTCTCCTCGCAATTGTGTGCTAATTTTCGGGTGTTTTGTGATTATCTGTTCTTTAAGTTTCAAAGCATGCAACGAGATTCTTGTGCCTCTAAGCTTTGTTCCTGCCTGTAGAGATGACATTTTCGGTGCGGTCTTTGGTGGACCGCAGATGTTATTATTTCCGCGTTTTGCGTCTCCAAAAGACTTAGCACGAGTTCCTTTGCTCTATCGGCTGCATCTGCACCATTTTCTGTCGGCAGATGAAGAATAATGTTTTTTCCTCTTGCCGTTCGAGTGAGATGCAGCGGGACTCCATTTTTTCGAGTTGGCCTTGGAGCAATATGTTTTTTTGTTGTAGCGAGTGCAATTCTACTCCAAGTCAGCTTTCGTTGGCATATCTTTAAGTTCTTCGTCTAGAAGTACTGACATGGATCCTTCTAAAAGGTTTTTCAGATCGCTAATAGCCAAATTACCAACTGAAATATCTTCGTTATTATTTGCGGTGAGGAATCGGGTGAGATTTCAGCTAATCGGCGTTTTGTCTAAGGATATTGAAGATTACTGTTGTTTCCTTTTGTTCCTTTGTTCTTGGGTGTTCTTTGCATAGGCATAGCACCTAGTTTTATTTCTAGCTAAAATGTATTTCTACGCTGTATATTGACTCACCCTAGAGGATATGAGTGTTACTTGTATTGTGATGTGCTCTTTAGAAAAAGGTTAACTTCTTTTATTACAAGGAATATATTGGATTAGAAGTGGCAGACAAGAGATCATTGATAAAAATTAAAAAGAGTGCAGCAGATAGAACACATGGCGCAAAATTCAAATCTTGCGTGTTTGTGCATGTTGTAGATGTACCATAAGTAAAGTCGAAGAATTAAACTGGTCCAAGACAATTTTCAAAGAAGAAAAAAATGCAATAGGGCTACCTAACTTACTTAAGAGAAACTCTGACAATCGGAAAGGACAGAAAGTAGGCAACGCGTGTTACAAATTAAAGCAATTGCAACTCCGAAACTTAGCAGGTTACTGATTCGTTCAGATATGCCGCAGCAGCAGCTTAGGAAAAGTAGCTGCCATTATACAGAGTGAGTTTTGTAACTTGAGACATCCAAATTACTTGAAAAATACGCGATATCGCGAAAAATGTTTCAGACAAAAGTCACAAGGTTCTGAAGGGGACATAAGATGGTGACCACGAGTTTGACCTTGAGACCCATTTTCAAAGATAATTCTTGATTTTCATTGCTCAGTCGTATTGCTCCTAGGCTTGTCATTTGTTTTTACATACTGCGTTTAGCATAACCCAGAAACAACGACGTGGACGTAGCAGTATTTTGTTTCCTTCGGGGTGATTAATTAGACTGGGTCCCCTTGCCTCCCACTGTTGAATCATTGAATTCTTCCCATTTCTGCGTTTATTTCCCGAGACTATTTCAACAAATGCTCGAAAATGTGACCATTCACTTCAATACACTTGTCTATCCGCGCTCTAAATGAACCAACAGAACTGAGAAGCATTTCTGGCCTAATCTTCCGGCAAGCTTCAGTATTCGTCTTTTCATATCCTCACGTGTTGTTGACTTTTTTCTGTAAACCTCACTTTTTAAGTAGCCCCACAAGAAGAAATCAAGTGACGTAAAATCAGGTGATCTAGCAGGCCATTGCCTCGGACCCCTTCGTCCGATCCATCGTTGATGGTAAACATTGTTTAATACGCCCCAGGCTACTTGGGAATAATGGGTTGGACAACCATCATGGTGAAACCACATTGTTTGCCGCAACTCCAATGGCAGTTCTTCTAGTAATACTGGAAGATGGTCCCGCAAGAAGTTTGCATACTTTTCGCCATTCAAGTTGCCTTCAATAAAATATGGACCTATTAATTTATCCCCAATAATTCCCGCCCAAACATTAACATTCCAATGGTGCTGGCGTTCGTGATTGGTGAAAGTCGACTCATCAGAGAATAACACCTTGGCGAAGAAAAGGGGGTCTCGTTCAATTTGCTGAAGTGCCCATTGACAAAAGGAAACCCGGTTCTTGATGCATTGAAACATGATAAGGATGGTATTTATGCCGATGTAATATCTTACAGACAGTCGTTTGAGAAATTCCAGATTCACGACTTATTTGGCGAGTGCTAATGTGAGGATGGTGTGCAACGACAGCTAACACTGCTATTTCATTGTCCTCAACAGCTACCCTATCTGATCGATTCCTTTTCTTTGGTTGCACACTTCCTTCACCAGTGAATTGTTAGATGACCTGATAAAAGCAAGCGCTCGATCGTATCTAGTCTGGGAAACGTTGGGCGTAAAGAGCAACAGCACCATCGATGTTCCTTCCACTTTCTCCATAAATCAATATCATTTCAATTTTCTCTTGAATTGAAATAGCCTGCATTTTTAATCTGGAAAACGTTACTAATAATAATCAGTTCCTCAAAACAAATATCGAACTTCTAAATGAAGTACAGTTCCGTTCAAGTAGAAAAAAAGGGCAGAGTGCACATCATACACTCTCAGATAAGTTTAGGACAATTTGTGTCTATCTGAAATTTCTTTGAGTTTTAACTTCACTCGAGGCAATAATGACTTCCTCAAAACAAATCTCGACCTTCTAACACCCTAACAACGTTGCAAACCGATTAATGATTTAGGCGTGCCAGTGCAGTGGTATATAGCATTGAATGAATAAGACCTTTGAGACAAAGTCGTGTGCCCCATTGAGGAATACCACTGAGCAATGAAAATCAGTAATTATCATTTGAAAAATCAAAAGTGACCTTCGTTCGACCTTGAAAATGGGGCTCAAGGTCAAACCCGTGGTCTCCATCTTATGTCCCCTTCAGAACCTTGTGACTTTTGTCTGAAACATTTTTCGCGATATCGCGTATTTTTCGAGTAATTTGGATGTCTCAAGTTAAAAAACTCACCCTGTATGTATAGAATGAAATCATTAGGAGAAATAGAAAATGTTGGAAATACCGAATATGCACCTTTTTCCTTAAAACATTATTGTCGTAAGGATGACCTGATATGACTTATACAACACCGGGGAGCTCAGAAGGGAGAAGATTTCATATTAACAGTTGACCCGACTGCTGGTTGGGAATTTACTAATTAGAATACGCTCTGCGCGTTAACCTTCGAGTAATTTTTGTTTCTGTTTGAGTTGACGGGCCTTGGAGCTGTAGAGCGACATCTAGATTTACTCAGAGAAGTGCTTATCAGTTGCCTGAGAGAGCTAAAACATGTAGAGCGAATGGATTATCATACTTCGTCCCCTTGATTTCGAACCGGAGCAACAGCGAAGTAGAGGAAGACTTCGACTTATTAAAGATGGTGCCCACAAGCGAAAGATGAATACCTTGAGTGCGTAAGTGGGGGTAGTTGGCGCAATACTGCGTAAGGTGAACAGATTTAATGGTAGAGGAACAGGTCCTGCGCGATCTTACATTACATTAGCAAAATGAGATTAGTTACTAAGCTTCTTTCATGTACTAGATGGAGTGAAAAGTGACCTCCTTGACCGCCAGAATGCACTGCTACTGCAAAAAAGGTTATGCTACCTTGAAGTCCGTTCATATTTTAGGCAGACATGCCAAATTTCAGTGCGATACTGTCTTTAGTTTTGTTTTGACAGCTGATTGTTGTTGACGTGTTTGGCATCATGTTGAGTATGGACAAAAACGATTTTCGTTCTCTCATAAAACATTATTTTTTGATAGGCAAAACGGCGAAGGAAACAAAAGAAAAGTTGGATAAATATTATGGGGCATCTTCAGATAACGCCTCTGAAGGTTGCTACGATTTGACCAGTAACAAGTTGCCACTCATAGGTCTTGTTGGCGGCTGGACCACCTGTAGTCCATACCAGGACTTAAGTCACGGTACCATGGGAGTCAGGAGCCTCCCGGATTTCGGTCCAGGCCTGACTTGTGGGAGCGTCATGGTGCCTGTGGTTTAAACCCAAATCGCGGGAAGGGTTTTCCTTTTGGTTGGACCCATTGTAGAGTAGCAAATAAGTACTGGGTGCTGTGACCCTAAGAACAGTAAGAGGTTTTAGGTCGGCCTCGACTCATACCAAGGGTGGAACTTGTGCCTCCAACACAGTTCTGAATTGGTATCAAAGAATTGACGGAGAGCGATGGGAAGGCGTATCCTTGCTCCCTATGAATGTATGGGCATCCCGTAAACATAAGGTCTACGTGACAGGTGGTTTACGTTAAAAATCAAGAGACGTTCTGGCAGCAGCTGCAGGCCTTCCGATGCGGTTACAGAGGACGATGTCAAAAAAATACATGGAATGGTGTTGGCTGACCGGAAGCTGGCAGATACCACAAAGATTAGTACTGAGCGCACACGCCATATTTGGGGCAATATTCTGCATATGAAAAAGTTATCCTGCCGCTGGGTGCCGCGAATGCTCATTCCTGACCAAAAGTGTTTGGACTTGCTGATGTGGAATCGGGCGGACTTTTGGCGTCGATTGGTAACAGGATTTGGATCCCTCGGACTATTATCTCTTCCCAAACCCTAAAAGATGGCTCATCAATAAAAAATTCAGCTTACGCGAGGAAATCTTCGACGCCACGGAGGAATATTTTGCAGACCTTCCGGAAAATTACTTTTCGGACGGGATCAAGAAGTTGGAAATTCGCTGGAATAAGTATATCAAACTAGAGGAGAACTAAATTGAACAATATAAGAAAAACATTTAAAAAAAAAAATTTTTTAATTCCCAAGGAAGTCACTTTTCACTCTATGTAGTATGTAAATAAAGGTATGTACGAGGGGCGTTCAAACTATTCTCGGTATCGGGGTGAAGCTGTGGTTGTATATATAAATTGACTTATTATCAAGTAATACTATTATTTTAGTGCATTCATGTAAAATTTCATATAAATGTGATTATTAATTCGCGTTTTATCTCTAGTTAAACAGAATCATAATGGCAACTGAGACGATGATGGTGAAAATTGAGCATCGCGCTGTAATTAAATTTCTCACTAAGCAAGGAAAAAGTCAAAAAACTATTCATGAAGAGATGGTGGCTGTTTACCAGGGTTCCGCACCTTCATTATCAACTGTGCAAAAGTGGTTAAGTGAGTTCAAGAGAGGCAGATTGAGCATTGAAGACGACCCCCGCTCCGGCGCCCCGGCTCCTGCTTGTACGGGAGAAAGCATCAAAGAAGTCGAAAAACTTGTTTTTGAGGATGCCCGAATAAAGGTGAAAATGATGGCAGAGATCACCATTCATTGGTACCATTCACACCATTCTTCATGACCATCTTAACCTTTCAAAGGTCAGTGCAAGGTGGGTGCCACGAATGCTCACAGCGCCTCAGAAAAAAGTGAGAATCGCATGCTGTAGAGATGTGTAGTGAGAACGCGGACGGTGTTATGGATCGAATTGTTACTGGGGACGAAACATGGGTCCACCACTATGACCCTGAAAGCAAACAAGAGTCCATGCAGTGGCATAAAAAAGGAACAGACCCCCCGAAGAAGTTCAAAGTCACTCCGTCTGCCCGAAAGCTCATGGCCACAGTTTTTTGGGACTCAAAGGGAATCTTGCTCATTGAGTACAAAAAAAAAGGTGAAACCATCAACGCCACATCCTACGCTTCCACTTTGCATAATTTGCGGGAGGAAATTAAAAAGAAAAGACGGGGTAAACTCGCAGCGGTGTGTTGCTTCTTCATGACAACGCTCCTGTTCACACGGCGCGAGTTTCCAAGGCTGCTGCGCGAGATTGTGGTTTCGAAGAAATCCAACACCCACCCTATAGTCCAGACCTTGCCCCTAGTGATTATTTCCTGTTTCCGGATTTGAAAAAATGTCTTCGTGGAAAAAGATTTTCGGATGATGAAGAACTCAAGTCGGTATTTTGCAGAGAAAGAGGAAATTTATTTTTTTGAGGGTTTAAAAAAGCTTATCTCAAGATGTAACAAATGCATTGATGTTAGGGGAGATTATATTGAAAAATAAAAACAATTTAAATTGAATTCGCATTTTCCTTCATATCGATACCGAGAATATATTGAACGCCCCTCGTAAGTATGCTGGCCGAAAACCCATTCATACCTTATGCTCAGATGATTGACTAGGGGCCTTCTTAGAATTTCAAATTCCAAATCAAAGCTACTAAACCTCACCCATTGCTGCTGAATAGTTTTGATATTACAGGGTCTTATGTTAGTTAGTTTAGAAAAATATTGGCACTTTTCGCCCTATTAATACATATATGAATTCTATTAAAGGACAAGGCAAAAAAATAAAGTTTAAATGGCTATGGAGGTCCTGTGTTTTCATTTGAAAGTAATACATACCTTGAGTGTGAAGAGACTCTGTAATTCAAATTCCTGTATCTTGACTAACTCTCAATTCTAAATATTCACGGTTCCCAAATAAACTGTGAGATAACACTTCAAGCAACTTTTGTTTGCCGTTAGCAATGTTTTAATGACAACAAAAAAAAGGAATAAATATCAACAAAAAGCGAAATATCATACAAAGTCGGAAATGAAAAATCCTGATCATAAATTTAATTGTGACGTTTGTTTGGGACATTTATACAGATTGCTCCGATTTTTTGTTGTTCAGGAATCCTTATCGCCTGCGTTGAAACATAACACAAAGTCCAACACAAAATGATTCATTTGCACATTTGGGTTTATTTTTGCTTTATTGAGATCAACCTGCGAGGCATCCACCAACCGAGCTGGCTGATAAGGGATAAAACGACTTCCCACAGTGTAGGGGTTCGAAGGTGTTTCATGACACTTAAGAGTGATTTATAGTGCGAAACGATACTAAACGAGGGGAAAATCCAAAAACTCCACACCATTTGCCCTTGAAGAGGTTGTTGTAATTTAGCTGTGAATACAAAGGACTCTACAGCTATGAACTACACTCCCACAGATGACATTTTCACTAAAAATTTTGTATTCAATACAAAAAAGTTCGCTGAAAAGTGAATTGTGTGTAAAAGTTACCAGAAAATGATGGCACATTTATGTCATTTTGGATAAACTTATAAATTCCAAAGGATTGAAACGTAGTAACTGAAAAGTGACATCATTTTTGAATTAAAGTCAATTGGAGGAAATAAGCCTACTGTAAGTATTCTTAAGCTCTAAGGAGTTTATAAATAAACCTAAGCTCATATTTATCAAAAAAAGCAATAGAATTTCCCGGGATAAATTACCCGTTAGTCTAGCGCTTTACAGCAGAGACCTACTCCAGTATTTACTTATCCGGTTTAGGGAAAAATTCCAACTTTTTTTGCTTTGAGCTAATAAAAAAAACAGAGAACCACTAATGGCCAGTATCTAAGCGAAACTACCGTCAAGAATGCATTGTAGGCAGCACAACAAGAAACCAATAAAAGTTAGCTAGATACACAGATACTTCAAACAACCGTAAGGCACTTCATTGAATAGCTGATGATGTGTTATCATTTCATATGATCATGTGGTACATCGTCTTTTTAGATTGGCTAAGCTGACTTGTTACAAGGAATTTCGATATTAGATTTCAAGACAGCAGACCATCAGACGATTTCCATAGACTTTATCATCCATTCAGGAATTGGGCCACGTTAAGAGTTTAGACATTAGCCTAAGGACAGGAACATCTTTGGATAGAGACAAATTTTGTACTAAACGGGTCGCAATACCTGGAGAGGTTAATCTGCCCCAATGCATGCTAGCAAACGAAGGTTACGATAAAAGTGTTGGGGAATCATAGAAGTGTGGATACACAGGAGGCCAAAAGTTTGATGCCGTCCTCAGTGTTCGAAGGAAAAACAAAATCTATCATCGAGAAGAACTCTTCACTAGAAGAATAATCATGTGAAACGGGCAATATACAGTTGTGGCGAACTAATTAAGAACGATCGTAAGTACTGGCAACACCATCGCTCCAATAATAAGACAGATGGCAACCAAAATTAAAAGTACCGCTATCTATTCAGCCGTGCCTCTTTTCATGTTAAACTGTAACTATCAATGTTATTGCACATTATTTAACAGGTTAAATCGGTTTTTAAGCATATTGGTCCAGTATTCGCTTGGCGACATAATTGAGAGCGTATCACTAAAACAGGTTAATTTGTAGAATTTCGCTGCCCACGGAAAAAGTTTTTAGTAAACATACCAATTCAATTGAAATTAAAGGGATGTTATTAGTGTTTGTTGGGTTTAGAGATATTTTGAGAGTGATATGGTGAAAAAAAGAGCTGCACAGCAGGCATGAGGGAAGCCATACTAAAACTTCGCAATATTGAAAGATTGTCGTATAATGATATCTCAAAAAAAACTTGATTACTCGAAAACAATGATTTCTAACGCCGTAACATACGGTATGTCGAGAAACATCGAATCCCCGAAAGCGTAGAAACACGTAAAAGACCTCATAAAACGTATGAAGCTCAAGATAGGTTGACAGTTACCACGACAAAAAAATCCGTTTTTGAGCTCGAACGGTATTCAGAAAATAGTTTTCGGCGAGGGTCCAAATGCACTTTCTGCACGCTCCATTAGAGAGCGATTGAATGAAAGTCAGCTCTTTAGGAGATCAGCCAGAAAAAAAAAATTTTTTTCGTTAAAAAAACCGAAAGGCTAGGTTAGCTTTTGCTAAAGAATATAAAGATCGGACCATCTCACAATGGAAAAAAATACTCTGGTGTGATGAGACTATAATCAATAGAATGAGGTCCGATTGTAAACACTATGTTAGACGACCAAAAAATTTAGCATCCAAGCCCAAGTACACCACACCACACCCTCAAACATGGAGGATGGAGTATTATGCTATGGGGACGCATGTCTTTTAAAGGTACCATACCGTTACACCGAGTGGGAGGTATAATGAACGCTCAAAGCTACATAGGATTACTTCAAAATGTAATGCTACCCTATACAGAGGCAGAATTGCCAGTAACTTGGAAATTATGCAGGACAGCGATCCGAAACATACTGCGAGGTCAACGAATGCACGGTTCCAGAATAATTCTGTGGATGTCATCGATTGCACGTCATGCAGTCCGGGCCTAAATCCAATCGAAAACCCCCAGTACGAGTTAAAAAAAAAAGTTCAAAAGCATACAAATGAATTCTATGAAATCGTAAGGACATTCCAAGAATGCAATAACACCGAATAAATGTCAGGACCTAATTTTGTCAATGCCAAGGCGATATATGGCTGTAATTGCAAACAAAGGATTCTCGACAAAATATTGAGGAAAAACCGCAAAATACGATGAAAAGTTTACATATTCTCTTATCGTTCTTAATTAGTTAATTATACAACTGTATATAAAAGCGAAATAAAAAGAAAAATATTTTCATTTTGTTCTGAACATAACGGTATTTATTAAAAAAAAATTTAACTCTCCGTTTTATGAAAAATAAATCGAATTTGGATTCATCGCTCAATAAAATCCTGTTGAAATCTTCTATTTCGGGAGCTGTTTTTCATCTACTTCATTTGCTTGCTGTGAGTACTAGCCGATCCTCGTTTTTAATTTTGTTAGGGAGAAAGAAAAGAAAGACCGATGTACATTGGACTTAAATGTGTGCAAGTTATAATGACTAGGAAATAGAGAGCTCGGAAGGGCATTCCATAAGCGAGTTGTACGTCTTAGGAACGAATCACTATATTTTAGAAGGATTAGGGATATACTGAAGAGCACTCATAGCGGGGTGGTTGATGGTTTGAAGGGGCGGAATGCATCTGGCAATTTCGGTAGAGCACTGGTGGTGGAAAAAGGTGAGGAAAGTCTTGTTACGGTGTTTAAGCATGTCAATTGACTGCGGAATTATTGCATCACCTATGAGTCCTATCGCACGGTTTTGAATCCTATCTAGCAGGTGCAAGAACATTTGGGGGGCACCCGACTAGATGTGTGCATTGTACTCCAATTTCAAGTGGATAAATGCCCTATATACTGAGGCCTGATCAGAGGGGTGAATAATTTCTTACATCGCCTGAGGAAACCTAGACATTTCGCAGCATTTTTGGCGACATTGAATATGTGGTTATGCCAACCTAGGTTGTCATTGACACACATACCGAGAATGGAAAGTTTATCAGTTTCGACGATGCAAGTGCCATTGATGGATATTGATTGGCTATTTAAAGTTCGACTTAACGACAGCAGACAGCATCGTTTTTTAATGGGTGCATTAAATTCCACTCTGTTGATAGTTCTCCAATTGGTTATTCTGTTTCAGTTCTGCAGCCGAAGAGCAGGGACGTTAGTCTGGGAATGAATATGAAAAGTAGAAAGTACTATCATCAGCAAAGGAATACGAGGGTTGTCTGAAAAGTTTCCGATCGATCAATGATACAAGACATTTTTTCTCAAATTTTTTTTTTATTTTTCTCCATGGTCTCCTTGTAACTCTACACACTTCTCCCAACGATGCTCCCATCTCTCTAACCCGTTCAAATAGTACTTGGCGTTTTTTCTCTACAAAATAATTGTTCACGAAGGTGATTGCCTCCTCATTTGACGGAAATCTCTGTCCTCCGAGCGCAGTTTTTAGATGAGGGAACAAAAAGAAGTCGTTTCGGGCTAGATCTGGTGAATAAGGCGGATGGCAAAGCAGTTCAAACCGTAATTCATGGATTTTCGCCATGGCAACCGCTGAAGTGTGAGACGGTGCGTTGTCCTGGTGAAACAGGATTTTCTTTTCTGCAAATGTGGCCGTTTTTCAGCAATTTCTGCCTTCAGCTTGGCAAGTAATGATGCGTAGTATGCTCCTGTAATGGTTTTTCCTTTTTGAAGATAATCGATTAAGATAACTCCTTTACTATCCCAAAAGACAGTCGCCATCACTTTCCCAGCCAGCTTTTGCTTTTTTTGGAGCCGGCTCGCCCTTTCCAGTCCACTGTTTTGACTGAATTTCTATTTCGGGCGTATAATGGTGTATCCAAGTTTCATCTACAGTAATTAACCAGTGCTAAAACTCGGATTTATTACGCCTAAACTGCGCCAACAGAGCGTTGGAAATGTTCATTCGAACACGTTTTTGGTCTAACGTAGGCAAACGCGGCACCCAACGCGCGGACAGCTTTCTCATGCCTAAATCTTGATTTAATATGTAAAAAAACACGTTCTTTGGACATTTTCATAACCTCTACTATCTCTCTCACTTTAATTCGGCGGTCGTCTAACACCATTTGATGAACTTTAGCAATGTTATCGTCAGTGGTTGCAGTTTTCGGACGTCCCGAACGTTCATCATCTCCCAAGCTCTTACGGCCACGTTTAAATTCAGCTGCACAAAATTTCACTGTGGTAAATGATGGTGCAGAGTCTCCGTACACAAAGTCCGACTCATTTCTGATTCGCGTAGGCGTATTGCCCTTCAAAACCAAGAATTTAATAGCAGCTCGATACTCAATGCCGCTATCTTTGCGTTGCGGTCGGAAACTTTTCAGCGTATATTGGATTACGAGTAGAAGTGGCAGAGAATCATTGATAAAAATTAAAAAGAGAGTCAGAGACGGAGCGGAGCCCTGGGGCACACCAGCATTTACTTTGTGAATATCTGACTTAAAATCGTCCAATGCAACTTGAATTGACCTTCCGAAAGGTAGTTTCTAAGTAATCCACTGAAGAAGAAACTCATCGATCCCAAGTGCATGCATCTACGACAAAATAGCCTGATGCCAAACTCTGTCAAATGCCGTAGAAATATCAAGTGCAACTATCTTGCTTTCGCCATCAGCCTGTTGTTACGAAAACCGTAGGTACTGCCGGTCATTGAGAAGTTTTCACGTTTCGAGATATTGCATACATTTATTCCAGCGATTTTCCAACTTCTTAATCCCGTCTGAAAAGTAATTTTCCGGAAGGTCTGCAAAATACTCCTCCGTGGTGTCGATGATTTCCTCGCGTGAGCTGAATTTTTTATTCATGAGCCATTTTTTGAGGTTTGGGAAGAGATAATAGTCCGAGGGATCCAAATCCAGTTACCAATCGACGCCAAAAGTCCGCCCGATTCCGCATCAGCAAGTCCAAACACTTTTTCGAATTGCTTTCGCGTTCGTATTTTTGGTCAGGAGTGAGCATTCGCGGCACCCAGCGGCAGGATAACTTTTTCATATGCAGAATATTGCCCAAAATATGGCGTGTGCGCTCAGTACTAGTCTTTGTGGTATCTGCTAGCTCGAGCACCTTCACTTTCCGGTCAGCCAACACCATTTGATGTATTTTTTTGACATTGTCCTCTGTAACCGCATCGGAGAGCCTGCCGCTTCGGACTTGATCGGTAGTGGAGTTACGGTCACCACGAAACTCTCGAAACCAATATTTGACGGTGTAATCTGACGGAGCATTAGCCCCATAATATTTATCCAACTTTTCTTTTGTTTCCTTCGCCGTTTTGCCTCTCAAAAAATAATGTTTTACGAGAGAAGGAAAATTGTTTTTGTGCATACTCAACATGATGCCAAACACGTCAACAACAATCAGCTGTCAAAACAAAACTAAAGACAGTATCGCCCTGAAATTTGGCATGTTTGCTTAATGCCTATGGATCCGTCCAAGACAATTTGGTTAATGATTTGGGTTTCCGTAGTGTAGCAGCAAAGTTGGTGCCAAAAGACCTCAATTTCATGCAAAAAGGAGACCGTGTTGACATCGCAAAAGAGGTGATTTGCGAGGCTGAATCCGATCCCACATTCATCAAAAGGATCATTACTGTGGACTAGACGTGGGCTTATAGTACGACACGCAATCCAGACATCAGGCAAGTGAATGGCGTTCACCAAATGAACCGAGACCAAAAAAAAACACGTCATTTTCAGTCAAAAAAGAAGGCAATGCTCACGGTTTTCATGGATTACAATGTTGTAGTGACAGACAGTAAACAGAGAGTATTACTCGTATTTGGGCGTTATGAGACGTTTGCGTGAAGCAATTCGCCGAAAGAGATCAGAATTGTGGGCAAAAAACTCGTGGATTTCGCACCGTCGCACACTGCCATCATTATTCGTAATTTTTTGACGAAAAATGCAACAAATACCATCCAACAGCCACCGAATTCGCCTGATTTGGCTCCCTGTGACTTCTTTCTGTTCAATCGAGTTAAAAAACCACTACGGAGAACGCGTTTCAGCTGCCGAGAGGAAGTAATGGAAAAATCGCAGGAAGCACTGATGGACATGCCGAATACCGAATATAAAAAATGTTTCGAGGATTGGAACAAGCGCTGGCATAAGTGTGTTGCAGTCGATGGGGATTACTTTGAAGGGGACAAAATAGATTTAGATGAATAAACTTGTATTGTTAATTTTTTGAATAGATTCCGGGAACTTTTTGATGTCAGCAATTCAGAAATGTTGCATGACTTGAAGGCGTACATTCGGCGTGAAATTTCTGGAATTTTCTCCGAATTATGCGAAAAAGTCTTAGAAAATTCGGTCCATTTCATGCGGTTCCGTGGAGGTCATTTAAAAGACGTCTTATTTTATAGTTAATGGTAGGATCTATAATTTCTTTCACTCCTTAAGCACACAGCTTTTTATTTAAAATAAAAAGTGAGGAGCATAATAAATAATTAACTGTGATGTCTGAAATTCAACCGTAATAGTCTTAAACTTTGGACATTTTACTAATTTTTCCAGCTGCATATTACGAGTACTGTAAAAAAATTCAACACGATTTTGCTTTTTAGCTTAATTGAAATATCTGAGAGGCCCTGTAAAAGCCGCTTTGCCTTGTCAGTAAAGCCAGTTAAAAATAAAAGATATCCTGCACATCTGCAACCTTAGAGGTCAAATTAAGCCTGGTCACACTTTTGTTGGGCATTTCTGCTTATTCTGCCGCAATTTCTATGCCAAACAACTCGTATTTGTGGTGGAATTGAATTCTTTTAAATCACCAATTAGAACCATTTAATTGAGATTGTTTTCACCTCTACATTTGGCTTTTAAACGTCTTTACAGTCCTGCGAATTGTTCAACTTTTTAAATGCTGTATACGATGGAAGAGGGAAATACCATATATGAGTACGACAGTGAGAACTTCCTTTTAACTGTCATGATAAAAAAAATATCATTTTCGTTGTCGTGTTTTATTATTTAGTTAGTAGTCAGTAAAAAAGATTCATTTGCTCTTGGGATGTTTGCACAAGCGGAACAACTTGGACTAAGACAAATACGTCGGAACGCCGCCGCTGTCCGTGTCGGTTGACAAAAGAAGGAGTACATACTATTATATACGGATGTTTGTTCGTAAAACAAAAGCTATGAGCCATTTATTATCTCGAAGGACATAAGAGAGGTTAGTTCGCAAGGGGCAATGGCAAAATTAATAGCATATTTGAGTTTATTTATGAAGTGACGTCAAGCAATAGCGCTTACGCACGTTCCGTGATATAAGATAGATGTCAAAACTAACTGACAAGATAAACGTTCTCATTCCTTGGTGAAACTGCTTTTATCTCATAGAACAGCCCACTACGGATATGAATTGATAGTGGTTTGAAAGAAGAACGAAGAATGAATGATTGAGATATACATTGTTGTAATAGAGTCATTTGTCAGTATGGACAGAAGGCAGTCCTTGCGAGCACGTATGTGTATATGGTCTGTAGCTTTGTGTATAAAAATCGATAACAAACATAAATGTGAAAATGCCACAATTTATTTAAAATTTTACTGCAGACGGGTAATTCAAATTGTAGTAAGTGAAAACTTTGTAGTAAGGGTGTACAAAATGCTTCCTTCGAACTGCAGTTTTACCAGTGGGAATTGCTGAAGTGACTTAGAGGATTTTTCCAGTGGAAGCCAACAGCATTGAACAATTAATGTTATCGCTTTCCTCATGTCCACAGACTTTAACTTATAGTACTATTCTTTTGATGGCAGGTTACATCACTTTTTCTCCTTTCACTTCATTGTCCCTCTAGGATTGATTCCACGGTCCTTAGATCTGGAACACTAGTATGCAAAAGCTCTACATGATCGCAGCCTTCTGACCAGACCCGTATCGCTGTACGGAAGACCTCATTTATTCGGCTTGACACAACCTAAAATTAAGACTTAAAGCTATGACTTAAAAAATGTAAGCATAACATTACGGGAGATAGATACATTGAAGATAGCAGAGACGAGTAATGTAAATTATGATGTTTAGTGTTAAAAAAAATAGAATAGTAAAGGGATGCGCAATTGAAAGGAGCTGAGAGGAGTTGATGATCGTCCCTACGTCCTTCAAGGGTATTCAAATTACAATAATAAAGTCTAAAGCTGTGATACAAAATGGTTGTTTTCGCGGAGACCAATTCTAGACACATATTATCGCTGAGAGATGGTCGAAGCTGGTGCGATCAAAGTTAATGTAAAAAAAAAGAAAAATCTTTGGCTAACCACTTGCTTGATAAGGCTAAGAGGTGAGTTGGCATTAAGAATTATCTTATCAATATGCGAACGGAAGTTTAGCATTCTGTCGTACAAAATGTTTTCAATACCCTGCTGGGTATACTGGGAAACTTTAGCTCATAAAAGCGAAGGGAATTTTACACTATAAGCGCCTTGAATAGTGTATTCATCTTCGATCGAGTGAGACCTCTGTTACCCAATTTGCATAAGAATAATAGTAGGCAGCAGTTATTTTTCGCTTGATCTACATAATGATATTTCTGTGTTTCAATGTTATGATATTTATTGGTTTTTTTGACGATAACATATATTTTGCTTTGCCTCTGCCACAATACTCCGAAACACACTAAACCATTTTGAAAGGTTTTATTGTGTTCCAATTTCAACACGCTTCGGATGTTCGTGTATCTTTAGGCGATGTTAGTCAAACTTATTTAGAACCGGAAAAACCATGCTGAGATTCAATTCATTGGGTATGTTCCTCTCTAATCAAATTTCAAAAATAATCTGGTTCACGCTCCTTATTAGGCCTTTATCCCCGCGTTGGAAATCTCAACCGCTACGCCATTCTGCTAAGGCTCTGCCGATTTATTCAACTTGAATATTACTATCCTCACTTTGTGTAATTTGGTCCAGGCTGAATGTTGAATGCTCCAGGATTGCTGTATATTTGTCGTCTTTATAGCTTAACAGTTTATAACCATGGTAGTTACAAATTCTCGGTACAGAGTTGGTCTCCGACGCCAGAATACCGAAACACTATGAAGATCGGATCTTCCAAAGCCTTCCGGGAAGCCCTGTACTACCAAAATCAAATGCAGAAGGCCAATAGGAAGCCATTAGAGACGCTGCATCTGATATGCTAAGCTTCACCCGCCCACCTCGATGGAATCCTTGGTTTGACGATGAGTATAAAGGCATACAATGCGGCGTTGTAAAGAAAGACGAGAAGTCCTCACGACTCACGAACACTTTGAACAAATAGGACGGGAGGAACATTAGCTTCCAAGTAAAAAGAAAGACGAATCGAAACGCTCAATCGTGGCCATGGAGATTAGCTTTGCAGGGATTATATCTACCAAAATGTGAAAAAAATTTGCCAAAGACACAAATACTGAACAGAAGCATGCGGAGATAAGAATGGAATAATACAGTTGCTGTCGGTTCAGAAAATTTTGAACCATTCAATGTGGACTATGATGCGGAAGACGAAAATGTTATCTAAACAACCAAGAAGAGGTTCTAGTTAACAATTTCGAAGCTGAAGACCAAAAAGCAATGAAAATTAGTTTGGTAAGGGGGACACACCAAATAATTTGTAAAATATGATCAGATGAAAGCATGCCCAGTGAACAAAATTTCATTTAACTGATTCGCAAAAAAAATTAGTTCCTTTAAACTGCACCCATCATTGGGGAATCAGGCTGCCTAACATTGTGTTAGCATAGCTACAGAAAAAAACCGATATAGTCTTTCCGCCCAAGAAGACGGTCGCGACCATCGTTAACTTCCAAATCCGATCCGAACTTATAACAAGCAAGGAAGCGGTGAAATATTTGGGACTCACTATCAATACGAAACTCACCATCTGGCAACAGATAAAGTTCGTATCGGAACGAGCGTCGCAGGTCGCAATGTCACAAGGCAGACTGATGGCAAACGTAGGGGGTCCTACGGCCAGCAAACGAACGCTGCTAATGTCAAAATCACACACGTCATTCTTCGAAATGGCTGTGAAATCTGAGCAGACACGCACTACGTCAAGAAAAGTGCAGGCAGAAGATGGCAGCAGTGCAGAGACATGGAGGTCTAAGCGTGGCAAGCTTGTATCGAACGGTGTTGAACCCAATTATCCTTGTAGCCGCAGGTGTAACCCCTATCGATCTCTTAGCAGCAGAAAGGAAATACATCTACGATAAAAAGGCGAAAATTGAAATGGTAGCGCCAATCGGCATGGCAAAGGAGCTCACGAAACGGCAGCGGCAAGAGCGTTGAAACCCGGAAAGCAGGGGACGATGGGATGCGAAGGTGATCAAATACGAGTCTAAATGAAATGGGCGGAAATACGGCGAAGTAAACTGCTATGTCACCCAGTTTATCTCGCAATGGCGAGAGGTGTACAGCACATCGGCGTAATCAGCTCAGAAAACATGGTCGAAAAGATGCTGATGAGTGATCAGACCAACAAGATAAGTAAACCCGCACAAGAACATAAATATTAAAAAGTCGTGAAGGGGAAAGAAAGCGACACCACTCTGAAGTAATGCGAAAGCGGTTCCGGAGTGGATGGTGTCCAGATGAAAGAAGTTAAGGTGGTTATTAGTGGGTTAGAGTCGCACAGTACTTGAGCAGGATTGCTTCTCGTCGTTATAAGCTATTCCATCAGGCAAAAAATAAAATAAAAATCCATGTGGCCTGGCAAATCCATCATCAACCAGTACAACTGCTAGTATACGTTGATGACATTGACATTGTGAGAAGAAATCAGTGAATTGTCAGTGGAACATTTGAAGCAGCTATTTGTTTCAGCAACAATGGGTTTAGTGCTAAATGAGAGTAAAATAAGGCATGTGATGTCAACAAAAAAGGATGATCAACACCAATGGCAAACTATTGCTTTGAGTTGGAATAAGACTTTGTCTATCCAAGCTCTGTTGAAAAGTCAAACACCGGTACCACCAGAGAGGTCAAGCGAATAATCATTCTTCTTAATCAACGTTGCTTCGTGCCACGAAGTACCGAGCTGACCATCGACAAGTGCGCACGCACATGTGCACTGTGCGTGTAGAAAAAAGAAAAAAAAAAAATCGGGCGCGAGTGCGAAAAAACAACAAAGTTCACTGTGCGGGCAAAAAACAACAACAACAATGTGCAGTGAAACCGAAATCCACAGTGCGGGCATCACATCCTTCCTGTCCATGGTCGTAAGTACTGTTGCTTGCACTCGGTCACTGCCGTTGCTGTATTACATTGTCATATAGCGCGTGCAGTGACTGAGTGTATGTAACAACCGATGAATAGCGGGCTGTGGGTATGAATTTTGTTGGTGTGCTGTATCGTATTGTAGTAAGAGCATAACACCTACAACAATTTGAGAGTTGGTAAACCAACTCTGAATTTGTACTTCACAGCTGGATAAAAAGTAATCACTTTTCTGCGTACATCCACGTCTGCACATACAGACCAGCTGTTTTGGCACTTAGTGAAACACAGGTAGATCCCCGCCCACACCTCTCAGATCACTCTGATCTGAAGCTATCTGGCTACGAACTAGTGCCATTATTCTTCTCTCACCGCGGTCTCACCATTTACGTGCGTAGTGATGTAGCATACCAAACTCCACCACAATGTAGTCCCTGTTCCAATCCGCAATTCAATTTCATGAGGTTAAAATTCCATCTCCGTGAGCAAATTATCCACTACTGCTTTATTTATAGAAGCCCTAAACTGGACAGCGACTCGACCTTTCTCGAGTTTGATGCGCTGTCTGACTCCATTCAAAGAATTGTATCCCTGTATCCTCATAGTGAAATCGTTATTACGGGCGATTTCAATATAAACAATTCTGGCTGGCCTCGACATTCTGAACAGACAACACCCAAAGGACGGTATGTTGGGATCTTCGCAGCGGAAAATAATTAACCCAGCTTGTAAATGAGCCCACACGAATACCAGACGTTGCAGTCATACCGCCAACACCCTGGACTTGTTTCTAACTTCTCACCCTGATAAGTACACAGTTGATGTGCTCTCCCCTCTAGGCTCGTTGGACCATTGTATCACATCAGCTAATTTCTCGTACACCGACCACGCAGTTAGAGAAAAGATTCCTAAAAGAACCGTATGGCAATACGAGAAAGCCAACTGGAGCGGTCTTAACAGTTTCTTCAGGAATTTTAACTGGTCGTTATGTTTCCTCGATAACGACGTGGATGCCACTGCTGACATGATCACAGACAACATTCTCTTTGGAATGAGAAACTTTATCCCTCATCGGATGAAGACTATCAAACGAAATGTAAAGGCATGGTACGATTCGAGCAGTAAGGAGGCTGTCAAGGTTAGAGAAATGTTTTTTCAGTCCTTCAAGACCAGCCCAACTGAGGAAAATCGAAAAAAGTTCAAACGAGCCAGAAATGACTGCAACGCCTTTCTTAAACGTGTAAAATTCCAATACGACCAAAAAAACATTAGAAATTCTGCCTCATCCTCCATCCCAACGCTCATTTACAATAACATTCCAGCTGTCAGCTCTTTGGATAAGGCCAATCTGCTTGCTGTACACTTTGCGGACAGCTCAACACTGCCAGATTGTGCTTTGTCTCCGCCTACACTTGAGTGTGTCGAATCTACAATGGGACGAATCCACTTTCACACTCGTGTAGTAGCAAGAGTTCTTAAAGATCTTAACATTCACAAATCCGCTGGTCCAGATGGTATATCTCCACGCCGGCAAAACCACTGCGTAAGCTTTTTCATCAATCATACTCTTTAGGACTCTTTCCGAGCAGATGGAAAACAGCATTTGTCCAGCCCGTCCCTAAAAAAGGCGAATGTTCCTCTCTCTCTTCCTACAGACCCATTGCACTTACGTCCATTCTTTCCAAGGTCATGGAAACGCTAATAAACCGTCAGCTAATGAAATTTCTCGAAACACGAAAACTTCTTAATGACCGGCAGTACGGTTTTCGTAGCAACAGGTCCACTGGTGATCTGATGGCATGTCTGACCGAAAAGTGGAACCAAAGCGTACATCATTCTGGCGAAAGCAAGATAGCTGCACTTGATATTTCTAAGGCATTTGAGAGAGTTTGGCATCAGGCTCATTTGTCGAAAATACGTGCTTTCGGGATCGACTACTCTCTTCTTCAATGGATTAGAAATTACCTTCCGGAACATTAAATTCAAGTTGTCTTAGATGGTTTCATATCTGATATTCACAAAATAAATGCTGGTGTGCTCCAGGGCTCCATTTTGTCTCCGACACTCTTTTTAATTTTCATCAACGATCCCTTGTCTGCTACCTCTAATCCAATATATTCCTTTGCTGACGACAGTACTCCCTGCTTTTCATATTCGTTCCCGGACTCACGTCCCTGCTCTTCGGCTGTAGAATGGGAACGGCAGCATATGTTAAGTTCATTAAATTCTGATATTAACAGCATAACTAACTGGGGAAACACTAATAGAGTACAATTTAATGCTTCCAAAACACAATGCTGTCTGCTGTCGTTAAAGCGAAATTTAAACACCCAGCCATTATTCATGGATGGCACTTGCATCGTCGAAACTGATAAGCTTTCCATTCTCGGTATGTATGTCAATGACAACTTACGTTGGAACGACCACATATTCGGTGTAGTCAAAAATTCTGCAAAATGTCTAGGTTTCCTGAAGCAATGCAAGAAATACTTTACCCCTTCTAATCAGACCTCAATATATAAGGCATTTATCCGCCCGAAATGGGCGAACAATGTCCACATCTCGTCGGATGCGCCTAAAACATCTCTGTACCTGCTAGATAGGGTCGAAAACCGTGCGATAAAACTCATAGGTGATACCAATATCACTCAAACAATGGACACCCTCGAACACCGACGTAATGTATCGTGTCTCACTCTGCTTTATCGTTATTTCCACCACCAGTGCTCCATAGAAATCGCCCGTAGTATTCCGTCCCTTCAAACTTTTAACCGTAACACCCGTCTCACTATGAATGGTCATCAGTATAACCTTAAGCCCAATTTCGGACGTACTCTAAAATATCGTGATTCGTTCCTAAGCCGTACAACTCGCTTATGGAATGCTCTTTATTTCCTAGTCATTATAATCTTCAAACATTTAAAACCAACGTTCACCGGTACCTCTCTTTCCAATCTCCTGATTTTCCTTCGCCCGCGCTTTGTGCAAACATTTTAAGGGTACGTAAATTCCTTGAGCGCGCGCAAATTATAAAAAAAAAACGAGGAGATAGGTTCCTCTTACAAACTGCGAAGAAATCACTGTATAAGACCCTTATCGTTCTAATCCTTATGTATAGCGCGAAAGTTTGCACATTTTCGTTGCGTTGAGAGAAAAGGTTTTCGAGTGATTTTCGGTAAAGGTCAAGATGTAATAATGAACTGTTTGAGCTATACAGCGACATTGATCTACTCAGAAGCGCTAGATTTCATCGGCGCCGAATAATCCATTCCGGAGGTACAACGCGATAAAGGTGGACCTTTCCTTAAGTGGTGCGCTCATTGTTAAGGGGACCACGAACAACTAACTACAGGGATTATCGCAATATCATGCTTAACTGTTGGTTGAGGCTCAAGTCTACCTCAGAGTGACCAGATGCAACCACCTGAAGAAAGGCAATTGAATACTAGCAGCTTATAATTGCATATAAGGCACAGATGAGACTTCCAGTTCTATGAATGGTCCATTGTTACGAGTACAAGAGTACGTCAACCTCCAGTCTGTTGCAATGGCATACTACTATATGATCCATTAATGGCCATAGAGTAAAGATACTTGACATTACTATGTTGGCTATGATTTAAGGAATGAAGGATTTCGAAGGCATGTGGCCTGCTTCCAATCCGGATTTCTCAAATTTTTCTAAAATGACTAGAGGACTAATTACTAAACCATTGAAAATAATTTGATCCACCAACCTTTTTTCTGAAGTCACTTAAGTGTGATATTAAGGACTCTTTAAAATAAATCAAAACCACTTAAGAGATCTGAAAAGAAGAAAAGTCTTTGAAACGATCCGTAAGTATAGACTATTTGAAGTGCAAATAAGTATTAAGTGGACTTGGTAGAGAAAGATACATTAAAGGAAGAACCATCGGGGGTTCTTTACACAGCTCCTACTCATTATGCGCAAGCAATGTCCTTCAGTGGTACTTGAAAGATAAGATGAGTGATGGTGGTGTGCCTTCTACTCAGAAGCAATATTAAATCTTAAAGTACTTGTGTCCCCTATGGAGTGGTCTCCTCCTATGTGCAACAGTTAATAGGTTGAGATATTAAAAACCACTGACAGTGGTTATGTTGGCACAATTGAATTTGAAATTTCAAGTATCTCATCACCGAATGCGATGAGAAAAGTCAAAAGACAACATGACCTTATCACTTATAAATTTTTAATCGATTCAGCTCTTATTTATTTGTAACTAACCTGTCGAGGAAGGAGCGAATTGATGACATAATTTAGTTAGCGATGGAGCAGTAGTAAATATGTGACTGTTTCATTGCACCCATTGTACAGCAAAAGTACTCTTGGAGGACTCGACATCCTTTCCCCAATACATGTTCTTGTTATCGTGCCCCCATTGTGTTAAATCTTGCGTTGTTTGTGAAGCAATTGCTTTTTTCTTTATTTTTTTTTTAAATAAAACGGTGACTCATCAAGTGTACAATAGGGGGTAAGGATATACATTCATACATAACATACACATACATATGTATGTGCATGCAGATCCGGTAGCTTCTTGTTGGAGTAATTTTCATAAAAACGAATGTGAACTGATGTTTTAAGTAGTGCCATACACCTTTTTAACTCTTAAGGGTATATTCAATGCTGCTACTAAAGAATAGAAAATCACAAAGCAACATCGAGATCCTTTTTCTTTATTCTTGTTTTTGTTTTGTCTGGTCTCCACTCTCCTCAAAATACACGAAGTTCATTGTACAGAAGCACTTAGTGAAACATCAGTTGCAGTATGCGAGCAGCGTCGCCTCTTTTATAGAACCCAAGAATAAATTTCACATAAATATTTTACTAAGTTCAGGAATATTCTGAACCAGTTTCTTCTTTATGAAGCCTTGTGCATGATTTTATCCTGCGGAAATACGTTGGCCTTATTTGGAATACCTTCGGGCAGAATCAAAACCAGAAACTGAATACAGTCGAATTTTCACTGATGACCCCCATTGCTCCCCCTTCTTTATATTCCACATTCTTTCCAACTGCTAACTCCCCTGGGCTGGACCAAAGTGTTATACGGCCCGTGCCGAGGATCAGACTGGCTGAGGGCAGATGGCCCAGTATCTTTAAAAATAACTCTGTCCTCAACGGAGTACACGAATATCTGGCCACCTCCGGACTAGCCTTATCTGTATACAGCGGACCTCTGTACAGATGGACCTCCCTTGCCCCGCTACTCGTAGGATTCTTTATGGAATTAACCTTTTAGACAAAATTCGAGACCGCTACTCTTTTAAGACCGGATGGTTATACGGTTACCGACCAGCGGCAAGGCTCCTGCAAGGCCTAACAAAGGGAAATCTGTGGAAAGCTATGATGCAAAGGCAAGCACTGCGAGCTAACTGCCAAGCTCTCAAGGAATGACAATTCTGAGGCAAGCCATGGTTCAATATGTGCCCTAGTAGCAGCAAATTTGTGACTGACCACGGTCTTCCTTCTGCTACTAAAATTCCTTCCTTAAAAGAGGAATCAGAGGCTCATCCGCGTGGGTAAGCCCAATACAAAGTGTTCTATATAAAAGTCGGAAATGCTTTACGCATTATCAAAACCCCCGGAGGTCAAGAGAACTCCGGACATGAAGAACAAGAAAGACTCCTCCTCCTAGACGTGCCAGAGATCGTTGGAGGAAACCATACCGGTTCCCAAAATGGCCAAAATCAAAAGCGCTAAAACCCCTGATGGCCTCCCAACGTCACATCTCTCAGGTCTTTTTGCAAAGTCCTAAAAGACGAAATAATGATCGCGGTGATCGATAAAAGCAACGCCGACGGATCAATTTCGCCTGAACGGTGAAGTTGGTTAAGGAAGCTTTCGGGTGGCTTCTTGGACATCATGCGGGAAAACTCCGGAGCATCTCCCATCACAAGCGATTCCAGCTGGTATCAAGGGCGCGTCAAGCTCAACGCTTGTGCGGGTGCGAAGCTCGAAATTGTGGCTAAGGAGGACATATCTAGGAGACCTAGAACTCGCACCCGGATCCGAGCTGAACCTTCCGTTCCAGGAGATATTCTGGAGATCATTAGTCTCAATAACCCGACACTTCCGACTCATTACTGGAAAGTCGCGTGAAGCACTTTTTTACAAGCTGTATAAGATGGGAATCTCTAGCAAAATTGTTATTTTATTGAAAGCGATGTACGAAAGCAACGTCGCGTACGTATGGGATGGTGAACTTGTATCTGAGGCCTTTGAAACGCAAATGGGAGTCAAACAAGGTTGTGTTCTAAGCACGCTACTTTTTATATTATTCATAAACGATATTGTAGAGGCAATTGGAGGAGAAATTCAGTTTGGAAGTATGCAGAAACCATGACTAGTTTCCGCCGACGATATAGTTTTTCTTTCGGATTCAGTTGAAGGATTGCAGCGAATGATCAAGCGACTGGAGAGTTATTGTGAACTTTGGAATCTGTCTGTTAACTTAAAGAAATCCAAAATTATGATATTCAGAGCTGGTGGCGGTAGATATGCTCTTAATGAAAAATGGACCTACAAGGGAGAGATTGTTTCAATAGATCGGGAGTATAAGTATCTAGGCGTATTAATTACGGCCAATCTTAGTCTGAAAAAGCATTTCCAACTTACACAGGCTGAGGCGAAAAGAGCTGTTTCTTCAGTATGGGGCCGATGCATCAATAATAAATATATTAAGCACAGCTCTAAGATTAAATTATTTCGTGCGACTGCTGCCTCTATATTACTATATGGTGCTCAAGTTTGGGTTTACTGCCAGTTTGAATAGGTTGAAAGATTCCTGAGATATTTTTTAAAATGAATTTTCCGGTTACCAGTCCACTCCAAATTACATGCTTTAATTGGAAACAACAGTGCCAGATATGCTTAAACTGCACGTTGCATATGTTAAAAAATACTGCAGATGAAAGAAGAACGGCTTCCTAGACTAATGCTTAGGAGAGCTATTTCGACAAGGAGAAATCTTATCAAAAAGTGGAAAGAGTTGGGGGATAACATCGGTGAAAATGTACGCATTGCCACAGACATTAGTACTACTGATTTAAGGAAGATTTTTACAAAACTATTAAAGAGAGCAAACTCTACTTTGTACGATAAATGTAAAACGGAAGCAGTAACTTCACAACATAGAATACTTTATAGTCAACTGAATTATAATCTTCAAGAGCACACGTAATTTCTCAATCTCAAGATGATTAATTTAATATTTAAAGGAAGAAGTGAAATAATCCATTTAAATTACATCCCACATCGTCCTGACCTGCCAATTCTATGTGACCTGTGTAACCTACAAGAAAGGGAGAATGTATACCATTTTATTTCCAGATGTCCTATCTTAAGTGAATTTCGTGTGAGGTACTTTGGTGTAAACAAAATGGATATGAATGATGTTCTGAACATTTTAATTTGGTGAATTTGGTTGGGAAGCTTTGTATAAATACACTTCAATCGCACTTGATTACAGAACACGTATTATTGAAGGAGACTTCCAAATAAACATATGTATTAAATGTTATTTAACGAATTGTCAATCTGGTAGGCGGCCTTGGGCCAAACCATAGTAAACTTAAGTTTATCAAATTGTAATAGTCACTTTAAGTACTTTTTCTTTTAAATAAAGTTTTCAATACTATTACTAAATACTAGTCATTGAGTAGAAGGACTCCAACCTATATCTAAATTATCTTTTACCCTCTGTAGGGCAGGAGGAATAGGGGCATTTAGACGTCAAAGGCCTTTAAAATATTGAAGCACTTAGACAACGTACGAGTATTAGAGAGAAGGCTTGCTGTAAATTTGGGAAATATATATTATGGACGAAAGCTTTATTGTCTAGATTCTTTCGACGAGCCAGTCCAAAATCTTCAGAGATCGAATTGATATTTCCAAAATCTGTACTCCTAGGCCGAAAGTAATCGTTTCTCCACAAATCAGAGAGCTCTTGAACACAAGTTCAAGGTCAATGTGTGGGCACGAATATGAACTACATCGGCTTCTTCGAAGGCCGATGGAGTTTTTCAGAAACGAGTTACCAGAACTACATTCTAGGTCTCAATGCGATTGTTGTGGGGTACACATGCATTGAGAATAGCTTAAGTAATAATTGAAACGTAAAGCAGTTGATCGAAATCATTCCTCAATAAATTGTAAAAATTGTTTGCTTAAACTTTATTCTTCACTTTGAAGAAATCCAAAATGATTTGTCTCTGTGCAAAAAAGTCGAACACAGTGACTTAAAAATCGAATGCAACAATTGCAAAAAACTTTTTCATGCGAAATGTGTGGATGTGCTGATCCATGATCTCGAGTATATAAAAAAAACCGCAAAATCTGGAGGTGCTCTCAGTGCACTATATCGCGAAGAAACTCGTTCTCTGCCGATAATAGCCCTGGCCCGGTTTCTCACACGAATCAAGAAGAAAATGAAAAATAAACAAATAAAACATAACAATGGAAATGGTTTACAATGAAATACAAGAACTAAAGAAAGTTAATCAAGAATGCTTTTAATAAGCATCACCGTGCTACAAAATGAAAATACAGAACTTAAAACAACAGTGAGTATATTACAAAATCAAATTAATGTTTTGTAACAATCAAAACTCAATAATTCGATAGAGATTTTGAACGTGCCAAATGTTGACAAAGAATACGAAAGCGATTGTAAAGTGGAAAAAATAAGTCTGATGTGCGCCGATATTTTAAATTTAACGAACATTTTAATATTTTATGTATGTATATACCGTTTGCATGAAAATAACTTAAATAAAAACGTTTTCATAGAACAATTAAGTAACCTACTTAAAGATGTAAAGACACGAAACTTATTGGTTGTAGGAGATATAAATACTGATATATTAAAAATTAGTAACGACTCGAATAAATATCTGGCTTTAATGTCATCATTTAGCCCAACCCAAACATGCATTGATCATATTTTTGTAAGATTAAATTTGCAATTTACACATAAATTGCATTGCATGACTTATGTAAACATAGAAACCGTTCAATCAAATAGTTTCGATAAATATGTTCCTTTCAAGGAACACCACCGAATTGATTATAATAAACTAGTTGAGCGCTTATTGTTTGAATTCTGGGAATCTGTTTATGAGGAAAGTAATCCCTCAGTAGCTTACGATATATTTTTGAACATTCTTAAGGCTCATATTGTAAGTTGCACCAATATTAAAAAAAACTAGAAAATTCACATTTAAAACGCATTAGGTCATGGATTGACAGAGGTTTGCTTAAAAAAATAAACAAAAAAAACACGTTAAGGAAAAAATGCAAGCGCCATCCTTGTAACCAAAATTTGAAGAAAAATACTATCTTAAACTAAGTGAAGGGGTTAAGAAGCAAGTGGAATTAAGTCGGGATAAATATTACGCAAATAAACTGCAAAACTGTAAGGGTAATGTATAATATTAGTGGAGAGTGGTTAATAACATCCTTAACAATAGAAAGGAAAAAGGAAAAATTCTTAAAATCAATGTGGATGGTATTGAGTTATCAGACCCAATCAGTTATTGCCAATTAATTTAATAAATTTTTTGCTACTATCGCAACAGAATCGAACCCATATTCGCCGCAATACACTTGCAATTGTAATATGTATTCAGATATAGTCGAAGATACTTCTCAAAATAACAGTTTGTTTTTCAACCTTTCACACCGATAGAAATCCACAAATGTATAATGTCTCTTGATAACTAAAATTCTTGCACATCTGATGGCATAACTAACTGTCTTTTAAAACGTATTTCTTTATTTATTGTTGCTGTCTTAAGTCACTTGTTCAACTTAAGTGTTAATTGTGGTACTTTCCCGGTGTCTTTAAAATGTGCTGAAGTCATTCCTCTATTCAAAAAAGGAAATCGAAGTTCAATGACTCAATATAGGCCCATCTCTATACTCGCAACGTTTTGTAAACTTTTTGAAAAACTGATAAAAATACGCTTAGTATCATTTTTAAATAAAAACAAGTTTTTTAGAAACGAACAATTTGGTTTTCGCGTAGGGAGATCTACTGAAGATGCTATTATAAAGTTGTGTAGTGAAATTTATGAAAGCTTTAATTTTAATAACACTATTCTAGTACTCTTCATCGAGTTGACAAAAGCATTTGATATGGTCAATCACGATATACTTTTGGATAAATTGTATAGGGCTGGACTAAGAGGTGCGATTCATAAGTGGTTCTCTAACGTACCTATCAGAGAGAACTCAACGAGTAAAAACAGAAGGCATCTTTAGCAGTCAGTTAAAAACCACAATTGGTGTACCGCAAGGTTCAGTTTTGGGGCCAATCTTATTTTTAATATATGTCAATTCAATGTTTTACCAAAACTTCAGTAGTCGTATCACTGCATTTGCTGATGATATGGCATTGACATATGAAAATAAAAGTGTTTTTGACTCAGTTGTTAAACTACATAGGGATTTAAGTACCCTGCGACATAAAACACAAAACTAGAATCATTTGGAATAAAAATCGTCTAGCCCATACTTGGCCATTGTTTTCTGGCCTACGCATACTTCCAATAAAGCATCTATACATCTTTAAGATTTTTAAAGTTTTTTTCAAGCGAAGCGGCTACAGTGCTACACTAAGAAGCTCGAATATATACAGACTAAGAGTAAATCATATGGCAATGGTTAACATTCCAATTTCCAATAAAACTCATTGCTTGAAATTTTACACTCCGACAGCACCAAGGCTTTTTAATAGCTTACCAATCGAAGTTAGATTTACAGTAGAACAAACTTTATTTTTTAGCGAAGTAAAAAAATTTCTTTTACTATGTAGTATATCTAAAATGTTTATTAAGTAATATTACCTGTTTTTCGTTATTATTCTTGTTTTATTTATCTTATTCTTGAATTTACCCAACATGAAATCTAAAAAAATTATATTGAAGTGAAGAATCATTTGCCTCTAGCCACCTATGTGCTACAGAATGATCACTATTCTGCTTCTTAAAAAATCGTAGTAAAATTATTTTATTCTATTGTATTTTGTACAAGTATCTTATTGTGAATTATAGTTATAATAATTTGTACCAACTAGTATTTAAGAAATTGAAATAATCAAAAAAAAAAATAAAGTACTATACCCTATTGAAAACCAGCCAGATGGCGCTACCGAAGCCTACGAGTATATCTATACAATTAGGGTGTGGCTATGTCGCGAGTGTTACTGGATCGATGACGTTATTTACTTATTAGAAATAATGAATAATGACATGAACGTCAAAATTGATGAAGCTGTTACGGAAGAACAGATACGAGTACATATGTATCTTTTATTAGCGTTTGAAATGTTTTGAAAAGTAGCGTACTTTTAAAATAAACTTGGATGATCTATTACGAGTATAATGAACTTCCGCACTTTTGAGCACATTAATATCCAATTTTTTTTTGTGAAATAAATGCTCAATTATATTGACCAAAATAACGTCATTTTATGTGAGAAATTCACCTCCAATAAATTTGATTGCGCCACAGGTGCTACTAACTCTGTGCTGTTATACCTCGAACAGAAGCAAATGTTGTTTGTCGAACAGATCTCTGCAAACAATTTTATAAACCGAATATTTTCAGTATTAGAATTCAGTATTTTTATTGCAGTATAACAACGATACTTATAATAGACCATTCAAATCTTTAAGCTATAAATGTGATACAATTAATAAGTGATTTAAGATTAAACTAGAATTATTATTCTTTCTCAATAAAGTAAACTTTTAAATAGTAACATCTGATTGAAAGAAGAAAAAAAAATTTATAAGCTTTCTCGAACAATTAATACAAAATATTTGTATGGTGTGAAATTTATATTCAGTATTCCTGCTAGTTGTCTGCTATATGTCGAAAGAGAGTTTCACTAAAGCTATTTGTATTGTAGAGTCGTCTTATATTAAGGGGGAGTGAATTCCAAAAGCGAATGGCGTGAACGGAAAACTGTCGTTCGGTAACTTGATAAGCAACACGAGGTATAATTAAATTTAAAGATCTACTTGAATGCGAAAACCTTAGTTTATCATATAAGTATTGGGGCTGTTGGTTGATTATAATCCTGTGTAGATATTCGATTGTGCAGTAGTCAAAATATCGGTCAAGTGTGAAACCAAGAATATTTTTGGTATAAGCCGACACATGAGCAAAACGATTTCAGCCGTATACGCATGGCAAAGGCGCCGGTGCAGCAAAAAATTTCGCAGCCATACGTTATCAGAGGAATGAGCACGGCCTTGACCAACATAAGCTTCGTATTTACTGGTGTGAAGCTTTGAGATTGGGAGAGATTTCTAAGACATCCGTATATTTTTCTCACAATTGAGCAAACGTGGTCGTCCCAGGTTAATTTTGTATTGAACCAAATACCAAGATTTTTGGCTTTGTTTACAAATTCGATAGGTTCTTTACCAAGGTATACTGGAGGAACGTTAATAAGAGATATCGGATTTCTATTTACGAGAAGACACTTTGTTTTTCTTGGGTTAAGCTGCAGAAAGTTTTCATCTGCCCAGCAATGAATACGTTTTAGGTCATCATTAAATTTCAAAGTAGCATGATCAATAAGATCATTCTCAAAGCATGAATAGAGCTGGATATCGTCAGCAAACATGTGAAAATTTGAACTTTTAATGCATTTGGGAAGATTGTTAATAAAAATTGCGAAAAGTGTGGGACCTAAAATGTATCCTTGTGGAACATCAACTGAAATTGTAATATAATCTGACACAGCATTGCTTGCATGAACTTCTTGTTTTCTTTCAACCAGATAGGACCGAATGAGAATAGCGACTGATGTAGAGAAATTATAGAAGTTTATCAATTTTGATACAAGTAGTTCATGATCAACGGTGTCAAAGGCCTTAGAAAAATCTAGGAAAGCGATAAGGGTGATTTGTTTCTTGTCAATTGCAACTCTCATGTCGTCAGATGCATTTAGGAGAGCTGATGTGCAGCTGTGGTGTTTCCGAAATTCAGACTGGTAGGCGCAAAGAACTTGTTCTTGTTGAAGAAAGCTTGATATTTCATGGTGCATAACTTTTTAAAATATTTTTGACAAATATGGAAGTACCATATAGCGATAGCCTACTGCTTTCATTTTTGGGATTGGTATAATCTCATCTTGCTTCCAAACACACGAAAAAGTGGATCTTGTTATTATATTATTGAAAATATATGTTAAAGCTGGACGTATATAGGGTAATATTAATTTAATAAAAGTTGGGTGGATGTTATCGACACCAACAGCGTTAGATTTAATTTTTAGCACAGCTTTAGCAACGTCGATTTGTTCCATTCGGCTAAATTCAAATAAGCCAGCGTGTGGCGTTTGGATATTCTTTCCATTTGGGCGCAACATCGCTTGAACTTTTGCGAATTCTTTGTTTAGTTCGTTAGGATCGACCTGGTCTCCCATGGACTTCAAGTTGCTACCTACACCTAATTCTCATAAGTTTGTCCAAAGTGTTTTGGTTTTAAGTTTATGATTGAAGTGCTTAGCATAATAGCGACGTTTGGCTTCATTAAACTTCGATTTAACTGTGTTACGTAACTGTTATAGTTTTTCGGGAATCCGTAATCGTTTCTATTTTTTGAATTCAGCATCACGCTTGTTTCTTAGCTCAAAAATTTCAGAGGTAAACCACTTGATGTTATTATATTTGACAGCTTTCCTTTTTAGAAAAACATGTTTATCGAAAAGCTGTAAAACTACGTAATGGAGAAATTCAACTTGGGCATCGACCGATTTTTAAAAAAATACGTTATGCCAATCAAGGCAAAGAAGGTCTTGTTCAAATTGCTCCACATTTAGATTTTTAAAGTCCCTGAATGTATAAAGAGATTGTTTGTTACTGGTGACTAGATTAAAAGTGGCAAAAATGAGGTCATGTTTAGAAAAAAGAGGAGCAGAAAACTGGGAAAAGAACTCTTCCTCACAGTCATTGGTGATAAAAATGTCCAAGAGTGTGCTGTTGGAACCAGTAAAGTGCGTTGGAATGGTCGAATTTACAACATCAAGACCAAGCATTTTAATGGAATCAATAAAAGGTGACGATCTCATATATTCAAGAATATTACAATTAAAATCACCACACACAATAGTTTGCAAGTATAACGACGTATAATTTTCTAATAAGTCAAAGAGGGACGACAGGTCAATATTATTGTAGGATCTATTAACGGCACCAAACAGCCATTTCCTTTTTCTATTTCTATAAAATAATACTGAAAATCACTATCGGGGGGTGACTCAAACAGAGGATTTACAGTTAAACTATCACGAACATAAATAGCAACGCCACCACCGATTCTATTTTTCCTGTCAGCGCGAAAGATTTTATAACCGCACATGGAGTATGGCTCGACACTTACCCTCGGATCAAACCACGTCTCAGATGTACACTAGAGTGCCCCTTATATGGGTGAATCATTTTTTTTTTGGATATCGAAATGCATACCCCCTATTTCTTTTTAAACTACCCAGACTTACTTAAATACAAAATTTCATCTTCCTACGTCAAAGTTAACCCGTGCCGACAGAACTCTGAAGATTTTGAAAATTGCTGTTTTTAACTCTTTCCGTTATATAGCTAAATCAATTGAATTATTAAAATTTTTATGAAGTATTTATTAAAAGAAGATAAAAGTACAGATCAGGCAGGATATTTTCTTTCGAGGGTCCCTTTTTTACAGTCTGGACACAGATTTCTATGTTCCTGAAGACAGCGTAGCAAAAATTGCTTTTGCTCTTCCTTTGGAGTGATTAAACCATGAAAATCTTGCATAAGTTTTACAGCTCTTTCAGCCGCATCATTAACTGCCCTTAAAGAAGGCACTTTCCTTTTCGCCTCTGAATAGGTAACATCTTCATCCCATGTCGAAACGGGTCTCTGGAGGAAATTTTTATCAATTTTTAATCGAGAAAATAAATTTGTGCTCTTGACAGACACAAAAAAACTTAATGATTTTGCTGCCACAAAAAATAAGGCAGTATTATTAACAATTTATTGAAAACAGTATAAAAAAATAGTATTGTATTCCTACTTACTATACAAATAATCAGACATATCTTCTTCAGATGGAATGTATCTCGTCCCAGAATCATACAAACTCTCTCTTTGGAAATTCACTACAATGTTCGTTTTTGTTTGTTCATTAACTTCATCATCAAAGAGTGATAAAACGGCAATTTCTTCGAACACGTACCAAGTATCTTAACTAAACTTGATCAGGGCTGCTTTGGAGATCAATATGTCAACAGTTTCATATTCCTTAAGCCTTTTTAAAAAGCATAAATCTTGATTTGGTGCCTCCACCGCCAGACTACATCCAAGCCATGGTTTTACATATAAAACCGCAATGAATAAACAGACGCCTTGAAGTGCTCGCCTATCCTTGGCGCTAATTTTGAACTGAGATTGCAACAAACATATCTTTAAAGAGTAAATAGCTCTAGCCATCCACCTTGCTTGATGCATCGCTCTAGGAGGTCTAATTTAATTTTTTTTTTCACTGTCTCCTCCTAAGAAAATAATAGATAGTTCAACCAGTTCCCGATAATCGTCACGTCCAATGGTTTTTTGCAGTTCTTGATTATAAAATGTCAACAAATCTTCTATTGTTGTATTACAAAAATGTCGTGTGACGATATCGGTATATATTTCAATGGCAGTAGGATTAATAGTTTTCCAGTTGTCTCTAAACTTTTTGAACAGTGGGATATCAGCGCTATTTGTGACTTGGAGGATTTTTGTTTCGAACACACATTTTAAAACCAGTTCGTAAACGTAAAATCAGTTCGTGATGGCGGCAAGCAAAGAGCAGTAATTCCCTGCCTAGTTTTTGTTCCAAAAGTACACAAGCTCCTTTCAATCGCCCTGTATTAGACGCAGTTATGTCACAGCACATTATTTGTACTTTGTCATCGAGGTTCCAGTCATAAAGTGCGTTCAACACAGCTTTAGCTTGATCCTGGCCGGAAGAGCTCTCCAGTTTGGATACAGCCAGAAATTGTTCCTTTTCTCCAAATGAAATTAGAATTGGCAGGCGTTCCTCTTTAGAGCTTCTCACGTCAAGTCCAGGTAATAATTTCCCATCCCAGTGAACGGTCACTATTTCAGGCATATTATTCTGAAAATCTGATTTTATAGATTCCGCTCTATCTTTTCGACTCTGCGAATACGTTGAATAGACGATTTGTTTATCGGAGAATCATCACAGCTAAGACCTAGTGCTTCTACTACAGCCTGAAGTATATAGACAGAATCCCTTATGCTTAATTGGTATCTATCTAAATCTGCAACTAACTTAGGCGTGATAAAGTTTTTCCTTCCTCTTTTTGTAATAGTTTCAGAACTTACCATTTGAGAGGTGGATGCCAAAGGTTCCTCAAGGCTTTCATCAGAGCTGGTAAGTTGATCGTGATGTCCTTGCGTTTGAATAGAATCTTTCGTAGTAACAGATGACGATAAACCTCCGAAACACATTTGCTCACATATTTTTTTCTCTTCATTTAATTTCCTTTGTCTTGCCCTTTCTTCTTATTCGGCTAACTTTTTGTCTACACCCGCTAAACACCCTGGATGCCCAGGTTCTCTTTGTTTTTGTAAAAATATCTTATCTTCTTCAATTTTCATCCGTTCCAAAGCATCAGCGTGTGCTACATCAAATAAATTATCTAAAGTTCTCCTCACGGCGCTTGTAAATATCTTTACCTCCAAGCATGGTGAAGATCCATAAGTTTTTTTTACACAATTAGGTATAGCTCTAGCAGGGATTCTAGCATTTTTCCAAAATACGAGTATAATACACTCCCAAATGACGAGATTAGCGCTTTCACTAACAGTCAATTTAACTTCGCGAATGTTAAAAAAAAGTACTGAAGGAACTTGACGATTAGACGGTAACTTTGCGCCTATTATTTGATAATTTACGTCACCAAGTAAGAAAACCCTTTTTTTTATTGCTTCTTAATTCCAATGCCATCTTTTAAATGTAAAACAATACGTGTTAATCGCGAGAATAATTGAGAACAAATGACAAATGCAGTGAATACGCACCGCTACTGCCGCGCAACATGTACTATATGAACATGATTCGATGCAAGTCGGCACGGGTTATCGTACTCCAAATAGGGCAAACATTTATTTTCGGAATGTTTTAGAGGCAAATAAACAAAACTAAGACCTATGCGTTAGAAATTTAAAACTTTGAAAAATAAGGGACACCCTAATGTACACACACAACTTCAACGTATTATCCAACAAACAGATATCTAAATTCGTCAATTTTAATCACCACACACCACACGATAAACTTTGTGCATTGATGTGGCATAGCCTAAGGCCTTCTTGCTGTTCATAAAAGATTTTAAGAAGAACGCGCAGGTTATCATTTGAGCCATTGCCTACGGATAGATTTTCGCCGATATCACCCATTACTAGTAACCAAAGTAACCTCCTTGGGAATTAAACAATTTTTTTTTTAAATTTTTTTTAATATTATTCAATATAGTCCTCTTTTAGTTTGATACACTTATTCCAGCCATTTTCCAACTTCTTGATCCCGTCCGAAAAGTAATTTTCCGGAAGGTCTGCAAAATACTCCTCCGTGGTGTCGATGATTTCCTCGCTTAAGCTGAATTTTTTATTGATGAGCCATCTTTTGAGGTTTGGGAAGAGATAATAGTCCGAGGGATCTAAATTCAGTTACCAATCGACGTCAAAGGTCCGCCCGATTCCGCATCAGCAAGTCCAAACACTCTTTCGAAGTGCTCTCGCGTTCGTGTTTTTGGTCATGCGCTGCACCCAGCGGCAGGATAACTTTTTCATATGCAGTATATTGCCCAAAATATGGCGTGTGCGCTCAGTACTAATCTTTGTGGTATCTGCTAGCTTACGTACCTTCACTTTCCGGTCAGCCAACACCATTTCTTGTATTTTTTCGACATTGTCCTCTGTAACCGCATCGGAGGGCCTGCCGCTGCGGACTTGATCGGTAGTGGAGTTGCGGCCACCATGAAACTCTCGAAACCAATATTTGACGGTGTAATCTGACGGAACATTAGCCCCATAATATTTATCCAACTTTTCTTTTGTTTCCTTCGCCGTTTTGCCTCTCGAAAAATAATGTTTTATGAGAGAACTAAAATCGTTTCTGTCCATACTCAACATGATGCCAAACACGTCAACAACAATCAGCAGTCAAAACAAAACTAAAGACAGTATCACACTGAAATTTGGCATGTCTGCCTAAATATGAACGGATTTCAAGGCACCATAACCTTTTTTGCAGTAGCAGCACATTCTGGCGGTCAAGGAGGTTACTTTTCACTCCACCTAGTACATAATTGCTGAGCAATCTGAATTGGTTTTGGTTTTAGTGCGAACAATTTTCTTTAGCACTGGTGTTGGTGTGCAATCGTCCGAGTTACACAAAGCAGTGAACACGATGGAGATTTTCATTTTCGCTGTCTGGAACACCACGCAAAATAGCATCAGTAGACAACTTTTCGCCTTCCAAATCATGAATTTTCCCTTATAGGGAACGAACATCAGTTTGTAGTTGGTTACAATTAATAGACTCTGATGTCTGTTCGAGTACTTCGATGCGTACTGTGAGGGCTGCAATGGATCGGTTGACATCCTCAAAGCGATTATTGAAGTCAGTGACAGCCTTTTCCAACGTTTTAAGTAGATTCTTATAAGTCTCAAGGATCGTAGATTTTAGCTGTTGGTTAAAGCAATCTAGTTGTTTTTGAGTCTCCATGATCTATAATTTCAGCTGAGCATTATTTTCTTCAAGCTGTTTTAAAAACTCGGTTTTACTTTCTTCAATTTGCTTTGGTAAACGGAGCTACAATTCTAAGGATTTTGCATCGACTGGTAATGGTGAGCCGATAGGCTTGTTAGTTGAACGTAGCTCTGTTTGCCTGGCAGAATTGTTGTCTTTTGTTGTTGCTGATGGGGAATTCATTGGCTTATTTCTCGACGTTAGCCTTGTTTCCCGAGCACTTTGTCACTTTGTCAGACCGCATATTGACAATCATTAGCTAGAGTTACAACAACAATATACAAAGAACACTTCGTTTAGCAAATTATGGGGAAAACAATTCGAGGATTAAGAATTAATATCAATAGAATGATAACCACGACTTTTAAATATTCAAACGACAACTTTTTAGAATTTGATATATTGCGATCAGCCGCCACTTTAGAAACTATGATAGAAGATTTCTTCTAGACACCTTCTACTTCAACTGTAAAACTACATCATCGTGCAAAAACAAATTTGAGCAAGATTCAGAGCGTGAAGATCCTCATTCAATCAAAATCATTTTATTCTTCATCGGATAAGAGCGATAAAGTTCATTTCTAGCTTAAAGGGTTTAAAAATGCTTACAAAAGAAGAAAAAAGTTATCAGCAGCAATCGCACTCACTTAATTGTGCTAAGTAAGAAGAAGATACAGGTCCGCCAATAATGTAACCGCAAATGGTGAAGGATATCGGAATATGATGGGCATTTTTTTAAGGCCACCAGTTGCTAACAATACCAAAATGTAGGGACATTTTTGGCAACGAAATAATTTCCAAAAACTCCAGATTCAACTGGCGCCACCAATGTTTGGATTTGACAGTTCCAGACTTTTTTTTTCTGGCAATATTTGAATGAAAACCATTATTTCCATGCGGAAGGAGGACTTTCGTGCTACAAACGCTGCACCCAGATATTTTTAGAAATGTTATGGAAACCGTTCTGGAAATAGCCCGTTTTGGGAGAGTGAAACACGTGCTCAGAAACAGCTGGAAAAACCTTCACAAACCATACTTTGTTAATCTGGAAGAAATTTATATTAAATTAGTTCGTGACTTTTGCGCCACCCTTTATAACAAGTTAATTTCAGTAAAATTGCTAAATTGAAATTAAATGGTTGAAAAGCTGTTACACTAAGGTTACGAAAAATAGTGTGAAAGAAATCATCTCTTGGATGGTTTTATGATTAGCCAATCTTGGTAGAATCAATGGAAATGGCAAAATAATCGATTTTACTGTATTAAAAGAGAACATTTAGGATACACCATAATCAATTAGCGAGATATGATGCGAAATATCCCTCTGCAGATATGGATAGGGTAGAGACGAACCGGCCTCGTAGTGAGATTTGCATCATCTGCTTCTCCAAATTTGAGGAGTAAGCGAAAACCTAACCGCAAACAAGGATAATTGTTTAAACGAGATTAAAATGATCACAAAATCTGGTAAATTCCATGGCAGTGGCCAAATTGAGACACAAAATATATACAACAATGTCCCAAGGGTGGGAAAATTGTTTGGGTGTTTGTGATAAAATAAAAAAATAAAACAAATAAATAAAGTGGAAGCAACGCTGGCTTTCTATGGACGCTAAGCAAAAAAAAAATACATTTATCGGCCTCAAGCCTACTTCATGTTATCCGCTCTTCAGATAAGTAGGAGCATCTTTACTTGTGGATTTTTTCTTTCATTTGAGTGGTTTGTTTGAAAGAGCCATTCGATGGTCAGTTTATTTCACGCTAAATGGTTCAAATTTATTTTCCCCATTTCAGAAACCCTCCTTATGCCACAGTGCCCCTTTTGGTGTCACGGAACAATTTTCTTTTTCCGCTGTAATGAAGTAGAGACTGGGGGACGTTGTGCCTAGTATACGTAACGCATGAGTAAAATTCATACCAAAATGCCGATGGCAGGGCTCTTGTGTGCCAACCATACTATCCGGAGGTACTCCTGTCCACACGGTTAACCGTTTCACCATGTTAAACATTTGATGGAGAGAAAACTGAAAGCAGAAAACACACCGCCAAACAGCAGTACTGAAATGTGGACAGGATGTCCGCTGACATGTATCTACTATACATATACTCGTATGAGTATGTGCGCAGCTATGGGAACTTTCATCTCATCCGTTTTATCATGTTATGCTTGGCAGTTAACGTTTTTCGTAGTGCTTACTGTGGCGGCAACAAAAGTGAAAGTCAACTTTGTGGGGGCTTATGTGGTCGTTTCCATTTTTGGTTTTTGATTTCAAAGATCCCATGGAGTGTAGTCTTCGAACAAAGTACTCAACAGCGGTGGCGTTCAAGAAGGACTTTTCAGATAATGGGCTGTTTACCATTTTTTATTTTGGAAATTTTATGATGGACCGATTTTTAGTGGTAGGTAAGCATTGTCACACCTTGAACATTCTATTTCCATTAAAAAGTTACGCAACACAACGGGTGGGCTGGGCGCAGGATATCCTGCGGTGATTTCAATCAGATGTCGCTCGGAGACAATGAGGCAGCATTAAGAGGATTTTATGAAGATAAGGTGCTAAGTTGCCGATTTTGTATGTATGCTTTTGTTTGGAAGGGGTAATATTCTTTTGTTATGAATCACAAGCAGTGGAATTAAGCTGCCAGTTCGTGGGAGTTTATTGATTTTTATGACAGCGATGATGGGACTTATTGGCGGACAAATGATTTTCAAGTTGCCTGAATTGTGTGGATTATTTCTGATTTTTATATTAATACCTTATTATTACCGTATGTAAGAGACCAGTAAATATAACGATGAGGTTCTAGCTCAATAAAATGAGTGAGTTTAAAAATACATAAATTAAAATAGGTAGGTAAGTGGGGTGTTAGATGGCTTGGTTCGAAATCCACAATGTGGCATTTTTATGCCAAAGTTTTGGTGTCTGATGTTGTCAATTTGTTGTTTCTGAGTGTGGAATAAGGAAGGTCTTATACAGCCTTCGGATGGAAGGTTTTTTATAGTCTAAAATGTCTGGTTCTTGTTAGTTTGTCGGAGGTTTCATTGTGCTCTATGCTCTTGTGATCAGCAACTCTTCATACAGGTAATTTGTATTTTGCACTAGTATATCATTATTCTGCTTGGATTGTAGCTTGCCAACCCATACAAATTTCGGGGCTTGGACTGGGACTGAATAGCTCACATGCCTCCCTTAAATCTAGTTCTTCTGCTTGAATCGTAAGACAATAAAACTCCGAAAGACTCGGTGATGAATAGTTCAATCGAGCCGAAACCCGATGCGATACCACATTACATAAGAACAAAAGAACATAAGACCTCGTCTTTCCATTCCGTTTTTAAAGGGAGATATGCCTGATTGAGCTTAGGCGTAATTTAACTGGGTTGTGGGTAAAACCACAGCTCGGTTTTGGCACTATATTATAAAAATTAATATCTTCTTAGCTGGAGAACCATTATTATAGCGTTCGCTTCAAATTAACCTTCTCAACCCCGTTTTTAACCATTTCGGGTGTCCCACAAGGCAGCCATCTAGGTCCCCTTCTTTTCATTTTAACTATAAATGATCTTGAAAGTATTATTAGACAGTGTCCCCTATCTATTTACCCCGACGACACTAAGTTCTCCAAAACTCTTTCTTCATCCCAGGACTCTATTCTCCTTCAAGAAGACCACGATGGGTTTTCCATTTGGTGTTTTAAACATTGCTTAGGGCTTAATGTCTCCAAATGTATGACTTAATCACATAAGTATAATCTTACGATTCGACTTTATTTTCGGTATGCCCAATGCCCATACTCCAGGTTCCATCCCTTCGCGACCTTGGGATATTATACGATAGAGGTTAAACTTCCGTTCGCATATTGATGAGATAATTCTTAAAGACAACTCATCACCTGGTTTTATCAAACGGTGGCCTAAAGAGTTTTCCAACCCCTATTTGACAAAGTCACTTTACACCTTCTCGAATATGTCAGCCAAATGTGGTCCCCCTTTTAGCGAATTCATATATCCCGAATCGAGAACATTTAACGTCGTTTCCTTCGATTTGCTCATCGATGAATACCCTAGGAAGACCCTTTTATTTTACCTCTCTATTTCTTCTTAACCTGAATAGCCTCGAAAAACGCGGAGACATAGCTGACATTCTCTTCATTCATCGACTGCTCTCCGGTTCTTTGGATTGTGACCCCCTTTACAATTCTACAATATTTCCTTCTCAGAAATCACAGAAATCGCCTCTTCTATATCCCAATCCTTCGCACTTCTCCGTAAGGCCAACTCAAGCCCCCCCGTTTTCGATTTCAACCCTAGCACTTCTCGTCACAAACTTGATCTCCTGCACCATTCCCTTGCTTCCTAATCCATAATTTTTGTTTGTTTTTAAGTCCTAGTTTTTAAGTTAGACTAAGCTTGTACTGAGCCAAATAAATGAGGGCCTGAGACCCCCAAAATTTAAAAAAAAAGTAAATTAAATTAAGAATTATGAAAAAGTAAGCTTAACTCAGGGCAAGCCTACGAGTATCCCATATGTGACATTAGGAAGAAATATAGCGTATGCCAATAGCAGCATCTTTAAATCTTGTTCAATGTTCAACTTCTTAAAAATAATTTGTTTAGTCTAAGATGAAGGCAACATATCTGGCACTGCAGTGCTTGTGATTGATTCTTGAGTAGTTTGAGTTTAAGAGTCGATATTATTGTACAGCAGTGGTTGAAGGTAGTTTTCCTCAAATTAGCGCAGAGCTTGTGGTAAAATTGTCAATCTTAGTCGGAGATCTCTCTTTTATTCATTCCTGATACTTAAAACAACTATCCCCAAGCATTGATAACAATAATATGTGACTCAGACAGGAAAACTCCGCCCTGTCCATGGGTATGCTATTTATTGTAACAACGATTTTCTACGTCCGTCTTGGTTTAGTTGAATGCTTAATAACGCGGCGTTTCTTGAAATATGTCTTAATTTTATTTGACGCACGCATGGTGGAAATGACAATACATTAAAATCTTCGGCTGTGAAGGGCAATGCTTCTTTCGTTTATGGTCATTAGCAAATGTGCAGTTGCGCGTAACAAGTTTTGTAAGCTCTCCGCAGTTTTCATTTTTGGCCACATTTAGTTGATACTAATATCACTCAAACAATGGATGCCCTCGAACACCGACTTAATGTTTCGTGTCTCACTCTGTTCTATCGTTATTTCCACCACCAGTGCTCCATAGAAATCGCCAGTTGCATTCCGCCCCTTCAAACATTTAACCGTAACACCCGTCTCGCTATGAATGTTCATCAGTATACCCTCAAGCCCACTTTCGAACATACTCTATCGTGATTCGTTCCTAAGCCGTACAACTCGCTTATGGAATGTCCTGCCTAGCTCTTTATTTCCTAATCATTATAACCTTCAAACATTTAAAACCAACGTTCATCGGTACCTCTCTTTCCATCCTCCCTGATTTTCCTTCGCTCGCGCTGTGTGCAAACATTTTAAAGGTACTAAAAAACATAATCCCTTGAGTCCGCGCAAATAATAAAAAAAATATATAAAAAATAAGATTAAGAGTAGGCCGAGTCATAGGCGGATAAATTGCAAATATCTCCTAGAAATATGGATGCAGAGGTAGCGCACTGTAGGTACTTGCCATGATACATTGGCCTCAATCGGTTTATTGCGATTCTGTTCATTAATATTGCTATTATCCAATAAAATATTTTCTTAACAAGCGCTATAAAAATTTCCAGATAAGTAAGTCTTCCGGAGAAGACAGAAACTCTTCCTTTACTTTCCATTAAAGATACTCGTATTATAGAACAAAATTTAATATTAAGTATCTTAGTGTACCTACTGGTTTTACTTAGATTCAGCCTCCTCACACAAATCTCAAAGCATTATTTTTGATAGGAAACATTTCAGTCTTTTTCTGAGTTTGTTTCAATTAACCATTTATGCGGTTCTCAGGTTTCTTTACGATTAAGCTGTAATTCACGTAAACGGCTCTGGTTTCCTGCAGGAATTTTCTTCAGAGAAACTTTAAACAAATTTGTAGAAACCTACCTTCTGCCAGCTTACCAATTTAATTAATGATTTGTTAAATTTCCAGTTAAATTTCCTGAGATTTTTCATGATCTAAAAAGCTGGAACGAAACATTACATTCAGGCTTAGTGGATTTCTGGTCTGAAAAGGTTACTTTTAACAGTTTTGAGCATTAGGACTACGATATGCGACGAGAATTGTCTTTCTGTTCTCACAGAACTAGCTTAGCAACTGAAAGTTGAGGATGGAGTATTAAATCACCGCCAGGAAAGCACTTCATTACTGAGAGAGGGACCTACGGTATTTTGCTGAACGACGAGAGTATGAGAGCCGTTTTTTACCTGGAAAAGTTTTTACTTTGGGAAGATTGCGGCTGTCAAAATAATGGTAATGTCAGAGATATTTTTTCTGTTTATCGGTGTATTCATACGGGTTGGAAATTGAACCCTGAATTTACCCATCCTTACATCGCTAATACGAGTAATTATAGATGACAATGTGAAGCCACATGATATGTGTTTGACATAATAAGATATGGTGTCAATAAACTTCACCTGAGTGCAAATGGGCAAGCATATTATACCCTGGCCTAATAAGTTAGTCAAAAAATTTCTCCAAGAAGAACTACTTCCCCAGAGAGTAGAACTATTCACATTTAACCCTCTATCGTTTAAGGCTGCCTCAGGGCATCTATCGTCCACTGCCCGTTTATTCCATGTGCGAATTTTTGTATTTTTATAACGATTTAGCATGCCTTCAATCATACTTCTAGCGACTTTTGAACTACGTTTCAACATACTGCGAAGTTTTGTCTCGTTGTAGTAGTCACTTGTATGTGAAAAATTAGTGCTCGTAAAAAAAAATCTCATCAAGAAATAAAATACTTCTAATTATTCGAAAGATAGATACTCGTATATTCATGTACTTTCATAATATGAAAACAAATAATAAATAAAAATGAAAATGTCGTGCTTGAGACACGAAATACGAAGGCGGCCTCAGGGCAGCCAACAACAAATTTTATCCCGCCATTTATAATTGTTTGCATCGTTTCACCTATGGCTTAGATAAAAATGGAGAATATACAAGTAAACGTTTCAAACTATTAGATATAGACGACGAAAAATTGAGAGAGTTCATGGAGTCTCTCGACACGGACGAAGACAATGACGGTGATCTTAGCAGTGGAGATGAATTCAACGATTCAGACTATATTTCTGATGAAATATCGGCTGAAAATGAGCTATGCATTTCGGAGGCCATTAGAAACGAGTGACTGTTTCATTCAAGCCATCAACATGTCGGTCAATGTTAGCTCAATTGATGATTTACCTATCACGGCTCATTGAAACAGTGGAAGCAGCGGAAGTAGTTGCAACTATAAGAGCAGTTGCAAATACATCACATGCTATAGAAACATTGGAAATTACAGAACCAACGGAAATATTAGCGTCGACTTCATCTCGTTTCAAACCACAAAAAAGAGCCCGGTCTCCTCTTCCTTCAGTTGAGGATAGTGGTCCTGATGGTCAGCCTTCTGCTGGTGATTTCACTGGTTCAGGTATTATTGACAATTCGAATAAATGATTTAAAAATTAGACTATTTCTTTTAATTTTTCAACCATGCATGAAATCAAAAAGACTCAACGGAATTTTCGAAAATGATATGGCCAAGAAGATCGATGCGACTACACGTTAACGAAGTAGCTTTTCGAGGTGATTCGCAGCTGCCTTCCAGTTTAAAAATGCTGGATATACGGCTGATACTTTTTAAGTATTTCTTCACGGACAAAATAATTAATATGGTTGTTCAAGAAACAAATAGAGCAGCCTTTCAGGAAAGTATAAACACAGTTTTCTGCACCGATTCGTCCGAAATTCATCACTACATCGGTATATGTATTGATGTTCATGTCTGTGTATGATTATCCGAATTTGGAAAGCTATTGGGGTAAAAACGCACCCCTGCCGATTCAAAACACTATGCCAATCAGAAAATTTAAAACGATAAAAAAATATTTATCATTTCAAGATGAAACGGAGCGGATAAGAAGAGGTGCGCCCGGATATGACCGGTTGTTTCGGATTCGGAAATTAGCGAGTGAATTAAACGTTCAATTCAATTCAATCGTGTGATTCCCACGGCTTCGCTTATCGTTTCGAAATTTACAATGGTGCAGGCGATAATTTTATTTTACCTGGAACACCCGATCTTGGTGCAACTTCGAATGTCGTTGTACGTTTAACGCAAACAATACCGGAGTTCGTGCGTCATATTGCCTACTTCGACAATTTTTATACTTCGGTGCCTTTATTGGTTTATTTGCGTTCAAGAGGAATTTATAGCTTGGGCATAATGCGCGCAAACCGAATTCCCAATTGCAAACTTCCGCTGGACAAGGATATACAGGGTGAGTCAAGGGGCTATTCAAACGAATATGTTGCTTCTACGTGTGGTGTCGACATTAGCACGGTTTTGTGGAAAGAAAGGAAGAGCGTGCGATTGGCATCAACTTACATTGGCATCGAACCATTTGCCTAAAGCAAATCCAAACGAACACACAGCAAAGGCAGCTCATTATGATCGGAAGCAGAAGCAATTCATTGAAGTTGATTGCCCACAGATCATTCGCTAATATAACAGTCATATGGGCGGTGTGAATCTTATGCATGGTCTTATGGGTCGCTACCATATTCCAACGAAGACTCGGAATCCAATGATGCGTTTGTTGTACCATTTTATAGATATGGCGTCAACGAATGCATACATCTTATATCGCCGCATACATGCCGATAAATGTAGTGATTCAAATAATATTTGTTCTGAAGATGAGAATTTACTGAAATTACCAGAATTCAGAGAAGAAATAGCTGCGGCTCTTGCTATGTGCAGTGAAAAACTTAAAGTTGGACGACCCTTGGTAGTGCCCCGAGAATCGAGCCCGTCTCAACCAAGTACTTCTGGGATTGGTAAAAAAGCGAAACTTCCTGAACAAGATGTACGTTTTGATGGATATGACCACATTCCAGTATGGCTGAGTAAAGAAGGTGGCAAAAAGAAATGCAAATTGTGCAAAACATCACAAACACAATGTATTTGCCAGAAATGTGACCGCCATCTATGCTGAATTTACTCGTAGCATGAATTTAGCTTATTAGTAAATAAAGTGTAGACTTTAAGAGAGTTGACATCGGCCTTTAAAAGGGCTTTCGTATGACTAAACAGGTCGCTCCACTATAAAACACGGTAAATATCACTCGAAGGAAACTAAGGAATTAACCTAAATGGTCATAGCTTGTATCCGTACCTAAATGAATTTATGACTCAAAATTCCTCCAGCAATTGGTGCATGCTGTATTTGCTTCCGCATATCCACATTGTTTGCTTGACCTCAGTAACAATCGATTAATTAAGGGCAAACACAACAAAGTCTCCGTACAAGAAAACACACTCTCATACCAGTATGTATCTGTAATGCAATGAAAGAGGACGCATATTGATTCTGCATCCTTTTGGACGATTAATTTCACTATGCATGTATTTTTTGATTACAGAGTGCCATGTACTCGTACTCGTACTCGTACGAGCATGTACTAACACAAAAAGAATTTTATTGATTCCTTTATATTTGGATATCCAATAGGAAGAGCCAATATGGATACATACATAGTTCTGGGTCACAAGGTATAAAACGATGCAGGCGTTACTCTAGAGAATTTGAGTGGTAACCCGCATTGCCATTCCACTACTGTAAACTATTTTTCATTGAATATTTTTCCAATTTCAATTAAAAAATTTTTCGCATAATATTTTCAATATACGAGTATAGGTGTAGATTTCCTATTACAGAGATTTCGATCAAAGTTTCGTCCCTATCATCGTTGCAATTTAATCGAATATCCAGCTAGAATATTTCGACACAATGATGCTCAATGATGGAACGGGAAAATTGATCCTGCTGCAATGACGCGGCGGCTAAAACTGCACTTAGACTGAGGGCCACTACTGGCTTACGCCGTCATAGGGCTAACAAACCTATACAGGAAGAGCTTCCGAAACATGACAGAGAGTCTTTGACAAAGATCACCATATACATACAAACTCGCTAATCTAGCAATGTCGAAGTTTGACGTTAAATGTTACACTCGTACTAGGCGATTTTAATGTCAGATTAGGGAAGGTGGACATCTTTTGTATGACACTTGGTAAGCGTAGCCTACACGAAACTACGTCTGGCAACGAACTTCGCCTTATTGACTTTGCAGCGAAATACACGCCTCCAGTGTTCTGGAGCTCTGAACATTCCAATCAGGTAGCATTGATTTCGGATCACCACTTTGTTGCAGACAAGGTGCGAATGTCACAACAAACAACTAGAAGAACTTCCTGGTTGGTTAATGAATTTCGGCAATTAAATGCAGCTAAACAAGAAGTATTCAAAGCTGCTGGAAATAACTTTGTGAAGCGCATACACCAACTCATCTCTCAGATCTGGTCAAAAGAGTGCAAGCCTAATGAATGGAATAGCAGCATCGCTTGCACGATACACGAAATATGAAACTCCCTCAAATGCAAAAGCTATAGAGGCATCATATCCGCTACCCTGATAAATACAAGGTCGATGTGCTATCCCCTCTATGATCGTAGGACCACTGTGTCATATCAGCTAATTTCTCGTATATCGACCATAGACTCCTAAAAGAACCGTACGGCAATACGAGAAAACCAATTGGAACGGACTCAACAGCTTCTTCAGGAATTTTAACTGCTCCTTATATTTCGTCGATAACGACGTGGATGACGCTGCTACCTAATATTATCAGACACTATTCTCTTTGGAATGAGATGCTCTATCCCTCGTCAGATGAAGAGTATCAAACCAAAAGAAAAGGCGTGGTACGACTCGAGCTGTACAGATGCTGTCAGGGTTAGAGAAATGTTTTTTCGGTCCTATAAGACCAACTGCAAAAAGTTCAAACGAATCGTAAAGACTGCAACGTCTTCTCAAGCGTGTGAAATTCCAATACGACCAAAAACTGAGGCAAAAAATACTATTGTACAATGTCTCAAAGGTAGTAAAATTTGTTGGTCGTTCGCCTAAAACATTAGATATTCTGCCTCGTCCTCCATCCCAACGCCCATTTACAATAACATTCCAGCTGTCAGCTCTTTGGATAAGGCCAATCTGCTTGTTGCAAACTTTCCGGCCACCTTAACACTTCCAGATTGTGCTTTGTCTCCGCCTACACTTGAGTGCGTCGAATCTACAATGGGACAAATCCACTTTCGCACTCGTGTAGTAGCAAGAGTACTTAAAGATCTCAACATACATAAATCCGCTGGTCCAGATGGTATATCAACCCTTCTTCTGAAGAGGTGTTCTTCCTCGCTTGCAAAACCACTGCGTAAGCTTTTTCATCAGTCCTAATCTTTAGGACTCTTTCCGAGCAGATGGAAAACAGCATTTGTCCAACCCGTCCCTAAAAAAGGCGAATCTCCTTCTCTCTCCTCCTACAGACGCATTGCACTTACGTGATTTCTTTCCAAGGGCATGGAAACGCTGATAAACCCTCAGCTCATGAAATATCTCGAAACACGAAAACTTCTCGATGGCTGGCAATATGATTTTCGTAGCACCAGGTCCACTGGTGATTTGATGGCATGCCTCACCGAAAAGTGGAACCAAAGCGTACATCAATCTGGTGAAAGCAAGATAGTAGAACTTGATATATCTAAGGCATTTGACAGAGTTTGGCATCAGGCTCTTTTGTCGAAAATGCGTTCTTTTGGAATCGACTAGAATGGATTAGAAATGAGCTTTCGGAATGTACTGTTCAAGACAACTTGAAATAGTATGAAAGGGTTCCATTCTGTCCCCGACACTTTTTTCAGTTTTCATAAATGGTGTCTTGCCTGCCACTTTTAATCCAATATATTCCTTTGCTGACGACAATACTCTCTACTTTTCATATTCATTCCCTGATTCCCGTTCCTGCTCTTCGGTTTTAGAACGATGACGGCGGCGTATATTAAGCTCAATAATTCCGATATTAACAGCATAACCAATTGGAGAACTATCAACCGAGTGGAATTTAATGCTTCCAAAGCTCAATGGTGTCTGATGTCATTAAAGCGAAATTCAAATACCCAGCCATTATCCATGAATGGCACTTGCATCGTCGAAACCGATAAACTTTCCATTCTCGGTATGTGTGTCAGTGACAACTTACATTGGAACGACCACATATTCGATGTCGTCAAAAATGCTGCGAAATCTCTAGGTTTCCTCAAGCGATGTAAGAAATATTTTACCATCTCTGTTCTGGCCTCAATATATAAGGCATTCATGCGCCCAAAACTGGAGTACAATGCCCACATCTTGTCAGGTGCGCCGAAAACATCTCTGCACCTGCTAGATAGGATTCAATACTGTGCGATAAAACTCATTGATGATACTAATATCAGTCAATCAATTGACACCCTCGAACACCGACGTAATGTCTCCTGTCTCACTTTGTTTTATCGCTATTTCCACCTCCAGTGCACCATTGAAATCGCCAGTAGCATTCCGCCCATTCAAACTTTCAACCGTAACACCCATCTCGGTATGAATGCTCATCAGTATACCCTCAAGCCCTTTTTTGGACGTACTCTAAAATATCGTGATTCTTTTCTAAGCTGTACAACCCGCTTATGGAATGCCCTACCGATCTCTGTGTTTCCTGGTCGTTATAATTTACAAACATTTGAAAACAATATACATCGGTACCTGTCTTTTCTTCCTCCCTAAATTTCCTTCGCTCGCGCTGTGTACAAACATTTTAAGGGTACAAAAATGAGGGATAAAGCATCTCATTCGAAAGAGAATAGTTTCTGTTATAATATCAGCAGCGGCAACCACGTCATTGTCGAAACGACCAGTTTACATTCTTAAAGAACGTGTTAAGTCCGCTCCAGTTCGCTTTCTCGTGTTGCCATACGGTTCTTTTAGGAATCTTTTCTCTAACTGCGTGGTGGGTGTACGAGAAATTAGCTGATATGACGCTATGGTCCGACGAGCCTTGAGCGGATAGCACATTGTGTTGGCGGTATGACTATCGAAGTCTGGTATTCGTGTGGGCTCATTTATATACAAGCTGGGTCAAGTTATTTTTCGTAGCGAAGATCTCAACACAATGTCCTTCGGGTGTTGTCTGTCCAGAATGTTGAATCCAGCCAGCATTGTTTATATTGAAATCGCCCGTAATCACGATTTCAGTATGAGGATACAGGGATTAAGTCTTGTTACGCCAAAATAATAACACCAAAGTCTAACTCACCATCTACATCAGCCAAATCCTTACACATATTGTTACACATGTTACACATTAAATTCTCATCATTGGACTTGAAGCAGAGGATTATAAATAAAACGAAGAAAACTAAATTAAATACAAACCTTTTTGGTCACCAGCTTGCTACTAAACCAATTTTTATTAGTAAAAGCCTTACTATCTATAACAGAGCTGTATGTACGAGCGTTTAATAGAGAAAAGAAATTTAAATTGAGAAACAATTTTCTTATTTCTGGATCAGTAAGGGAGCAATTTTGATGAGAAAAAGTTATATAGCCTTAAAAATTTGTTCTTTTGTAGATTTAGAAAAGGTATCTTAAATTAGCCTGCTAATCAGTTCTTGTTATGTTTAATACAAATTTTAATTTAGGTAATCCAAAGTCGGTAAAATAATTTTGAAATTGTTACTCCATTTTGTAAGTTTGATGAAGAGATTTTTAAAAGTGTTTTTCATTGTGCCAATATAAGGAAACAGATTTTTATCATTCACCAAAATATTAGAAGCCTTTGTAAAAAATGGTAACACACTTCTAGCTTATTTAGAAGCATTTGTTAATAAGCCAGATTGTATCTCTGAAATATAGATATTTGAGAACGAGACAGATCTTTATACGTAAGATATCCGGCTTTAATTTTTATCCGAAATGTAATGAATCAGATGCACCTCGTAGTGTAGCTGTCTTTGTAAATGACGGTTTAAGCTATGAGGTCTGCAGTTATAATATGGTATCTGCTGGTATGGTCAAAGTAACGTATGTCTTTGATTTACAAAAATTTACTTTCATGTATTTTTATTGACTGCATGATAGAGTAAGAGTGAGATGGTTTTTGTCTAGGAATTGAGCTCACTTTTGAGTTACGAGAAGGCCAAGAATCTGTTCACTCTAATTGATATTAATTTAAATATTTTAAGTGATTCTGCCATTATGTTCAATTATATCTCCAATCTGCAAGCAAATGGGTTTGCAACCTATTTTCTTCAACGTGCCAGTCTAACTCATTCTACCCGTACTTGCATTGATCATACTTTTGGACGAATTCCTCGCAATTCAAAACTATCCTCCATGATTTCTATATCCGACTATAAGAACAGAGATTATTGCCTGATAGGCTTTTTTTTTATGACAAAATCAATGCATTTTAATCCTGCAATTTAATCTCTTTTGTAGCATTCTAAAAGGCCATGCCACAATATGCATTTCTATTAGAAATATTCGTCGTCAATTAAAGAGACAAAAACCTCTAAAACTCTGTTTATGAAAATTAAAAACAAGGACAAAATTCACATTACTCGTAACTCGTAAATGTAAAAAGCATCCTAAGAACGTTCATTTTCGCGATCTTTATACTCAAATTTGTAAAGAAGTTGTTACTGCGGTACCGGTCCAAAAAAAAAGTTTACATTATTAGTTTCCAAAGAGTCAAAGACAAAAATAGAATGGGCAATTATGAATGAACTTCTTAACAAACAAATCTGGCTTAAATATCCTTCTTCCCAAAATCAACTTCAAGCCAGAAACGGGCGATAGGTCAAGTGGTGTCGGTTATCACAAAATTATAAAAAAAATCTAAGTCATGTACTTTCAAAATTATTGGCACTCAAAACAAATCGAGAAATCGGACACCCTATGTACTGTGACCGCAAATCTTTACTTTTCTTCGGTTTTTTTTTTTGTCACGTAACTCTGAGTAACTCTTCTGTAAATTACAGTCCAAAATTGAAACATAACCAATTGGCTTTAACTAAAATATTGCTTTTTTGTCCATCCATGTATCTGAAAATCATTAATCACCCAACTTGAACTGACTGTGCTGACAAAAAAATCACCCAACTTGTATGACACTTGCTAGACTAACGCTTAATTGAGGACAAAAAAAATATTTTGTTAAAGAAACCCGATTCGTAGTTAATTCTTTTTAATAAGTTAAAATGAGGACCGAGTGTGAGCGAGACAGACAGTAACGGCGTGATTGAGATGGATAAACACGCCATTTTGACTTGTTTGAGTGAAGCAGATAGAGATGCTACCCTTGTCAAGCAGTGACGCATAGACACATCATGCAATACTGCAGTACGTTACGCATTATTCTGTATTCTGGTTGATTTCGTGCTTACAACTTTGGCTTTCTCTATTGGCCTTCATTGCATTGCGACTTTGATTTGCTATCTGACCGTTTCTGTCGAACCTGGATTTCTTCTGGACTAGTGTTGATCGTTGATCCCGTGATTGTGTACTGTGAACGCCATCATGCCATCTCGACATACTGCTCAGGGATGTGCTAACATGCATCTCATTTATGGGGAATGCAGGTGTAATGCCAGTGCTGCAGTCAGAATTTATCATGAGAGATACCCAAATGCTCAGCGTCATCCGGACCATCGAGTCTTTGTAAATGTGCACCGGTCATTCTCAGAGAGTCGCTTTCCAAATCTAATAGTTAGTGAGGGAAGACCCGTCATGCCCTACGAGGACGAAGTCTTACAAGCAGTCGCACAAGACCCTAGTACCTCAGTACGTGCAATTGAAGAAAGCATACTCGTATGAGTGCCCAAAAGTACAGCACACCGAATTCTAAGGAAAAACCAGCTCAACCGTACCATGTACCACTAGTCCAAAGTCTGCTACCCTGAGATTATCCAGACAAAGTGCAATTTTGTCAAACGATGTTGCAGAGGTTCAGAGAAGATTCGAGATTCTTCGAAAAAATTCGATGGTCGAACGAATCAACTTTTCAAAGGGACTATTACATGAAGCTCTACAATTTGCACAAGTGGCACGTGGAAAATCCACATTTGATGAGGGAAGATAGATCACAGTACCGTTTTAAAGTAAACGTGTGGACGGGAATTTTGAATGGTAGAATTATTGGCCCATTCGAGCTGCCGAGGTTTATTTAGATTTTTTGAAGAACCACTTACCAAATTTATTGGAAGACGTGCTACTAAATATTTATGCATGCTGTGCAGATGGCTGCCGAGCGCATTATGCTCGCACAGTACGAGAGTTCTTCGATCGGGGATACTCCAACGGGTGGAGTGGACGGTCTGGTACAATTTCGTGTCCAGCCCGTTCATCTGATTTAAATCCACTCGATTTTTGATTTTTTTTTTACTGGGGAGCAGTAAAAGAAAAAGTTTATTCTGAAAATTTAAACGAGCTGCGACAAAAAATTGCAGAAGCCGTTGAAGACATCAACTAAAGAAGATATGTCCGTCTTAATACCAGATCATTTGTAAAAGATGTTTTGTTTTTTTTTTTATAATTTACGCGCGCCTAAGGGGTTATTATACCCTTTTACTGTGGTCGGAAAGTTGGAAGGAGGAGAAAGGAAAGCATTGTCAGGTGTGTTTGGTTTCGATATTGACTCTCCAGGAGTGGGAGTCCGAATAGGACGGAGAGATTTTCTTCACTATGTAGAGCTTGCATTGTCGCTGAAGGCGAACAGTTTGAACATTTGTTGTAAGATACAAGATCGGTAGAAGAGTTGCTCAGGGTTACGTGGCAAAAAAAAATCGAAGAAAAGCAAAGATTTGCGGTCACAGTACTTGAAAGATCGTCACAAGGTCTCAGATTTCTCGATTTTTTTTGAGTGCCAATAATTTTAAAAGTACATGACTTAGATTTTTTTTATAATTTTGTGATAACCGACACCACTTGGCCTATCGTCCGGTTGTAACTTAGCAGTTGCTTCGTCGATGGTTTGGCAGTGTCATCAGCAAATGTGGCTAGCATAGTATCGTCCATTTGCGGTGTGTCGCGGGTAAAAAAACATTATAGCAGGGGGCCAAGAACACTTCCTTGCGGCACCCCCGCCTTTATTGTCTTAAAATTGGAATATTCGTTTCCGTGTCTGACACGGAAGAGTCGGTAGTCTAGGTATGAACTTAAAATATGAAACAATTGTCAAAGTTTTTGCTCTTTGGTGCAGGAGTCCACGTACGTGGACTTCTCTTAAATTATCATTTTCGTTAATTTTTCCTGCTTAAATATTTTAATTTTATTAAGCGAATATGTTTTTTCTCTTAAAAATATTGTCACTGACAATTCGTGTTTGAATTTGGCGTTTTCCTTGATTCTTGAAGTGCAGTGATGGCGCGACGTAGGGAACCTTTTTTTGGTAAATAAAAAACATACTGATTTCAATAAAAATATTATGTCACTCTGATAAAAACATGATGATAAAATAGTATTTTATCGACAGTGTATGAAATGCATTAGATTCATTTGCGCTTTTAGCAATAACTGGCACATAAACATCGAGTACACATGCGTGTACTCTGGATGGTTACACAGAAAAAAATGGCATCACCTGCTGCCCACGTATGGATGTGTACTTCGGATGTTTCTGCAAATGAAAATATCAGCTGCTTTATTCGTTTTTGTTCTTCTTTTAAAATTTCCTAACAAAAAAAATTACAGAAATCGAAAAATAATTGAATGAAAGCGACCTCTCGGATGAAGATGAAGACTTTTTCAAACAAGTTTTAAATGGATGGATATATGGAGCTAGGTGCTCAAGGTGCAGAATCGCAGAAAACGAATCGGGACGAGAAATAGTAGTAGGGCATAGACGAAATATAAAATGGAAGAAAAGAGGGTATACAAACAGGAATTATGAAAAAATATTTACTTATTTGTGATTTTACTAACAATTTTAGATTCCCGCTACTCCATATAAGTGAGGATTCTTTAATTTCTGACATAGATACGCCTGAAAACATTTTAGATGCATTCTTCGAATATTTAGTGTTCTAAGCTGAGTCGTACTTAGAAATAATTTTATTGCAAGAAGGCTGTCTTGCACCCATATTCTAAGCTGAGTCGTACTTAGAAATAATTTTATTGCAAGAAGGATGTCTTGCACCAAAAATGGGTTAATTGCTCTAGATAAATGAAACAAACTTGTTCGTATTACGTTATAATAATTTTTAATAGTACCGATCTAGTCTACTGCTAACTGAAAAGTGTTCGTAAGATTTGCATCCTAGTTCCCATGAAGCCTTGCTTTTAGTCGCTACTGTGCTTTACATACATTTTATTTTAATATACATCATATGGTCATTGAACTTGATCTTGAACTTGAAATTCTTATATACCTACAGATCCATTAATACATTTACATTATCATTTGCTTTTATGGGAACTGTATGAATAATTACATGGATTGCATTTACATTAGTGTTCTACTTTTTACATTAATGCCCCATATTTAATGTTGGGGGTGGGTATGGGATGATCATATAGTGAATGATCTCCTTTCTCTTTCTGTTTATTATTATTTTATTAGCCATTACCACCATGTTGCAAATTTGACATTTCGTTTGTTTTCTCGTTTCGGTCGGTCGGTTTTGTTTTATTCAACATTTTTTAATTTAATAAAATACGCGAAAGTTTGACGCGATCTTGATTTATTTCATTGTGCGTACTATATGCTAGTCATCTGGGATATGTATTTCTTATTTCCATATCTTAGTGACTAGCCCAATATGCGCAATGAATGCAACAATCAATTGTGCAAATGGTTTGGCAATGGCATTTTAATAATCAATTAATTTTAGCTTGTATTGTTTTCGTCGGCGTAATGTGATGCCTTGTGTTCTAAATTGTGTTGGGAATCAACATGCTCCCGGCCTTCGGGGACAGAGTTCAAGACATCCTAGTCATCTCACATTTCACCATAGCCTCGTTTTGCATGCGGCTAGTCCTGCCGTTAATTTGTTGTTGTTGTGTTCCTTGGCCGGATGGCTGTTTTGCTCTCGGTACGACGTGTAGTTTACAAAATGGTAAAAACAAAGAAAAGCATTAGTAATGTTTTTTTGTGTGTAAATATACATAATGTGCAAAGTGACAGAGATGTTTAATATTTATTATCTTTTTTGGGCCTGGTTCCCTTTTAGTTTCAAGGGATGATCGGCTGTCTTAGCATGGGGTGAGTTATTTTTTGATTTATTTAAGTTCATTTGTTTGTATTATGGGTATAGTTCATGTTCGCGATTAATATTTGTTTTGTTTTTTACTTCATTGGGGTGTTTTATAGGTAGTTCATGTTCTTAGTTAATGAATGGGTTGTGGCAGGGGGAAAACAACTCGTTTGTTTACGATTATTTTAAATTGTTTATAGGTTCAGATATCGGTAAGGGGGATAGTTTTACGATTGGCCTTTTAAGTGTTGATGTGTTGGTTTTTATTGTCGCGACGCGCGTGAGACCGTCAGATCCCAGATGTAGTTGTATTATTCGCGCGAGTGACCACGATGAGGGTGGTAAATTGTCCTCCTTGACTATGACGATATCTCCAATGTTGACGTTGGGCTGCTTTTGGAGCCATTTTGGTCGTTGTTGGAGCAGTTGTAGATATGATATGCTCCATTGCTTCCAAAAGTCTTGCATAAGCCGCTGTATGTATCTCCATTTTTTCAGGCTGTTAATGTTAACGTCGCACAGGTTTCTTTCGGGAACAGTATGCATTGATCCTCCTATAAGGAAGTGTCCAGGAGTCAAGACTGTTAAATCCTCGGGATCCGAAGACATTGGACATAGTGGCCTCGAATTGAGACATGCTTCAATTTGCGTGAGCAATGTCGAGTACTCCTCAAATGTCAATTTGGAATTTCCAATGGTTCGTTTGATGTGGTGCTTGATGGATTTAACTCCCGCCTCCCATAGCCCTCCGAAATGTGGTGATAAAGGGGGGTTGAAATGCCATGTTGTATTTCTGGCCGCGAGTTCTTTGGCCACTTCTGATGACCATTCGGATGAGATGAATTTGCTGTCCCTTTTCATTTCGTTGTGCGCTCCTTGGAAGTTCGTCCCACAGTCGCTAAATATGTTAGCGCATGTGCCTCGTCTTGCGACAAATCTTCGAAAAGCTGCTATGAAGGAAGCCGTACTCAAATCATTCACCAGTTCAATGTGAATGGCCTTCGTTGAGAGGCATACAAATACCGCTATATAACCTTTGGAGAATTTGTTACATCTGCCCTTCCACGCCTTTATTTCTATAGGCCCGGCATAATCTACTCCGGTGTTTGTGAAGGGTCTGCAGCACATGACTCGCTCAGCTGGGAGGCTTCCCATAAGTTGATGCTGCATTTTTGCCTTGTAACGATGGCATCGAACGCATTTGTGTATTGTGGATTTTATGAGTCTCTTTAAGTTCGTTATCCAATATGTATTCCGTATTTCTGCCATCATCATTTGCGCGCCGCCGTGCAGAGTCCGCTGATGGCTATCGCTCACAATTAGTTTGGAGAAGTGGTGCGAATCCTTGAGTATTAAGGGATGTCGTTGATTAAATGGAAGTGACGAGTTGGTTAGTCGGCCTCCGACACGCAGTAGTCCTTCCGCGTCGAGGAACGGGTTTAAGTTGATGATTTTGCTCCCTTTACTAACAGTGTTACTGCCCTTCAATTTCTTGATATCTTCCAAGAATAGCTCTTCTTGTACTATTTTTATGAGCTGGTTGTGAGCTGAGGTAAGATCTTCGGGCGTAATGGGATGTGTGTTAAGTGTTTTCTTGTTTTGTGGGTTTTTTAAATTTGTGAAATACCTTCGCCATATGGCAACATTGCGAACCAATCGCCGTAATGTTGAATATTGTTCGAAGAACGCCTGACCAATAATGCAGTGAGCTACTACCTGTACGAATTTGGGTATTCTACAAGTGTCGGATAGTTTTGTTTGATAGAATCCTACATGAATGTCTGTTCGATTAATTTTTTTTGATTCCAGATCAGTCTCGATTGGGATTGCTGCTGGAGATTTCGAGAGAGTAAAATTTTTTAAAAATTGGGGCCCATGCCACCACAATTGGTTGTCGATGAGCTCCTCTGGTGAAACTCCTCTTGAGCCGATGTCTGCAGGATTTTCTTTTGAAGCGACGTGTCTCCAAATTGTGGGGCTAGTGAGGGTCTGGATTTCAGCCGCCCTATTAGCTACAAAGGTTGTTCGCGTTAACGGGCTACCTTTGATCCAAGCTAGTGCGATCATGGAATCACACCACGCAAAGACTTCAGATTGGTCGAATTGCATTGCCCGCGATATGAGACGTAACAGTTTCGCTAAGAGCAGAGCTGCACATAACTCTAAACGCGGTAAGGAAATGCACTTTACCGGCGCCACTCTTGTTTTGGACGCTAGGAGCTGTATGTGTTCTTTGCCGTTTTTAATGATGCGAACGTACACTACTGCTGCATATGCCTTCTCGGAGGCGTCACTGAAGCCATGTAGTTGTACCTGATCCGATTCTTCATATTGGATCCATCGCGGTATTTGGATGTCTTCAAGGGCTGTGAAGCCATTTCGCAGCGGCACCCAAAGATCTTCTGTCTCTTTGGAAATTTGGTTGTCCCATGCTAGCTCTTGAAGCCATAGCTGCTGCAGGATGAGTTTCGCCTTAATAATGCAGGGCGAGATCCACCCAAGAGGGTCAAAAAGACGGGCGATGTCTGCTAGGACTGAGCGTTTTGTGTGTCCCTTCACTATAGGTAAGTTTATTTTGAATTTAAACACGTCTTGTGCTGGATGCCATCGAATTCCGAGTGTTTTAATGGCATCAGCTGAGTCGAAATTTAGGGGAAGATTTATCTCTCTTTCCGTTTCAGGTACTCTACTTAGAACCTTAGAGGAATTACTTGCCCACTTTCTGAGCAGAAATCCCGCCGACTTCAAGATATCCAGCATGTCCCCTTGAAGTTTGATTGCATCGGATTCATTATTTGATCCATAGATAAGGTCGTCCACGTAGAATCCTTCGGTAAGTGCCTTGGTGACATGAGGATGCGAATTTTTTACCTCAGACGCTAGCTGATGCAATGTGCGCACTGCCAGAAAAGGTGCTGATGCAGTGCCGAAGGTGACAGTTTTGAGCGCAAATGTTTTTATGGGCTCTGAGCTGTTTTTTCTCCACAAAATCATTTGGTAGGGAGTATCGTTAGGTGCCATCCAAATCTGCCTGTACATTTTACTGATGTCAGCCACAAATGCCACCTTAAACTTTCTCCATTTTGCGATCAATTCGATGAGATCTGACTGTATGCGTGGTCCTACCATTAAATTGTCGTTTAAGGATTCTCCGTTGGATGTTTTACATGAAGCATCAAAGACCACTCGCAACTTTGTAGTTGTGCTCGACTCTTTAAACACTGCGTGGTGTGGAAGAAAGTAGTGTTCTCCTGTGGAGATTTGCCTGTCTGGAGTTATTTCCTGCATATGCCCGAGTGTGATGTACTCTTCAATACATGCTGTGTATGCCTCCTTTAGATTCGTGGTTGATTCGAGTCGTTTCTCAATTTGAAAAAACCTCGCTAAAGCTGCTCTTTTAGAGTCACCAAGATTTGGGCGACTATTGTTTTTAAATGGTAACTGAATTTCGTACCTGCCATCGTCTCTTCTTTTGCAGGTACTTTCATAGTGTTCTTCGCATTTCTTCTCTTCTTCAGTAAATTTCCTAACATCTAGGTCCTCTTCTAACTCCCAAAACCTTTTTAACTGAGCCTCCAAGGAGTTGAAATGGTTTTGAATAGTTGTTTTGTTGGATCGGCCTGAACTGGTTGTGTTCCCAGTTAGAATCCAGCCTAACTCCGTGCATTGGGCAACAGGGGCTCCGTTTTCACCTTTTACAAGACCTTCCAGCATAATTGATGAATATGCATCAGCACCTAGAAGAAGGTCGATTTTCCCTGGCGAACTGTACGACGGATCGGCCAGTGGTAGATTGTGCAAATGCGTCCACGCTTTTGTGGTTAACTGGTGTGTTGGTAGCAGTGACGTCAGTTGTTTGAAGACAAATGCCTTGACATGTAGAGCAAATGATGTCTTAATCAAGGAACGGATTGTAAACTCAACTTGATGGTTTGATACGCCAGTTGACGTCTGCCCTAAACCTGTGACTTGTGCTGAAGTCTTTTTCTTTTTTAGATTGAGCAGTTGAGCGACATTTTCGGTGACAAATGTTCCTTCCGAACCGGGGTCAATTAATGTCCTTAGAATGTGCTGTTTTCCATTGGTTGCAGAAACTTTGACCAATGCTGTCGCTAGCAATGCTTTTGAATGCATTTGATTGGATAGGTTACAACATGTTTGTTGATGGTTAGATACCATTTTTGTTGTGTTTATATTTTGGACATTTGTGTCTCTAATAAGGTGAGAGTTTATGCTACATTGTTGATACGCGTAAGGTTGATTTGGAGATTGCGCGTACGCTTGAGCATTTATTGCTTGTTGCGATGTTGAAGGACCACGGTTCATGTAGTCCTGTGGTTTATTGGGAATAAATGAGTTGGCATTCTGTTTTAACGGATTGGTATTGGCTTGATTTTGGTTCGCTGACTTAGTATTAGTGGTACTTGTCATCTCTGTGGACTTGTTGGGGAATGACTGTTGACAAAAGTGATTTTGAACGTTTTGCTGAGCATATTGTTGTGCATGTTGTTGATTATTTTGTGGATTGTTTTGTTGAGACCGTTCCATATGAAGAAGAGTGTGATGTTTTAAATTACACTTGAAACATCGATTCGTGCTTGTGCAATTGTTCATATGATGGTCATAACCAAGGCAATTAGAGCAAACGGAATTTCGTTTGGTTACCTCTATACGGGATTTGATACTCATTTTTAAACATTTCTTACAATGGCGTAAACTGTGCGCGCCTTTGCATAGTCGACAGCGAAACTGTTTGTCTACCCCTTCCGTTTTTACATGATATGTGTTGGAACTAGATTTTCGAAACGATGTTGATGGCAACGGTTGTTTCGATTGTGTGTTCGACTCCATGAAATTTTCAAGTGAGCTGAATCTACCCTCAATGAAAGATAAGAAGGTTTTCCAATCGGGAATACTTCTTGAAGTCCCTAATTTCGTTTCCCAATCTTTTTGTGTGATTTTTGGGAGTTTGTGATATATGAGGTATATTAGTATGGGATCCCATGAATCCACCTCCATTCCCAGATTTGAAAGAGCATGGATACACTGATTACTGGTATCATGCAAGGCCTTTAAGAGGTCGGCCGATTCAAATGTAATTTTTTGTTGCTCTAACAAAATTTTCAACTGTGTGTTAACTAGTTTTCTTTTGTTTTGAAACCTTTCGGTGATGATTTCCCAAGCCGATGCATAGCTTTTGCTATCGATTGGAAGATGTGAGATTAACTCTCCAGGTTTTTCACCCAAAGAAGATTTTAGAAATTGTAGCTTCTGGATATCAGACAGATCAGCGTTTTGATCTATTAAACTTTCGAAAACGTTGTAGAATTCACTCCAGTCTTCGGGTTTGCCTGAAAATGGCTTTATATTAATTCGCGGAAGACGAATATCCGACACCCCAGATCTGGTGGTATTTAATCGTGAGATATCGAGATTGGCACTGTGGTCGTGCGGAAATTTATCAATGTCATCGTTAATCATGCCACTGAATTTGAAATACATATGCTTGATTTTGGCATATGTTTCATCTGCGAGATATTTGTCTTTTTGCGGATCCGCCGCACTGTTAATTATTGAAGTGTGTATGCCCTTAGCACATTTAAAAACTTCATCGACATCAGCTAAACACGCGTTTACATAACCCTTTGATTTGCGTATTCTTCGAAATCACTAGACAATTCCTCATGAATACGTTCTTGCCTTTCGATCGATTTTTGGAGTTTACTCATGATTATGTATGTTGTGTTATTTCACTGATTGATTCAACTTTTGTGTTTTAAGTTTAATATATTATCTTAGGTGGATTTGGGTTCATGCACTTATGTATAATATGAATGTTGGTATATTGTGTATATTGCAAAAAAGGTTTTAGAAAAGAGGAATAAAATTCCTACCTTAATTTGCTTTTGCAACTGTAACTTGAGTCTCCTTGACAGTTACAGTTGCAGAAGACTTGTGTTGCACAGTTCCTTGCTGTGAATAACTACAGTTGTTCCGCTTGCAGACCGCTGTATCGCTTGTAGACCGTTGTACCGCTTTAAGACCCTTGTGCCACTTGACGACCGTTGTGCCGCTTCAAGACCGTTGTGCCGCTTGTAGACCGTTGTGCCGCTTGTAGACCACTATATCACTGTAAATCCTTTGGTTTCAGGATTTATTCACTCGGTATGTTCGAGTATTGAGCAATTGAACATAGAAATATGTGCTTTGTTAAATGGAGCACTCAAAGGATTAAAAAGGAAAAGAATTCCTACCTTGAATTGCTTTTGCAACTGCAACTTCAGTATATGAACTATCAGTTACAGTTGCTTAAGGCTTGCTGCTGCTGCTGTACGGGATATCGTCAACTCGTTGGATACTGGGGCCGATAGACTGTCCGTCGTTGATCGGGCTGCTAATTTAGATTGGCGTTCTAATTATGCACTTTTGTACGTTAGTGATAATGTACTTTTACACTTTATGCACTATTCACTTTGTGTTTTAATTGTATTTAAATTAAACTATCGTTCATTTTATACGCGGTTCTTATTCTCGAAGGACCATGTTCTAAGCTGAGTCGTACTTAGAAATAATTTTATTGCAAGAAGGCTGTCTTGCACCCATATTCTAAGCTGAGTCGTACTTAGAAATAATTTTATTGCAAGAAGGATGTCTTGCACCAAAAATGGGTTAATTGCTCTAGATAAATGAAACAAACTTGTTCGTATTACGTTATAATAATTTTTAATAGTACCGATCTAGTCTACTGCTAACTGAGAAGTGTTCGTAAGATTTGCATCCTAGTTCCCATGAAGCCTTGCTTTTAGTCGCTACTGTGCTTTACATACATTTTATTTTAATATACATCATATGGTCATTGAACTTGATCTTGAACTTGAAATTCTTATATACCTACAGATCCATTAATACATTTACATTATCATTTGCTTTTATGGGAACTGTATGAATAATTACATGGATTGCATTTACATTAGTGTTCTACTTTTTACATTAATGCCCCATATTTAATGTTGGGGGTGGGTATGGGATGATCATATAGTGAATGATCTCCTTTCTCTTTCTGTTTATTATTATTTTATTAGCCATTACCACCATGTTGCAAATTTGACATTTCGTTTGTTTTCTCGTTTCGGTCGGTCGGTTTTGTTTTATTCAACATTTTTTAATTTAATAAAATACGCGAAAGTTTGACGCGATCTTGATTTATTTCATTGTGCGTACTATATGCTAGTCATCTGGGATATGTATTTCTTATTTCCATATCTTAGTGACTAGCCCAATATGCGCAATGAATGCAACAATCAATTGTGCAAATGGTTTGGCAATGGCATTTTAATAATCAATTAATTTTAGCTTGTATTGTTTTCGTCGGCGTAATGTGATGCCTTGTGTTCTAAATTGTGTTGGGAATCAACATTTAGCTTTATCCTTTTGGGAAGAAACCGCTCGCGTCACGAACTGTAACGGATTTAAAAAACGGGACCACCGACCTCTTAACACATCAGCAGAGGAGCTGATTGAAAAAGTTGCTAACTGTATGTTGAGGAATCGCTTTTGCGAAATTCGAAAATTCTTGCGTTTTGCTGATGACAACAGTCCAAACAAAGTGGCAGATCGGCTATGGAAAGTAACACCGTTCGTCGAATCGATTTTACAAAAATGTAAGTCCCTTCCAATACCCTTTCATACTGCTTTTGATGAATAGATGATTCCGTTTTCTGGACGATGCGGTTTGCGCCAGTATATGCCCGCAAAACCCAACCCGCTCGGTTTAAAAAATTTTATACTTGCTGCTAGCGACGGTTTGTTGCTTAACTTCCATATTTACACTAGTAAGGGATCTGTTCCAGAAAAAGCCATGGAAAATCTTGGACTAGGTGCCTCATTAGTGAAACTCCTAACCAGCGTTATTAGACATGAAAGCTGTGTCTGCACCGACCGTTTCTTTATTAGTGCTGGAAGCTCTTAAGGAAAAAAACTTGTACCAAACTGGAACGGCTATGGAAAACCACATTGGAACAGTACTTCAAAAGCAAAAGGATGATAAGGGAATGAAAAGACGTGAGTGGGAGGAGTGGGTGAGAGAAGTTAAAAAAATAACCGTGGTTGAAAGACAATAAAGGCGTGCTTCTTCTCTCATCACATGTTGGAGCTCAGCCCGAAGAAGCTTCATGTCAGCGCTGGTCGAAGGAGCAAAATTCAAGGGTTCTGTTGCCGCAGCTTACCATCGTCAGCTTATATAATAAATATATAGGAGGAGTGGAACTTTGCGATCGATACATATCGCTGCTATGTTCGGACGAATAAATGGACTGTCCGAACTTTTAACCATTTTATAGATTTGATAATCCTTAACTGCTGGATCATGTTTAAAAGGCAGCAAGCTGAGCTAAAAGAAAAGAAAATCTTTTGGATTATAAAGTTCACATTACCAAAGCTTTATTAAACTATTCAAGTAAAGCCAATGTACTATCTCGAGAAAGTTCTGTATTTACTTCAGGTCCCCATTGTGACCAACATTTACGAGAATCCGCCAAAAGAAGGAAGGATAGTTTCCCGCTGATAAATGAGGCTCGATTCGATTCGTTTCAACATTTTCCCAAGTTCATAGAAGCGAAAAGTCTTTTTCTTTATCTTCTTTCGTCCAGTCATCCCGATTTCTTCTCATTGCCGTCACGTGTATTTCAGACTTTCAAAGACTTTTAACAGCTCTCCATATGGAGTAATTCGTATTGGTTATTGAAGTCCTTGATCGATTTTTTCAACAAGTTGTAGAGCCTATTAAAGGAAGCCTTATCTTGTTGAGCCCGAGTTTCATGCCACTTTTTCCGCGCTCTTCGTTTCTTTCTTATCATTTCCCTGTTTGCCAGCGGGTATCTTATGCCGGAGTGTTATGCCAGGCCGCTTGCTGTATGACTTCAACCTCTTTTCAAGTTGATACGGCGTCCTGAACGGTGCTTTTAACTCTGTATTTTCAACAATCTCTATTCGGAATTCTTCCCAGTGTGTTTTTTTGTTGGTTAATCTGGGTGGTCTTTGTTTCTTAACCAATGATTCGCACAATTAAAGGATAATTGGAGAATGATCGAAGCTTTCTTCAACTTTGACGTAACTAGCGTTTACTCCTTTTTCGATAAACAAATCTATTAGATCGGGTGTTTTGGCGACATCCGAGGGCCAGTACGTCAGTCTGCTTGTTGAGTAAAATTGGCAATTACATCCCATACCAGCCCTGTAGAGAGTTTTGCCTTTTTGTGAGATACATCTGGAGCCCCAATAATAAATATTGGTCCAAGAGAGTTAAATTCGTGTTTTGGCAACAGATTGAGGATATACTAAAAGAGTAATTTTTATTTTTAGCGTGCACCGTGGTCGTTTGAAATATGTCAAGTTCAATTTGTTCTTCCAGAGAGTGTTCAATGCAGTCTTTTATAAACAGGGATGACCGGCCTCTTGCGCTTCCCGATGGATGATGAGCGTGGTAGTCGCGGTAACCTTTTAGTTCCACACGCGATTGTGTCGTCAGGTGAGTTTCAGAAATTAAACATACGAGTATATCAACTGCTTTCTCCTGAATAAAAATATTTAGTTCATCAAGACTTTTCTGTAGTCCGTTGGCATTATACGCAAGTATATTGAGCTTCTTTGTCATGATTAATTACACAGATCTGCTTCGAGGTTGAGAAGCCGTTCGACTATCATCTTATTTGTTTTAGTCAGTTCTTCTAGTCTCTCGAGAATTACTGAGAAACCATTTGGGGCAGGATCATGTGATTCACAGTTGGTCGTATTTGGTCGCGCCGCTATTTGCGTGTAAGTTTTTCCACTTTTCACTTGCGCATTGTTTTTTTTTGACGTTGTTGTCATTGGTGATTTTAGCAGCCATCACGGCGTTTGCTATCTTTGCCTTCTTTAAAGGCTTTGGGGTTGGACCGCTGCACAGTGGCCGATTTCATACATCAGTAGCTGGACAAAAGTCAAAAATGAACATATTTTTTTTTTAACTTCTTTACAGTTTAATTTAGAGAGCAATATACAAATAACTAGTTCAAAACAACAAAAGGGGCAAATTTGCAACTGTGCTTACACCGCAATGATGCAGTTTGAGATCACTTTGTTATTATGTGTTCCAGTTGAGAATTTGCATTGTCACTGTAAGTACAAGTTTTCATCATCGAAATATGTCTCCAGATCCTCATTGTAAGTAATTCATAAAAAATGAATTTCGTATATACATATATTGTAAAAATTAAGGTGTGAAAGTGGTGTCCATATGCAGTAATTTAATGATTTGTAAATTAATAATGTTTTTTGTTTTGTATAAAGAAGGATTAAAAAAAAGTCTGACATAGTCTGATCACAAAAGTAATTTTATTATTAAGTTTCAGTCTTTCACTTTAATTAACAATAAACATTACATGCCAAAAACTGCCATAAAATATATTTTTTCCTTTATAAAGGTAGCAATGCTCTTCCAACGGAGAGGCTGTCACTTACAAGAAATGAAATATTTTTACTTATGCGCGAGAACGGACTTTCCAAATCGCCTGTTTCAGATTGTGCGGATGAAGTGGTAAAGTTTGTTTATTCAAAACTTTCCATATTGGACGTAAATGAGGACTAGCATAAAAAATGTTTCAGTTACACCAAAATGTTTGTGTCACTAATTTCTCAAAAGTGGGTTGCAAAGAAACGTATGTTTCATGTGTTTTTAAGTTCAGAAGAGAGTTGGCTATGGAAGAAATTTCAAATGCCAATAGAAATAGAAGAAAATAAGCAAAAATCTCAACTTGGAAGGCCAGAGAAAACATTTCAAGAAAGTGGATTAAAGTCTAAAAAAAGAAAAATTCGTGAACTTATGAATAAGTCTTCAGAAGAACTGTCCGTTGCAACGGAAGCGAAGGTAAACGTTTAATGTCCGAGGTCGTAAAAAAAGCTATTGGCAGCTCACCCAAAAGTCTGAAGAGACTTAAAATACCTCAAATAACGAAATCAGCAATCCCGTATACACCTGAAGTAACCTTAGCTCTAATGACTGAATTAAAATTAACGAAGCATCAGTATAAAAATCTTTAAAAAAATGCTAAAGAAAGAAAAGCGAACATATGTTTTACCCTAGCCATGACTCTATACTGGAAGCAAAAAAAAACATGTTATCCACCTATTACATCAATTACGATTACAGAAACTGAAAATCAAGCTACAGTTCGTACTGGATTTTACTGTGCAGGGTCTTTTCGAAGAACAGCCAGCGTTAAATATTTGATTTTGGATGTGAAAATGGCGATACTTTTGAATGTACTTGAAAGTGGGGAGTGACGGTAGTAGAAGCTAGTGCAGTTTGCTACATATGCAAAGCATCTCCAAAGGATATGAATGACTTGAAGAAGTGTTTAAAAAAAACCCTGCGATAGTAACGCATTCGGACATGGTTTACAAACTCTTCACGCACACATACGATTCATGGAATCATTTGCATTTGCCGTACAAACTTGAAAACAAATGTTGGCAGGCAAGAGGAGAGGAGGTCAGAAAACCAGTTCAATATAAAAAAGTCCATCTTCAAAACAAGCTCAGGTATGAGCTGGGAATATTAGTCGATTTTCCAAAACCAGGAGGGGTTTTTTTTTTTTTTAATAATCGACGAGCGTTAAAGGGGGTTTTGTACCCTTAAAATGTTCGTACACAGCGCGGGCGAAGGAAATTTAGGGAGGAAGAAAAGACAGGTACCGATGTACATTGTTTTTAAATATTTGTAAGTTATAACGACCAGGAAACACAGAGATCGGCAGGGCATTCCATAAGCGAGTTGTACGGCTTGGGAAAGAATCACGATATTTTAGAGCACGTCCGAAAATGGGTATACTGATGAGAATTCATAGCGAGATGGGTGTTACGGTTGAAAGTTTGAATGGGCGGAATGCTACTGGCGATTTCAATGGAGCACTGGTGGTGGAAATAGCGATAAAACAAAGTGAGACAGGACACATTTCGTCGGTGCTCGATCAATTGATTGACTGATATTAGTATCACCCATAAGTTTTATCGCACGGTTTTGAATCATATCTAGCCGATGCAGAGATGTTTTAGGAGCACCTGACCAGATGTGGTCATTGTACTCCAGTTTTGGGCGGATAAATGCTTTATATATTGTGACCAGATCAGAGGCGATAAAATATTTCTTACATCGCTTGAGGAAACCTAGATATTTCGCAGCATTTTTGACGACATCGAATATGTGGTCATTCCAACGTAAGTTGCCACTGACACACATACCGAGAATGGAAAGTTTATCGGTTTCGACGATGCAAGTGCCATTCATGGATAATGGATGGGTATTTGAATTTCGCTTTAATGACAGCAGACAGCATTGAGTTTGGAAGCAGCATTGAGTTTTGATAGTTCCCCAATTAGTTATGCTGTTAATATCGGAATTTAATGAGCTTAACATACGCTGCCGTTCCCGTTCTACAGCCGAAGAGCAGGGACATGAGTCCGGGAAAGAATATGAAACGCAGGGAGTGCTGTCATCAGCAAAGGAATATATTGGATTAGAAGTAGCAGACAAGAGATCATTAATGAAAATTAAACACGGTAACACGAATGATGGTAACACTGCCCGTACGTTTTTAAGGACCCAGCAAAAACAGCCGGTATAATTGGAATTTATTATAAGCTTGTACAACGTTTTGCCGTAGTACTGCTTACTCTTTCATCTGGATTGAAAATTGACACAACCAAATTCAGAAAGTATTGCTTAGACACAGACAAACTATGTGTCAGGAAATATAATTGGTATAAAATGCCTGTGATCATCCATAGAATACTTATTCATGGTGCTGACGTTATTGAGAACTTCGCTATGCCTATTGGCCAACTGGCACAAGACGTTTTAGAAGCTCGTCAAAAAAACTACAAGCTGTACCGTGAAAGCTCCTCAAAAAAGATGTCACGGGTCGCAACCAATGAGAATGTTCTTCATAATTTACTAATTTCGTCCGATCCTATTATAAGTGATAAAAGGCACCTTCCAAAAAGAAATAATAAATCTTTGCCTCTTGAAGCATTAGATATACTCGTAGAATCATAATAAATAAAGTCTGCATTACAAAATTTAAAAAAAAACTTTCGTTTAATATTAAAGTCCAGCTGGCAAACATAAATCGACCAGTGTGCTCTGTTTTGATATCTCGTACTCGCTGGCCCTGCGTTTTTAGAAGGCATCGTTTTGGATTGATCCCGTCATTTTTGCAACTCCTTCGCAAGTTCGCAACCTCGATAGTTAGCTGCAGTTGATGCATATCGCTGGGGACTCTTTCGCGGCACTGCACTCTCGCGTCAGATGTTTTCCGACGCATATCACACAGCGAGGCTCCTTTTGGCAGTAGGCCTGAGTATGGCTAAATCCCTGACAACGTGTATATTGGGGAATCAGCCTCGAGTTTTTTCGCGGAGGTTAAATTTTGACAACAAGTCCCAAAATTGAATTTATGGAATAAATCCTTTCTAGGCTTTGGTTTTGTCGAAAGTTAGCCTAAAAGGGGGGAGACCGCGTCTTGAGGTCGTCCTCTCGCCTTCAACACTGCGCTATTTTTGCGCAAGTATATTAACGGCGTCGACTATTTTTAAGCCTTTGTTTTCAAGGTCAAATAAAATGTTTTCTTTAGGGCAAGAGGCGTGCAAGCCATCAAAATCTTGCATTTTTCTTTTGATTTAAAAGGACACTTCTTCTTGGACGACCCAATATAATAATTCAGTTAATCTCCACACAACTAAATTTTGAAAAGCAAACTTCTATATAGACGTTCTATATACACATCATCCATAACTACGTACATTCATATTCACATTTTTTTTCATTTAGAAAACAGGATTAATGAATCCTCTGTGCGGTTTGTTCACGTGTATCCTATGGTATGTACTCGTATGTGTACTCGTATGTGTAAAAATTTGCCTTACCTACCAGTATCTGTTAGAGCTTGTGTCACATAAATTAAGCCGGGTGATTCTTTAATCCTTTTCGGACATTAGCCTTGTATATTTCAACACCTGTACCCACATATACTCGTATATTACATTCCAATAAAAATTGTTTGTTTGTATCATATATCAACTTGAGGTTTAAGGATAGTCACCCCTGTTCCGCTTTTCTTGCTCAGTGGATCTCTCGTGTTTGTATAAAAGTGGTGACTTTAATTGCGTTGCTTAGCAGATTTCCACTTCCTCTTTTATTGCCACCGAATTTGAATTTAACTGGTAATCTAATTAGGCTAATAGCTACTGCCGATACAGAACTCATTTATATGTATACATATGTAGGTATACAGTTCAAAAGCCTAATAGTCAGCAAAAGGAATGTGGTATAGGAAGTGAACCTATCTGCTCCGCTTTCCATTCATTTTAACCGAACATTAATGTTTGATGAACTGTATTTCCTGTTCGCGTTGGTGCAGTAGTTGAATTTAGTTGGAGGGTGTTTTTTTTTTTGGAGCCAGGTCGACCAGGGTGTGCTTGTAATGCAGAGAAATTGAAATTTATAATTCATATGCGATTTTTTCGGATAGATAATATGCTGCTTCACCATTCTCATTCAATTACATTCAAAAGTTTATTTTAGGGTCAGTCGGCAGAATTTAGAGAGGTAAGAGAGGCAATATCCCCAGCAATGACCTACGGAATTACTTTAAATTTTCTGGAAATTTTAAAATGAAATTCTCTTCCATATACTCGTACATATCTTATAGATTTTGATTAAATTTTGGACACTGTAATGCATAACAAGACACTACCTGCCGCTTTTTACTGTCATTTGCAACTACATTGAAACAAAGTCATGGAACAGCAAATAGATTAAATAAACAAACATTCTAATTTTAAATTTTATCAGTTCTTCGAATACCTTAATCAGCAAAGAAAAATGGATTTAAATAGAGCAATTAGGAAAACTTAGAAGAAAAGTTGAATTTGTCCAGATCGAAACAAAAAGAATAGGGTCAGTCGCATTTCGAAGAATTTGTCCTCTAAAGACTTTGGTACCTAGAAAAAGAAAACCGCATCGACATAAACCAGGTTGCTTTTAGCACGGTCTGTGTACAACTGACGCACTTCTTCATATAGACGAATTTGTATCCCCCCCCCTCTCGTCGAAAAACCATGTCTCCATTTTGTCAGTTGACTTTGAAAAGGCTTTTGGCCGAATCGGAATTCATGAAATAATCAACCAACTCGTCCAGTGGAGAGTGGGACCCAAAATGTTAAACTTTATTAAGGAATTCTTAACAAATAGAAAACTTCGAATCAAGGTGAATAATATCTACTTCAATACATATAGTGTCGAGAATGGTATCCCACAAGGATCACCACTCACAGTAATTTTATGCCTAACTGCATTCAAGCATTTAAACGATATAATGGCAAAGTACAACACAATTCGACATTCCCTACACGCGAATGACCTAATCGTATTTTCGAAATGCAAAGACCTGGGACAAGTTAACTAAACATTCCTAAACATACTCTCCGACATAAGCGATTGGGGCAGATCTTCTGAAGCTAAGATCTCAACCGACAAAACCAAAGTACTTCAAATTTGTAAGAAATTAAGTTGCAGAAAGTTGTTTAATCCTAATTTTAATAATCATAATGTACGAGTACGTATCGTTGATTCACTATCATATATATATTCATATATTCTAGGAATCACTTTTGATTGTAAATTTAGCTTTAAGGAACATTGTATTAGCATTAAGAAGACTCTAGCTACTAGGATATCTAACATATTGGGTATATAACTTAATTCGTTAACTTAATTTGGACGTTTATTTAAGAAAAACATGTACAATAGTATTATTCAAAGTATTGCCCATCTGAAGCTATGACTTTTTCCCATCTCTCTGGCAATTTGTGGATCCCATCCCAAAAGAACTGCGCCGGCTTGGCAGCCAAGAATGAATCAAGCCAATTTTTGATATTCTGCTCTGATGTGAACCGTATTTCAGTGAGGGCGTTCTGCATCGACCGGAACAAATGGTAGTCAGAAGGGCAAGGTCTGGGCTATAAGGCGGGTGGGGTAAGACTTCCCATCCACTGTTTTCCAAATAGTTCTTAACCGGAATAGCAACGTGGGGCCGAGCGTTGTCATGATGGAAAATTATTGCCTCGTGTCTGGTCGCATATTCCGGGCGTTTTTCGGCCACTGCTCTCTTCAAACGGATTAATTGTGTTCGGTAGCGTTGTCCATTGATGGTTTCATCCATCCACTTTAGCAGCTCATAATACAGCACACCCATCTGATCCCACCAAATACAGAGCATTACCTTCGCGCCATGGATATTCGGCTTTGCCGTTGATTTGGCTGGTTGGCCGGGCTTCACATATGATTTTTTGCGCTTGGGGTTGTCGTAATGGATCCATTTTTCATCACCAGTAACAATCCGATGCAAAAATGACTTCCTTTTGTGGCGTTCCAGCAGCATTTCGGACATGCAAAACCGCCTTTCGACGTCTCTCGGCTTGAGTTCATGTGGAACCCAATTTCTTTGCTTTTGAATATATCCAGCTGCTTTTAAACGTTTTGAAATGGCTGCTTGAGTGACACCCAAAGATTCTGCGAGCTCTTCTTGTATTTGGCAACAATCTTCATAGAGTAATGCTTCCAGGTCTTCATCTTCAAACTTTTTTGGCTGCCCAGGACGTTTATCGACTTATCGTCTTCCAAGCCAAAATCTCCACTTTTAAATCGTGCAAACCACTTTTGGCACGTTCGCTCAGCTAGCGCATGTTCACCATAAACTTCCATCAAAATACGATGACTTTTGGCAGCAGTTTTCTTCATATTAAAGTAATGAAGAAGAACTCCCAGCAAAAACACTTTTTCAGGCACAAAGTTCGACATATTTGAGTGAAAAAAAATTATTGTTGTTTACGCTTCAAATGAATGACATATACTGAAACGACGTACAATGACAGTAGCTTTCCAACGCATGTTCCAATGGAATAATAACAATGGAATAATACAAGTTACGCCATCTCTTAGCAAACTGGAGGAATTAAGTTATAGACCCAATACAAAAACGGAAGTTCACATACAATTATAAGAGTCATCAAGTCCATCGTTTTGTCAAAGATTGACTACGGCCTAGTAATTTACGGCAAATGCAGCAGATCATCACTTCAAATAATCCAACCTCAATACCACGCAGCTGTCAGAGCCGGACTAAGAGCTTTTAGAACTACGCCAGTAAAAAGCATGCTAACTGAAGCAGGCCTTCCGACGATTGTAAAAAGAATGGAATATCTTACCGCACTTTTAATACCAAAGATAGTATCATCATCCAAATCGACAATAACAATTGGCACTAACACCAACCCGAAAGAGACAATCCAAAGTTCCGTCGACTATCAACAATGCGATCTACTTCGCCCGTCGCCTAGATATTCCTTTTGACCCGCAAACTCGGCAGACAGCATTATATCCACCGTGGCTTCTCTCTAGATCCTCCATCACTACTGACCTTTGCAAAGTCACCAAAACGGAATTCAACAAAGACATGTTTAATGAACTACACGACTACTTCAAAACAAGAAAATGGAAGTTGATTTTCACCGATGGATCGAAGACAACACACTGTACATCTTTCGCAGCAGTGGACGAAAATGACCAAACCCTTATTAAAGGACTCCTACCACAATTCTCATCAGTTTTCTCAGAGGAAGCAACAGCCATACTACAAGCTGCTAAACTAGCCACAGTCGAAAGAACAATCATATGTACAGGTATCCTTTCCACAATCAACTCCACAATGAACACAAACACTAGATCTACAGTCGTTGAGGCAATCCGAAATGAGCTGATAAAAAATCCTTGCAAATTAAAAATAATGTGGGTACCCGGTCACATGGGAATTAAAGGTAATGAGGAGGCCGACAAAATTGCGAGATCTTTGTCCAATGAGCCGCTCATTGTGTTCAATCCTAAAAATAGCAAAGATCTTCAAAAAGAAATAAGAAGGCTATGGAGGAAAATAGAACTAGATGAATGAAAACAGAATATCCACCATTACTCCACAATAAATCCAGAATAATTTACTCATTATTATACATATATTATATTAATATTATTATATATTAGAATGTTTGCACACAGCGCGGGCGAAGGAAAATCAGGGACAATGGAAAGAGAGGTGCCGGTGAACGTTGGTTTTAAATGTTAGAAGGTTACTATGACTAGGAAATAAAGAGCTAGGCAGGGCCATAAGCGAGTTGTATGGCTTAGGAACGAATCACGAGGGTATGCTGATGAGCATTCATAGCGAGTGGAGTGTTACGGTTAAAAGTTTGAAGGGGCGAAATGCTACTCGTGATTTCTATGGAGCACTGGTGGTGGAAATAGCGATAAAACAGAGTGAGACACGAGACACTACGTCGGTGTTCGAGGGTGTCCATTGTTTGAGTGATATTAGTATCACCTATGACTTTTATCGCACCCTTTTGGATCCTATCTAGCAGGTGCAGAAATGTTTTGGGCGCACCCGACAGATGTGGGCATTGTACTCCAATTTCGTGCGGATAAACGCCTTATAAGGTCTGATTAGAAGCCATCAAGTATTTCTTACATCGTTTGAGGAAACCTAGACATTTCGCAGCATTTTTGTCGACACCGAATATGTGCTCATTCCAACGTAGGTTGTCATTGACACACATAACGAGAATGGAAAGCTTACCGGTTTCGACAATACAAATGCCATCCATGAATAATGGCTAGGTGTTTAAATTTCGTTTTAAGGACAGCATGGTGTTTTGGAAGCATTCAATTCCACTCTGTTGATAGTTCCCCAATTAATTGGTCATGCTGTTGATATCGGAATTTAATGAGCCTAACATACGCTGCCGTTCTCATTCGACAGTCGAAGAGCAGCTACGTGAGTTCAGGAACGAATGTGAAAAGCAGGGAGTACTGTCGTCAGTAATGGATTATATTGGATTAGAAGTAGCAGCCAAAGATCATTAATGAAAATTAAAAAGAGTGGCGGAAACAGAACGGAGCCCTGGGGCACACCAGCATTTATTTTGTGAATATCAGATTTGAAACCATCCAAGCCAACTTGAATTGAACGCTCCGAAAGGTAATTTCTAATCCATTGAAGAAGAGAGTCATCGATCCCAAGAGCACGCATTTTCGACAAAAGAGCCTGATGTCAAACTTTGTCAAATGCCTTAGGAATATCAAGTGCAACTATCTTGCTTTTGCCAGATTGATGTACGCTTTGGTTCTACTTTTCGGTGAGACATGCCATCAAATCACCAGGGGGCCTGTTGCTACGAAAAATGTACTGCCGGTCATTAAAAAGTTTGCGTGTTTCGAGATATTTCATTATCTGACGGTTTATCAGCGTTTCCATGACCTTGGAAAGAAGGGACATAAGTGCAATGGGTCTGTAGGAGGAGAGAGAAGAAGATTCGCCTTTTTTAGGTACGGGCTGGAAAATGCTGTTTTCCATCTTCTCGGAAAGAGTCCTAAGGAGTAGGATTGGTGTAAAAGCTTATGCAGTGGTTTTGCCAGCGAGGAAGAACACCTCTTCAGAAAGAGGGGAGATCTACCATCTGGACCAGCGGATTTGTGAATGTTAAGACCTTTAAGAACTCTCGCTACTACACGAGAGCGAAAGTGGATTCGTCCCATTGAAGATTCCACGCACTCAAGTGTAGGCACAATCTGGGAGTGTTGAGCTAGCCGCAAAGTGTGCGATTTATCTAGCAATATCAAGATAATGGTGATAAACATGTCGAATCAGGCTTATTGAATTGGTTCCAGGTAGACTAAAACCGGGAAGCAGTGTGGGTAATTTAAGTAACAAGTTGAAAGGTGGTAAGTAAAAACTGCGTTGTCAGCGTCGCTACGTTTTTGAAAATTGTAAGTGATCGTTTTAACTGAATGTTACGTCCTTCTATCAGATCAATAAAGCCAAAAATGAAAAAATCCACGTCGTGAAGCTCAGTTCACCCGACATGAGACTCGCAGATGGGTGAGTGTGTCTTGTTTAAATATTCGAAAAGTGCTACAGAACGATTGTATTAAGTTCGCTGTTATAGAACTCCATAGAACCTTGCCAAGTGTGGTCGAGCACCCAGTTGAGACTCAAGATTAAAATTAAGTTGATTGGAGCCACAGTTCGATCATTTTGTAATGTCCGATAAGTACCATAAGGCATTAATGAAATCAAGACATGTTTTGGCATTTATTAATTTTAATGATGGTGGCCTGCACGCCGATTGTTTGACTGTCGACTGACTGTAGCATACTACTGGCCTACGCCATCATAGGACTCATAACCCTTAAAAACATTAAAAACGTTTAAAGGACAACGAAATTCGGATCTGCAGTGGAATATTCGGATCCTGAACAGATCACGTGCCGATGGAGAAATAAGCAGAGAGCCTTGACTGCCATCATGCAGATATCAATGCCATCCAGAAAGCGCAATGGGATGTGGTGGACATGAGGAGAATGAAAAACTGCAATATTGCTGGGGAAAAAAGACCGCTTATTCGGTCTTGAGCTTCCGGAAAATGAACGACAATCCGCATCAAAGGAAGGACAAGGACGACGCCACCAAAGAATGCTCCTACGAACTCCTCGACAAGACATGTTGGGTTGTACCACGTGGCATGCGCGATTTTATAGTGAACATTTAAAAGCCAATATTATTTTTCCGTAAATGCAATCCAGATTGCAGAAAAGATGGTAGTCCGGGAAATATCAGGAGAGTACGGTGGCATACAATATGTCGATTTCCTCACAATATTTGATAGCGTTTATTGTTTTTCCTGGTTGAAGAAATAAAAAGTTGATTAGCCCTTTCGAAGTCCACCAAAATGTCACCATAACCCTTTTTGGATGAAGATCAGGCTTGGGGGTATGTTTTAGTTTTCACCTGCATCCAACCACTGCCCAGATCTTTTACGATTATCGTACAGTATCCACTTTTCATCACAGGTGACTATTCGGCGTAGAACTGGTTCAGTTTGGTGTCTTAATGTAAGCGATGCGCAGATTTCCAGGCGCCGTAGTTTCTGAAATTCGTTCAGTTCATGGGGTACCCACTTATCGAGTTTCTTTACCTTTCTTATGAGAGAAAGCTTTCGACTTATTGTCACTGGGGATACTCCCACGCTCTGTGCAATATCCCGCACCGATTTCGTTGGGTCAACATCCACCGTGGTTCATTTTCAAGGCCGAGATCTCCTGAACGGAACCTTCCAAACCAACGTCGTATAGTGCGTTCGTTTACCGCTACATCCTCAAATGCGTCAACATTATTTTTCATTGCCAGTGCCGCATTATGTCCCATATTAAATTCGTAAAGGAAGAGTGTTCGAATTTGAACTTCCAACAACATGGTAAATAATTCCTAGAAAATAAGTAATGGTACTTGTAACGAACTCTAAAATTCTCACACATCAAGCACACGTACCACTTTATTTTATAAAAAAAGAAAATTTAACGTTCTAGCAAAGATGTTCGCTCGAGAACTTTTTATTAGTGACTGAACAAAAATCGGAGGAAATCTTTAGTAGGATAGGTGGTCAGCATAGCCTACATGCCATCACCTCTGGTAAAGAAGTTTGCCTTATTGGCTTTGCGGTGGGGCAAAATATCGCAATAGCAATCACACGGTTTCCTCATCTCAATATACATACACAAGGGGAGATGGAGGTTTTCGAATCATGAAACGCTAAATCAAACTGATAATTTTGCCATAAACGTAAAGCATGCCTTCAGTATTCTGGACATCCGACTTTTCCGGGCGGCCAACATTGATACCGATCACCTCCTTTTTGCAACCAAGTTGCGAGTGCGGATTCCCGAAGCACCACAACAAAGAAGAACTGCTGCTAGGAGATATAAAGAAGAAAAGCTGCATTCGGAAGAGACCGCCAGAATTTTCGTCGAACGCGTATCCCGAAATTTCTCGAAGCACCAGCAACTCCTATAGCACCAGCATCCAGTACCGAAAACTACTGGCAACGCTGCCAAGGTGCCATCAGAGACGGCGCAACTGATATACTGGTTTCACCCGACCGCCACCAAGAAACCCCTGGAAATCTAGGACAGACGGGAAGAACATCGATTTCCCCAAAAAAAGAAAAATGAGCACTAGAAACGCGCGATCGAAGATCGAAGAAGTCTTACCAATTAAAAAGAACGTGTCTAGACACAAAGGCAGAAAGGAGCCTTTAGAGATGAAGAAGGAAACCATGTAGAAAAATCACAGTCGGTGCTAAGAATATGGGATAAATTTTTCTGCGGACTGTATAACAGCGGAGAAGCCCAACATCCTGCCGTCAGGTAGAGTAGACCATTTAAACTTGACGATGATAGCCAAAATGAAGTAAGGATAGCAATATTTGTTTCATAATCCATCAAGGCAGCTGGACCTGACGGCTTACCGGCCGAGGTATTCTAAGCTGCTGGAAATGACTTTGTGTAGCGTATATACTCAACTCATTTCCCAGATCTGGTCAGAAGAGTGTATATTGCGTTATATACAAACAATACAGCTCTTCAACAGCTCCAACTACAGAGGTATAAGTCTCCTCAACATCGCATATAAGATCTTATCTGTCAAATTGTGTGAACGTCTGAAACCTTCTGTCAACAACCTGATTGGCCCCTATCAGTGCGGTTTCAGACCAGGAAACTCCACAATCGACCAAATCTTCACACTCCGACAGATCCTGGAAAAAACCCAAGAAGTATAAATCGACACCCACCATGTTTTCTTCGATTTTACGGCCGCATATGACAGCACTTATAGAGACGAGCTACGTAGAGCCATGTCTAGAATGACGATTGAGATCACTCGCTGCTGCCTTAAGGTCGGTAACGACTTAACTGAGGCCTATGCTGTCCAAAAAGGTTTTAGAAAAGGTAATGCGCTGTGATGTGACATCTTTAACATCATACTTGAAAGAATTGTGCGGAGCTCACAAGCGAACACTGGAAGCACAATCTTTCAAAAGTCTGTACAACTAATGGCGTACGCCTATGATATTGACATAATTGGGTGAACACACCATGGAGTCACCGGTGTGTTCGCTAGTATTGAAACGGAAGCAGCCAATTTTAATTTAATTTTTTAATTTTGGTGGGGGCTGAGGCCCCCATTTATTGGCATAATACAAACTTAAGCTAACTTAAAAATTAACAGAAAGACTTAAGAGCTAGGGACCAAAGAAGTGATGGAGGAGATCTTGTTTGAGACGAGGATTGCTCAGGTGGAAATCAAAACACGAGACGTTTGAGTTGACCTTTCGACGCATTCGGGATATTGGTTCGTTGGAGCCATAAGAGGTGCGGTGGACCGGTAGATAGAAGAGACGAGGACAACGTAGATTGCGGGGATTAGTATTGAAGGAAATGGAGTTCAAAATGGAAGCACAATCGATGGAACCTGAGAGAACTCGATGAATGAAAAGAATGTCAGCAGTATTCCTACGTTCTTCCAACGAATTCATATTTAGAAGTTTGAGGCGGTCCTGATAGGGAGGTAAGATTAAAGGGTCGTTCCACGGCAGACCAGGAGGAATCGACGTTGAATACCCTCGATTCGGGAAACATGAACCTGGTGAAAGGAGGACCACTGGCTTGACTGGCATACTTAAGCAGGGGGCGAATAAAGGTATTATAGAGAGATTTGGTTATATACGGGTTGGAAAATTCCTTGGACCACCGTTTAATAAAGCCAAGTGGTGAATTGGCTTTGAGGATCATCTTATCGATATGCGAACGGAAATTAAGCTCACTGTCGAATAATATGCCAAGGTCGTGGAAAGACTGAACCAGGGAAATTGGTTGACCATGGAGAAAATAAAGTCGGGGAGGAGACGGGTTGCATTTGCGTGAAAAGGCTATAGATCGATCGACATTGGCTACATTAAGTTCTATGCAGTTTTTGAGGCACCAGATTGAAAACCGATCAAGATCTTCTTGAAGAAGGGCAGAGTCATGGGGAGAGGAAATAGTTTTAAAAAATTTTGTGTCGCCAGCGTAAAGGAAGAGGGAGGAGTGTTTAATGAACCTCTCAACATGGTTGGTAGTAAGAATGAAGAGAAAGGGGCCAAGATGACTGCCTTGTGGAACTCCAGATGAGGCCAGGAATGGAACAGAAAGGGCGGATCTAAACCGAACACTATAATATCGGTTTACCAGGTAAGAAGAAACCATTTTAATAAGAGCGGCTCAAAGCCGAGAGCAGACAATTTGAAGAGGATCAATTGATGAGATATCTTATCAGACGCTTTAGAGAAATCAGTTGCGATAACATCGATTTCGTTGCCATTTTCTAAGGCTGAGAGAGCAAAAGACACGAATTCAACTAGATTTGTGGTAGTTGATCTACTACCTTTCTGAAAACCATGTTGTCGGGGTGAAATAAAAGGCTTGCATTTGAAGCTTAAGGCTTCGTATAAAATGCTTTCAAAGAGTTTGGGAATATGAGAGAGTTTAGCAATGGGACGATAATTGGTAACTTCATGCTTAGATCCCTTTTCGTGTATTGGGATTATAAAAGAGGTCTTCCAAATCTGGGGAAATTCTCCCCGTGTAAGGTAGGAAAGGTAGGAAAGGGGTAGAGACAGGTTGGAAGAGCATTTTTTAAGAAACACGGCGGGGAGTCCGTCTGCGCTAGGTACAAATTCATCTTTAAGATTTAGTAAGTTTTCTTCAATAACTGCAGGATCGACATTTTGAGTAAGAGAGGGACCAATGGAGAAATTGTAGATCATTTAAGTGAGAGAGATCTGGTACGAAGAAGTTGTTGGCAAATGATTGCTTGAAAAATGTAGCAAAAAAGTTGGCGATGGTAGGAGGATCACTTGAAGATTTGGTTTCGAAAGCGAGGGAGGAAGGATAACCATCAGTCTTACTTTCGCAATTGATAAATTGAAAAAAGGACTTGGGGTCATTTATGAGATTGGTTTGCGCACTATTGAGGTAGCGCTGATAGAGAGAGTTATAGAGTTATAGAGTTCAATGAAATGAAGATGTGTACCTAGATAATTTGAACAGTCGAAAGAAGAGTGGGTGCGAAGGAATACCGCCCATAACTTGTTTCCTTTGTTTCGTAGAGAGCGAAGTTTACGATTATGCCAAGGAAGGGATGTAGAAGAAGTTTTATGGGTGGAATAAGGCACATAGAGGGAGATGGATTTGAATATTTCTCTGTAAAAAATGGAGATGGCAGTGACCAGAGATAGATTGAGATAGAGATAAACTCGAAAGAAGCCCTGCTTGGATAGGTACTGATTTTACGGAAATTACGTAGCTTTGTGAAAATTGTAAGAAAATAGAACTGCGGCTAGGGAGGGGGGGGGGGCGTTTGAAGGGGAGAGTTATGGAAAAATGAGAGAAGAAGTGGAGGATGAAAGTCATCAATAGTTGAAAGAGATAGGGGACAACACGATACTGAGGAGTTGATGGGATCAATTGTGAAGATAAGGTCCATATAGTTGGAAACGCCACTGACTTGGCATAGACTAGAGTCTGTAGCCGATCTAAGAATAGGTATTCCTTAGTAGAAATGGGATTAGAAGCGATGAAAAAAGATAGGTCTTCAGATGGAGTCCATTTCAGCTGAGGCAGATAATGATATCATCAAGCGAGTCCGATAAGACTATCAAATTGTCAATTGCATCAATAGCAAATTATTGTAGTGGGATTCGATAGGTTGTGCCAGAAGAATATAACAACACATAACATACAAGCTTCTACGAGTAAGTGTTATTTTAATTGACACAAAGTCAAGCTTAGAAAAAGACGAAGTTGGGACAACAGCTTGGACTCCTCAAGCTGTTGTGAATAGTCAGTAGGTAACCTCGACTTATCATCCCGAAAAACACTAAAAGAAAGAGGAAATAACTCCTGTTTTTTTATGTTGGGGGTAAGATTAGTTTCGGCCAGAGCATCGATTTCAAATGGGAGAGCATGAGATTGGCGGAAAACAGCGTGGGTTTTAGAACGGAGTCCTCTTACGTTCTGGTAATAGAAGGTGATAGGAAGGTTTTTGCATGACTTTATAGGGTCGAAGAAATTTATCGCTTTCAAGTCGACTGCTTGGAGGTATGAGACTCTTTCAGAGTGTACATAGTGGGGAAGAGCGGCAAGATCGTCTGTAACTTTTTGGGTGGGCGTATTGAAAATCTCGTGATAATTCATATAAAGTTTCCTGAGACTGGTAACGTCGGTAGGGAGGCCTTCCTGCTGGATAGAAACCATGACGCTTGTTTTTGTTTTACCCTCGTAGTACACCGAGTCGGATTTATTGTGCAGATAGGCGAGATATAGACGTATATTCTCATATATTGTATATTTTTATCTCTAAGCCTAGAGACCGCATAGCGACATTCGGTGGTATCGCTAGTTTGCTGCGTTAATTTAACAGTGGATGGCGAAAGGGGACCAATAGAAGAGGGAGTGGTTAATGAGTTTGGTGTCGCAACGAATGGGGTTTCTGAAGTAGGGTTTAAAATGTGAGAACTGATGAAATTAGGATACTTAGCTCGAGTTCTGATGTCGAAATTAGGGAAAGGCGTGTGTATTAGTGGTAAATGAGCGCTTAATAAGGCAAAACCTGAGATACGAGGGCGGGTCAATAAGTCCGTGACTTTTGGATTAAAACAGATTTTTTGATAAAAAAATAATTTTATTTTTCAACGTAGTCTCCCTTGAGCTCTATACACTTTGTCCAACGCTTCTCCAATTTTTTTATCCCTTCCAAAAAAAATGATTTGTCGAGGTCCTCAAAATGAGGAGATGACTTCATCATTGGAGTCAAATCTTTTTCCACCAAGCCATTTCTTCAGGTTTGGGAACAAGAAGTAGTCGCTCGGAGTCAAATCTGGAGAATAGGGTGGATGAGGGAGCAATTCATAGCCCAATTCATGGATTTTTGCCATGGCAACTGCACATGTGTGCACCCTTGCATTGTCTTGGTGGAAAAGAACTTTTTTCTTGGCCAAATGAGGTCGTTTTTTTTTCAAATCGTCATTGAATCGGTCCAATAAGTTGGCATAATATTCCCCATTGATTGTTCTTCCCTTTTGAAGGTAGTCAATGTGGATTATCCCGCGTGCATCCCAAAAAACAGTCGCCATAACTTTATTGGCTGACAAACCCACCTTGGCCTTCTTTGGCGCCGATTCACCCTTAGAAACCCACTGTTTTGACTGTTGTTTGTTCTCTGGTGTGTTGTGATGGATCCATGTTTCGTCCACGGTTACAAAACGGCGCAAAAACTCCTCCATATTGCGATTAAACAACGCCAAACCTTCCTGTGAAGTTGTTACACGATTGCGTTTGTGGTCGACTGTGAGCAAACGCGGCACCCATCTTGCGGAAAGCTTTCTCATGCCCAAGTGATCATTCAAAATTGAAACCACTGAGCCATGCGAGATCCCTACGGCTTCCACAATCTCTCGCACTTTCAATCTTCGGTCGGCCAACACCATATCGTGAATTTTTTCGATTGTTTCGGGTGTAGAGACCTCAACTGGGCGTCCAGGACGTTCGGCATCTTCAGTGCTTGTACGGTGACAACGAAATTCAGTAAACCACTTTTTTACCATTGAAATCGATGGTGCAGAGTCCCCATAGTATTTATCAAGCTTAGCCTTGGTCTCGGTAATGGTTTTTTTTCGCAAGAAATAATGCTTAATAAGCACACGAAATTCACTGTTTTCCATTTTCTCCTCAAATTAGTGAGTAGTCTGATAAAAATAGCGGTCAAACACAAACTAACTGACGCAGCAAGTTTAAATTTTGACAGGAGTCAACTGACAAATGCCTGTTGACAGGAGCAGTGTTGCTGTTTCAGTAAAGAGGTCAGAAATTCAAAAATGCACGGAATTATTGACCCGCCCTCGTACTATCGAAAGCGGATAAAGATATCCTCAGTCATTTCGAGAGAAAAATCTTACGCAAAATATTTGGTCCCGTTTCCGTTGTCGGGCTTTGGAGGATAAGTTTCCACGACGAACTATACGAGCTGTACAACGACATCAACCGAGTCAGCAAATTGCGCATCAGTCGCCTGAGATGCTTAGGACAAGTAGAGCGTATGTATATTAACGCCCCGGCCCGCAAAACTTTCGTATCTAACCCGGAGAGACAACAGAGTAGAAGGAGACCTTACCTTAGGTAAAGTAAAAGGGGATCTGAACTGACTTGTAGTACGCAACCGGAGGCAGTTAGCTAAAGACCCGGTTAACTGGTGAGGCCTGATAGTTGAGGCCCAGGTTAACCCCGAACTGTAGCGCCACCTAAATAAATAAGTAAATAGTGTTAATTATGATAATTAGTTCCGACTGAAAAGGACTTATGGGAAAAATATTGGTTAAGTCCACAGCAAACACATTACCTTTTCACTTTTCCCCTAAACAGAGCCTTCAGAGCATAGCAATTGTCGATGTACCCCAAGGAAATCAGCGAAAACATCAAGCTTCAATTTTATCACGTGGATTGTCACAATATATCAATGGCATTTAAAGAGTTCGATGTATTGAAAATTATAAACTCTCCTTACATAAGAAAGCGCTGATTCATTTTATACACCAACTGAACTTACAGGTCAGGCAAATATTCCAATTGAAAGAAATCCAATTGCCGTCGATGCATTCAAATGCGAGATATGTACAAATATTTAATTCACCATTTATTTTATTTTATTTTGCTGAATAAACTGCAAGCCACCTTCCTGTTTTATTACTCGGAAAGGGAAAAGTAAAAAATAAAAACCACTTGAACATGGCAATTCGTTAGAATTCTCATCCCCCACCGGTCTTTTGTTCGAAATTACTTGCTCAGCTTTTCATTTCGTATTCGTGAAGGCCTCTATATCCATATCTCCGAAACAATTATTTAAACTGTACCCCCCGCCGATTATTGCACACTTATCCTTATTTTCAGCAGCAGCACCACCTTTGTCCACTCCGCATCCTTGTTGTACTGTATACCAACACAGCGCGGTGTACCACATTTCATTTTGTATAATCACCTATTTTGTGCGCCATTTTTGTGTTTTTCTACCCTTGCAGGTGCCTTGTACGAGTATTGTAGTTTCAATACACAAACCTAAAGTGTAAGCCCAGGCAAGAAACCCTTGAAATGTGTGGTGGGGGGCTTTCATTGTTTTTTGCAGCATAAGATAGTGGCGAACAACACAAAAAAGGACTCAAGCGCAGTGTGACCGTAGGCATAGTTTTAAACCAAAGGATTTCTTTATATAGCCGCGTTGTAGTTTTTGATATGGAACAACTTGATTTGAGATACTTTCCTGGAAAGTGGAATTAGCTTCGTCACAGGAAACATTGACCTTAAATACGAATATTGGAATACAAGGGGAGTGTTGATAGTTCGTCGCCCAACTCTAGCTGGCTATGTAATGAAAGTCCGGATACAAGAAGCTAACGGTAATGACAAATGGATGGCAAAAATAGACACCGGTGCTACGACCTCAATCATCTACAGAAATTCTGGCTGCATAACACCAGCAGCCAGAGCTTGCGGTCTGCTGGGGGAGAAATGGCTAAGGTAATTACCATATATGCTGAAGTTCGCCCTAAAACCGACTTGGTCAAAATAGCCCTCACTTATGCTTTTCTGGTGGCTCACACATAATAAATATATGACAAGTGCATTTTTGATACTAATTTCATGAAGGAGTGTGGTTTATTAATAAACTTTGGGGCAGAAACCTTTATATAGATACAAATACGAGGGTTGGCTGAAAAGTTTCCGGCGTAAAGAAATTAGGGGTATTCGTCAATAAAAGCTAGTGAATGCTAGTTGTGCATCTTTTGACAGTTTTTTACCGAAGTTTCAGTCATTTTGGATGCGCAGTTTTTAGTTGACAGTCGTTAGAGTGAGTCGATGTGAGTGTTTTTTGCGAAAATGGAAAAAATTGAGTATCGAGCTGTTATTAAATTTTTGTTTTTGAAAGGCAATACGCCTACGCAAATCAAAAATGGGTTGGAATCTGTGTATGGGGACTCTGCACCCTCATTTACCACAGTGAAATTTTGGGCACCTGAATTTAAACGTGGCCGTAAGAGCTTGCGAGATGATGAACGTTCGGAACGTCCAAAAACTGCAACCACTGACGATAACATTGCTAAAGTTCACCAAATGGTGTTATACGACCGCCGAATTAAAGTGAGAGAGATAGTCGAGGTTATGAAAATGTCCAAAGAAGGTGTTTGTTACATATTAAATCAAAATTTAGGCATGAGAAAGCTGCCCGCGCTGTGGGTGCAGCGTTTGCTTGCGTTAGACCAGAAATGGGTTCGAATGAACATTTCCAACGCTCTGTTGGCGCAGTTTAGGCGCAATAAATCCGAGTTTTGGCGCCAATTGATTACTGTAGATGAAACTTGGATACACCATTATACGCCCGAAATAAAAATTCAGTCAAAACAGTGGACTGCAAAGGGCGAGCCGGCTCCAAAAAAGCAAAAACTGTTTTTTCGGCTGGGAAAGTGATGGCAACTGTTTTTTGGGATAGTAAAGGACTTATCTTCATCGATTATCTTCAAAAAGGAAAAACCATTACAGGAGCATACTACGCATCATTACTTGCCAAGCTGAAGGCAGAAATTGCGGAAAAACGGCCACATTTGCAGAAAAAGAAAATCCTGTTTCACCAAGACAACGCGCCGTCTCACACCTCAGCGGTTGCCATGGCGAAAATCCATCAATTACGATTTGAACTGCTGGACCATCCGCCTTATTCACCAGATCTAGCCCCAAGCGACTTCTTTTTGTTCCCTGTTCCCTCATCTAAAAACTGCGCGTCAAATGAGGAGGCAATCACCTTCGTGAACAATTATTTTGCAGAGACAAGCGCCAAGTACTATTTGGACGGGTTAGAGAGATGGGAGGATCGTTGGGAGAAGTGTGTAGAGTTACAAGGAGACTATGTAGAAAAATAAAAATAAAATTTGAGAAAAAATGTCTTGTATCATTGTTCGGTCGGAAACTCTTCAGACAACCCTTGTAGTGTACAAAAATCTTGACACTTCCGTTTTAAAGGTCGTCATCTGCCAAAATCAGATTCTAGAGCATTCCTCGCAATCAATTGTTTGGGCAAAGGCGGTAGGTGGTTCTGGTAGTCAACGATTTTATTTGATGGAACCAGAAAATAAGAAAAGCTACATAATGGACATGGCTTAAGTGGAACCAAAAAATAATATGGTTCCTGTAAGGGTTCTAAGTCCAAAGACAAGGGAGACGTAGAAGATGCCCAGCCAATTCGTCTGTCTGCAAGGTATCTTCCATTGTTACACCTACCCGATACCAAGAATTGATCAAGTCTTGAATACGCCCCCTGGAGCCAAATTGTTCTGTACACTTCTCCCCAATAGTGGTTATTGGCAGGTTGAGATTATTAAGTATGAATCATAAATGATTCACTCACTAGCTACACAAGATCTTTGCTTGTGAAGGCCAATCAGCTGAAAAACAGTAATAAATGCAAGTATGTCTGGATCAGGAATTCATCGGTACTTATAAGAAAAAGAGAAGGCGACAGGGTGTTTGAAGATTTTTCCAAACTTGGTTAACTTATAGTTACAGTACTTTCTTAATTTTATTTCTATTACCTTTTCGCTTTCATTTAAATTGATATGAATTGTTTTTGTATAAATCAATCAGATATTTTGTCTTGCCCAGGTTTTTCAGTTACGCATCTAAACATACGTAGTTTAAGAAAAAACTTTGATTGCTTTCTCTCGCACCTTGCTGCTTTAGATCATTTACCAAATCTAATATTTTTATCTGAAATATGGATATACGAGATTGAAAAAACGAAGTATATGCATCAGATACCAAGTTATTTGTTTGAGGCTGCGTGCAATGATTCGTATTCAGCTGGCGGTGTTGCGGTTTTTTACAAAAGTGAACTAGACTGTGATATTATTAAAGCTCGTCTTAATAGTTCTGACTTGATTTCTGTTAACTGCAATATTTCTGGTGTTCGTTATAGTTTTGTGTGTGTATATCGTTTACATTGTTGCTCAGTCAAAGTCTTTGTAGATGAATTTTCTGAATTTCTCCAAAACATTTCTTGTAAAAATGTAGTCCTTTTGGGTGATTTTAATGTTAATATACTAGATTACTCAAATGATGTTGATTATTTTTTGTCGGTGTTATCATCTTTTGGCTTTGAGTCCTTATTATTACAACCTACGCGAATTGCTGTGAATTCTAGCTCATGTTTGGACCATTTGTTTATAAGGTTGCACAGAAACAACTCAATAAATTTCAAAACTGATGTTTATGATTTACAGATAACTGATCATTGTTTAACTACAATTCAGTTTGATTGTTTGATACGCAGACCTAAACCACTAGAATTTAAAAAGTTTAAAAAAATCGACTTTTCAGCCTTGCAAAGAGATTTGTCTTTTGAGTTCTGGAACGATGTATATGGCGCTCATGATCCATCAATTGCTTTTGATTTATTTATTAATAAATTGAAATTTCATATTTCTAATTGCAGTCAAAATCAAAGCGTAAACACAAATAAATCTAAGTGCATCATTTGTTGAAGAAAATAAGAAAAAAAAATGAACTTAGAATTCGGGTTCGCAAACATCCTAGGAATACTAGGCTTAAAAGTTTTTATGTTAAAATCTGTCGTGAGTTGAAATTAGAAATAACACTTTGTAGAGATAATTATTTCAGAAGAAAACTGGTTGAAAATATTGGGAATTCTAAGAAAGAGTAGGACACAGTTAATGAAATTTTGAATAGAGAAAAGCCGAATGCCGAAATTGTTTTAAATATGGATAGTAATGTTGATATAACTGAACCAAGTGAGGTGGCTAATGTTTTTAATGACTATTTTTCAAATATAATCTATGATTTCCGCGGTCTCCTTATTGTGTGATAAAACAATAAGGCAGGAGCAACACCAGTCTGCTTGTTTTTACTTTGAAAATTTCACACCACTGGAAATACATAAAATTATACAATCGCTAAAGCACTCACACTCTTCTTCACATGACAATATTTCAAGTCACGATCTTAAAATTATTTCTCTTTTTATCTGTGATGTTTTATGTCACAGGGCGTCTTTCCCGAATCCCTTAAAACCGCTGTAGTTATTCCTCTCCATAAAAAAGGTGATACTAAGTCTTTGAATAACTACCGTCCTATTTCACTTTTGTCCACCTTCTCCAAGGTGTTTGAAAAGGGTATGAAAGCTAGAATACTGTCTTTTTTAGATAAAATTAGATTCTTCAGTAAACATCAATTCGGTTTTAGGAGCGGAAGATCAACTGAAGATGCCTTATTAAAACTTTGCCGAGAAATTTATAATAGCGTAAATGATTCTAAAATTGCTGCAACGTTATTTATAGATATCTCAAAGGCTTTTGACATGGTGGATCATTCGCTTCTACTCAGTAAATTGTACGATGCAGGCTTTAGAGGTTTTATTTATACATGGTTTTCGTCTTATTTGTGGAACCGTAAACAAATGGTCAGAATAAAAGGTTGTATGAGCTCCCAGAAAACAATAAATTTAGGCGTACCACAAGGTTCTGTCCTGGGTCCGATACTGTTTTTAATTTACGTCAACTCCTTATTTATCCAGCCTTTTAAAGGAAAAATCACCGCGTTCGCAGATGATACAGCTCTAACTTACTCTTGTTATAACCTCTTTGATGTCAATGCAAACATTAACTTTGACTTAGATTTGCTTCGTAGATGGTTTGACAAGCATAAACTAGCAATTAGTAACAAAACAAAATACATGATTTTTAAAATTAAGGGAAAATTGACTGATAACTTTTCTTTACAATATCACTCACCAAATTGTTTTAAATTTAATCTAAGGATTCTTTGTCCTCATAATCAAGGCGTATCAACCTACAATACCGATGTTAGCTGCTCGATAGATTGCTTCGCTATTGAACGTGTCGAATGTTTCAAATACTTAGGGGTTATTTTAGACTCAAAGCTTAGTTGGAGAGAACATACCCTGCATTTAAAAAAATACTTTAACTTAGTAGTAAGACAGCTTTATCATCTTAGTATATATTGCGGATCCGATATTTTAAAATTGGTATATAATGGTCTTTTTAAATCCAAGCTGCAGTACGGTATAGCCTGTTGGGGCGGTACACATTTCAGCAAAGTACAACCCTTGCTAGTTAAGCAAAAACACTGCTTAAGATCAATCTGCAAACCCCCAGTTTTAGATTATTCAAGGAACTTAAAATACTACCCTTAAGACACCTTTACTACTATAAAGTCTTGAAAATATTTTTCCAGAATTCTGGGTATAACGTCGCTAGATTGTATGGCAATCTTAACTTGCGAGCTAATTCCATGAATTTTGTAGCCTTACCTAGAATCAATAAAGCACTTTTTTCTCGTTTTTTCACCGTCATTGCTCCTCGTTTATTTAATAAGTTACCGGAAAGTATTAGATGCGAAAGAAGGCAATCTTTGTTCTTAAAAAATGTCATAACTTGGTTTTTTGCTTACGATCATTGTACAATAGATCAATTTCTTATTTAGTTAATAATTTTACAATTCTTTCTTTTTACACATAATTCTTAAACTTAGCTTTCTATTGCATTTGTTTATTTTTACATACATTTTCCCCATCAATGTTTAAATAACCTATTTTTTGTTGAACAATAATGGTACATTCGCGACTTGGCCTTGGTCAATCAAAAAAAAACGGCCTTCACTACTAGAAGCGCAGTATGGTAGTTTACAGTGATGCGGTTCAAACTGAGTAACTACCATCATTATTTAGGATTCGGCAGACGCACGAAAACACTAGTTAAAGAAAGAATTAGTGAGCAACAGCATATACGCTGGATATATATGTCAAAGAAAAACCTTTTGGCTTTAGCAAAGGAGACCTGTTGTGAGGAAAATCACCTAAACTGTAACTGAAATGGAAATGCTTTTGATTTCCAAAATCAAAGTGCATATTGTAAATAATGAGCCTATTAGGCTTGTGTTTAAAATAACTGTGCAAGGACTAAGTCGAATAAAGCTGAAAGCAGCCGCGGAAAAGATGAACTTCGTTAAGTCCTTCGTTTTGACCATAATATTATAGATATGGACTTGAAAATTTAGATTTCTCGATGCTAAGAAAAGTGTGTGTTGCACCTAATAACTGCAATTTGAAAAGGTATGATCACATATCCGCTCTTACCAAACAAATCGCTCGATGTTCACTGAGTGCTTATTTTGAAATCATTCTGTATACTCTGGTCACACTGAGCTTGATAATCATTTCAAACTGCACATCATTACATTATTCAGTTTTTTTTAGTTGGTGGTGTTGTGGTCCTCTTCGTAAGGATGTCTTTCCTGTAAACTAAAACGTCATCACATTCATCGCTAAGCTCACAATGCTACTCGTATCTATGCGCGTTCAGAATTTCAACAAACACTTAAGGTTTTTTTTTTAAATGAACTTTAAGGACACTCAAGTATCAAATTAACTGGCACAACCGTGGTTAACAATGCAAAGAACTCTTGCACAGAATAAGAGACGCCTTTCATTCAGAATCCTTTTCTGGTTCTAATCTTAAATTGAAAATGGGAAAAACGTGTTCGCATACAGACACATGCTCTGCCACATACCACACCCGGGGTAAATAGTGTGCATTAGTCCAAATGTTTGACTACTTGGTAATGGTCGAGGCTGTTAAAAGGCACCCCATTTATTCCTCTACTGGGTGTGGAGGAAATGATGCCAATTAATTCATTTTGTAAACTTTTACATTGCGGCTGCAAGAGTGGAATGATTCTGTGGAATGTGGAATGAGCTGGCTCTGTAATTGCCACTAACGCAATTGCATTTGCATAGAAACAACGTTTTCCCATGGAAATTTATAGATGCGCAGGAAACTGCTGCAGGATACGCTAAGTAAATTAATTTAAACTCCGACAGAAGACACATTGTCATACGGAAACTACGCGTTGGTTTTATAGAAAGCCTTTTGAAAGACTAGAAGTAAGCAATTTCCTTAGTTCGTTTAATTGAGCAGATTTAACAAAATTGCATGGACTAGTAAATGAATAAATCAATATCCAGAGTATAATCAATATGATGCTGCAATCCAATTGAATCTTTTATATATAAATAAATCTTCATTTGCCGACGAAAACTATTATAAGACCAAGCTGGCAATCCATCCCTTTGGAAAAAATGTAAGAAATGAAAAATGGAGAAAAATTAGAAAATATTTTGAACGTCATATCATCTTGGGTATTAAAACTGGTTAGATAAAATGGGTCCTACGTATGTAGGACAGGTCTAATTGATTGCGATAAAATGATTTACCGGATTCTTGGAATTTGCTGTATCTGAATATTTTACACTTACAATGCGGTATTCCGGAAGATTCCTTTTTCATGTAAGAATGATATTAACATTCCCTTTCGAGAATTCACTGATGAGACCAAAAAAGTACATATGTTACCGTGAAAGTAATAACTGTGGATATTATATACAGGGTGTCCCAAAAATCAAGGTCAAGCCTGAAACGGGTGATAGGTCAAGTGGTGTCGGTTATCACAAAATTATAAAAAAAACTCTAAGTCATGCACTTTTAAAATTATTGGCACTCAAAAAAAAAATCAAGAAATCTGATACCCTGTGACGATCTTTCAAGTACTGTGACCGCAAATCTTTACTCTTCTTCGATTTTTTTTTGTCATGTAACCCTGAATAACTCTTCCCTAAATTACAGTCCAAAATTGAAACATAACTATATCGATTTTGACTAAGATATTGCTTTCTTGTCCATCCATGTATCTGAAAGTCATTAATCACCCAACTTGAACTGACTGCACTGACAAAAAAATGTACTATGCCATTTTGGCAAGTAACTTTAAAAGATGGCGCATTTAGTCTGGGTTCCAAAATGGTATGACACTTGCTAGACTAACTCAATGAAACACAAAAAAAATATTTTTTTAAAGAAACCCGTTTCATAGGTAATCCGTTTTAATAAGATAAAATGAGTACCAAGATTGATTGAGACGGATAAACACGCCATTTAGACTAGTGTGAGTGAAACAGATAGAGATGCCACTTTGTCAAGCAGTGACGCATAGGCACATCGTGCAATACTGCAGTGGGTACGTTACGCTCCTTCGCTTACAGCGCATTATTCTGTATTAGTGTTGATTTCGTGCTTACAACTTTGGCTTTCTCTATTGGACTTCATTGCATTGCGACTTTGGTTTGCTATCTGACCCATTTATGGGGAATGCAGGTGTAATGCTAGTGCTGCAGCCAGACTTCATTATGAGAGATACCGGAATGCTCAGCGTCATCCGGACCATAGAGTGTTTTGCAAATGTGCACCGGTCATTCTCAGAGGGCCGATTTTAAAATCTAATGGTTAGTGAGGGAAAACCCGTCATGGCCTACGAGGACGAAGTCTTACAAGCAGTCGCACAAGACCCTAGTACCTCAGTACGTGCAATTGAAGAAAGCATAGGAGTGCCCAAAGTAAAGCACATCAAATTCTAAGGAAAAACCATCTCCATCCGTACCATGTACAACGGGTCCAAACCGTGCTACCCCGAGATTATCCAGAAAGAATGCAATTTTGTCAAACGATGTTGCAGAGGTTCAGAGAGGATCCGAGATTCTTCGACAAAATTCTATGATCGGGCGTATTAACGTGGAAAACCCACATTTGATGCGGGAAGATATAGTAGATCTCAGTATCGTTTTAAAGTAAACATGTGGACGAGAATTTTGAATAGTAGAATTATTGGCCCATTCGAGTTGCCGCAGAATTTGAATGCAAATTTATTGAAAGACGTGATACTAAATATGCATGCATGTGGGATCAACAAGATGTTCCTCGATCGGGAATACTCTAACAGGTGGATAGGGCAGTCTGGTACAATTTCGTGGCCAGCCCGTTCACCTGATTTAAATCTACTCGATTTTTTTTACTGGAGAGCAGTAAAAGAAAAAGTTTATTCTAAGCCGATAGAAAACTTAAACGAGCTGCGACAAAAAATTGCAGAAGCCGCTGAAGACATCAACTCCAGAAGATACCACAAAAAGTTTCGGGAATTTATTCAGAAAATTAATAATACAAGTTTATTCATCTAAATCTATATTGTCCCCTTCAAAGTAATCCCCATCGACTGCAACACACTTATGCCAGCGCTTGATCCAATCCTTGAAACATTTTTTATATTCGCTTTTTGGTGTGTCCATCAGTGCTTCCTGCGATTTTTCCATTATTTCCTCTAGTAGTGATTTTTTAACTCGATTGAACAGAAAGAAGTCGCAGGGAGCCAAATCAGGTGAATTCTATGGCTGTTGGATGGTACGAGTATTTGTTGCATTTTTCCTCAAAAAATTACGAATAATGATGGAATTGTGCAACGGTGCGTTATCATGGTGCAAAATCCACGAGTTTTCTGCCCACAATTCTGATCTCTTTCTGCGAATTGCTTCACCCAAACGCCTCATAACACCCATATAATACTCTTTGTTTACTGTCTGGCCTTCTGGCAAAAATTCATGATGCACTACACGGTTGTAATCCATGAAAACCGTGAGCATTGCCTTCTTTTTTGACTGAAAACGACGTGGGTTTTTTTGGTCTCGGCTCATTTTGTGAAAGCCATTCACTTGCCTGATGTCTGGATTGCGTGTCATACTCATAAATCCACGTCTCGTCTCCAGTAATGATTCTCGCAAATCATCTCTTTTGCGGTCTCTTTTTTACATGAAATTAAGGTCTTTTGGCACGAACTTTGTTGATACAAAATGTCTTGGACGGATCCATAGGCAATGTTCAAGTCCTCCGCTATCTCTCTGATGGTTAATTTGCGGTTATTGACCAACATTCCTTTTACTTCATCAATGTTTTCGTCGGTTTTCGATGTCGATGGTCTGCCATCATCTTCGATTGACTCACGACCACTTTTGAACCGCTCGCGCTCGTGCCACTGGTTGCCGAAACACTTTTCCAACATTTCCAACGTTCGCGCACCATTAAATCCGTTTTTTACGGTCGTTGTTACAAATTTAAATCCATTTCTAAAATTGTAAAAAATCGCCAACACACACAGAGATAGATGTACTCTTGGCTACGTAACTTTTGCACATGTCAAGCTAAGATGCTAAGATTTAGAGGAAATGTCAACAACAGATTTACCAACTTAACAGAACTCAAATCGGAACAATGGGAGGGCCACACGGTGGGGTCCCCCGTGAACTTTTTGATCAAGGTGGTATATTCAAATTCCTTGTTAAAATTTGCCACACTAGAACCAGGAGGTCTATAAATTATACAAACGTACCTATTTTTGCTCGGTATTTTTATTTGCAGACATTCGTAAGATGCACTATCAAACTCTATAAGGTCATATTTTATCCCCTCTTTTATAAATATGACAACTCCACCACCTCTTTGCTGATTTCTATTGTAAAATTCAGATGTGAAGCCTTCAAGCTCATAAAATTTGTTTTCATCTTTTTTGATATTTATTTCCACAAGAATAATAATTTTTAAAAAATTTAATAGATCTTTTATATTTATACAGAACGCATTCCAATTTCTTCTCATTGATCTAATATTATGGTGTAGATAGCAAAAATTTGTTTTTTTCAATTTATTTAAATTTATGCCGCTGAAACTATGTACTACTAGGTTGTAATGAAAAGTAACCTCCTTGGGAACGAATTTTTTTTTTTTTTAAAGGTTTTTTTTATATTATTCAATATAGTCCCCTTTTAGTTTGATACACTCATTCCAGCGATTTTCCAACTTCTTGATCCCGTCCGAAAAGTAATTTTCCGGAAGGCCTGCAAAATACTCCTCCGTGGCGTCGATGATTTCCTCGCGTGAGCTATTTAGCGAGCTACCTTTTGAGGTCTGGAAAGGGATAATAGTCCGAGGGATCCAAATCCAGTTACCAATCGACGCCAAAAGTCCGCCCGATTCCGCATCAGCAAGTCCAAACACTTTTTCGAAGTGCTCTCGCGTTCGTGTTTTTGGTCAGGAGTGAGCATGCGCTGCACCCAGCGGCAGGAGAACTTTTGCATATGCAGAATATTGCCCAAAATATGGCAATCAGTACAAATTTTTATGGTATCTGCTAGCTCGCACACCTTCACTTTCCGGTCAGCCAACACCATGTCATGTATTTTTTTGACATTGTCCTCTGTAACCGCATCGGAGCGCCTGCCGCTACGGACTTGATCGGTAGTGGAGTTGCGTCCACCATGAAACTCTCGAAACCAATGTTTGACGGTGTAATCTGACGGAACATTAGCTCCATAATATTTATCCAACTTTTCTTTTGTTTCCTTCGCCGTTTTGCCTCTCGAAAAATAATGTTTTATGAGAGAACTAAAATCGTTTTTGTCCATACACAACATGATGCCAAACACGTCAACAACAATCAGCAGTCAAAACAAAACTAAAGACAGTATCGTACTGAAATTTGGCATGTCTGCCTAAATATGAACGGACTTCAAGGCACTATAACTTTTTTTGCATTACCAGCGCATTCTGGCGGTCAAGGAGGTTACTTTTTCATTTGTGTTTTCCATTTTGATAAAAATATTTTTGCATTTCGCAATTCAATGCACACAATGTGAAATTGTTGTAAGTGTGTTATTTTGTTTACATCATTTATGTGCATTGCTTATCAATATCGGCATCGTGCTCTCAGTTCTTCTGGCCAACACTTTTCCCGCACTCTCCCACACAAATCGCCAATTTTCGAATTTTGCTTTTTCTTTTGCCAACCACGGTAAGTGTTTGTTTTGTTTCGTCAGCTGATTATTAACGTACACAGTGGCATCGGGCATTTATACACCTGCATTGCTGTTATTGGTATTGTTTTGGATTTCAGTCTGAGAGATCGAGAGGCGCGCGCTTTTTAGACAAATTGTGTTTTGCATAAGAAGCAAAGGATGCCTTTATTATTGATTTGTCCGGGTTTATAGCTTTTGTTCTGTATATATGGGTGGGGCCCCGCCCAATATGGGTGGGGCCCCCGCCCAATTATCAAGGCTTCGCCCATCACTGACGTTGTCTAATAAAAAGCGGGGCAGAGCATATAACTGGTCTTATCGTAAAAATCTTCAGATGACGCCTCTGAAGGTTGCTACGATTTGACCAGTTACAAGTTGCCGGTCATAGGTCTTGTTGGCGGCTGGCCACCGGTAGGACTTAAATCACGGTACCATGGGAATCAGGAGCCCGCCGGATTTCGGTCCGGGCCTGACTTGTTGAGGTAGGCCCCCTTGTGAGAGCATCATGGTGACTGTGTTTTAAACCCAAATCGCGGGAAAGTGTCTAACCCATTGTAGAGTTGCAAATAAGTACTGGGTGCTGTGACCCTAAGAACAGTAAGAGGTTTTAGGTCAGCCTCGACTCATACCAAGGGTGGAACACAGTTACGAATTGGTATCAAAGGATTGAGGGAGAGCGATGGCAAGGCGTATCCTTGCTCCCATGGATGTATGGGCATCCCGTAAACATTAGTCTACATGACAGGTGGTTTACGTTAAAAACCAGAGACTAATGTATATATCGGTTATGTCATTGTCCTGTATTTCGTGATTGATAGTTCTGCCTATTTCTTTTACAATTTCCACTAGGTTTTCATGTGTTGTGGGAGGTATATTTCTAATATCGATATTGTTTTTGATAATTTGTTTTTCCGGAGAGTTGATCTGTGATTTCATGTTTTCTATTATTTCATCTTTTTTCCTGTTGATTTCGCTCAATTCGTTCATTTCTTTAGTGGTGCTTTCCATTAGGTTGTTGTTTTTTACCATGTTTTTGTTTAGTTCATCGTATTTTGCACTAAAGCAACAGAAACTTGCCGTAATCTCTTTAATTTCAGCTCTTAAGAGTTTAATCTCTGCTAAGACAATTGAGTTGTTATCAGCATTGGTATGTGTGTTATCGGGACTGTTGCCAGCATGCACTTTTTTAGCAAATTGTGCTACTGGTGTTGATGATAGAGCCACTACCACATTGGTTATAGCCGCAGTACTTTGACCATCTCCTCCGCTTCTGCAGACTTGGCATCTCCATACCTCCCTTCTTGCGCTCATGGTTCTCCACGATTTCTCAGTAACCATAGTGCACTCAAAGTGAAGTTTACGGTTGCACCTCATGCATACAGCGAAATCTCCTTCAGCAGGAAGATTTAATAAAACAGATGGGATATTGCACTATTGCACTATTATACTTTTAAAAGCCGGTTTATTAAAGTCACTGTCTTTCAATTTGGTTTAATTTCACTGGGGTAAGCTAAACTTTTAAACTAGGAGAAATAGATCAAAAATCTCAAATCGCTATTAAAAACACGTCCACTCACTCAAAGAATCACTCTAACTCTCTGTAAAGACAGCCGATTGATGCCCAATTGCGTGGCACGTCATCTGGTCGATACCCCGGGGTCCTCTGCGACATCTTCTACCACAGCTGCGATATTCTCAGCAGAACGGCTGCTCCGGGCCGGCCAGATCTGGCAGCATCTCGTGTTGTACTATACTCTAGGTGAGCGGTTAAACGTTTAGTGCTTGCCCCTGAATCTGTGCCGAAATTCATGCTTCCGCACAGAAATCGTAACAACTATTCCGCGTTCTTTAGGAGTATAGTGATTCCTGTCTTGTTGGCGTGTATTTTGTATCTGTTTACTTTACAAGTGTCAAAGTAGAATTGACATTTGCAGCCATATGCAAAAATTATAGCATCTTCCGATAGAGTGAAGATTTTTACGCCACCTGGTACTTGTAACAAGCGTAATAACTTTCTTGCCAACCCAATATTTAAACCAATTTTAATTTGAAGTAGTTTGTAAAATTCTCAAAAATTTATGTTATGTTCAGACAACAGTTAGTATACAATTTATTAAAAAAATATCGATTTAAACAAAAAACAAACATTAAAAAGTGCAAATAATTATAATTGTAAGTGTATGTACATACATTGTTCATTGAAAGTGTACTCACGTTGTGAATTCGACCGCCTGATGATATTTTCCAAAAAGGTGTTTTGAGGAGCAACCAAACCTCTTCGTCCACCCGGCATTTTTGTTGCAAACTTGTCAAACAAATTAACGCGCACTATTTACACACATAAAAAAACTGGGAGTTGGTCACTCTGCTAGTGCTGTTGCTGATGCTGCTGTTGCCCCTATTATAAATTATATACGACCACTCGTATGTATCTATCTGCTTGAGCATTCGATTCTTTTAAGATCCTGCATTTTCATTTTATTTTCCGTTGAAATGAGTTTAAAATTAAAGTACACACCCGTAGCAGACCTTAATCGAAGGATTCATTACTGAGAAGGCGATATTTTAAAGCAGCACTCGCACTAGCACCGTAGTAACATCGTAATTATTTTATGCGTAGTATCCTCTTTTTGATCCTTTATCCTTTTATCATATCATGTCAAGGTAGACACGGTTAATTTTAGATTAATTCGGTGTGAAAATGAAGGGCACATTTCCGTTTTTAAGGTGGCCGATGGGGTGCTTGTGGCGGTTTCGCTGGCGAACAAGACTGATGGAAACTTCACATGGTGTTGGCATTTTATAGTCTCGTTTGTTTTGGGCTGAAAAAAGACAGAAGAGGGTACAAATTAAATATTTACGAGAATTTCATTTTAAGGTAAAATTTTGTGATTTGGTGTTATGAACGCGTCGATTGTACGAGTAGAAACACATGTGTCACAGGAGTTTCTGTATCACCTTTCCACAATATTGTTGTGTGTAGTTGGTGTGCTCTGTAAAATAATGAGAAAAGTGATGAGGAAAGAGAGTTTTTCACCCTCAGAGTGATTTTAGATCAGAAAATAAGTAAAAGTGAACATAAACTGTAGCAAGACAGATTCGCCAAAGTCGGGATACATTTTACTGGGGTGCGAAAGACCAGAAGTGGCCCTCCTCTAAATAACAGTGTGAATTTAGAGAAAATATTTTGGAGATCTTCAGATCTTTTAACTTTTCTGTGAAAGAACTGTCCCGTTTTTGTGCATACTAAATGTTCCAATTCAATACATATATACGAGGGTTGCCTGAAAAGTTTCCGACCGCAACATAAAGATAGCGGCACTCGTCAATAAAAGCTAGTGAATGCTGGTTGTGCATCATCTGACAATTACCTACCGAAGTTTCAATCATTTTTGAAGCGCAGTTTTTAGTTAACAGTCGTTTGAGTGAGTCGATGTGAGTGTTTTTTGTGAAAATGGAAAAAATTGAGTATCGAGCTGTTATTAAATTCTTGTTTTTGAAAGGCAATACGCCTACGCAAATCAAAAATGAGTCGGACTCTGTGTATGGAGACTCTGCACCATCATTTATCACAGTGAAATTTTGGGCACCTGAATTTAAACGTGGCCGTGAGAGTTTGGGAGATGATGAATGTTCGGGACGTCCAAAAACTGCAATCACTAACGATAGCATTGCTAAAGTTCACCAAATGGTGTTGGACGACCGCCGAATTAAAGTGAGAGAGATAGTCGAGGTTATGAAAATGTCAAAAGAACGTGTTTGTTACATATTAAATCAAGATTTAGGCATGAGAAAGCTGTCCGCGCGTTGGGTGCCGCGTTTGCTTACGTTAGACTAAAAATGTTTTCGAATAAACATTTCCAACGCTCTGTTGGCGCAGTTTAGGCGCAATAAATCCGAGTTTTGGCGCTGATTAATTACTGTAGATGAAACTTGAATACACCATTATACGCCCGAAACAAAACAGTGGGCTGCAAAGGGCGAGCCGGCTCCACAAAAAGCAAAAACTGTTTTTTCGGCTGGGAAAGTGATGGCGACTGTTTTTTGGGATAGTAAAGGACTTATCTTCATCGATTATCTTCAAAAAGGAAAAACCATTACAGGAGCATACTACGCATCATTACTTGCCAAGCTGAAGGCAGAAATTGCGGAAAAACGGCCACATTTGCAGAAAAAGAAAATCCTGTTTCACCAAGACAACGCGCCGTCTCACACCTCAGCGGTTGCCATGACGAAAATTCATGAATTACGGTTTGTACTGCTTGACCATCCGCCGCATTCACCAGATCTAGCCCCAAGGGACTTCTTTTTGTTCCCTGTTCCCTCATCTAAAAACTGCGCTCGGAGGACAGAGATTTTCGTCAAATGAGGAGGCAATCACCATCGTGAACAATTATTTTGCAGAGACAAACGCCAAGTACTATTTGGACGGGTTAGAGAGATGGAAGCATCGGTGGGAGAAGTGTGTATAGTTACAAGGAGACTATGTAGAAAAATAAAAAAAATAAAAATTGAGAAAAAATGTCTTGTCATTTTTATGGGGTATAGATCAACAATGCGCATTCAACCAATTCAAGGACAACATCCAAAAGGTTTCCCGACTGGTACACTTCCGGAATGACGTCCCAATAACTTTAGCCACCGACGCATCCTCTCACGGCATTGGTTCCGTCCTTTCCCACATGTATCCCGACAAAACGGAGAAACCAATCGCTTTCGCATCGAAAACGCTGGACGAAGCGCAGAAGAAATACAGCCGGATTGAGAAAGAGGCTCTCTCCATCATTTATGGTGTCAAGAAGTTTTACCAGTATCTTTGTGGTCGCCAGTTTGAATTAGTTACAGACCACCAACCGCTTGTCACAATTTTCAGTCCCTCCAAGAAGCTTCCACACATAACGATACAGCGCCTTCAACGATGGGCGCTCATCCTGATGGGATACACGTACACTATACGTCATCGTCCGACCAAACAACATGGAAACGCCGACTGCTTGTCACGGTTACCAATGGGACCTGATGAGACATTTGACGGCACAGAAGAATCTAGTCATCTGTTAGAGTAGTCGTACCCCGGCAGTTGCAACCCAAAGTATTGACGATGCTTCATCAGGGTCACTGAGGACTCACCCGTACGAAGCAAGTGTCTCGTCGATACTGTTGGTGGCCCACCATTGAGAACGACATGACCAAACAATGTACCGCATGTCAGACCAATGCCAACAACTCGCCAAGAGAGTACACCAGCTGGCCGTAGACCGAAGAAATATGGGAGCGCGTACATATCGACTTCGCTGGACCCTTTCAGAAGCAGATGTGGCTGATTGTGGTTGACTCGGAATCTAAGTTTCCGTACGTTGTCCTTATGGCATCTATCACATCACAAGCAACGATTTATGCTTTACAATCCATTTTCGCAATTGAGGGGCTACCCAAGACGTTAGTGTCCGACAATGGGCCCAAATTTACTTCGTGTGAGTTCCAGCATTTTTGCCGAAGTAACTTTATTCAAAATTAGGCATCTGCGCCAGTCCAACGGCGCAGCTGAAAGGATGGTACGTACGTTCAAAATAGCTCTTCGAAAGATTTTGCAGGACACACCACGGTGGAAAGATGGGCTGTTGGTCTTTTTGTCGACATATCGATCTACACCAGATGACAGTGGGATCTCACCAGAAAAACTCCACGGAAGATCACATCGCACAATTCTGTCAGCTATGTTTCCAGAACCAAAGGAAGCTATGGACCAAGTCAAAACTAAGTTCTTTCTGGGCCAACCAGTTTTCATATGGCAGTTTCAAAGGTAGGAAAAGTGGATCACGGGAGTCGTAACGAAGAACGAAAAGGATGTATTTGGTGGAAGCAAAGTCAAACTCCACCAAAAGACAAGATCCATCCATTCGTGACGGTATCGAGCAAAGTAAGCACCCGTACGAACCCAGAGGTCAATGAAGCACCGTCAAGCAATGACAACAATAATTTAAACGACTCCGACATTTTAATTCTCCCAGACTTGCCATATACTAACATCATTTCGAATTCACCTGAGCCGAATCCTATTTCCAGCGGAAGAGCGAGTCCAAGAAACACAGTAGCTGGCTCTACAGCAGTTTCAACACCAGAACCTAGACGTTCAGATGTCTACGGAATAAACAAATCAGATTTAACTAAAATTAAGACCGAGAGGGATTGATGTGATCTGGCAGCATTTCCTCAATCTACCCACCACTGACGTAACTTTCTGACCACATCTTTCCAATGAGAATGACACCTGTCATTGATAGGGCACCTCATGGTTTTTGATGATTTTTATAATTAGCGCGCGCCCAAGGGGTTTTGTACCCTTAAAATGTTCGTACACAGCGCGGGCGAAGGAAATTTAGGGAGGAAGAAAAGACAGGTACCGATGTACATTGTTTTTAAATGTTTGTAAGTTATAACGACCAGGAAACACAGAGATCGGCATGGCATTCCATAAGCGAGTTGTACGGCTTAGGAAAGAATCACGATATTTTAGAGTACGATCGAAAATGGGCTTAAGGGTATACTGATGAGCATTCATAGCGAGACGGGTGTTACGGTTGAAAGTTTGAATGGGCGGAATGCTACTGGCGATTTCAATGGAGCACTGGTGGTGGGAATAGCCATAAAACAAAGTGAGACAGGAGACATTACGTCGGTGTTCGAGGGTGTCAATTGATTGCCTGCTATTAGTATCACCTATGAATTTTATCGCACGGTTTTGAATCCTATCTAGAAGGTGCAGAGATGATTTAGGAGCACCTGACCAGATGTGGGCATTGTACTCCAATTTTAGGCCGATGAATGCCTTACACATATATTGTGCCAGATCAGAGGGGGTAAAATATTTCTTACATCGCTTGAGGAAACCTAGATACTTAGCAACATTTTTGGCGACATGGAATATGTGGTCATTCCAACGTAAGTTATCACTTACACACATACTGAGAATAGAAAGTTTATCGGTTCCGACGATGCAAGTGCCATTCATGGATGATGACTGGGTATTTGAATTTCACTTTAATGACAGCAGACAGCATTGAGTTTTGGAAGCATTAAATTCCACTCGGTTGATAGTTCCATAATTGGTTATGCTGTTAATATCGGAATTTAATGAGCTTAACATACGCTGCCGTTCCCGTTCTACAGTCGAAAAGCAGGTACTAGAGTCCGGGAACGAATATGAGAAGCAGAGAGTGCTGTCATCAGCAAAGGAATAAATTGGATTAGAAGTAGCATACAAGAGATCATTAATGAAAATTAAAAAGAGTGTCGGAGACAGAACGGAGCCCTGGGGCACACCAGCATTTATTTTGTGAATATCAGACTTGAAACAGTCCAAGACAACTTGAATTGAACGTTCCGAAAGGTAATTTCTAATCCATTGAAGAATAGAGCCATCGATCCCAAGAGCACGCATTTTCGACAAGAGAGCCTGATGCCAAAATCTGTCAAATGCCCTAGACATATCAAGTGCAACTATCTTGTTTTCGCCAGATTGATGTAAGCTTTGGTTCCACTTTTCGGTGAGACATGTCATCAAATCACCACCATATTGCCGGTCATTGAGAAGTTTTCGTGTTTCGAGATATTTGATGAGCTGACGGTTTATCAGCGTTTCCATGACCTTGGAAAGAAGGAACGTAAGTGCAATGGGTCTGTAGGAGGATAGAGAAGAAGATTCGCCTTTTTTAGGGACGGGCTGGACAAATGCTGTTTTCCATCTGCTCGGAAAGAGTCCTAAAAAGTAGGATTGATGAAAAAGCTTACGCAGTGGTTTTGCCAGTTTGAAGTACATCTCTTCAGAAGAAGGGGAGATATACCATCTGGACCAGCGGATTTATGCATGTTGAGATCGTTAAGTACTCTTGCTACTACACGAGTGCGAAAGTGGATTTGTCCCATTAAAGATTCGACGCACTCAATTGTAGACGGAGACAAAGTACAATCCAAAGAGCTGACAGCTGGAATATTATTGTAAATGAGCGTTGGGATAGAGGATAAGGCAGAATTTCTAATATTTTTGACGAACGACCAAACATTTTTACTGCCTTTGGGACATTGCAGTATTTTGTGCCTCAGTTTTTGGTCGTATAGAAATTTCACACGCTTGAGAAAGACGTTGCAGTCATTTCTGGCTCGTTTGAACTTTTTTCGGTTTTCCTCTGTCGGGTTGGTCTTGTAGGACCGAAAAAACAGTTCTCTAACCCTGACGGCCTCTTTACAGCTCGAGTCGTACCATGCCTTTTCTTTTGGTTTGATACTCTTCATCCGATGAGGGATAAAGCTTATAATCGGCAGAGCAGCACGTATTCCTTTTGAGTTTTGTTTAATTTAGTAATTAATAAATTCGTGGATTAAAACTAAAAAAAGTAGTTTTAATATTCTTTACTATTTTAATTTTAATAAAACTGTTTCTAGAACCTTATGAGAACACAACTTTTTTATATGATGCAGAACATAATCTGTTCTCAATAAATACTTTATCACTGTTCGGTCGGAAACTTTTCAGACAACCCTCGTAGTCTTAAGCCTATGTAAGCGATATTGGGACTGGCAATATCCAGTATCTACCCATCTCCTTATATCATTGCTTTGATGTTAGGAAACTGTTTGTATTAATTATGAAGCCTGAGTATTCTCACAGGTGAATGGACACAATTTGTTCTGCAGAGCTGACAACAGCCCCTCCATTCCCCACCTGATCTAAATTTTGGTATTGATTGGAACATACAGGACGTCTTAGTATATCCCTTGTAGGAAAAGACAAGGAGAATATGCTTTATATGGTATTGTTTCTTTTTATATAAATATATAAGATATCACAATAAATGTACGAGTATACTCGCAGTATTGGACTGGTGATAAAGCCAAAGTACTCTGTCCAAGTTTTTCAATTCAACTGTTCAATATGCAAGAGCCCCAAAAGCTTTCAAGTCATTGAGGTCTTAAAACAAATTACCTTCAACCCAAAGGTAACTTTGGAATAATGATTCCTTAAAAATGAAAGTACACAGCTATTCATTTTAAATCGCTTTGCAAAGCAGTATTCCCTTCACGAAATCATAGAAAGGCACAAAAACCAAATCCCTCGTCCGTTCCATTACATTTCTCTAAAGTACAGAAAAAAAAACACTATTTCCCTTGTTCAAATGAGCCACCCTTGCCATTATCTCCCTTTAACTGCCAAACAAGGACATTTGCAAAGTTGTTAGGTCTTTTGCCTTTTGTCTGTGAGAATTCAAATAAAAAAAAACAAAAAAATCGATTGACCCACATTTACCTTTGCAAGCAAACTCACCAGCGCGAACGTCAAAATTACAAAATTACACCCTTATCGCCTATGGCGAATCGCCTACTCCCACTGCGACAAGGATACCCATCCTCAATGTCGGAGGTTGGTTCATTTTATCATCAAGAACGATTTCCATCCTTTGAAACAATATCGTTGAATGTAGCATTCTCCTCAGGAATCAACTCGCGTTACCTGTAGGTTGAAAGCAGAAAATGCATTCTAATTTCATTTGGACTCTACCCGTTTCGTTTTGGTTGTAATTTATCAGTGATCTCTGGAGCTAATTAATTTACACTTAACCCTGAGGGATGGCGAAATAGACGACCGAGTTCATAACACAGCAAAGCCGTGCGATTCCAAAAGGTTAAGCATTCAGACTGTGCATAAACGCGCGAAATATGTACTCGTATAATACATTTCAGGGACAGGAACTAAAACCGAACTGATGGCTTGGTTCTGTGCCAACAGACGGATGAATAATGTGTGGTATTACAGGCCTGCACTGCTGAGCCCACATTGATAGGTTTCATCGATGAGTTTTCGAATTTCAAAAGGAAATAGTCGAAATGGAAATGGATTTAATATGCACGGCATTTCCTCTTCTTCGGAAAGGAAGTTAATTTCCCGCCTAATGAAACAATGCTTCCTCAGAGGGAGAAACAGAGCTAAAGGAAATCCATTCCCTCTGAGCAAAAATTCCTCCATCATTAGCTGTCTCAATGCGCGTCAATGCACTCCTACCCTTGTTATGCACATATTTCGACGAGGTGGACAATTTAACACCATTGCAGATTGCTATGGACAAACAGAAGGAGAAACATACCCAAAACCAGATTCAGATCCAAAACCAGAACCAGAAACAGGACCAGAAACATAAATATTGATGTTAAGATCAGCAGTGTGAGAGCTTCAGCGCTTGGGGGTTTTGGGAATTGCTCAAAATGAAAATGAAAATCGATTTCAATGGCAATGGCGGGTGCCATTGCTGTCCAGTTTTACGAGTATTTCCTTTTCCCTCTTTCCTTAAGTTTTCACCATATAATTAGAAAATCGATAGCCAACAACATTCGTTCGGTAGCTGACTAAGAAGCACACGTGGAAACAGATACTACCTAGACCGAGTAATAGGATTAGCTTCAGGGGTTAAATGCTAAACGCGTTTACGTGCGGTTGGAAAGAAGCTTTTGTTCTCTTTGGATTGCATGACCAGCTAAGTCTTTGGCAATTTTTCACAACCTACTTACCTACTTTAATTGACAACATGCAAGCAACCCCCATTCACCATTTCTAAACGGGGGTGAAATAAATATTGACTTTGGCAATACTCTATTTGGATACAGTTGCAGTCGAGAAAATGGTATTCGAAGAAGCAATATTAAATGCCGTGGACTCCCGCGGGATGTGCTTGGAGGGCTTCATTTAATAGATATACTTACCTAATACCTACATACATGAAATGACATTCATATATTGTACAAAAAATTGTTTAAGATAAGCGATAGATAACTCTGTAGTACAAGGGGTTTGATGGAATCGGTGACTCTCTATGCAATAATTAGGTCAATCGAAACAGAAACAAGCCGTCCAAAATGTCCTTCATGTTCTTTAAGTTTTGAAAATTCCATTTGAGATTAAAACGTATCAAGTTGTGTAGAAAGATCATGTCTACCAGATAACCACTTTAAAGTGTATGATTTACGAAATGAATACAAACGAAACATCAACGATGTCTCTGGCCAGGCCACTTTTTCGGATAAATTATGTCTTCTTTTTGGCGTTCATGGGATTTTTTGTAGGTACTTTGAAAATGTTTGCACACAGCACGGCGAAGAAAAATTAGGGAGGGAAGAAGTAGGGACACGTTGGCTTTGACATGTAGTACGTGCGAAAATTGGCTTATGGGTAAACCGACCAACAGAACTTTGTAATTTGAAGAGCAGGATTGCTACTGACACTAGTGGCGAAAAGGCAGGAAACATTTCATCGGTGTTCGATGGCGTCAATTAACTGAGTAATATAAGCATCACCTAAGAGTTTAGTGCACGGTTGTGAATCCTATCTAACACGTGCTACTTCTACACTTGACCATGTATGGGCATTGTACTCCAATTTTAGGCGCACCAACAGTTTTTTATGGCCTTGTTCACAGTGCTCACAGCTGGGATGTAGTTATAAATAAGCGTTGGAATGTATGATGATGCAGAATTTCTAACGACGAAAGACCAAAAATTGTTACAACATTTGGGACATTATAGTATTTGTTGCCTTAATTTTTGGTTGCACATATGTTCCACGTGCTTAATAAGGGCATTGCAGCCATTGCTTGTTCATTTGAACTTTTTGTGATACTGTTTTGGTCTTTCTTTATAATGACTCGGGAATTTAGAGTGGATATTGGCTAAATTTTTTCTGTTTTGGCAGTTAGTGAAACACAGGTAGATCCCCGCCCATATCTCTCAGATCACTCTGATCTGAAGCTATCTGGCTACGAACTAGTGCCATTACTCTTCTATCACCGCGGTCTCGCCATTTACGTGCGTAGCTTACCAAACTCCACCACTATGTAGTCCCTGTTCCAATCCGGAATTCAATTTCATGTGGTTAAAATTCCATCTCCGTAAGCAAATTATCCACTACTGCTTTATTTACAGAAGCCCCAAACTGGACAGCAATTCGACTTTTAATGAGTTTGATGCGGTGTCTGACTCCATTCAAAGAATCGGATCACTGTATCCTCATACTGAAATCGTGATTACGGGCGATTTCAATATGCACAATTCTGGTTGGATTTGATATTCTGGACAGACAACACCCGAAGGACGGTGTGTTGAGGTCTTCGCTGCGGAAAATAACTTAACCCAGCTGGTAAATAAACCCACACGAATACCAGACGTTGACAGTCATACCGCCAACACGTTGGACTTTTTAACTTCTCACCCCGACAAATACAAGATCAAAGTGCTATCCCCTCCAGGCTCGTCGAACCACTGTGTCTTACCAGCTAATTTCTCGTACGCCGACCACACAGCTAGAGAAAAGATTCCAGAAAGAACCGTATAGCAGTACGAGAAAGCCAACTGGAGCGGTCTTAACAGCTTCTTTAGGAATTTTAACTGGTCGTTATGTTTCCTCGTTGACGACGTGGATGCCGCTGCTGACATGATCACAGACAACATTCTCTTTGGAATGAGATGCTTTATCCCTCATCGGATGAAAAGTATCAAACCAAAAGAAAAGGCGTGGTACGACTCGAGCTGTAAAGAGGCCGTCAGGGTTAGAGAAATATTTTTTCGGTCCTTCAAGTCCAGCCCAACTGAGGAAAATCGAAAAAAGTTCAAACGAGCCAGAAATGACTGCAGCGCCTTTTTTAAACGTGTAAAATTCCAATACGACCAAAAACTGAGGCAAAAAATACTGGAATGTCCCAAAGACAGTAAAAATTTTTCTTCATTCGTCAAAAACATTAGAAATTCTGCCTCATCCTCTATCCCAACGCTTATTTACAATGACATTCTAGCTGTCAGCTCTTTGGACAAGGCCAATCTCACACTTTGCGGCTAGCTCAACACATTCAGATTGTGCTTTGTCCCCGCCTACACTTGAGTGCGTTGAATCTACAATGGGACGTATCCACTTTCGCATTCGTGTAGTAGCAAGAGTACTTAAGGATCTCAACATACATAAATCCGCTGGTCCAGTTGGTATGTCTCCCCTTTTTCTGAAGACGCGTTCTTCCACGCTGGAAAACCACAGCGTAAGCTTTTTCATCAATCCTACTCTCTTGGACTCTTTCCGAGCAGATAGAAAACAGCATTTGTCCAGGTCGTCCTTAAAAAAGGCGAATCTTCGTCTTTCTCCTAATACAGACCCAATGCACTAATGTCCCTTCCTTCCAAGATTATTGAAAGTCTTATAAACATTCAGCTCGTGAAATATCTCGAAACGCGAAAACTTATCAAATACCGGCAGTACGGTTTTCGTAGCAACAGTGATCTGATGGCATGTCTCACCGAAAAGTGGAGCCCAGGCGTACATCAATCTGGCGAAAGCAAGATAGTTGCACTTTATTTCATTTCTAAAGCATTTGACAGAGTTTGGCATCAGGCTCTTTTGTCGAAAATGCGTGCTTTTGGGATCGACGACTCTCTTCTTCAATGGATTAGAAATTACCTTTCGGAATTTTCAGTTCACGTTATCTTGAATGCTGGTGTGCCCCAGGGCAAAACACTCAGCCATTATTCATGAATGGCACTTACATCGTCGAAACCGATAAACTTTCCACTCTCGGTATTTATGTCAATGGCGGCCTACGTTGGAATGACCACATATTCGGTGTAGTCAAAAGTGCTGCGAAATGTTTAGGTTTCCTCAAACGATGTAAGAAATACTTCACTACCTCTAATCTGGCCTCAATATATAAGGCGTTTATCCGCCTTAAATTGAAGTACAATGCCCACATCTGTCGGGTACGGCTAAAACATCTCTGCACCTGCTAGATAGGATTCAAAACCGTGCGATAAAACCCATACTAATATCACTCAAGCAATGAACACCCTCGAACACCGACGTAATGCCTCGTGTCTCACTCTGTTTTATCGCGATTTCCATTGAAATCGCCAGTAGCATTCCGTCCCTTCAAACTTTTAACCGTAGCACCCGTCTCGCTATGAATGCTCATCAGTATACCCTCAAGCCCACTTTCGAACGTACTCTAAAATATCGTGATTCGTTCCTAAGTCGTACAACTCGCTTATGGAATGCCCTGCCTAGCTCTTTATTTCCTAGTCATTATAATCTTCAAACATTTAAAACCAACGTTCACCGGTACCTCTCTTTCCATCCTCCTTGATTTTCCTTTGCCCGCGCTGTGGGTAAACATTTTAAGGGTACTTAAATCCTGCAAATTATGTAACAAAAAAAAAGAAAGAATCTCAATATAAAGACAATAGTGTTTCTGATCGTATCAGCAGCGGCACATAACATACGTCGTTATTGAGGAAACATAAATGGGTTTTCTGTTTCAACCTAGAAGATATCTAGGGCTGGCACATCATAGCGACTATATAGGTACGTATTAAAAGGCGATTTCAGGATTTCCTGAACAGTGAATTTCTGACTTGCATATCGATATTATCTTTTATTTGTAAAAACTATAGAGGCTTCGTGATGCTAACAGTTCCATGCATTTTTTTTTTAAATAACTTAGGCAATACCTGCCTTTGGGGGTGGTGGTTTGACAATTTAATATTTTTGAAATTGTTTAATTTAAATTAAAGCTTGCATGCAAAGATTCATGTAGAAATGAAAAATCAACATAAATTCAAACTTTTAATATATAAATATCTTTATTCTGTTATGCGTATAATATTTAACTAAAATTTCCAACCGATCACCACTATGTCCAAAAGAGAAGTTCAGTAACAAATCGTATGACAATGATCACTTAGGTAATATTCGGTTACGCAGTTACACAAGAATAAGTGAAACATAGAACGTTATCGTCTGATAATAAGGAGAATAGAAACCAATACATAGTTCGACAATATTTACACGGTAATGTGAGTATTTTACAAGATCATGACAGTGGTGACAAAAAGTAATATTTTAATTGCGTAAACATATTATGTACATATGGTATGCGGTATACATTTAGGTGTTTAGAAAAATTATAAAATGTGATTGAATATGACAATGTTGAACATACTCCCCACCTTGAAAGCTCATTAATGGAAATATATTCGGTTTCCTTTCAAAAAGCAACAAAATATGGTATAGTCCTCATAGTTTCCTTGTTGATCGAGCGCTAATAAATTCACCTACTTTTGTATCCAAATCTTGCATCGGCCATATCTTTCTTCAAAACGAGAGTTATTCTGTAGTTAGTTGCTTTATATTTGAGTGTAAGAATAGATTATTTTGCCACTCGTATTGGGTATATAACTTAATCCGTGCGTTTTTTTTTCAAAATTTGAACGTTTATTTAAGAAAAACATGTACAATAGTATTATCCAAAGTATTGGCCATCTGAAGCTATGACTTTTTCCCACCTTTCTGGCAATTTGTGGATCCCATCCCAAAAGATCTGCGCCGGCTTGGCAGCCAAAAATAAATCAAGCCAATTTTTGATATTCTGTTCTGATGTGAACCGTATTTCAGTGAGGGCGTTCTGCATCGACCGGAACAAATGGTAGTCAGAAGGGGCAAGGTCTAGGCTATAAGGCGGGTGGGGTAAGACTTCCCATCCACTGTTTTCCAAATAGTTCTTAACCGGAATAGCAACGTGGGGCCGAGCATTGTCATGATGGAAAATTATTGCCTGGTGTCTGGTCGCATATTCCGGGCGTTTTTCGGCCACTGCTCTCTTCAAACGGATTAATTGTGTTCGGTAGTGTTGTCCATTGATGGTCTCACCCGGTTTTAGCAGCTCATAATACAGCACACCCATCTGATCCCACCAAATACTGAGCATTACCTTCGCGCCATGGATATTCGGCTTTGCCGTTGATTTGGCTGGTTGGCCGGGTTTCACATCGTTGTCGTAATGGATCCATTTTTCATCACAAGTAACAATCCGATGCAAAAATGACTTCGTTTTGTGGCGTTCCAGCAGCATTTCGGACATGCAAAACCGCCTTTCGACGTCTTTCGGCTTGAGTTCATGTGGAACCCAATTTCCTTGCTTTTGAATATATCCAGCTGCTTTTAAACGTTTTGAAATGGCTGCTTGAGTCATACCCAAAGATTCTGCCAGCTCTTCTTGTGTTTGGCAACAATCTTCATAGAGTAATGCTTCCAGATCTTCATCTTCAAACTTTTTTGGCTGCCCAGGACGTTCATCGTCTTCCAAGCCAAAATCACCACTTTTAAATCGTGCAAACAACTTTTGGCACGTTCGCTCAGCTAGCGCATGTTCACCATAAACTTCCACCAAAATACGATGAACTTCGGCAGCAGTTTTCTTCATATTAAAGTAATGAAGAAGAACTCCCCGCAAAAACACTTTTTCAGGCACAAAGTTCGACATATTTCAGTGAAAAAAAATTATTGTTGTTTACGCTTCAAATGAATGACATATACTGAAACGACGTACAATGACAGTAGCTTTCCAACGCATGTTCCAATGGAATAATAACAATGGAATAATACAAGTTACGCATCTCTTAGCAAACCGCACGAAGTTATAGACCCAATATTTCATTTCATGATCTTCTGAAGCATCACACTACCAAAAGAACGGAGTTAAATTCTCATAAGGAAGGCCAATTGACGAGGCCAATCCAAGCGAGAGAATCACTGAATTTCTTCAACAATAAGTCAATTGTGGTACGTGCAGTTTCGTAAGCGCAAACCTTCTGTTGAAACCACATAAGTACCAAGCCTTCCAGCTCGAATTTATCCCAAAAATCAGAAAACCTTTTCTTAATACCACAAAATTGTATTGCTCAGCACTGAACGCACATACCACCTTGATTTAATGGTGCGCGAAAGTTGGAAATGTTGGAAAAGTATTTCGGCAACAAATCTCTAAAGAAAACAGTCGTATACCGGTGGCACGAGCGGTTCAAAATGGTCGTGAGTCAATCGAAGATGATGAATGCAGTGGCTGACCATCGACATCGAAAACCGACGAAAACATTGATGAAGCAAAAGAAATGTTGGCTAATAACCATTAACCATCAGAGAGATAGCGGAGGACTTGAACATTGCCTGTGGATCCGTCCAAGACATTTTGGTTAATGATTTGGGTTTCTGTCGTGTAGCAGCAAAGTTGGTGCCAAAAGACCTCAATTTCATGCAAAAAAGAGACCGTGTTGACGTCGCAAAAGAGATGACTTGCGAGGCTGAATCCGATCCCACATTCATCAAAAGGATCATTACTGGAGACGCGACGTGGGTTTATGAGTACGACACGCAATCCAGACATCAGGCAAGTGAATGGCGTTCACCAAATGAGCCGAGACCAAAAAAACCCACGTCGTTTTGAGTCAAAAAAGAAAGCAATGCTCACGGTTTTCATGGATTGCAACGGTGTAGGGCATCATGAATTTTTGCCAGAAGGCCAGACAGTAAACAAAGAGTATTATTTGGGTGTTATGAGACGTTTGCGTGAATCAATTCACAGAATTGTGGGCAGAAAACTCGTGGATTTTGCACCATGATAATGCACCTTCGCACAACGCCATCATTATTCGTAATTTTTTGACGAAAAATGTAACAAATACTCGTACCATCCTACAGCCACCGAATTCACCTGATTTGGATGCCTGTGACTTCTTTCTGTTCAATTGAGTTAAAAAACCACTGCGGGGAACGCGTTTCAGCAGCCGAGAGGAAGTAATGGAAAAATCGCAGGAAGCACTTGGGGACATACCGAAAACCGAATATAAAAAATGTTTCGAGGATTGGATCAAGATCATAAGTGTGTTGCAGTCGAAAAGTGAAGGGGAAAATATAGATTTAGATGAATAAACTTGTATTTTTAATTTTCTGAATAAATTCCGGGAACTTTTTGATTGTGGTATATGGCAATTAATTTGCAGGATATCGGCACTGCTTAAACTAATCTTTAGAGCATCACATTGGTACTCTTGTTTTTGTGAACATGATGATACCACCTGAGCTATATGAATTATTGCAGTTCAGATACTTATCGTAGCCAGGAATGCTATAATAAAATATTTCATAGTTGTACAATCAAATCTCAAATAAAACATTAAAGTCAGCATTAAGGTTATAAGCATTTAAGTGAGCTAAAAATGAATTGAAGTTTTCTCTCATACTACGTATGTTTTGATGGATAGTCTGCCGCATATGGCAAATCCACATCCACAAATGCGCTTATTTTATTTTCCCTATAGCAATCACCATAGTATTTAGGAGTATGTATCACAGTTTTTCATTCTTCTCATGTCCGGCCATCCTATCGCACTTCCTGGACGGCGGTGCTATGTGCGTGTTAGCACTCAAAGGCTTCTGCTAATTGTTCGGCGACACATGCCTCCTTAAGGGTCCGAACATTCCACGTGCAGATCCGAAGGTCGTTGTGCTTTAAAAGTTAGCAAGACTCATCACAAGTGAATCCAATTTTATCCGAGACGATTAGTTGGTTCGTAATATCTCTTTAATATTTTCCACGTAGTGATGTAAGTCCTATGACGACGTAAGTCAGTATTATTCTACTTACCGAGTATGGCCTTACCAGTTTAGCCTGCATGCAGCTACCTTGGACCACCACTGGGAGGTAAGGCAAGCACTTCACTACGAACTTAATAGTTGTGTTGGTGACCCAATCCAAGTTATAGGACAATCAGCAGCTTTTCGAACTATCGCCATGCAGGTCTCTAAGTTTAGTCATAGTTACATATTCAACTGCATTCAAATTTTCGGTTTTTTGGTATAAACTCGGCAAAGTTTTTTGCTTTATCAAATTTTCAAAAAGACTATGCACAAATGATGGTGTTGAGTCCAGATTGCAAAACTCATTTGATATTGTGGTACGACTGCGGAAAGGGGAGTTGCGACTAATATTAGCCATAACAGTGAAGACATGTTTCGGTGTTTCAATAATTTTTCACGTGCACATCCTCCGCCTACAGGGATCGCTTTAGTAGCAATTTTATTCACACACATTAACTTATATAAATTTATAGCATTTTATTATTTGCACGTTCTTCTTGTTAAGGATAAACTAAACCAACATGCGATCATCATGTCCAGTTGGTCAAATAATCT